>OU383774.1:111256632-112652728 GCA_910950805.1 Acrocephalus scirpaceus scirpaceus | reverse complement strand
CTTCTAAAAAATAACTTAAGACTTGAAAATTGATTTCTGAGAGCATTTTAACTGCTGAAGGAATACACGTCTTCAAATGTTTCCTGACCTTCACACTTACACAGGCTACTTGGTTGCAAATATTTTTTGTTCATTTTGCATCTTGCTTCAAAAGAGCTATTCCTGACTTTGTGCTCTGAAATTCTCTCCTCCACAGTTTGGCACCTGCCTTCTTGGAGCCTTTGATCATATAAGATGTATAATACAATTAAAATCAATAACCTAGGCTTCACATCTTCAATTACTTTTATATTCTCCACCAGTTCTTAACAGGATTATTTTGATTCTCTGCGAAAGTCATGCTGTCTGTGGAGTTGGGGCAGACATACCAAGATTAAGTATCTGCCTCTGGTGCTGGTGGCAAAAGGATAATGTAGAAATTGTAATATGGTGTAAAATACAGTATAAAAAATACAGTATGTTTTTCCAGCTTGTCATCACTCAATTCTCAAAATTTAGTTTTATTCTTATCCACTGTGAGAAGCAGCAAAACCATCAGAGCACATGCACTGGGTGTGTCCCAGGGCTGCTCTTTGGGGCAGGATTTCTCCTCCTGCTGGCACTCCTGCAGGTGGATTTGTGCATTGCCCTGGGGAAGGCTTACCTCGATGACCAGTGTTGCTGTCTGCTTCCTGCCATACATCCTTGGCTTGTAGCCCACTGTTATATGGGTTCCCACCGTGCCTTCTGGGAGAAGTTCTCCAGCTTGTGGCATCACAAGGAAATCAGGATCGCTGCCAGCCAGGAAGTGTGCAGTGAATGGCTCTGGGTACCTGCAGAAAAGCACAGGAGCCTGTTGTGCCTTTTACAGCATCTAAACAGAATTTATCTGCAATCTAACACTTAGGCCACCATGTGGAATGACTCAGGAAACATGGCATGGCATGAATATGGAATATTAACAGCATTCTTACTTACAGAATATTATTTATAGAATAATTATTCTGTAGTAATTCTTTATTTATACACAGAGACCTGCATACTGGTATTCAAGTTCAAACACATTTACATGCTACTATCAATATTATATTAACTATGGAATAATGATAGTGTTTGTCACTAGAAAAAAAAAGAATCATTTGACTTGTAAAGATATCATAATAGTGATAGAAGTAAATTCCATATCAGAGTGAAAATCCATTTTTCCTATTAAAAGTACTCCCCTTTCCAATCTCTAACCAAATAAAACTGACAAGCTACCCATTTTATTAAGGTTTATGACTAGAACTGAATTTGCATTCTAGCAGAGTGTTACTAGACTCGGAGGGAGTTCTGAAAGCCTTGAAATGAAGATATGAAAAATAATAATTTTTATCACTGTTTTCCTATTTTTCTTATCCCATAAGCTGAACATTTTAAGATTTTGCAGTAACATAATTAGGTTCCTCTATTGATAATATTGTGTATCTCTTATCTCAAAGAATTTCTGTCACAGATCTTGTCTGATGCCTTGGTTCACAGTGGGGCTGTTGGACCCAAAGAAAATCCCTGGTCCTGGTAAAAACAGTAGCTGAAACCACAAAACAATCTTAGGCCAGCCCCAAACCAAAGCCTGTCCATCACAATTCCTCAGGGACTCCTTGCCATGAATATTCTCACCATGAAAGAATGTACATTTTTGTATTTTCTGATGAGGCATTCTCCTTTGAGTCTTTATATGTTTTGCTGAGGATAACTCTCTCACTCTCAGAACACAGGAAATTGAAAGTAGAAATACAATGGGATGGTCAAAAATTAATCCAAAACACCCTGGCACTGTACAGCAGGGCAAGTACTGTGCATGCTTAGAGGGAACACATTTTCTATTGATAAAACCTGAAGAATGAAAAGCAAACAGCATCTCAAAGAAAAGCTGTTCAAATCTGTTTATTCATGGACTGTCACACCAGAAATAACACTTTTCAAAGAAAATACCCACAAAGAAATGAAATTTAATATTTTATGGCAAGTCGTATCTCTGTGGAAATGTTCCACATTTCCTGGGCAGGCGCTATCCTGTGGGTGGCACGCTGGGCCTGTGTAATTTTGTTTAAAAATAGCCCTCTTTTGGAATATGTTCTCATGAAAGGTTTTACTGTATTCAAAATGCTCTCGTGAAAAAAAGGTCATGCTGCCAGTTTATAGAAACAAACAGTGAGGGTGTAGAAAACAAAAAACCAAAAAGATTCTGTTGCCTCCAAAAAAATTAACTGATATTTAGCAGTGCTGTTGGACTTGGGTGCATCAGCAGATTTAGCCTGGCTTTTTCTTTAGGTGACAGCAAGGTGGGCAAAAGTACTGAATATCTGAAACTAAATTTCCAGTCTTGACATCAAACTTATGCTAACAACCTCTTTTTGTGGTGCCTAAAGCTGTGCCACTGAGTTTATAGCCCTGGGCCATCAGCACTATTCCTGCTGGGCCTGAGCTCCCCATCCATGTGCCAGATAAGCCTTGAATTTTCACATCTGTGTTTCCCACTGGGAGTGCTCAGCTTTGACTGCCTAGAGCACACCTACTACACACAGACAGCAGGTATGGCATCAAAAAGGAGTGATGGATCTAGCCTGAGCACAGAGTAGAGCACTCATGAAAAACGCCTGAGATAAATATTCAAACCCTCATTCTGAAAACAGAGACCTGGACACAGATCTTCACTTCCAGCATCACTGCTCTATTGAGTGGGTTCAGGAATATTTTAAGGCAGTACTTTCTGTATCTCCTGTGCTCAGTCTGTTTTCCAGTGAATAGTTAGGGACTACAACTCCTAGGAAGTGCTTGGTGGCTTTGTAAGATGTCCAAGAGCACGGCTTGGACTACAGACGAGATGAAGAAATGCTAGGAGAGATAAGGCAGGGGACATGCTGCTTACACAGCAGACACAGGAAAATACAGATTTCATTCCTATAGAAATTGCCTCTTAGCAGGGAGTTATGCAACAGTAGCTTGTTCTGGAGTTTTCCAGAGACGTCAAAACTGTCAGAAAACACAGAGGAGAAAAAGCTACAGTTTTGTCCAGACAGTTTAAAGTGAACCTGTCAGAAAACTCATCTATAATTATGCACAAGGTATTTACCAAGTCAGAGAAAAATAATGTTATTACATTACCTTTGTCAGATTTTAATTTTCATAAAGAAAAATGGAAAGAAAAAAAAAATCAAAAACCTTTAAATAAAATCTGCATGCTTCTTGACAGCATTATCACAAGGTACTTGTGGCAGCTGTAATTTTTTTCATGTTGACTAAAATACCTAAAGGCAAACTAACTTGCATGAACACATATAACCACAGCTAAAACCTCCCTGTTCCCAAAGCCTGTCAGTTTTAAACATAAGAGTCAGGACATCTACTGGATGCAAAACGTTTCTCAGAGTAGAAACTATGTCCAAGAAAGGAAAAGAGAAATCCTGACAAATTAAATGTATTGCCATAATATGATAGACCAGCACGACTTCTGATGAAGATGGTACAAAAACTAGCAATTAAAAAATTACACACAATCAGAAACAGAAACCTTTCATTGATAAATCTTGCATTGTTTTAAAAATAAATCTAAAGATGCCCCCTGAGACAAAACAAGCAGTGCTTTCACTGCTGTTCACATTAGGGAGATGAACTGGCATGCTGGGTACCTCACAAGCATAAGTAAATTGCTTTCTCTTTCTCATCGTTTACAATAAAGAGAAATCTGGAGATGAAATTCCCAGAATAGCACCTGAATTTCAGATGTTATCATTTTCCGTGCCTGTATATTTACTGTATAATTAAAAATTAATAATTACGGGTTTTTAAATGATTAAAATTTAATTCCTCCTTTTTGATTACTCCTTCAGGTGAAACAGCTCTGGAGTCAATGTTTGGCTTGTCATTTCTCAGCCATGAAGGTCGGTTGTGAGGCAGTCTGCACTTTTGCAAGAAGGGTGGCAGATATTAACATACTTTATAAAGTTTAATGATGTGTAGGGTTTTGAAAACACATATGAACCACGCACAAATGAATTAGAAAATGTAAGGGCAGAGGCCTTATAAACCAAAGAAAGTAAATGTGTTTTCCCATCTGTCTTTCCTTAACTCCTCTCATTATGGTTTGATACTGCCATCAGACAACATGAACTCTGTCCTTACTCAAATAATGAACAAGAGTACACACTAATTTGAATTCAAATAATAAATGGACAATCAAATCATGGCAACCTGGAAAAGAGGAAACTGAGCTGGTCTTTAATGAACATTTTTATAATTACTCCTTTAATCTTGTCCTTAAATAGAAGTCTATGCTTATCAGTGTCCTCACGCTACACAATTTTAAAATTATTAAACTAAAAAATAGTGGAAGCTTACATCTTAAACTAAAAACACCTTAAGATTTATATTCCTGTAGAATATAAACACTCCAAATCTTATAAAATACTCATCAAAACTGAAAACGTTTATTAAATTTTATTAAATTAAGGCTTAAAATAGGTTAATGTTTTTCTTCCCAAAACTACTGAAGCAGTAAATTATTCCTGTAGAAATGTATTCCTTTACAAAACTCAGCATTTTGAAAAGCCATGCATAAAAATATCAGCAAGTAGTCCTTTTGTTCAAATTCTTTGGTATTTTTTGCTAATAAAAGAAGAATAACAAAATGTCTTAATCTATAAAGCACATAATTGCTTCAAGAAATAAGGGATATGAAAATGTTACAATAGTTCAAATGGTTCAAACAATAGTTAATCATAACTAAATTTATTTCTTGTAATTTGGTATTAACATCTGTTGGATGACAGAAGAAATTTCAATTATTACACAGTCAAGTCCTTAAAATTATTAACTGTATGCATTTGTCTAATTCTATAGAATTATTAGTGATACTTGGTATGATTTAGATAATTTTTTATCAATAAAAAATTACAATGAGAAAGTAAATTAGTAGCTCATTATTATTTATAAAAACTGGTCATGTTTCGTACCCAAACCAACTCTGGTTTAATTGAAAATTATAAATCCTGAACTCTGGACATCAGAAAAGTTTTGGAACTCTGGCTATCACTTCTGTGGCTTTGAAAAAGCTGCTTTAGAATTAAAGGATTTTCAAAAAATATGAGCAAACACCTCATGACAAATGCCTGTCTGGGAATGCTTTACCAACCCTAAGATGTCATTTTGTTGTGTACACGTTGTAAAACCAAAGCAGGAGTTAGAGGAGTTAGAGGTTCTGTCATCACAAGACAATTTCTGTCTCATCCCAGGGGTGCTGTATTTGCAGATTGACTGATGACTGGATACAGGTCCTGGCTAAATGTGTGACATGTCAAGTGTTGTATTGTTAGGAAGGATGACCATAACTTTTTGAAAGGTCTGCTGAATGTTTACATTATCAATATTTTCCACTAGTCTCCATTCAGGCTCCAAAAAAAGGAGCCCAGTCAACATTTGTGCTTTGCAGCTGCCACTGTGTAGGAAGTGCTAAGATAAAGTATTCTAATTACATCTTTAGATTAGTGGTAGAATTTTGCAGAACTGCTTACAAAGAGATTGGCTGAGGAATCCAGGCCAGTAACATACACAGCAACGTGTGAGAGAGTGAAGGAGAGGATGCATGAACTGAGAACTTACCAAATGCAGTTTCTTGCAGCATACTCAATTTTGACTCATGGTAGTTCTAATGAAATATAGCAGTAATTAGAGTAAAACAGAAATGGTTCTTAAAATTGTAATTGTAAACTTTTTGTTTTGTTTTCTCCTCAAAATAAGGGAGAGTACAGAAACAAAATAGGTTGCCCACTAATCCCTCAGAACTGAAATTAATTTTGTGTGACCATGCAAGTTTTTAATTGAACATTTATTCTATGCACTAGGAAATGTGCATAGAAGAAATAGGAAAATCTCCAATGAAAAGTCAGTTAAGAAAAATCTGCACGTGCAGTCATTTTAAAGCCAAATTTCATCTTTATTCTCATCTCCCCAGCCCATCAGTTTGGGGCTTTTTTCCTCTTTATTCTAGCTCTGTTTCCATAATCAGGTGGAGCCTTGGATGTTGCAGATGCCCCTCGGTGATCACATCAACATGAGGCTGTTTGCTTTTGTGACAATAAGAAGTTTCCTTAATGTCATAAACATCCTGCTTGTGATAAACACAGGATTGGAGAGACTCTAATCAAGCTAATGCCCATACAAGAAACCCTTTAACAACATTTCCCTTAGGAATTTTTAAAGCTGAAAGTAAAATCTTGCTCTATTTTATCTCAACTGACGTAAGTGCATATAGTTTTAAAAAAATACATTTGTTTTCTTCATGCAATAAAACTGTGAAGCTGCATTTTCAGTATCTTTCATTATTCTCTGGAGCAGACATTGGACTGTTTCTCATTATGTGAACTTTAAATGTATTGAAAGGGTGCATTACATATTTTCATGAACTGCTGGAGCTTTCATTATTGCAGATCATTGTGAAGAGTGTAGCAATGACCTTCCATTTGTAACTGATCATCCTCCCTGAAGCAACTACAGCAAAATCATTAATTCATTCTGAGATATCCTGTACACACTGAGGATTTTGGGGGAGGGGGGAAGGGAGGGGAGGAATGTGGAATTTAAGAAGGGAGGCCACATTTGAGTTGCACTAGTTGTAAAGAAAAAGAAAGCAAAACCCATTGATCTCATAGGTTTATTGTGGAGCACTGAAGATCCTCATTCAACGTGGTACATATATATATATTTATTATTATTTTTTTTTACAAGAATTCTAACCTGTTCTTGTAAGATCCTGAGCCTTTTTTAGGGCCTGTAGTTCTCAAATACTATTTGCTGCATCACTATGCGCCCTGATAGCTCAAAAAGATGCACAGGTGTTCTCAGAGATGCTGTGCAACCTCTCACTCCTGGGCAGTAGCAGAAGAAAAAGACACATCTGCTGAGTCCTTCCTAGCAGGTTACTCAGAAATACACCTGTTTCCTCCACAGATACTCCCAAAGCAGCACTGCCATGAGCTACTGCCCAGTATAAGAAGACATCAAGTATCTATATATGCAAGGAGAAAAAAAAACCCCATCTTTCTTAAAGTAGCAGAACTGGTTCTTTATGGATTGCACTGCTAATTGATTACTATGAAAATTCCTAAGGGCTGACCATTTTTTTTCAGGGAGGTTCTATAGGATGACATTTTGTATCCTATTCAACATTTTTAAACCATGTTTTAATATTTCATTGTTTTATTTTTAATCTAAATAATTTGAGTTATTCAAGCAATAAATTACACCTGTAATATCTGCTTTTCTTATGTAATTGCTTTTAACCTGCAGGTCCACTATACTTTGTGTTGGTTGGCTAAGCGTTCTATTTCTATACAAACATATGACTTATAACTTACAGAGCAACATATAACTTACAGAGTAGTTCACAGAATCATAGAATGGGACAGGTTGGAAGGGACCACCGTGGGTCATCAGATCCAGCCTCCCTGCTCAAGTGAAATCCCAAAGCACTTGGCACAGGGGTGTGTCCAGACAATTCTTGGATATCTCCAGTGAGAGAGACTCCACACCCTCTCTAGACAATCTCTTCCAGTGTTTGGTCATCAAACAGGAAAGAAATACTTCCTCATGTTCATGTGAAATTTCTATGCATCCATCTGCCTGTTGCCTCTTGTCCCATTGTCCCACGGAGCAGAGCCTGGTCCATCCCCTGAGCCCTCCCTGCAGACACTGACACACAGGGATGAAATCCCCCCTCAGCCTCATCTTCTCAAGGCTGAACAGGCCCAGCTCCCTCAGCCTTTCCTCACTGAGATGCTCCAGTCCCTCCATCATCTCTGTCACCCTCTGCTGGACCCTCTCCAGGAGCTCCATGTCTCTCCTGTGCTGAGAACTGGATACAGAACTCCAGGTGATCCCCACCAGGGCTGAGCAGAGGGGCAGGATCCCCTCCCTGACCTGCACCCTAATGAGTGGAGTTCCTGGTACTGTTTATAACTCAGAGCTTTTTTAGTACATGCAAACATTGCATTTTGCATTTGAAATGTATGGGGAGAACACTTGCTCTATAAAATAAAGTTGGAATTTGTTTCAGGGCAAAAGAGAATCTATCTTCCATCACGGCTCCTCCTTTATGTAACTCTAATGACTCAGGTTTTATAACACCTATCTGGAGAACATCAGGAATCTTCACTACTATCAAACACCTACCAGGAGATTACAGTATTGCCAGAGCAATTGCTTCACTTTTGTTCCTGAAACAGCCATTCTACTGCAGCTGTTAACATGAACACTGTGATAGGAGCCTTTGTCAGAGTCCTCAATAATTAACATCACTGACAGACATCTAAAACCTGGAACAACTGTCCATCTTAGAGACACAGCTTTTGAAAATAAGCCTAAAAAAGATCTGTTGTAATCAAACACACTTCCTGATGAAGAAGAAACCAAAAAATGTATCCACAATTAATGTGTCAGTCTGCATATCTGGCACACTTCCTAGATATATAGTAAAAATAGTTAATTTAAAAGAAAGTAAAAGAAACTTTAAAACTTCCATAAGCTACATGGATTGTAAACATTATGATTCATTCAGATTCCCTGTTTAATATTTTAAAACTTATCTATCATTACCACACAATTTATTCCTTTACTTCCTGCTGTATACAAATAACATTGTAACTTTGCTATAACATTGTAAAACTCTGTGAAAATAATTGAAATATGTAAAATTATATATTAACAGAGGTTTCTGCAGGACTTTAAAAAAAAGAGGGTAACAAAATACTGAAGAATTACACTATTATTTTAGCAAGTGGAAGTAGAGATGAATTCACAACACACATAATACAACAGGAGTACTTTAAAAAGAATGACACATTTAAAATTTTTTAAAGCAGTGTGAGGGAATGTTTTTAGCTTGGTGTAAGCATAAAGTACCTTGAAAAAAATCTATTAATAAAAGCACTAGCTTTTAAAGCTCTATTAGTGAGCCTTTTATGTCAAAAACCATTGTATTACACATTTTAACATTCTGCCAAGGCTTTTAGGGCAAATAAAGTCATAATATAAACATCTGGACCTATTCCACAGATTTTGTCTTAAGCCAAAGCCTAAATGTTGAATGTTTCTGTTTTCTACGACAAAGCTTCAAAATCACACTTGTTAAACAATGCAGCTCTTGAAAATAATGATGAAACAGCTGCATCCCAGTGATGTGTCTGTTGCCCAAATTTATTCTAACTGATGTGTTTGAGTAGGAGTTGTACCCACAGAAAACTGCATAAATTCCTGAGCATGTTTTTACCTTGTCTGGCTTGTGAGCTTAAAGCCAACTATGGATTCCTTATTCAGGCCAACTGCTTCAATGTTGATCACATCATCCACTTCTGGCTCCGTGGCAATGAACGTCAATGGAAACTTCCAAAGGCCTCCTGCAGTACACTGAATTACGATGGTTGCCTCATTCCTTAAAAGTTCAGATAAAAACAGTCAATACATAGAAAAACATTACGAAACATGAACTGATTAATCTACAAAAAAATTTTTGAGTGTGTAGAAGTAAACTACAGTAAAATGAAAATACAAATTACTTTAAGCTGGAATACATTCCTAATTTTGTATGGCATGGTACGTATCAGGTAAACTTGACTGGAATGCAGATTAAATAGCACTAGATATTTACAGCAAATTACAAGAAAGAACATAACATGGAAGTAACATTACTGGCACAGCCAGGAGATTTTATTCTTCTTCTATTTGCTCTCTTTTGAATAAATAAAAAATTAACTAAATTTAATTTACTCATTATTCTGTATTTACTGTAATGTTAGAGGAGAATTTTGTCCAGAACATATTAGCAGTTCATATTAGGATCAAATAGATCTGACAAAGGTCTATATACTTAAGAAAAATGCCAGACTCTGATGTCTCTGAGCTGTCTAAGAGAGTTGGTGCTGTGGATTCTGAAGACAACAAAACTAATTAATTGCAGTCATTGAGTCTTCTGCCCAAAGCCTAAGTCTCAAGTACACAAAGATAAAAAAATCCAAACCAAATTAAAAAATAATAAAATAAAGACTATTACAGAGAGTAGAAAAGAAAATGCTTTCTAAATTCACTTCTCTCTGATACAATGGCACTGTGTCAGGTGGGTGCCTAAAGGTTTGCTCTTCGTTTATTTCATTAACTTTCTGGACTACTGCAAATAAAGAGTAACCTCCTGCCTCCTAAAGATAACTTTTTTATGCAATCCATGATACTCAGCAATGACACTCCTGGTAATGTCGGGACTCTGAATTTACTTTGTGCCTGCAGGTCACTAAAGTTTCTTTTCAGCCTCCTCCTGACCAACATTTGACTGTACCCAAAGGAAGGGGCAACTTCCCTTTCTCCAAAAAAATCTCCCTTTGTTTCCTTTTAAAGAAGAGAGATGTTCTTCTGTAAATCAAAGCACATACATCATTTGTCACATCACAGTTACAAAAAAGGAGAATAATTTCCTCTGGATCATTGTTACTGGGGCAGTAGAAACTAACTTCAAATTCAACTATCCCACCCAGCCAAAAAATATGCACACACACTTGTCTAGGAAAAGTTTTCCAAGACTGAGAGACCATCTTGTTTGTATGTTTTTATGAATTATGGGAACAAATAATTTTCATTGGAAGTCTTTCAATGCTCCAATGCTTAGAAGTAAAATGATGCACACACACTGACTGTGGAAGTAACTCAACAGAACCATCTCACAGGCACTAAAAAGAAACACTGTCAGCTTTAACACCAAAGTTACCATACTGAGAAGCAGCAAGGGAGAAAATCTAAACCAGTAGATCTCAGAGGTGAAAACAAAATGAGGAAAAGAATGTAGGGAAATGGTTATATAAGTAAGAGTGACCAGACAGGATTTCATTACATGTTCTTTTGGTAGCAAGGAACAGGACCTTACCTCATTGGTTTGCTAGGTGCAAACACTACATTAAAGATCAGTGTTACAATTCTGGATTTTGTATCCCATTCTTTTTCAACCAGCTGCAAACCAACCAAAGATTCAAGCTGAGATCTAATTTCATCTGATTGATATTGCAATTCATACAGAAACTCCAGTGTTGCAGAGGAACCTAAATGATACAGGAGAAAAATATCAGCCTGTGCGCGCTGTAATTTCACACAGTTGGTTGGCTCAGTGTTACAATTCTTCCATTTGTTACTAAAAATGACAAATAAGTAAAACTAGCAATTATCTAAAACTTAAGTGATTTCCTTCTGACTGCATAACAAAATCTTCCCATTTCATATGACAGTTTCCAGCAAAATAGAAGCTGGAAAACTTACTTGGGATATGTGAATGGTAATAGCAACATTGCTCTGGCTGGTGAGATATTTCTAGTTCATCAGCCAAATGAAAATTTCGTAATACTCTTTTTGAGTAATGCCATTGGGACAATTGGAAAAAAAATCATTAAGGACATCAATGTCATTGATGGCTGCAAGCCTGAGAAACACAATACAGAGAAATAGTGCAGATGTCTTCAGCAGCCTCTTCTCTTATTCCCTGAAGCATCTATGAAAAGGCCAAGTACTAATGACATAAAAATAAACAGCTGAGCTTCTTGAATCAAATGTTTCCTCCAGCTGTAATAAAGGAAACTGAGGTATTCAGTATAAAATACTAATCTGCGCACAGAAGGGAACATTTCTATGAGGAAAAGAATCTCAAGCTGCTAATCCATTTAAAAGTTTTACACATTTTATGGATGAGAGGTGTTTTAACACAACGACTAACTCCTACAGGAGGTTTCATTTTACTATGACCACCTATCTCAGGGCACATTTTGAATTTGCACAGCTGAGTACAAATGTACAGAACTGCTGTGTGTGCATCCCTGAACACATATCCTGGCTGCATCATGCCAGGCAGCTGCAGAGTTAACTCCCAAGGCCTTCTGACTCAGAATTCTAAAATACAGACGACAGATTTGTTTATATAAAAAGTCCAAGAGACAACGTTGGAGAAAAGCTTACATTGGTACTGCCAATCTGCAAACCCACCCAAATTTAAGTGAGTAAGGAGGTGCCTTCCCACACTTCTAGTCCTTTGTCCTTCTCTGAAATGCACAATTTCCTCTTCCCACTTCAGCAGCTAAGAGGAGGCGTGAACTTTTGTTGCTTCATTTTTATAACACAAAGATTAACTCTAAGAAATGTAGCAGCTTATTCTGAATCATTTGTAACTCTTTAAAGTAGGCTGTTCACAGACCTCTATATAATATATACCAGAGTAGAGTCACACAGATGTAAGCAAAGTATTATGACCAGCATATGGGATTATCAATCACAGTAGATTAGGCACACACTGAATACCAAAATACAGGATTTCCATGTATTGATCCATATATGCAGGGACCTCATTATAATAAATGTAATTTGTTAAAATGAAATTCAACATGAACATTTTCTCCTACAGTCTATAAAATTTAGGACCATCCTACATTGTTTCAGGCTTGCTGTTTTTCCATTTGAAAAATGTAATGTTTATGTCATGCATTCAGATTCCAACACAGCCCGAGGCTTTTAGGAGTCACCCTTGACAAATGCCAGAACATGAAGATTCAGATGCTGACAATCAATGGAAGAGAAAAGATGACACAATCTGAAGCGTTTCACAGTGAAAAAAAAAAATTTGCAGCTGTTGAGCAGATGCTTCTTTCAGCAGTTATATCACACAATGCCACTCAGAAAAGCTCATTTTATATAGTTCAGGTGTTAGGAAGACAACATTGGGAACTGCATGCTGCTTTTAATATCCAAAGACATTTGGGTTTGGTTTGACATATATATATGTATATATAACTTTTTTGTCAGAAGCAATTAAATATAGTTTTTTTCTGTTCCAGACTGTTTTGCAACCTGTTCTATGCTTATATTCAGTAATTAGTTAAAATATTTTATTCTTCCAACACTTAAGGAAAAAATGATGCATTTATGAATGCCAATATTTGAAACCTTGTTATATTGGTCCCTTCAGCTCATTTTGATCTAGACTGCTGATCTAGTTTAGGACTGCTAAAAAATGTAAAACATAGTTATATTTTTCATCAAAGCTGCCCTGAAGACTCCAATATTATCATGCCGTGGGAATTCTCTGTGAAATGTTAATATTTGATTCTAGCACTCCTGTAATACACGTGCTTCCTAAACAAACTGGCAGACCCTAGAAAAAAGAAAAAGTTATGAAACAGCTAGGAAATTGCTGATTTGTCAAATATTCAAAGTTCTCTTGACTCTTAGAATTCCTAGTTTCAATTAAAATGGCAGAAGATATTAAACATGGAGATAGCACTAAGGCTTTCCTTAAAGCCAAGTCAAATACAATATAACATACTGCTCAAATAGGCCGTGACCCTTTAGGCCCAGCTCTTTGTATTCTTTCATTCAGTTTTCATTTCAGTTCAGTTTTCTTTTTAAAAATCAGATAAAATACAGGTAAAATTCTTGTTTTAATACACATGAAATTCTTGTTTTATCCAATGCAAGATGTACAATACACATGCAAATATAAAAGTATACCCCAATTAATCCACTCGTCTTCTGTAAATAAAGAGCAACAGGGAGAGCTTTAGCCACATCTGACTCAACATAGAGATATTTATCAATGCAAACACTGGGAAGATTTAAGCATGTTATTTATAGACAGCTAGCTAAATCTAGGGAATAGAAATCCTGATTATAAAAATTATTACTTCTTCCTATTATCTGAATAATATCTTGCCTTATTTAAGTAAGAAGAGAAAATATATTCTGAGGTAATCATTCCAAGACAATTTTTTTTTAATCATTAAACATTTCTTCTTTTGAAAGGCAATTAATCTCAGCCTTCAAGTGCTTTCATTTGTGTGAACAAAGATTTCTAAAAAAGGTACTATGCATTTAAGCAACACTTGTGTATGCAGAGCTACTGAAGCACCTATGTTTAAAAACCAACAAGGCTTTTCAGCAATACAGCAATACAGCTGTGACCTGGCTGTCATTTATTTCCAAGTGCCAGTAAGGACACTGCTTCAAAACCTCTGGAATAAAAATGTTGGGATTTGTTTAAATAGCCTCAAAGAAGATAAAAGGATATAGACCACTTTTCTTAAAAAAATTATTTTATGACTCATAAGACTTACAGCATAAAAACTCCAAGGATTTTACACTCTGGGCATACAAACTGGGGAAATCTGAATTTTTGTGACTGCTAGATTTACTGTAAAACTAATTAATAGATGCATGTCTCTAAAATTAATGCATCTAAAATTCAAAGAACTATTCCAACAGGTTCACAGAATAGGAATCTTAGAAATTTAATTAATATTTTATAAATAATATTTGGAAAAGGACCTGTATTCAAGGTTCAAAAGAATTAATAACAAAGACATTTTCAGATGGACCTATTGCCTACAGAAGGCAGTGAAAGGCCCACTGGATATTTCTGACCTCAGTTTCACGGTGTCAGGAGAGAAGCATTTGTACTCCCTGCTGTTTCTGAAGAGTGAGTGTTTGATTTCACTGAGGAGCAGCTCATTATACCCTGCATTTCCTGATGATAAAAATCTCATGGCCACTGGCCTGGGAGGCTGCAGTCCCCTGTGGATCCCCAGGGGAGATGTGGCTGGCTGAGCTCTCCACAAATAGTGCTTAACCCGTGGCACAGCTGGTGACATAAACCTGGCAAAGGGGAGCATCTCCCTTAGGGACCCGCTTCACTTTCACACTGTCTCCCTTTCCCAATGAGACAGATGGAAATTAAAACTGTGATGGAAACATGCTCAGACTGCAAAAGTGCTCATCCTCATTGCAGAGGCTTTTCTTTGGATGGATGCAGTAAAACAGAAACGCAAGTGAATTCACTTAACTGCTCTTATTTGCAGTCATTTCATAAAGGAGGGAAGCACAATCACCAAATACAAACATGTAATTAAAGCCCAGGCTTTCATAAATTTGCAGTTTCATGCTTTGCATAAACTAGATTAATTATTTTCACTTGGTGCTGAATGTAATGCTTCACTCACACTGATTTTTTTCACTGGTTCTGATAATTTTCCAAGGTTAAGTGTCCACTGTGGCCCTGACACCTAACAAAGATTTCTTCCCCTCCTTGATCTAATAGTCCCCAAACTGCTAACACAGAAACTACAAAACCAGACATTAACTACTCATATCTGCCAGGTAGCTGGCATCTAATTTTTACCTTCCAAATCTTTTGAAATATTTTCAAAAGATATTCCTTCATAGTCCCTTTCAGGTCTCATCTGACACTTGTCCTTTTCCTGCTTCTCCATTGTCTCCCAGGAGTTTTCACATAGACACTGCTGGAATCAGCAGGCAGTGTGGAATGAACATTAAGTATGCAGTTCTGCCTCTCCAGCAAAAGTAGAGGCAGACAGAACACATTATTGTACAGCAGATTAAATAATTTTCAATACTGTTTTCAAGTAAATATTCAAATAAACAGCAAAAAGTGAATTGCAAGAGTAACAAAGGAAAAAGAAGTAAAAAGAAGTTTAGATGTCAAGAACATCCTAACACTTAAGTAAACATCATGTGGGTAGTAAGACATGAGATCTCAACTGAAAATTATATATGTTTCTCACTGTAAAATGTCACAACTATGGGATAATAGCAGCAGAAAAAACAAATTGCATAAAACCCCCCAAAGACCTGGCTGTAGTTAAATATGCCTTTCACCAGATTTCTTCATACAGGTACAAAAGAGCTGTAGATGGAACATTACAAATATAAGCAAAGATAACATAACTTTACTAAATCCCAGACATCAAAGTGAACTCATAGAAATCAAGGGATAAAAAAACCTCATCTCCTGTTGATAATAAAATTATTGATCCTCCTAGGAATCCAAAGAAATTCTCAGTATGATTCTGCATATATATCTTTATATCTCTTCTCTGCAAGTTTTTCTCTTTCTGTATCCAGCCAAGAACCTTCATCCGTATGTTCAAGGCTCTACAAAATTCCACTCTTCTCCACATCTTTTTTTACCCTGCATCCCACTGCCTATTTCCTAAGCAACAACTGGAAAGCTTCTTTCTTAATTTTCTCTGACATTTAATTTTTCTGTTTCCTAATTTTTCTCTTTCAAAACACTCCTTTAAAACTTCTAAACCAAAATTTACAGTAAAGAAGCAGCAAAAAGCTTTTCCCCCACCTTTTTTTTTTTTTTGAGAATGTGTTTCTTTAAAACACTGCAGGGTTTAGTGAATGAAATGGAAACTTGTGAATCCATTTCATGTATATGAAACACATGGTGTGCATCTAGTATTGTTCTTTGCAGCTTGTTTCCATATATTCTCTCTCTCTGGATCCCTTTTTCACTAATTCTCTTTTTATTCTGTCTTTACACATCCCTTTCATCACTTTCTTTATTCTCATATTACTTGCATAGTAAGTTGAAGCAAAAACCGCAGAAAAACCAGAAGGATTCTCTTCAGCCCAAAGGATCTCACATTATTTGCCTTTGAGCTGGCATTCTACTCAGATTTGTATGCTACCCTACAAATTCATGCTATAAAGGAAACAATTAAAATTTATTTCTTCATAAACATTATAATCCTTTTTCAACAAGTTCCCTTTTTTATTTAGCCGTGTCTTCATTTAGCCAGAAACTTTGGCAGATAAAGATCACATCTGTACCTTGGCACAGAAACATCAAAGCAGCTTCCTCAGGAATGTGTCTCATGGTTTATCTTAATTCACACAGACATTATTTTTTCCATGGCATCCAGAGTAATTTGCCTCACTTTCAATGTTGCCCACAGAAATCAGTAACAACTCGAGTTGACTTTTAACCTAACCATTCAATTTGAATTGGCACACACAGAGGCTAAATTGAAAACCCATGTCACCATCTTTTCAATAGTTCTTGACACTTTTACACTATACTATGGTCTGTTACAAAAGCATGCACTTTTTATCTCCTGGCTTTTTTTAATATACAAAACTGAGCCACAGAGAGTGGAACACAGCACCTGATCATGAGGGTCACATTCATTTGCTTCCTTTTCCTTACCCAACAGATTGCATTCAGTTCCATGTAGGACAGAACATCTATCACACAGGGTGGTGTAAATTCCTCTACTATAAGACATTTCATCTCATGGGAGGTACCCACTTGTCTTAGTTTTTGGATACAAATCAAGTTTCAGAATGAATAAAAATTCTGAGTAGTAAATTTCTGAGTTTTAACTCTTGTCTTGCTCAGCTGGCTTGAAGAGTGATGGTTCAAGGTTATCACTTCATTCAAAGTTCTGTGGTGATTCTATGTAACTTCTATTTACTTGTCTTATAGTTTCAATATCTACCTGTATCTCCAAAACTTCGGATCAAATTGTTCTTAAACTGTCAAAACAATAGGCCTGATGCAGTAATTTATAAAAACATAAAGTTCTATACATTCTACAGAACAATGGGGGAAGTTTGTTAGGGGATTTTTGTATCATGTTCTGTTGGAAATGTGTAGTGCGGGAGAGAAGAAGGAGATCTAGAGATAATAACTTCATTTTCTGTAACAACAAAACTTGAACAATGGAACTTCAGAGACAGAAGACAAGGACAAAGAATTTTATCACAGAAATGACAATAGGATGTAATAACCTGGAAATGGATGAGCATTTGGGATAGGCATGTTGCATGCACATATTTTTTTACTACAGTCACTGTCAGATAAATTTTCTGAGGCAAATTTACGTTCATAAATTCTCTGCTTTTCTATCACAAAAAGCATTCAAACACAGCTGAGAGACAGGAGACCACTGTCCCAGAAAAACCTAAGAAATTTGCATCTTAAGGGGTTTGACTAGCAACGCTTTGTTGGTGTCCCACAAATAATGAGAAAATAATTCAGAAAAAAAGTGGAAATAATTGCAGACAGATCACTGTTAGGTGTTACAATGTTCCAGAAGGACAGTTAAGGTCCTATAGAGCTGTGTTGGCCACGGGTCTGTATTACAGAAGCTTCCCCAAAATATCTTTACAAAACAAGGGTGTAGTGGTTCTGTTTCTATTGGAAATAATACTTCCCTATCACTTATCCAAAGAGATTTCAGGAAATTCTGTGAGCAAGAAAGGGGAGAAACGGCAATCACAAACATATAGCAATTAAAGTAATTAATACACTCTTCCAGCTAATTATGTTGCCTTTTTCTTATCCATTAGCTCAAATAATTTTAAGGGATATCTGTTTGTGTGTTCTTGTTTCAGACATTATTATGGTTAGTCAAGCTGTTTTTTTGGACTTCTCATGTTTTCTGGATCTACATCATACTTAAGAGTAGCACCTGGAAGAATTTCATTATTTATGCATTTGTATTATTTATTGGTTTTTCAATTTTGTGAAGCTGAAAAAATAACTTCAGGTTAGTTTCTAATTGATCTGGTTCCCTTTAAGTGTTGAATATTTAAAGTGAGCATGATTAAGTATCAGAATGTAATTTTCATTAACATAATGATGATTCTCATTCCTAAGGCTTACAGATTTTAACATTTGATAAAATGGCAGGGAAACAGAAATGAGTGACTACTGTAAACAGAAATAAAAGAAGTTCCCAACTGCCTGCTGACAATTCACGAGCTCTTTTTTTGCCAGTATTTGTTGTTATTGTACTAGTTATATTAAGAAATGGAAGTAGGAAGGTTTACATATGAGATAAAAAATTGTGCTGTATTTTTTTCTTTTTTAATGGACACACTGATAGCTTTGTATATCGACAAGAACTATTTGACCTTCTTCATTAAAATGCCTGGCATTATTTCTGTTCAATAATGGAAATAAACAATACATCAAATCTCTCCCATGCTTCACTCATAAATAAAGAAACAAACAAGCAGATGTAAACAAAAATTATGTAGCTGACAAAATAATCCATCTAAGACTTTCAGTTCTCCTCTGATGCTTTATACTTTGACTTCTTCTAGTTCTCTGTTTTCCATCAGGAGTTGTCACCCCTAACAACAAAGCAATAATCCATAACGAAGTGTCTCAATTGTTGGTTCACCCCCTTGTCAACAGTTTCATTTTGCCATTGATCACTGCCTTCATCAACTCTTAATCCAAAACAAACACTTTGTTAGCCTTTCTTTTATTTCTTGTATAGGAAGAAAGTCTAATTTATATAGCTGTAATTTTCTCATCCTCAAGGATAATTTAAAAAATAATGCCATAGTTATTCTGACAATACAGAAATGGCTTAAGTAGGATATGGCCACCTTCATCATTATTATCTTCTTCATACTGCTTTTAATATTAACCTGCTACACTTAATCAGCAATCACATTAACATCTCTGGATGAGAGATCAAGTCTATAAAGATACCTTGTCTCCAAAGATTTCTTTGGTCATACGAAATTTTATTGACCTTATATCTTAAAGGTGAGCCTCCTGATCCATATCCATCACATTAGATGGGAATTTAGTGTAATCCATACCACTGCCTAACACAACATCCTGCTGGGGATGGAAAACAGCTTTTTAATGTGTGTTTGGGTATGTGTTTATTCTTTTCTGGTTTCAAAGAGCTGCTTTAATGAAATGAAAGAAAATAGAGCCTTTTGTATATTCTGATGAATTTCAGGAATATTAGGTAGTTGCTATAAAGGTTTTATAAGCAGTGAAACAAAGGGTACAGGTACACTTTGTATAATGAATACATTATGGATTAGCATATCTGGAAAATGTTATTTCACTCTCAGGTGCAATAGAGCTGTCCATCTGTTTAATTTGAGTTCAGAATGGCTCTAACACTTGGTCATAACCTAAACCAACCTTGTACCTGTGCTACCCTACAGAACCTGGGCAGCACTATTCCCCTCCAAGGTAACTGCCATGAAAGCTGCCCAAAAATAAGAACTCAGGAGCAAGGAGCTAAGACCAGCTTAGCTGTGAGGAGAGCTATGAATTAATGAAGATGAGGGAAGTTAATGAGAAACACTCAGCCCTCATGGCTGGCTTTTGAGATAAACTGAAGCAATTGAAAGAGAAAGGTTACAAAGCACCACTACAAACACAAAAAGTTGTGAATGTCAAATGTCAGTCAAACATCCATAGCTGCTGATTTTTTTTTTAGAAGCTTGAAGAAAATTAAATATGTTTGTATTCCCCATTGAATATTTAAATTAAAAAATACCAAATTTCACACTTGTTCGGATGAATCTCAGCTCTTAAATTTCCTTTAGTGAAAAAGGTATCTTTAGAGCCCTATGTAAAAAACCAAATCAAAAATACATTTAGGGTGAAAATATGCATTTAATGCAACTGAAATTTATTTTTAAAAAGGGTCATACTGTATTTGCTATGTCTAAAATATGAAGCTTTATTATTTGATCCCTGGAACTTTGCTGATTTCTGAAAAAGAAATTATGTCATTCAAGCTAGACAGTACTTAGATTGCATCCTTTTCCTTAAGAAATTGTAGCAGCTTTCTGTGTAAAATGCACTCCTCTGTATTGGATGAAATTGAATTTTTTATGTAAAAATCGTGCTTGAAGATTTTTCCTTTACAAGAATTTATACTTGTCCAAATAATTTAAATACTGAAGCACAGTATTAGCTGTTTAAATCTGATCTGCCAGTAATTATCATCATTTATCCTAGGGTGTAAAAACTGCTTACTACACATCACACAGGCACTCTGATGAATCACTCTTTCAGAAGAGAAAAAAAATGAAGAACAGTGTGCCAGACTGTTATCTTAAAGGTTTAGACTTTTATTTATGTTATAACTGGTAGACTGCAGAAAGCTCAGATAGTACCATTTAATTTGCTTCCCAACAGGCCTCAAATTCATCTATCAATAATGGCATTAAAATGTCATTGAAAACTATGAAAAGCACAGTGTTAAAAATGATCTTACTACCTATGTGTAAAGCATTTCATTACCAGACTTCTTACTTAAAAAGATGCAATGCCCCAAATCAATTTCTTGTAGCAAGTGCAGCAGCCAGTGTTAATAAATTTTTCCTATGAATAAAACAAGAACTAGACATCATGAATCTGCAAGACTTTCAAGACGCAGCCTCAGCTTGCTCACTGCACATTCTTCTTGTCAATTCAGATGCCACCATGGAGGAAAATAGCTCAGGTGTGTTTAAGGTAGCCCACTCATGTGTGACCAGCCAATAATGAGCTAAATCTGTTACTCTGTGATAAAAAAAACCAAAAAACAAAGTGTCTTTGCATCTTGATGGACAACTGTTCTCAAAAGGCTGAACAAAGTTTTATAATAGCATTTACAGTTCTCCAAAGAGGAAAGAATGTGCCCTGACAACTTCACATCTTTTTGCTTTACTGGATTTACCACTATCACTTTGTAATATGGGAGTGTAAGATGATAATATGCCCAGAAAATAAGTTACCTTTGAAACTGCAATATGAGTAAATATAAAATTTTAAAAAGTGATTATCAATATAAGCCAATCAGTAAGCATATGCTGTGCAAGCTCTTTTTAACTTCAGATCTCCTCCTAGTTTAAAAGCTTTCAGAAATAAAATCTGTTTAAAGACCTGGCCAGTAATTGCTGATATGAGATTACATTGATCAATGTGCAGAGTATGTGCACATTTGCATGAAAATTGGACTTCTAGGAAGGATGTAATGCATCTTGATTTACCTTTTACAGCTATTCACTTTTTCTGTTATTTGGCAGGACATTTTCTGTAACACGGTATTCCTGCAAAGCCTCTGTTGGAACAGACTGTAAATGGCAGAGATGGGACACAAAAGCCAAGTTTGCCTGCCCTTCCAACTGATTACCTGATAGACTGCAATTATAGCAACATCTGTAAACTCATCTTTTACTACTTTGAACAAAGTCAGAGTATAAGCGAAATCCCTTCCCTCATCTAAGTTAAACACACATTGGTCTGTCTCATGTTACGTGCCATAATTTTTAAATACCATTTTCCTTATAAAGGAGGGTGACTTTAAACCCAAAATGTTACATTTCCGAGGTACACAATTTTCAAATTTCTTGTAGTGTAGTGTTGTAGTGGCTATGACTGATAACAGAAATTCTGGTGATGCAGCAGTAACAAAGTGCTCTTTCTTTACTACTTATACGTTGTACCATTCTGTTTCAAGGAGAGGTATATTTTGAAAAGCTGCTGTATCTGAATAAATTGATTTTCACTGTGTTCTCAGCAGATTAACAGTAAGTGGAAGCTATCCTTTTACAAAGCTTTATCACTTCTTTCAAAAAGTCCTCCTTCTTCAATCCATTCTGATACCAATATTGGCCTGCTGATGGGAATGCATCTTATAAACCTGCAGATAAATGTCTCCTGGCAATGCCTACACAGATGTATTTTTTCTAACTAAAGAATTTGTGCAGGCTTTCTTTTAAAGGAGAGATTGTGTGTGTATGAAAGCCTCACATCCAAGACAAATTTTAAAAAAAGGAAGGTTCATAGGTGCCTATAGCTGCAGACACTAAGTTAAACAAATTCCCTGTGATTGCAAAATGGTAGAAATACAGACTGGGACAATTTGCCAAAACCTCACTCATTGTCATGGCAGAGCTGCACATCTGGTGAAGTACTTATTTGAAATTTTCCTAAAATAGGATCATATCATAGTATGATATCATAACTATTCTTACCATCAGTGACTTCTGGGGTGTTGGACGACTCATCCGTACCAACCACAGCAGAATTCTCTGCCTCAGGCAGAGCAGGGGCACCAGGCATTATTACACCAATCAGCAGCAGCTCTACCTTCTGTTCCAGTCTCTGCCTGGCTTGACAGCGTATCACAACTACAGAAAAGCAAAAAGATCTTATTTGCAAAGCGCTGGAATCTTGATTTTAACAAAGCAATTAAACATAGAAGTTAAATGTGCCTAGAGAAAGACAGAATTCCAGTAAGAAGTAAGACAAACAAAAGCTTTTCTCAGCCTCCACTTTCTGTTGTTCTGTTGTGGTGAAGTAATAGAAAATATTGCCAAGCAAACAAAAATCTGTTCAGTTAGTTCCTAACAGCACTTGCAAATTTCTCTCTTATCTTTAATCATTAAATGTATCTTCCTTTTAGTTCAACTGCTTATAGGAATTATGGCATAGCTTGAAACATGCCAGTAAGAAAGGCAGACTGAAACAAAAGCAAAAAAAATAAAAGGTTTTAAGATTAAATGAAAGAATAATAAGTTACTCTTTGCTTTCTTAGTTTAAGAATACTGTTGTTCAAATTTCAACTTTAAACAGAAATATGCCAGAATAAAAAGCATTCTCACATGAATTTCTGTTTGAAGCATCACAGAACTTCTTTCAGTTCAGTAAATGATTTTAATTTTCTGCTTCCAAAGTATGTCTTTTTCATTACAAAGTTATTAGGTTTTAGCTTTTACACTAGTTTTTATAAAGCTTATTAAAATAGGTATTTTTTCCTGGTTCTTTCATATTTATTGGCACAGAAAAAGGAGAAAATTACATAAAAACATTGAAAAAATGTTTTATCAAAGAAAAGACCTACAACTTCCTAGAGTGCTGGGAATCAACATGAAAAAGAACAGCTGACCATGTACTTTTCAGTTTTAAGGTCTAAAAGTAATTTTCATCAGAGTTAGACCCAATGTTTCTTCAAAAATTAACTCTGCAGTTAACATCAGGAATTAATGATCAGTAATTTGGAACCATAACATGGTGAATCATTATGCAGTGTTTAAAAAAAGAGGAAGGAAACCCCTTTTTTGACATGATGTTTATTTAGCTTTGACGTTCAGTTCTGGCACTTTATTCACTACCATTACTCTGCAAAATAGATAATTACACAAATTCAGGTAATTTCCTTTTTCCTTTGATCTTTCCCTGTTTAACAGGGTCTTAGTAATTTCTAAAGATCTCTTAAGATTTCCATGAGGAAGAGTTACTGAAATAGTAAAACATACATCTTGACTTTATATTTTAAAATAGATTACATTCTCTGTATTCCACTAGTTCACCAATCCACTGTGTGTACATTGTGACATTTTCTATTCTATAGTTCCTCTTACTGCCAGAATTGATTTTACATTTTCTTTTTCCTAAATGACTAAGTAATATTTATGAATAAAATTCAGATATATCTAGGATTTGACTGGACATGTCCCTTAGCAATCTGCCCTTGCACAGGTGGTTGGATTAGATGACCCCCAGTGGTCTCCTCCAATTAAATTTGCTGTATGCTTCCTTGACTCTACACTCTACAAGAATTAAAAGAATATTCCAGATGATCTTCCATTTGTAAGCACTTTTATAAGATAGTCAAGGTATCATCTACTTAACATGTACTACATGGGTTGTGACCACTGATCTTTTTAATTGGTCTCATGAGATAGAAAGCCAAGTGAATTCTAGAAGTTTAAGTACATTAAGATGCAAATAAGAATGACCCAAGGATGAACTCCCTAATATACCAGCAAAGCAATTCGGGGTTTTGACACAGAAACTTGTAGCCTCCAGGCAATTCTAATAAATGTCTGCATTAAAAGAGTTGACAATACTCTTTTGATAATTATTTAAAATATTTAATTGTTTTAAAGTGGATTTCTTGTTATTACCAGCTTTGGATTTATACCTTACAATGTAAGTTTTCTAAATGCCCATTTATAACTGATAACCATAGGCTTTCACAATCAAGGAATGGAAAATTTCATAAACACACTTACAAACACCTATTTCTGTTTTCTGTGATGTTCTTGAAAGACCTAGCACTTCCTTGGGAAAAAAATATTAGCCCAACATAACATGCTGGTGGCCAAAGAGCAATATGTATTCAAAATTAATGCAACTTTTTTTATGTATTACAAAAAAAATTGTTGAACATAAACTAATGGATAATATAGTCTAAATATGCTACAATTTAGTTTTGCTGTTTCAAAAAGCATTTAAGAATTTAAAATTATGTAAGAATTGATAGTATGTGAGCTTCTGATCATATACAGAAGTGATGTGACTTAAGCAATTCATGAATGCTACTTACATAGAAAGTATTGGGTCCTGCACTTGGGTCACAACAACCCCAGGCAATGCCCCAGGCTTGGGCAAGAATGGCTGGAAAGCTGCCCAGTGGGGAAGGACCTGGGGATGTTGGTGAAAAATAGGCTGAACATGGGCCAGGTGTGCCCGGGGGCCAGGAAGGCCAATGGCACCTGGCCTGGATCAGCAATTGTGTGGCAGCAGGACCAGGGCAGGGATTGTCCCCCTGTACTGGGCACTGATGGTGCCACAGCTCAAAGCCTGTGTCCAGTTCTGGGCCCCTCAGTTCAGGAGAGACATTGAGGGGCTGGAGCGAGCCCAGAGAAGGACAGTGGAGCTGGGGAAGAGTCTCAAGATTGAGTCTAACAAGAGTGATTGAGGGAGCTGTGGGTGTCTAGCCTGGAGAAAAGAAGGCTCAGGAGAGACCATCTCCACCTCTAGAACCACCTGGAAGGAGGATGTAGCCAGGTGGGGTTCAATCTCTTCCCCAAGTAACAAGTGACAGGACAAGGGGAAATGGCCTCAAGTTGTACCAAGGGAGGTTTAGATGGGATATTGGGAAAAAATTTTCTCCATGGAAAGGGTGGCCAGGTTATGGAACAAGGTTCCCAGAGAACTGGGAGAATCATCACACCTAAAAATATTCAGACACCACAGAGATGTGGTGCTTAGGGATGTGGTTTAGTGGTTACATGGAGGTGCTGGGTTCATGGTTGGACTCAGTGATCTTAGAGGTCTTTTCCAACCTTAATGATTCTATGATTGCAATGAAAGCAGCAGCCCAGTAAAAGGGAGATTTATCTTGAAGAGTGCCAGTGAATTACAGAACAGCTTTAAGTAACACAACAAACATCCACATTAATATACATAGTTCTAATGCTAATGAGACTCATTAAAGCCATCATTTTGGGCAACAGTTGATTACATGATAATATTCTGTTTCATTCCTTAAGGTATTAAAGTGCAAATTAAAGAGATGAACGCTCTAATTAATACCACATCATTGGCATTTGTCTACAAGTAAAGAGTCCTTAAGCAATATAAATTAACAAGAGTAAAAATATCTATTTCTATATTTTTCCAGGAATTGTTCCTGTATGTTAACACATTTAATGTAGGAAGGTATTATATTCACTTATTTGGTCAACAAAAGGTAAGTTGAAAGGACAGGCTGGAGTAGAATTAGTCCCACATCTACACATTGAGCTGTAGTTTCAAGGTTATAGATTTAAAAAGCTGTTCACAACTTCCTTTTTCATAGATATGGAATTATATCACACCTTAAAATTGCAGATTGTCAAATACATAAGCATTTACTATCCCCAAAATAAGTAAGAAACCTCCAAGAATGTCACTCATCTTTTAATGCAAGTTTACTTCTCAGGAGCACAGGGAAAACTTACTGCTATTCACACTACTTCATATTCTGGTTTTGATTAAGACCTGAAATTCAAGGCTGAAAGGAGCAGCGAACATCCACTCCAATATTTTGCACCCTGAAGACTCTCCAGAAGGGTGTTCTGGGTGTGCAAGAAGAAGTCTACCCTTGAGTCAGTCCTTTGTTCAACTTACCTTCAGTTCTCAAACAAACTCAGGATTAATTGGGACACTGAAGGGCACAGACCATAAGATTTACAACTGCCCCCAACTCCTTTTAGCCACAGTAAGAACAAAGTAATGATCTAGATTTGCTTTGGAAGTGGGAGAAGATTTTATTTTTAATATGCGATTTTATCTTTTTTTAAGATATAGCTGTATCAAGTACCAAGTACTGTTGCAAATTCTTATGATCAAGCAGGTGAGAACATAACTGACCATCTGATTTTCTTAAATATTCTTAAATATATTGTTCAAGCTTTTTTCAAGCATTACCTACCTGATTTCTGCTGTGGTGCTTCAGGAGTTCCATTAATCGGATAGATCCAGACTATTCCATGAGTTTCCCCATTCTCTGCTACAGTAACATTTCTAGAAAAAAAAAAGAGTATCATTTAGACTGCTGAAAATTCTGTTTCCAAAGTAATCTAGACTTAGGAGTTGTTGGAAAGGTTAGATTCTATTCTATTGTATGCTGAGAAAAATATGAAATAAAATCCAGCTAAATATATCAGCTATAAATTTGGATCCACTTAGTGTATTCGAATATTACAGATCTGAAAACATTTGGCCTGATCTGCATTCTGTCAGGTTATGTTTACACTGAGAAAAAGTTTCTGCAGTTCATGAATTACATAAAAAATCAGGATGAGAATCATTACTATTCCTAATTGTCCTAGGTTACAATGTAAGATGTGCCCAATGTATGTATTCTATCCCCATCTCCATGAGCTGTTGAAACCAGGTGGGGCAGTGTTTCCCTTATCTTCTCTTCATGGGTCCATAAATGCTTTTCCCATGACTCACAGATAACTCCCTCCGGGAGTTATCTCTGGTTAATGGGCCATCAAGGACCCACCGCAGGGCTCATAGAATGAGATCAGCCCGTTGTGAGATGCTCTGCCCAGGGGGAGGAGCCAAGCATTCCCACCTGGATATAATCCAGGGTTTGGGACAGCACAGGCAGCTTTTACTCACTGGACTCCCAGAGGAGACAAGAGCTACCAGGCCTTGCTACAGGATCACTGCTTTGACAAGAGCATTTCATCTAACAGGGTGTCAGGTTGTATTCTGACTCTGTCAGTGGTCTTTTGTACTATTGCATTTATCTTATTTTACTTTATTTTACTTCTTCTCTTTTCCTCTTATTAAATTGTATTTCTGACTTGGAGTCTCTCACTGGTTTTGCTTTCAAACCAGCACAAATATATTGAAAAAACAGAGGTACCTAAGAGCTTTCATTTGTTCAATATCCATAACTGCACCAGCAGCCAGTACTTTACATGTTCTTTATTTAAAGTGAGAGTAGGTAAGTATTAAAACAGACAGAAATCTTACCCTGAATGTGCATATTTTGCAGGGTACATTAAAAGCTTTTGATGGATACCCACTGCCCTCAAAATCAGACACTGGACTGCCTTTGGGAGCTATACAAAAATGTTCAGTGGGATAAATGATGATAGGACTGAGCATCCTCAACTACCTTTTCCTTTCCTATTAGAATAAATTACCTTTCTAAGTCTGTATTTGGTCTAGCAGTAACTTTATAAGGCCAGTTTTCACCGTTTTCCCTCATTACGTGAATTACCACCACTGCTTTATAAATTTTCATTTCAGCTGGCATGAATAACACAGGGATTTCCAGTCTTTCTTTTGGAGCTAATCGGATTCCTGCAAGATGAAACAGATCGTTGTGGTATTTAGAAAGTTTTCAAAATATTTTCTATCATTTTACTCATATCTTTCTCTTTTTCTTTTTTAATCACTGTTTGACTTTTTATCATATTATATGGTTTTCCCTGTAAAAATTCCATTTTACCCTGCCTTTGTTGCAAAAAACACCAAAACAAAACCACAATTAAGTGACTGTCCCACATTTAATACTCAAACATCATGTGTAACATATGCATGTCAATCCCATAATTTTATAGGGCCTAAATCATGGCTTCTTCAGCTGTGGGTTACATCTGTGAGTAACACTGCATAAAAAAGATCAATCCAAAAACAAATGCTCACATTCAAGACAACTATAACATATTTAAAAGAATCTTCAGTATTATTATTATACATACCATGCCTTTTCTATATGATTTTTTATCTGATTGATTTTTCTGTTAAAAAAAACCAAACTAAATTTATGTTGCCTGTAATTAAAGTAGCCTCATATTCTGAATCTATAAGGGCCTTTTCCTAGTGACTTGCCAGTCTGCCAAGTGTCAGAACACCTACCTCAGCTATTTCAGAAATAATCGAAAGATTACACAGAGTAGAACAAGTAAATCAGTCCTTTAACTATAAGGCTCTTTGTTTGAAAAGAATTCTTGGAATTTGCAGGAAATGACACCTCAGGGTTATGGTTTCAGCTTTAATTCTATCTGCAGAAAATCCTCTTAGTTATGAGTAACTACTTCTACGTTAGGCTTTGAATGAGTTTTTGTGATAATATTTCACACTTTCTACAATGAATACAAGCTGCTACAGTTCTGTGGGTAATCACTTCCTGAGAATGACTGGATCTGCTGGAGTCACCCTGCCTGGGACATGCAGCACCCTCCTGGGAATTGCTTCTTTGATCACCATAGCTGGCTTCATGCTCAAAAAATGTCAGCAGGGAAACTTTACCTGGTGCTACAAATGGTCACCTTCCTTACAGCCAAAATTCCTCAAGGGTGAAGACTTTAGAGCTGAGAGTTGTAGAAGAGTGGGTGGAAATTGTAATGCAGTCTTGGGAAGGATGAAATGGGGAAAAAAAGGATGCACAGAAGTTTGGGAATGAAGGTGGGAGTGTAGGGAGACTGAGTAAAATGATGTGAGACAGAAATACAGGAATGGCCAGAATGACAAAAAAAAAAGTTGAGGTCATGTCAGGGAAGGAGAGAAGGGTTTGAAAAGCAGCTCTCCAAAACACAGAACAAGAGTCTGGACTCCTAGTCCGCACTAATTCCCTATCAGAATTTAATTATAAAGTCTACAGATGTTAAGCTTTTTGCTAGAAATACTCTTAAACTGAAATAGGCTAACCAAATTAGGATGGGAAAATCAATCTTAAATTAGAAAAGTTTAGAATATTTAAAACCACACAACTCTGTAGGATTTCTACCTCTCCCAGTTAAAAAGGCCTCAGGACATCAAACGTAGACCACTGCCTCACTTTATTATGGATGTGAAAAGCCATAGGAAATTCTTATCTAAACATATCTGAATTTCTGTATGTAAGAGGTTTATCATATACTAATTATGAAAATTAATTAAACCAACTGTTTTGCATTTGTGATTGCTTAATTCTTGTATATTTGTAGAAGTTCATCAGGGCAAAAGCAATTTGCATTTGAAATAATTACTTGAAAAGTTTTGTATCATGAAAGAGGTTGAAACTATCCTAATTAAAAATCCATTAAGATGTTAGTATCTATATGAAAAAACCCTCTTTTTTTCTCATTTTGATAAAGATTTAAGATTTTTCTTTAGATCTTTGAGGCATTATCAAGCCCATACCCAAATTTAAAGATATACTATACATACGTGTATGGTTGGCAACCACATGGTCAAAGTGAACCTCTTTTAAAATTAGCAACTCATTTTTAATTCAGTATCTGAAATAAATAAGCTGATATCAGGCATAGTTGCAGTAACCCTGAAGACATCTGAACTGGGATCCATCCCTCTGGATCAGAAACCCCCTACAGCACTGACACACTATTCTCCCCCAGTGAGGGACGAGTCAGCTCTCTGCTGGGATTTGCCCACTTTGGGCTTTCTCTGGTCTAGTTAAGACAAAGGCAAGTAATATCTTTAAAACAGAAGAGTATACTTAAGGATATATTTACAATTAGATTGCAAATCCACACATACATGGATACCAAAATATGTAAACATTTTGTAACACCGTGACAGCACATCCTTACATTTCATTTGCAAAGCTTTTAACAGATGGCAAATAGAGCAGACTGTAAACTCATTACTAGTTATATACATTACACAGATAGTTTGAACTGTAGCTTAATTATTCCTGTTACAGGACAGAGCCCCTGGTTTTTTCAAATAGATTTTAATACAGAATCCATATGATAGTATTCTGGGTCATTTTGGCAGAAAATTGGTTATTAAAGATCATGAAAAGACAAATTTTATATTATTGCTGTTGAAACAGATTGTTTTCACATTTTTAATAAAAAAAAATCTTCTTAATAGAAGATGTTCATAGTGCTGGTAATTTTTATATCATCAGGCTTGCCTGCAGCTGTCAACTAACCAACAGATTATTAACTGCTAATACAGATTTATTTAATTATGATTTTGGCTAGTTAATAAGATAGATAAAATAGGCCTAATGGCAAAAATAATTTGCTTTTATTTTTTTTCCCCATTGAGAGAATGTGGGCTAGCACACAGAAAATTGTTCTATGTACAACTTTAACAAAAATCAGTGTTACCTGCTCCTATTTGCCTGGGGACCTCAATTACTATGCCAGGGATACCAAAAACTAATTATCAATGGCTGATCCCTTGTCTTCGTGTAATTATTTTACTGCAATGAGTATCCACAAATTCTGTGTAAGAAATCCACAGCAAGTCCTGTTTCTGAACACAGGCACACCACATTTGGTAAAAAGCTTTGGGCCAGATTTTGATAATACCTCATCCTCTTTCACTGTCCTACAGCCTATCAGGAAAGAGTTAAATTTAGCAGAGTAAGCTCACTGACCCTTCAAAGACTGAAGGCATCTGACTCAAACCAAGTGCTGCAATTTGAGTCAACTGCCTTACAAAGAAGTGCATGGAACTCTGCATCCTCCCTCATTTCATTTTTAGTAACCTTTTGTTAAGCCTTGCCTCCAGCCTCCCCAGAGGCTGCTGGAGATCACTGCTGGAGATCACTGCTGGAGAACACTGATTCTGTGAAAGGCTCCTCAGGCACTGAGCCTAGAACTCAGAACTGGATTAGATAATAAATCAAAATGAGTGTATTTCAAATTCCTGGCTTCAATTCTTTGGGACACTGCACTATGGTTGAGTTCTGTGTAACTTCTGCATCAGCCCTAGAAAGCTCAGCACTGTGAGAGCTAAAATTAAAGCAGCAGTGGATGCTCATAGCTGGGATGTTATTTGGAGGGAATACAGATGTGTAAAGATACATTTTTGCCTTTACAGTAGATTAGGAAGAGTATCAAGAGCAAGCATACCAGACAGCGCCATGGTGATAAAATTGTGATGGCAAGGAACAAAATATCCTGCAATATGTCATCCTCCCACTGAACTTTAACCTAAAGCCATGTATTTTTCATATTAGTAAGGTGCTTTGCAGGTAGATTTTCTAGATGTTGAAGTGCATCTCCCTGATGCACTGCTCTTAATTCTGTAGCATCTGAGTGCCTCCCATTGATTTTATCCAGAAGAAGAGCACTCAGTTCTGCCTCCTTTAATTGAAAAAGAGAGATGAGACAGAGTTCAGAATATCTTGTTGAAGTCTTATGGAGAATCATTTAGGAGGGGGCACTTTGGTTTGTTTTCTTGATAGTTTTTCCATTAAAATTACTATAGCAGTATTTTAATTAAACCCACAGACAGCCCTGCTAAAATTAGCACTGGCCATGTAAATGTCAACCCAGTATAATTAGGTCTGTTTTCTCCTATTATCCTCAGAATCTGGAAAGGGCAACCTCCAAAATATTCATATACAGCAGCTGCTGCTGGGGAATTATTGTTAATTCCTTCTCAAGGAACTCATCCAGAAAAGGAGGATTGATATCAGATAGTAAAGAGTGAGATATTGCCAGCACACCGGTATCCGAAATGCATAAAGAAAAGTCAGGCCTAGGTATTAATTTATTTTCATCCACTGGAAAAGATAAAATCCTGGGTTAATATGAAAACTAAGATCTTTTATAGCAGCTCTCCCAGAAGTGTTTCATTCCTAAATCCCAAGAGTTTAATAAAGAACAGATAACATTTCTGCCTTGACTCTTATTAAGGATGGGTTCATTTTTGTTTGCATCTTTTTCTCTCTTTTTTTGTGCTTCCAACGAGGCTGCTTGAATTTTTTTATTCCCTTTCAATAAAATATGATCACAACCCCTTGTCATGGATTCTAATTTAAAAAATGTGAGCATAGCAGCCTGTGTTAGTTTTGCTGCATCAGTACTATAATTATTTGGTCTCAATGAGTAAATATAAATAAAATTTTCTGAATTGGCAGTCATCAGACAACAGCCAACAGCATCCATCTCTGGAGATATTCAAAACTTGACTGAACATTGTCCTGGACAACCTGCTGGAGATGACTCTGCTTGAGCCACGGAGGGTTTGGTGGACAAGATGACCTCAAGAGGTTCCTTACCACCAAAACAGTTCTGTGATTCTGGAATTCTGAGGTCATAGAATAGATCACTAGACTTTGTCTTGTTTCTGTTTTTAAGAATCAATACAAAATACACCCTTGGTTTGCAGAACCAGACACAGATACTTTTCTCAGAGAATTGCAGGTGATATGAAAACCAGGGCACCCTACAAAGGGAAAGCATGCAGACAGAACAAGAGATCACCCTGACATAACAATTAGATTTTGGGTGTAGTTAAAGGCAAAGAAGCAGGATATTCCTATTTGCATCTTCCCTGGGACTAATAAAATGGAACATAATGCACTTCAAGTCATTTCAGTTCTATACAAAAAAAGTAAGTAAAAGAACTAATAAAATAACCATGCAAAATGCCAAAAATTAAATTTGTCTCATCCTATGTTTTAATACTTACATCAGCATTTTCCTTCCTTCAGTAAAGTTCATTTATGTAGGAGGGATGCAAGAGAGGTTCCTTTCACAGATGGTCTACAATGATTGCATTTCTAGGGGACTCGCTGCTTCATGAATTACGAAGAGGTAGAGTTGTGTTTTTCCTTTTTTCTGGCAGCTTCACAAAATCCCAGAATACTTGAAGTTGGAAGGGACCTCTGACAGACAAATGATCCAACACCCCTCTCCAAGAAGAGTCACCTACTGGACCATGTCCAAAAAGGTTTTGGATATATCCAAGGATGGAAACTCCATAATTTTTCTGGGCAACCTATTCCAGTGCTCAATCAACCTCACAGAGCAAAAAGTATTCCCTTTGCTCAGATAAGAATTTCCATGTTGCCTTTCATTGGGCACCACTGAAAAGAGCCTTCTTCCATCCTTTTTGCACCCTCCCCTCTGGTACTTACATAAAATAATAAAATTCCTCTGACCTGATGAATTACTTCATTGTAAAAGTTAAGTCATGAATATGCAGCTCAGATGCTAATAAACAATTTCACAAATGACTGATTAAAACTTTGTAAGTTGCTTTAAGAAAGAAAAGGCACAAATAAAGGCTTCACAACATCACTACCATAAGCACACAATAAAATGTGTTAGAGCACGTTTATAAGATTTGTTCACCATTTTATGGATCTTGTGTTAATACAATTTTGCATACTTCTGGCAGAGATTTTCTGGATTATTTAATTAAGAGTTTTCATTTAGAATAATTTCTTTCTGGTACAAAATAATGGATACAAGTTAAACACTTGCTATTTAGATTAAAATAAATTGATTGAGAGCAGGGCTCAGTAATTAAATATGTTGTTTCATTTAATGTAATTTATTTGGTTTCTAAATGAAACATGTCTGAAAGGCCAAGTATAAAGTTTTCCTTCCATTTATAAAATTATCCTTCTCTAACTAATAGCTTACAGTGCAGTTTCAGTAAAAATCAAAACAATTATTTTGACAGAAACACCTATTATATTTATTTATTGTTGAAGTGCAGTAACAACTATGCTTACAATGGTTAAACACACTGAGGAAAAAAATGTTGCCAAGTACAGTAATTCATTTCTCTGCTGAAAACCAAAACAAGCAAAATCGTACTTAAGATCTTTAACTCTGAGGAAACTTCAAAAAAACATGTAACAGAGATCATGAAAGTCACATTCTCTTATTGAGACTAAATAAAAAGGTTTTTTAAACCCCAATATAAAATTTTCACTTAATATATTTTACAATAAAATCTCTATCACTTCCCAATCACAACTGATTATAAATTTTGATGTAACATTCTGCAGTAATACACAAATCATGTAAAATCCTAAACTGATTTATCATAGGCCACCCCTCTTATCTCTGAACTCTGATACCTGCAGCTTTGACTTTGGGTAAGTATTACAGACCTGTCTAAAAATCAAACAAAAAATGGACCAACATTCACATAGGTGCCACATTCAATTGTATTTTACACCTCTGCTGTTACCTTATGCACTTGTCTGGACACCATGGGATATCTTTGCAATTTTCCTTCAGCAGTGCTGGGGTGATGGGCTTGGGGTTCATTTCACAGAGATCCAGTCGGGCACACCAGGAAAGACACATCCAAATGAAGGACATGAGAACAGCAAGGAAGCAAGGCTGAGCCAAGCAGTACAGAGCAACACAAGGCAAATGTCAGAGAAGGAAAATCATTGCAAAGTCTGGGAATAGTTCAGCAACAGGGATGGAAAAATGAACAAACAAAGCACCTGAGGAACCAGCAAAAGTGTAATAGACAGAGGCAGTAACTTGTAAAATGAAGCCATGGCAGACAGAGAGCAGAATGTGTGGAGAAGGCCAGACTAGTATAGTAAAGTCATTTGGCAGAGGCAACACTGAAGAGATAAGAGTAAGGAATGAAGAATAATCAGAAATGAAAGTGTTAAGTTTTCTATTTATCCTATGGTGCAACCCTTGTTCTAAAACTTTAGGGTGTACTGACAGTTTCTCTTGCTTTCTCCTTCCAAATTTATTTTTTTCCCCAATAATCTGACAGTTGGTAGTTGTACCCCATCCTCCTCTGACCAGTTCATGTATTTAAAAACTGTTAATCATCCTTATTTTCCAGACAAAAATTTTATGTTGATTAAACTCTTTTGATCATCCTGGCACCCAAAATCTAAAGGTCTGCAAGATAGTAATATCCTAAATCCACAGTCACTGAGAGCAGGAGGCAAAATTCAAAGTCAAAGATGCAAAATCTCTTCCAAATCAGCACTGTAAAAGATGCAATATTACACTTCTTCTCTGAGTGATTCTATTTGTGACAGAATAAATATAATAGGAAAGTAAAAACTCAGTTACGTTAGGTCAATTTTCCTCTCCTCAGCTAAATATCCATTTTAGTTCTGCACACTTGTGAGTATAATTGACATTCTCAAGAGAGATTAATTGATAAGTAGTTATATAGAAAAAAGACCATAGAAAATTATATAGAAAAAAGCTCAGTGTGGAGAGTGCTGAGCTGAGTGGAGTGATAAGATGGCCATAGTTTTTAAAAAGAGAATCTTACATTCTCTACCTCAGTAAGAGAAAATCTACACTCACTCAACCTCTTGCCCCTCTGCTACAGTGCATTAGTTGTGTTCTGTGTATGAGAAAACACTCTACAAGCACAGCCTGCCTAAAATCTCAACAAAGCAGAAAATCACCACACAAATATTTTGAAAATGCAAGAGCCACACAAGAAACAGCATATGCTTCTTAAACAAGTGTGACTTTCAATTTAGTGCCAGCCAAAAAAACCCCACCAAACTTTGTCCTTTCTCTCTTAAGAAAAGTTCATGTTACCCTAAGATAAAGTACTAGCAAGTAAATTAAGACTATGACAACTTCCCTATTTCTTAATCTTTTTCTAGATTGAAACATACACAAAAGCATCTTGAGTTCATGCCTGAAAGGAAACTGTAATTGCTTCAGTTCAGATGTAATTGAATTTCTGACATATGTCAAATATCTGATTACTTTTGACAGATGTGTTTTTACTTCCACTTTAAACTTCACGGATCTATGTATCACTTAGTCTGATCTCTGAAAGCACAGTCAAATTCTGAAGCTATGGCAGATTTTAATCAAAATCTGCAAAGTGTTGTGAAATCACTAATGACATCAGTGCTGTTACATCCTTCCACTTGTTACATACAACCAAAAATTGTACTGCTTGCTACAAGTATTCAGAAGACATATCACACTTCATACAGCAGACAGTAACTGGAAACAGTATCACTGTAAGTTTTATATCTATCTATCTATCTATCTATCTATCTATCTATCTATCTATCTATCTATCTATCCCCACTTATGCATTTTCAAAATCCTGGTAAGTACACTCTTCATCATTTGAGGTTTTACAGGGTTCTGTAATAAGGCAGAATTGATTTCTGCACTTTTTTTTTTTTTGGTCTCTGTACTCAAGAAAGCAGATGAAAATGGTAAGAGGAATCCCTCTTTAAAAGGTTTACCCATTAATTTGACTTGTGTCACAGAACAGTAGCTCAGTGAATGACAGAACCCACAATATGCTACATGTATTCCATAGTTATGAACAGCAGTATTATTATAAGTGGACTAACAGTAACAACTTAGCCTATCAAATTAGACAAATATTTTTATTGCTCCACTTTTGTATCCTTTTGACCCACTCTGGTTTGTGTGCAACATGCTAAAATCCAACATGTGGCAATGCCAGCCTCAATGGTAAACCCTGACACTTGTCAGCAGGTAATCTCCAGATTTCAAAACTCTGAAGAAATTACTTGCAGTTATTACTCCATCTGAAAATAAATCTGGCTTAAATGAAACTATGTATCAAGCTCCTACCTAAAAAGAAGAACAAATAAAATACAAAAGAAAATTCTTTTATTTCATTAAAAATCCCTAGGCAGAGCACCAGTTTTTAGAGCTGTAGGTCTTTAACTATTCTAAAAGGGTGCCCCTTAAATGAAACTTTCCTCCTATTCAGAGTTTTTCAGATAGAGTTCTTTGTCCTTGTCCTTATAGGTAAAATATTCAAAGGTCAGCCAGGATATTGCTGCAATGTAACTGAAACATTTGGGGCTTAGCTAGGAGCTGATGCCTTCAGAGAATGTGGACTTAACACAGAAATAGCCTAAGACATTTACAACAGCAATAGACAACTTGGTACTTAAACCAAGCATTCTTATCTTCCTAATGCCAGTGACAAGCTCAAGATGTTTCCTGTGGTCTATGGAAGTGAAAAGGAAAAGATAAAAATCGTGTGCTCTGAAAACAAGGTTTCAGGACTCAATTCATAACACTTTATGTAGGAAAAGTGAATCCCTGAGAGCAGACAAAGACCCTTCATTTTTTTTCCATTTATTAGGGAGTCATTTTGATTACTTCCTTGGTCAGGAGAAAATGCAGTCAAACAATAGCCTGGATGTCACTGCTGTTGGATTTTATCTTATTTTTACGAATGAGCACTGACTTGACTGCAGTGGCCTCATACAGAGGCCAGCAATCATACCTCTAGGATGACAATTTATAGAATACACATCTTATGTTCTGACTGCTCTCATTGGCATGCAAAACCTGCTCCAGAGTTTATCAAGAGTACCACAGAACAATAATTTGTCCCTAGAGAAAGCACAGAAAAAAACCATCAGCAATATTCTCTAGCAAGAAACTCTGTTGAGCTGTCAAGTGCCTTTCTACTTCAGAGACATTTTTGATTTTTATGGACAAACTGGTAACTCACATTGACTTGTTCTTTTTTTATCAAGTAATGATTTCTGACAGAATCCATTTTTTCAAACTCTGAAAATTCGCATGTCTACACAATATCATCTTTTATTGTCAGTGTGATCTCACATGCTGATTATGTACATTCCTGCTACTCAATCATTACACCATGTTAGGACACATCAGTTTAGAAATATCCAGAAGTATTTTAACTCTGCTATACAAAGATCTGGGAGATGTTGGATCAGTGAATGTGACACGTGGCTGCCCACCAGTCAGACTCACATATAGATCATATTTAAATTTCATTAAGACTGCATTCAAGTATCACAATATTTTATCCCTTGAATTTCTGTGGTTGATATGATAATTATTACAATTCTCCTGGTTCCCTGAGGGGCAATTGAAATGTGGCATGAGTTTCCAGCCATAAGGACAATTAGCAGCTCATGGCTGGGGACCGTGCGTTGATTGCTGTTGTGTGAACAAGGTTAGAATCACCCCTGCAGCTGTAATTTAGAACAAACAGTAATCAGTATTCCAAAAATCCAATAAATATAGGAGGTGGTGACCCTCTGAAATTCAGGGATTAATATAGAGGGATATACCTGAGGGCCTCATGAAAAAGAACAAAATATTTAGAAGCAAACATGTACGAAATGAACTAGATTAAACAAACAAATAAAATAAAGCCTAAAAGTGGGAATTAATATTAAGATATTCTGGAATGCATCAAGGACCCAAATTACTTGACAGTGTCAGGATGATTGTGAATCATACAGAATCATACAGACAGGCTTTGGATGACTCAATGGTAATTGGGAGCTGCAGTGTTTCTGAACAGGGGCGGCTGCTGCAGATCCTGTACCTCTGTGTGAATCCAGAAATGGAAACCATCAGCCACAATTCAGGATGCAAGATGACTATTTCATTTTCACATGAGAAATACAAAACAAATATCTAAAATTTTTTTTTACTTACTGTTTTGTACAAACTGAGCTCCTAGTAAGAGTGCAGTTTTCTTTTGATTCAGGAAGGAAGAAAACCGATAATGTCTGAATCTTTTCTAAAACTTAGTTAAAATATAGCCATAGATAAAACTACAATACCTTTCTGGAATAGAAAGGAAACATTTTAGGTCAGTAACTGTAACTTCCTCTGACAATAACTTGTGGTGAGATAACTGGGTATGAAAATTTTCATGCAAGTAACTTAATCAATCGAGAGAATCCATTTTAAATCTGTCAAAACAAGAAGCTGCCAGCCTTCAAATCTAAGACATTTTTTCTCTCCATATGGTTTAGTCTCTAAAGCAGCTCAAGGCACAAGTGTTTTGCAGTCAAACACTGAACAAATGTAGGGACAAATGCATTTCCCAACAGCAGTTTGTCATAGGTGCCAACTGAAGAAAAGGCAGAGGAAAAAAAAAATCCTGTCTGTAAAGATGACAAGGAACAAATCTTTACAAACTGTCATTTGGTACCAACCTAAAGGAAAAAGAAAAAAAAAAGTTTATTTTCTGATACAGGGAAGCAAGGAGTTGGAGAAGAGTAGAAAAAGCAGTTTAAAAAATAGTAGTTCATTTTCCTGCAATCTATAGGTTCTTCTGATTGAATACACTGGGTATCAAAATTTAATTTCATTTTCAGATATCTTCCTTTTTATATATATTAATGACCAAAAAACTTTAAATTCTGATTCTTTAGAGGCAATAGACTACAGTTGTAAAGAAAAAAAGGCTTGTACAGTTTGTATCTATTGATGGTACTTCTTGATGCTGTTTTCATCCTGATGTTGTAAAAGAATAAGAAAAATAATATAATGGAAATTCTGAGAATGTTAATTCAGAAAGTTCAAAGTTTGGGTTTTTTTCATTTTGGGTTGTATTATTTAAAGCATGTTTAAAGCATATTTGCCTATCCAGAACTCTGCAGAAATCTTTTTTCATTTCTTCACTGCTAAACATTTTGGTCATTATGATCACCTAACTTGACTAAAGTACATAGGATTTCTCAGAACTCATTTGAAAAAACCAAGGTTCACTCTCAATAACTCTTCTTGAACAAGAGAATTTAATTAGAAAAAAACAGAGCCACTTGATTTAAAACTTGTCAGTGACAGTGAATCCTCCACGTTTTGTTCAGATCTGTTCTGAGAGTTAATTAAGCTCATTGTTAAAAATAGGCTTCACTTTTAATTTGTCTGCTCAATGACACTGACTTGTTTTCAGTCCCTGTTTTTTTCTGTGACAGTGAATGCTTCATTACCAGCATTCTGCTTTTTAGAGAGATAGGACAAATAATTGCCAACAAAATCCTCTTCGGTCAGTTAAGTAATTTGGGACCACTGAATGTCTCAGTCTCAATCCTGAATCATTTAAATGGGCTTTTATTGCAAAGATGAACAGCAACTTCAGAAGGCAACCCAGGCTAATTAACATTGTATACCAAGTAGAAGGACTGTAGAAGTAAAAAGCCTTCAAGAAGTTTAAAAAAACCCTCTATATTTCTTCAATCAATAAGTTTGTTATCAAAAAGTAGAGATACCAGAAAGCAGGAAAAAAGGCTTTATATACTAAATGCAGACTTTGGAGAATTGGGTAAATCTGTAGATCAAAGAAAGAAAATAACCACCAAAATTAATTCTTGATTTGGAAAAGGGATAAATCAGTAAGAAGAAAAGATTAATAGGATGCAGCTTGTGATTCTTCATTTGAAGGGATGTAAAGTAAGCTGGAAAGATAAGGATTATCCAAAATTTTCTAAACAGCTACTGACAAGCTATTATATTTTCTAGTGCCATGTGCTATTACGTGTGATAAAACTGATTTGCTTGTTTGTGCATGTAGAAAACGTGTTGTTCACACAGGTCTGAAAAATAGTTCTTTTCAGCAATCAAATTCTTATTTTCCTATTTAATGGAAAAGAAAATGTATACAATGAGAAAAAGAGAAATTGGAAAGCCCATAAGAGGTACAGCATGCAATTCAAGGTTTGGTGTTTGTTGGTTGTATGTAGCAGAGGTGATAAAAAAGGTAACAAACCTCAGGGATCAGCTGAAATTACTGGCCCTCATTGTGAAAAAGGCAGTGCTACCTGTAATTAATAGATATCAATCTTTATGGGCACATAACCTTTGTTTTATCTTAGTATCTTTCTGAAGGAGAAAATTACTTAATTTATAAGGGATTTTTAGAGCTTGTGAAGAAATCAGATAAAGACAATTCAAGATCAGAAATTGTAGCAATACTAGTTTTCACCTCAGTGTACAAAACATTCTTATAACAAAAGCAGGCAAATGAGGCAATCAAAAAACATGATTGCATTCTTTAGGTTCATCTATTACAAAAAACCTCTGATGTTAACTAGATTGAATTTAACACCTTAAAGAGGCAGTTAATAGTTCCAATTTAGAGATTAAAGAAACAGCCACATCTCAAAGTCTCACAGACCTCTTGATGGTTGCATGGGGTAATTTTCACTCTAAGTCTCCTTTTGGACTTTGTATGAAACTTTGTTTTCTCAATGCTTCACCAAATGATTATGAGAAAGAAGATCTGCTTATGTTTCAAGCCTCTGGGTTTTTATTTGAAACAACCATGGCTTTAGTAGAAGAAAACCTTTACTATACCTATATCACTGTTTTCCTGGTTTAAAATTAATAAAATGCTGAATTACATCTCTCAAGTAAGAGAAGATTTGTGAAAATAAAATTATTAAGTACCTTAACAAGATGTGACTGCAGAAAGTACTTAAGGTTCGGTGCACTTTCACTACCCACCTAAATTTCAGAGCTTTTTACTATTTTTGCAAACACAGGTTTTACCTAATGTAGCATATTAACAGTAAAAAGAGTAAAATCGTTGCACATAAACTACAGCATGGTAAAAATAATATCCTAGCAAGAGAAGTCTGAGAAAGTAAAACTCTCTTCCAACGCTCCCATGACCCTTTAAATTGAATCTCAATTAATGTGATTGAGATGTGCTGTCATCTCAAAAGATGCCATTACTGTGCAAAGAAGCAAGTTTAATTTCCCTCCACTCAGCAGATGATACTAGACCAAGTGACTATGAGTGTAATAAAGCATCTTATGTACATTGTTAACATAAACTTTGATGTTCAATGAAGAACTTTGTGCTGCAAGCTTCAGTGGTTGTGAGGTATTACTCCTTCTTATAGCAAAGGTCACGATTCAAACACTTTTCAGCTATTTACAATGTAAGTCCTGGTTCTGCATTTCTCTAAGAACACACAAATGATGTTCAATGCTTAACACCAAAATCCCCTCTGCTGACTTGTATACTATGGCTTAAGGGCAGAAAAAGCATCACACTGAAATAAAGGCAAAGTCTGGGTTACAGTTCCAGCACATCCTCCTCTTTCACACACAGCAAACACAGCAGAAGTGCCCACATTCTCTTTTTCCCATGTTGGTTTGGGGCTTGGGTTGATTTTTTGAGCTTGGTATCAGCAATGCATTTAAAGAAATAAATACTATTTAAACCTAAATATTATTGTAAGATGCAAGATTGTTACTAATGTCGATGACTGAAGGTATCAACCTGATCTTCAGGTAAACAAGAAGGATTTCACATAAATATTGTGAAAGCTGAAAGGAAGATCCTGCATGCATCATAAAAGGCAGAGAAGAGAAAGAAAAATTTTTGCTGAGACTTCTATGAAGAGAGAAGGGGTTCTAGTGATATGCATTCTTTTTGCAAATACACTCAGGCAGGTACAATCCCAATGGCTTTATCAAAACAAAACAGGCCCTGCCTAATCATTCAGGCTTTGTGACAGAAAAGTAAATCAGGGAATCCAAATTCCCCCTGGCAACTGAAAGATATCAATTTTTAATGAGACTGTGAATAATTTATTATCTTTCCCATAAAAAAGATATTTTGAATAATTTGTTAATCTTAGTAATAGTATGACAAAATATCTAGGGAAGAATGAAAGCAGCAGAGTATGAAGAATATGATGTTCATTTTAATTAAATTATTCCCCCCCTTCAGAGAACAGTTTTAAAGACCCCATTTGGCAAGAACTGGAGCTACAGCATTATTGATCCCGGTTATATCTTATAAGCAAGGAGAAATATATAATTTTGAGGTGAACATATCAATTATGGGCATACTAAAGTATTTACCAAAACAATTAGCCACACAAATAATCCCACCTCTATTCCCACCACAGCAGTTGGAATACATGCCTGAAATACACATTTACATTTCCTGTAATTACAGTGCAAGTGAGGCAGATGTTTAAATTTAAATTCTTTGCTATCTGGGGATTGTCTTACCTAGCTGAAATTCATCAGATTCAAATATGCTACTGAGCCAAGACTGAACAACCCAAATGCATCTTTCCCAATAATGGATAATCTGACTTGTGAATCCAGCTGCTAGCAGCTATGATTTAAATTAATCACATACCCTAGCACAAAACCAACCATATTCTTTAAGTGCATATAAACTTTATTAGGGGATGTTTAGGGGAGAGAACACAGACCCTCTTAACTGTAAAACCTCCTTCTTCAGCAGGACCTTTTCTGCTAGTTGTAAAAAGTGTTGGATCTAGCTACCACATACAGTGCAAGACTAAAGCTCAGACAACACAGACTTCACCAAGGAGAAAATGCACATCTGCATGCCCAGAACACCTTGCCAGCTTCCCTATGTCAAACAACTAATCCTGACAACTTTGTGACTAAAATAATGAATAAGAATATAATATTAAAAGAATACCCTCTTTCAATTTGTTCTTGACTGCAATTTAGATTGAGATTTAATGTAATTGCAACTCAGAACATTTTCAGACAGCAACAGAAATATGTATCTATTGAAGAGTTGTAAAACTCTGAGCAGAGAATGTGGGCAAAAGAATATATAGAGCTGTGGAAAATGTGTAGAAGCAACTTAATTGTTTGGCAGGACAGCTATGGAATGACCTGATTGTATAAATTTGACTTGTGTGATTGGGTTTTACAGAAATGCAAGATTAAAAAAAAAGAGACACTCTTGGGTAACACACCTGAGTCTGTGCTACATTGCATAGAATTCCAAAAGAGATTCCAGGCACATCCTGCTGTTCACAGCACTGAACAGAGAGTACCAAGGGTTTGCAAAAATGTTTTACCCTCATCTTCTAAATATCTGTGCCCAGTGACTCCTCACACTGCACTGGAGCCTGGACTTCTAAGAACATCTCATGCTACTTGGAATGAGAAAAAAAGGGTCAGAACAGGAACTATCATAGATGTGGGAAAAGTTTAACACTTAGGAAATAAGACCTTTAAAATCAAGTTGAAGTACACAATGTTCTGCAAGCCAAATTCTTAGGATTAAGAAAAACCTTAATGGCTCCCTGACTTTAAAGTGTGCACCACAATATTGAGAATTCTGTTACCACTGTGGGTAAAAATTGTTTAACTACTGAATGCATACTACATGTATATATGTATATATATAATTTTACTTTCTTTTAGCTTGTATTGTACTTGACACCCATTCTTCATTGACTAAAAGAAAAAAAATTAATGAAAATATTTGACAAAAAGTGTTCTAGAAAAACTCAGTATATGAAAAAAGAACATTAGTTCAACAGTGTAATTATCAGGCACTTTTAAGGCATAAAACATCAAAGCTGAAAGATCAGTTTCAATAATGCCTTCTAGCATTTATGCTTTAAAATAAAATCTGTGCCCAGGGAAGTTACTTAATAAGGTAAGTTAAAATTGTCTTCTCTCCTGAAAAGTACACAGTAATTAAAACAAACGAACAAAAAGAGGAGAAAGCTTAAATCAGCTAGCTCTTCTTTCCCTCAAACCCTCAAACCCACTTTTGAAAAACTTAAAATTTCATCATGATCTCCCATCCCCAACTGTTCTTACAGAAAAGGTTCAATTTATTTCCCACACATACCCCACCTCCTCATTTTAAAATGTTAAGGGAATATTTTCAAGAATTCCATAATTGTTTTCAACTTCTATAGGAAAAAAAAATCTCTGTAATTGTTCCAAATTTCCATACATTTTTTCTATTAATACCAATCCAGTAGGATGGGGTGGGGTTTTTTGTTGTTTCTTTCATTTTTAGTCTTTTATTCTCTCTCAGCAAGGTTAGACAAGCATCTCCAACATACTTTCAATGTTTCACAGATCTCAACAGCAGGATAAATAAGGAAAGTCAACTTAAAAACCTAAATGAAGAAAAGCTACAGCAAAAGCAACAATTTTAATTTTCAGTCAGCAAATTAGCTAGTTTAGGGCAAAACTACCCTTGGGGCAGGTAGGGAAACCTACCCTTCACTGTATGTTCGGGGTCCAGCATGGATGTGGAAGTGTCTTGCACAGATGAATTAATGGGAGACAGAGTTATCATTGCTCCAAGAGCAGAGGAGGACAGGGAAAATGGAAATAAAACAGACATCTAGAAAATCAAGCCTCTTAATTTGCTCAAGAAACAACTGCTTGATACTGCTGGTAATTTCCCCACTGTGTATGTGCTGCTGGAAACAAAAAATTAGAGCAGATAATTTTTTATAACCAATTTAGAGCTAGACATAGATTTACTGAGTAATTTACAGGTTGAAACAAATCTGTATCTCTGGAGTTTTCACTGGGTTTATTTCCTAAACAGGTGAAGGCTAGAAACAAGAATTAGGAAGAGGGGAGGAATTAAGCAGTTCTGCCTTATTCAAGGGCACTTCCTGACTCCATCTTGTCCATCCACAGCTGTTATCAAATAGATTAGCAGCAATATGCTATTCTAAGTCAAAATTAATCATCTTTTCATTTTCTACTTCTATTGAAGTTGAAGGAGATAACTCCTTATCAAGTTATAAAACAGAGCAGATATTTTTAAATAGAGAAATAGACCAAGATAATATGAAATAACAGCCTCCCCTGTGTCTGATTTGCATAGTTTAAATGCTCTGATGTACTGTACTCTGGATGTTCAGTAACAAATCATGATATTCTGGAGGAAACCTACTGCATGGCCTAGCTAAAATCTGTGAGGCAATTATAGCCTGAAAAATCTGTTTTTCATGATGAACCCACATGGGAAGTGTTATGTGGATCTGCGTGAGACTATGGAAAATCTGGCTTTCTGATGTCTTCTCTTCTTTTTTTTTTTTTGCATCCTGAATATCTTTTGTCTTTTCTCTTCTTTTGTCACATCAGGAGAGCATGCTGAAACAGATAAATCATTTCTACCCAGTCAAGGGAATGTACTGTTCTACTCCTTCAACTCACACGATTGTTTATAAGAAAACAATAACAGAGGATATTTGCTTATTGTTACAGTGCTGCCTTTCGTTTCCTTAACTTATTTCACCAGAATGAATTCCTGGCAAACATATATAAAGATTTGTCTACAACTTGTAACCTGTAAAGAAAGTAAAATTCAAAGGTAAAAAGAGGGTATATAACAGGCCAAATAAACATATATAAAATATATATGGCCTGAAGAGATTGCAGAGAAGTACAAAGAAAAATCTTTAAGCTTTATTCTCTTTATATTAGAAGGCATGAGTGCCTTAAAACATGACACGAAACTTTCCCTACTGGTTTTCCCTGTGTGAGGACAGCCTCAGGTGTGCTCAGAGCTCTCTAAGGTTTTCCTTGCTGACAGCAGAGACAACCAGCAGTCAGGAATGCCACCAGCTTCAACTCATTGATCTTGTCAGCACATCCCTCTAGAGAAAAATATGGCTTAGACCACATCATTTGTGGTGTCACGTCCCAGGACTGAGTAATGACACCTTTTCCTCTGTCAGCTGTAACATAAGGACACTGCTCTTTCAGAATGGCTTCACAGGGGAGAGGCAAGCCAGGGTGATTCAGCAATCAGAAAAATGCCATGTGCATGGATTAGGCAGGGATCCCACACCTTCCCTTCTGCTGGAAATTTCCCAAAGCAAATCTACATCTGTACAAGTTTCCAGGTACCATGATAGTACATCAGAGAAAAATGAATGAGGGAAAATGCCAGCTGGAGGTTTAAACAAGGAACAGCCATACAGACAGATACCCAAATAGGGCCAGGAAGGGATGTTACTGTGTCTTGCATAGACTAGGTTCAAGAAAGCTATTTTGTGGGGAGCATAAACAGCAATTCCTTCAAAAGCACATGTAATCTTTTGAGTAGCAGTTCAGCTATCAGTGATGCAGATCTAACTAGGTACAGCAGAGCACCACTACTTTGGATTGATTCTACTGAGAAAAATAATAAGGTGTGAGAAAATACCCAAGAAACAACTCAAGAACTCAGTAAAAAAGTTCTGAAGTGAAAAGCTATAAAAAAATCTATAGAAAGAAAAAAAAGAATCAGAAGGTAGCAACCCAGCAATATCATGGATGAATCCATTCCAAGACAAAGGCTGACCTGTCCTCAAATGACAATGACTAATGACAACCTGGGCAGCAAAGATACATCCCATGTCTCACTGAGGATACTGGCCATGGTAATACCCACTCTAGCAGTGTGTTAGTCCTGGCTATCTACTGCATGTATCAGACCATAAAACAAATCTGTGTATTCTGAAATTACACAAATCCTGCTTGCAAAGTCTCTCTCTACACAGCAAAAGATGGCCAGACCAAAAGTGATCCCGAGAGGAAGGAACCTCATACTCTAAGGAGGAGGACAGGTAGGTTTCTCACTCAGAGGACAAATCCAATGAAGATGGTATTAAAATATTCTCATGAAGCTCCTGGTTAAGTGACCACCAACTCCATGGGATCTCCAACCACCAGGGACAATCACCAATCTACAACAGGATACGGCCTGTCAGTAAATCCTTCTCTGACAGACTGCTGCTGAGGACACATGGACCATAAATTTTCCTACTAGATATCCAACAGCCAGTAATTCCCCATCTAGATGCACTCTCCAATCAGCCAGCCTCTGTTCTATATTCATAGTAACATAACAGAACTGAAGTTAAGACTGACTTTGTGCACTGAATTGACCCTGGAGTTAATCCTGGACCCTCTCACAAAGCCAGCCCCAACAGCACCTCAGAAACAGGGACAGAAGTAGTAGTAGGGTATAAAAAAATTGAGATGTTAAAGGCAACCCGATCTAGCAAACTGTGCCCTTTCCTATAAATGACAGACAGTAGAGTAGAAACAAAAGATGATCTGCAGTCCTGAGAACTGAGTATACTCACAGCTGGAGGAACACTATCAGCTGGAGCCACTGATGGTTGCCTTCAACAGAGCCTCTGATGGAATTTATAAAGTGTAAAACTATTTCTGCTTGTTGTAAGGGACCAAACCCTGGTCATAAAATGCAGTTAAAACATAGAAGAGGAAAGAAAACTTAGTATTTTCCAACATATTTTCAAAATAGTCTGCTAGAATGGAGAAATATTTCTCACAGCTCTTTATCTTTTTTGCCTTTTCTCTGGCTCTTCAAGTCATTTTGAGATAATAAAAGTGCTATAAAAGAAACAGAGAGGAACTAAGGGCGACCAGGCAACCAAGTATGTTAGTTTTGGGTTTTTTTCAGTATTTGAAACCAATAATAAGAAAAAACAGATTGTGCATGCAAAATTATTGAAAGAAAAAAGCAGATGCAAATAAGTAATGAATTCAAGAAGCAAATCATGAAATCTAGTTTTTTAGTGAAATGGCCTGAGGACCCAAACAAAATTTATGCCATTTCGTAGGTGAAATTAGTTTAAAAGCCAAGTTATCTGTAATCACAGTAGACTGTACATGACATAAAAAGTATGTTAAAATGCTTTCTCAAAGAATCTTGAATAAAATATGAAATGGTAATAGTAACATGCTTCCAAAGAGCATACAGAGAATTTTGGTATCTCAAATTTGATTGCCATCAACTGGTTTTACACTGCAGGCAGCTTTTTGGCAAATGTCTCACATTAAATACATTTATCAAATATATTTCATCTTTCTCTCCTAAGTGGTCGGCAAAGTTAGCAAATACATATATTTTACAGTTCTCCACGGGGAAAGACATAAACATGAGACAGGTGACATGGCAGCTTAAAATATAGAAGTTTTAAGATATAAAACTTGTGCTGAAATATGGAGAGAGATATTTAAAAATCAGGTTTAGCCAAGTGCCCTGTTTACTGCTCCTGTTTGATGCTGCACCAAGTGGTTATAACAGACAGGCTTATTGATCACCCAGAACAGCAGCTAAGCCATGCAATGTGATGACTGGAGGTTGAATGTAAAATGAGATCAAACCTTCACTTATGAGGACTGCGTGAAGTAATGCAGTTTGTGTTACTGGAAAGGGCAGGGAAAAAAAGATACTCTGCTCTGAGTACCAACTTCACAGCATGGCTAGTATTTTGGATTTCTTGTGAAAGGGTGATGAAAAAATGACTCCAAGATCCTCAGACTACCTCACTATTTCTGAATTTCTACCCCCAGCTTTTAGAGTGAGCGAGGGAAAAACAAATAATTAACTAGCAATAAGCACAGTTTTTCCATCAGCATGAATATTGCTCATAAAATGATCTAGCAATCATATTCCAGCAAGTCTATCAAGAATAATATTTAGTTCTAACACATTTTCAAAGCATTGTTTCTTTTTTATAGGGAATAATGGTAAGCAGTAACACCTGCATCTAATCTGATCTTCATCTACTGATCACATCATTAAGATATTTCAGACATAAAAAGATGAGGAAAAAGTACAACTTTTAAAGATTGCTTTGCTCCTCTTATATTTGTGAAGTGATTGCACTTTCAGTTTTACTGTGTACATGAATTAGATTGTTTTGGACAGCACCTCACTGCTTTTGTGGGAAAAATAATATATATATAAGGTCATGGCAAAAGTTACAACTTTTATATATGTCTGTGTAAAATGTGCTGGTTTCAGCTGGGGTAAAATTAACTTTCCTCCCAGTGGCTGGTATGGGGCAGTGTTTTGAATTTGTGCTGAACACAGTGATGATAATATTGGGATGTTTTTGTTACTGCTGAGCAGGGCTTACACAGAACCAAGGCCTCTCCTGCTTTTCCTGCTGCCTCACTGGTGAGGAGACTGGTGAGCATGGGAGGCTGGGAGGAGACACAGCCGGGATAGGTGACCCAAACTGACCAAAGGGATATTCCTGACCATCTGACATCATGGCTCAGTGTATAAATTTGGGAGTGGGAAGGGGGGGAACGTTTGGAGTGATGTTGTTTTTCTCCCCACGTCACCCATAAGTGGGATGGGGCCCTGCTCTCCTGGAGATGGCTGAACACCTGCCCAACCATGGGAAGCAGTGAATGAATTCCTTGGTTTGCTTTGCTTGTGTGGCTTTTACTTTCCATATTAAACTGTCTTTATCTCAGCCCATGAGTTTTCCACCTTTTACCCTTCCAATTCTCTCCCTGGCCCTGCTGTTGGAGTGGGTGAGTGGCTGCCTGGGGCTTGGCTGCTGGCTGGGATGAAACCACAAAAAATGTATATATATATAAAAATGACATGACAGCCAGATCAATTCTTACACCTCTTTTCTTCTAAATCCTTCTTTCTATATCACCTAGAAATGTTTTGAGGCACAATAAGCTTCCAGAAGGGAAAACAAAAAAGTTCCTTGCTGGGAACAAAAAGGTCTGCAATACCCTTTACAAAATAAAGATCTGTCAAGTACATCTACAGGAAAATCATAGCATATGGCACTTTTTTTGAATGAAGTTGTAAATATGTGATCCTCATTTCATATTTCAAAACAAGGTCTTTAATATCAGATAGACACTATTTCTTCCAGAAAAATGGTATAGCTTATTCTGATATCTATATTAACATGAAACAGATGCTCAAACATATTTGTGGGGGATATGAGCAAAGAAAATTAATTTCTTTGGTAAATAATTGAAGATATGAATAATTTAACGGTGTGTTCTGAAATTAGAAAGCAGATCTGAGAAGAAATCAATAGAAATAATTAGTAGGAAAAATATTTAAAATAGGTACAGGAATCTACTTATCTTCTATACTTCAGCAGTGAATAATTTTAAATTATTAAAATATGCAATTTCAGTGATAATCCAAGCCTTATAATAACACCAGATAAATCAAATAAATAAATTATTATCACATACAAGTCAAAAATAAATTTTGATAAAATTTCAACACTAAAGGCAATTCATTCCTTTCATATCCCATCTCAGATCAGGTATGACCAGCAATGACATCTAAAATTTAAGCCAGGATATTAAACCAAATAGTTTAATTCTTTCCAGATAGCTTTTTAAGGGGAAAGTATGATTATTTGTATTTTCCTATGAAAGTTTTCCCAGCAACTATAGACCAGAATTATCTCTAAAACATTCCACAAAAAACAAATAAACAAAACCTAAAAACAATGCAAAATCCCCCTGAACAAAACAAAAATTAGTTGAAGTGACTGACGAGGCTGAAGAGAAACATAAGTGTCTCTAGAATGAAATAATTTTCTTCTTTGGTTTCTGTTAATTTGGTAAAAATCAAAAGTAGTTGCAACTGTCTAACTCTTGGATTTTTGGAATTTCTTTCCTCTTCTTTTTCTTCTTAACTGATCCTTCAAACTACAAAAAACTTGTTTTAAAAATAATTTTCTTAGAAATTACATATTTTTCTACTCTGGTACTTCATGTTTCAGGAAACTGTGACTTGTTGCAGTTAACTTGATAAAATAAGTAACAATTAATGTTTAAATATATATTAAGGATTAAGAAGCTACGTACCATGTGGATGTTTAACCAGAAGTTGAAAAACAGTTTCCTTACAGGTGGCCTGGGACAGGACAGACGCACTCAGATGTTGATCCAATAGCTCCTGATCTAAAAAAAAAAAAAATATTAAAAATTACTTGTGGAAACCCATTTGGAATTTAAAACTGATGGAACAATTTCCCCAATAAAACAGCTTCACAGACAGATGTGTTATAAAATACATCCTTGAATGGGAGCACATGGCCCCTTTTTTCCCACTCTGCTTAAAGGTTCTCTCAGTATTTTCCTCATTGTGAAGTATAATATGGATATCTTTTTAATTAGAATTAAAATGAAATAGCATCAGGAAAACGCCAAGTTTAAAATGTTTTCAGTTAAATAGAAGATTTAGAGATTACATAATAAACTGGTTTCTAAATGAAAAAATCAACTAGCAATGAAAGCCAACGGTGACATGAAATGTAAGACATGCAGGTTCAGGACCAGCAGTACAGACACAGCTCAGACAAGAATTCCTTTCTGTTGGCAAGTGATGGGATCAACCAACAGATCAGTTCATAAAGACAAAGGATTTACACATTATTTAGATTGTTTCACTGATCACTGTCAATGCAGTGGATAAATGAAAAATAAGATAGGAAAAACTGGTTTGAAGTCCAATTTTAACAACAGGTTTTGGAACTGTTCAAGCAGCCAAAGGAAATTTCTTGTAGGAAATACATCTAGCAGCTAACTCCAAGAACCTGAGACCAACAGATAGACTATATCTGTAAAATATGTCATATTAAAGTGTGGTAACACTGAATGATGAAGTGCTGAAAGGAAGATAGGATACACAGGACTCATCCAACAGCCAGGGAAGACTGTCATTTGGGGTTACAGAACAAAGTTAAGTAGGTTTAAGGAAAAGAGTAATGATCAAAGATGTTCAGGAAGGCACAGAACAGCTCTCTTGGCACTATCATTCTTGCCTCTTCTAAGAAGAAAAACAGCCCCCAAATTATTTCATCCCAAGAACAAGGTTTCAGGTTTCAGAGATCAGCTTAGAGGTTCAAAGTTAGATTTGCAAACTTATGAGGAAATACAAAAAGAATTGAAGGGCCCTTTCTAAATATTAAAAGATGGGTGCATAAGAAAAGCCATCACACTCATTTTAATATATCAATAAAACAACTGTATCATCTTTCCTGACCTGAGAGACTGCAGTGGCAAAAACAAGGCTATAGTGAAATCTTCCTTTATAATGATAATTATTCTGTAAAAAGTATTTCCTATCTTTTTTTCCAGGATGCTAAGAAGCTAAATAATTTCCCCTACTAGAAGAGTTTTGCAAACTTTAAAATATATGGTATTTATTTTTAATTTATATCCTTCTACACATCCAGCTAAAGAATAATTTTCACACAACTAGCTAACTAATCTCCAGAGATCTTTTTTTTTTATCTGAAATACATAGTTTCACTCTATGAAATTAAAGGCACTAGGTTATGCTTCATGATGCTTCAAAATTGCATTTATCAGTTCAGAGGTGCATTTATATATTGCACATTATTTTTTTAATTGGTAGCTAAAATAATGACTTGAATTATGTCAGAATCAGCAAAAAGTGATGCTAGCCCTTGTATTCTAAGCTGACTAGATGACTGAAAATAGGATTTCTTCACATCCTTACTGTTTCACTCTAACATTGACATATATGCAATAATACTTAGTCCAATATATTTTGCCTGAATGAAAAACGAAAAAACTAGCAGACTTGACTTCGAGTATTTAATTCAATTGCATAAAGTCCCAGAAAGTAGTTTGAAAATATTTTGCAAAGTACATTTAAATAGCTGCAATTCTAGTTTGGAAATCTTTGAATGAAAAAAGACACAGCCAACCTACTTTGAATGCAGGCTTATCTTGGACATAGGATAAGTTTTAATAAGCAATCTTATACTCTGCCACAGATATCAGTTTTGCTACTGCAGGCAATGCTGGATTCCAGAGGAACCAATCCACCTCCCTTATCCAGTTCCTAATTACTGCTGTAGCTTTAATCTTTTCTTTGAGCACAGCTCTTCAAACTCTGAAATGAATATCCTCTATAAAAGCTGTTGCAATTTTTTTCTTGAACTATATATTTGGACCACTGAAAATACAAAATTAAATTGTCCTGAAATTTGACTGAAATAAAGCATTATGGTATTAACAAACCACTAATACTTAGGGATAATTCTTATACAGGTCAATTCTGTGGGCTCTGGTTTGCACTGGAGATTTTAGTAGTTTCAATTATTTATGTCATTTTTGTTGCTTCCAAAAAAACTCTTAGAAATACCATACAGTGGTATTTACAGAAAAGCTTTATCATTCAACCTGAAACAGCTGAACTAGTGCAGGTTCCTAAACCATCAGTGACAAGAGTTTGCATGCTCTGTAGTTCTGGTCATTGGCTCATTCTGGGGAAAATCCCCTGCTGTCAAATGAACATTACTCACATTACTATTCTTAATGGAGCTGTGAATGTTGATGTAAGAGCTGCACATTTTAGCATCCAAGTGTCTAAATCCTGGGAAGAAAACTTAACGGTATCAAATTCAATAAGAAAATACCTAGTTTAAAGAGGTCGAGGGTGGTAGTAGCAGTAGTAGTTTTATTTGCTCTATAATTATCCCAAATAGAGGATTGTGCTACAACAGCAGTCAAAATTCACAGAAAGAAACATTTCTGAGGAATAATGCTCTTGACAAAGCTTCAGAAATGCAAATGAAAGCTTCAGAAATGGTCCAGAAAGGACAATTCCCAATTAATATCTATTTTAATTCCTGAACTCTACAGTTCTAAACATAATTTCACATCTATATAGGGTAGAAATTGCCTATGGAATGTTACTTGAAAATAAAACAGATAACTTGTGTAATTTTCTCTAAAGCATGAAGTAAATCTATAAAGTTGATGTTTATTGCTGTTACACTTTAATCGAGATACCCTATTTTCATTGTTGACATGCTGAATTCTCTTAAGATGGGGCACACAGTCTAAAAGACAATTTATAAAGATCAAGATCAGTCAGGCATGTCACTGACTTCTGAGTTGCTGCCTTCTGTTTATTTCCCCATTCCAGCCTCCTTCTGGCCTCCAGTAACACCAGCAATAAGCCTGACATATTATTTCTCAAGGTATGTAAGGGCCAAGAATGCTAAACTGAACTTGTGCATCCACGATTTTGCCTATAAGACTAGATTTCTCTTCCTCTGGAAAGAAGGAAAAAAGAATTCCAGTTAAGTATTCCTACATAAAGCAAATCATAGAATGAGCAACATCTAAATAGAGCTTGAATGTATAAATCAACTATCTTTTTGTAATTAAAGCAAAACAAACTTTATGTACAGGTCACCAAGAGCAACTGCATTAGAAAATTAACATTACAATTAATCTGATTAAAAAATTCAAGATAGATTTTAAAGGCCAGTTATGATTATTTTTTTAATAAAGACTGTGGTATAGATTTATTTTTTCAAAGAAGACCTTTTGTAATTCCACAGATCACAGAAACATTAGATCATCATGATGTCAGGTGTACTGATGGGTAAAGAAAAATGAAGACTGAAAACTTGTGATGCATAAGAACAAACATCAGTCCTTCACTGTCTAAGCCAGATGCTTCTGTCTCTGTCACCTGAACAACTCCCTGGGACAAGTTCATGGTCAACAGCTAGAAAGATGATTTTTTTCACTAAAACAATTAAATAATGCAGTTTCTCATCTTTGTCAGAATTTCACAATCTACTAGGCTTTAGTTACAATGTTTAAGCTCTATAAACAATTTTTGATTAAGTTGCATCACAGATAAGTTTGATTATTCTTCTCCATTATTTTCTGAACCACACCCTGGATTAGCATTCTTACAAGTAATACCTCATAGTAAAAGAATACTAAACTGTGCTGTCTGGCACTACATTTATTCTCAATAAGACAAGCAGTTTGCATCTCCTAATTGCTCTTGCTGTTGTACAAATCAGAATCCCAGCTTGCACTTCTCATTAGAATAAAGCATCCTGCATTCATGAGATGTAACAGGAATCTATATAGCACAAATGTAAGACACACCTACACTTCAAAGGTTTATATAATCAGTTATTTCCTGGTCTGATAGGGTGAGATGCACAGCTAGTAATTCACAGCAGTTCTAATTCACACAGTCTGGCCTAAAATAAGCACACAGGGTAGATGGAGTAAGGGGAAAATACAAAGGGTTAACATTTTAGCATGAAAATTGTGTTACCAATAATGTAAAAGTTCACTTTGTCTTCAGCTGTTCCTGGAATGATGAGCTGATGAACAAAGCAATTCAAAACTAAGTTGCAGCAACAATTTATCAAGGTACCTCTGGACTGAAGCTCTACCATCCATCATGTCAGTTCCTCTCCCTAATTTACATTGCAATCTCTGTCATCATCCATGTCGTTAATAAAGGTCTTGAATAATAGGGGTCCCAAAGCTGACCCCTGGGGTGCAGCAATCATTACCAGCCAGCAGCTGAATGTCAAGATGCTGATCACTATCATTTGAGACCAACAGATCAGCCAACTTTCCAATCCACTCAGCGGTCTGTTCATCAAGCCTAGACTTCCTTAGCTCCCAAACAAGACTGTTACAGGATACAGTGACAAAGTCTTGCTAAATCATAGTATATTACATTCACTGCTCCTCCTTTATTTGCATAATCACTCATTTCCATACAGAAGGCAATCACATTTGTCAACCATGATTTGCACTTAAGAAATCCATTTGACTACTCCTGATTACCTTCTTGACCTTCATGGGCTTGGACATGGACTGCAAGAGGATGTGCAAATCATGGGCTACACACACTGCAAAAGGAAATGTCCAGTGCCCTCACCAGGGGTTCAGGTGAGGCTGATAATCCTACTGCTCCTTTAATCTTCCTTCTATCACTTTTCAAAGAAGGAAACAACAAAGTCTTTTCAACAGAAAAATCTCCTGATCAACACGAATTTTCACAGAAAACAACAGTCTCACAATCATATTGGCCAATTATTTTGTTACATTGTGAATTTCATCTGAATTTGTGGATTTGAATATGTCCAGCTGCTCCAAGTCCACAGCCTGTTGCTCCCCTACAGGCTGCCCATTTCCCTCTCAAAACAGGGAGTTCACCTGCCACAGCATTCATCCAACTGGTGAGGCTCTTGCCATTCACACTGCAGTTCCATGGAGAAACCTCCACAATTCCTGATTGCCTCAGACCAGAGTTGCAGCTTCCACCCTCACAGCCTCCATTTGGATTACAGAAGTAATGACTGCACAATCACAATGACTGCCCAAGAGCAGCTCCTGTGGTGTGCAGTCAACATTTACTCTTTACATTTACTTCCTTTTCTACTGTGAGCAGCACTTTGGAGCCCTGTGTATGTGCACTGCAGCAGCAACTGCCCTGTGTCTGTGTGCAGAGCCAGCCTGCAGTGCTCCTTGTCACTTAAGGACACCTAGATGCCAGGTAAGTAGGAAGCTGGACAAGACTATTTATCTCAATTCCAGGATCCTCCCTCTTTGCCAGGTACCCTGCTCAGGAGCTGAACTCTGGCAATGTCCCCAAGATCCTGGCCCTGATTCACTTGGCCTGTAAGCACTGAATATTTTGCATGCTGTTTCTTCTTTCAGTGTTTCCCAGAAGAGAACATCAACTGAAATTCACGAGAGATCTCGTCATTTATAAATGGTACTCTGTTTTGTGACAGTCATGAATGATAATATTTCAGCAGTGAACCCGTGGAAACTGCACTGAAGTCTGACAAAAAAAACCTGGTGAGCAAAAGTACAGAGTGTTTAGTCATGAAACCAAGATGCTCTTGACCTTTTAGGTAAACATATTTCCAAGATCCCACATCTATGAACTGTGTATGTGGACAAAGATGTATTTCTTTATTTCTATTTCATATTCAGAAGGTAAGATTAAAAAGTGTGAGTTTAATGCAACAAATGAACATGTATCTACAGTTTTTAAAAATCACATTTCTTCACTTATTCTATGTGCCACAAACCCTGAATCACAGCACAAGTGTTTAAACATGACATAAAACTTGCCTTGAACAGGCTTGATTTTGCTTTTGTTTTTTTGCTATTTCTCTTAAATTTACTTATTTATGAAGATAAAACTGAGCGTTTATCTTCAATTTTTGTTATTTGTAGATGCCAGGACATGCTTTGGCACCTGTTTCCTGATGCTACCTAAATGTTATGTTTGAGTAGGTGGAGATTCAGAGAACCTTTTAGAGCCTTCTGATGCACTCAAAGTGAAATTTCCTATTTGACTGAGTAAATTTTAGTCATCAACAAGAATGTGGGATTTAGAACCTGAGTTCCTGCAGCATTTGTGAAATCCCAGTATGGACAGTTACTTGTCAATCTCTGATAATTCTGGATCTTATATCATCCTTTAAAGCATGTTTGAAAATACTGATGAAACATACTCTCTTGGAAGGTCATCAGAAAAAAACCAAAAAAATCCCAAAGAAAACCTTAAAAATGTTTTGCCCTTGCTCTCTTACTAACTCCTTTAGTTACCCAGAATTTGACCAAACGATATAAAATATTTGAAGGTAATTGAGGAACAAAAGCAAAGCAAAGCATTAGCTTTGTGGCTTAGGCACAGTTACCAAAACATACCCCAGGAGTCTCCTGTTACCAAAATTCTACAGTGCAGTCACAGCCAGCAAGCAGCTGCACATCTACATGGGGCTGCATGACCTAGAGTCTCCTGTGAACACTTGGTACACAGGTTTATGTTCTTTCCTATCTCCCACAACACACTCTATAGAGTTCTCAGGGTGGATGTGGACGATACACAAGAACTCTATTGTCAAGAAATGGGGTGAGGAAAATTTAATCACATTCCTTTCACACTTTTAATGGAACCTGAGGAGCTTAAATTCCTTCCCCCACTCAAAAAGAAAAAAAAAAAAAAAAAGAAAAAAAGAAAAAAAAAAATCCGAACCCCTGTACCTGCCAGCTTGATATCTACTGCCACATGTTCAGAGGTTGGATTTTCGAAGGAGACGATGACCGAGGAGTACTCGCCAATGCAGGAACTTATGGTGGTTGTCTCCATCTGCTCCGGAGGAACTCCAGATCCCATCAGGTGAAATATCCGCTCTCCAAACTGTGAATGAAATGTGACATTATTTATTATTTGATGAGTTGGGGCTGTACATTTTAAAGTATTTTGCCTTACTTCTTTTTTTCCGCTGTTCTGTATCTTTGCTATGAGTGAACTTTATTTTTTTGCTTTGCTTTTTCTTTCTTCAAGCTGTTGTTACTCTATGTATTGCTATCTGGAAACCAATAGTTTCATTCTGGGAGATGTTCACATCTCCTTTGTATTTAATTTCTGTCCTACTTCAAGCACATAGTATTTACCTTCTATACAGCTACTCAGAGCTTTCAGTGTAGGGAATAGAAAGATGTAGGTGGTTGCAAAAGCAAAATGCAAAATCACATATACTAAAACCTGAAAGCAGATGAAGTGAGGAGTTCCATCCAGAAGACAAAGGAAGAAGGAAAATAATTCTTTGATGGGACAGCAGTAGAATCACACAAAAAGCTAAAAGTGCTACTCCAAAGATAATAATGAATATTAACCTTGAGACACAGAAAAATCAAGGATATTGGAAAGAAATAGTAATCTAAGATTTCCATGGACCATCATGTTTCATAGATAAGGACATTGTGTCCTCTTGAACTGACCTTGGATATGTACTATTCATATTAGAATTGCTGTCTCCTTGTTTTTATCCTTAATAAATATTTAAGAGAGATTCTGAAAATAAATGCTGTGCTAACACCAGCTGCAAATAACCTGTCTGTTCAACATACTTTTTCATGAAAATAAAATTGCCACATGACTTCCTTCAGTATTTGTTTTCTTCATATAAAAGAATATTTGCTTTTTTAGTATTACTTAAAACACTACTGAAAACTGCTGGTAGCACTCAACTGGAATAATTCAAAGGTCAGCAGTCTTTCAGGATATCTGAAACTAAAAAAAAAAATACAGAGAGGAAATTGCACAGAAAGAAAAGGTTTCATTTAACCACATCTTGCATGACAAAATATTATCATTTACATTGTACTATCAGTTTTTCTTTTTTATTCCAGCTGTAATTTAAAAACAGTTAATAGGTCATGTGGATGATTCATGTCTCTTTATTTACTTTTTTCTTGTTCAACTTTAGGAAAATCCACAGTGAAAAAAAGAAGTCAACAATTCTAAGATGTTCAAAGTAAAAAATATTTTCAGATAAAATGAAAGGAAGAATTCACTTTTTCAAGGGTGTGACCTTCTAAAATTCAGACCAGATAAAAAAATGAAACTATTATATTTGGGGGGGGTTGGGAAAAACATAAAGAAATTTAATTTTGGAGGTGACACTCCTAAGAAGTGCCAGTCTTCTGGCATTAAATCCAGCAGAACGCATTACTGAGAAAGCTAAAATTATTCATTACCTGTTCTGGCTCCTAGGCCATTATGCCACATTTTAATACCATAAACAGAACAATTTCTGTGTAAAACCAAGGATAAAACAAACTATGCAAAGTTTTGAACATCTTCACATTTTCTCTTTCATTATGCACCCAGTCACTAAACTTCACTTTGACCTATAGGTTGAACCTCTTACTTCCTTGCCTATCATAAACAGTACCTAACTTGAATCCCAAGTAGTGTGGGCACAAGCACATGATCATACCTTTGGGCACTTGAAGGTTATTGTTGCCTTGTGATTGCGTATTCCAAGGGCAGAGGGACAGAATCTCACGGGCAGCTGAGTGGTGGAATGAGGAGGAAGAGTCAGCTGTACAAACACAAGAAAGAAGAAAAGAAAGGAGAGTTAAGACAGAGGAAATCAATTTTTTTGAGTCAGTTTCTGTTTTGTGCTTTGTATCAACAGTGTTGATGTGTATGTGATTAATGTGTTCCACCAGATGCATTTTCCCCTCTCAGCCAGCACAGGCTGTGAAGGCAGCGAGTTATTGCAGCAAACAATCCCAGTGGCAGTCCCTGCACGTCCACTGCCCAGCAGCTGCAGGGCTGGGGTTAGAACTGCTCCAAGGACACGGAGAGCGGCTCTCAAACACTGTTCCAACAGCACGCCAGAGTCTGATTGTACTGATGACACTGAAGGGTTATCACAGTGACCCCCACAGACACAAAGTGCCTTAGAAAGGAAATACATGCCAGGTTTTAATAAACCAGTGCTTTGTCTCTCTTCCTACCTTTAGCAAAACCAACACTGTAAATAATGTTGTGAGTTTTCTCTTCACCTCAAGTATTCTACTTGAGACTCAATTGCAGAGGCAAAAGCAAAGCAGCTGACTACAATGGATTATCTCTGTTTTCAAGAAGCAGAGAGGCAGTAAATGAATTAAATTATGAAGAATAAAAATGCCAATGCATTTAGAGAGTGATCAGCCAGAATCACTGAATACACAATTGCTATGACTATTTCTTTAATAAAAAAAACAGGCATTAGATTTTTAATATTATATATGTCTAAATAATGTTTGCATGTAAGAAGAGATAAAAAGGTAATTGGTTGATATTATGAGCAGTTAACTTCTGTTCCATAAAATGAATATAATTGGCAATAAATTAAGGTCAAAACAACACCCCACAACAGCTGGGACTGAAAAAGCTCACATATAACCACCAACTCCAAGTGTTCCAGCATGACTGAAATAGAAACTCCAGAAGTCACTGTCCAAATGTGCGCCATCTTTTAAGCTCCATGGCCTTCATTGGCCCGCCCCCCAGGTGGGCCTTCCAGCCAGTTGGCCAATCAGTGCTGCCCCAGTGTGTGACAGATGGATAACTCTGCCAATCAGAGGCTGGGTTAGCACCACCCAGTGTGTGATTGACAGCTCAGCCAGACTGGGGACTCTGGGGTCACTGTCCCCCCACAAAGCAAGGCCTGGCCTGTCCCCAAGCCCACACACACAGAGGTGTTGTCTTGGGACATTGATCTCATCCAATCTCTGACAGAGCCTTTGTTGCTTTTCCTCACTGCCCCATGGCTTTCCCTGCCACCCCAGAGCTGGGCCCACGCAGGAACCATGGCATTCCTGGTCTTGGAGTCACCCCCTGAATGTATTTATAGGGTAGAGTTACCTGGAATAAAACACAGATCCTTCCAAACAGTGCTAAAATGATAATATATAAACCCAAATCTTTAATTGAAAGGCCTTCAGGGTGCACAATATGGCAACATGCACACGTAACACAGTAGTTCTACAATTCTTATAAGGTTAATTGATTAGTATAGCTATCAAATATTGTCCAATTAGAAGACCAGTTAGTTAGATAATTTTACCCCAGGTAGTGGCCCATTGGAAATAGTCCAAGGGCTTCTTTGCACCGTATATTTTGTGTCTTCTCAGATTCTGATTGGAAAACAAAATGTATTTGTTGTAGGTTCTCTTCTTGAAAATAAGACTAAACAGTGCTTCAGGAATGAGTTGGAAGGCTAACTTATTGTTCTGAAATGTAGGGAGAAAGGGGTAGGAAAAGAACTAAAAGCTACAACCATGTATTAGCAGTCTCCAAAGCCACAAATATATGAAAATATATAAAAAGCTAAAAATCTAGTCATCAGTACCAGCTCCATGAGGGATGGGGATGTTGATGTGCCTTGAACAATAGATATTCCTACTGATGGCAGTGGGAGGTAGGTTGTGCAGAAGAGAGGACAGAGTTCAGGTGTGCTCAACTAATACACAAAACTTGAAATGTTATTTTCTTTTTTTTGAAGATAAAGTTTTAAAGTAATTCATCAGACTACTGCCATAACAGTTAATTAAACTTTCATTTGCAGTCCAGTTCCTATGTGCTAGTCAGACCATTTATCAAATGAAAGACCTACAAATGGAAAAAGAACCATAGCAGAAAACACCCTCTACCAAATACTTTTTGAATAAAATGAAAAAGTAAGTAAAGACAGGATGGCATAGAGTAAGACTACATAATTAAATTAACACTAAGATTTTTAAACATTGAGTAATTTCAGTAAGGCATCCACATTATTCAGAATAATAACTCTTCCACAGAGATGCAAACAGACAGGAGTTTGATTTTCAATAAGTATTACTTGACATATTATCATTACTGAGAAAATGCACTGCCACAATGAATCAAAATAATCAACATGGAGATATGATAATCCAGCAGACTTCCTGCTCTGAAAGCAGAAAAGATTGTTAATTTTTACAGTATAGATTTGGTTTTAAAAATTCATTTTGTATTATACAGTATGATGTTCTCTGAATCCAAAAAGTAATTTGTTTTGAAATAAGCTGGGCAAAAAACCCCTACTTACTTTCTACTGAAATCAAAAAAACTAAACTGCTTTTAAAACTAGAATTTAAAAATAATGTTAAACAATATATTTTAATAAGGTCATAGAATCATTCAATCATTCAAATAAATATGCTGATGCTAACACATCTCCTGCCTTCCACTTTTCTTACATAAACAAGTGGCTTCCACGATACTCATGTGAAAAGGAACTGATTATCATTGCTCTTCATAAGATGTCAGATATAACAGTTACAGAAACTGAGTCTGAAGTTAACTACAAATACATTATTTCTGTTATAAAATGACAAAAGGAGGGGAATTTTTCATTAAATCTTAAAGCTTGCTCTCTCTCTACTCTGTACAAAACAATACTCGTGGTCATTAAGAAAATCCTTAAAGCTTGCACATAGAAATTGCACTTCTCTCTGCCAGCCCTTTTCTATTAAGTTATTTGTCCCCAATAGAAATTGTGTTTCAAAGCCAATCAGGAAAGAACAGAAATTAATGGAAAAGGTTTAGGCTAGTTATAAGGCAGGAGAATAGCAAACTGAAGACTTACAGAAAAGTATGTTTCTTTTTGGCCACAGAGATGATCCTGTTTGTAAGACTTTTTTGTACATTGCAAATATATATGTATATCAGTATAATACACATATATGTGAAATACATCAATGTATTTATATAGAAGAAAAGTTGTAAACTGGGGAACATATTACTGATGATTGAAAATTTTCAGCAGTTAAATGCTGAACCTGAATCCTTTCCTGCTAAAGACAAAGAAAGCTGCAGTCAGGACAGAAACAAAAAACTCAACATCCCAATGACTTTTTGCCCAGACACCCCTGATACCCAATATGCTAGTGAAAAACAAGTTGGAATTTTACAGTAAATTTATGTAAATCCACTTCCATTCTGGCTTTTAGATAATTTGACAGCATTTATAAAGTTATTGTTAGTTTAAGGGTGACAAGAAGGGAAACAAAAATTACATGTAACTTGTTAAAAAAAAAAAAAAACAAAAAAGAAAAAAAGATATGAAAATCCAAATCCCATTAAAGGGAATCTTTGAAAGATTTTATCAAATTTTTGAAAGAAAACCAAGATGTTATATTCCATTTAAACTGATTTAGGCTACAATTGCAAAGCCACTAGTAAGATATGCAGTCTTTTCTCATTTTTATCACTTTACAAAAGGGTAACAAATGCTTCTATTTGACATGAAGCTGACAAAAGATTTAAAGCCTTTGAATTTCATTTAGACTTCATTATACACCCGAAGTTCAGGAATATTTGAGCCTATTCCAACTGGACCTCAGGAAAGCGTATTATTAATGATGTTCATACTTGAAATTGAATCAGATCCATAGAAAATAACCCCTTGTGATATTTCAGTAATGCCCTTCATTCCAAACTGAAACTGGAACAAACAAACTTCCACACACATGGAAGTATGATAATAATAATAGAATTTTTTTTTAATTGTGAAATATTAGTCAAAATTTTGGTTTGTAATTTTAGGCAAATATCTTAAGGGAAGAAAAAAATTTCTTTGATATCACTGTTAAAACTGATTTATCTAACATAACTCAGGGACTGAAGAAATCAATTTAGACATTTTCTGATTGACAGCCTAGTACATTCAAAAGTCCTACATCTTAGATGAAATAAAAACAAATATGGAAATTTACATGAAATATAAAAGTGATTGACCTGACTCTACTAACTGTCTTCAAATATAATGTATCTTCATTGGACAATCCCAATCAGTCTATTGATCTAATGATTTGCTCTTTTCCTGTTGCCTTTCATCTAAGGGTTGTTCAAATCAGAATCTTTCTGTTGACAAGAAAGCATTATTTGCTTTAAAGAGAGCAGAAACTTCAATGATTAGAATAGGAAACTTCTTCCACACATAGCAAATGCTTTGCAATAGGTATTAATATAAACCAATACCTGAAACACGGGGCATGGTTTATGAGCAGTAATCTTCTGGAAGTTCAATGCAGAGTTGTGTGGAGGTACTAAGCCTAGGATGCAAAATATTCAGGAGAAGAAAGAACATCTGTAGTGCTGTGTCCAGTTCTGGGCTCCCCAGTCCAAGAAAGACAAGGAATTACTGGAGAGGGTCCAGCAGAGGCCACAAAGGTGACTGGGGGTCTGGAGCATCTCAAGGGGAAAGACAGTGGGATCTGGGCCTGTTCAGTCTGGAGAAGAGACAACTGAGAGGGGACCTCATCGATGTATACAAGTATCCTAAGGGCAAATGCCAAACTCCTTCCAGTGCTGCCCAGTGACAGAAAGTTCCATCTCAATATGTAGAAAAACTTCTTTCCTGTGAGGGTGACTGAACAATGGAACAGGCTGCCCAGAGCAGCTGTGGAGTCTCCATCTCTGGAGATATTCAAAACCTGCCTGAACACAATCCTGTGCAACCTCCTCTGGGTGAACCTGCTTTAGCAAGGTGTCCTGGGTTACAAGGTGAAATTGTGCCCAAGGTAAGTATTCTATCCCCATGAGCCATTGGAGCCAAGGTGGGGCAGTGTTTTCCTTATCTTCTGTTAATGAGCCCAACAATGCCTTGCCCATGACTCATAGATAACTTCCTCCGGGAGTTATCTCTGTTTAATGGGCCATCAAGGACCCACTGCAGGACTCAGAGAATGAGATCAGCCCATTGGGAGATGCTCTGGCCAGGGGCAACAGCCAAGCATTCCCACCTGGATATAATCCAGGGTTTGAGACAGCACTGGCAGCTTTTATCCACTGGACTCCCAGAGGAGACAAGAGCTATCAGATGTTTCTACAGGAATCACTGCTTTGACAAAACCATTTCATCTGGACTGCTACTACCATCCTAACAGGGTGTCAGGTTGTATTCTGACTTTGTCAGTGATTTTTTTTTTGTACTATTACTTTTGTTTTATTTTACTTTCTTTTATTTCTTTTCCCCTTATTAAATTGTGTTTCTGACTTGGAGTCTTTCACTGGTTTTGCTTTCAAACCAGCACACACGGGGGTTGGATTAGATGGTCTCCACCCCAACAACTCTGTGATTCTGTGATATAAATACCACCTCCTGACTTTGTCACCAAAACTGAAGGAAATTACATAACCTCTCCAGACCTGGATCTGTAATGGAAAAAACAGGTTTGAAAAGGGACAGCTATATGAAATAAATATTAAGTAGTTGCATATAGCAACCAAAACTATCCTGTAACTGGAAGAACTACTGCAATTAACAACGAACATTTCAGAATTCAATCCATAAATGATATACAGGACTGAGGATTATAATAAAAAGGAAAAAGAGAAAATTACTGCAGTTAGTGTTGAATGTGTCTTTTCGTACACAATGCAATGTAGCTTTTGTTGATGTGTGAATCTCTGGTGATAAATTATGAGAGCAAAGAGATTTTTTTCTTGTTAATTTCCTGCACAAGATAATATGCAATCTGCAGCAGCCAAAAGTCACTATGGTTAAATCTAACCCACTTCTGTGCCAATGACCTGAACATAATACGTATATACTCCCCCAGATAATTAGTATAGTTTGCATCCATTATGTTTCTGAGCTTCTATTCAAATACCAATTCATTAAATGATTAGTAATAGCACTTGTCTAGGTTTAACATAGTGTATAAAGATGTGTTATTGCATGGCAGAAAAGACAGACCAGAAAAAACTTCACATTTTATACTTTTAATTTAATGGAATCCTACATAGCAATATACAGGGAAGCTGAGTAAATGAGTTTGTTCTCCTTTAGCTTTTACCATCAGTGCCCCATTTAGGAACATTTGGTCTGGCTGTACTGCTGTATTCAAGGCTGAAAGCTGTTTAGTTTCTGAAAACTGAACCTATAATGACTATGCATCATTCCCCTATTTTTCCCACACAGTCTTTTGCACCTTCTTAGCTTTTTTTGTTACAATATTCCTCTCCTCTCTCTCTGACCATTAAACCATTTTGCAGGAATAGAATCATAAAATCGTGGAATAGTTTGCATTGGAAGTGACCAACCAGCTCTGGTGTCTTACCTGGATTACCTTCTTCATGTCTGGAAAAGGCACTTCTTTCCTGTCCAGCACAGGTTTCAGTTTTTTGTTTTTTGGGGTTTTTTAATGTTAAATGTTCTGAATTCATATCCTAAGAGGCTGTGATGGAGGCACTCAATAGCACTCATTCAGATGCCCTCCCTTTTCTCATCTCCCCATCATTAAAAGGTTACATATTTCATATAATTAACATAATAACATCTAAAGAATTGCTTATGGGACCTGTACTATTAACTAGCATTCAATGGTCAGTAACAAATACTTTTCTAAACCCTGACCACCTGAAGTCTAGAAAATCTCAATGAAATATTAAAGCTGAGCCAATCCACACAATTCTTATTCCTAGAAAGAATAGACATATTAAGCAGCAAGAAGGAAGGGTTTCTGTAATGGAGAAGGAAAAGTGGAATCCATAAGAACAAGAGGGTTAAGATCTGCTCTGTAGAAATCATTCTCAAGATAACTGTAAGTTTGAAGAATAAATTGATTCTAGGTATTTGCTTGAAGCTTCTTTGCAGCTATATTGATCAAATTATTATCCATAGTCCTTGCAAGTTGCTTATAACTGCCATGACTATGAGATATTCTTGTATTCTTCCATTAATAGTTTATCTACTAACCTAAATATTTACCTAGTTATCCTGTTGATTATTAGATACTTACAAACTTCTAATCAGATGGTTTGTTTACAACTTCTCCTTCTAATATTTCCTGAATTATTTACAACATACATTGCAGTCCTGCTCAAAACCATCCCACAAAAGCACTCCAGGAAAAAAAAAAAAAAAATCTGTACTTCAGCTTGAGTTGCTTTTCAAGTTTAATTGTTTTCATCCTCAGGCTATAAAATCTCCAAAATACACACTTAAAATGTCTAAAAAGATTGTATATTCTGAACCCACAGTACAATACATAATTCAATTTGTTTTAAAAAGAAGGCTCTCTTCTATCTTTTTTGTGAAAGCACAGAAATCTTACTTACAAGTTGGTTTGGGTCAGTCTCAACTGTAAAATGGCTGGGATCACTGTTAACCATTCGTAGCACCAGAGTTTCATGAGTAGGATTAGCAAGAGGTATGTGTATATCAACCCATCTGGAAAAAATCATATACACAATGACCATTAATTACAAAGCTTCTTCCATTACATATCATTATGCAAAAGGGTTTATTTTTATTTTCTGAAAAATTTTTTAATTTAATAAAAAATTATGGCTGGATTTTTTTATTTTAAATATAAAAATTAAGTTTTATTGCATTAGCACTTCCCTACTAGTGGGGAAACATTATTTAGTAATTTCAATTATTATTAATAATCATTATTAATAACAATAAACCCTGAATTCATTCAGTTTTTCATTTTGTTCATTTGTTGCGTTGTTTGTAACAGCATAATCATAGAATCATTCTGTTGCATATGTAGATTGTATATTTTAATGAGAATAGTGACCCTCCCAGAAGAAAGATTGGAGTATGCTGATTGCCTAAGTGTTATGCTTTAAATCAGCTGGCCCTCTATTTTATAGACTTCCCTTCTTTATTTTCCAGTTGAAGAATACTCATGAGATAGGGAGAAAATTGTAAAAGTAATTCAGAAGACTCCCAACATTTCCTCTATTCTGGTCAAAAAACTATGGAGGTTTTTTTTAGCAAAGTTGTATGACCATAAATCACATTCTTGTTGTAATACCAAGGGACACAGAGAAGAGATTCAAGGTGAAAAAGTGAAAACAATAAATAAGAAAAGGTTGAAAAAAGAGATACATATGTTGGTTTTTCTGTAATTTATCTCCTAATGGATATTCCCTCTAGTCAAAGCTGTGGCAGGTCAACTGCCAGATTGCTCCACATATTTATCATCTGGAAAAAATTAGTCTGTTAATCATAGCTAAATCAGTAAGGAAAAAGAAAATATAAAAAGCAACATTCAGAGGATATTTCAGTCCAGATTTATGGCTGTAACTTCAGACCCTAAAACCTGTTCACAGGTGGACTCCTTCCCACCCCTGCAGTGACAAAAATCCCCAGCAGTGAGCAGCAGACTTGTTTCTGACTAACCCTGTCAAAGCATTGTATCATTGAGATCTCAAAACCTGAGAGTAAAGAAATATTATGAAACTTTCACAGAAGAACTTCAGACTCACTTGATAATTCCCATCTTTCACATTTACCATCTCTACTATTTTTTTTTTGTTTGTTTGTTTTGTCTTGTTTTTGGTCTGGTCTCTTTCATATGTAATACTTTGTCAGAGGGATAACTAACTTGGAATATCTGAAATTTCAGTAAGGAATTACTCGACTGTTAGATGTTCTTCAGGTCATCAAAATCCAGCCACCCCACACAGACTGACTATCGTGGTTATGCTGGAAAAATTGTTGCATGTGGCAGTAAATCCCAGATCACTGTGAACATCATTCAACTGACTCATCTTCAGTGACTCCACTGTGGAGTCCATAACAGGATGGATAAGGAAAGATGAAAAATATCAGGGAGAAGGTTTCCTTCCTTAGAGACATATGCTTAGGGATGTGTTAAATCTACCCTGACACAAACAAAAAGAAGATCTGACTGTGACAGCCCCAGAATTTTAGGGAATCTGAAGAAGGATTAAAAGATAAATTGTTAGAATTTTTTTCTTTTCTCTTTCAAGAATTGGATAGAAATTGATTCTAAGTTATCAATGGGTTCTTGGCTTCTAATCCAATTCCAGGTAATGTTTCAAGGACACAAATTCTTAAATTTTTCAGATCAACAGAAAAAAGAACACAGCAAGGACACAATGAAAAACATTTATCTTACATTCATATGCTAACGCTTCTTCTGCATTCAAGGAAAAGGTGATAGAATGAAAATTAATCTGTTAAAATCTCCAAATCTTCACCAACCAGAAATGCTTCAAACATTTGATGACATTTACAGTTCACATCTCTGGGTACATGATAAGGAAGTAAATCCATTAAAAAAACTCCCAAAAAACCTATTCTCTTTCTTAGATAATACACAGATGTCTACCTGCACTGCCTTTACATATTCAACATACATTAATGCAGCCAATTTTCTTGGACTGTCTCCTCTTTTCATGAAGCATAGAAATTCCCAGTAATTGAACTGTAACCTCAATGCCATCACTGACTGCCATTGTCCAACACTTTGCACTTCAAGAAGAGTGCTGATGACATTATGCTGACACTGCTGGACACCACCAAAAAGATCCTGGCACCATCCTCTTGGAACCTACTTTTGTGGTATTTATACGTATCGATGAGATCCCCTCCCAGCTTTCTCCTCTCCAGACTAAAGAGACACAGCTCTCACAGGTCTCTCCTCATAAGAGAGATGCTCCAGAGCCCTCATAATTCCTGTGGCCTCCACTGGACCCTCTCCAGTAGCTCCTTGTCTTTCTCATACTGAGGAGCCCAGAAGTGTCCAGAACTGGACACGGTGTTCCTCTGCATATTTACAGATACATAGGAACTACAGCGTGCATGTGCTTGTAAAGGGAAAAGAAATCTCATTTGAAAAACTAAAACATGGGCTGTGAGGAGTTTTAGATAAGAGTTTTGACAGGAAGAATTGTAGCTAATGGAGCTAATCTTTTCCAACATCCATTTTACTTGCAGTAGGAAAGGATGATTTGCCATTTTCCACTAGACCATTTGTGCATGTAGTTTCCAGGCAGTGCCTGCCAGAGAAAATTATGAGTGCCAGAAAGTCTGAATAAAAAGGTTTTAAGTAATTCCTAAGTCTTAATAGGAACAGCCTACATAGTAGAGGAAAATTATGGGGTTTACTCCAGTCAGCCCAGAATTTTAAAGTAAAAACCAGGAAATGGCACAGCATTTTTCTTTAGAACATAATAACAAAGGCATTGTCAGTTATCTCCAGTCTGTGCATCGTTTTTGAACAGCAGAATATATTCACTCACAAAAATTTAATCAGGCAAAATACCATGTTGTGCTCTCTAGCAACATTTCTGTTCAGTCTGTAATGTATATTTACAGATTTAGTCAAAGATACACAGAAGTAAGTGGATTTTAGTATGCAGAAGAGCAGTGTGTCCGCAGAAACTATTAGGAAGTGGAGGTAATATGTGGAAAAGCACTACTGAAATTTTGACATTTTTCGAAATCTTATCATCAAAGTTTTAGTTTATGTCTTGAAAGTCAGAACTGAGCTGAACATTATGCTATCAAAATGCAAATTGATTTTCTTGAAGGATGGTAATAATTGGGTTAATTTCTCTAAGGTGTTCATTTTCTTAACACTTGCAGTGTTTCAAGCATGTCTACTCTCAGGACCTGCAGGACAGAAGTTGCATTATTTTGCCATTTCTTGAGAGGTTAAAAGATATTGCTAACTGGTATACAAGCATTCGCAAAGTGGGATTGTCAGTAAATTCCTAGCTCAGAGAGCAGAAAAGAAACAGCAAATAAAGCAAACCTACAGAGCTCTGTATAATGGATCTTGGTGCTTACATTCTGCAGTATTGTCAGAGTGATTTCTATTTAAAAAATCATATGAAGTTTACATAGAGGCTAAAATTTCATTTCAATTCTGTGAGGAATATTTCACCTACTGCAAATATATCTAAAAAAAAATATTCTGCAAGCCACTACAGCAGACATAGGGCATTATTCTGACTTTAAACTCTTCATATGTTTTCCATGACACTTAAAAGCAGTGACCCAGTCCAGCATTATGAACCACTCACTTACTTTCCAAGCTCACATCTTATATCAGGTAGCACGCTTGGTGATGGCTTCTCTACATTGAACTTCAGGGCATACCAAAATTCCCCAATCATATCTGACCGGAACATGACACTAAAAACAGATACATAAGCTTAATATGACAGCTATTTTTTTCAGATCATTAAAAAAACCCAAACAGATTAAAATTCAGGAGAACTCTAATGAGTTCAATGCAGCAAGTTCTTTAATTAGATCATATTTTTCCTCTAACACTTCCCTCTGGTATCTGAATTCAGTTACCAAGTCTAATAATATTTAGAATTACTGATGCAACAAAATCCCTTCTTCATCTTTCTGAAATTCGACTAATAAAATTAATTTTTTTGCTTGTAGCTTTTGTTTGTGAGCTTGCTTTTATCAAAAATATAACTCAAACATATTTCAGCTTATAAGAGTAAGCTTTAATTTCATTTCAATATCACAGTATTTTCTTTTTAGCCCTTTTGAAGGGCAAAGTAACAGAAATACTATACACTATTTTTAAAAAGGAAAATCTTTTCAAATCTAGTGATAAACACTGAGGAATAGATATAGACACATTCCTATGAGCATGGCAAAGAGATAGACTTCAAGGAATATTCAATATATTGTTTTGATATACAATCAAGGACTGTCATGACTGAAAATTGCTTGCTGCTAGGTGAGATATGTACAGCAATATATTTCAGTTACAGACATTCTAATACAGTCCTTTCCTGTAGAAATTCCTGTTCTATTTCTTGAGGATTTCTGAGTAGCTGAGTCATAATAACATTAAACCAAAGCGTATAAAAAGCATATAAAAACTTAGAGGAAATGCACTGTACAAACCAGTGACCTTCTAAGGATGAGTTCTTTTACTAAATTATAGATAACTATGCCTATTCCATGACTTTATGGTTCCAGACCATCCCCTGTGCCAACAGAGCTTTTAAAGTGAGCGTAAAACAGCTCTAGGAAAGGTTCAACCATCTGAAAAGGTACACCTGCCACAATCCCTTTTTCAACATCTCTTCCCAGCTGCTAACATAGCAAAGGAAGCAGACCATGGCTTTAGAAAAAGAAGTTAATAGTGTGGATGTAATGTGGAAGTACCTCTGTCCAGCTGTAACTGCAGTCTGTGGGAGCTACTGAAATTTAAAAGAACTATTACACACTTCTAGAACAAAGCTGCAAAACCATTTGGAGATTGTCCACATGTGCTTTATTTCACCTCTGCATATATTCCCTAAGCCTCAGACCATCAAAGCTGAGCCCAAAGTTTTGTCCTGTTAAAACAAACCTTTATCTTAAGATAGCATAATTTCTACAATTTCCCACAGGAAAAAAAAAAAAAAAAAAAAAACAAAAACAACCTTACTAGTTATAATAGTGCTGATTTTTATAAAACAGTATTATTTGAATCTGTATCACTCAATGATACCTGACATTATTCTGGTCTTTGGAAAAATCAATACAAGCAAGTTGAATAAATCTCTGAATGGATTTTGACTTCGTAAATATTCTTTCAAAACTGGTCAGATGTCTCTGCCCTCCTCTTAAATCACCACCCCACCCTTCACCCCATCCCCATATTTTTGTCTGTCAGTTGAGCTAACTGAAAAACAGGGAATTGTTTTTCAATCAGCCTTTAGACTAAATAATGCTTTGGTAACCAAATTCCAGGAAAATAAGCTTTGCAATTCTACACTGTTCAATTACTTGCTGAACTGTTTTGGCTGAAACAGAGACCAAGAAGTCATCTGTCTTTTCATACCTAAATATCATACCTGCATGTTTTCACTGGGATTTCCAATCTAAAGAAAAATTTTTAATTTAAAACCTCTCCATATTCATTTAGTAGATCATGATTAAGTAATGGAAGATTATGAAGGTAAATGGATTTAAGTGAAGACATTAAAGAGTTCTCCACCTGTTTTAGTTATGTTTTTACAATTTTGTTCCTTCTCAGAAAAAAATGAAATTTTGATATTCTTTTTAAAGAACTTTAAAATTTACAAAACTAACTATTTATCTGAAGTTTTCAAGGTGGCTTCTGACATTAAGTTTCTAAAATATTGTTCACTAAATTGTAGAGAACTAGAATAACAAAGATTTATTCTATTGCCTGTCAATAATGCTTTTCCCGTGAGAGCACAGCTGCTGTTGGGGATATAATACATTTAAAGCTGGAAATTTTCTTAATTCCATTTATTAATTTTGGTTTTTAGGGCAATATTTTCATCGAGTGATTTAGGTTTCAATGAAAGTAGTTCATTTATTGGTCAAACAGCCACAATCACAAGTACCAAAACTCTACAACATACCTTCCAGCATAAGAGCCAAGAGCAGCTGCAGAAAACTGTACGTGATATGAAAATGTTTGTTTGGGATTGAGAATGAAAGACTTTTCTCCAAAAAGGGATGGATGGTCCAGCAGAACTCTCATCTTGAGAACTTTATTGGTAGGATTAGTGATGGGAATATTAATTCCAACAGTATCCTAGAAAGATAAATTAAAAAAAAAAATCCCAAAATTAATTATGAGCGATTACATGTAAAAGATATTTCTCAAACAAGTGTAAGGTGCTTACTCATTGTTTACATTTATGCAAATTCAGGTTGCACCTTTGATGTGTGAACTAACCCAAAAAAAAAGCCAAGGTGGAGCAAGAAACATTTCAGACAACCTTCAAATTTTAAACTCTTTAATACCACAAATACATAAAAGTTCAAATCTTCCTGGCTGATCTGCATCCTAACAGTCCAGTTCACCTTCCAAGGTATGTCCAAGGCTTGCCAAAATGCACCTCTCAACCCTATCTGCTGTAATCCCAACAGGTAAAAACTCCAAGCTGTCTCCCAACAGCCAAGCACAGACAATTGGAAATATCCACTTCACAAGCTGGCAAACAATTAGGCTGAATTCTGCTGGATCTTTCCCCTTAATTTATAGGTTACATCATAATACTGGACATTAAAACAACATCACCACAATAAATATTTCCTCTCTCAGTCCTTTAGGCCATTTCCCTCATTAGTGATCTCCGTATCTTTTGTTTAAGGTCTAGGGGAAGGACCATCTTTCCTTGACCACCTGGAAAACATTGATACTATTAAAGATGCATTAAAAACTCCAGTTACTGTAATATAACAGAGCCAAAATATGGCCTCAGATAAAAATGGATATTTTACACATGGAACACCTTCAGGATGAGCAGGAATTGGGCAGAGACAGCTCACTGTGCACAGCTCCTACATTTCAGCTGAGTTCCCTTTGCTGTAAGGTTACAAATGGTGTAAATTCATCCTTTGTGCCCTGTGGGTATCAATATCAATACATCTCATGAACAAAGCACTTTAAATAGACCAGAAGGAATATACTTATGAAGGCAGTGCACTGTGATAATCCAAGAGGCATATGTGCAGTTTCAAACACGTATGTTCCATTTAAATATATTCATCCATAGAAAATACACAAAATCAAAAAAAAAAAAAAAAGTGTTCATTTCTCTGTACCTCTATTTGTGTCTACACTTATTTTGGTCTCTCTCCTTTGCTCTAACCAAGCAGTTTATTTCAAAGTGCATATCGGTTTGGCTTTTTTTTACATATAGTGATTTGTTTCTCACAGCAAAATTATTCCACAAGCTTTTTTTTTTATAAAGTAAATAATTCAAGTTGCAATATGAATGGAGAAAAATATAAAATGCCTATTAAAATTAATAACACACTAAAAAATGAATATTAGATACTTTTATGACCCCACACAGAGCTGCCTCACACTGATTTCAGCCTGCCTATGATTTGGTAAATTTCTATATATTTCCATTTATACACAATTACTACTGGAATATATATAAAACACATTTAATGATCTACAGATGGCAAGACTATACCAACAATTTAAATCATTTAAGTGCCTTGCATCAGTAAAATGGGATTTAAATTTGCCATAAAATATTTTAAAGCTCAGATTAATAGTTTTTACTGGTGTAAACAAGTTTCTAAATCTATCTACCATTTTATTACCAAAGGCTTCATAACAATTTTATATTAAAACATCTACATGCTGTGTTGAAGAAATACTTTTACAGTAAAAAGGAAATATGGGACAGCCGATTTAGGAAAAAAGCAGCAACTATCAAAGAAATCTTTTTAGTCTTGTACACAAAGGAAATTTTATATCGCCAGTATTATCATAAAACACTGTTCTCTTGCCAGTATAAAATGAATGCTTAAGATTATGTATTTCCCTGGAATTTCCCAGGAAATTTGCCTGGAATTGCCATACACATTTTAATGATCTGCTACTTCATAGATGGTAAGAAGAGCAGATGTGTGTTTATCAGCAGAATATATGTACTTTTTTTTTAATTTCTAGGCCTTATTGGATTGCTATAGAGGCATAGAATTAGGCTAAATAACAAAATGCCCATGCAATTGCTAAGAGTATTATTTTTTCTTGAAAGTACCATTTTATCAGACAGAATGTGAAAGAGGAACATCACAGGCAATTTCCAAACACATTTATAGTCATTAATTTAGTTCCACATTTCAGTGCTGAGTATATTATAAACATTTTGACAGAGGAGAAATGTAAAAGTTGAGAAAAAAAGAAAATTAATCTCTTTCTTCAAACACTTCTTGTATCAAGGCTGCCAGTTGCCAAAATAGAGACACTTTTGTGGAATATGCCATGCTATTATTCCTTAAGAACTTTCAATTACCCACTTCTTGTCCAGTGCATGTTATTTAAAATAATCTCATCAGAGTTAAAATTAAATAAAATGAAATGTAAATATGAGATAACATTTATTCTCTATGGAAACTGAAAAAAACAATCAACTGCTAATACTCAATCCTACATTAAGAGCCTAAGTCTATGCATAGGTTTAATACTCTGTAAGCCAGACTCTGTTTCAAAAGATGCTCACCATCATCAATGCTAATGTATACACTGTATACACTTTTATTAATGTATACACTGCAACTGAACTATTAAGTAATCCTCTTCTCAATTCAACTAGGTAATTTGCAGGAAGATGGACACATTCTACAATTACTGTGCATAACAATTCTCTGTGTTCCATCTTCAGTAGTAATCCTATTCTCACCATCAGCAGCACCTTGCCAAAGTGTCTAAGAGACTGATTACAATTCTTATTCTTTTGAAGAATTGTTTTCAATTAAAATCCAGTTTGCTTAAGGAGATGGCATTCACTCCACATTGTTTGATGCTTATTCTATCCACAGACCTTGAGGTGCAAGCATTTGTATTTGCTCCCAAGTTTGCCAGGCTGTGGCTATAGAAGCAAATTTTCAGTTGAGTAAACAGCAAGAAAGTTATTTTTATAGGCCTGGTGAGACAATGCAGCAGAAATTCTTCCCTTTGTAGGTCCTTGTCCAAACCATGGTTCTTCTAGATGGACAAGTAACAAGTGCCTTCTTTGTGCTGCACCTGACAAGCAGGAATGTTGCTCACTCAAGGACTGAACTTGGAATGGTGGCAATATTGTTGAAAAATACATCTTGGCCTTCTCTCTTCCATAGGCTCAAAATGATCAGACCTTTCAACCTCCCCATCAGTGTCCATATGTCAGTAGTAGGAGTTAGAATCTCGTGCTGTATTCTCATTATTAACTCATTTCTGTTTCTTGGAACAAAAGAGGCTCAAGTGAGCTGAGCAGCAGCAGCTGATGACAGAGTTTCAGAGCCGTGCTGAACAGAGCTCAGCCCAGTTTGGTCAAACTACTTCTAGAAATCAGTTCTGGCTCTTGAACTGCTTGATGCAAAGTGCCCCCAAGTCACACCTCAGTGCCCTTTTCTACACACACACTCCCAACCCTGGCACATCCACACTCAGCTGAGCCCTTCTGGCACTGGTCATTCACACAGGGAACTCCTGAGCTCCTCTGTCCTGAGGGGCTGAATCCTTCAGGCTTCCTGTTCACTCCTAAGTCAATGGAGAAGATCTTTGTGAAGTGAACCATCTCCCTCACTGTACAAGCTCCCTTTTTGGTTTGTTTCTTGGTTTTTTTCTCTCTGAGACGTAAATGAATTGCCAAGATAACGCTCTCCTTTCCAAGCAGGGTTATGAGGCTAGAGAACCACAGCATTGCTTTTCTCTTGATACTGTATTTTCCCATTTCACTTAGCATTTTTTGCCTTACAAAATATCAGCTTTCAAAAAGGCACCAACTGTTCATCAGCAGTGAAGTCTATCAGAACAGCAAATTGAACTGCTTGAAATTTAGGACTAAACACCTTAAGCAAATTATATATTTGTAAAACTTGCTTAGCAAGGAATCCATTCTTATTACTATTGCAGTACAGGAAATTAACTAGAAGGAAAAAAATTTGCACAGGACATTTAATATCAGAAGCTAATAGGGCAGTGAGTTTCAGGTTTAAATTTACATATAAATTTACATAGAAAAATCACACCGAATTGAATTTCTTTTAGCTGAAATGTGCATTAGTGCCTAAGTAATAATGCCCTGAAACAGAATACAGCAATGATTAGTTCGTAAGTTATTAAAATAATTCTAAGCTCTCTGACTAAAAATTACCACACTGTTAACCTCTTAATGGGGCCTCCACATTGTACCAAGCAAACAAACTGAGAAAACAATGTTTTGCAAGAGATGATTATAAAAAACATTTTTCTGAAATGGAAGGAAAGGAAGAGACTGAAAAAGCTTTACATTTTACGACTGAATCTATCTATAATGTCCTCAGCTCCACCAAAGGATACCACAACCCACACCAAACTGATATTACAATTTATACACATATAGGGAAACTAATGAACTAAATAATATGCACATACTTGGATTTCCATCCAAAGATAAAAGATAGATAGAAAAGTAAGATAGATAGTAAAGATAGATAGGAAAAGTTGTATCAAAGATGAGTTGAATGCTAAGTGAAGTGCTATTTTAAGATAATTATAAGGAGCATACCTGACAAGGGGATACAGACTGACTCAAAGTAAAATTAACATCCCAAATTCCCACAACTGAGAAAGTAATAAGTATGCTCACATCTTAATAAATACTTTTTTGAATTTGAAATCAAGGGCACCTCTGCATCCATGGAGACTGAAGCTCAATAACTCTCCATACTCCTGAGATCACAGGCAGATTTCCTTCTCAGATCCAGCAGTGTTAGAAGAAGAAATTACCAATTACAGTTACTTTTTGCCAATGTCTCTTCTGAAGATTGGCACTTCCAGCCATCAGCTCAGTTTCCTAAATCACCTCATACAGTAATCTGGCTTATCAAAGCTCAGTTGGGTTTGACAGCCCTACTAAAAATGTAGAAGTCAATCTTTTCCATTACCAGAATCAATGGGGAAGGAGATCATAGAGTCACAGAATTGTTTGGTTTGGAAAAGACCTTGAAAATCATCTTGTTCCATGGGCAGGGATACCTTCCACCAGACCAGATTGCTCAGAGCTCCATCCATCCTGGCCTTGAACACTTCCAAAGATGGGACATCCACAACTTCTCCAGGGAACCTGTGCCAGGGCCTCACCACCCCCACAGTAAGAAACTTTCCCCTAATATCCAATCTAAATCTACTCTCTGTCAGTTTGAGGCCATTCTCCCTTGTCCTGTCACTCCATGCTCTTGCAGAAAGTTTCTCTTTGTCTTTCCTGGAGGCTTCCTTCAGGCAATGGAAGGCCACAATTAGGTCACCCTGCAGCCTTCTCTTCTCCAGGCTGAACAATCCCAATTCTCTCAGCCCTTCCTCATAGGAGAGCATCTCTCTAAACATCCTGGTGGCCTCCTCTGGGCTTGTTCCCAGAGGTCCATCTCCTTCCTGTGCTGGGGACCCCAGAGCTGGACATGGCACTGCAGGTGGGCTCTCACCAGGGCAGAGCAGAGGGACAGAATCCCCTCCCTCACTGCTGCCCACGCTGCTGTTGATGCAGCCAAGGACACCTTTGGCTTTCTGAACTGCAGAAAGATGGGCTGCTTCTGATACCTGACACTGAATTAATGTAACAAAGGACCAAATTATTCTTCAGAGGATTTTACAGGAAAATCATTTACACCCACTTTGTCATCAACATTTTTGGAAAGCATGACTCGGCAAGTGACAGATTTCAATACAGCTCCTATTCATCATTTTTATGGGTCACTTTGCTGTGCAGATGAATGCACACAATATATGAGGTGCCAATGATGGAAAACAGTTTGAATCAAATCAATAGATGTATTTACACTCCTCAGGTGATAGGACTATTTTGGCTGATGTAAATCTAGGCTGCATCTCTCAAAACCAGACATTCCTCTTTTTTTTCAGATTGTCCTTTCTCCTTCAGAGACTGTCATATCCACAACACCAGAACAAAATACTTAAGGTCTGTATCACTCAATAAAAAGCACTAGAAAGTGCAACATTTCCAAGTGAGAAATGTACTGCTCTTAGATAATGAAGTCAAGAGAGGTATCAGTGACTACTGCATTTTCAAAGTCAGTTATGTCTCATGGAGTTGTAATATGCAAACTCTTCTGCAAGCATGTCATCACACTGAGATACCCACCCAAAATCAGCCTCAAGATAGCGACAATCAGCATTTGTGACCCTACCTTTCAGGGAAGTTAAGGAGATGCAAAATTTAGGATACTTTCAATTTCCAAATAGCTTCTGATATATCAGGTTTGCAAAACCTTTTTCAATAATTTCTGTCTGATCTAGACTAAACCTTACTCTCAGAGATCTTTTTTGAATGTAATTCAGGTTAAATGTTTAAGTAAATCTCTGTCATTCCCTTATTTACCACAGAACTGCACTATTATCCCTGGACTCTGAATGTGTACAGCACTTCAGGGTTTAGTTCCTGAACTAATTGTATCTGCCCATATAATGCTACAACACATAGCTGTAATTATTTTCTGCTGGTCTCACTGATTTGTTTTCAAGTGCTACATAAAGTCACAATAATGCCATAAATTCACAAATCCAATAGACTAGAACATACTTTGGAAGGCTTGGTGAATGCTGATGATTTCTGCATATTTATAAAGAAGTCAGTAACTGAAACCACAGAATTTCTTTCAGGAATTTACTCTAATCTAATTAGCCTATTAGTTTAATATTGTATTAATATTTAGATCGAACTGTCCTGGATTGAAAATTTGATGTGATAAGGTCAGAAATCTCCATATGACATGCAACTACAAACACAACAAAGTCTATGTCAGTGAAATGCTGAATATCAGCTCGTTCAGAACTGACCAGGAAAAGGCAATGACCAGAACTGCCCATATTCCAGTGCTTCAAAGACTTTCAGAAATACTTGGTAAAAACAAACTTACAACCAACTATCAGAACCCCAAGTTAGAATAGCAGCAGGACAAATTATTACACTATTTCCACCAATTTTAAAGATTCCTGCTAAATGTGGAAGCACATATTCTACTATGTGCCTCTACTCAGAGCTCATGCTAGTATGAGCTAACTAAAAGTACTTCTTTACTTTAAAAGTAGTAACCAACTCCAATAATACCTCATTTCATTGAATTTTTATAACCATACTAATGAGGTAATTTACATCTCAGCTACACCACCTACCACTAAGTTACTCAATCAGAGGAGGTAAAATGCTAATTAATTTGACTGTCTTAGATCTTGCACCTACTGTGACTCTCTCATTCTGTAGGTCTAAAAATAGATTTTTAAGCAAGCATTTCTTCACAATTTAAAAGACCAATACCATAATCATCACTGGGAAAAATATGTAGAGGTAGAGGTAATTCTAATAGAAAGCTGAAATTGTCAGGGTTTCTGCTGAGAAAAACTTCTTCTCTTGAATTTTCTAAGAGTAAAATTCATCTGATAGAATCTTTCTCTCCTAAATTCTAGACACTTGGTTTTTTTAATGTAACTTTCATTTCTGGCATATCTCTGTAGTCTCAGGAGCCAGACAGTGTTATAATACAAAGAGAACTTCTTAAATGTTCATAGTTTTTCTGAAAACAGAATTATATATAAATCAAAAGGAACAATCTCTCTAAGAGTTATCTCATTCTTTTCCTTACTATGACTCATAAGATCAGATAAACTTTGAAAACAGCCTAATGCAAGCTGTTGCTCCAAGAAAAGTTAACTTTTAAGCCCTTGAGGTTTGCTCACAGATTACTGTATCAGAAGAAACAATAAAAGCTGCATTTATATTGACTTCTGTCTGTGACATGCTAGAGGTATCTGCAGTCTGCCTCACACATTCCCTTAGCACTTACTCTACAAAAGTAATGCAAGCCCACTACCTCACTATGTTTATTAATAATATTAGCATCTATATAGTATTTTTTTATTGATGGTATCTCTTTCTAGAACCTCCTAAAATGCAAAAATTAGAGCAGCCTGAACCAAGGCCCACACTTGCATTTCTCTGGGTCTGTGCAATCCAACCACTTCTGCTGTCAATCAGAAAGAAGCCTCTCGGTATGAGGAAGATGTTGAAGAAAGTGTTTATTAGATAATCATGAATCTATGAATCATGGAGTGAGAGTGTAAAGCCCTTTAAATACTGATTTCTCCACATTTCTGTCTGCTCAGTTTTGACTACCTGGCAGATCATCTTGTGAGGGAAAGAATTGCTACTCCAATTACATTAAATATAATTTTTTTTGGTATATCCAGATATTGGGACATGAGCTGTTATTTCATCCTTTACTTTACAGAGTAGAAGCTATCTCCTGAGGTTGCAACTTCAAAATTTGCCTAAGTATCAATGAAGTGCTTTTCAATTGTTATATTCATCCTACAGTCACACTGTGCTGTGCAGGGCTCACACAGAACAGATCTGCTGCATTCATTTTTCTAGACTGCCAAAACCAAGAAGATGTGAAGGTTGGAAGCAGTAATGGGAATACCCTGCCCCCACTTAGATCTGCATGGAAACAGCAACCCGGTGCCAGTGACCTTCCAAAAGCACCACCAAGGTGCACCACAGCAGCAGTGTGTGAGTGCTCTGCAGCCTTTACAAACACCAACAGCAGCACAAGTTTCAACTCACAAGAACCAACCTTGTGGAAGTGTGGGTGGGCAACGTGTCAGACATCCCTTACCAACTTTGGGGTACTCATGTGGTTCTAAAGGACTTGAGAGGGAGAAAAAAAATAGAAGACAGATTTGGCAGAGAAAAGACAAAACTACTGTCTCCACACTGATGTGGAAACCAAGCACAATCCCTTGCAGGCATTGGTTTTATTAGAGCAAAACTAATAATTCACTGTTTGAAACAGACCTTCCCCTCTGGCTTATCTGCTGCTGTACAGATCCTGCTTGGAGCTCACATATTAGATATTTCCTCTCAAGACAGAAAATACTTTTTTTCAAGTATATGGATTAAAAAGTCTCTTGACACAGTGAACCAGTGATATACACTTAGCATTTTCTCCATGAAATAGACAACTGCTAATGAGTAAGTGCTTAAAGCAATAACTAACAGCCTTTTAAACACTTTACATCAAAATTTAAGAATCACTTTATTTCTTGACCTCTAAATTCAACCTGAATAAATCCATCAGAATATTTGCAAGGCAAAGAAACTACTGCAGCTCATTTTTCTAAACAATTTGAGATAATGGACATGAATTTATCAGCCTAAATTATGCCCCTGTAATATTGTTACAAATTAGGAAATAAAATTAAATACTAGAGTAAAATACAGTAGCAAAAGTTTGAATTGTAAATTCTCACAATGTTTTCAATGGTTGAAGATATTAATAACTATCAATTGATAAATTAAAAATATGGTTATTTTCTCTGCATTTAGAACTAAAAATATGTACCAATGTAGAAACAACTGATAATGACTGAAAGTGCTATTTAATTAGTGAATAATGAACATTAAATAAATTTTAATTTGACTTGAAGCTTTCTGCTTTCACAGATGGTTACTTTGAACTGTTAAAATTCTTTTTAAATTATCCTTTCAAATCCCAGAGAAATATATAAATGATTACTGAGTAAATATTCACTACCTCCTTTACTCCCCATTTCTCTCAAACAGCTTTAGCTGGAATTTGCTCAGTAGAAATATTTGCTGCAGGGAATCAATTTTATGGCCTTCATGTTAGTTATTTTTATACAAATAGGTCTGCATTTTCAACTAAGGTAGTCTCTATGATCACTGAGACTTCAGTTTTTCTTTAGTCTTCTAAGATTCCAGTTAGAATGATTTTCATTTACCTTTACCCCAGGAATTCAAATCAAGCAGCAAATTCATTTTTAGAAGGCTGGAGAAAATTCTTCAGACAGTAACAGACACTGGGCCCTCCTTCCTGCTGAGGGTGATGACTTAAGCAAGTGTTAGATTGTCACATTTACACAGTCATTCCTTATTCTGATTTAAATAGAAGAGGAAAAATCTCAATTACTTTTTCAATAGGCCAAACCATCTAAAATAGGTAGGGCTGTAGACTAAAGTAAAAACATCCAGTAAAACTCCATAACTTAAATCAACTAATTCCTGAGTTAATGGCATTTTTCAAACTTCAACACAACATCTGTTTTCAAATCAAATCCTTACTCAACTAGCTTTATGTATTTACTTGAATTCCTGATTCAGATGTTATGAATACTTGTATGTGTGGATTAACTGGTTGCTCATTGTAATGATCTAATTTAATTATCACTGGCTGTTTCAGAAGCTGTGCATACAGCCCATAGAAATCCAGCAGAAAAGAACAACTAGCTGCTTTACCCCATGTTCTAAAGATGCAGAAACATTTTATTTGATAAAATATTATTTGATTTGAATAAAAAAGATATCTTATATATTTGATATTATAAAAATTTCTTTGAATTTCACTCCAGAATTTTTAAATTGTATTCTGATCATGAGAACACAGCAATACTATTTTGGAGAAGCAGGGATATTCTTAAATTTTGTGGTAGCAGTAGTACCCCTGCCAAAACACTTAAAGATAGAGCTTTCTGTTATACAGATGGACAACCTTCATAGGAATTGAATGAATAATAAAGATCCTTTCTTCCTATTCCTTCGTCTGACACAAGGAAAACAGATTTCTCACCAAATCACATTCATCACTGAGGGGGAAAACAGTGCAGTAGCACCAGTTTTCTTAGCAGCTCTGAAAAATGGCAGGACAGGTTTAAAGGTTAGACTTCTGCAGAAAAAATCACAGCAGGTCACTTTTAAGGGCCTCCAAACATAGTTGGAAAATTTACATTTAACTACATCTTTGGGAGAAATTCTCACTGTTATTTATTTATTTAAAAAAAAAAAAATCAAAAAGCAAACCCAAACAGAAACATAAAAAAATCCCCATCCAACTCTAAGAGTGTACATACAATCATGTTTTGTCTTGAGCCAAAAATCTAGCCTAAGTTCCTTGCATTGACAGAATGGCAGGGAACAGAGTTCAAACATTACATTTTCCTCTCAATAATGTTACTTCACTACCTAGTTCAATCTGTACTCCAGGCCATCAGCGAGCAAATTTTTTTTAAAAAGAACTTTTTCCATGGACTTGCTGTGTTTAATGGTTGAGAAAAAAACCCCTCTTGTTTCGATTGCTAAGCTCCAGGGGAGCAACAGCAGCTTTGGACACAGAGAATTGGTAGTTTTGTTTTTCAGGGCATTCTCTTTCTTCACATAACAGTTATTTTTCACAGATATGACCACTTGTCCTGATGAAACATCCCCTCTAATTACTTGCTTTAGATCTAACCTCACATTTTTGATCCATGGCAGTTAGTGACAGCTCAGATGTCATTTTGTGATCTACATTAGCTCCCTGCGTTCATATCAAAGAACTGATTATTTATCAGTAGGGACAAGAGGAGGGGTTTGGCAGCTGCTAAATATTTATCCAAAAAAAATCACTCACATTTTTTATACTTCTAATAACTTTCCCTTTTTTTTTTAATGAGCTATACAAATATGCTCTGGCCTGAATTATTTGCCAAACTGCTTTTAGTTAGAGTGATTAATAATTGCTACCTTCTCAAATTTGTTTCTCCTCCCACCAACCACGTTGCCATGGTTCTTTTACTTTTTATACTACCAATTGTCATGAAAGCATATGAGAGAAATTTAAAAATCCTAGGGCATGATTCATAACTTCAGGTTACTCAATTTCTGAGAACATGATCCAAGTATCAGCCACATATGACAATACTCAGACTACAGTTTTGCTTAGGATTTATGAAAAAATAATGTACCAGAGCTATGAAAACAGTGTGTCACTGTCTTCAACTGCCAAACTACATAATTACGAAACATTCTTAATTATCCATGTTTCACTTTTAAATAAATAATGAAAAACTTAATAAGGGAGACCCTGAGACATAATTTAGATTCTAAGTTGGTTCTGCTCTAAGACTAGTGCAACTTGTAACAAGATCTCTGCATTATAGCTGTGAATTGACATAAATGCAGTCACCACAAAATCCAAACTCCTGCTAGAATGAACACGGTGCAGTGATTTTTGACAGGATGGGTTACAAAGATTTCAGTGCTGTGATGTTTCCATACCAGCTGGCAGTGAGAACAGAAGGAGGAGACACAGAGCACAGCAGTGTGAGGGCTCAGCCTCCACACTCTGTAATGCCCATCAATGTTTTGCTTATGAGTGGTTCTGCTCTGCTCCCATGAAGTTAGACATCCATTAGTGGTTGAAGAACATTAGATGAGCACGTGGAAGACATTCTTCAGTTAAATTACACCCAAACCAGATGGATTTCATCCACTCCAGTGTGGGGAGACAAAGAGAGCTAGTGCTAAAGGCAATCTTACCCTTGATATATTGCAGCTGTGTTAATTATCCAAGAGTGGGAACAGCCTTGCCCTCCCAGCTATGGGTGTGATAAAGAGTGAGTTAGCTGGGAGGGAGCTCAGTTCGAGTTGGTTGCAGTCTGCTGGCTGCGCTGTGAGGAGGAAGGGACAGGAGGTTGTGCAAGGGACAGAAAGGATAAGATGCTGTATGTAGGACAAACAGGGTTAGATGGCCATGACAGGGACAGAAAGGAGTGAGCTGGAACAGCAGAAGGAAGAGAGAAGAGTGTGGAGAAAGAGCTGGGGCTGTGTGGAGCTGCCCCGTGGGATTGCTAAAGAGAAAAGGTACAAGAGACTTTTAGATAATGAGGAGCTGATGCTTGAAGCCTTCTGATGTTTTTACTGAAGCACTTTGAGTGCAGTGTCTGTCTCAATGACCACACTCCAGGACTGCTGTGTGGTTCAGATGAAAGAGCAATGAGTGGAGGCAATCAGGAGAGACAGCCTAAAACCACACTATTTCTGTGTACTGAGAGTTTAACACCAATGAATATTTTCTTGTGAGTTCCCTTCAAGTAATTAAACAGAAGAAGAAAAGGTGCTGGAAAGAGGCAGGGCACGGGGAAAATGAACACATATTTTCTGAGATTTCTTACTGTTGTGCCTCTCTGTAAATCAACTGTAGGTTTAAAACAGAATTCCATCTCCCACTGATGGGTTCTACTTCTGCAGCCCCCAAAGCATGATTCCCAGGTTCTAAAGATCTGCCAAGGCTTTTGTGGAGAACTATTCCTTGAGTCAATAAATCCTATGAGAAGAAATACATCACAGAGCTGGCAAAGGTGAAAATTCTAATCTACAACTTACAAATCCATTAGAAAGCAAAATCACTTCTGTATGAGAAAAGTTTAAGGAGTATCACAGAATTTCTTGGGTTGGGCAGAACATAAAAGATCATCTCATTCCAACCTCCCTGCCATGGGCAGGGACACCTTCCACCACACCACGTTGCTCAAAACCCCATCCAGCCTGGCCTTGAAGACTTCCAGGGATGGGGCATCCACAGCTGCTCTGGGCAACCTGTGCCAGGGCCCCACCAGCCTCACAGTAAAGAATCTTTTCCTTACATCTGATCTAATCCTACTGTCTCTCAGTTTACAGTCATTACTCCTTGACTAACCACTACCTGCCCTTGTCATAAATCCCTCTCCAGCTCTCCTGTATCTCCCTTTAGGTACTGGAAGGCTGCTTGAACCCCAGCTCTCTCTGTTCTCACAGGGGAGGTGCTCCAGCCCTTGGATCTTCATGGCCTCCTGTGGACTCTCTCCAACATATCCACATTGTTCCAATTTTGGGGACCCCAGAGCTGGACTCAGCCCTGCAGGTGGGGCCTCACCAGGGCAGAGGGGCAGAATCCCCTCCCTGGCCCTGCTGCCCACGCTGCTGTTGATGGAGCCTAGGACACGTTTGGCTTTGTTGGGTCGCTCACAGTTGGGTCTCATGCAGCAACACCCCCAAGTCCTTCTCCTCAGAGCTGCTCTCAATCCATGATCTGCCCAGCCTGTATTTGTGCTTGGGATTGCCCTGAGCCGGGTGCAGGACCTTGCTCTTGGCCTTTTGAACTTGATGAGGTTTGTGCAGGCAATTCTTAGAATGCATAATGAGTTTGAAAAGCTGTCAGCCTCTAATGAACAAGAGTCTGATCTAACCTGTGCTATCCAGATGTCACTAACAGAGCAAAACAGCAAAACCCACAGCACAATTCAAAGATACTTCAGAATTTTTTAAAAGTAAAATATACATTTGAAAATACACTTCTGCATCCTATACCACCCCCACTCCTACAAAGTTCTTCCTTTGCTTTTGTGATTTATTAGACTGCCATAGGCTGGTCTAGACAAAATTAAATAAAAATATGTTAATACTTTCATAAGAGAAAAATGAATAAATTCCTGAGCAGACTGTGATCACAGAGCATACTTTCTCCCTTTTTCCCTGAACTACTTTTCAGCTGATTTCTTTTAATAGAGTTGATGATCTTTGTCAGGGTGAAATGCAACGTGAAATTTGCACTGGTGGAAGGAAAGCCAAAGCTGACAAGTGTCCAACATCACTCTCCCTTACATCATGCAGTTCAAAACATAACAGTTTTCTAAAATGATAGAACAGAAATGATGCCTCACAAATCTGAAATTTCTTTACTGGAAATTAATTCCAGGAGAGTGCTATGAAAATGTTTCTACATGTAGCAGAATTGATGGTGTATTTAATGACTGAAACACAGAGGACACTGAAAAAAGACAAATATTCTTAAAATTTAGATTGGTTTCTTTCATTATGACAGCTGAAAAAACAGGAGTTTGAATCTGGGCAGTGACTGATGAAGCTGAAAGGTAAAGCTGGAGGTTTTCACTATAAGCAGCACTGGGACTGACTTGGTTATTACAGTATTACCAACACATGATAATATTCCTCCTCTAAAATAGAGGTTTATCCTTGACACACTTGTAAGGGTTCCCCTGTTTACAAAGCTTTAGGAATCCTTCGCAGCTGGAATGCATCCTTACAATTCCAGGCTTCACTAATTATCTATTTTCTCTTAATACAGACAGAACTTAGAAAATAAACCTGCAGCTGGATACTCTCCCTCCATTTCAGTAGCGTTATTCTATTTCTGCAATGGTTGAGCACGGGATTTTAGAGCATTCATGGCTTGGATTAGAAAGAATATCCAGATCAGTAGGTTATACGCTTTAAAAAAATCATTCATTTTAAATGAAAATCAGAAATCATGTAGCAATCTGTCCAAGTTGGAAAAAAACCCAGCAAAACATGAAAATACCCAGCCTTCCCCCCTTAACCCAAAATAAACCAAACCACCACCACCACCACCACCAAACAAACCAACAAACCACAACAACAAAAACAAAACAAAAACACAAACCCTAAAAACCTGGAGAGGAAAATGAGAAAGAAATCTATCTTCAAGAAGTTTAACTGAACACTGAGATAGCAGACTCAACCATTCCTTACTTGGAAATAGAAGCATGTGGAATTATCACAAAGTAAGATAAAATCAATATTTTATTCTGCTATTTGCAAAGTAATAGCATCAAGCATTTATCCAAAACAGAAGATACCATGACTACTAATGACCAGGGAGAAAAAGTGAGAAGTGAAACTGCTTCTCTGTCCCAAAACCTCTAAACATAACAATATTAAACAGTTAGCACTATTAAGAGACAGGTTTGTGGCAATTTTCCACTTTTACTTTAAATTTCCTCATAGAAAAAAATGAACACAATACATAGAAAATGAGATTGCTTTATTTTTCTTACTCAAATGCTGCATTGACCTTTAAAGCATTTTATCATACCAAAAAACTTGTGGTGGGCATTCTATTGACCAGATGGACCAAAAAAATTACATGTAATTCAATTTAGATACTGGTGTGCCTGAAATTGGAGGAACTATTGTGCTTCTATGTAAAAATTAGGAAGAAACTATTATATTTTAAATTAAGACAGCTATTTCCTTTACTTCCTTCAATATATGGGTCAATTCTTAGGTCTTCACTGAAATCCATTTCATAGAATAATAGAGTTGGAAGAGACCCATGAGGAGCATTGAGTTCAACTCCTGGCCCTGCACAGGACACCCCAAGAGTCACCCCATGTGCCTGACAGCATTGTCCAAACTTCTTGAGCTCTGTCCAAACTTCTTGAGCTCTGTCAGGCTGGTGCTGTTACCACTGCCCTGGGGAGCCTGTGCCAGTGCCCAGCCAGAAACCCATACTTCTGCTGAAGAGAAAGGACTGCAATAGGGTTTGACTCTAAATTTCCAGTTAGATAACTGCTTCTATTCATACAAGAGTATTTCTTTTACTGATATACAGTGCTTAAAATAAATGAAATTAGATGAGCTTAAAATCAATGACTTTTTAAATATGGCTTATGGCTTTCAATATTATTCAATACTTTTATTTCCATAAACACCATAATCATAATCTGGTTAAAAGCAAAGTACAAGCCTAAATGATTTCAGCTATAACAGGTCAAAAGCATTTTAACAAAACTTGGGCAGCATAAAACTGGGCTTGATTCATTTAATTAATCAATCTCCACTTTGAATTTTAGCTTGAGAGAAAAAACACATCCAAAAATGATATGTAGTGAGATAGGTCTCAACAATGTAGAAATGCAAATTTGAAGTATTTTATTAAAAACTTGAGTTAAACCAAATTATCTCTAAGCCTTTCAGATACATATCTGCAGATATGCTTTGATATTGAAATTTTTCACCTTAAGGATGTTAAGACACGGAAATAACAAAGCAAACTAAAGGTAAATGTAACTGGAAAATCCTGTGTTGTTTCAATTCAAGATCACTAATCTAATCAGAATTAAGCAGCATGCCAAAGATAGATGAAAGCACATGCAATAATACTTAGCACAGAAAATTCTGAGCAAATAAACAAGGATGGCAACGCAGTGCATGAGTTTGGGGTGGGTGGTGGCAGTACAAACATAACTGTTTCCTTTTAGCTGATTTTATGCACTAAAAACAGAAGAGAGCAACTTATACTGACACCAAGATGTGAGCTAGAGACAACTGTATGGTGCTGCCAGGTAGAACTTCTTGTTTCTTCAGGATTCTCTGCACTCTTAACAGAGGAGCAGCATCACCTGATGACGAGTGCCTGAGGCCATCCATGAGGGTCAGAACTGGCACAGAGTCAGAAACTTAACCTGAATCCTGACACCTCTCACCTCCCCTTCCATGTGGTGGGAGCTGTCACCCTGGCACAGGCACTGCATTTCAGACAGATGCCCATGGATGAAGTACAAAGGGATGAGTCAACCTCAGACACTTCCAAACCTCAAACACAAAACTGGAATCTGCAAGGAAATACACTCATCGACTATAACAGGACATGTGCCAAGATTATCTCAAGCTGTTCACTGTTCCTGGGGTGCCCCCAGCCCTCAGCTCCCCAGGCCCCCCCTCACTGCCTGCAGGCTGGTGGTCACCATGGCCACCATCAAGATGCCATATCTGTCTCATTTAATATCTCCGTTCTGCTCACTTCACCTCTCCTGTAGCCAATTTTGGACGTTTTGGAAGTCTGATCACTTATGTAAGATAGAATAGTACTTTTGACATGCTGAGGATAAATTTTTATTGAATTTGATGATGAGATTCAGCTATAACTACCATAAAAAAGCAGCGTTATTACTATTTAAAATTAAATGTTACTAATCCTCTTTGTTCCAGGGCCCAGGAAAGAAGAAGACTCTAAGGTCAAAAAGGGATCAATGCAGTCATTAAATCTGACTCACTGATGTAGCAGATGTACCAGGTGTCTATGCTTTTTAAATATTTGTCAGCTTTTGAAGCAATTTCAAGATCTCAACTTTACAAGATTCTGTCTACAGTTTTCACTAGTTAGATCTTCCAATGTTGTTCTCATTACTGGGACATTCCATGCAAGATTAAATAATCCTCACATGTAAATTTTTGGCCATTAGCTCTTGATGCTTGTTGGTCAGCAAAACTGAGACATCATCACTAAATATTCTTTAGCAAATGATCACATATCTTATCCATTTTTCTTTGGCAAACTAAGTTGATAGAGCTATTTAACATTCATATGACAAGGCTTGCTCTTCCAGTCCCCCATGCCTCTAGGAGATTTCTTTGATTTTCTTCCAGCATTTCAAAACTATTTTTAACCTTCAAGAACCAGATGTGTGCACATTCTAAATAATGGTACCATCAGCATTATTTGCTTTCTGTTCATTTTTCAGCAGTCAAGGACTGTATTAGCTCTCTCTCCTGGTGTCACACTGACAGTTCTACTGAGACATTAGCTAGGATAATCCCATTCCCTTACACTGGAGTCAGAAAGCTCTCACACTCCAAAATAAAGTCCCTGGCATGTAACCAGTAAATTCAGCAATCACAATTCCATAATAGTAACCACATGTTATTATTTGATAGTCAGAAATATTCATGTCATACTCCAAATTCATCAATAAAAAAATTTTCATAGAGATCTGAAGATCATTTTCCATAGAGATCTGAAGAAGAGGCATAGCTACTTCTTTACCACCTTTGTTTTCCTTTAAAGGAATTATCCAAATTTTAAGGTCAATAATTTCAGTGCCCTGAACATTGCAGAAGTATTTTCTACTTTAATGTGTTTTTTTCAAGTTTTCACGTTGAATTTGATTAAAATTTATAGGAAGAGTTCAAATGCACCTTGAGAATTTCTCATACAATAGGACTCAATAGTGTACCTCAAATCTAGCTTTCCCTTTTATCACTTCAGAGAATTTTCAGATCAGAAAATGATACAAGGCAATGCATGATCCTGTGGGACAAAAACCTACACTACTCTTTTCAAGGTCTCAAATCACAAACTCTTTTAGTCCAGCTTTTATGTTTCTTACTAGCACCAGACATCTCCCAGCATACTCAGCCAACATCAAGACTTTGAAAACATCATTATCTTTCTCTTCCCTATAGAAGTTCACAATCAGGACACTGAACTTCAAGCAAAGAAGAGCAAACCCGAAGTCATACATGAGCAGTGACATTTAAATATTTTCAGAAGTGCTTTCTGGTTTGTATTTTCCCTCCCATTTGAACACATGTAAAACCAACTGAGGAGATGCTTCTCCCTTCCCAGCATCTGTGACTGGAAGAGGTATTCCCCCAGCACTTCCATCACATATTTTTATTTGCAAAAATGTTCCTGCAGAAAAATACCACACCAGTCATTTCTACTCATATAACCTGTTACCACCACCCATTATTGCAATGCATGCACAAAGCAGGATGTCTAGATGATAAAGCAAATATCCATTTACAGAAGTTAGGAAAAAATATTAGCTCTGAAAACAAACACCTTACAAATGATGATCCAAAGACAAATAAAATTACAAATCAGTGGGAAACAAAGCAACTATTTATTAAGCAAACATACAAAAAGTTATTTACTCTTTACATAGTTAAGTGATTTAAAGCATATTTATTTAATATGATGCAATTGTTCTTCTAGTATGACTAATAAAATTTAGTTGGTTTTGGTTTTGAGAGTGACAGTATGTATTCATCTAGTAATATAAACATGATTAATTATATCCCAATGATTAAAGAAATTTAAATGACAATAATAATTAGGCATGCATGAAGAAGCAAAGTACCAAAAGAGCCATATTCTGTTGTGGACAATAGATAAACTGAAGTTTTTTAGAATTCAGGCTTATTTGAGATCCAAAATTAAAAGCAGATGTCAGCAGAATAAAATTGTAATTTTTTCCAACAGGATAAAGAAGATACTTTTATTCAAGCATTTATTTTAGTTCATATCACTGAGCTTAAATGAGATCTTAATAAGTATTGAATTTTATTACTCAAAAAATGATTGTGTGGTCACTTAATAAAATTGATTAATCCTCTGTGATAGCAGCCAGAACAACAATAAAAATCAAATTTTTCTTCTAAATGCAGTAGAACAAAATTAGACATTTAGAGTAGTCTTACCAGAGCTTTACAGTCCACATCTATCGTCCTTTCTGCTGCTGCAGGTGTGCTGCAAATCTTCAAGGAGAACCACACTTTGCAATTTGAGGAACTTCCTCCTATGTTAGAAAAACCAAAATGCCTTACAAACTATCCTATGAGGTGATCAATGATAGCAGCCTTCAAATCAATGAGAACTTTGAACTTTTAGCAGAAATGCCAGTCACTGCTCATACTGAGACAAAGATAATCATGAACTCATTTAATCACTGTCACCAAACTGTATTATCTAATCCCTTCTTGTCAGGATTCAAAATAGTAACAAAATTAATATACACACAAATTGAATGGAAATAGCACTTTGGCAAATTAGCTTTTTAGACTAACACATTGTTTCTGGGTTTTAAATATCATTGATTTCTAACTAAAACTTCATAGCAAACTGACATTACTTTTGTAATTTTATATCAGGAGATCAAAATTAGTTCCTCTCACACAATATTTTTTGTATCTAGCATTTTCCTGTTTTTAGAACACAGTCGTGAATGTTAATAAAATTATCTCATCAATCTCGTTCAGGTAGATGAAAGAAATTAAGCCTGAAATCTCTACCATAAGGCCTGATTTTCACTGCACAAATATTTCATGTGGCACAATTTTTTCATGTATAAAGAGCTGTTCAGCACCTTTTAATAATGCATACCCAAGAACTACTTGCACTGTTCCTGTTTGTCAGTATATTGTAGGAAATGAAAATAGCCTTAATCCTCCTACTCACACTTTCCTGAATTATACACTAGAGAGCTCCATTAGCACTCCTGTTTTACCACAGCATTAGTCTGGGGAGCTCCTACTGATTTTCTCTTCTGCTGTGACCTCAGCTCATCTCAGAGTCACCATTTTCCTTGTTGCAGTTCCTTATTCCACATATATGACTTTATTTCCAAACCCTCTTTCCAACAAAACTGTTTCTGACAGGATTTATTTGCATTACTGTCTTACAGTTTTCACCAAATACACTCTTACAAATACAAACTTACTCATTTTCTTTGGGCTAATTGATATACAAACAATTTACTGGGTTTTAATACCAGAATTCCAGGCTTACACTGTCTGGAATAGCCTCAGTGTTTTACAATCTATAAAAATTAGCATCATTGAGCTAAAGAGATCTGAATGTCCATTAAAGGATTCTGGCATGTACAGGACCCTGAGTTTAATCAATTACAAATGGTTAAAAAAATAATACACAGAAGAGAGGTAACTTGTGCAAGAAGGGAGGATGAACTTACACCAAAACAGAACATACTACCTTTGAAGATGAAATAAAAGTTCTTAATTAAAGACTAAAAGAAAATCAAGAGTATCCATAGCTTGGGCTATCATGTTCTTTAAGAATGCAGCCAAACTGCAGGAGAAGCTCTGAAATTCAGGCAGGAAACTAAAGAGGAAAACATCAACAGTAACAAAGGGATTTATTATACAGCAACACATTCATGAATGAATGCCTGTACAGTTAAGGAAAAGAGAAAAGAACAATTTTTCTATTTAAACAAAATTAACAAGCCTGCTGCCCTCTCCTCAAACTTCCAAGAACACTCATACCAAAAAACCCTCCACCCTCAAGTGACAACTTGCTAAGGATTTAGAAAAGCAGAAGCACAACCTTTTCAAACACATCTGAAGCTGGTAGCCTGACAAACTCAGAAGGGCTGAGAGATGATCTGAGTGGAAGAGGAATGCTCAAGGAAGATAAGGCTGCAGCAGAAAATCTAAAATAATTCTCTGCACTAGTTTTCATTACAGTAGAGTTCAGGGACTTTTTAAACTCCAGAGCTTGTTTTGAGGGGAATGGTCAGAGAGACTCTTCCAAACTAAAGTTTCAGCAGGAAAAGTTTCAGAGGGGACTGATAAAGAAGAAAGTCACAAATCACCTTTGCAAGAGAGTGTCTGCCCAAAAATTTGGGTTTACTGGAAGGTGTCTCTGTCCATGGCAGGGGGATTGGAACCAAATAACCTTTAAGGTCCCTTCCAACACAAATCAGTCTATGATTCTGCAAGTCTGTGAATCCAAAAGGACCTCAAGAATTAAGTTGTGGTGGTGCAATCCAACATGAGGCCCCTTGCTTATGTCAGCTTGGGATAAGAAGAAATGAAAAGGCAGAGAATATGTTGCCAATTTTCAGACAGGTCTCCTGAGCAAATTCAGAAATCACAGATGTGATTTTGCTTATATATTGCAAAGAAAATTATTAAGCATCACAATAACGTGTGGAAGCCACAACACACAAAACTACTTGATTTCTTTGACAAAATCAGCAGCTGTGGGAACAAGGGAAATGTGATTTACAGAGTACCCTGCATTCTTACTTGTCATTACAATATTAGGCCTTCCAGCAATTCATATATACTGCAACCAAGTTATTTTTCCATATACACTTAGAGTTCTTTTTCTCTTTGACCACACATTCCTCCTCTGTATTCATAACTTTCCTGAATCACATTTCTGTTCTTCATAACTGCAGTAATATAAAACTTATAGTCTTCTTCCCTTCTCTTTTATTTTCTTCCTTTAATATACACATTCATTTATTCTGTTCAATTTGCTTAAAAAATAATCTAATTTCTGATATTTCTCCAAAGCAAAGCTTTCAGGTCAAGTTGCTTTCTTTTTAGTTTTGACTTCAAGTATTTTGAGCTATTAAAACCTTTTTCTATGTTAGAAATTATTGATTTCTTTTTTCTACTTTTCATGCATTTGAGTATTTAGATTCATTTCTCTTTAAATTTTTCTCAATTTTGAAAAATCAAATATTTTTTTCTGGAGACCTTAAATAAGCTACAGTACTTACAGATTACCTTTCTGGGAAACAGATATCATGTCTAGGATAAATACCTTGTATGTATTTTTCAATGATCTTACATGTATTTAGATATTTTCCATGATAATATTATTTGCATAACACTTGGCATTTCCCTAAAAATTTTAAAATACTTTGATGGAAAAAGTTTTCTTAATGCATGGTATGAACCTGGAATTCTCTGCTGAAGAAGCTTTTTTTTTTCAGCTGAACCCTTGAGTGAAAGTTTCTGCAATTTCTGCTTACTATTCAGCCTTGAAGTTGTATAAACTTTGATGTCCTGTCAACTTTTACTCAGGGAAAATGCAGCTGAATTTTTGTTTGCTGCCCACTAGCATTGTTAAAAACATAAAACTCAGGGCTTTATCCTCACCTAGCTAAAACCTGATATCAAATAGTGACTTTAAAGGTGAGTCCCTGCTGATGTAATTACCCATATAATGTGTTTGAACAGGCTACATCAAGGCCAATTTATTGCAATTATCCTCATCCCCAAGTAATTATAGATTAATTTTACTCCAAATTTCTTCTCTTCCTAAGGCAACCCACAAGACAAAAACTAGTTCTTACTCTCAAGAATACTCAGAAATCACTTCCAAAGCTATAAAACTTAAGCTCCCTGGAAAAAATAAAATACCTTAAGCAGATCAAAATAATGGCAAATGCTTTTGGAATTTCCTTTGGTTCTATCTCAGCATTCAAACCTGAAAAAAACCTTGCATCACTGAAGACAGGTGTAGTATTAAAATTCATTTTCTACCGTACAGAGTAGAAGGGAAGAAGTTTGGGGATTTCTTTTGCCATTTTTTGGTAGAGTTTTTCAAAGAGTTTTACTTTAGCAGAGAGTAGATGCTGGGAAAGGCTCAACGATCAGGGGCAAGGGAGATAAACTCAATATACTCAGGCTGAAACTCAGAGGTGGCTCTTTCTCTAGCCACAGAACAAGGTTGTATTTGTTTTGTTATATATTCTGGTTTATGCACACGTTTCAAAATTTTTCAGGCAGAAAAAAATAAGTATGCACTCTTCCTTTTCTCCCTACTTTTCTAAACTTCCATTGAAATTTTTAATGCATTTTAAGTCTTTTCTTAGGGCCTGAGCACTGCACTTTGATGTCTTATGAGATAAAGTCCATTTGACTTTAAGCCTGGATCTCTTATCTCCTCACTCTGGGCCTTCGATGACAAATAAAAACCATGAGCCTGTTTTATGCAACCACCAGGTCATGATCTTGTCAGAACTCATGAAATAAACAAAACAAATTGTACTCAGTACTTCGGATGGAAATCACCACCAGAGAGGAGCGAGCACAAATCTTCTGAACATAAAAACGCATCTACTTCAATATTTAATCTCCACCACCTTCTCTTTTAGTCTCTGCTTTGGTCAGTAGGCTTTCACCCTAACAAGTTAGGGTCAAGCATCTGTCACTACTGGTTAGTGCAAACCAGCATTTTCCATGTGTTAGCTGCTGCATATTCAGTTAGCACCACGGTAAAAGAGCTTCATAATTTTAAGTTTTTAGAACTTTCCCCGTCTATTTTGTAGTTTTTGGTTTTACTATGGAATCACTGGAAACGTAGAAAGCTGTGTAATTCCTGTTTCATGTAGTTATGCTGAGCTGGGGGAACAATAAAAACAAAAATAAGGCATATTTCTGTGTCCATTCCTTAATAACAAGTCAATTTCTTCAACTAGTAGTTATCTACAGTAATTACATTTGTGAGCAGACAGTTCTGTATTTAAAACACAGGACTACTAAATTACAATTTACATGAAAATTAAGCTTGAGCCTTCAACAAACATTTCAGGTTAAAACCTCTAACTTCCTTTCCAAACCTTTTTTCCAGCTTGTCTGATATAACAAAATATTTGGGTTTTCTTCCTGAGTTGAATATCCTTTTGTAATCAAATCAGTCTGGCGCCTTGTCCTACTTCTCTTCAGTGATGCAAACAAACTGTTTCTCCTTTGCCTGATCTCTGTTTATTGTGCAATTTTAAAAAATGTTATAAAATCTTTCTTAGCATATCAGTATTTTAAGCCATACACTTTAAATCTTATATTTTGTATCATGTCCTGAAGAGTTATCAATTCTGAAATCCTCTTCCTTCTAATCACAAGATGCTCCTTTCTACTGACTTGGATAAGAATGCCTTATTACCATATCAGCCACAAGCTGAAATTTCTGATCTCTGTCCCCTTCCCTTACATTTACTTTTCATCCTGTGTCTGCCACACCAGCCATTAAATGTGCTGTCAGTTATAAATAGAAAAGTTCCTTCTCTCCTGACTGGGACACAGCTGTCCACCAGTCACCAGAATGACACATCACTGATGATGAAGGAAGATTTGCCTTGCTGGCCTGAAAATTGTGGAATTTTAGGGTCTTTGGGAGGAGGGTGTGTGTGATATGGACACAATGGGGAAACTTGAATTGTACTGCTAAATAACATTAATTTATTTGAAATACTTCATCCTAATTTTACTGACTTCTTGTATTGGCATCAGAAATATGAATATTTAAGGAAAAAGGTGAATTCAAGTGATATTGTCAAATTTAATGTGAGTTCTTTGTACAGCATTTTTACCTAATATTTGCAGAGTTAATATAGCAATAGAAATGAATAAAGTACATTCAATTCCAATTTTAAATAAATCACTCTTAGATAGGGACGTTTAAGGGTGTGAGTTTATTTTGGAATAGCAGGCAGAGAAATAACACAGCATGATTTCTTGGTTTTTTTCTTCAAAAAACTTCCTAGGCTGGAAGTTATGAACATTCTCATTGAGTGAGCATCCTTAATGTTGTTCTCATAGGTATATTGCTGTACTTTACAGAATGTAGGACACAAATTAAAAATTACATTCTGTCTAGTTTCCTACATTATATAAACATGCAACAGCTTTCAATATGTAAAGAGCCCATGCAGAAAAAATAAAAACAAACCTTTTTGAATTAGAATAAATGGTTTTCATATAAATCATGTGAAACAAACTAGCTGCTAAGCCCACGATTATTTACATTCCTTATTTTTCTAACTGGACTGGCCTTAACCATCTAAGAATTACTATAAAAAGACCTGACATTTCTTTTGCAAACTTTTACTGACAATTCTGGTTTCCCTATAATGCTTAATTTCAAAAAAAAATTTACAGAATTTTAGGGTATTTCTTCAGACTCACTTGGATAAATCTCCAGGTTCATTCCAGATACAAAATCAATTGCATTGATCAGTCCTAAGACATGTAAACCCTTTATAAAAAGGCTTTGGATACTTTTGACAGTGTCACTAGATAAATCCAATGGGTTCACATGCTGAAGGAAAAACCTACAATTTTTTCTGTATAGGTAGACCCATCACTCCACTCAGAAAGAAGTTAAATCTTGTTTAACTGGCTAACACTAGATACCTCTTTTCACTTTTAGTTTCCAAGTATAAAAAATCTGCACTTGATTTATGGGGGCAAGCTGTAAAACATTAACACATCAAGAAAATTTTGCAACCCTATTACACTGAGAGCTCAAAATGATGCAAAAAGTCTGACATTTATATTCATTTTTACTACATGAGGAATAACTTATCCTTGGGAAGGCAACACTTGCACACTTTCTTCTTCCAGGGAAGTTATTAGTTTAGTGGTTTCACCTTTAGGCTTGAGTTCATGAGTTTTCTCACCTAAGGGTTGTACTTTTTCAATAAAAGTAATCAATATGTACAGCTTTTAAAAATGCTTTTGCATAGCATGGCGAGATAAACTTTGCTCTCAGCTGTCATTTTATGTACATGAACATATCTGAGAAACCCTAACCCTAGATGAATATTAATTTCATGCATTCCATATAACACTACTTGAAAAAATATTTTAATATTCATCAGTCATTAATCTTGTTCTTAAAGGATATGATGTTATAATTCCCCAAGAGCAACTTCCATAAATTTTGAGTGTGTCTTACATTCTGTATCCAGCCTAAGTCATGCAGAGGGACAGTCCTTAAAGTGACTTTGAGGATGGAAGATTGCATTCGTTTGCACATGTAAATTGGAACTGATGTAAGTGATGCCTTCGAAATGCTGCAATTTAAAATTAAATTATGATGCTTTCATATGTAAATATGTACTTAAGATTTAATTAATTCAGAATTTTCAAGTTAATATAGTACCTATAGGTAGGCTTAGTGAAGAAGGGTATTCTGTAAAAGGAAAATCTGCAAGATGGATTAAGGCTCCTTTTCTTCAGGACCTGTCCTAAACTAGGTAAGGACTGTATCTCCAGAGCCTTTTCCACTCAGGAAAATTTGGAAATGGAAATCAGGACAATTTTTTAAAATGCAAAATCAAAACCTTGTTTTGGCCCTTGGAATTATCTGTGATTAGTACTACACAAAGCTCTGAAAAAGTGTCTGACCTTTTAAAAGGCAGAAATCCAGAACCACTCTTTATTAAATTCTGCCTTCAAATCCATCTTTTCAAATGAACATCACCATCTTATGGTGGAAACTGAGATACCACTAGCCCATGAAAGACATTTCTTTTCCCAAAACTTCTTCAAAACTGAAGAGAGAATTTTAACACTAGACAGCTTATTTCAAGGAAATGGATGACTAATGCTGGTGGTATCTTCCATTTTTGAAGCTCAGTCTTCCATACTATTAATACCACCACAGCAGGATGTCCTAACACCATTTTTCAGTTAGACACCTTTACTCCATAGACACTTTCTCATCTCCATCTCCCAGGTAACAACTTCAAAAAAGTCATCCAGCAGATCTGCTATGTCTGTGGGATGTGGAAGATGGAAAATATCTCTTTACCTCAGAATATTCTTGATGTCCTTCATAAACTCTCAGTACCTTAATATGATGATGTCACAGCTCTCCCTTCTCCCTTGCAGTTGAGTGATGAAAATGTAAATACAGCAAATATGGTTATTCACCTTCTACAGAGGCTTTTTTTCACCCTCCATTTGTCCTACATTTTTCCAGGGTATGCATCTTTCAGGACATTCAGCCCAGCCTGTCTATTGGTGACAGAAGATCTACCTGCTGGTACACACTGAGGCAGAAATCAGGATCTGATCTTATTAAGATGTTAAACTCTTTCTGATTAAGTCATGGGATGGGAATAAACTCAGGGCACACGACAGTATGTCATCCAAGCACTTGTGACATCAGCAAAAACAGATCTAAAACAAGAGATAAAAAATCAACAATAACACAGGTAATATATTTGGTATTAGAACCCATCTCCCCTCACCTTTTTGAGCTCTGCAGGCAGCATGACCTATGTGAACACAAAGTATGCAAAGAGTAAGAAAACTTCAAATGCTGAAAAGAAATCCAGCACATTTTAGCAACATGAGTCAAAACCTCACTGTTTTGGTGGGTTTGGGAGGGAGTAGGGGGAAGTGGGACAGGGAAAGAAATATTCTGCCATAGTAAAAGTTTCAGGAATAAATTCTGAGGGAATTAATTCAAAGGATTGTCACAAACCTTACCAGGTCCAGTGTCTCAATCACATCTCTTGCTGTGCTTTCCTAAGACCATAAAGCCACACACTGAGAAGAACCCCAGACTTTCATAATAAGCCACTGAATACTCACTGAAGAGGTGGCACTGCAGGGACATTTAATAATCTACTACATAAGGAATCTGCCATGAATAGACCATTGAAAATAAATTTGGTAGGTTTCAAGTGCAATGGTCCATATGTTTGCGAGTGACCTGCACCTCACACATATCATGTCACATGGGTTTCTCAAAACTCTCCCTTTAAGGCATTACTTTGCCTTTTATTGCCTGGCTCTATTAATCTCAGTGATGGTTAACATGTCTGAAGTGGTTACCTCAAAATCAGACTGCCTGCACAAGCAGAATCTTTGTGATAATTTATGGGAAGATGATAATTTTTCAGTTATTGCACTATGGTTTTAGAAGTCTGAATAGCAAGGAAGAAGAACTAGAACTTTTCACTCAGCATAAATTGATATAATTGGAGATTATATAGTGAAGTGATTGTTTAGAATACTAACATTTTTAAAGTACTGTTTAACTTCTAATGTGAAGATAAATGATATTTGCTTTAAGACTCACAGTTATTTGGTTATTATAATTACCCTAGTTCAAAGACTTGGCAAAGAAAGAAGCTGAGGTTAAGTGGAGGAGATAGAATAATCTAGTCTAAGAGTTGAGGAAATAATTCCAAAGGGCAAATAGACAAGAATAACTCAAGAAGTAAAAAAAAAAACCAACAAACCAAAAAGTAGCAGATTGTTAGGCAACTATGAAAAGACATGAAACCGCAGAAAAACTTGTACAACCAATAAGAATTTGAAGTTAAGAAAACAACTATTGCTTAATAAATATTTTATTTTCCTTAGAGAAGATTTTTGAGGAAAGTCAATGCTCATAATTTTCTCATGCACAAAAGGTTGCTACTAGGAGTGACTGCTCTGATGGAGAGAGCAACAAATGGTGGCCTTCAAAGCATGCAAAAAGTATCAGTGAAACTTGATAGTGGTGAGGGTGGAGAAGAATTAAAACAGATTACATTGGTCATGAAGTTTTTATCAGTAAATAACTTTAAAGAACATCCTAGAGGAATGGTTGTCAAAATCCTGAAGGCAAAAAGTTACTTCTACCAAGTTATACCTAACAGACTCTTGTATTCCACATAATGTCTCAAAGCAGCCATAACCTTTAGCTCACATAAACTGAATTGTGATACTTTGTTAATACACAAGGAGTCAAGACTTGTGTTAAATTAATGACCTCAAACTATGTACCAACCCTCCCTGCTTCCTCTTATTTCATACAGCTTTTAAAATCACTTAAGAAGTTTTTTTTTCCCCAAGGACTACTGCTTTTTCCTAAAAGACTACTGTTTTTGCCATATCTGCCTTTATTTCTACTGACACCATTTTTCTATGTTTGCCTACCTAAGTCTTAACTTTGGAAAAATCCAAAGGTTAAAATCGAGAGGGAACCTTGTTTCTGGCTATCAACTTATAAGGTCTCAGATAAGAAACAGAAAAAATATTGCTCATTCCTATTATGCTGGCATATAAAGCTAAGGGTGATGATGGAAAAAGGGATCTTTAAATTTCCCTGTAGGCTTTCTGGAAGGTTAGCAAAATCAGCAGTAATATTGAAGGATGGAAAAAACCCACTATGAAGCACAAAACAAGGAAAATACTGTGAAAGAGAACAGAAAGGAAAGAATTTTATGTCAGAAGAGCCACCAATACAAATTGCTTGAAAAACCTTTAAAAAAAGATATGGTAAAATAACCATATAGAAATAGAAATTTTTATTCTGCCTCTTGGCAGAAACAGCATTCATTGGCCAGTTTTGCATAGTGCTGCACATTTTGAATGTGCAAACTGTGACTTATGCAAGGAAATCACTTGCCAGGTGAACAGCTTGGGTAGCTGTGTCACACAAATATTTTAAAACATGTCTGAAAAGGCAAAAGCCAGCTCAGAAGTCATGTACACACAGTCACAGCTGATATACCCTTGGCACAGTAGGTTAAGTTATACTCAGATGATTTCCAGTCAGGAAATTCCTTAAAATGATACCGAAGTGTTTTCCTGTTCTACATCAGAATGAAAAAAACACCCATGTAAAATAGCTTTAAAAAGTATGCATTTAATGGTTGGTGGGGTTTTTTTCAGAGAAAACATAATTGCTCAGAGTTTGGGGTTTTTTCATTTTCTCTTTTTTTCAAATAGGTGATGTTTTACTACATAAAATATATTCATAAATTTAACATTTTGGCTGTTAAAATAGAACATTTGACATCAAAAAACTGCAGCCAGAAAAAATCAAATACAAAATTAGTATGACTTTAGAACTGGTAAAAATCTACTGAAAAAAACCATACCAATGTGTAATTATTTCTTGTTTTCAACTTTTGTTTCAGTAGTACACAAGTTATTGAATGAAATATGATTGTACATTGGTGAAACATAGATTACATAAAGAATATATTAGTTAAGCACAATGACACGTGACAAGGCCAGCAGCCAAAAAAATACAAAATTACAGCAGAAAAGCAGCAGCTTTTCTTCAGTTGCAGAAGTCTGCTCACAAATATGCATTTAGTATTGCAAAAGCTTTTTAATTTTAAGTCTTAGCAGCAAAGACCTGTTAAAGGTCCTTAACAATCCTCCAGGTGTTATGGGCTGTGGTGAAACATACTTCATGTTCTATATTGTGAAATTCCAAGCCTTATTTTATTATTGTCAACATAACATATTAAAAATAAGCTTACTGAAGACAAAGTGAACCCAATTTTTACTCGTGCTGTGTCACAAAAGCAAACTGCTTTTATGAGTTGCAGCACATCCAAGGAGCACAAGCCTCTCACTTAACAAATACCATTCAATCAACTGAATTACAGAATTTCCCTTGCAACTGTAAAATCAATTGCACTATTTCCCTAAAAGTTTTATATTCCCCAGCTTTCAATTCAGCACTTTCAAAAAAAGAAAAAACAAAACAAACCTAACCAAAAGGATCCAAGAAATGCTGAGTACAACATATCTGCATTTCTATTATAGAATGTAATTAGTATTCAAAGATTTTACACCTTCTAGCAACCAGGAAACTAAATTGACAAAATTTCCCTGAATATACATGAAATTTTAACTGAAGCTTTAATTTGAGTTAAATTTGATTTTATTACATGAACCCACATGAGACTTCAATTAGAAGGCAGATCACTTGCAGACAGGGTTCACTTTTAAATTCTCTACCATACTCAAGCAGGCTCAGTGTATGCAGTTTGCTCTTAAAAATATGCAAAATATGAAGGCTAAGAATGTCAATTTCCTATGTGAACATAGCCCAGAATTTCAAAATTTGCACCCCAATGCATGATTCCTGACTGCCATTATTAGAACAAAAAATATTCTGCATTTACAGATCAAGAATATTTTTTTCCCAAAATACTGGGGGTTTGCTAAAAATATCGAATTAACTAAATTAATTAAAAGCATTTTATCAACCCTAATACAGTCTTCTGGCAGTGTTTCATAGAACACAGCTAGGCAAATTCAAAGGCATTAAAACTGACAGGAGTCTATTTTTCTTTTTCAGTATAACCCTTTTACTTTAAAATGAACCTCTCAAGTTCATTGGGATTTGGATAACTCCATTCTAAGCTCTGTCACAGAGTAGGCATTTCATCTTTCTCTTCTAAGGAAAGGCAAAAAGACAACACAAAGCAACATCTCACACACACAGAAAAGGAAACATATTTTTTGGGATAAAAAATATGTCCTCCCTGACAGAGGTATCAAGGATTTCTGCTGAGCACCCAGGTCATTTTAGGATAATGACATTTATTTCTCTATACCTCCATAAAATACAAAATCACTGACATGAAATAGCATCCTGAGTATAATGATGAAGTGGGCAGATTTTCATTACATTTCAGAAATCATATTGTAGAGTTGTGTGACCAATTTATATCTTCAATAATAAAAAGAAACTATGAAGTAAAATTCCATTAATCTTCAAATAGAAGATCTTTATGTTCATGCAATTCCATGCTAATAAAACCAACCCTTCATTAATTTCATGGATATTGTCTGCCATATTTACAGTAGCTGAACTTTATAAAGTTGTTCTTACTAATTCCTCACCATATTGCTGAGCAAATAAGGTGTAGATAACCAATAAATCCAGAGAAGTTAGTGAAAGCAATCCTGCAATTCTTTCTAACATTCAATAACCATTAATGTATATAAATCACATTATGAAAGAAGAACCATTCTTCCTAAAGAAATTTAAATTTAATAAATTACCAGAAATACTAATCAAGTTTTTATAATTAATTCTAAATTTGAAAGATTGGAAGCAGAAATGTGCTTTATTTTCTTCTCCTGTTGGGAATTATATTCCCTGTCATCTTAAAAACATAATTTGGACTAGATCTAATGTTTTAATTGATATTTCTGTATTGCATAGTTTTCAGAAACTTGAACTAACTAACTAACTAACTAACTAACTAACTAACTAACTAAATGGACTTTGCTCTGGATCTGTACATCTATTTATAAATTAGCTTAACTGTTGGATTGTCTAAACAGGCTCTGAGAATGTTTATTCAATTCTTTCCTCTGCTTGAGGGACTGAACATAAACCTTGACTCACCCTTAGACAATATCTTTGAAGATGCAATAATTTGAATGTCAAATATCTTGGGGAGAATGTCATACTTTTTTGTGAAAGATTAATTTGAATGTTTCATAATATTTAGATTACTGTAAAAGATTCAAACCATTATTCAGCTAGAAAAAACCCTCCATATTGTAAGACTTTTTAAAAATTGCGTATTTGATTTCACTCCACTTCCTATGAACTGTCCCATGTCTTAGACCATAAAGTTTGACTTTTCTCTGGTTTTTGGCTCAGTGAATTCTTTCACAGGTCACAGCAATTGAAACAGGATGATAGAGGAGACTGATGGGGACCTTCCCTCTATCCTCACCTCATTATCTCCAGCCCAGACATCCTTATGTAAGGAACTGGTAAATATTAGGGGCCTTTTTCATTACCATTATGTACTCTCTGTGTGTTTATAATTCATTACTTGCTAAAGGGTAAAATAGTAATTGTTTGTAAGCATGACAAGGTAGGAAAGGCAAAATGATGACCTGGAAAGAGCATGTCAAATACTTCAGCATAACAACAAGGGTACTGGCTGCGAGGAGACTGCTGCTCTGTCGTTCATTTCCTCTGGTTTCAAAAATGTTATTTTTTATATCACTCTGAATGTTTTCCGTCACAGACAACCAGTTAGGGTTTACACCTGGACCTGTCATGTGAGCCCCACTCATTATTTCTGCTAGGGATTATTTTTTTTCAGAGTATTTTTTTATTAAATGGGCTATTAATTGACAAAATTCCATACATACACATTTGAGGTCTGCCAGATGTGACAGAATAATGTGTTTCTCAGTAATACAGTTTACAGCCCATACAGACTTTCAAAACAAGCATAATGCACATCACAGACATTTAAATGGGGTAATAAAATTTAATCTCTTTATATGCAAATGCAATCCTACATGCTATGATATCCAAAAATATACAGATGTGCAGGTTTACAAGGGGATTGACTAATTTGTGGTTAGTGCAGATGTAACATTACCTGCCTTTTCAGCACAACAATATCACAACACCTGCTGCAGGAAGGGTGATGCAACCTAAAGTTCAGCAGCAGCCTTACTTGGTGAGCAATTACAGATTGCTCTTGTTATTAATTTTAAATGGGCTACCATGCATTGTTTACTCAGATTTTTAATTGCACACAGTACCATGCCCCACAAAATTCCATGTGGGCCTTATGTCCTTTAAGCATTGCTGCATCTGAATTATTTCAAAACATGTTGGTTTACTGGGAGAATCAAGCTGTTCTGAGTCTCAAAAGGGCACAGGAAAATTCATAACATCCAGCAGACTGCAGTACTGCAGAAGGGCACCTACTGAGAAAGCTAGCAGTAATTGAACAATCTTTTTGACAAAGGAAAAAAGCATAAAACAGTCTAATACTTAATGTTCTACATATGCTACAACATTCCCCAAAGCTTGTCTGCACTGGCATAAGTATAGCTGCAAATGTGAAAATGCTATTAAAAAATCACAGAAAACAAACAAACAAACCAACCCACAAAAATCCCCCAACCAACCAACCAAACAAACAAAAAACCCACTAACAAACCAAGTTCTAGTTGATATTCTAAATTTGCAAATATGCGTGCAACTTACATGGGGATTATTTTCGCTGCATTTATTTTTTTCCCTGAAGAGAGAGACTTAAACTAATCTGAAGCTGGAGCACACCATGCATGAACATACAGAATGTAGATTGGACTGAAAAATAGCTTAACTACCCAATCAAAATTTATGGTCTGGTAACTCAAATTGATTTTAAAGAACAGTCCTCTTAAAAACTCATTAATTCCAGAAATAAATATGCATCAATTATATTTTAATATATTAAAGGTATGTGAAACATCCTACTGCATTAATACTGAATAAATCCTATAATTTACCATTGCATACTCAGGTCTTATGATCTTTTTAAAAAACTAAAATGAACAAATGCTACACTTTTTTATATTTTTGCTATCCTGAGTATTGTTTACCTCTTAATCACTTCAACAGTTGCTAGAACAAAGACATTATTTCACTATTTTCCTTATATGAATATCCCATAGTGCTCCCACAGATGTTCAGCCCTCAGGGATTGATTTCAAGCCTGGAAGTCCAGAAGAATCACATGTGCAGGTATCATCACCTTCCAAAGGCATCAGTTGCTCAAAGAATCACTTGGAAGCAGTTTTTAAACTCAACAGGAAGGACACTCAACTCAGAGATATCTCATAAGAACTATAATGATAACTTAGGCTAGAAAATATTGCCTGTCATTGAAAGGCTGGTTGGAGCATAAATCAGCTTTTAAAAGAGAATTAAAGCAGGCTTTGCCAAAATGAACGTCTGGCTTGGCCCCTCTGACTGTGCCTTTTCATCACGTCTTATGTACAAGTAGTGTATGCTTCTGATGTTTAGCCTTTCAAGTACCAGGAAATTCAAACACTTGGCAATGACATAAAAATCTAAAAGCATTCCATAAGACAAACAGAATGGGAATTACAATCTTTGGATAAAGGCAATGCTTGGGGCAGCCATTGTAAGACAACAGCCCAAAACTCCCTGTCTTGTACAAAAACTGTGAGACATCACTGCCAGCAGAACATTAAAAGTTGTTGTGTAAGTGCCAGGTCTGTGCTGAGTCTTGGTGCTGGAGAGAGTGTGAGGGATGCTGGGAGAGGAGAGGGGGATCTGCAGTTGCAGTGCAGGCTTTTGCCTTTGCAGCAACCACAGACACTTCACACTCTGGACTCCCACTTCCAGGGTCTGGCAGAAGCTGAGCCAAGCACCCTCCCTGTGGCTGCACAGCAAAGAGCACAACACAGGGGGATTTGGACAGTTCAGTTCAAGAAGTTACCATGAACTCCAGAGTAGAAAAATTTCCTCTACTTTGAGAGTTTAGGAGGCTTCACTCCTACAGGAGGAGTGTAGCATTTATTGAGACTGTGAAACAAATACCTATTAATGGCTACTAATTATTTCTGATTTTAGCACTTTATAAGATAGGAATATCTAAAGATAGATCTTACATGAAAGACCAGCAACATCCTACTTTCAGTCTTTCCAACCATTTAGCCTTGTTTTATTTTTGGCTCCCATGAGAAAAGAAACCCTCGGACCTCCTCTCTTTAAAGACAGAAATATGTGTTGGAAAGAACTAAAACCCCATGTCAGTTTAGAAAGGGACAAGCCCTTGTCACTACATCTGCTCTGCAGACATTTTTCTGGGTTTTGGTTTCTTTTTGCTTTTTCCCTCTTGTAGAAGGCAGCATAAAAAAGATTTGTCATGAGGATTCACTGTGTTTTTTACTACAAGAACAAAACGTGCTTTTTTATTTATTTTATAAATACACCTGAAGAAGAAAAAAAATACAAACAAATTTCAGAATCCTTACGTTTTTGGAAGAGCACTGTCATTGGGAAATCAAATGGAGCAAATGTATTATCAGTAATAACAATAGCAAACCATGAAGCCACATTGAATTTTGTACCTAAGAACAACACCCTCCACTGATATCAGTGACAGGGACAGTACTGAGAATCCACTCTCTTAAACCATTTTCTTTCTTGACCTTCTACGTCCATTTACAGCCTTTACTAGTTTTGGACTGATGATTCCTAAATTTGCAAATATCTCATAAGAAAAAATGTTTCATTTGGGCAATTGAAACTTAACTAAAGTCATGAATATTCTCAGGCTTTCAGTAGAGATTTGAAGATTATCTCCCATTTACCTGGCATCACTATTTATATTGTTCTTATTATTAATTCCACTTAATATCTGGAAATTTATAATTCTTGTCTCTACTATATTATCTGCATATATCATCTTAATTTAATCCTTCTTAAAATCCTTCTTCTGTAAAGTTCCAATGAGCTGTTGCATGAGTTTTAATGTCAACCAACTTCCCTGCTGCTGTACAGAGGAGTATAAAAGAACAGACTTTCTGACATTCACATTGACTTGACTCAAATTATTTCTAATTTATTGATAAAATTAGCTTCTAATTCTTTTTAGAGCTTGATAAATTCTAGTTTTAACTTATCTAGAAAATACAGTTATAAAGACAGAGAGATCTCCAATCTGCAAGCCCTTAATTTCCTATGACTCAATATTGACTAAACCAACTTTTAGTTTAAAAGTTTCCTTGATAGCTTTCCTTGCAAGAAATATTCTTTAATCAATTTTTTAAGAATTCTTGATAATTTAAATAGATATCAAATTAGATATTAATAGCATAAAGAACCTGGTTCTGTAGGCAAAATTATAGATAAGAAAGTGGAGAAATTCATCTAAAACAAACAAAAAACCTGGCTTTGTCTATTTCGTGTAACCAAAAAAGTATTCCTCTGGAACACTTGAAATCTCAAAGGTAATGCAGATAGAATAAAGCAGGTGGTGACAAAATGAAAGCAATTAGGTATTCTGGAATTTTCTCTTTTTGATTTTGTTGTACCAAAGCAGTACTTATGCCTGACTGTTATAAGAAAGTTTTCTCCACAGTGGAAAGAAGTGGAGCAATATGAATTTCAGGAAAGTTTTGCTTTGACATCAGCACTATCAGTATCATTGGAGAGTTATAAAGAAAGCATCAAACACATCAAAAACATTCTGCCCCTCTCCAACAACAAGCAACAATCAGTGACGCTGCAAAAAGAGAGGAAAAAAAAGGAAAAGAAAAAATTCAGCTTAACATTTCATAAAAATGTTTCAAAAAAGCATAAAAGGAGAATTTCATACACTGCTTGTAGGCTGTGCATACTAAATATTCATTTAATTTTAAAACATATTATGATGCAATTTTATGAATATTGACAACAAGTGCATCCATAATAACAAACATACCAGCGTTAGCTGCACCAAGAGGTGCTGGAGTCCCTGCTGGCAGTTTCTTGAGGACTTGTTTACCACCTGTCTTCTGTGGTGAGCTGCTGCCTAGAGGCTGCTCTTGGTCTTCATCTTGAGCAACAAATGAAATTACACCTAAAACAAATAGACACCAGGTGTTTTATTGCCCAGGCATTAGCTTCACAAAAACACACTGCCAGACATTTACAAGTACTTCCTCAGTTCAAAACTAATACAAAATGAAGTAAAACTTCCACTCCAGGTGTCAGCCATCCAATTATAATTTATGATATTAAAAAATATCACTTGAGTGAGCACAAGGAAATTAACCATTTTTTGTCCCCAAGGTGCTCTTCTATCTGCCTGAAGAGATTCATTATAAACACCTGAAAAAGATCAGTATAGGAAATACAATACAAAGACTTCATAAAAGTTACAAAATCTGATGGGTCACTAATTGTATCTTTTTCCCAGCTCAATTTTCTGTGCACAGTCTTGATTATTTCTGTTATTTCTTTTTAAATTACAGTGTCACTCTAGTGCTATAAGAGAATAACTATAATAGTTAAAATATTCCTGTGATACATTTTTGTACTGTATGTTAAGTTCAAATCTAATATTTCAGGAAGATACAGAGAGACTGCAAACCTTGAATTTCAAATTGCCAGATCTCTATTTAATAACATAAAATCATGTATGTGCAGGGTGCCTTTAAATAATATTAATATTATTCTGGATGATTTGATATACTGGCTTTAAATTAGCAGTTTTCATTTTTTCCATACATTTACTCTAAGAATTTCATATCTACACAAACTTTTGGAAATATCACATAACATTCTACTTGCATCTAAATTACTGTCCTTCAATGTTCAAATACATTCTGGAGAGTTTCTAAGCCAAAATAAATACATTTTGCAGGTTTAATTCTTTCCTCATACAAAATCTGAGGAGGTGAACTTATTTTATGCTATTATATATTAAGAAATGCTCTCATTTTCAATTATTAGAATTTATGTGAAACATCTCCAAAAGAGAATTTATTCATTGTGTCTTACCAAGAACTTGGGAAAACTATTCTTAATGGAACTTTTAAAATTTGAAATGGGGAATTCTTGTAAGAGTCTCAGAACCATTTGATTTGAAAATACCTACAGCTCATGGTATCCTTTGTTTCTGCAGCTTTGAGTGGGGCAGAGGTGTGACATGACAAACACTGACAAACTATTCCTACTAAGAAGGTTTACATTAAATGATTATAAGGAAGAATCTCTTTTTCTTTGAGAGCCAGAACTGAGAAGCACAGATATAAAGCACTGAAGTTAAAAACAAAATCAAATAATGGAAATAGGTTTAAATCCAGAAGAACAATATCATATAAAACTTCAAACTTTAAAAAAAAATTAGAATCCCAAATTTTCTTTCATTAAGAAAACTCAACTTAAATACAAATAAACTAAACTAAACCAATTAAGAACAAACCAAAAGAATTTCAAATGAAAAATTTTTTAAAACTACTAAAATTATTCCCATTAAATAAGTCAGAATTTGTGTCCAAATAGGCAGAGGAGTGACTGCAGTTTCAGGAATTTATTGATTTTTTTTTTTTTTTTAATCTTAAAGATAAGGTAGATGTGTAAGAAGGATAAAAAAATAAAACCATTATGGAAAGGATAATGAAGACTGAAGAAAATGCTCAAGGTATGTAAATCTTGATGTAAGAGTACACATGGAATGGCACTAATAGGTAATGGATTATAGAATAAACTACTAATTAATGACTAATGATCATAGGATACTGACTAATTAATCTGATTTTATGTCTCAATATATGATCCTAGTATTATTTTGGTCTATTGAACCACAATATTAGAGAGAAGCAAAGTGTAAGAGAGAATTCATTAATTTTAAAAACCAATCCTTGCCATCAATATACTTGAAAGATGTCAACAATGAGAAGATGATGAGTAATAAAATTGCAAAATTATAGCTTTGAGGTAGATAAAAAAGTCTTGGCTAAATGCTGAAAATCAATACATTCATAAATTCTACCAACTTCTTGCAGTAAAGAATATTTTGTTACACTTAATTTTAAAATTTTAGTAATTGTTCCTTATAGTTCTTCCTTCCAGTGACCATGGAGGATTATTATTTTTTCTTTATTTAATTCTTATCAATTTTCTATATTTCAGAATCATGAATAATCCATATGTGAGCATGGGAGAAAGAGGGACAAAACAGGAGTGATCACAGTTTTAGGTAATGAGATGGGAAAACAAAGAGTGACTTTTGTTTTCTGTACAAAACGTGGCCTCAAAAGCATCAAAATAATTTGCTGGAGCACTTGAATAATTAATTTTTATTTGCAGCAAATATTAGAATGCTTGAAAAGTTCCAAAAGAATAAATTACCAATGCTCAAAAATACTTCAAGAACTATGAGAGGAACTATGGTAACCAAAAACTACTTGAATTGCTAAACCACTGTGCTGATAATCCACCAGTTGCATGATCAAAAAAATCAGTGAAGAATTGCAGTATAATTGCTGACACCCCATTTTCCTCCTTTATGAAAACCAGCTCTCAAACAAACAGAATTAATAACAATGAGGTTATAATCTTGATCGATAAAGGTGACTGAATTGATGTGGTCAATACAGATCTCTGCAAGGCTCTCAATGAAATCTGTCAAAGTATTTCTAGAAAAAAGTAATGGGTTTCACTACAGCTGGCATACATTTTGTAATTCAGTTTATCTGCCTAATCTTAAAATATTAATAAATTGTCTTCCGTAATTTTCATGGGCATCAAAATATCTACTAGTGGTTCAAAGCTATTTGAATTTTTTTACTAGGGGAAAATAAAATAAAATCATTGCTGGCAAGAATGGCAAATAACAAAAGAAAAATGTGTATTAATTTCGTGCCAAATCTAAAATGTAGAATCCTTATCAGTGAGGACAGTACATAGTGTGGTTTGCATGACTTGAGTCTATAAATTAAGGCAGAACATTTTCCTAGGAAGTATTCCTAATTAGAATACTCTCCTGGTTTGGTAAATGGGAGTAAATGGTGCAACCCACTGACCCCCACTGGATCCTGAGATAGCAGGTGATACATAAATATATTAATTTATTCACATTATGGGCTACAAAAATATTCCTGCCAAGAGATGTTTTACAGGATGGGAAAAAAAAAGTTTTATACAATGCAGACAATGAAGAGCAATAAAAAGTACTTTGTGCTCTATGAAGTCATAAATAATACATTGGAAATGTGCAGAAACACTGCACCGAAAATGACAGATTTCAAATGACAAATACAAAAAGCAATTTTACATTTTTCATGTGGTTCTGCTGAGCTTGGCTCCTGTGCTGTTAAAGAGCATTGACACAGAAAGTTCTGGTCTTCTGGCTGTGAATGCACAGTCATCTTACAGAACCTTTACTTATCAATGCATCTCACTTTTCATTATTGATGCTACAAAACAACTGATAAATGATAATCTTTTCACGCAAAACAGTCCTCAGTGTTTGGGGTGGGTTTTTTTGCATCCATTTACTCAGTGTGGCTTCTCTGTCACACATTACACAACAGTATAACCTGCCAACATGTCATGGCTGACAATTTTTAAAGCATCCATTCAGGACCAAATCAGACTTCACCTACATCCCAGAGATACAATTCCCACTGATTCAACTGGCAATAGAATTATGCCACCATCATCTCTTTTAGGAAAAAAAAACTCCTTAGCTGTCCTTTGGCTTATATATAAGATACTAAACTTGCATATATGATCCTAAACTTGTAAAAGCAATAAAACAAGTATTTCTAGAATTATACTGAAAATAAATAATTAAAATGTACATAAATTGAGGAGGTTATTTTTTTGCTGACACATCATTCCTTTAAAAGCTTTCTTGGTCAAACATCATTGCATATTTTCTAGCTTTACTAGTCAGTGTTGAAACATTTTATACAACTACAGTCAACATATTAATAGCAAAGCTTTGCTTTCCTGTTGCTTCAGAGAAGATTCATCCCTTTAAAAGGAGGCAGGCTGTTTTATTTCTCAATAAAATTGTAATTACAACATCCCATGTTAGACTGACTCATTGGCTATATACTACACACCCCCTGTATCAATGAATACAATTAAGAAAGCAAGAAATGCTCAATGCTTTCCTTTCTGTATAACCTAAATGGAATGTTTGAAAGATACATAGTGTGCATGATTACTTTCTGCTGCAGAGAGATGATAAAAGTCCACAATATCCCAATATTTTAACTGGAAAAAAAGAACAGAAGGCTATATGGCCACAGAATTCATCACACAAATCTGAAAGATATAGAAACACTTGGCTTGTGGTTTAAATATACCAACATGAACTTAATAAGGTCTTGGGAGTAGGAGAAGGGTTTTTTATCTTTTCCTGGTTTTTTTCTGGCCAATGAAATCTATGAACAGTTGCTGCCACAGAAAGTTCCACAGAAGATATAAGAAAAATAACAAGATGAGTGTAATTTATGTAGTTATTTGGCCAGTTTTGTCCTTGTAGATTTTCCATTGACCAAAAAAAAAAAATAGATATATTTACTGTAGGTTAGTACAAAACTTTATAATCTCTATTTTTCCTAAGAAAATCTCTATGATGACACATGTACATTTTAAGGAGTTTCTGTAAATCCTACTACTTGTTGGTATACTAGGATTAAATGCATTGCTCCCAACAACTATGAAAAAAAATGAGAATGATCTTTAAGACTCATACCAAGGAGAAATTAGCAAGTGGCAAATCCTGCTGCCAACTATCACTCATATATGGCTTTGTAGCATTTAATAAAGAGGTGAATTGTTTTGTTTTTAATTCTCACTGCCTCTTAATGTGATAATGAAACCACCATATGGAAGGGCACAGGAACCTGCAGCTCCAACTGCACTAGAATGGATGGATGCATGCATGGATGGATGGATGGATGGATGGATGGATGGGTGGAGGGAAGGATGGAAAGATGGATGGATGGGTGGATGGATGGATGGATAGATGGATGGAAGGATGGATGGAAGGACGGATGGATGGATGGGTGGGTGGATGGAAGGATGGATGGATGGATGGGTGGATGGATGGATGGATGGAAGGATGGATGGAAGGATGGATGGAAGGATGGATGGATGGATGGATGGAAGGATGGATGGATGGAAGGTGTGTGCAAGGGATCATCTTGCTGGGCCAGGCCAGCAGCTCCTCCAGTGCACTCTGACAATCCAGCAGAGCCATTCACAATAAGCAAACAACCAGAAGAGCCTTCAAGCTTTGTCTCTGCTGCCAATGAATTGGACTCATCATCATCAGGGTGATGCAGGTGAAGAGGAAGTGCTCAAAGCAAACAGGCAGGTGCTGGAAATACAGCACAGGCTACAAGAAACTACAGAGATAATCTTTCATAATCTTTCTCCCTCATGGGTGCTCATGATTCCAGTAAAATTATAGTGACCAGTAGATCAATTTGCAGAATTCCAGCAAAGGCAGACTTTTTATGGTTTTTTTGTCTTAATGCCAGTGTCGAATAGATAATAATGATAAACAAACAAGTTCAATCAACTCACTTACAGGCCAGAATGTATTGGCATGTTGTTTACCACCTCACTACAACTGCAGCAGTCCTACAGCTACATCTGACAGGCCTGTAACATGCTGCCTTTTTTCCTCAATTTAAGTTTCTAAGCAGCATGGAAAAGCACTGCCTACAAAACACAGATTTAGTTAAAAAATTAATGAAAGGCAAGACATAAAGTTAGAAAGCTCCTCTCCAAATGCTAGGGGTTTGTATGAATAAAAGGGCACTGACTATGAAAGGTGTGTGGGTTTTGTATGTCTTTTGCACAAGACATACTCAAGTATTATGAGTTTTGCTTTGTTCTGGAAAAATTCAGGTCTATTCTGTGGAAAGCAGAAATAAAAATTTGATAAAATATAAAGCAATCTGTAGAAGATGCTTTATCAAATCTGAAGAAAATTGCTCAATTACTCAGAAAACAGACTACTGAAGAATTTTATGTAGTTGACAGAATCTTGTTTGACATGTTTATTTTCTATTATTTCTGTGTTAAAGCTGTCATGCACCTAAAAACTAGCTGAAGCATGTAACATTAGCCCTCTATTAGAACACTTCCAAATGGGCTTTAGAAAATAACTGGGCCCATTTTTAGCTTAGCAACCATAAAACAGCAAGACAGAAAGCAAAAGCAGCATAATTTTGCAGATATATCATTTTGGAAATAAAAAGACTTTGAAAGTAAATGAAAAATTCAAACCATTTGCTCAGTACAATTTACGTGGTAAAAGTTCTTTTACTAGAATTTATTTTAGTATGACAAAAACAGTATTAGAACAGCAAGGCTACAGAGTTTTACACTTACAAGTTAGGAAATTCTAGACTTGAAATTATTCATTGGCACTACGACACAGTCTTCAGCTAGGCATCAAAAGAGTTGTTCTTTTTTTCCTTGCAGGATAAAATGTACTCCCTCTGCAGATAGCTTTGGAGCATTGTTTTTTATTTTCAGTCATTTGAACTGTTCACCCCATGGATTATTTGCTTCCCTTCTAAACAAATTCAGCAACTTGAATATTTTTTTTTTTTTTTGCGTGGGGGGTGATAAGTGTTTAAATTATACTTTCCTTGTAGTATCTTGAACCTAGAAAGGATTAAGATTCCTGAGTATTGCCTAATTCCCACTTGAATCACGTACATCTTATCTGTGATCCACAAGATTCAGGCTGGCTGTTGAAATATCCTGAGAGCCAAAAATGCATTCATATCTATATATCTATAGATAGATATTTATCTTTGACATTGAAGTATTTCAGGACCTGGAAATTCTGCTCTGGAGAACAAATATGACTTCCCAGCCTTGCACAGTCTTTCATTCAAAGCACACAGACTTTCATTCTCCTTGAAGCCACAAAGAAAGCATTTCCTAACACGTTACCTTAGATAGGACACGTGGTAGTTAGGTTTACATCAAACCTAACATCAGACAGCAAAATCAGCTGCTGCTTTTCAGACCTGTGAAAGTGGCCTCTCTTCCCTCCACCCCTCTCCCTGCTACAGCTGCTGAGTGATTAGAGAGTGTGCACGTATTTCTGTGAGAGTGACAAACCTGTCTCTGTTCCAGGGGAAGGATGAACATGATTTCCTGAGGTAGTGATTAAAGCAAGCTCTGAGCCAGGGGGTGGATTGTAGATAACTGGGCTCTGTCCTTTTCAAAGGATAACATTAGCCTTCTATCAAGTTATTTTAAAGTGTAAAATAAATGAACTTTTCTGAGAAAAAGAGCAGATTTGGCTTCTCAGCATTTGAACCAGTAACTTTTTGTTAGGTTAGAGAAATTGACTGTTCTCTCTTTTTTCACTCAGTGAACATATAATACTTCAAGACATAATGGAAACCATTGTGATAGAAGTCAAGGGAATGAGAGAACATTGGAGATGTAGATCTGAACATGCCATCTATGACTCTTTGAAGGCATGGCTTTTATCACCTGGTATTAATTTGCTGTATGATAGATCCCTTGGAGCCTCTTCTACTGAAACTTTCATTATATATAAAAGAACTAGGGATTTTCTAAGGCAGAAGAAGAGACTATTCCTAAATCTTTAATGCTTAAAAAAAGGGCATGTTAAAATATAGCATATCCTCAATACTTCCTGGTGCACATTTTTGATGGTTACAATTTCATTGAAAGCTGATTCTTATTCATGTAGCGTGATTTTTTTTTTCCAGGGCTGTAGATCAGGGCACTGAAGTCTTCCAATGGCACTAGGCCAAGCCTTGTTACAAGCATTAATTTCTTTCCACAAATCACTTGTGAATTGAGATGGCATTATTAGTTACATTTTACATATCAGGTACTAAAAACAAAATGGCCAAAGGAGCAAAGTAGTTTGACATCCTCAGGGACAAGACTTAATAGGTTTTTAATGCTGAGAAAACAGCTGTCATTAATCTCAATTGTTCAAGAATGTAGCAGAATCAAGTGCTTGGAGTTAGGAACCCACAGATTTAAAACTACACACACTAAGCATTTTGTATTGAGAGATTTATCCATTATTGGGAAACCTTCTGTTTAAGAAGCTCAAGTCTTTTCCTGAATGCTATACAGTTCCTTTAGGATGGTCTCTTCTGTTTCCATAATTCCCTCCCAAAAATCTTTGTACTTTTCTCTGCTCAGAGTTACTACAAGAGTTACCCTACAGGAAAGACAAAGACTGATTGTACAGTTTTATTCTCAATACCATGCTTCGCACATTATGAGGTAAATAAGGAGCACTATGGAATTTTAGAACCATTACCAAACATTTAAAAATTATGAAATCTGAATTGTTATTAAAAAAAGAAAATCAGGACAAAACATTAATCATGGGATGCTGACATTGGTTAAAACAAACAAGAGTTTTGCTATTGTATCATAAAAATACCATTATAAGCATGGATGGATGCAAATTTTGTACAATTAATTTCAGATCTCCCTAGGCTCCATATATGCCAAAAAAAGAACCCAGCTCATTGCATATTATTTATGTACTCTTGCCTTGTGGTCAACAAATTGAACATTAATTAAGGGAAAAAATCAAATTCTGGTCTCTGCCTTTACATCTTTGGTTCTAGTAGTGCTAACATAACTGAAGGGATTCAACAGGTTTTGGAAAATTAAATTTAGATCCACAAACTTGGTGACAATTCAAAAATCATTACTTCCTATTTAGTCAATTTTCATGAGACCAATTAATTGCATTAAGTTGTTCATATGCTGGCATTTTTGAAGAACCTGACTACATATTTAGCAGTAAGACACCTTTAAAAATAAAAATATGTGCCAGCTCAAAAACCTGAATGACAACCTTACTTCCAGAACAAAGGTTATGCAGAGAAAATTCAAGAATTAGGTGTAAACAGATTAACCTGCTAATTTATAGGGATATTTTAGATTTTTGAGTTCTAAATGGTACCTTGAAAGACTCCTCGTCTGCAGGGAGATATGGTCAAAGTGTAAGCAGCAGTGTCCTCTGGGTTGACAGCCAGATCAGGGGCACCACTCAGCATTGAGAGATTGGAATACACCTGGGGAAGACAAATCACAAAGAGGAAAACTCATCAAAAGCAAGCAACAGTTGGAAGAACACCATCAAGACATTATCCATTCTACCTGCTTTGAAGAGCAGAAAATATGGTATCAGTAAGTCCTAAATTTTATGCAAATGGAAGAATATACACTTTAAGAGAAATGCTGGTACATACAGATCATATCAAGCACAAAAAGCCTGGAAAAGGCATCAATGGAAGAGGCATTGAGGTCCAAGGCATCCAGAGGCAGAGCTGGCCTGTCAAGCATCTAAGTGGATGCCTGCATTCTACAAAGATTTCTTTTGCAAGACTTACAGCATTAGATGCACATTCATTTTTTAAGTAAAAATTTCTTAATATTTTCTGTAGAAAAGAAGCCAACTCTTAAATCATCTTTTCTTCTGATACAATCATTGCCTACAATGTGTTCCTTCTCTGTGGTATTTATGTTACTGTAATTCCTTTTTCAGGTGCGTGTTCTTCTAAATCCAGAATTTCTATTCCAAGTAACAGAGGAAAAAAACCCGTAAAGCAACAATCTTCCTCCTTCCCAATAAATCTGCATTTCAAACTGAATATTAAGAGTCCGGCAACCAGAAAGAATAGGAAGAGACTACTTTGGCAAGAGGGAAAAAAAGGCTAAAAAAGAGATGGATGAAACGTCTTGTTGAATTGGCACTTGGAGAAAAAAAATGGAAAAAAAATCTAAAAGTTGTTAACAAAGAGCAAAGCATAGGAAAGGTGGGGCTGTTACACACTGAAGATGGGGAAGATTCATTTATTAAAATATAAACAATAAATTAGCTGCACTCCTACATTTATGAACTACTCCATTTCAGTTTACGATGAATGTACACAAAAGTAAAGGATAAGTACCTTAAAATACAGCTAGGATAATAGAAATGACAGCAAATTAATAGGGATAGAACTAAGATTAATTAAAATGAGATTTCTATTTAAGGAAAAAGTAACATGGAGACAGAAGCAAAATTAGGATAAATGTGACTTATTTAAATCATGTAAAAAGCAGAAGGGTAGGGTAATACAGTTTCTATCAAAATTTGGACATTCCAGACAAGTTTCTACCAAAAAATGTCAAAGTAAAAGGAACACTACTGGCATGGTTAACTATAAACATGAAATGCCTATGGATTGCTGATGAGTAAATATGGACTGGAACTTCGATTTTCAGTCATTCAAGAGAAATTTTGGACACTTTTTCAAAGCACTGAACTAACAGAAGCTAAATTTTTTTTTTTTTTTTTCATTTTAACAAAGTGACTGTATAACCAAATAGGAAAAGGTTGAGTATAAGCAATGAAATTATGTCATTACACACATGGCCACTGTTTCAGTGTTTGAATCCAGATCTTGTATCAAGAGACATGAAGGAATTCTCCTTTCCCTGTCCTGAATCAGATTAAACCTTTTGGGATCAGATGTTCACTAAAACTTGTACATAACTGATGCAGTCTGCTGTCACCTTTCCAGCTGAATTCATTAAACTTGTACTCCTCATGCTGCTCACTATTCCAGAGCTATAACACAAATACTCACCATTAAGGAATCACCCCTATTCATTTTTCAACCCTATGTGCCTCTGTTATTTAAGTTATTCACACCTTAGCCAATCTCCAAGCAGTGCTCACAACAATCCAGTCTCCTACTTCCAGCCTCCTGAGAAGGTTTATGGTTGTGGCAGACCTCACTCACCAGGCACCTCTCATGTGTTCCCCAAATAAAACTTTGTCTTGCTCCAATAGCCACGTGATTTATCAGCTCTGTTACTGAGACTAATTAAATGATCAACCTCAAATGACAAATAGATACTAAAAGTGCATGCCCACGCTTGCCCATGCACACAGGCAATTTATCCTAATATCAGAATTCCAACCAAGAATCATTCTCATTTTTTCACGGACATTTGTGCTTCTAATATGGCATAATGTTGTATAACGTGTCTCTGCTTAACTGCAGGTCTATTACAAAATAACAAGACATCCAGGAATACTCAGAAAGTGAAAAAGCTGGAGAATTTAAAAGTACACATAGGGGAAAGTCCAGAAATTGCAGATTTGTATAACAATAAGTAGTTGCAAAGATTTCATAAGTTTAGAGGAAAGCATTGAGTGAAACAACAAAATAATTTATACACAGTAAGCTTTAAGTTAACTTTCTTCTGAATATCAGAGAGCTACTTTTTATTAGAATGCATTTTTATGAGGATTATATGTAAGAACAAGACACAGTTTTAGTCACAGATGTAGCACTGAACAACCTTATATCCTATAATAATTTACAACACTGTGCTCCTGAATGTACTTTAATATGCCTAACAAATCTATGGATCACTATTGTTGGGCAAATACATTCGAAGGAAGAAAATAGGGCAAAAATTGGGGTGCTTTTATCAATAACAACAAAAATAATATTGATTTACAAGCTATTCAAAATGAGTCAAGATATGGAATTACTTCTTCCAGTTACTGCGAGAGGCTGTTTGTCAGCTTCTGTCCTGATGTGGAACGAGAGAATGATGAGCAATTACAGGCAGATTAACCAGAACGCACACCAAGGTGAGGTTGCAGAGATATGTACCTACACAAAGTATTTATACTGAGAGAAACAGGCAGAGCTGCAGATACCAAGGAATACACAAAATTTATCAGGCATAAATAATTGCAGTTTCTTAAAATATGTTACATCACTTCGCTATCACTCAGGAAACCAGAATTGCAGAATAACGCAATGAAGCCAAAATGTAAATTATTATTAAAGTTATCATTGACCCTGCACAACATCTGCTCAAATCAATCCATACCGAAGGATTTGTTTTTTAAATTATAGTATTCTCCATTGTCTTATATATCAAGTCATTATTTATGCACAGCCAGAAAGTATAAATGGAGTATATGTATAAAATGCTGCAATTTAAAACTAATTTATCAGCCACTGGTTTGAAAACACATTCTGCAGGACATTAATATGGCTTTTCAACATGAACAGAAACAGAAAACCAAACTTCAAATCACAGTAATTTTTTCCAGAGTTGAATAACCAAATAAACGTAAGTCCAAAAACTTGAAGGCAAAATGGTGAATGGATGCAAGAATATAATCAAATATACTTAAATTGTCCATTGTCTCTTAGTATAACAAAGTTAGACGGTAATATGTTCAAGGTTTCCATTTGAAAATTCTCAGGTTTGTTTAAAAATATTGAGAGGCTCTACTTAGCAAAAAAATTAATGCTCTTTGACCCTAGGCCAGAACAGAATCTGTGGGAGTCACTGATCAATCTGATGTCCAGACCCTTTACAAAACTCTCAAGAATGGCAGTTTTTCCAAAAAAGCCCTCATTACTATCCCTCATACACCTTTCAGTGCAAACTTTCCAAATTCCTGAGTCACTAGGAACACATTTAATTCTTGCAATCAGTCTTATTTTGCCACCAGCATATTACCATGAAGTAAAACATCTTTGCATTGGATTTAGGATATTCCCTAATTCCTGCCTGTTCAGCAGTAATCTGGTGTTCTACATAATGAAGGATGCTACATAATCCAGATTTGTTCCTAAACCAGGCCACCTGTCAAGACCACTAGTACATTTCAAGAAACAAATCTGACCTAAGATCTTCCTATGCTCTTAACTGATCTGAACATTTCACAACTAGTCATCAAAAAATCACCTGGCAACAACTACAGTTATTCTTAAATTTTGTAGGCCTTTGAACCATTCACTATTGATAGGAAGATTGCCCTTCCTTTAATGAAAAGAACTCCTGTTACAGAAGGTCTGGTAGATACAGTGGAAGCCAAAGGAATTGAAATTGGAAGGACAGCTAAAAATTGAAGGATTATGGATGGAATACACAGATCCACTTGTTGTTAAAGAACATCAACTTGACCTTCAACAATCAGGTTATTGCACTTGCACAGAATTTATTTTCAGAAAATCTCAAGATTCATTACCAAACAAGAGTTAGGTTGAACAGAGAAGCCCCTCATTAAAGGTTTTTTGGTACATCATTTAATTACTTAGAGGCATTTGTTACAAATACCCAACCTTCACGACATTGTCTTGGTGACATTGTAAAAACCCAAAATGGATTTTTAGACAAAAGATGTAAACACATTGGAAAACAAGGGATTTCATATTCTTTTCATTATATGTTTATTCTACAATTTTATAAAATACTAACAGTTTGTATAACCTAATGCCTGAAAGGTAATTTAATTGAGTCTTGAGATTCCTCTGGAGAGTTTACTTTAATGACATCTATTCTGAACAGCAATGAGAAAAACAGTTGCACAGTTTTCTATTTTTATTGCAAAACCATGCCTTGAAAGAATTAGGCACCTTTATAGCTACAATTTCTATCAAAGGTATCATTAGAAAGAGCCATCAACACATCAGACAATTATTTATATCCAGTAGACAAAGACTTATATAAATAAACAACAAAATTGCATAAAAAGTTTTGTCATGGGACTGAGAGATTGGATTTTCATAGAAATGCTTTACACTTCCTTCTCTTGTAGGAGGAATTAAATGTAATTTTACAGACACTAAAATCCATTTACACTGCAGTCACCTGCTATTAATTCATCATCAGAGAAGGACGTGCTCTCTGCCTGATGTTATATATGCACAAATTCTTTAGGAATTCTGTTGTGATTTTTTTTTCATATCCTGGAGTAAGTTAATCACAAGGAAGACTATTTGTTGTAAGATCCCCTAGAGCCAACCCCAAAGAGCACTGTGGTAGCAGTTCCCTAAGGTTTACACATCAATCAGTAGAAAAGACTTCATAAAACCATTCACATTTTTCAAGGGAATTTATGGAAATTGTCTTTTTAATCATGGAAAGCTTTGTGAGCACTGAAAGGGTTTTGCTTAGAAGTTTTAAAGGTAGACTGATGGAGTCATGCACATGACCTCCACTGAATTGCCAAGGCACTTCTTCCCTCCCCAGCTCTGGATCCACACTAATGGTTGCACAGACAATCTAACACATATACAAAAATTATTTCTGCCCCAGACATCAACCCTCTGTATATGATTGAAAAGGAAAAAAACATTATTCAGCTGGAAGAAGGCTGTCTTTAAGCAGTAAAGGCAAAGATTATTTCCCTCTTCCTCCTTCCAGAGCTGAAATTTCATTTTAAATAGTCACTTTTGCAGTAGTACTCTCATTTTGGCTTAGGCTATTAGAAAAATACAGCAAATATGAGAAACAGAATAGGATATACATATAACATAATTGTATTTTTTAATAAAATGAGGTTTTTTCTTAAGTTTATAGTTTAATGTATTCAGTTATTAAAATGGAATAGTGAAGCTAAATTCACACCTCCAAGGCAAAATTACCCAAGTATTAGTTCAGCTAAATTACTTATTGCTAAGTATTCATCGTGCAGTAAATTGTTTATAGACGTGCCTGTAAATTATTATGTTTGTCAGCTACTGGCACATCTCATACCATTCTTGATATAGGTTGAGCTTTATTACTTGGGTAAATGAAATTCTTGTGTGGTTTTTGTTGTTGTTTTTTTTTTAATATCATGTGTGTCCCAGTTAATCTATGAGAAATTACTTCATATGGTGGATATACTCCAGCAATGCTCGGCGTATGGGGCACATCAACCAACCAATTCAATAATGAAGATACTCATTAGACAACAAAATTACAAAAGATCTCATCAAAAACACATCCAAAACTATTATTTTTTGGATTACCTTTGCTCTGTCTGCTAAGACTGACAACATTTCGTCTACCTAATCACCAACTTAGCTACAGCATAATGTAGAAAACTGTCAAAGATGCTGGATGAAACAGGAGGAGGAGTTGTTGGGCAGCCAGCAACTTCCCCCAATGGAAACACCAACAAAGACAAAACCAGTGCTCTGCTCCACCACAGACTACTCAAATATTACAGTAATCAGGCAGCATGAAATTAATAACAGCAACAAAATTAGAATCATTTATTTTTCCTGTTGGCCTTTGTGCTATATACATCTGAGTAAATAAAGTTTATTTGGCATTTCCAACAAGGCTGTGGGTCACAATCCCCTCTTAGAGGAGGTTTTCTGTATTCCCCTTATAACTAAAGATACCTGTGATCATCTCCTGGATTTAGTGATTAAATCCTAATTTACAGGCAGACCGCCTTGGAAATAAAAGCAAGCAGCTGATCTTTGCTCACCCCAGTAGGACAAGACACCACATGACATCTGCTGGAGAGTGCTGGAAGTGATTAATATTGTTTAGTGGAGGGGACAGCTTCCAGGCTCCAGCAGGCTTTGTAACCATGCCTTTTCCAGCAATTCCAGCCCACCTTGCTCCAACAAATGTTCTGCAACTGCTTCTGGGTAAGAACCTCACATAAAGAAAATGCATTATTCACCCTGATTAATTTATTATATGCATACATGCATGAAATAGCTGACCTTACTATTTCTCTCCCAAAGGTCCCAGAGCAAAAAGAGCACACACAGTTGGACTGTCAAGCAGCATTTCACAGAGATGAAAAGAGCATAAACCCCCCCCACAGCACAAAACCAACCAAAACCAGATTTCAGGGCCCAGAGAACACCCTCAAGGAGGTCAAAGTTCAGTCAGACAGAGCTCACCCTGGAATACTTACAACTGTCATAAATTCATTTAATGCAATATTTCTGAAAAACACATAAAATGAATAATTTTAATGTATTCATTTTGAAGTTCGTTATTTTTGTACCTTTCACTCATTGGCACAAAAAAAATGAGTTCACACAAAATAGGAAAGCAGAAAAATAGTTCTGTTGCCAAAAACACTGACTTCTTCCAGAGATAAAAGTACAAATATATTAGAAATGCAAATGCATTCACATCTAAAAAAACTAAGACTGTTGAAAATAAAAACGTCAAAGCTGGTGATGCCCAAAAAATTAATTTCTTACTTTGTTTTGGGGGATGATAATGAGCCAAAAAAATAGTAATATCAACCTGGACTTTTCTGTGATCTTCAAAGTCTACTAAATGCAGACTTACCTGTAAAAGTGGAAACCTGGAAAACTGGAGACTAGCAAAAAGGTATCCAAGGGAGGATTTAACATTGGCATGAATTATCATTGCTTAATAGAGCACTGCTGCTGGTACGTACATGATCTCTCTTTATATCATATGCTCAAATCATTCATTACCATTACCTTTCAATTTTAATAAAGCAGCATTTGGACCTACTGGCACCAAGGCAGAGAACAAAATCAGTCAGCCTTCAAGTCCACACTAGTTAGCTAGTCAGATTTTATCTTCTAACATGTACATTGTCCCATTGTCCCTTTCACGAAAGGAAAACTAAATATATATGTATTTACATACACTGACAATCTTTAGCTGGCACTCCCCTGCATTGCTTCTACAGAGGGAGCCATCCTGGCAAAAACTGCATGGCCATAACATCTGGATGCTATCTACTCTAGATTTAAAAGCCACGATAGAGTCACAAATATGGATTTTCTTGAGTAAAGTCATAGATGTTCCTGCTCAGGAACTTCTCTGCAGCTGAGAAGAAAAGCAGAATTTTATCTTTGGTGCCCTCATGTACCTCCTGCCTCTGCTGGCATAGGACATGGGATCCAATGCATACAGAGGGAGAGGAATGCTACAGAAATAGTTTTATCACTTTCAAATTAAACATACAGACAAGACAAATAGTAGAAAAATTATGCTATTTCAATACTACAACAGTAGCTTTGAATAGGAAAATGTGTTTGTGTAAACACAGTTATAAAATATAGTTAGTGGAAAATATGAAAAAATAATTATTATATTTAGTAGTAAAAATACATTTTTGAGCAAGGAAATCAATCAAAACAAATTGTATTTCTTTACAACTTGTGTTAACCTCCTCAGTGACCCATTGCCTTTCAACTACTCCAGTGATTACCTCTGAGTTTTCTCTTCTATTAGCATGCACACTATTCCAAACTTCCTCCAACATTGCTGGAACAACAGCTGGGCAATAAACAGTAACTGGGCCAGGCCACTGGGCCATGAGAAATTCATATGTATAGTGAACTCATGCTGCAATCCTTCCCTTAGTAGGATAATAATTTTTGTCCTTTTCATGTAATATTCAATATTTTATGAAGATTTTAGGAACCCAGTAACTCTCAGGCCCCTTCTCTGATTTCAAAAATGTTGGAATTGGCCACAGGTTTCAAATCATTGGAAATAACAGATTAGCAAATGAACAGAGAACAATTGTAGAAGTGTTGTCCCTCAGAAACCAGACTAAAACACAAAGAAATCTTTTTTCCCTTCAAGCATACAGTAAAACTATACATTAATCTCACAGATTTGCTGACTATAAACATATTCATATGCTATGAACTATAGAAAATTTTCTCATGGATAGACGGATTTTATTAGTGTATCTGCAATCACAGTAACTGTTGCTACTATAAAACATAATGTATCAGTCCATGGACAGAAAAATATTTGTCACATTACTGCAAAAAATTTACCTTGTATCTTAACATCTTCTTGGTATAATTGTGCACCCATAGGATTTTATGAGCGACCTTTCCCACTTGGCACTCTATCACAATGCAATCCTGAGGCAGAGGTTTCTTCCCTATTCCCTTAAGACTAAAGATGTTCTGAGTTCCAGCTGTAACGTTTCTCAGAATAAGCCTTCCCTATGACAAAGAAAGGAGAAAAAAAAAAAAGTTTCATTTCTGTACAGGTCCCCTTTGGCTGCCAAAGAAACTCCTTTAGTTTATTAATCTCAAATCTAGGTGAGTCAGAGTGCTTACAATAAAGGGCTCCTGTTGACTTTTCTAGTTCTTAAATAAACCCATTGCTAAACAGAGAAGTAAACCAGAGAAACAAAACATTTTATTTTAAATTTTTCTAAACTATGAAATTCAACAATATAAAGTTTTCATTTTTCTATGTTTACTATTTCTTGGCTTTTTCTTGGAAAACAAACATCACCAAGAACATATGATCTCCTGCCTCCGTGTCTCTCATATAATATTTAACTTTGCTCATTGAGCGTTTCCAGCTGTCCTTCAGCTGTCATATGAGCACAGTGCTGAGCCTGGAGAAAGGAAGACTCAAGGAAATTGCAGTGCTCTCTACAAATATCTGAAAGGAGGTTGTAGTGAGGTGGGGATGGGTCTCTTCTCTGTCTCAAGTGAAAGATTAAAAGGAAATGGCCTTAAGTTGTGCCAGGAGAGCTTCAGATTAGCCATTAGAAAGAGGTTTTTACTGAAGGAGTGGTTAGACATTGGAACAAGTTCCCAAGGAAAGTGGTGGATGTGTGCCTCAAGAGGCATATGGGTGTGGCACTTGGGACATGCTTTAGGGGTAACTACGGAGGTGTTGGGTTGACAGCTGGACTAGATAATCTCGGAGGTCTCTTCCAACCTGGATGATTTTGTGATTCAGCTAAAATGTTCTCCATAATCATTTGTCATCAAAAGGATGCAGGGCTTTTGGCTTTTCATAATTTTGTAGCACTGGATGCCTGAACTGCATTATATTTGGTTGGTAACGTGCAGAAGGGTTACTTATGCTTCAAAGAACATTTTTTTTCATCTTTGGCAGTTAACATATTTCAAGAGCAACTTGCAGTCAAAATCTCTCAGCTGGGACACAGACAAAACCACAAATACAGCTTCTTGCTAAAGGTGTTTTAGCCTTTGCTCTGCTCATCATTTTAGCATTGGAATAGTGATTACTCTGATGGCAAAAGCAGCTGTGAAATGGTGGCTTACTTGCAAATGAAGTACTCATCACATAAATTAATTTGTGATCTAGGCATGCAATGAGAAATACTTCTTAATTATTTAGGTAATGAAATACGATATAATGTAAGTACTTAAATTCAGAATAACAATGTCTATTTTTGTGATAAAAGTTCAAAATTTTTACAAAATAACTGAAGGATTGAAGGATTTCATAGAAACAAAGAGAATTGAATATAATAGAAACTTAAATAAAGAAGACATGAGAATATGTGGTGGGGAAATCTATCATACCTAATCTTAAGGTTTACAAAGTTAGTTCATTCATGTTTTTACTTCAGATAGTAGTAAATCTTCTCTCAAGATCTTTCCTTCTCTCAAGCAGATGCTTTAATATTAGCAACTTTCTAAACACTTTCATAATTTGGATACTGGTGATAATTTTACTGGTGAAAGCATCCTTTTCAAATGTTGAAACTAATTTCTCTTACCATTATAACCTTCTCAGCAACCGGCTTGAACGTGAGAGGATACGGAACCGTTTTACCTACGGGCACATTCATTACTGGAGGGCCATAAAAACACTGTCCTTCCAAAAGTACTTCAAACCTCCAGTCCTCACTGGATTTGTTACTCTGAAAGAAAATCAAAGATGTAAATTAGATTATGCATTTAAATTTTTTAATGTGCATTTCAGCTTCCACTTGAGCTATCACTGCATCAGAGCACAGTACTCATTTGCTCCAAGTACTGGCTCAGAGTGCCCTTGGGAGGAATAAAAGCAGTGTACTTTAAAAATGAAACAAGCTAATAATAAATCTGTTATTCCTGCAGCCAGAGGTACAGAACCCCTACTTTCAGTAGCAATACTGTCAGCAGGAATACTCATTAGAAGAACATGAGCATGATCTAGCTAATGGTCAAGATGGAATTTTTAAGTATCATTATAAACATTTACAAGTATCTTTATGGTGCTGTTTAATGCTTGCTAAAATTGTGTTGCTCTTCCATCTGTAGAAAATCTTGGTGCACCCCTTTGAAGTGCTGATTGGGTATGCTGGAATATATTGCCTCATTTGGCCACTGACAATGTTACAGGATCAGTCTTATGAATTGAGAACTCCATCTCCAAAGGAGAATTTACAGTCCTGTGTTCTCAGAATCTGGTCTTTTAAGAGACTAAACTACTTTAAAGAATGCTTATCCTAAGCAATATGAGCCTGAGCCTATTTAAGAAACATGTTTATCTGCATCCATGTATCACAAGACTGCTTGATTGTGGTAGAAATTGAGATATTTCATAATACATGCTTAGAGGCTGCCTAAAAATAGTAAAACTAAAGTAATGATATTCAGCCTCCTACTAGTTGAAAGAACCAGATGACCAAACATCCAGTCTGGAAAAAAAAAATTAACACTCATCTGAAAGATAAAATAATCTGTCACTCATGAGCTAATTCATGCCTTGTCAAATAAAGAAGATTAATCTCATTCGATCTATGAAAAGAGGAGGTAATCTTTTGATCTATAATGGTCTTCATCCATGAAAATTACATATACAAACATCAGAGATAAAGAATGGATTTCAGGGAACAGAGATGATACTTCAGTCTTTGTTTCTGTCTATGGAAGTCTCAGAAACAAAGAACCTGTAGTCATCAGAGCTAACCCAGAGCTACTCACACCTGCAGTGCCATATATCTAAGGTGTGATTAATATGTATGTAATATTATTAATGCATCAGTGTTAGCTGTTAAATTTCCCAGGAGTTGAGCACATATGCCTGTGTGGAATGTTGAGGTTTGTGTAGTGCCTCAGTTTTACAAAAAACTTCCAGCACCACGTCTCCAATTCTGTAATAACAATGACATCATCTCTGGTAGAAAACACAAAAGATAACAGTGTAATGTCACGCCAAGGGTAAATTGAAAGGGAAAAAAAGACAACAAAAGTTTATTTTCATTAACATGTTTTTTTAATCTCCACAATACCAATAACAGAAAAGCTTTATCCTTTTGAAAACCAGCTGGTCAGGTGTAAAATTGGCATGTCATCACTCTCTGCTAATCTAACATTTGAAAAGTTGAGATAGAGGAAAAACATCATCAGGATTGTCTAGGTTCTAGAGGAGGACCATGCAAATTGGATGCTTAAGTTTTTTTTATTTTCAGTGATTTCTAGTGCAATTGGTATCAGATGTTTCCTTTATTCACAGTAGTGATGATTACATCAATATATAACACAAACATTTCTTCTTAATCTCTAACACAAAAACTTGTTATCTGGAGAAATGCAGTTGTCAAACATGGTCCTTGTGAAATTCTTTTGTAACAAATCCTTCTAGCACAGCATGAATTTGTCTAAAAGTGTCTTCTGAAGAAAGATATTAAGGACAAGCATAAACATTAGAAAATTAAAAGAAAATATATGTTAAATTCTAGTCCCTTATACTCATACATGTTCATTAATGGCTTTAATTAATTAATCATCTAATTCCTACAGGATCTCTGCTTAATGCAAAGTCTCATCCAAAGCCTGACAAGTGAATTAATTTAAACACAATTAGTGCTAAGGGAGTCAGAATCTCCTCACAGGATTGTAGGTGGTTCAACCCAAGGGACATAATAATTGTATTGGACCTATACCTGCAGAGTCTGAAAGGCAGAGATGGAACAGTTGCATTCATCTCATGCTTGAGAAAATTATGGAAGCTCCAAAAGAAATTAATCACAGATCTCAGCTTCAGCTGGGTTCTTATTCTGCTCCTGTCACTAATTCACTGCATGGCTTAAAGCAAACCAGCTGACCATTAAATTTGCTCCATTTATAAAGCATTCCACCTAACACACGTTATGGCTTTTTGTTTGCTTGTGCCTGTAAAAATTGCTTCGAGCACTAAATATTTGGTTCAAGAAATTAATTTCAGCAGATTGAATAACTGCATCTTCAGTTCCACAACGAGCATCTCTTTTTCCACAGAATATTTAAGAAAATTAAAATGACAAATACAATACTGCTAATAAAAATACAAAAATATGGGAAAATTTCTGGTAGATAGAGAAGATCCAGTTAGAATGAGTGTATATAGTAATGTAAAGTATCTAACTCCTAAAAAATGAATGCTCTGAAGTGAAAAATAAATCCATCAGAAGAAAAAGGCAAATCTGTTTAGAAAGTGTCTGTTTAAACAAGGTAGAAAATCCCCTTACCTTTCTGTGTTATGTACCAGTTGCTTTTAGGCTAATGTAACATTCAAAAAAATAAATGTTTAATACATAAATTATTAATATCTTAAAACTTGTGGGCAAGAAGAGATAGCACTGCAATAAGGTTTCCTTTAATTTTCTTTTCTCCTTTCTGATGTACTAATTCCTTGTCTACTCCCAATATTTGGCAGAGCATTCTTTGGAAAGACCAAGTATGGTCTTTCCCCAGATATTCAGTCTTCTTGTTTGAATCTGCCCTCACTCTTTTGACTACAAAATCTCAGAATAATTTCTCTATAAATTAGCTCACTAGTATTCCTTAGTGGCTGTACAATCAAAAGTACATACACCAAACTGTAGTTCAGATCTCAAGAAATATTTTACTGGTTCTATCTCTGAAAGAATCTTTATTCTTTCTCTCACAGCTCAAGTTCTTTCCCTATAATTTTTGTCCTTTTTGTTTGTTTGTCTGTTTTATTTAGGTTCTTAAAAATTTGACCAATAATTTTCTGAGACAGATGATATTGCACCCATCTTCTCTGTCTGGTCTTATTTCTCATGTGCCAAGGGTTTCATACACAAAGTAGATATGATAAAACTATACATGATACATGATATACTGGCTACGCTTACAACATTTTTTTAACTGTATGTAATCTAGTTCTTCTATTTTATTTCTCAGCATCTTTTTTTTTAAAAAAATAGTGTATTTATTCCTATATTATATAACTACTTTTTTCACTTTCATTGTGATAACATTATTGCATAACAGACTAACAATTTTCAGAAGAAAAACATCAAAATTAAGCCCATCAAACTAGTAATTAACTTGAAGTAAATTATTTTTCCTAACAGGGTTTATATTATCTATAACATGGACTTTGAGAAATGATACTCAAGTCAGTATTTACATGCATTTCAGGACTGTAAATTTTAACAGTATTGATCCAAAATCCATTTTTTTTTAAATCCCAAATCTTAGTTTAGTTAGCAGTAGTAGAGTGAACTTACAATTGGAATTTCCTGAGTCACTGCCTGGTAAGCTGGAGTTAGGAATTCGAGCTGTGCATCAGCCTGGTCTGCATTCACCACACATTCAATCTCATAGACACGAATATCACAGGACGACTTCAGAACAATCTGACAGTGGTAGCAACCAGGATACTTAGGAGTGAATTTTATAGGAAACTCAACTGTATCAGTTCCACCTAAAAAAAAAATCAAAACAAAACAAAAAAAAATTGTGGTGTTGTAAAGCTTTTCAAGAACATTCAATTCACAAGCAGAATCTGAAGAGATTTCCAATAAACTTTAGGAGAGTCTCCACAGAAGTACATGCAAAAATTTCCAAGAAACAACAGAGTTTTAGGAGTGTTACCATAGAAGTTAGTTTCCTAAGAAATGGTATATTGAAGCATGTAAGTAATATTTTTTATTGATTTTTGTAGTGCACAGAGAGAGGTATTTTAAAATATCTCTTAAATCTAGTAGAAGAATTTAAGATATATGAATTTCTGTAAATATTTTTAAAAACAATACAAGCTACTACACTTTTGTCAACAGCTACTGTCAGAGATATCAGTGACCATAGAGTATATTTGGTTGAGTATCCCCAACAATTACTGAAATTCTGTTAAATGTTGTAGCTCTCATGACAACTCATTAGACCTTTCTCTATGCCAAATTTTGGATTGAAAGTCTGAGTTTCCAAAATTGTCAGGGTGTCCAAGCTGAAACAGATCCATGCAAAGTCCCATATTCCCAATCTGCAGCCCACAGGGAATACTCCCCACCGTAATCTCTAGAGCAAAGAAGATGCAATACAAATGCTGTCCCTCTTTGCACAGAGCCAGGTCTAACAAGTCTGCTGCAAAGATTTCCTCCTCTGTTCTTGCTTACAGAAAAGATCAGTCTCTTCCACAGGATTTTAAGCTCATCAGAAGCCCTCATAGGACACATTCCAAAGGAGAAAATGAGGTACATGAAGAACTCAAGTGATGGCCATAAAGAGCTCCCCAGTCCCAAGAGTCTCTAAGAAACCTGAACAGCCACATGAAGCCTGCAGCTGTAAAAACTGTAGTTTTACATGTAATAAAGACTGATTCTCTTCACTGTTTTCCAAGGTTAGAAACCAATGCTTAAAGCTGGAAAAAGATGATCAGGAAAGTCAGAGACAAAATAATGACATTACAGAACCTTACAGATAAAACTCCAAACTATGCAATTATCTCTGAGGGGGAACACCAGACAAAATCTTGTGGAATTTTCCCTTTTCTCCTTCATTTGGCATTTTTTCTGATGGTATGCATGACAACAGCATTCAAACTATTCTGATATCTTCAATGGCAACAACTGAATTTTCAAAGTACAATCAGTTTTCATTTGCAGTGCTGCTCATTTTCTTTCCAGTGGTGCTCCTCATGTATTCAGGTCTCACCTCTCTGAAAATAAACATCCATCTGAGGTTTTCTTGTGGCCTTATGTCATCACTATGTCAATCACTTCGGTTTTTCCACAATAAAAGCTTAAGTTCAAGGGACAAATCATACAGAGTGACATTATTCATCTTTCAACATTACTGGACTATCAGAAAGATTATAAATTGCACCTCAAGTTCAACCCTCTCTGAAATAATCAGTTTGTTCTCTGTTAAAGACAAGATTAATGGCCTGGTAATTTTTTTAATTATTACTAATATGCCCTATTTTAGCATTGAATTATCCCCATGGGCTACCTTCCACAGAAGCAACCTGAGTTTGTCAGTTATTCAAGGAATAAAACTCTTTTCCATTCTTCAGTCCATTAGTACAGTCCCTGTCCACAAGAATTATTTTAAGATGTTGAAACAAAACATTTTCTTCAAATTTAAAGTACAGATTTTAAATACTTCAATTTCAAGTTTAAGTAAATATTTAAATTTGTACTTGAAGCAAGATCATACAATGTACTGAAAGATCCAATATATTTCTGCATGAGTTTTACTTTCTTGCACTAAATGGAAATTTTAATTACTTATAACTAGGGTTATTTTTCCCTGAGTTGGACCCATAATTGAAATGCGTACTTTCAAACAGAAATACTTCATAAAGAAAAATTTAAAAAATAAAAACCATGGAAAGTACATTCCATAATTATAATATTTAGTAGGGCATTACTTCAGTAAAGAAAATTGTTTCTTATGCATTTAGAAAATACATTTTAGAAGAAGTCAGTTGAATAACTTATCTATTATGCTCAATTACAATGAATCAAAAGGAAAGCAAGTAAATTGGTTACATTTCTTCACCCTGATAAGTATCTTCTGCAGCGATACATGGTTCCTCCAAATCAAAGTAACTACAGAAATCATTTGTCTTCAAATTATCGGTGAAGATTGACTTTTTTCCCTGCAAAATGTTTTTCAAATACCATACAGTAAACTGGGCTTAAAAATGTCTCAGTTTAGCATGTTTTGTTCTCTCAGTCTCATAAGACATTCAACAAAGATTAATTTAGGAATATACTCAAAGATTTAATGAACATAATTCATGAGGCCACAACTGGCTTACCTAACAATTTCCAAGACAAGAGTGTCAACAGTAAGCCATGGGTATCATTTATTTAATTCCCATGTAGCAGGAAGCAGAGTCTGCATCCATCAAAAAGAATGAGGCTGCAAACATTTCTCCAACAGTGAAAAGTCAGGCAGAGCAATACAGGGGTTTGCTACTGTTTCCATCCCTACACAGGGTTTTTATTGTTTGACAGAGAAGCATTCCATATGAAATAAGCTGGCAGTTTTATTTTCTAGATTTATGTCTGACAAATGCCTAGGGGAAACATTCACTTGATCATATCGGGCTTTGTTGTGAGACAGTTGTTAAAACAGGAGTATTTGCAAAAAGTAAACATTTAGTGTGCAATTGTGGCACACACTATTGGAAAATTATATTACAAAAGACAGGCACAGGCGTTTTGTGCCATTTATTTATTGCAAAGCACACCATGATCACCAGAACTAACAAAGTTCATGTCCTCTGGTTCTTAAAAATCTTATAACTCATCATTTTAGATCTGCCTGAATTCAAAGTAAGTTCTCTAATTGCATTAGCCTACAAACAGCACCTTTCAAAGAAAAGTAATGACAGTTGTTTTGACATTAAAATATAAGAAAAAACATATTCTGTAAGGTAATAATAATAGCCCTTAGTAATCACTGTTTAGCCTTATTGTGGGAGGATGAAATGAGTAAAAATAGAAATGCTACTCTTCCACACCACAATATATTGTTATAATTTGTGAAGGTAGGAAAGTCTGGAACTTGTTCATCAAACACTTGCATATTATATTAGCTTTTGTTCAGCAATGGTAATTGTATCTATTCAGAATTTCACAGCTAAATTTCTCACTAAACTTATCTCAGTCTCTCACACTACACGTGTCACAAACAACTGGTTAAATTAACCTCAAGACCGAATTTGCAGGTATGGACTCCTAGAAGGTTAAATAAGCAACCATAATTAAGAATCCAGACTCTTCTGACTTCTGCTTATATATTAGGTCTTCAAATGGGCTCATCTGAGTTAGAACATCACTCAACTCAGTAGTCTTGAAAAAGCAACAACTCTTTTATATCCCTTATTGAGTGCTGAAAAGTTTTGAAATTTTTTGCTACCGCTGTGTATGTTTATTTATGATTTCCTTTCACTTTATCTTAATCAAACAGATTTGTAGAAGAGTTTCTAAAAAACTTCCTAACTGATTATTTGTTCCTTTTTCTGTTTAAATACAGTATACCGTTACACATCTAAACAAAAAGTTAAATACACTTAATCAGAAAAGGAAGAGCTCCTGGGGAAAAAGAAATGAAAGCAGGTTTTCCCTAATTGGCCTGAAAATGAAAATGGGAGACACTTTTTTTCAATATCTTGTTATGAATACTCAGCAGCTGTGTTTGTGCATCATTCAGAAGACAGTGAGGAGCAGTGTGGCACTGCAATAAACTACTTGTAGGGGCTGGTTCTTTAATAATCATTGCCTCTAATATTGATGAAAAATACTCACAGGCACTTTAGAAACAAGTAGTCCCTACACCAGTGGGGACTACTGTGCTGCCAAGTTAACTTAATACAGCTATAAGAACCATGACATGAAGGTGCTTTTTAAGCCATTTGATGAATAGCCCCTGCTGAAAGGGATTAGCCAAATTATAAGGAATTACACTGATAAAATAAATTTACAATTCAAAGACTCTTGATCTAAAAACAAAACAAAGTCAGAGCTAAGGTCTTTCTAAAACACTCACTCAAAATTTACAAAAAAACCCCAAAACTGATTCTTTGTGACTGGAAGACTAAACAAAATTTCCTACAAACAAGGAAGAGAGCTCAGAATGATTACAAAGTCTGCACTGAATGCATAAGGAAATATTACACAGAGAGAGGATCAAAACCAAGTCTTTTATATCACTTACTGCAAAATAGTAAGTTAATGCATAATTAGTAATGAAGGCTTATAGTGAAAAGATATAAAAAGACTAGAGACTTCTGTAGAGCAGTTCCTTTCTTATTGCAATCTAGATTTCTTTGAGGAAAGGTTTTCTTTAAAAAAAAAAAAAATAGAAAAAAGTAAGTCAGTAGTTGCTTTACCAGAAGCCACAAAGAAGTCAGAACAATTTGAATAAATTAACTGTAGGAACAATTATTGAGAAAGTAGAAATATCTAACAATTCCTTATAGTTCTGTGGAGAAAGATTTTTCATCATTCATTGGGTAGAAAGGGGAAAAAAAGAAAAAAAAGAGAACTCCTCTTGGATATTCTTTGTAAGTGTAAGAGCAGGGAGCCAACATTGTCAAATCCTGTAGGAAGAGGCAACAGAACTCTCATATTAGCTTTTGATACTGGATCTAAATTAGACAGCAAGGTGGAACATTTCTTCATTGAAAATGAATTGTGAGCTTTATTTATTTATGGACAATTTTGATGTGAAATAGTACAACCCAGCCATCAAAAAAAAAAAAGGTTTTAGTTTTATATTCATGCCTAGGTTTTTCATGTTTTTTAATAAACATAGGAAAACCCCTAAAATATATGGAATGACAAAAAGCATTCCCAGAGCATGCTTGCCTTAGAAAAGTTCAATAATGCACATGCTAATAAAATACAGAAAGTGCTTATCAGGACACACTTGCTTAGGTGCATATCCATTCGAAAATTAAAATCTACCATTACCTTATAAAACTGCATAAATCTAACATTACTGATACAATAAATTTGTGTATTTATCATTTCATGCTGGGATTTGGTTATTATTAAAAGGTCTAAAATAAGGTACTGACATGCTGGTACTGACATGTGCTGCTGCAATGTTTAGAACAGCAATTGCTATCAATCTTTTACTCTCATATATTTTCTTTCCTTTAAAAAACACCTAGTCCAAGGATACCACTATCAGGTTTCCTGCTAATAGCACAGGTGGTAATCTGAAGTCATTTCAAGGCAGAAGATTGCAAACAAAAAAAAAACAGTCTGTAAAAAAGAAAACCAAATAAACAGGAAGCCCTTCTTAAAAGTTCTCAGATGCTGCAGTATGGATGAACTGTCACAGGCAGCTCTGTGAGCTGCTGTGTCTCAGGAACTTTTATGTTTCCATTACTCAAAGCAATTGTCACCATCATGTTACAATGTATAAAGGCATAGCCTATGCCAGAAAATTCCAGAATTTCCTAATTCTGGCATAAATCCTTATTTAATACCAAAACACATATTATTGGATGTTTCTCCTAGCATTAGAATTTCACCAAATAATTCTTAAATTAAGCCCTAACCTGACAATTGGAGAAAAAGTGTGTATCTTAGGAAAGCTTCCATTTTCTGTTTTAAAAGACTGAGTGGAAGAAAGATTTTTGTTTCTCTTGAGTTTGTTCATATTTGATAAACCTCTCATTCACATAATTTTACAGGAATCATAAATTGTTTCATTACAAATCTCTGTCCTGTGTAGAAGTTCTGTGCTTTCTGCATAGAGAACTTAACAGTCTGCACAGTTTTCCCTTTATAAATAATTACAGGTAACCTGAAAGGAACCTCTTTCCCTCAGGGATCATGAAGTCATCAAGGTATTCAATCTTTCAAGACCTTGAAAATTACTATAGAACTTGGCTGAACCCTTCCTTATTTGCAACCTTCTGTCTGAAGTGTGGAACAAGAACTGGATGGGCTGTTCCAGTATTATGTTCTCCTTCATAATACAGTAACAGCACTTTTCAATACCTGCACTGTATTTTTTCAGTTATGCATTCAAGAATCCTTGTTTTTCAAAATTTTACAACAAATCCTTTGATGAAAGAACAATGGGGCTGAAGTCAGAAAAATAAGGAGTGGGAAGTAAAGATGACAGCTTTAGTTCACACTGTGTGATAGGTACTCTGCTGCTTTGCAGATTTCCCAAACATTTTGGGAGACATCACTGCAAAACAAAGCCCTTCCTCCTCTTTCTACCCATGTTATTTCATCTTTGATATGTAACATTATTTAGCATAAAACCCATGTTGTTCAAAGAAACCCAACTGCCTAAGAATTTGTTCTGCTTAGTTAAAACTTAGCTGAAGCTGATTTTCAGCTAATTGCTGAGAAGACAAATAGCACTGACTTTTGCACTGTTTTTCACAGTTCTGCTCAAAAATCCACAGCTTTTCCCTCTTTCCTAACCACAGTGGGTGTTGTGCTGCTGGACAGGACCAGCAAGTATTCAGGACTAGCAAATATTCAGCAGAAAAAAATGCTTATAAAAGCTATTCAACAGAGATAATGTGATAGCTCTGACTTATCAAACATGGTCCTTACTGCAGGAAGAGCATGCTCATTTACATAGACACAGTTATGTAAAATAAGACTACATGGCAGGAAATTTTAAACAAATATGGAAATTATAAACATATATATGCACTACAAAGTCAGTGACACTGGCAAGTAAAGTTACAACTCAAGCTACAACTCTGAGCTATAAAAGCTCTTTATTCTGAGTTTATTGTGTTTTCACCTTTAGAAGGAACTTGTTTGTTTGGTGAAGCATGGAGCTGGTTTTGAATGCTACTTCTCTGTTGCTAGAATTTGGAGCCATTGTTTTAATCCCACTTGGCATTTTATCCTGTTCATTCTTTCATAACACCTCTCCAAGAAAAAGGCAACATATTTCAATGTTGCAACGTATTTCAATTATGCCTAACATGACTTTCTGAATGTTCAATCTACCATTCTTTGGTTTGTGAGGTATTGCAGTTTTACTGTCAATTGCCTTTCTCCTGAGCTATAGATGGGGACTGAATTACTTCCCAGGCTATTTCTGATGAAAGAGGGAAATCGAAGCTTTTAAAGATCCCATTTGAGACCAAAGGTGAACAACCACCATGGTGTGTGACATCATCTTCTTACATATCAAATGGTTTAACATGCAGACTCTGTTCCAAATATAGAATTACATATTTGCTTGCACTAAAATTCATAGCTTATAACAATGTAAGAGTTTCAACTAACTTCTTTTATAAAATCTTTGTCATTCCTAACTCAACCAAGTCTTTGTATAATCTTCCAAATTTGTGGAATGTAGTTAACATTGGGCAATACCTACTGGTTCTTAAGGACTCCCTTTCTGATGACTCTTCAATAATGAATTAACAACACTTGCTAAAGATTTTCAGTCTTGGAAATGTATTATTTTAGATCTATGCAAGTATGTAATATGGGTTTTGATCAAGGTATCACACTTGAAGTAAGGTAAACATATTGTACTCTTATTATCTATTTGATCTGTAAACAGTGCCAAAAATGTAGTAAGTTCATTTCACAAGATCTATTTTACAAGAAAATATTTTGAGTGGCACTGATTTTTTGCCTTCTAATTCCCCGTTGGCAGAGTTCTTAAAATATTGGTTGCACATTTCCTGCTACTGCAATCTAAGAAATTCTGATCCAAAGATTGATTTTAGTCAGCTTGCTTCCACCTTTGTTTTTCTTCATAAATCTAAGCACCATCATTTCTTCAGAGAACCAGCTCCTCCCACCCTGAGGAAAGCTACCACCACAGCTAAGATACTGCTGCTTTCAAAATTTCCAGATGAGACCAATGGTTTGCCCAGGACCACCAGGTGGGGACTTCTATCACAATATTAGGTTTTCTAAGAGCCTCTAAATCCTCCTGTGTTTCCTCATTAGTGCAATAAATACACTGAATCAGTTGGCACTGTCGTCCTACTGAACACATTTACTTTCATGCTATCAGCTGGATATCTCAGCTTCCCTTTCTGGATACTCTTTACCTCACCACCTCTCTGAATTCACTACAAAAACCCCATTTATTTTTCTGCATCATCTTGACATTTCTAATTCCTCATGTAACTATAAACCATCCTAGAAAGAAAAATTAAATATCAAAAAGATCGTGTACACTGTGGTATGACTTTACATTGATTACTCTCCCCTTTCAAGTATTTGTTTAATATCCTTTGATGAATAAATAAGCAGCATGAACTAAGAGTAAAGTAACTACTTCCTTACCACAATGTAGTTTATTCACTACACTTTTGCAGTGAATACAATGCAATTAATGTTCCAAATTTTTCAGATATATTCATTCACATTTCAACTTCTAAAATAATTTGAGCAGTTGCTAAGAAAGAGTGATCTGCCAACTGGTCAGTTAAGAACCTTTGTTATTAAACCATGATGTAGATCCTGTCAGGACATCAGATCCGTGTGTGCAGAGTTGGTTCTCTTTCCCCCAGCTGTTATTCTGCTCTTCTACAGAGTAATCCATAGAATCTCCCAAAACACTCAGCAAAGCCATTGATGTTTTTTAGTTCACCTCCACACTAATTATGACACAAAGACGTTCTTGTTAACCTGACAATGAAAAAGTTTCAACTCTTTCAACTTAAATATCCTGCACACATGATCTGTTCCAGCCTCCAGTGTTACATCTGTTCTACAACTTCTACTGACTGCTTGTCCTGTACTCCCTTACCAATCTTGCTTCTAATATTGCCATAACTATTGCTGCCATCTTCCTTAAAACACACCCTAAAATGTCTTATAGCAGTTAAATTCCATTTCAATTAAAGTATCTGTAACAAAGTCTTCTCAGAAAAAAATAAAGAGATTCTTTTTTTTTATTTCATTCTAGAATAGAAACAAAACCCACAAGATATACATTGAGCATCAAAACAAACACCATGAAAGCACAACTGATTCCAGTGGCACTTGGAGAAGTGAACTGCAGAAATATGCAGGAGGACTCTACTGATTATGAAAAGAACTAAAGAAACAAAACTAGATATGGACTGTGCATGATTCAAATTTCTACAAGTTTGCATGAAGTTCCCCCCTGAGACTCTTTTTCTCCAGACTCCAGATCTCTCAATGACTCAAGTTGTTTGTGACTTTTTTAAGAAATATTTTTAAGGGTTTTTTTAACTTTTTTTTTTAACCTAGAGTGCTTTATAGGTTTAAACAAAGCATTTTTTAAAAAACAACAAGACTTCAGTATAAAATTTAAGATACTAGAAAAATTAGAGACAACAGAATGACCAAAGATGGCAAGATCACTCTGACAGATAATGCACAACTGTTCACTGATGAGGGACACCATTAGCTGAAATCTCCCTCTGGCTGACTGAGGAGGGCAAACAAGAAAAGAGATGTGATACGAGTGGCAAAATTTGCACATAGATCAGTGCTGGATGAGAAGTGGAAGGGAGAAATGGGAACACAAATTCAGGATCTGTCAGATAAACAGACCAAATTAATTTGTATTTTAGACAAAGTCTCCTGTGCTTGTGTGCCTTTGAGACAACCAATAAAGCAATGGCAAGTGGAAAGCACTGGTTTCAGCTAATATTTAGAACTTGGGTAGTTACAAGAAAGGTAAAGTTGATGAACAGTAGAAAGGACAGAAAGATCATTTTCTGGATCTACTCAGGAAAATCTTAAAAATAAAGATTATCTTAGGAAGAGAATACAGTCAAATTCATTACCTTTAAGACTATTACCTTTTGTCTGAAATGTAGGGCTTTTGTCTGATGAAGTGTCCAAATTAACTCTGGCTGAAGCTAACACTGGAATAGAGAACTTTTTAGGAACTTCAAAGACTTGTTTCATGCTCACTTCTACACTGTAATTCACGTACTTCAGCTCTGAGGGGTGCTTACGAGGTTTCAGAAGTGCACGTCTCTGCAAGTGAAGCAAAAATACATACAGCTGAACAATCACATAAAATTTTCAGGTTAAAAAATGCAAAACTGTACAGGCTTAATTTTAAAACTGAATTCGTAATTAAGAATTTTACATAGAAATTTTGAGTGATCCTTCCAACTAAAATCTGACTTGTAAGATATTTTTAGACATCATGCATCTGAAATATTTGTTTAAGAAAAATGCATTTTGAAATTTACGGTATATCCATAATCCACCCAGAAAAAAATTCTGCTAGCCTTTATGCACATGAAGGAAAGGCAAGAAAAGGGAAAAAAAAAAAAAACCAGAAAAAGAAAAATATCTTGTATCAGTGGTAGAAAGATGCTTCTTCTACTACTTTGTAAAGTTTCTGAGTAATAAGAAGCATGAAAAAGGAGTTATTTTGCTTTTTGGCAAGGGATAACTATTAGCTAACTGGTATTTTAATATTGAAAATGTATTTTAGAAATTAGGCCATTTAGAATCAATTCTAGAGACAAGTTAGCTCCTCCTCTTGGTAAAAAGGATTGCTAATCAACAGCATGAAACACTATTAGTAAAGGATTGGAACAGTATATTAAGGCAAGCTCAATATAGACATTTGAACCTCTTAATGAACTTAATTTGACTCCTGTAGGATAACGTTTCATAAATACTGCAATGATTTAGTACACTACTTGCTCAAAATTGCCATTTTCAATCCAATAACACACTGTAATTGCAATGCTCAAGAGTAACTGTAAGCTGCACAAATTTTAAACCTAGTAATGTCTTTTTTACAGACAAGGCTTTGAACTAATGATTGTTGTGAATTATCTTGAAGCAAATCTAGGGCAGATATAAATATGGAAATATTCATGTTTTGCTAAGAAAACTGGTCTTTTTCACTCTCAAAGTATTTCAATTCTCAAAGTCTTTTGCTTTAAAATACTTCCAGGACTGCAGGTATCACAGTACATATTTCAGCAAGCCAAGGAGTGCAAATCCATTGTGGGAATTCAAAAACTCAATTTAAAAGGAAAAACAATTGTTGTTAAAGATTTCCATTAGGTGTAAGATGGTCAAATTACTGTTTAAATCAGCAAGGCTTGGGTTCTGCTTTGGGTTAGTGGTGGTGTTTTCTTGGTTTGCTTTTTTCTCCTGTTTTAATAAAAATCTCACATTTACTTGCTGATTTTAGGAAACAGACCCACACTCTGACATTGCCTTGTTTTGACCATTAATCTATCCTTCCATAGTGTCTATATAGTGTTAAACAAAAAGTACATATGGACTTTGGGAGATTTAGCTGTTAATATAGGTTTTTTGGCACAATAAATATAGAAACAGATAATTATTCAAAATTCTTTTCTATGAAGAGTAACTGGACAGATATATTTGACTAAAAAATTCACATCAAACCAAATTGTTAGGATAGTTCTTGTATTACTGTACTTGCACAACTTGTGTAAACATAATTTCCAGAAGAAACAGGAAAAATAGTTATGTGAGATGAAACTCTGAGCTCACTACTCATTTCTATCATACAAGACTGGACTCTGACATTACTCTCTCTCAAACACACACAAAATGAATTAAAAAAAAATAGGTACAAATAATTCAACTGCTATATTAATTGCAAGTTCCACTTCCCTCTGATAAGAATGAAATGCCAGAATACTTTGCAGTGGAAAAAAAAAATCATTCTAACTTGTAATGGTTCCTAACCAAAAGAATTACATACATTTACCAGTTTAAATTTGACTTGATCTTCTGCATAATCAAATACAAATTTATACCTGCAAATGATTTTCACTACTAGATTATTTTCCAACACTGAGATAAAAATCCAACATGATTACACAGTTTTGCTAATTTTAATCAACAAAATAATTGTATGATGACCTTTCCTCGAGCACGGAACACATTTGAATTATAATTATCTTGAAGAAATGCCTTACTATTTAAAAACTCACTGAAAGATTTTATTTTAAGATCCTTGTTCATGTTATCTCATTTTTAAATATATGAGGAAAAACCCCACTTGGTTTAGTATTACATAATCTATGAACCCTTCAAATGTTTCCTGGCATCTTGTAAACAAGTAAAGAATGAAAACATTTTTAATGAGAGCCCTAGTAGAAAAAGAAAATTCTGCAACCATTCACAAGACAAAACTTTGCTGCCTCATAGGCTAACATTTCCAAGAGAAAACATCAACACAATTCAGATAAATGTTGCAACTGCCCCAATTTTTAACATTTCTGTGGGCAGTGAGAGTTAAATAGAATTTAATATTTTTGAACTCTGATGGTCAATTAAGATCTAAGGCCTCTCTGTTACAAAAAGACAAATTCCAAGCATTTTAACTTCATCAACCTGATGGTTCATGATATTCCAAGTGTGGAAGTCTTATTACCAGCTAAGAATAGTATTTGCATTCAGTTCCCAGGATTAATTACTTTCTTAGAATAATTTTTTGAAAAATGAATGGAGGGTATATAAAGCATCACTTGTTATTTTTCAAGGACTTTTTGATTTTCCAAGGTATTTTCTTAGATGTACCATCTGCACTTTGTATGTGTGAAGAGTGGAAGATTACAGGGTACAGAACATTGTTACAGTTCTGAGACACCTCTCTCCTTCCTTGCACACTACTGTTCTTCAGACCCTAAGTTAGCACCATTTCTTCCTTCCAGAAATTAACTTCTAAAACTGTTTTTCATGAATAAAGAAATTTATTATCTCAGTCTTTCAGAACCCCTGTGATCAATCATGTTTGCTATCTCCCTTAATCCCATATCAAAAGAGAAGTGATGTAATATAAAATACATTGGTCTCACTTGTAAATTCAGCAAATTGAAATCTGACCACAGCTCCTTTTCTGGAAAGTTCATTCCCACTCTATCTAATGCAATTTTTTATTTCCAGTACCTTTTCTGCTCAAGGACACCATGATTCTTTCTCAAAAAAACCCACATCAATTTTTTTTAAAAAAGCAAATTCATTACACTGAGCTTACAAATTTCCATAATCATACAGAAGAACACAAAAATCCTTTTTGATCCCTGGGTGCCTATGAAGAGCACAAACTCTGAAGGTCCAAGCTGGACAGGTGTAGGATGAGACTTTGACACATCAGCCGAACAGCAGAAACCAAAGCCCCAAGTGCACAAGGTCTCCATTCATTTTTCCTTGATCAAAACTGGTGTACTGAGATAAAAACCCTCCATGGTGCTCAGTCACATGGACAGCAGCACAGAAAGGAAATGCACAATGTCCTAACATCTGGAATATGGCAAATGTGGTGTCCACACTCAGGTGAGACATGTTCAAAAGGAAGCAAAAGAGGGCCTAAGTAAATTCTTTTTAGAGCTTAACACAGAGGGCACACCTGGACACAGTGGAAAGTTAAAGCTTTAGCTTTGGCATTCTTGTACAACAGGACTTTTCCTATCATAATGTCCAGTTATACAAGGAGATTATTGGCATCTATAACTATGAAGAAAAAGTCCTGTATCTAGCAGTTGGGTCTAAAACTAAGTGTGTTATTTTGAATCTACTTCACTGACTGCAGCATCCTTTAACTCACAGTCCCAAGTAAATGAATTCTCATACTGTTATTTCTTTTTTTCTTCACTTTCCTCTATTTACTAAAATTAACAACTTCAGTCTAAACCTGTTCTTCTTCCACAATCTCTTATCTTTGTTCTGATACCCTCTTCCTGCCCTTGTTATCTATGTTCATCTAAACGTCTCCCTTTCTGCTTTCTCTTATTCATCATTACTAATTATTCACAAAACCCTTTGTTAATTATTCACTATAATGCCAGACCCAACCTTAACAGTATCTGAGAGTTCCATCCTATATTATCTTTACTACTACTCAAAAATGTTTTAAGAGGAATTAAAAAAAGGAACACTCAGGAGGTAAAAAGTAACACAATTTAATGGGAAAAAGATTTAAAAATCATTATTTGTTACTAATTCTAATAATTTAAACAATCAGAATAGATCTTTGCTCCTTACAGCAACAGAAGAAACAGTAAAAACACAGTAAAAAAGTACCTAGGACTTTTAGCTGTGTATAGGTGAGTCTAGTTACTGATTATGCACCTCTACTTACCGATTATGCATATCCAGTTTGACTCCAAAAACACAGCCCACCTTTATTACTGTTTTCTATGTGACTTAAGTAAACATGACAAAATTTAAAGTTTAGAGAGACTGGAGATCATGCAATTATTTTGTAATTTATTCTTCAGTTTGAAAGGTAAAAAATGGTAAGGGTATTTTCCCTTCTGTCCGTCTCTTGTCTAACATGATTCTACCTGCAGGAAGCAAGTAGAAAGATGGAATAGAAATGCAAAAGAGAACAACAGATTTCCAAAGATTCTGGATTTATCTCTAACCTACAATATGTGCCCCAAAGGATTTCATGAGCCTAAATAATCTATTGAACTATGGGTGCTGTAGATGGGCTTTTTTTCTTTTTTGCCTTTTATTTTTTGTGGGGAAAGGGGATAATTTAGATCACCTAAAAGCATACTTCAGCTCCATTTTTCACTGCAGAACACCAGCCCCCCTCAAAAAAGGTTTCTCCAGTTAATGCTACCAGAATTTGTGTGTTGTCACCTATATACAGATAGTTGGCAAGAATTTATTACAAAAAGTTTTTAGGAATATATTTCATAATTTAGTCTGAATAGTGGATATTGAGACATTTTCAATGTGTAAACTCTTTTCTATCCCAGTAGCAGAACTTCTCCCCTGTATTTGTCATAATCAAGTATAAGACTTTGTGTGCATGGAACAAAATACTTCTTTCTGCACATTAGTTTCATTTCTCACTTGATAATTCATTCAGTGCCAGTATCCATCATTATGTCTTTTGTAAGGTAATTTAGCTAATTATCCTCCACTCTTCCACGATACATTTGGTTTTAGAACTCATATTGAATCTTAGCATGTCTAGTGGTACAAGGTGTGTTCCTATTGTGTTCTGTCTCGATCCCATCCACAACTTCAGAGCAGTTAGGTTAAGTATTTTCCAAGTGACTGTGATATTAAGGGACTTGAAATATGAAAACTCAATAAATTGTCACCACAGCAGTGGATTAGCCATAATCCCAAAGGAGACTACTTGAGTCTAGATGACAGGATTGCAATTGTTGTCCCACTCCAAACACACAACAGATTAAAGATATGTTTATTTGTTTTATATTACTTTTCAAACAAACAGCATAAATTTAGCAACATCAAATCACGAGGGAAAATTTTTTCTTCTTAGCACTTGGAACCATACTTGGGGAACTGTGTAACTGGAAAGCTGGAATAACATTGCTGCCCAGCAATTGGTCTGAGGCCAGGTACCATCAGGGCACAAGGGAAATTAAAACCCAGAGTGTGGATATCATCCTCAGAAAGCTATACTTGAATTCTTCATGAGGAAAAGTCTTTTTTATTTGGCAGTATTACTATTACAAATTTATTCACAAGTAATAACTGATTGTTTAATGGACTACCTTGATGGACATTTTATTTCTAGATGTTGAAATCTTGGGAAAATATATATAGATTGGAATGAGGCATAAGAGGAGAGCTATATCTTATTAGAAAAACTTGTGGTTTTTCAAAACTATTTTGCATTGATTGCAAGACAAGGAAAAGTCTGTCCTGCTCCTTCATTTATTCTCAAGGTCTACTGTTTTGGGGAAAAAAAAAATCAATTTCTTACAAAAATATGCATAATGGAGGTAACTAATACAGATACCTATTACACTGAAAGCTTTTTTAATAAACAGGTATTTTTCAGAAATAAAGTAAAATGTGAGGACTTTTCCTAACTGCAGTCAAGTTTTCTTAGAGGAAGGACATCATAATAGCATGGGGTAACAAAGTAGCTTCAGAATGAACATGTAAAATATTGCAGTGCCTAAAGGGGAATTGGGATTAGTAACTATCAGATTACAGATGTGTGAAAAAAAACATAATTTCTTGAAACAAAAGAACAATTCAGTCCTACAAATCAAGGACAACTAAATTTAATTGCAGCACCAGACAATTGTGTTTCTCACCTCTACTCTGGAGAGCCCCAACAATGCAGTTGCAACTCGAACGCTGCTGCTCTGCAGAGTCCCAGTGATCAGTCTCCTCTCATACTCAAAAGCTGACATCTGCTGCTGTGCAGCAACAGCCAGGGCCCTCTCTCTTGACTCATTGATCAATGGAATCCTCAGATTTTCCTCCAGAGTCTGACCAAGTCCACATTTCAAATATAAAACTGGCTGTACTGGGCTTGTATCTGTTAAAAAACCCAAATAAATGAAAGAGCAAAACAAAACCACACACCACATTTATCAGCTGGTGGAACTGCAGAGTGTTTAAAATTTCTAATCTCCAAAGAAAATAAGAATACAAAATTCCTTCAATGTCTAGTTCCATGCTATTAATCTAGTACATGCCATTTATTACCTACAATACTTTATTTTTCAACACAATAGGGAAGTAAAAATTAGCAGACTGAAATGCAACCCAAAATTTAGCTAATAGGGCTAAGAAATAGCTACTAAATCAGCAAATAAAAAATCCCAGTCTTTAGTGTTACTACTATTATGACAGTATTAAAAGTTTACCAAAACCTTTTTGCTGCCTACACAACGTAGTCACACTTTTATCCCTCTAGATGATGTTACATCCCCTCTAAAAGAAACCACCAGAAATTATTTCAATTAGGAGCAACACTGCTTCTGAAATAGGACTGACAGGAGTTTATCTCTGGCAGTTTGAAGACAAAAGCATTGGAATATCTGTCAAATTATATCACTGCACACAAAACTCATGTTTTAAAATTCTAAATAAAGATGACTTGTCCTGATTAATACGGATAGCAACCTATATTCAGAAGAAGAAAATAAGAAAAATTATGAAAAGGAATTTATGTAGACTGTGTTGAAAACAATACAAGAGGAACCAGCTGATGCTCTGAAGAGAAGGAACTGGAAAACACTAGAAGAAATATTGCATATATTCATTATAATGTATTTTTCACACTTCACTATAAACAACTTTTTTTTTTAACCACATGAATTTAATTAATTTTAAGAAAAAAACCACAGAAATAAAAGAATATTTGAAAAAAAAATTGCTCTGTTTTACTCTTCTCCCTTCTATTCACTGTACCTTCTGAGGTATCAGTAGCATGCAGAACATTGGGACTATCCAAGGCAGGCAGTTCTGAAGGCAAAGGTAAATCACCTGTTCCCTCAATCAGGTATACAAAGTCTCCAATCTGAAACACAAGGACACATCCACACACTTCAGAAAGCAACTCATGAAGAACAGGAAGCAAAGTGTTACAACTAATAGCAAAGATATCCTAGTAACATCTAAGATCTGACCTGTGCAATAATTTACATCTTCAGGAGAACTGGTTTTTTCTAAAGTATGCCTGAATATAAGAAAATTATTATTTCAAGCCATGCTGTGATAATAAAGTAACATTAATTGATAACATTAAATCTGAAAAGCTAAGCAATTTAAAAAAGCAGAATCCTTTCAAACTCCTCATATAATTTAACTGAATAAGGGCACCCTGACCCATAAATACAGCAAAAAACTCAAATTTTAACTGTCTACTACAGTTTCATATAATTAAACACATTCATGAGCAACCTTCATTGCTCTTCACCATTGTGAAGTTTTTTAAAAAAATGTTTACAATAGTTTTGAGTCAGAAACGTTTCTCTAGAAAGCAAAAAAAATTGAGGTCAAGGCAGGTTAGTGTCCTGTACAAATTTGCCTTTAAAAAATGAAGTTAATAAATCTTAATTATTTAATTTAAAAAATGGAAAATCTACAGAAGTTTGATAGTAAATATAAACATGACCTACAACAAGGAAAGACAGTCATTTTTCATTAACTAGCAGAGAAATAACACTTTGAATTATAGATGGAATGAAAAAAATAAGGTGCAAATAAAAGACAGGAAAGTATTTTTGAAGAAAACTCACTGAAAATACTCCAAATTAAAGTCCACAATCAGAATAGCCCAAACTAAAAAGATATCTAAGTTAGGTACCATACACTTATCTGAACTAGGCTGGAGATTTAACATATATAGTGCATATATTGCTTTGATAACTTCTTTGTGTTTACCACAGATTTTTTTTTGACAATTTTAGCTTCTACTGATTGCAAGATAAAGAATTAAATGCCTCTGCAACAATTGATATAATTTGCACATTGTCTCTTTTTATTTCCATAAACCGTATGCCATAAAACTCTGCCCTAAAAACACATATTCTGTCTTTTATTCTTCATTCCAGATATGAAGGAAATAATTTATTTATATAATTTATATAAATTGTGCCAACCAACACAATGTTTTCCTTTTAATGCTGCTCAATAACATAAGAAAATCCGGGTTTTTCCTTTGCCTTTGTCTTTATAGTTTTATCAGATATTTATGTTAAGGCTAAAAACACTGCAATTATATTTCTGACCCAGCAGAAGGAAAGCTTTTCAACTTTGATGGTATTTTCTCCCCTTCCTTGATTCAAGAGCTCACACAAATCGTCCTTGAGAAGGATTAAAGAAACCTCCAGCAAAATTGGATTCTCACACACAAACAGCCACTCCTGGGAACCAATTTAACAGGAATTATTCCTGTTTGATACAGTGATTTGGCTTTATAAGGGCCTTTAACAAGCTCACAGCACACACAACTGATTTTATGAAGGTGCTGGTTGCTGGGATGCCATTCTGCTATCAGCTACTTTTCCTGTCCTTGATGACATCAATATGCTTTTAGGAAGGAACAAACTTCCCCAATTTCCTCTTTGCTTGGAAGAATTCTGGGGTTTTGATCTCCACAGAATGCAAATCCAGTTTTCTTTCCACTGAGCTTTTTCCCTGATGCTTTGGAACAGAATGAGTATTTCACTGAACTTTGAGAGTTTAGCTTGTATGTCCATGGTTTTAATGCTTTATATTTCCATTTTCCATCAGCTGCAAACAGGACAGCATCAACATTGTGTAGGGTTTACTGTTAATGAAAATAGTTAATAAAAGAGCTGTTGAATTATCTATCCAATCCCACTGCTATCTGATGTTTCAAAAGAATGTTGGCCTACTAGGAATTTGCAGTCACCCATGCAAGCCAGTAAGTAAGAGCAACAGATAACAAAATGTTCCTTCAATACACAATTTACTTTTATATTAGACACTTGGCTGTAAAAGTCTGGACTGACACTCTTAAACTATGATTTAATATATTATTATCATAAAAATTCCATGGGTTTCACATTTAAATTACCTCCCAGAAACAATGATATATTTTTAAAAAGCAACACAGTTATGCTTAACAATATATATCTTCTATGAAAGGATCTATGCTAAAAATCTGAAAAATGCCTGTTTCAATTTTTCTTAAAGAAAACAATGAAATACTGAAACAAATCCTTGAGAAATGTGCTAAATGGCTTGTGCTGTCATTTCAAACCTTAGAAAAGCTAACATAAAGATTATTTCAAAAATAAGGAACATTCTTGAGGCCAGGATCCTTGAATCAGTGTATCTTCTTGCTGTTATTACAGATATACAGCTGCTGTAGTGATGTATAGGATTCCCAAACAGATTTGAGTGATTTAAATATTAATACCTTGTTCATTGATTGTAATGAAGGACAGACCTACTCTGGTTATTATTTTGGTCTATTTGTCAAAAAGGGTAGGAAAGGTAGGTACGAAAAAACCACAGAAATGCTTAATTAAATTATTTATTTGATTTTATATATAGCACAAGTCCATATTTGAATGATGCCAGACTCCTCATTGTGTAAAGTCATTTGATCATCATACAGCACAGTGGCTGAACTTCTTTGTCAGTTAGATAATTGTATGACTGAAATATTGCAGCCATTGACTAAATATTTAGGAAAGCCAAATTCCTCCTGTGTCATTACTATATGGCCCTAAAATCATGTTGGCTATCTTATAGTTTCATCTTTCCCTAGGAAATTTAATAAAATTCCTCACAAATTATACAATTAAGTAGATGCAGGTAATTTTTCTAACCTGAAGATCTGCATATCAAAAATTTTGCACTTTGAGGAACCTTTAAGTGCATCACACCTACAGCTAAGCTGGAAGGACCAGGTGTTCCAGAAGAAGTTACCATGCAGGACTTAACAGCAGCTTCTCTGAGGCATTAACACTTCCTGCAGTGAAAAGGTCAACTAAACCTTTGTTAAGAACAGTGACTAGTAACTTGGTGTCTAAATTCATTTCTATATCACCACTGGAGGCAACACTGGGCATGTCAGAAATGTACTTTTCCCTTTCAACCTGAACTATGACCATTCTACAGCTCTGAGCACATCTCCTAGATTAACACTCTTTCCTTAAAAGGTCTAAATTTCCTTTCTCTTCACTATATTATTTAACTTTCAGGCTCTATTCCTTGTGTAGCATGAGCCTACTCTTGTCAGCCAGGATGTGTACTTCTGCTTCTAATAAAGATACAACAGGTAAATTGTCAATAGCAGAGATTTAAAGGGTATAAAATCATAACAGGTAAAAGGAGGTTCCTCTCAGATTTAGCCCCAGACAGCAGTAGGTTCTTCCTTGTCTAGAGACTCCATCTAGATATTTCATTAAATTAAACTGATGGAGCTAAAATTCTTTTATGAATGTACTGCTGTTGATGTGCATTTCTTCCCTAATAATTTCTCTCTTAGAATGATGCCCTAAAATTCTTTTATGAATGTACTGCTGTTGATGTGTATTTCTTCCCTAATAATTTCTCTCTTTGAATGATGTGAGCACTGGATTGATTTTCCACTGAACCATCCACAAAGATTGCTAACCTCTGACACAAGGACATTAATATAACCTCTTTGTGGGTGATTCCCCTCTGTCAATAAAGTGTGAGCTCACTATTTCAATGTATTCTCAACAGAAAATCCTCCTTCTATCTCTGCTAATTTTCATGAAAATCAAGAGAACTGTACAATCTTTAAGACATCCAGTCATATGTTTTTTTTCTTTAAAGTATAGCCAGTATTTTCAAACACTGTTCACAAAGACAGGCTTGGGCATCATTGTATTAGTTTTAGTTTCCTTATGAACAAGATAAAAAATTAAGCTGGCCAGGTGGCATAGCCAAAGTCATGTTTAAGCAATAAAAAACCCCCATCAAACACACAAACACCAGATACTAGCAGAAGTTCCATGTTTTATAGAAGGGAAAAATATGGAAGCTGAGAATGTGTAGGAGAAGAAGTCATTTAGTTTTAGATGCATTGTTACAAATCATCAAAATGTGGCAGAGAGAAAGGCAGAGGCATGTAATTGCACAGAGGGGAAGCTGAAACACAAAGGAAGTGTTATGAAGGGTAAGAAGCAGAATGCAAGTCTTGAGATCAGCCACACATAAGAGAAGATTATAGAAACAACTGGGTTTTGAAAAACATCGACAGCCAGAGACAAAACACAGTAGACAGGTTAAAGAGGTGAAAAGATGGACTAAAGACACAGAAATAAGATTGTGACCACTGAGATAAAGGATTACAGGAACATGAAAAAGCTGGATTGCAAGGTTTTACCTTATGAAATTTGATAAAAATCAGATCTTGGTAATTTGATTGAATTTTATTTAAATATATATGTATATATGGCAAAACCCAGGCTACATGAGTCAAGAGAGACTGAAAGGTTGTGGAGTCAGTATTCATGTACAGTCTTTTCTCAATGGAACTCTGATTGAGAGGAAAATTTTAAAAGAGAAAGCAAGGAAAATTATCATTCTACTTTAACAGCATACCCTAAATACAGTGATGAATACATGGAGGAGTACAACAGTAAAGTCTTTATCCATTCCCTGCCTATGCATTACTCTCGCACCCACGTCAGGACAAATTATTTAAATTGGTTTTCTTTTCTGAAGCTCAGATGCCTAGAAAAGCCACCAAAATAACATTCCTTCCACTATTACTTTTTATTACTTAGTGGTTTTAAAGTGAAAAGTTGCCTGCAGCATTTCATATAATTCTAATTATGTGTAAAAGGACAGTTGCCCTTGATCAGAACCCCCAAGTCCCTTTTCATAGCACTGCTCTCATCCACATGATTGGCAAAAGTCCTGATTCTTACCTGACATGATAAACACAGAACAGACACTTTATTCTTACCTTTTCATTAACCAGAATGACAGTGCAGTAACGCTTTTCCTGATGAAAGGGGAGGAAGTGAATATCTAAGGTTGCAGAACCTTTCCCTTTCAAGGAAAGGTTTTCCATTGGACTGAAGAACTCATGCAGGAGGCCAGACTGATCAGCTGTAAAAATGAATTTAAGTGGATGTTTAGATACAACAGCTCAGCTTTTAAAATAAAGTAGTTGCATGAGTTTATAAAAAAGGATACTGTATACAGCCTCCTGTAGCAATCAGTACTTAAGGCACACCTGTAATCAGTAATCAGTATTTACAGTTACAGTTGTTTAGGTGTGCTGCAATATTGCATGCTGTAATATTTAAATACATTTTGCTAATTACCTGTGTTCTTATTCTGTGCACTGAAACAAAACTGGGGAAAACAGACAGTTACCACCACTGAAAATTCCCTAAGGAGGTACACCCTCGAAGAAAAGGTTTACTCACATTAGAAGAAAAAGTATAATTTACTACTGTTTAAACAAAGAATCTCACTCTTAGAGCAGCAACTATGTCTGAAATCCTCTAGAACAGGCAAAACCTAAATACTGGCAACACAGACTTCCTTGCAGTGCTTTCACAAAAGCATTAAGCTGAAAAAGAATCTTTGGGTTGAATCTGGCAGAGTCTTTCTCACTGTATGTTTTTCACCTGCTAAGCACATTTTGACACTGCAGGACCAGACCTTCAAGTTTTGCTGGCTGGCTTTCTAAACAGGACAGCAGACTTAAGAATATACATGAAAGTGAAAATAACAGAAATTAGTGAGATCCCATAAGAAAACCATGTCAAACTCTGGCCAAACAGATAGAACAGGGGTGGGACATCCACAACTCCTCTCTGAACACCCCATGCCAGGGCCTCACCCCTCTCACAGTAAAGAACTTCTTCCTAGTATCTAATCTAAACCTGCCTTCCTTCAGTTTAAAGACATCACCTCTTATTCCATCCCTACATACCCTTGTAAAATGTCCCTCTCCTGCTCTCCTGTAACTCCTCCAGGTACTGGAATGCCACAATAAGATCACCCTGGAACTCTATCTTCTCCAGACTGAATTTTTGACTGTGATGCACAATTTAAGGCCAACATTTTATGAAAACTATAAATAATAGTGAGTATATCCATAAAAAATATTTAGTGAACATACTTAGATGTCAAAATCTTGCTTCTGTAGATAATCTAATTTCTACCATAGTAAGACATGAGGTATGGCATAGGTACTTACCCCAAGTCTCTTTCTTTGAATCTTCAGGCAGTGCACCATCTTTTGAATATAATATATTACTTTCAGAACTAAAAGGAAAAAAACTTAAAGCAATATTCTAAAGCTGGACATTTCTACTACCAATAGATATCTTAGTTCCCCTTTTTATTAATAAATACCAGAAAAGCAAAGGTTTCAACACAAAAGACCCCCCACCAAAATTTGGAATCATTTTCCAGCCAATAAAGTTAAAAATCACCTTATCTACTTGAGGTGGCTACAGTAATGAGCTATACTATCTAACATTGCAGTTATTCATTCAAAAGAAACCTAATGCAATCAAGGCTTTGTCAAAGAAAGGAGAAGGGGATGAATCTTATCCTAATCACCTGAACTCTGTTCATTACAATATTGCTTTTCAAGAATATTTAAAAAGAACAGATATACTTGGAAAAAACTAGCTTTGAACAAAATCTCCTTTGAACTCCCATCCCCCCAAATCAAACTGTGCTCCTTGACCATCATATTTTCTTAATGTGACTTTATTTAATTTTCTATTCCTCTTCACAAGTAATTCCTACCATTGCTGACAGGTGTTAAGATTGTGCAGTTACATTTATGGAAGGAGAATTTTGCTTAATTTACAACAAGCACAGAGCTCAAAGATGTTGAAAACAATACTGTAATGTATCTCAAAAAATACTGCAAGTTTCAGCTCAGGACTCAGATTTAAAATTATCCACACATAAAAGTCATTCCCCCTAGCAGTAAAAATTGATGAATCAGCATACAGCAAACAATTACTACATACAGTGTTTGATGTTGGGTCTCTCTCAAAATAAATAGTTAATCTCGCTGGGCTAAGAAAAAAATCACCTTAAATAAATGGACTTGCAAAATTCTTAGAATATGTTACCCTGGAGATTTTTTTTAATACCTATACTTAAAGACCATTTTTCAGAAAGGAAAATGATCTCTGAGTATATGCATAGAACATACTATTTATATTGTACTTTACAAATAAGTATCTCACATTAAAAAAATACAAATTTTGTATAAAACATAATTTCTCTCAATGCTTTATCTTTGAATGAGAAAGCCAAGTCATACTTGCAAAAACAGAGACTGCAGCAGAAGAACCACAGTAAAAGTAACAAATAGCTCAAGAGCTGTTTGAAAAAATAATAATAATACAACACATTACATTTTTTCACTGGTGAGAATTATACATTGAATAAGTCCTTTTCTCAGATCTGAACAACTGAGAAACTCATTAGACTGATTTAACACGGTATTGAACTTCTCTCAATATCAATTTTTTCTTACTTCAGTGAACAAAGCACTTGCAGGTAAGTGATGGGAAAAGAAAACAAACCTGTGTTGTGGAAGACATGAACATTGTGTCTCATTCTTCCATAACAAAAAGAAATAGCATTTTGCTCAATAATAAAACTGAAAGGAATAAAGTTCAGAAGGTATAAGAAGCTTGGTTATGTTCAAAGTCTGGTTCAATACATCCTCCTTCAATACACAGAGAAATAAGGAAAAGGATTAGGCAGAAGAGCTTAAAGCTGCCATAAAATAAGTCTACACAGACTGTTCACTGCACCTGGATCAGGCAAATCCCTGGGATCAAAGAATGTGGAATGAATGGCTCAAAAGCAGCCCTGTGGAGGAGGACTTGGGAATAATAGTAAATGAAAGACTCCAGATGTGTTGGCAATGTCCACTCTCAGCCCAGAGAGCCAAACATGTCCTGGGCTGCATCCAAGGCACCACGGGCAAGGAGGGGACTCTGCCCCCTTGCTCTGCTCTGCTCTGCTCTGCTGACACCCCACCTCCAGAGCTGCATCAGCTCTGGGGTTCCAGCACAAGAAAGACAGAAGCTGCTAGAGGAGGACCACAGAAGTGGTCAGAGTGCCAGAGCACCTCTCCTGTGAAGATATCCCCAAGAAGATAAGACTCTAGGAAGACCTCACTGTGGTCTTTCAATACTTAAGGCCAGGGTAGAGGGAGCTGGGGATGGAGGGGGGAGAGGAGAGCAGCTCATAAGAAAGAGAGAGAGACCAAGCAACTTTTCCAACTGCCCCTCATTTGGTTTGGGGTTTTTTGCTAACAAAGCAAGGTAATTTTATTGTTCATTAAATGAGCAAAAAGTTCAAGATTATATTACAGGTGAGGATGGGTTAATGAGGACACCTTTCAGTTGCCTGGCTGAGGTGTGAATACTTCCAATTCATTGTTGCTGTGGTTCATTTCAAACAGTTCAGATTAAAATCACAGCCTGGATAGGAAGGGACCTGAAAGATCATCCAATTCCAACCCACTTCCATACTTTGCACCAGTAGGAGTCTAGTATCTGCTACCTGAGTTGTCAGATACTGGTTCCAACATAACACCACAAAGCCCCTGGGCTTGCTGTTATCAGGTGTGCCAAAAATCCAGATCAAAAGGAAAATCATGTCTGCAGTCAACACAGAGAGTGTGCATACATCATCATGGTATCTGAGCTATCCATATGTCATAGTGTGTCTTTACTCTTCATTCCAGGCTCCAAATAGGCCAATAATTCTGTTTTTCATTCAACACATTCTCAGAAAAAATAAAAAAATTACTTTCCTATATGTATTTGGAACAGAATTTACTAGATGATCTTTTCAGTCCTTCATAGCTCCAAATTCTATATATTACTGAGGGGCAATAAAAAGTGCCAGACACCATTAGGAAATCTTAAATTCACAGAGCAGCATCTTAATCAATGAACTTTAGGATGTTTAGCAAGCAAATATCTTATCAGAGAGAAGGGATACAACAAACTGCTTAGAAATGCATTGAAAATACTGGAACATTTGAACACAAAATTCACATCTAAGATTCTCACCAGTTTCCCCACTCTGTGGAATAGTTTGTGATCTCAGAGCAGAGTAGGATAGAAACTAAAACAGGAGCTACCTAAAATAGGTATTAAGGCTCAGAGTAGGTGAATTTCTTTTATATTAAATATTACCCAAAATTGTAATGACTCCTGATAATACATTTGTAAAGTGTATTTTCTGAAACAACAGGTATTAATGCTGTATCTCATATTACACAGAGACACCATTTTGAGATCCTAATTTTTTTGTCCTTCTTCCAGTAAGTAAATACAGGTATTCTGCATAATGTAATTCTTTCCTTGGCACATGAAACACCTTAGAACTTACACTTAGAAAAGTGTAAGAATGAAATTCAAAAAATGAAATTCTTTGCAATTCCTGACATTATCTCCAGTTTTAAAAAAAGGGGGTAATTAACTTAACAGTAAGAAGCTATACACAATGCATAGCTTCACTTGAAATTCATTCATTAATTTTTCCTTTTTTTAGTTTAGAACACATTTTTTAATGTAAAAATATCAACATTCACAGCTTGTTTTGCAAATCAATCTGTTCAATTGTGATCCAGCCTTATGGACATTGTACTGCATATGATAATCTGCTTAGTCATGATCTTAGAACAGGACTATTAGTGAAACATTGGTATATCTTTACCCCTTCCTAGTTTTACAGTAGGAAATCTATGAAGGAAAAGTTAGCTATTAAATCTAACCTTGAACTTTTACTGTCATTTGATACTTTTTTTTCTTGTGGACATCTTAAAAATACCAACTTGCTTGAAAGCTATGGGTAGTTTTACATTGCACAGAATTTCTGGGCCATGTGGTGTGCTTCTCTCCACCTGGTTTTCCTTCTCCCACAGGGAACAGACTATGCTGGCACACAGATGTAGACCAAAGATAATAATTGAAGTGTCAAGGGCTTGGAAAAGCACAGAGAAGTGGAAAACTTGAAAAAGTCATGTCTCAATACACTTGAAAGAAAAACTATGTTAACTGGATTAAAAAAAAAAAAAAAGGTACTGTGTTTCTCACCAAACACATCCAGTTCTGCATGAATAAAGAAATCTTGCCTGCAACCACTGAAGGGCATGGGCTACTGTTAGAGTTTTGGGCTCAGACACTGCTGTGTCCCTGCAGGGACACAGCTCCTCAGGCTCTGGCTCCAGCCTGGGATCGTTCCAGTCACACCATGATGAACCCACGCCACCATGACCGAAGGGCTGGGCTCCTCTCCAGCCTCAATGACACCGTTCTGGGGGTCTGTGACACTGCCCAGGGGAAAGCTGGCAGGTAAAAGGGTCACCTGCCAGGCAAAGCTTCTCTCAGTGAGGTTTAAAGTGGATCTGACATATCTGGAGGCACAGGATGAAGATGCAGAAGGAGCTCTGAGCCCAGTTGGTCATGCTGGGATGATGATGTTGTCATTTGCATGCCTTGGTCCGGACATCAATCTTGTAGACACGATTACCCAAAGGGCAAGCACTGACTTTACAGCAGTTTTACACTTACAGAGCACTTAGAGAAACTGGCCCTCAGTTTGTACATGGCATTTTCTGGATTTACCAAAAGAATAAAAATCTTCTTACTGATCAGTTATGAAATATACACACATTACTTTTCTAACACAAATTTCAGAAGTTTGTTCCATTCAAGAAAAAGATCTTCTGAAAAGGGACATTTAAGTGGCTTCTGTTATTGATGACAGAAACATCTCAACATAAACAAAATCAATACTGGAAATTTCTAAAGATTTAAGATGCCCTGAAATCAATTTCCATAAGAATGAGATCTGGACATGTGATTAAAATTACACTATTTAGACTGATTGTCTGGGGATAAATTAAGCTGAAATACGGAAGATGATTAAAAAATCCTTTTTTATGTCAACAATTATTATACACTTATTTAGTTTAGTAGGAAGTGTAGTATAAATTACACTTTAGAAAACTATTTCCAGTTAAAATATGTGTTTATTTTTTCTTAATAATAAAATGTTCACTATTTTTCTGCTTTTTTTTTATTTTAAAAAGAAATTCGGAAAACATTCTGCATTTCATGGCATGGCTGTGGAATATCCCTATGATTACAATTCAACCTACAGCATTGACAAGGTAGTAGTTTATGATATTTCCCAGTAACCCTTGAATAAGTGCTTCAGGATTTTGAATGTTTACATGAGCTTTAAAAATTACAAGTCCCAATCTGTGAAAAGAGTTTAAATTATTAAACAAAAAATATTGAACTACTCAAGAATTTTTCTTTTTTTAAATCTGCTTATAATTTTTTTGCAGTACTGTCCTGGTTTCAGCTGGGTAGAATTAATTCTTTTATCTCAGCAGCTGGCACAGTGCTCTGTTTTAGCATGGGATGAGAATAACATTGATAACACTCTGATATTTTATTTGCTGCTGAGCAGTGTTTACTCCAAGTAAAGGACTTTCCAGCTTCCCATGCTCTGCCAGGAGCAGATTCCCAAGAATCTGTGAGGGAGCACAGCCAGGGTGGCTGAGCTAGAGTGGCCAAAGGAACATCACAGAACATCAGGCTCAGCATGAAACCCTGGCAGAGCTGGCCGGGGGGGGGCACTGCTCAGGGACTTAGAAAAGAAAGCAATTTTTTCCTCTGAAATACTTTGTTGTAGTATAATCTTCTGCCTAAGAGTACCTTAAAATATTCTAAAAAAGAATTATATAGATAAAGAACAATTGGTTGGGCATCTTCTGTGGTATTTCCATGTCCTACACTGTAATTCTTTACAACAGGTAGCACACAGCTATGCACCAACAGGTAATATTAATAGAAATGTATGATCCAATATATTACAGCTAGCAGTTGTTATCTGGAACTTACCTAAAATTTTGCTCCTTCTTTACTTGCCTGGCTTGATACACTTTCTCTGGGTTCACTAAATATTGTGTGGATTCCAGCAAAATTACCCTGGAGTATGACAAGCACACATAATGACTGAATTTTTAACTTGCAGAATGAAGATGAAACTCAATTTATTCTAACTTTTAAATGCAGGTTCAGTAAAGAAGCTTATTATCTTCAATTAAAGATACTTCAAAAGTACTTGTCCTGGCTTAACCTTAGTTTTTTCTGCAAAAGATCTTCTCCCTTGGTATCAAAATAGAATTTCCTAGTGTTATTTGCTAGCAAATAATATAGCCCCTGATGAAACACTAGATTGTTCAAAACAATTACATAAAACCGAATTACTTAATCACTTCATTGATAATTTCCAAGGGAATTAACCAAACTGATTCAGCCTCACTGACCACCTCAAGGATTTCAAAATAAAAGACAGAAGCTAATTAAACTTATATGATTCCTACACACAAGGCTTGGAGCAGTAGAAACAGTCCTGTTACAGGATTGTTACTGTTGTTGTTGTTATTATTACGATTTGCACGTACCAATCCTATTTTGTGGGGGAAAGAGAAATTTAATTTGCAGCTTCTGCGACATGTATATTCATGTTGCATAAAAAAAAAGTTCAATATGTTGTGAAAGATGGTTCTTGCAAATAAATGAATGAGATGAACCAATGCTTAGCCCTAAAGACTAAAGACAAAATATGGAGTCAGATCACAAAAATAGATTTTAAAGGGGTACAACAATCTATTTCCTTTGTACTAAGGAAAGCAACATTTATAACTCTGCAGTGGTTGCAGCTATGATGAATACAAATTAAGCATTAGACTAACTGATAATGATGAAAGCCCCAAGGCAAAAGCATTTTTTTTCCTTTTGCATGCTTAATAACTTAAACAGCAGGATAAAGCAGATTGGGGAAAAACAACCAACTATTAATTAACATGGCTTGTTTCTCTTTGTAATTCTGCTGGACCTCAGCCAAACACAAAAATATAAGCAAGGTTCATGAACTCTGTTTGATTAAAGCTCCAGCTTTACTGCTTACACTGAGACAGATTTCAATTAAGGCTTATTTATCTTCTTTATTCATTATGATAGCTTCCACTTCATAGTGCTTGTAACAATTTTGGGAATGCAAATCCCCATCATTTAACCTGCAGGTTTTACATTTTTAAGAAGAAGAAAATTATGGAAAAGAGTGGATAAAACAGCATGATCATTAAAGACCTGTCTTTATATCACTGTCTACCTGAATACGGCTTCAGTTCTGAAGGGATTAGTAACATTTAGGTTAAATTTCTTCAGCTCATAGCATGGGGATCTGCACTTCATCATACCCTAAAAGAGAATAAAAAACCACAAGGCCAAGAATCAAGTTATCATCATTTTCTCCTTCTTATCTTTACATGTCCTCTATTTTTTCTCTTGCCCCACCCTTCCTTTCTAACATAGTCAGAGGGGCGAAAAAAAAGAGAGGATCACATAAACACCATCTAAGTTCAGAAGCCTACCCAGATGTGCTCAGTGAATGTGGGTTACAAACATGGGCCTACCTGCCCTGACTGGGACATATCTGACAACTACAGAGCCTCTGTGGTTAGAAAGCACAAATAAATACAGAAACATCTAACAAAAGCTTGTGGTCCATCTACATGTGACATCTGAAATCACTAGGCTGAAGCACATCAACACCCCCAGAACTGAATTTCCAATAACACTCTTTTGCTGGAAGGGCTCCAGATTTATTTTCAGAGCATTTACTGCAAACTTTTACCATTTATTCAGGATCCAAATATGATTTATGTCCTCAGGAATCTTAGTTATTCCTCTAGGTTTCTTGCTGCATGTGCATAGTCTAATATTGGAAATCTGAAAATTCATAGGTCAAAGGTGAATGCTGACGGTAACTCAAATTTTCATTCTTATCTCAGTTCTCTTTTGTTTGATATAATGTACAGAATAACAATATTTTTTTGGTGACAATATTAATCATACACACATAAACTTACAAGAGGCTCTATATTCTTAACTTCAGATCTCAGGGAGAATGTCATTGTGGCACCATCTATTCCATCAACTTTATTTGAGATCAGTATCAACACTGCTTCTGCAGGGTGCAGGAAACGAATTGTGAATTCCACAGTTATAAAGCCTTGTCTCCTACAGAAAAAAAGTGCAAAACCAGGGCTCAGAAATTGCTCAGAAATGCAATTTCAGGAGCACATTTCAGAGTCTTTGTAAGGGAAGAGTCTTAGAAAAGAAAGCAATTTGTTTCCTCTGAAATACTTTGTTGTAGTATAATCTTCTGGCTAAGAGTACCTTAAAACATTCTAAAAAAGAACTATATAGATAAAGAACAATACTGCTTATTGCTTTTTACATCAGCACATAGCTTAATTTTTGTTCACACACATTAGCATAGGAAGTTCTCTTTCATTAGAGTATCACTCTAAGTTAACAACTGATCCAATTTATGCTCTATTTGAATAGAGCATTGGTTTTTTCTGAATTAAGCAGTCAGCCTGTTATGCATTTTGTGGGGCAGATCTAGATAGTCTTAATCAAATTATCATTGAAGAGTGAGAAAGAAATTAGTTAAAAATCCTTCAGAATAATCAGTAAAGCTGAGTAATTAAGAGGGAGAAAAAACAAACTTCTCTTGTACAAGCAACAGCTTCTCTCTAATGGGAAAACTGGAGGAGACCACACAGAGTGAGAGTTTAGACTAGATATAAATTTAGAATTTATCTGCATCAGTCCTTCATTGAAGCAAGAACAATAAGAAAACTTTAGTGCCTGAAGCTCTCACTTTTGAAGCTCTCAAAATGTCTCTCTGATTTTGAGATTAGTCTTAAGAAGGCAGGAAGTCTCTGACTGTCAATTTGGAATATTGATGATGAAATCCTGGGACTTCTGTAAACCTGGCTCTTACAGCTTTCAAGTTCCTACTGCAGGAGCCCCCAGACAGTTCCATTTATGACACTGAAGAGTTGCCCAGCCTTCCAGAGTCTGAGGCTCCTAGGTCACCTCACCATTCAAAATGTTCTGAAAAAACATGCCATGATGCAGGCACCCAGAGGAATAAACTGCCTGAGACATACACTCCCAAAACCACTTTAAGGATGAAGTTGTAAGTCTGCTCTGGTCACAAATAAGAAGGACAAGCAACAGCAGTGTACAGCACTTTGTGCCTGATATTTGCCCTCTGACTCATGCAACAGCTGAGAATTTGGATTTGAATTGTTGGTTTCTCTGGCAAAACCACAAAGTTTTTTAGTTTTTATCTGTATTAATCTGTGTTGTGGTCAATGTAAAGTGAGGGCAAATTCATCCTATGGAATTGTTCTATAACCTTGGGGGTTTATGCTATTCCTGTTGTGAACTCCAAGTCTACACAGCACAGTGCAGTGCCCTGTAGAGTGGGAATCTCAGATGAAGAATTAATGATGCTATATGCAACATATGACACTCAGCTACACTGAGAATGTTATTCCCATCATTATAATTTCCAAATCCACCTACAGCATAATGTTTAACATAAAGAACCTGCAAGACTCCCATATGTCTCATCAATTCTTGGTTTTTAAACATTTGAACCAGTATACTAAGAAAGCTATTAATTTCAAAGAACCTATTTGTCATTTAATGATCGTGACATTATGATAAACTCTGCAGAGGTTACTGTGCATGACTGGCATTTCCACAGGTCTTTATTTGTATGCAATTTTTCAAATATTTGTTTCTCTATATAATGCCAAGGAGCTCAACAACAAGGTTGTGCACATTTTCTCCTGTCTTGATTTTGCTTTGTGGTTTGTTTTGGATGTTTTTTAAAGGTGAAGTGAAAAGCAACCATGGTATTGACCTTTCATAGAAACACATGGTATTTTCAAGGATTACATTTATATGGTAACTCTTATTTGAAGTATTTGCAAAGAAAATTGAATCAAATCAGCCTCACAGCTTGCTGAAAACATAGGATTATTTGTTGTTCCCTTTGCATATATTTATAATAGGTATACAATTTAATACTGACATATTGATGGTTGTTAGAGAGCACTGTATTTATCTTGAGTCTTCTTGAATCTGACCATCTATATTTGAATTTTTTTTCTTCAGTTTATTTTCATACAAATGTTGACCTATTTTTTCCTTTTCACAATCTCTAATCCATTTTATCTGAAAATAAAATATCTTGATATTTTAAGATATTTTAAGATATCCTGCAGATAAACTTCAAAACTGCTAACTGAGAGCCAAGGTCACCACTACAGCCCTCTTGTCTTCCCTAGTTAAACAGGGATTAATGAAATTCCTGTATGGATTCATAAAGCTGCATAGCACAGAGAGAGCAAAATGTACTTAGTGAACAAAAACAAAGAGATGGTGATATATCATGAGTATTTCTGCTACCAGAAATTATAACCTAATGCTTTCCCAAAATTAAATCTCTCTCAAATCCTCAGGCATCTCTTAGACATGTAAGATGTACAACTACATCACATCCATCTTGGCTGGGAGGAAAGATGGGGGCACAAAGATGCAGTGTAATAATACTCAAATCTGTGTCATGGTCTCTTTAATTCTCAGTCATGCTTAAATTAAGAATAAGAGCCAAAATTTGAGACTTCAGAAGAAAAAAAAAAAATTACCTGCCCATGCTCCTACAATGCATTGATGTACAAAATGTAAATCAAGTTTTGATACATAGGAAAAAATATACACATTGGAGAGAGATGACTCCTGTAATGATCTGATGATGGCTTATATATTGCTCCTAAAGCTCTATTGAGCTCAACTGCAAGAGTCCCACTGAAATATTATTCTAGATTTGTTCCACGTTAAGGAGAAAACCTGACCCTTATACCGACTGATCTTGCCCTGTTTGTAGTTGTGCACATTTCTAGTGTTCCACCACTCATAAATTAGTAAGTTCCTATTTCTTTAATGCTACAAATAGTAATACTAACAAGCCATTACTTACGCAGGGGGAATGCTAACAGTGTTTCCTTTAGGTAAAGAGAAATCAGCAGCATCTCTTCCCACAAGAATAGCGTTGTATGCCAAAGTGTTATTGCAGGGGTTCTTCAGGCGCACCTACCATGACAAAAACAACATCAGCCTATTTTTACTCAGTTTTTAGGCTATAATAGGCATGTTCTGCAGGTAAGTTCCAAAATATAAACTAAGGATATCACAAAATAAGAAAGTATTTCAAATAACTGGGTAGATAATTTTCCTACCAAAGGAGTGTGGATTTCCCACAGACTACCCAACCTTAATTTTTGAAAGTACAGTGTACACTGCACTCCTTTGCCTGTGAATCTTTTATTCCTCTCTTTGATCTCAGATTTGTCAAATTTGTAGATTTTTTTCACATACTTTCAAGCACAAGGAAAAAACAAAAGTGAAATCCCAAGACTGAAAAGAATAAAATCAGAAAATGCACACTTTCATCTTCCATATTCTAGCCAAGTGAAACAAAACCTATAAATTCTTTGTTGCAGCTTACACATAATGTAAACACATATATACACACAGTGTTCTAACCTTGCATTACAATGAATCTAAATTCAATGGTATCAATACCTGCTTTACAACAGTTGCATGGAGAGCACCTGTAAATTCTATAGTGTTCTTGGGTAAGTAGTGAGGGAGACAGTCATACAGGTGGACACACAAAATAAGCATCATGATAGGGTTTGGTTCACAGATATCAGTGGCCTAATATTGAAAACAAACAAAATGAAAAAACACATGTTCAGTTAAGATTTTGTCTGTGAAGTCTAAAGACAGGAAGAAGAAGAAAAAGAAATTTTAAGTTAATTCTTATTATGCTAATAGTTTTAATCTAACCTGTAATAACTGAATTGTTCTCATGGTTAATATGAATATGAATCTTGTCACTGCACAAAAAAAAACCTAATTAATGAAAACCATGGACATGCTCTGGTGATAAACCTTGGGTAAAAATTAAGCTCAACTTTTTTCCTGAAGGTTCAGCAGAAACAAATGCTGATTTTATTAAATGGAGCATTACAGAAAAGCAAGGAAACTTTACTGTCTGGAAATACATACATCTTTACTATCTTAAAAAAAAATTAAATCTTTTAGTTTATATAACATACCATCCCAAATACTCCTATACACAGTTTTGCAATGGTTTATGAAGACAAATTCACCTTTCAAATAACAATAATATAGTTGTTTCTATTTCAGATACTTTTATACTTTTGTAAATTGCTTTATAAAAGGTAGAAAGTATTCCTGCAGGTTAAATATTCATTTAAAGAAATGAATTTGAGTGGCAGCTGCAAAACATGTCAAACTTTAGTCCTCAGTAATTCTGGTAAGTCACTGAGGAGAGTGGTAAATTTACTTGCCACAGAGTATGAAAAAAGGGAGAAAAACAACATTTACCCTTCTGCACTGTCTTTAGTGTTGCAAGAGAGATGTATAGACATATTTATCGTCTTAACTATCCTAGTTAATTTTTATTTTCAAGTTAAAGTTTATTTAAAGTTTTCAAGGTAAAGTTCTCTTACCCTGTACCCAGCCAAGCAGCTCCTCCTACACTCAGCAGTTCTCACACACCTCCTCCTTGAACTTTTCAAGAGAGTGAGTACATAACTGGGCACTAATCTGAACTCTCCACGGCTTCCTAGATAATGTTTGTCCTTGTAATTCTTAAGATTATTTTCATATACTCTTCATGCACTGATGTAATCGTACATCTCATCTCCTATTTCTATTTAATTCCTTCACCACTGGTTGAAGATTCGAACTTTAGGATGCATTCACTATGCAAAGTGAAAAAAAGCCCCTTCTGTGCCAAAAGCTTTAAACATTAAGTCTGGAAAGTATTCTGATCTTTCCATTCATTTATCTCAGTAATGGCTATTGAATGTTCACCATTATTCCAGTATGGCTGTGGTTTTACACCCCTACTTTTCACTCTTCCTGCATTTTCATTTAAGATAGAAAAGATGCCAGAGTAGATTATCTGTTGAAGACTTTCTTCTGCCACCTATTTCTTTCTACCCATTTCCACTTAAATCAGAATTTATTCCCTCAGAAAATACAATTCTATCCAGTGATGAATTCTTAAACTCCATTTGTGCCACTTATCTACTAGTCTAAGAACTAAATTTAAAAATATATAATGTATTTCTTAACAAGATTCATCAGAAAATTTACAGTCAGTAAATATTATTTGCTTTAAGAGATGTGTTAGCAAGCAATTGTAATAATTATAAATTAATAGCAATAAATAATAAAGGCTGGAACAAATTTCCTTTACTGGCTATTCCTAATCAGTGCACCTTCTATCCTAATCTCTTTGTCACACACATTCCCTCCATGTTGCTGCTATCCACCATCTTATCTTGTAATACTTTACTTTAGGCTTTCATCTGAATCTTCTTCAAATCAAAGCATTTTAAAACTTAAAAACATCAAACACAAATTAAAAACATGTAGAAAGCCACCACTAATACTCTAGGGTTGAATTGTAAGTCATGATTAGAAAGTAGAAACCATTTTCTACCCAAAGTACTCCATCTTAAATTTACACCTTAATCCTTAAAAGGATTTTAAAGCCTTGAACTCCATTAAAAATGTCATTTTAACCAAAGACTTGCAGACAGTTGAACTTTTTTACTATTAGATTCTTAGATTTTTACATTGAAAATGCCAGCTGTTCCAGACTTAACACGTTTCAGCTTGTGCTGTTAATTAATGCAAATGTCCTGAGAGCTCAAAAGAAGTGACTGCCTGAGTCAAGAACTTTGCCAAGGCTATTGCAACATTTTAGCCTGCTAAATTTCAGACAAGACTATCAGAAAATTCCCAGATTAAGAGAGTTGAGCAAAGGGATTCATGTATTTTGCTACTTTTATCACTGCAGAATAAGATAGTTCAGAAGTTTCTACAAAAGCCTTAGAAAAGTATATATGAATTTCAATAAATCTATGTAAAATGTACCCTTTGAACTAAAATACAGACCTTGAAGATCCAAGATCTGTTCCTTTTTCTGGTATTGATTGTGTACCTCTGTTTAAATTGTTAGTCTTTACAGAAGCAGATTGTCCCATTTATTGTAGACTATTTAGTCTTAAAACAGGTACATTAAGGAGAATATCCTGTAATTCTGCTTCCACATCTAATGTGTTCAACACCCTTTTCATATCTGGCATCAAGCCTCTGCCTTCATGAGCTTGTTTTTCTTAATAAAAGCTGAGGCAGAATATGCCTTTGTTTTGAGGGTTATACCCACATTACTTTTTTGCTTCCTGTCAGTCACAAGGATGGGAAGCTGTAGATTTCCTTTGTTCAGCCTGTCATAGCAAAGTCATTTCTAACAGAGTGATCTGTATGAGGAAGGGACAGCAAGACAGCAGCTGATACAAATGGAAATAGCAGGGTTAATTTTTCCCTGTAATCATAACACAACCAAATAGAAAGGGAAAAAAAAAGTTGTAATTGATCTTTTTTTTATACTACTTTGTTCACCCAAACAAGTTCTACCTCTGATTCCTAATGTCATTAATTCCTTTGGAAAGTTTCCTCATACACTTTGAAATACTGTGTCTATTCTACTGCATCTTCTGCTCTTCCAGCCAGCCCAATATGCTCCCAGAGACATAAATAACTCACAAACGGACAGTAAAAATGCAGACTAGGAGCAGGAGCAAATTGGGTTTGGGGACAACAAGAATAATAAATGAATGATATCTAACCTATCTAACCTATGTAAGCTCACCATATATAGAAAATTTGGAGCCATAGGTCAATAAAAACCACAGAGATGTAAAGCATGTTTACTAAACATATAACAGAGATCCCAAACAGATCCTTGATGGAAGAAATTATCAACAATTATCAACATTGTACTCCTCCCCAAGAAAGGACACCAGAAGCTGATGGTTTTGAGTGAGTGCTGCTCTCCCCAACATCCAAAGCTGCTGACTTCTGTGAGCATCAAACTTGGGAGAGAACTTTCATGGGCCTTCATTGTTAGATGCATGTAACTGTCACCAGACATTCATAGAATTCTTTTCACCAATTCTTTTTATGGTTAAGTCCATGATGTTTGTTCTTAAACATATTTTTCTAAATTGCCTTCCAATAGTAATAATGAACTCCACTGGAGCTTTCACTGTGTGATTTAGGTCACTAAAACCTGAACTGAATTATTTATGTTCAGCTAGTTGTGCATGTCCAATTCTACAGAGCAAGGAATTATGGAAATTACTTCTAATGAAGCCTATTCATATGAAGAAGTATTTTGATTTCCATCATATAGTAACACATCCTGAAACAAAACTTTCACTATAATCTCACCTTAATTGGATGTGCAACACTACTAAACAAAAAATCAACATAAAAAAGTTAATATACATAAGTAAAAAATCACCTACCTTTATGTCTATATCCAGATTGATAGCATGCAGAGCCTTCACAATTATCAAAGAGTTGTGCAGAAACTGTTCATGAGTTCTTGGATTAGTATACATCCTTATGAAGTGAGTGGGAATCTAGACAAGACAGAGAAATTCAAACTCAACCTTCCACTAGGCAAAACCACTGAAAATCACTGATTTTGTATTTTTGCTCATTCAGCAATCAATAAGATCTAAATTTTGAACTGAAATTCCTTGTTAAGAATAAATGCAATAAAAAGAAAAATTAACACTGAAACTTGCTAAATGCTGGGGTGGTTTTTTTTCTTTTTAAAAATCCCATAGGCCAAAAGTTGCTGTTAAGGAAAGTTCCCTGTCCAAGCAGCCAGGAGCCACCTGAGCTGGGACTGAAGTGGGACCTTGCAGTGGGAGGCTGCAGTGAGTGATGGATGCCCTGCTTGACTCCCCACACTGTCAGACAAGTTTTCCTTACTGTCCCGACCTCAGGTTTCCCACAGCAGAGTCTCAGCCATCTGGATCCTTCAAATAATTTAATCTTAGTGCAATAACACAGGAACACCTGGAGTTGGTGCCTCTGAGGAGGGACCTTGCAAAGGAAACCCTGGGCTTTTACACACTCTCAGTCTGAGTGTATGAAAATCTGGGATCTTCCTGCTGGATCCTCAGCTCCAGCTCTGTCTCTCTGGTCACCTGGCTGTACCTCAGGTCCCCAGAAGCTTTGTCATGCAAAGGGTCAGTGCCAGGTCTCCTTCCTCAGGCTCCCACCACCCAGAGCTCCACGTGCAGCTCACACCACACCCCAGCTGCACTCAACGCACTCCTCAGCATGGCAAAGCAAAAGAAGGTCTGAACAAACACACTGACATCCATAAACTGCATAAAACTTGCACAGAATTAAAAAACCTTCTTACCAAAAATGGACAGTAAGCTGCCACCTGTGCTGCCAATACCAGACCATCTAGAAGATCTTGGTCAAAATTCACTATCCATCTCATGGGTGGTATTCCACCTGATTAAAACACAAAGTAAGACTCATGAGACTCTCTTCTCCTCAAGGTGCCTATTTTGCTCTAGATAGATACCATAACTATTTGAAATCACTGAGTAGAAGAAAGAACATAAGAAGAAAACATCCATTCACATGTAGAATTTCACTGGCATATTTCTATTTCAGAGCTGTTGCTGAAAACTTGAAAACTCTTACCTAGAATACTGTAACTATTATTCACTCTGCTGCAGCATGTAAGAGTATTCATCAGAGCAGAATGGAAAACAAATAATCTAAACTTAATTTCATGGATTAGGAACCTAAATATGTAAACTTTTTATTACTATAGGTCTAACATTAACAATGCCACTGAAATTAATGAAAATATCCAGAAATCCTTTAAAGTTGAAATGCTTAAGACACAAAAAGGAAAGGTAAAGATATTCTTTAAGGTCATAATTAATTATTTGGCATAAATGCAATATAAATGCAATATAAATGAGAGCTAACAGCTCAATTGTTGCAGCCACTCTACAAATCACCACTTTTACAACTGTGGTAAACCCCAATGTCTCAGAAGGTTAGATAATTTTTTTTTCTAATGTTTTTATTAAAATAAAACTGATTTTTAAGACATTAAATGTAGTTTATTTATAATTTCTTTTTGGAAGCATCCATATATTTAAATATTTAACACAGTATTTACATAACTTTACTGTCACAGGTCCAAGCTCCCAAATTTAGAAACACTTTGGATTTCAGCCAAAGGCAAGGTTTTCAGATAGACTGGGATCAAGCTTTCTCATATGGGACAAATGATATAGGTTTCATTTTACTATTACACTTAAAAAAATAGTTCAACCCACAACAAACCCCTGTACCAGATCCTAAGAAAAATCTAATTGTCATCATGCAGAAAAAGAGCAGACATTTATAGATTACAGTTGAGTCATCATCAAAAACCTTAAATGTTTATCACTTCACATCAATTTGCAGATGCTTCAAAGCACTCGTACAGCTTTAGTAAGAAAAAACAGGAGCAGATGCTGCACAAACTTAAAAACAAAGGTCTGTAAATCCATCTGAGCTTAACTCTGTGATATTAGTAATGATTTTAGTTTGCCACTGCTTCAGTATGGTGATGTTTAGGTTTAACCCCAAATCCCTTATTTTTTCCTATTCATGTTGTGAATCAATTTAGGTAATATTATTCTAAATATTCATTAAATATATTTTCATTAAATATATTTTTTTAAAAATCAACAGTATTTAAAAGAGAATTTGCACAAATATTTCATTTTCTTTAAGTTTTTGGAACAAAATTAAAACTTGCATTAATCTCACTGTGTCAAAATTATTTTTTCCTTATTGTTTAACTGAAAGAACTTTTTCAAGCAGAAAACTCAACTTTCAAGTCTTGAAAACTCCATATTGGGATGTACCAAAGATGGAGTCTGACTGGATATATAACTTCCTGTTAACTGGATATCTTCCTGTTACTTATGACAGGAAAAGCTTAGAGTAATATGAGCCTCAACATCTAAATTGTAACAGTATTAATTTTAACTCAATTCAGACATCCATTTTACCAGTATCTACAGTAAGAGACATTAGTTTCATTCCATTTTCTTAGTAACCTACCTGCAGTTATTTAAAAAATATTTAATGTAGTCACTGCAAAAACAAATACTTTTAAAATAGTAAAATACATTTTTGAAAGCATACTTTCTTCCTAAAAAGTCAGTCTTTCTAACTTAAATTCATCATTTTATTGATCATAGTTGGGGCATATAAAAATCAATAAACTGTCTTCTTTTTTTATTAATAGAGTTCAGACTCACTCTCAGCACATAATATCAGTATTTTTAATAAATCACCATTTTCAAATTTTTATTTTTAACTTTTTAAGATTAACTATTTCTGCTTTACTAAGTCCAATATTGAATTATTCTTCTGGTTAGTAATCTAGATTGATTTGCTGCACGTGGTTATGGTAGCTCATTAAACTTTCATTAAACACTTTGATCAAAAAAAGTAACTTTATTTTTTATCCTACTTTATATTTTACTTTAACTATACTATTTGCTGCTTTTAGTGTTCTGCTAGGAATATTGCTTGAGCACACTTCAGCAGTAGCAGTGCTGCCTGTATCACTGAATGGTTTGGGCTGGAAGGGACATTAAAGATCATGAAGCTCCAAACCCCTGCCAGGGCCAGGGACACCACAAACAGCATTTCTGTGCTTTGTTGTGTTCTCACTAATCCTTGCTTTCATGTTGGTAGAATTGTCTGTGTGCCAACAAAGTAGCTGGGGAACAAAGCCAGCATAAAAATGAAGAGCAAAAAATTCATTTACTGCTTAATCTGGATCACCCAATCCAGTTTTGCCATGCAGCCACATCAATGTGCCAGTGGAAATGAAACATGGCAGGACTATTTTTTAAAAGCCATGTATTGAACTACAGCTTTATAGTTGTGTAAATGGGAGCATAAAGAAAAAAAAAACCGCATTAAGTGGAATATTTTCCCATCTTAGGTAATTAAATACTTGTATAAGATTTTTTGTTGTTTTTCAGTTAATCCTTCTACTATCAATCAACCTACTTAACTCAAAGGCTTGTGAATAAATTAGTCAGAAAACATAACGTATTTTTCCTAATTACATCAAATCTAGCAGAACATCTGCCAGCTAACCATTCTACAGTAATTAAGTTTTTAAATAGAATTAGTCAATTTTAGTAGAAATAAACAATAGAAATCAGAATTATTACTCAGGATACCTCTAAGCATGTAAATATACTGAATTTCATTTGTACTGGCATTTCTTGCAAAACAAAAAAAAAAAAAATCAAGTGGATCTTTAAGATAAAGATTTTCATCCAATGTAATGATAAAAACCTGGCCAAAAATAGTTTCAAACATGAAAGGTAGCAAACAACTCTGTGTGACTGGGGGCAGGGGGTGAGAAAATTGTCAACACTTTCACTTCTGAATTGAGACAGATTCCTGCTACTTGCTAGCTGCATCCCAAAAGGGCTGGCTGCAAATTTTGATAACACCAAGACTAAAATGGCACATTCTAAATCTCCCATTAATGAAGAGGAGTGAGACAGAAGCCCCAATTAGGTAGATAATGAACTGTGCTCTGCATATAGACAAATGAGATTGAGAAAACTAGGGACTTGGAGTTATGAAAAGAAGAGGCAAAAAAGAAGCATTTCCAAAAAGAATCTGTGGTCTTGATGAGACAACAGGGGGCTCGAAAGAAGATGAAAAAAATTCATAACTGCAGGAAAAAATCTGGAAGTGAGAGAAGATTCTGGAGATCAGAGAGAGGCATGGACACAAATGGCACTGGATGTCCAGGGATTTTGGACGAGCATGAGATCGGTGTCCATGAGCAGCAGCATGGCAGGAATTGACAAGATTTTCCCTGATGTTCCAGTGGCCTCCCTGGCACAGAGGGAATGGGAACAGAGTGCTGTGGAAGCAACTGGATGTGTGAAAGGGTAAGAGCTGGTTCTACAACAAACCCAGGATCCCGTCCCACCACAGAGTGTTTTGTACTCTGTCTCACCCATGACAAGAGGTGAAAATTCTTGGTAAAAGAAAATAACTAAGCAGTGTTAGCTTGGAGAGGATGTGCAACCACTTATGAGTGCACTGAAACCTTTGTTATGGTTATGGAAACCTGAAAATATACTGCAAAAGGCCTCTGCAAGGGATCTGAAATGAGAGTAGTTCTGTTTCACATGTTGATTCCACTCAGCACTAAAGGAAATAGCATACATAGTCAATTTAGTGATTTTTGGACCAAATTCTTGAATGCATTCATCTTTAATAGTTTGGGGTGGGTTTTTTAATGTGTAATGGTATCATGTTGCATGCATGCAGTAACCAAGCTAACAGCATTGTCTCCATCTTTCTCATGACAGTGTGTTGAAGACACACTGCTTGCTTCATTCATGAAGCATTTCTACATAGCAGCAGCAAAGTTTTGCCATAGCACTCTAATTATTGACCATCTTTTTTAAAAAAAAACAATTGTTTTTAAGTAAGTCCGGATCCACTGAGTTTTTTAAAACTTGATGTTCTTACCCTGACAAATCTACAGAAAGTCTATAAGTTTTACAATGATTTTTTTTTCTCATAATCTATTTTTCACAAAAAAAAAAAAAAAAGAAAAAAACCCCACCAAAATTAAATATTTATTTCTTTTTATTACTAGATTTGAATCTTCAAGATTTTTTTGCAGGATATGGAAGCTATTTTCCAAATTGAAATAATCAAGGTAATATCTACAACAATTCTACACAAAAAATGACAAACCACTTATTTGTTAGCCAAATACCAAGCAACGTCACCATAAACTCCTCTAGGTCAATTTCTTTTTATTTCTTTGACATGTAAATGATATGATGGACCAAGGAAAAATACTACACATTTTAACTTCAGTAAGATTTTTATTACATTCTCTGCCATAGAAAAGCAGTGAAAATGCATCCTAGGAAAAGGTCCTGTAAAGTGAAGCACAAACTTCACTGAAAAAGAGTAACCCTAACTGCTATCAGCTGTCCACAAAAAAAAAAATCCTAGATTGTTTACTTTCCAATATTTTCATATGCAATTTTTAAAAACTGCACAAAATTATCTTACTCCCATCTGGAGATAATATAAAACAGATTAAAGAATCGGCTTTGGGAAGAAAAATTGTTTGCAAGTATTCATAAAGAAAAGACTGTAATTTAAGCTCTTGAACAACTGGAGTAATGATCTGAAACAAATGGGATGAAATCCAATAATGATGCTTGCAGCACACTACAATTAATTAAGAATAATTCATTACGCAAGTGCTAGATGGAAAATTGGATAGAGAGAACTTTTGCAGAAAAGAATCTGAAAACACTAAATTCAATACTGTGGCAGAAAAAGTAAATACTGTGCTAGCATGCACTAACAGGAGAGCTGTATTGTAAGCACAGAGAAACTGATCTTTTCACTTCTGTTCATTTCTAGTAAAGTCTCACCTGGTATAGAAACCAGCAATGCACAGCAAACTTTATGAGAAGGAGCAACTAAAAGGGTTTACAACAAAAAACCCTGAGCTGAGTACCCTGAAAGACTGGAAATGTTTTGCCAAGAAGGGGGAGAGAGAGAAACTGGAGGAGAAGATAACAATCTGCAAATATTTATAAAGTTACTAGAAAAGCAAAGATTCATTACACACCATATTTTAAAAGAGAAAGGATGGAGTTAAGGCAAAAATTCCCATGCTAGAGCTTATGTTAGACAATAGGAAACTCAAATGGAAATGAGTGGGAAATTCTGGCAGATATTGCCTTAAGTGGATTGTGAAATCTTCTTTTTCAAAGATTTTTATAACAGGCTAGGCAAATAGCTGTTTAGTACACTACAGGTATACTCAGATTAGTCTTTGTACATGAGAATAAAGCAGATTACTTCTGGTCTCATTCTCCATTTCTGGGATTTAATGTGGTTTCTTTTTAAGTTTCACTTTTATTACCTGATCCATCATCTAGATAAGCAGAAATATGATGTATTGGAATTATCTGGATAAGAAGACCAGTGCCACTGTGACACTGCACAGTATAAAAACTGGTCTTATACCAAGAAATAAAACACTTAAAGGATCAGATTTAGTTTAATCTACTAAGTTTAAGAGCAATTTTATATAAAAAAGCAAGAGCAGCAATAAATCTTTAAATAAAGTACTGTATTTCTTGTGAAGCTTGTTCTGCTGTTTTCACAAATAATAAAAAATTTAAATTCTTGCCATCACTAGAAAAATCCTTATATCTAAGAAGGCACAAGAGATACCAATGATAAATCCTCTGTTACATAGCCACAAGCAATTTTTTTCAAATTCTGAGTTACTGAAAAACAGAGGAAAAAATATACAGAGCAAGGCTACTATTATAGGAGAATTTTCAAATAAATCAAATACATTATCAAAAAAGTCTTGAAACTGATGGCCTTTTGTGATTAAAGGTATGAAACAGGGCTTTATAAAAAATTAGTATATTAGACTATGTTACTAATAGTAGCAATGGAATGGTGCTATGACAGTAGTCTGTATAAATAGGCATGACACCAAGAGTAGGAACTAGATGTTGTTAAATAGCTTAGAGGAATACACAAATTTGTCAGGAAAGGAAGAACCAAGTTACAGTATTAAGCAGCAAACTCAAAACAAAGTATTTTACATGGAGGAGAGATTTAAAATTTTCTTACTGCTTCAGAATATTGTGATACTACAAGTCTGTATAGGTTGAAAATACAATTAAATTTGCAGAATGGAAATCTTGTACAGCATTACAGAAGTGCCAACTCCATCTGAAGGAATCCTGAATTTCAAAGCAGGAAGCCTCAGAGTATGTATAAAGCATTTCTGTACATTTGCAGGGTTACTCATCTCCAAGCAACTTCTGTTGAAGGTGCAATACTGAGCTACATTGACCTTTAATATATCACAGTATGTCCTTTCAATGTAAACTAGTGCAGTAAATATGGTTTATATTATTATACAACAAATTCTTACTCTGGAATCTGAAAATCTCTGGAGGTGGAACTAATCCATAGCTATACTAATACCTATAAGTCCTGGGTCAGTAGCTTAAATCTGGCACTGAATAATACAAACATTTATGAAAGAAATATGTAGCAATAACCTTTCCTGTATATGCTAACATTAGAACCAGAACAAGCTTTGAAATTACAGTACTGAAGTATACAATCCAGAGTGTAAGAAAGATGAGATGAATTATGCCTTTGAATAATTTTTGAAAAGGCTATTATTTATTACTTAGAATTTAAGATTAAGAGATTGATACCATATCTGCCTTCAGAACATACAGCATTTAGCATGTCTAGCTACATTTATCTTAACGTGGCAAACAAGTCTAATTTTTATTTGAGATGAAAGAAAAATTACAGTTCCTACTCCAGGCAGGATGCAGGATACAAGTCTTGCTCATCAAAACTTATAATTATTCATCTAAGAACACTTGAAATATCACTGACAGATCAACTTAATACCACCGTCAATTCATAATTCTAAGCAGAAAAGTTCAAGAAGCACCACATGGGGCAATAACAAAAAACCAGAGACGCTGGGGATATGTCTCATTTATTCCCATCTGTTGCAGAACACTTTTACCCTGAGGCATGCACATTCATCTTTCTGCTCCTAAAAAAGTTTCCTATAATCTTTCACTCTCTATGCAGTTTTATTTTCACTGATTCTTATCCTGAACAATATCTTAAACTGGCAGATTTCTGAGGCTTTTATGCATCACATAAGAGCAGCATTACCCCACGTTGGTCTCCATTTTGTTGGCCTTCAACAGAAAGCCTCCATCACCAGGGGGAGGAAGCCTCACCAAGCCCCCCCAGCAGCCTGAACATCCCATCAGCTGGACCAGTGCTGGAACCAGGGCTGCTGACCTCTTGCTTTCTCTCATTCATTTCTTTTTTTTTCTCTCTTTCTTTTCATCTCACCTCTTTATCCAAAACCCACTGCCACATCCTTACACAGTAGGTCAGCGACTGACATACCAACTTCCATGCCAAGTATGTGATTTACTACTTTTTTTTAAAGTAGTAAATTTTTATTTTATTTTAAGTTTTTATTTAAAACTTGGTGAGTTTGTGTAGACTCTGACTTTTGTTGTTCCTTTCAACTGTGAGTATTTATGAATCTTGGGTGCTCCTTTTGCCTTAAGGGTGGGACCTCACATCATGGCATTTCACTTAGACATCAGTTAGGTTTAAAATGCTACAAATCTCAGCAATTCCTAACAGCATTGCTGGCTTCTAGACTGGCTTCACAATGATTGTTATGATGCCTGTGTTTTATTATTTAGTAAAAAAAAAAAAATTAAATACTGCTCTGAATGAAATTTATTGTTTGATACTTAAAATGAATTAAGAGAATCTTTCTCAAACTTCACAGTCTGAAATGTTTTCTCCTCAAAAAATATGAGAAGTTGTATTACTAAATCCTCAGCTATACCACACTCAATATATATATTTTGCATGCATCGCAGAAGTAGCATTAATTACACAAATAATCAGAATGCTTTTTTATTCCAATTAACATACAAACACTGCCAAATTCCTAGTTTGGCTGAAAGTAGAATTGCTGTTTAGACATCTCACAGTGTATTGCAAGTAAGAAAACAAAATTTCCTTCTAAGGATTTGTCTTAATTTTTATTTCTCTTAAAAAATTATGTTTTTGAGGGCCAGCATATATTTATACAAATACATGCATTTTTCATATAAGCATACATGTCTACAAACACACAGGTATGTATATGTATGCATATATGTACACACAAACATATACAAAAATATACATTGGTCTAAGAGTTTAGGTTTTACTTCCTTTTTTTTAAGATCTTTTTGACAGGTTTTCAAATACGAACCCTTTGAATGCTTTCAATATAGATCTCCAAGGGTTACCCTTCTTCACACTTTTATTTCTCTGAAGTTGCATAACGCCAGACAGTATAAATCATACAGAACAATTTTTTATACTACTCAAAAATCTAAAAAATTAAATAAAATATGAAGTCCTGCTTATCTCTCAATGGCATATGGACTTTACACTCAGAAAATAATTATTTTTCTCTTTTTCATTAAATAAAATTCTGATATGATCTTGTGGGGTTTTCAGCTATAGGAAACAAACATGGAGTGCTCAAATCAACAAAGGAAAGGCAAGGACTAAAAAGCCTATTTATTGGACTCCATATTTACATCTTATGTTTCATTCTTATGTTCTGCTGTGCAGATCATGAAATATAACACAGGTAAAAATGGTTGAAAACTTTGCTAATTTATATTTCAGGAAACATTCTCCAGGATTTAGCACTCAAGAACAATGTTCTCTTTTTCTCTTTGTTGCAAGTCAGACTTTTTATAACCATGATAGCAGTTCATTAGATAGTATTTTCCTCTTCTTTAATTCAGGTTTTTTTTTTTTTTACCAACTGTGTAAAAAGCAAGATTATTTTTTTTGGAAAAGACTGTTTTTCAGTGATCCTAACTGAAAAAAAAATTACATGAAATTAAATAAGATTCTTCCCTTCCACCCTTCTAAGGTTGGAAGTATTCTTTAACTGTAGTTTCTCCATTTTCTCTAAGAACCATTACACTGAGAAGAAAAAAACAATGGACTCCCTAAATATCCTTCCTAAAAACTGGAGAAAGAAAGGAGAGAGGAGAGAGGAGAGAGGATAAAGGAAAGAGAAAGAAAAATTCAGGAAAACATAAGAAAGAAAAAAAAAAACTTCTGAATTGCTATGTCAGAAACAACCTTAAATAAAACTTCTACAGAATCAGTTTTAAAATAAGAATTCTGCCTAACTTTCATACAATTTTGTGAAGATATGTAATCACACACTAAAATATCTCCTCCTCTAACATTTTAATTCAGAAGTCATGCTGAACTGATATCAAAACTAGAAAATATAAAAATTAAAACCATAAAACCCCCAAGCTCACTAACAGTGAAGTGAATAAAATGCATAAAACCCCAAAAATTTCCTAACTGGAATTAAGAATCTTGTGGGGTGCTACTATGCCTAAGATTTTCAGACACACCTACAGTGGCAATGGATTAGAATTTCTCTTCCCTCATGAACAGATTTTCCCAGTAAAGTGAAGATATATCTGCTCCGGGGACAGCTCTTGAATCTCAGACATAGATTGAATGTTCAGGTATTGCTGATATTTACTGGCTGTCATCTTCTCTAACAATTTTATATTAAATATAGAATTACCTATTTTTTTCAAAATCTTCCTGGAACACACTGAAGAAAATTCCCTATTTCCAAAAAAGTAATTTATCTTTTTTTACCATGGCAAGAGTCATAATTAATAAGGAAGAGACATACAGCTTCTCAGGAGACAATTTAATTCACCAATCTGCAAGATTTTCTACTGTTTAGGGACTACAGAATTACAATATTCCAATATTCTAGCATCTCTTTAAGGGTTTTTCCTGACTGTAACTTTTTCATGCTATTAGCAGTTAGTCCTTCAAAGAGAAATATTGAAAAGAAACATGAAGATAAGGAAACTTATCTTTACTAGAAGGTAAACTGAAAATTTATTATGCTCAAATAATTAATGCTTCCTCTGTTATCATTATTATTGTCCACATAATGCCTTAAGTGAGCACTGAACCTTATATTTCATGTATAATTATAGTCTCAGCATAATAGGCATAGCTGCATTCCACAGTTTTATGGCATCTGGACTCAAGTTTCAACATTGCTTTCCAGTTTGTGATCAATAAGACATAGTACAAAGCCTGCCCTTCCAAAACACATGCCAAGATACTTTTAAAACACATTTATTTTTCAGTAGCAGTAAGGAGAGAAGATGTGGAGACACTAAACTCCTCGCTAATGTTCTCTCTAAGCTATTAAGATCTTAATTCTTGCAAGAGGAGAGTTCTGATGAATGGCACAGTTATCTCCAACTTTAGAAGAGTGTACTAAAGATGAATATTTGAAACCTCTCTGCACTGCAGTAGCTTAGGCTTTTCTCACTGTCACATTTCACTTTGAGGAGCTTAGGTATCAAAGGAAAGACTGAGAAATGTGGTCTGGATAGATCCTCATTTATTTAGGGGAAATTGATCACCAAACAGGCTGTTTTGAGCTGAAAACAGCAGGTCAGTACATTTTGATAGTCAGGGCTAAGTATTCAAAGCAGAGTGCTGGGATGGTGATATGCAGGAAGATAAATGTTAAGCAAAAAGAGGTAATTGCTCTCTAATCTGCACTGTAGTAAGAACTGAAAAAAACCCAAAAAATATCTAATCCTTCTCTTAAAATCAGCAAATAATAACAACCAAAATTGAAAACTGAGGATATTTGAGACTTTCAGCTGAGCTGCATGAACACTTAATATACTCTGACATTTTTCCTTATGACACTTAATTTCCTCTGGAAAAGCCTGCTTAAACACTTAGTTTAAAGCTAACATAATTTAAAATGTCAAAATATCTGAGTATAAATTTAAAGATTAACCTTAACATCATAAAACTTAAAGGACCAACAGTATATAAGAATATTAAATCTGACAAGGTATATAAGCTCTTCTCCAGTGCGTGATCTTAAGAAACAAATCCAGACTAATGACCCCTGGAGGATATTACTGGTTACCAGACTCCAGCCAGACTTTGTGCCACTGACCATAACCCTTTGAGCCTGGCAGTTCAGTCTAATTTCAGTCCACCTCACTGGGCTCTTAACTGGCCTTGTCCTAGGTTACAATGTAAATTGTGCCCAAAGTATGTCTTCTATCCCCATCTTCATGAGCTGTTGAAACCAGCTGGGGCAGTGTTTCCTTTATCTTCTGCTAATGAGCCTAACAATGCCTTGCCCATGACTCATGGGTAACTCCCTCCGGGAGCTATCTCTGGTTAATGGGCCATCAAGGACCCACTGCAGGACTCAGAGAATGAGATCAGCCCATTGGGAGATGCTCCGCCCAGGGGGAGGAGCCAAGCATTCCCACCTGGATAGAATCCAGGGTTTGGGACAGCACAGGGAGCCTTTACCCACTGGACTCCCACAGGAGAAAAGAGTTACTAGATGTTTCTACAGGATCACTGCTTTGACAAGAGCATTTCATCTGGACTGCTACTACCACCTTAACAGGGTGTCAGGTTGTATTTTGACTCTGTCAGTGGTTTTCTTTGTGTATTATTGCTTTTATTTTATTTTACTTCCTTTTATTTCTTTTCTTTTCCTCTTATTAAATTTTGTTTCTGACTTGGAGTCTTTTACTGGTTTTGCTTTCAAACCAGCACAGGCCTGTACTTCACCAGTTTGATTTTGAGGATGTTACAGAGGCTGTTGAAAGCCTTGCCCAAGCTGATATAAACAACATCCATGCTCTCCCCCATCCACTGAGCTGGCCATGTCATCATGGAAAGCACAATCAGGTTGATCCAGCATTATCCCTTTGGAAATTCTTGGCAACTACTCACAAAAATGTTCCTGTACTTTGTATGCTTGGTAATGTTTGCCAAGATTATTTACTCCATCAGCATCCCAAGAGAAAAGATGAGGGTTACTGGCTTTGAAGCTTCCTAGATTCTCTTTCCAGATGGGAATGTCATCTCCTCCAAACCTTCCCCCCTCAGATTGTCCTGACCTTTCCAAGGCTGTTGAATGTGACCTTATAATGACATTGGCCTCAGCACTTGGTTAATTCCATTGGGTACCCTGGGCTTGGGTTTGTCCAGTGGTTCCCTAACCTGATCCTCCTCCACCAAGGCTAAATGTTCCTTGTTCCAGACCTTCCCTTTCATCTCAAGGGCCTGGGATTGCTCAGTGCTCAATCTTAAACAGTAAAGACCAAGGTAAAAAAGAAGGCATTGAGTCCCTTGAGTCTTTTCTGTGTTCTTTGCCTTCAGATTCTTTGCTTCATTTAGCAGAGAGAACAGCACCTTAGCAGACACCAGTTTATTCTGAGGCAGCAAAAGCAAAACAAGCTAGAGGAAAGTGAAGGCTAAAACAGAGGATTCAAAGTGATATTGAGGCAGGTCATCTCTGAAACAAAACAGTGTAAGACTGCACAATTAAACACTTTCATAATGCAAAGGCATAACAGTAAGACTATGAATTTCAGAATTTTCTCCCTCTTTTTGGATTATTAGGTCTTTGCCAACGCTCATTTATGCAGTTTGGGGAGAGAAATGGAAGCAAAAGCAAAAGAAAAGGGCATGCTTATGTGTTATAACATCAAGTTATTTCTGTGTGCCCTAGAGAAAAGAGAATACAGAACTCATGAACCAAAAAACCTGCAAAGAAGTTTATACAGCAAGGCAGTATCTGTAACTTCCCATATGCAGAAGCATATATAAACTCTGCCTTTTCATTCCAACCCTGCACTTCTCTGAAAGCAGAAAAGTATAATTAAGTGAAATTGTAGGCAAGAGCTGTAATGCAGATAAATGTCCCCTGGCAGTAACCACAGAATTCATCTTCACCTGTGACCCAGAGTCAAAGCTACAATCAGATTTGCACTAATTAATGTATCAGCCTAGTGAGTTATCTGTACTGACAGCATGATTTAGCAGAAGTTATTATTATTTTCTGAGAACACCAATATTGTAATTAAATTGCTCTTTTTGGGTGCCAATTTTTGGGAGCGTTTAGAACTAAATAATTGTAAAAAACTCCTACTTTACAACTGCTGATAACTACATGATGACTCATTAAAAACAGACCCCTCATTTTTATATTATAATTCATTACATACTCTTAGGAAACTAAAATAACACTTTCAATAATTGTCTCCTTCAATGCATCCTTAGTACATATTTCACTTGGACATCTACAGCTTTTTTGTCTGGCAATGTCCACTAAATCTGCACTTTAGCATTCAGATTCACTCCTCTCATCTTTAGCGACTATGACTCAATTAAAAGCTTAATGTTAAATAAGATATATTTTGGCACTCAGATTCTCCCCACTGAGCTCCCACAGACAGAACAAGGCCAGCCATGCCTCAACACCCAGGTGTTAGTGGAGCCTGCAATCCAGAGAACAGACAGGGGATGAGGAATTTATCCATGCAGCATTTACAGTGAGCCACAACCCTGGCCAGACAGAGCCATTCTCTTTGCAAGTTGTCATCTTCACACAGGGGGCTCAGTGAAGCCCAGCAGAGCAGTGCTTGCAGCTGTAAGAAAGCTCCACTAAAGCAGGCACAGATAATAAAAAATAATATATTGCAAATACACCTACCTACTGCAGGGTATGTACTTAGCTAGGGAACTCCCTGAGTTAATCATAAGACCAGACTGAGACTAAGCAAAGCCAGCTAGTTTTTGTTGGATGCAGGAGGTACAGACTAACATTTCACTCTTACCAGCAGAAGTATTCAATGTATTTGAGAATAGCCATTACAATTTGCTTCTACATAGTAAAATGAGAAAAGCAAAGGGATAGTCAAAGCATATGCAAGATAAAGATTCTGCCCAAATGAGACTCATGGAAGATGACATCCCAATAGATTATCCATAATTGAGAGAGGTCAGAAATCACCTGAGGCAAAAAATGACTCCAAAAATTTTTTTCCATATGTGGCTTATGAGCCATTGTGGAGGTCATTCCTGCTTATCACCAGACTGGTCTTTCTTGATGTTCACCACACCCCCAAAATTACTGCTGAAAAAGGCAGTTATGGTCAAGAAGCAAAAGGGAAAAATCATGAAAGAAAATAAAAGTAATAATTACTAGTGGTTGAACAGTTTATCAGATCTGAATACCAGAACTGCCTGGATCAGTCTTAAATGGAAAGGGTAATTTTATCTAGCCTTACTCAAGCAATCACTAGAGTCAACCTGCTCTTGCAAGCAGGACAAGGTTTGTAATCTGGAACCTTGGTCTCTACTGCCTTCCCTAACATCACTGAATAAAGGACATACAAAAATATTCTAAAAATTCTGAAAATCTAGCTCTCAAACATACCACTATAAGCACACACAGTAACAACTGTGTCTGACTATAAATAGGACTATTAAGATAAAGTAATCACTGTTAGCACTTCCTTACAACATCAATGGAAAGAAGAAAGTGAGAAGGTTCACATCACCCTTTATGCCTAGTTTAAAAACTATAAGAACACACAGAACACAGAAGTTCCATCATAAACAGTGCTAATCAAAAGATGCTGATCTTGGAACACAGAAACACAAAGAAAGGAAATACATATGGGTAGACAATGATTTATACCAAAAAAAAATACTTTGAGTGGCAAGTTGTCACAATATCTCTATGAGTAACAACAGCAAAAGTCTACAAAAGGAGTATTTAGAAGAAAGAATATAGTGAAAGAATTATCTCACCTCTTTGACTATCTTTCCACGCAATTTTTCGATTTTTCTCATAGTTTTTATTCAACCAGATGAGGACAGCTCGTTCGTATCGAGAATATACATTACTGCATAAAGGTTCTGATTTTATTCCTGGCATGTTCTCCAAGCTTTCCAAGCTCGATGGGTCAGGAATACCACGGGAAGAAATGCGTGGAAGAACAAACACCTGAAATGATAAAAGATGTTTTAAAGCATGAACTGTAAAAAGAATTTTGAGCTGACAGATAAAGAAAAAAAACTTCAAACTCAAAAGATTTGCTAATTTAGGAAAGATTTAGCACATTAGCACCACATAACCACTACACAGGATGGTGAAAGGCCTCAAGGGCAAGACAAACAAGGGGCCACTGAGATCACTTGGTTTCTTCAGCTTGGAGAAGGCTGAAGAGTGATCTCATCACAGTCTATAAATTCCTCAAGGAGGGCAGAGGAGAGGGAGGTGCCAATCTCCTCTCGCTGATGATCAGCAATACGGACACAAGGAAATGGAATGAAGCTGCAACACAATAAGTTTGGAACCTTTAGGAAAAGGTTCTGCACTCAGTGGGTGGTCAGTCACTGGACCAGGGAAGTGGTCATGGCACCAACTCAGTCAGAGTTCAGGGAGCATCTGGACAATGTTCCTAGTCATATGGTTTAGTTAAGGTAGTCCTGTGAGGAGCTGGGAGTTGGACTCAATGCTCCTTATGGGTTCCTTCCAAATTGAGATATTCTCTGATTCTAAATATTTTTTGTTTTCAACTTTTCTCCAAGTTTTGATGAACCCTGTGAAACCACTAGGTCATCTGTATTACAAGAACTACTGTGCATATTCTAGCCAAAGCACTAACTGCTGAACTACTCACACTGATATCCAGCACAATCTATAGACAACATTCAAATTGTATCTTTCATGACCCAATTGCATTTTTAAGTCCAAATTACACTGATTGTTTCTCCGGAAAAGATTCACATTAAAGGCCTAAAATAAAATTTAGGGCAAAATTGGTTTTCTGGGCTGCAAGAGCACATGAGTGGCTCATGTCCAGCCTCTCATCCACCAGCACCTCCAAGTCCCTCTTGGCAGAGCTGTTCATACCCCAGCCTGGATTGATACTGGAGGTTTTTTGACTGATACAAAACCTGATTGAATCAAGCCATTTCAAGCTACCTATTTTTCAGGGTTTCATCTCATCAGGAAAAAAAAATCAAAACCCGAACAACAACACATGCACACTATTAATTTTGGTGGGGTTTTACTCTGTGTTAGTCTGTCATGAATACTACAGCAAATTGAAAGAACAGAAAAGTGACTTTCTCTCTGGTAACTGATTGCATTTTTCCACATCCATGCTCCCATGTGCTCTTAAGTCATCTGTCTCAGCCCATGTACACATACTGTTTAATCTCTATTTTTTATTATGCTTTCTCAATCAATAATCACATAATCAGAGAATAGCTGAGATTGGAAGGCAGCTCTGGAGATTGCCCAGTCCAAACCTCCTGCTCCAAAAAGAGAGTGCTTTTCCAGGACTGCATTCTACTGGGCTTTGGATATTTCCAAGGACAGTAACTCCATAACCCCCTCAGGGTATCCATTCTAGTGTGTGACCACTCTGACAGGAAAAAAGGTTTCTTAAGTTTAAAGGCATTTCTTGCATCTCAGTTCATTCCTGGTACTTCTTACTGTGTCATGAGGCACTACTGAGGAGTTTGGCACTGTCCTCTTTACAACTAACCTCCCCTCAGGTATTGAAACACATTTCTTAGATACACCCCCCTGCCTGAACCTTCTCTTCTCCTGGCTGAACAGTCTCAGCTCTTTCTCCCTAAATGACAGATGTTCCAGACTCTTAAATCATCTCTTGGATCCTTCACTGAAGTCACACTCCAGTACATCCATGTCTGACTTGTACTGGGAAGCCCAAATATTAGCTGTATTTTAATCTATTTTCCATCTCTTGGAATAGAAATAAATTTTTCTTTTAGGCACATAAATGTTACTGATCATTGATGAGCACATAAGTTTTACTTTGGAAAACATGACTCCAAGTTTTTTCTCTACCATCAGTAAAAATAAAGTTGAACAAAATTTGAGAAGTCTATACTGACCAAGTTGATCATATTTTAAAAAGAATAGGTATTATAAAAAGATGCTTAGCTATTTAAAAATATCATTTGGATGTAAGATAATAAATGCTACAGTTATACATCAAGGCAATTGTGTCCAGTGAAAAGGGCTTCTAAGCAGGGTAACACAAAAGCATGACAGAGTTTTCTTTACTTGCACTAATATTTATATAACATTTAATTCTACAAAATGCAAACTGTTCTAATATAACATTTCCTAGTTGGAACATATTAACACACTTATGAAGTTTTAAAGAAAATTAAAATATTCTCACTCTCTTTTTTTCCTTCTCTATTAGCCAGAAATAAAATACTTACAAGTATTTAGTTTTAAAGATGTGTTTGGAAAAAAAATAAACCACCAGTATACCACGGATCTTTTTCAAAAGAAAGCTTTTGGTCATCAGCTACTCAAAATCTGGGAGTAAATATATCTGCAATTTACCTTGTATATCTGCAGCAGCACATCTGTCCAAGCTCGTTTGCTCATGGTCTCAAATGTTCTGTGCTCCAGAACGAAAGCAGACCTGCCACTTAATTTGCCTGAGCTTCTCATGCTGCCTTTCTTCACTTCAGATGTGAAACACTTCAAATAAAAAGATGGGATTTTTTTTTTCAATATTCATTTCATCAGTTTTGGATAGGAAATTCACAAGAGGACAATAATGAATCAATGGCATAAATGGGTGATAACACCTAATACACTGCAACAGTGAACAACATTAGAACCATTTGCAGTTTGCTGCTATCTCAGGAATAAGAACCATAATAAAGAATTGATAGGAGTTGAAAGCAGAAATCAGGAAACAAGGAAAACACACAAAATACTTTACTGAAAAATGGTGAAATCTGAATGGTAATCTGATCTCTACTTTAAAACATATCTGTTGGACATTAATATCAGGTATCAACAATATCAGAAGGAACTGAAAACAACAGGGAGACCAATGTAAATGTTGGAGTCAGCTTAAATTCCTACTTAGTCTCACACATGTGCTTAGATTTATGCAATGCAAAACAATCATCACAGTAAGAACATTCATGGTCCACTAAGAACTTCCACTAATATGCAAAGGACTGAAACTAAGCACGTGGGCTTTGCTAAAAAGAGAAGAAACACCAAACCTACCTACCCTCAGTCCAGTATTCACTTCAGCCCATATCTCATAATCTTCAGGTGCAAGCAGAAATTCTGGCATAATATGAGACAGATATGCTCCTTGGCCTCTGAAATCACACAGCAGGAAAAGTTAATAGGGAAGATAATTATTTTTAAAAGAAATCCAATTTTTTCAAGGTGTTCAACCTTTGTGTAATCTCCTTTATGTGAATAGCCTCCAGACTAGTGATCCAGCTTCGTGGATAGAAACTCATGTTCCATTCCTATGGCTACAACCACACATTAAAAGAACACACAACTCTGGACAGATTGGCTTCTTTATGAGCATTGCTCCTCCATGAAGGATTTATTATAACACAAAACATCAAAACAAATAATAACCACTTCTATGCAAAAGCCAAATGACCAGTGTTGTATAACATCAGCAGAATTAAAACTTGATGATGCTTTTATTTCTATTTATATATTTCATATAAAATGGTTTCATATTTACAAATGATACTGGAAGCCTAATGGGTGTAAGCAAAGGTATTTCAAAATTCTCAATGGACCTACCATCTCTTCTCAAGGTACTTATAAATGCAACAAGGAAAGTAATTGCTGTAACAAAAGGCAACTTGATTAAACTGAATATCAAGAAAGTTAATTTCCAAATGAAGAAAGATTATTCTTTATCTCAAATGACACAGTTCAAATAAATGTGCTGGAAAGAAAAAATAGGAAAACAATGTAGAATGTTGAACCTTATTTTTCAAAGGAAAGCAGAAAAGCTCCCTGAATTTTAGGTCAGGAAGATTATCGTAGCATATCTAGATTTGAATTGTTCTCTGAGCTTTTAAAATGGTTAATGGGAATAAAAATTAAACTAGTATTTCTTCTTATACAACCAGTCTTTCATTCAAATGAAATGATCATACTTTTCAGTACCATACAGTTCAAAATAAACTTAATTTGTACATTAAAAGTCAAATATCACAGTTTGCAATTAGGATCATGAGAAGTTATTACTCTTCTCACAGAATTATATTTTTCTAGTAAATAGTTTCCATATTTTACTAGGAAAATTATTCTTTCTTTTCAAATCATTGAAATTTCATTTTTTATACAATTACCTAGCATATATTTTAAAACAAAAGTATTTTAACCAGAAACACAAAAATAGCACCAAGGTAGCTGTCTGGTTCTAAAAATCACCATGTCTGAAATTCCCATTTTCCACTAACCCATAAACTCTGTTTCCTTTTAAACTTCAACTCCCCCAAAATGAAAAAATAAGAAAGTTATACAGTATTAATCTTTATTAATCTTTTTCAGGTATCCTATCTTTCTTTTGATCTTTTTACTTGGCAAATACATAGGAATAGGTGTAATCTATAATTTTCATTCCAAGAACAGCATGTAACAAGGTTACGTGTCAGTGTGCTGGTTTTGCATTAATTGACATTTGGAGAGGAGGGGAAAAGTCACTGCACTACATTCATCATAGCAAAGCTCTGTATAACTGAATGTTCTCATAATTGGCTGCATTTTGCTACCAAGGAACACTGTCTTAACAAAACTCCTCTTCATTCATGTTAATATTAAACATGAAGCCCATTACTCAAGATCAAAATTTCCATACTGTTAAGACATTTTTCCACAAGACACAGAGTTTGCAACAACCTGTTTGTACTGTAAAATACTCAGGTTTTTCCTTTACTGCTGTGGTAATGCACCAAAGAAACCTCTTGTCTGGAGAACAATAAAACTGATACTTGGAATGTTGCTTGAAACACTAAGCACCATTCACCTGCTTTGGCAAGTGGAAAATTTGAGATACAAATTATGCTTTATTTGTACCATGCTGACCAGAAAAGTGGTGGTTGGTGTAAGAAAGCCAAGAACTATCTGCTGACTTTCCACAAATCACTGTGAACATGCAGGGATAGCAGATCACAGATAAATTACTCATATCTCAGCTGTGTTTAGATGTCTTCTCATCATTACACACATTTATGCCAGCAGTGCAGATATCAGACATTTTTGTACTATGATCTATAAACACCTGTGAGGAAATGCAAATATTCTAGATGATCCTAAAATGCATAAGTAGGAAAAGCAGATCCATAAATGAGGGGCCACAAAGAAACCTTATGGAATTCACACAAATTAGGAGAGGCAGAAAACTAACAGGATGTGGTACTGTCAAGCACAAAATGAGCACCAAATTAATTACAGAAGAGTTCAGATTGGAGGAAAAGACCTCCAAGATCATCAAAATACATATAAGAAAAGGAGTCCAGCTAGAAATGCTTTTCTATGAAAACCTCTGGTGGTTTTCTAGGATTGGTATGGATTACTACTTCATGTGTGATCATTTGACCCCAACAACCATCAGTCACTGATGCATTTGTGTACAGAAGCACTGGACTTAGCCTTGACCTTGGCTGCTGCTTCAACTCCGCTCTGAATACATCCACGACTTAACAGCCAAAGCTCAGTAAAACTGATGTCTTTTATTAAAATTTAGCTATTAAAGAGCTTTAAAAAAATTCCCAAGAAACACATTAGAAACACTCAACTAGTTCTTTTCAACTGCTGTTATTTAGCAAAAAGGGTTGGAATCCTCTTACCCCAAAACTCATCATTTTAAAGTATACAACAAACATCATTTATGCTAGTTTCAAGATTCCTAGATTCTTGGACAATCTCAATGGGAAGACTGCACATAAGAGTCATCAGGCTCCACAAGAGCATCAGTGAAATGGTGAGATCACGAATGAAAAACTTGAACTGTCTACTGAGTCTGTCTGAGACAAAAGCTTATGAGTCATCTTTTGCAATTAACGAAGCAGAGTTCCTGTGGAATTCCTGTGTTGGCTATAACCCTACCAAAGGACACTTTGATTAGTGTAAACTGCAGATAACCTTGGTAAAAATAAATTAAAGGTTATAATACACATATCTCACAAAAAGGATAAAGGAAACCCTAAACTTACTGTGTACCTGTATCCAGATGGAACTAGGCTTGAAGTATGCTGATTTTAAAAATTGGAAAGAAAAGGTGCATGCATGGATATCTCATCATACTTGTACTTACTTAAGGAAGGAAAGCAATTCAGAATACTGCCAGTGGAGCAGGAACATTCTTTCTACTGGATCAGAGGGCAATGACTGGCTCGCTGCAATGCCTGGTATTGGTTGTCCATTCAGATGCAATATCATCTCATAAAAACCCTTATCTTTATCAACCTTTCGTTTAAAACTCTTTTCTTGTGCAACAGTTAGCTGGACTATACACACATCACTAGGAGAGAAAAAGCCTTTGATATTATTCTTCTAAATGCCCAAAATGAGCTACAATTACATGTATCACTAATTTAACAAAGGCTAATTTAACAAACCATGAATTAAAAACAGCAGGAAGGAAGGTTGAAAAGTACAGCATTTTTTATCTTTACAGAACTTTTATAATAAAGTAAGAACTTTGAACTGCAGAGAATATTTATTCCTTCACAAATAAAAGCTTTCTGCCAACCAGAATTTGTATTTTTATCATGTTTATAAACGTCTGTGTGATTGTTTCCAGGAGAGTGGCTTCTTCACTATTTAGTACCAAGCTAGATAAGATCAAATAAGTGAGGCCACCACAGCTGATCTATTTCAAGGGTGCTTGCAAGACTCTTGGTTCTAAAATATTCCTTCTCATCTGTTTCTTGATCTTTAGATTATGTGAGGGAAAAAGACATATTGTTAAAGCACTTATGCCACCAAAGAAGGGACAAAGGTTAGAACTATTTTTACTCTCAAAGGAGAATCAATTTCAGTTAAGAAGGTGACATACACTTTGAACAGCATATTTAACATACACTGCATTATGATTCACAGTATCACAGTTGAAAATATATTTTAGAAAGTAAAAACTAACACCTGGGTGACATTTTCATATAAGCACCGTATAGAAGCTGCAATTTTGATAGAAAACTGTGCATTAGAGTGTGTTAATATTCCTTAGATCATATCCAAATCACTGGAATAGATCCATTAGCCTGTTAGGAGACAGACAGGAGTTAGCTCTAAGCAGGCATGAATTACCGTCTCAGTGAATGAGGAACTGAAATGGGATTTTGTCCCTTAGACCAGCCAAAGAGTGTGAACCAACTCTTCACAGCAATTAGGGTCTTATGAAAGAAGGTGTACTCCTCCTTATCTTCATCAGGAAAAAATGATAATTCACGTTTATTTTCTTTCCCGTCACTTTGACTGTCAGTTTCACTCTCTTCACTTGCTTCTTCATTCTCTTCACTTTCATATCCATCACTCTCACTTTCACTAGTGTTGCTCTCTGAATGATATATACAAAATAAAACATCCAGAAAGATTTATTTCCCCATTTTTGTCTAGTACAAAAAGATGCAACACACAATTGCTTTCAAAGAACAAAAAACTGCCAGACAATAAATGATCAACTTATTTTAGGAAAAAACAATTTAAATTACACATACATGTCTTAGGAATAAACCAAACAATACCTTGAAATCCAATTTCACTTTCAGCAAAAAGCATTACCCAACCAGCAAAAAACAAATTCAGGCATGGCTTACAAAACTACAGCCAGAATCTTAAAAGGATCAGTCTCACACACAGTTCCAACACACACAGCTTAGCCTGTCAGTTACTGCAAGTTCACTTTAACAGTTATTGTACAGGTATAACTCCCACTACATCTATAGGAGGACTTTTCTCCCCTCTGTTAGGCTTTCTCACTCCTAAATTCTGATCTGTTCATAACTTATATATTTTAACTACTATTAGTTGTTACCATCAACAACATCATTGCACAAAAAGGTAACTAAGAAAACAAATAGTTTTCCTTATAGCACAAATAACTTTGGTGACTCCATCCTTGAAGGTGTATTTTAACCACTGTTGCAGTTTCATTAAATGATGCAAAAATAAAATCAATTGATAGCTTTGTGAAGAAAAAAAAATCTTAGAAGAAGTTAAGAAGAAAAAACAATACAATGTGGACAAAAGAGGCTCATTCTTTAGAAGATGATTGATTTTATGTGCTGTACTATACCTGATGCAGCATCTTCACAGGCTGCACCACTAGCTGCACCTAAAGAACTTGTGGAATAACTATGTGAAGGTGATGGTGGTGTAAAACATGGCTGTAGAACAACTTCTCCAGTACTGAAGTCTTTATTGTCTGAAAAAAAAATTCAAGTTGCAGTTGAGAAAACGTATTTTACTGTCTGTGCTCTAAAAAATTGTAAACTAATATCTACTTCCACATTTTTTTCTATTTCATGCTTCAATTAATCCAGTAACCGTTCTTATTTGACTCATAAAAATCTCACTTTAGTCATTAGACTGGGGTCCAAAAAAAATTTCATGCTGCTTTTTTTTCCCCCCCATCAACTGATGCATCTTCCTACTTGCTGAAAAGCACCTATCAGAACAATGCTAGTTCAAGAATTCTGTGTCATGAACAAAATATTCTTAAGGACTTCTTGTTCCCAGCTGTAGAATGAGTTTCAGTACATCATTATCTAGCTCTTTCAGACTCCACAACACATATTTTACAAACCAAACTCAGAAGTAAACTTTATTAATCCATCAGTTTTAAAATAACAGATGTTCTGACATTCTCATGTTGGCCTAAGATAGGATGAGGACCCTCTTTTGTCAGTCCAAAACAAAAGAGGCACAAAAGTGTAGTTTCCAGAGAAGCAAACAAACCACTAAGAGAAGGAAGAACTCTCTATGATTATTTTTTAACTTTTGATTTCTGGCAATGTTATTTTTATCATCTGTAGAAAGTAAAACAACAGCATGGTGTGAGAGTGGAGGCAAAGCCTACCTGGATACCTTTCAAAGACATTGTGTTGTACAGGTATGGCTTGGTCACATGAAACAGCATTCCACACCAACATAATCTATACAAAATCTTATTAAAAAGACTCAAGGAATTTAGCAGTAATGACTTCCTTCAAAACTGACACCAACTGATATGTGAGCAAACCAACAAGCAAGCAATGCAGGACAGAAATATCCCATTATTAATGGGAGATCATTTACAAATTATTTCAAAACCATCACTCCATTTTCGTCTTAATCCTCAATGGAAATCTAAAAAGCATCTTCAAACAACAAGCTTGCAAAAATGGTCTATTGGTCACAAAAAATTACATGTTAATAAGAGATAATACTTTTTGCCTCTTCCTATCTTCATTGAATTGTTCTATGATCCCTGAATGATGTGGTTCATATACCTATCTTCTTCCATTTGGGTGACAAAGACCAAAACATTACCTGTCTTCTTGCTAATCCCTTTCTCAATTTCCCAAGTATCAATCCTATTTTCTCATAAATACTCTGAGTGACACACTTCCTTTAAGTTAATGCAGTCTTAGAACTCAGTCTTTGATGCTAAATCTGTCTCAAATCTAAGGACTTACTTGCTTACCTGAAAAACTTCTCTATTTCATCAAAATACATCAGATCACATATACAGCTATAAAACCCATAATCATTTACCCCACGTTGAACCTGCTTTAAGCAGGACTAGATGGCCCCCAGGGATCCCTTCCAACCTGAATTATACAAGGATCCCAATCTCTTCCCATAAGCACAGCCACACAGAGAGATTACAGATCACTGAGGCAGCAGAGATGGGTTCAGGAGGGGGGACACAGGCAGAGATTTAGAGACAGACGCAGGCAGAGAGAGGCAGGCAGGGTGATATAATGCAGATAAAAATATTTCTGCTCTCTGACCACAGGTTTTTATTAGGCCTTAAAAGATAGCTGTGCCCTTCTCCATTCAAGGACAGGAGTTAAAAAACCCTGAAAACTATTCCCAACAGGCACATAATGATCACATTTTAAAATAACATCATGTGGTTTCTCTTTTGCTTTCTTCAAAACAAGTGATCACTGTCTACCAATAAAATTCAAATTAAGTTAACTAATTCTCTAATGTTTTGGCTTTTTTCCCTATTCATATTTAAAGCACTTCATAAAACATTCTGGAAGATTCTGGTTTGTTCAATATTTTTCAATAAATATTGCCTAATCACTTATATCACTTGTCCTCATTTTGAACAAGAAAACTGAAGCTATTAAATGGTTTTAAAAGTTTAATTGTAGTATGTCCCTGCAATAAATGAAGGAAAATGCTATCTTGACAATCACATTCCTGTTACCACCCTGAAAACACTGATAATTCTAATGGACATAATATAATTTCAGAGTTAAGTGTTGACTGCTTACTGCTTCTCCAGATAATTTTTTGGTCAGAGCAGTGCAATGCCAAGTACGGGTATAAGGTAAGTAGACAATTGTCTGCTGTTCCAGCAACCTGAAATGAGAACCTGTTGAAAACAAAATACAGAAGTTACCATTCTCTATTTACCAATGGTAATCAAGATATTTTTCAGCACAAGAACAAAAGACAAAGTGAAGGTATCAGAACTCCTTCATTCTTCTCTAGTGGCTGAACAGATTACACAGGTGGGACTGCACCTTTCAAAATGCTGAAGTTTAGTATAGTATTTCCTCTTCTTAGTTTTACTATGAGCATAAGTATATCATCAGTCTGAAAGAGTCAGCAGAGATTTAATGAAACAAATTAACTCTGTATTTCCAAAAAGAAAAATAAAAACTAAAATTACAACTGACATTAAGTCTTACTAATGATTCCTGCTATCTTGCTAAATAATATGTCCTGTAACTTTTGACTAGGGAAGTTCTCTTGAAAAGCAACTTCTATTTTGATGTAGCATTTATTCTATAAGACTTTACAGGAATTTCAAAATAAATATTTAAAAATAAATAAATTCAATTTAAAAACAGTAAGATATTGACTGCAGTTTCTGGAATATAATAGAAATTGATGCCCATGCTCTGATGTTCACTAGAGTGTCCTACCTGCAGCAACTTTAATGATGTGCAGCAATCCACCGTTTAACCCTCTTTTTGTACTTCACCTCAGTCTCCCAGAGTATAGTCAACAAGCAAATTATTGCCATCCATGCAACCCTTGGAGCCATCTGTATTTATGTTCTTAGCTCATTGCAACTGACAGGTAGTTAAATTGAGCTTAGTCCTATGTTATTAAATAGCTGAGTTTGTAGTCTTCATTTACTTATTAACTAACATTAATTTTAATAAATTGTTTTGACTAAACTGTCAAAAGTAGAAAGAAAAATGTATTTCAATAATTGAAACAGCATGCTGATATCCATCTTGCTTTAATATATTGAGAATTATGCATATTGAAAATATACCTTGCACAGAATAAATTAATAATATTTTCTATTTCCTTGAAACAACCAAAGAGAAATTCCTATTTATTGCAAATTTAGATTAATATTAAAAGATATCACAAGACCTCTCAGCTTAATTTATTTATAATATGACATAATTAGATTTTACTGCTTTTTTGTTATTGTTGAATAACATACTCAAAAAAACCAGAAATGTTTTAAAAGTACCAGAAAGTAGTTTTGTTTCCTCTTTCATACTTCACTCTGCAAACACATTCTTGGATATCGCTTTCAAGGCAACTTTAATAAATTGAAAAAGGTTCCAACAAAATCCATAGCAAACTTTCTTAGAGGTAAATATTCCCATTGGGATTGCAATGTGATAGCTGACAGTCATTTAAGTAAATAATCCAGCTCTGCAGTGTTTTGGTTTGCTCTTAGGAAATGTTACTCCTACTGGAACTTGGCTGGGGGCAAGGCAAGGGCTCTGGCCACTTGCACCTTGCAGCATAATATTTCTTGTAGCAAATGTCATTCTTTCTGCTTTTATTCAGCAAAAAAATCTCAGCAGCAGGGCATCAGCAGGATAGATGGCTGTGAGAGGTACATCTACACCTATCTATGTGTACAAAATGTACATTTGTACATGCTCAAAACAAGTGTCAGGGCTTGTTTGTTCTACCTTCGCCAAGCCATTTAAAGACACACAGGATCAATAACTACAACACAGAAAGGTTTGCAACTTCCAACTCATGACTTTACTGTGATAAATGACAACTCTCAATACTTTGCAGGAACACAGGTGAACTTCAAGCAACTGAGGGAGGGGCATGAGGGGAAGAAAGCTGTATGGAGGTTAATGAAAGACAGCTCTCAAGTCATGAGAGTAACTCAAATGAAAGTAACATAATTACATGAAAGTAACTCAAATGTCTGTACCACCAGACTCAGTCAAATTATTCCTGATTTCTCAGTTTGAGGTGAGCATCTCAGGCATCTTCATCCTAAATGCCAGTTTGGGATTTGGGGAAATTCTTCATTCATGCTCTGATTTGCACAGTAGTGCAACACAGAAAAGTGTGCTTGAGAACAAGCGCAGTACATCTGAACCACTTACACAAATTCCATGAGCGAAACTACTCAGAGCAAAGGAAGTAACTGTGCAACGTCAATTATAAAGAACAGCCCCAAAACAGAACATCTGTGTACAAAGAAACCCCTCAGAGCTCGTGGTGCTGCCACAAGACAAGGTCCTCCCTGTTCCATGGAAGTGCCTCGTTGGCTGCAGTGGTAACACAGTAAGAGACACGAATACACCCAGCCAACAGCAAACACAATGCACGTATTGAGGAGGAGGGGATGGATCCTGCAAGTCAACAACTGATTCTGCAGCTGACATTGATCATAAGGATTTAACTTCCATGACTGTGGCTGCAGTGAGCAGAGATGGTGGAGGTCAGGACTGAAGGATGTAGAAGGGACTGAAGAAGCTGCTGTGTGGGGAGAGACTGAGAGGTGTGAGTGTTCAGCTGTGAAAAAAGAAGGCTCAGGGGGATCTTGTCTGTGTGCACAAATATCTGATGGGAGGGAGTAAGGAAGAAGGAGACTCTTCTCAGTGATGATCAGTGAGAACACAAAATACAGAGAGTACAAACTGAAATACAAGAAATTCTATCTCATCATAAGACAAAAAAAAAAAAAAAAAAAAAAAAAAAAAAAGAGAGACTAGAAAAGAGGCTAGAGACTGGAAAAGTCTGCCCAGAGAAGGTTATGGAGTCTCATCCTTGAAGACACTAAAAAAATCAACTGGGCAATGGAGTTGATTCTTTGAAGAGGGGACGAGATGATCTCTGGAAGGTCTTTCCAACCTCAGGCATTCTGTGATAATAAATATCAGCACACCTATTGGCCACCTGTCCACTTATCATCAGTATGTACTTTATTACAGTGTTTTCCCAGAAGTGCTGTTTGAAATAAAATTCAAGAATGAGTCTGTACCTAAAAATTCCATCTGAGATTCAAATAATGCCACTCCATTCACAAGGACACATGGCAGAAAAGCGAAGGTGCTAGGAGCTAAGTATTTATCATATGTCTTTGAGGAACTGAGTCAGAGTGCACCAGACAGAAAAGCATGCACACTAGCATACAAATACAGAAGAAAGATTTCAAAGACACATGCATTCTGTATGTGTAAAAGCATCTTGTACCACTGACCTTTACGTACAACATCATTAATGAAATGATGTTACAAAACTGGAAGGCTTGTACAACGTATTTATTTTGCACTTGCAGCAGAGTTTAATTAAATAATAGAAAAGTCTGTATTATTCTATTGGAATGAAAGGTACCTGTATTGCTAGCAAATGTGAAGTCACTAAATACATTAAATTATTCAGTGTATTTGGTTTTTATAATGCTTACTAAAGCAAGTAAAAAATTTTTTATCTACATGAACCACCATAGCTGCTGCTATTCCAGTGTTTATTCCCTAATGTGTATTTCCAAACAACACAGAACAGGAGAATGACCATTAAATATATTGTGTTTACCAGCAGTTGAAACCTGCTGATCACCAAAAGTAAAGCTCCAACTGTGATGATAAAAAATACCATTCAACACTCCAAAACAAAGTTTATATAGGAAGTTCTTTTACTTCTCTTAAAAGTAACTTCAGGAGTTTTTTCATTAATTTGTTTGTTTTAATATTTGTGGAAAGACAAAAGAACCCAAATCAAAATACATTTATCCATTTTAATCTGCCCTATAGAATTTCAGATGCTTCCTAAGTACAAACAAGCGCTTTCTTCTGTATCAGTATCCCCTAAATGTTCTAAATATGTAGGCATAGTTAAATAACCCTTCTTCAAATAGTATTCATTAAGAGATGCAGAATATCACTAAATTTCTAATGAGAAAGAATCCAAATCCATTAGCATATGACAATTTCCTGTAGCGACATCATTTCTGTAAAGATAAAAAAAAAAAATTAAGAGAAACTCAAACTGCCAGTTTAGGAAATGAAACAAATTGCTTGCAGAATTGATTAGTGACAAAAGGAAACTACCCAAGAGTGTGGCATTTTACAGATTTTTAAGAATAAAGAATAAGTTAGATGTAGGGAAGTTGCAATTTAAAGACCACTAAAGACCTGCCCTCCTCCTTCCCCTCAAAAATCCTAGAACAGATCAAGAGATGATGGAACTGGAAGAAAGGGGAAAAGATGACCCATGCCAGCTCTGCCATTACTATTCACAAATAAGCAGCTCCCCAACACTGAAGGGTCCTTATCCTTTGCAGCATGAGCTCAGTCTTCCCCAGCAACCAACATAATACAACAATGAATAGTGGCTGACACATAATTTCATGCTATATGTAAGACTTATAGCAGGGAAAGCATCCACATTTTTTTTCCAGTAGCAGCAGTGACGTTAGCACTTAATTCCTGAATAAGAGATGCTTCAGCTGTCAGGGACCATCACAATGGCAGAAAGCCACAAGCACAGAAAAGAACAGAGTGATTAATGGGTTTGGACCGTCCTTGTTTTCAAAGCACTCTCAACTATCTGAGGTAAAATGCCAACATATTCTTAGGTCAGATGAATGCTACAAAGCAGCATGCAAATATCAAGAACTCCAGTGTTTCCTAGCTCCCTGCTTTCTCATGTAATGTAAATGATATTGAAAGAAATTGACAGCTCATGTTCTCCCAGGCATGCCAGCAGAATACATGGATTTGACATTTGCCAGCAGTGCCTATTAAAGAGATGGATGGTTTGGGCACGTTTCCCAAGAGCAAAGGGAATGCTTTCCCCTGTGAGACACTGAGATCTGATGGACTATCAAAACAACTGGAACCAATCCATAATTGGGTTAGTGACTGTGTCTCAGTTCTATCATATTGTTATTAGAGACTAAATTCCCTGACATTCTCTCTTTCTGAAGTTCCAGCCATGAATAATGTGAATAAATTCAGAAATTTCATGAGTTTCCATTGATTCCCAGTGGGAGAGGGAGAGGGAAGGGAGAACTGTAGAACACAGGAGGAAAAGATCTCAGCACGCTTGTGTTATCAACGACACACAACTTACCTACACCACATGTGGGGATTTTAGTATATTTTGCTGCCCAGAACACCATTTTCTTTGATGTTTGCTTACTAATTATTTTCAAAAATAGTAAGTTAAATGTTATTTCAATCAAGATGCCAGGAAAATTTCTTTTCTGCTAAACTTTTTGTATAATGATCAAATTAAAATATATAATAACAATAATCAGAGAACAAATATATAAACGTGCCATGTCCGCAGAGGGGTTTTTTTTTGTGTGTGAAATACGTGTCACAGCTAAATATTTCTCCCATTTATTAAATACTTGCTCAAGACAGTCTTAGATATTATGTTAACTTTTACTTCTGAATTCTTATCAGTCCTGTGTAAGGAAGAGTTGTTTCTTCCACTTTGGAGTCAAAGGAGCAAAAAGCATAAAGATTTAAAGTAATATTAGAAATTAACTGCAAATTCTCATTTAAAGCAGTCATTAAAAGAACATTAATGCACTTTCATATGTTCCATTTCATGGAATCTGTGCACACAATAAATTATTGCATAAATGACAACCATATATCTCTTCAGTTTTCTTTTACAGTTACATTTAATACTGCTTTATTAGAAAAAAAAAAATGATTGCCTGTCGTCTTTCAAATGTTTTTTGTAAAGCAGCACAATCCAACATTACCTATTGTCCAGCTAACATTCACTCTGTTTTACAAAAAAGTCATTATTATTTAGGACTAAGTATGGGCTGAGTGAATCAATCCTACTGACACTTTACACCTGAATTTAGAAAAGCAAAATACTACAGAGCCTAAGTAAAGTGCATTAGGTTTGTATGGCCAGGTTTGGTAGTGGGGGGGTGCTAGAGGGGTGGCTTTGAGAAGCTGCTGGAAGCTTCCTCCACCTCCATCAGAACAGCAGCCAGCCCCAGACAGATGTGCCACTGCCCAAGGCTGGGCCAACTAGAAATGGTGGCAAGACCTCTGTGTTAACATAGTTAAGAATTTTTTAAAAGTTATGGCACAAGATGTAATTGCAGTCAGAGAAGAAGAGAGTGAGCATCTGTGAGAGAAGCAGCTCTGCAGACAGCAAGGTGAGGGCAGAAGGAGGAGCACGAGGTGCTCCAGGCACCAGAGGTGGGATTCCCCTGCAGCCCACGGTGATACCATGGGTGGGGTGGCTGTGCCCCTGCAGCCCAGGGAGGGCACAGGGGTGCAGAGATCCACCTGCAGCCCGTGGAGGAGCTCACACTGAAGCAGGTGGGTGCTGAGAGGAGGCTGTGAACTCATGGGATGCCTGTGCTGGAACAGGCTCCTGGCAGGGACCTGCAGACCTGTGGACAGAGGAGCCCACCCTGGAGCAGGTTTCCTGGCAGGATTTGTGACCCCATGGAGGACCCAGGCTGGAGCAGGCTGTCCTTGAAGGATTGAACCCCATGGCAGAGGGACCCATGCTGCAGCAGTCTGGGGAGGAATGTTGCCCATGGGATGGACTCACATTGGAGAAGTTCATGGAGAACTGTCTCCCACGGAAGGGAGCCCATGGTGGAGCAGGGGAAGGACTCCTCTCCCTGAGCAGAAGTAGAACCAACATGTGACAAATTGACCACAACCCTCATTCCCTGTCTCCTTCCACTGCTGGGGGAAGAGGTAGAGCTAGAATGGAGGGAGGAGTGAAGGGAAGGTGTTTTTAAGGTTGTATTTTAGTTCTCATTATCTTACTTTGATTTTTTTAGTAATAAATTTAATTAATATCTCTAATTCAAGTCTGTTTTGCCCATGAAGGTATTTGATGAGTCATCTCCTATTCTTATCTCAACTCATGAACCTTTTATTATATTTTCTCTCCCCTTTCCAGCTGCAGAGGGGAGTGACAAAGAGGCTTTGGTGGGTGCCTGACATCTAGCCAGGGTCAACCCCTATGGAGTGTTTTTCTCCTCAATACTCCTGTGCTTTGAAATACACCTAGAACTAGTTCTGCTCAGAAGTGAAAACTTTTTTTCTAAGTAGCTGTAGAATACAATATTTTACCAACCTCTGAAAATCTTGACTTGCTTATTTTAATAAGAATATCCCAGAACACAGAATAGGAGTTGAAGTTCAAAAGTTTAGTTCAAATCACTTTAAAGTACATATTATCACTTTGAAAATGGAAATATAAAGAGGGAACACCTGACAAATTAAAACATCTTCAGCAACTGATACTGTGAGATTTCACGGTGTATTAAACAGTCCAGGAACTTTTTCAAGACCAGTTAGCTTTTATAGGTGTTATAAAAGGTTACAGGTTTCATTGTTTTATTATTAAAGATCAAGAAGACCCTGAAATCTTGTCTTTCTAAAAGACTCAAATTAACAAAGCAGTTTAAATTCATTAGATACACAGTTTGAAACAAATTGCTCAAATGCTTAGATAATTGGCTGAATCAGATTTGAAGTCTGAACACGTTGCACAGGGCTCCCATGGGGGCTGGCAGGAATGAGGGGAAGATATGCAGAGAACAAGAAATTGCAGCTACATATTATTACAGAGTGCAGTATCAAAGCACATAATAATACTAACAATATTATCCAGACTTGGATAAATGCATCCAAGTCTGGATAAATTATCATGGACTTTATTAGAAGAATAAGGGAATGGTGAGGATTACAGAATTGGGTGCTTACTCAGACTTTTTTAAGTGAAGGAAAGAATTCTTTCTGGTTATGATAAAAATAATTTAATCTGAAAGCTAATATGAATAATATTACCACACTGACCAATGACACACAGATAATTCTTTTCTTTCTGATGCTGTGTTATTTCACCAGTTTTGCTCAGATTTTATATCACCTGCTCCTAAAGCCCACCCACAACTCAACTGCCTGTCAGGAAATCCCATATACATTAAAACTGCTGTTAGGAGTTCTGTCCTTTAACAAATACTTTAGTTCTACATTTTAAAACCTAGCAACAATTCTAAGATGATTTGACATTCTGGAGCATGAATTTTTTCACCTTCACGAGCAGGAATGGCTGTTAAGGTTACTTAGATGGCTTTTATTTGCTATCTTTCTTTTAAAAATACATTCAGTTTGCCTTTAAATTGAGGCTCATATTCTTTATTTCCTTTTAATGGCAAATATAGAAAAAATTTTATTACACAGGAGAATTTTTATTTCTCTATAACAAGGTTTGAGAAGCTGCTAGTGCATCAAATAAAAAGTTATTAAAACTAAATATTGTGCCTGCTCAGAAGCTACATTTCAGACTATAAGCTACTTCAGACTATAAGCTTAAATTATCCTTTTCTTGTAATTACAGCAAGCTTTAACACAGATTTATGAATCACACCCCACACAACAATTAAATCCTAGAATTAAATAAAATTAATAAGAAAGAAATTCTTGGCTGACAATCTATACAGAAAAATATAAAATATCAACCCAGTGAGCAGCAATAACTTAAAGATCCATAACCCTTGATAAGCATCAAATAAAATAAAATTTAGTTTTATTTTTAGAAAAAAGCTGCAGGGCAGAATTCTTTCTCCCTCAAAATAGTTGCTTTAGTGAAAATAGTAAATAAAGGAACGACTTTAATCACAACAGTGCCTATCTTCTTCCTCTTGCATACACCCTCTCATCCCATCCCTGGCAGAGCTGAATAAGAAATGAGTTACCAGCAGATAAGAATGATATCTTGAAACAAGACCTTAAGATGGACACTTAGATGAATTTTACCTTAGAGATCAAAGCTGAATCTTTAGTTTTGAATTGTAATTCAGTTGATAAAAAGAAATAAATGTTGAACTTCCATTTTCTGTTTTTTCAGAGGATTCTTGTGTTCCTTTACCCAACCCTTGTGAGTTCTGTGTCTCATATCCAACTTGGTCAGTCTGGAACCCTCCCCTAGGTGAATTTGAATTGCACACATTACCTGTTTTCTTCTTGATCGATGAAGAGCATTTCCCCTAAAAATGACATTGGCTTAGTTGATCTGAAGCTGATACGGCAAGTCAGTTCATTAGTTGTGCCATCTGATGAAAGAACAATATCTTGTCCCCCTGAGAACTTCACAGATAAAGGGCAAGTCCTGGCACCATCTGCAAGTTCAAGCTCAGGAAGTTTAACTGTAATTCGTGATTGCCTGTGTTAAACATAAATGGTAGGTGTTTGTGGTTGCAGGATTGCAGTAATAAAGTTAATTCATGGATTCACACATTCACAAAACTCTTCCACAGTTGAATACAGAATAATAACTTTAGTTCTAAAGTGCAAATCAAATGAAACTAATTTTAAACATAAAATTCTTCCATCATTTAGATGCTGCTTTCTTTCCTTTGCATGTATCTGAACGTTTTATGCTGACCCGCAATATCTGAACATCCAAATGAAATTTCTACTAATTGTGTTACAAAAGGCATAAAGAGTTTTCTGAAACTTAAAACTTTCATTAGTGTTCATTAAACTGCACTCCTGCACAACTAAGTTACAGCAAGTTATAAAATAGAAATAGTAAGGGGGAAATTTGTGAAGATGCTTCAGTATGTAGTTATGTCGTACAGGTTTCAGTTCTGAAATAAGAACAGCAGTCAGTCCAGGCCTGTGTGGAATCTCTTCAGTTCCAACCACTGAGCTGCTGATAACAGAAAAATCACTTGACAAATCAGCACAACTCAGACACGATAAGACAGTAATAATTTGAAGGTAATTAATTTATGACGAAAGGAAATCTTTTCTCTAATTCCAGTATGAAAATGATACCCACATAAGCATAGTAGACAAATACTACTGCTCTTTACTAATTACAAACAGAAAAGTTAAATCTTAAAAACCGGAATAGTTGCAATGCTAGGTTATACTACATTATATAAAGATTACAGAAAGTCTCTCTTTTAAATTCAAGTAACAGGATAAAGTGAGTGATCCACAGACAAATAAAAAATATATTTATTTTTTATTGTAACAAGTGGCAGGATTAAAACATTTCTGGGGTCCTTTTCAATAAAACCTCACATAGAAAGAAGGGGAAAAAAGCCCACCAAAAACTGCAACCCCATCAACTGTTCAAGCACTAAAGCTCAAACCAGTGGCATAGAACAAAATAAAATACCAGAAACCTTTTATATTATCACAATGTGAAAAATAGAAATAAGATTTAAAACTTTAGTATCTCACTAAATGCAAAAAAATTCCTGGTAAGTCTCTGATTTTAATTTTTTTTGTTATCCATAGCAATTTTTCATTTCTCGTATAAATTCATAGAGTGAAGATATCAGAAGTTAGACACCTCATGAAGCAGGAATGTTTGAGGACAAAACTTGGGCTTGTTGAATATTCAACAATATTAATTACTTTAACTTTCTCTTAAAGATACAGATTCTTCTGCTGAGCAGAAAATTAATACTAACCTTCACAAACAAGTATTAATTCGCTTTTTCACAAGTGAATGAAACAAAGAATTACTCAGGATTTCTGTAATAAATTTACTTTGAGATTTTTACCTTATGAAATTCTGTGGAATGATGGTGACAGCTGCTTCAGTTTCCACACCCAGAGGAACTGGCATCAGCATTAAAAAGGGGGGATGAAAATCCATTTTTGGTGACCTCAGCGTGCCAGACAATGTTAGTATATATTGTGATGGATTATCATTTAGATACATGGATATTTCAGATGTAAATATCCCAGGACAAGCTGTTGAAAAGTTATAAAAATATATATATTACCATAAACACAGGAATGTAAAGAAGTTATAGTAAGAGGTTTGGGGTTGGAATTCTTGTTTGTTATTAATTTTTTGTTAATTTAGTACTGCCTTCTTTCTCAAAATGTAATTCACCATGACATAAATATTGTATTAGAAAAGTATTTATTAAGAAATCTCAGAACACTTGCCTGTAACAAACCAGAAATTCACATTTTTTTTTAACTTAACAGATTTTTTTCTGAGTTCCAACTGCAATAAATGAGTTTATTGCATTAATATTCCATTATAAATAACATCAATCCAACAGCAGACTTATAAGAATTGCAGTCATACTTTGAATTACACTAACTGAACAGTGAATGCTTATTTTATAAAGGAGTAACTATTGGAAGCATCTGACTGCCAAGGCAAGGAAGGTTTGGGGCCTTTTAAGAGTGCAATTACAACATTTCAAAGATGGCTCCAAAACCTATAGTGTGGCCAAGCAGCCTCACAAAAGGCAGTAGGAGGTTCTACCCTCAACTCAGAACATCTCCCATTTCAGAGAGAAATTTCCATTTTGCTTGGAAAAAATCTTAAGGATCATCAAGTCCAACTGCAACCCCAACGTTGCCAAGTCCACCAAAAATAAAGGGAAGGGATGACCAAATATCCTTCTCCAGGTTCTTTCTCTACAGTGCAGCTGGACATGACAACAGCAAAGAAAAAGATTTTCTTGTGTTCTGCTCCTTCTCAGGTCACCTTGTTTCCTGCTGCAAGACAGATCTCTCTAGAATGGAAAAAACACTTTTTTTTTTTCACTGATACAGGGAACCAAGTACTTCCTATCACAGCTGTTACAATATGAAAATGATATTCCAAAGTAAGCAGTGCTATTTACTCAACCTTCAGTCATTCCCATCTGCTGAAGAGCTAGCAAATTCAGCAATTTTGAGGGCAAACTAATGAACCACTCCTGGGTTTAGAAATAAATCTGCAATGATGTGTTGTAAAACAACCAAAAAAGTTTAATCTTTGAATTTTTGAGAAAAAAACTCCCTTTCCTTTGATTCCCCTCTATTAGAGCGATATGGAAAACACCCTCATCTAATAATTAAGATAGCAAAAAAAAAAAAAAATTGTCTTTTATGTGTCTGCACGAACACATACATGTCATGCAACAAAATACATGATGGGGTCTTCTGAGATTATCTTAGATCATTACTTTCACAGCCTGAGAAAGAGCTGTCACTGTTTACATACAAAAAGAAAATCTAGTGTCTTCAAAGTACTTTGTCTTTTTCTCTTCCTGTAAGAGCTAATTTCCTAATGGAGGTGACAATAGAAGAGCTTCACAGAAGCTGTTATGTCACCAGAACACGACCTGTGGATCCCTTCATTTCAAACCAGCAAACATGAAAATGGCAAACTGAAAACCAGCTCTAATGGGAACCTGCTGCACTGTTTGCAACATCTGACTAATTCCATCTTAAATTTAAATCAGCTTTAGGAGACAATACTGCTGAGAAGGCTAAAAAGATTCTACCTCTAGGTTTTGATACAACAGGAACACATCTTCCTCTGGCACTTTGCCCTTTCATGAAGGAAAGGTGAGAAAGCATTAGAAAAAAAAGGCATGGAGATGGATGAAGAGCCATACAGGGTATTTCTTACAAGCTTGTAAGAAAGGATGTTCTGTACAAGCTCCTCCCATGTACGACCCTGTCCTACAGCTGGGCTGTAACTAAACCATATTTCTGGTGTTCTACCTTCATCTATATGTACCATAAAGTGAAGTGAAAGGGCATAACCAGTAAAAACCATAGGGATGGAACACAATGAAGGAAGAAAAGTCCAATTTTCACTAAGTCACATTTTAAAATATTCGTATTAACCATTGTTTTGAAGTTAGGCAATAGTAGTGTTAATCTCTTCTCATACAAATTTTTAATGCCATAGAATTTCTGGCTCACCCAAAGAGCAGAATGGACAGTGCCCATTCTGCATCACTGATCCACACTTTTACTAACACCAAAATTCAGCACAGTATGTAAACCAATAAATTATTGCTTATGTCAGAAACACCAGGACAACGCAATAGCACGACCATTTTATACAAACACAATGACAAAAAAAGTGAATTCTGTCATTTATTAAGATTTGTTTATTAGTTTGGAATGCCTATGACCAGTGTTTTCAGGATATTTCATGTTAAATAAATTACTTAGAAATTAATGAGAATTATGTCCTGAACTGACAGCATGAATTTATTCTCCTCCTCACACCTTTCATGACTGCTGTAAAAGCCTGGGCTGCTGTTACCATTCTGATATACCACCATTAATTTCTAGTTCAGCAGATGTGAACATTTTCCTTAGGGATATTTGGTATTTAAAAATTTGTCAGTTTAAATCTGCCAAGGGCTAACAAAATCTCTAGAATTATATCTGAAATATTTTCTCTTCTCCAGAAATATTAACTCTATAATATATTTTCAGAGTTTATGAGAAGAAAGGGAAAACACCCTCTGCTCTTCTCACCCTCTTAAGTTTGTATTATATATATGGTTATGCAGTTCCCACATTTGTCTTCCAAAAGGACATTTGTAGTTTAGTTGCCTTGGACCTTATGATAATTCAGGTGTTATTGCATCTATATCCCTTCAACATTAATAGGTACCATTGAGCAATTTGCATACAATGAAATACAGACTTCAAAGCAGAAAAGACACAGATAGCTAGAACTTAGAGGAGGAAAAGGAAAAGGAAAAGGGAAAATAAGAATTTCTTCACAGAATGTGTTAAAGGTCACAGCTAGTTAATATCTTGCTGTTGCAGAAAAAAAGTTTAAAAAAGACCACACAATCAAAGTATCAAAGTCGTCATCTGTGCCCATTACACAATCATCACATCTTCCAGTGTCTGTGAACTCCCACTAAGGGAACTCAAGAGCACAAATTCCTTGTCATTTCCTTTGCTGCAGGTAAGTTTTTTCATATCACAATTAGATAAAGTGAAGAGATTTTTAGACTGTTAATGCATTATACTATAAAACAGCAGAAGAGGATCATATTAATATGTCTTCAATTTTTAAAAATCTCTATTTTTAGAATACTTTTTTAACAGGTACCATGATTTTACCACTGACAAAAGCTCTTTCACTTAATTAAACAATGCAGTTTATTATAGCATTTTGTACTCTATCATAACTGCTGCAGCATATTTAAATAAATTAACTTTAATGCACACTCAAAGTTCATTTTAAGGTTGTTCACTCCCCACATACTACAACTTTACAGTGCAAGACTATGAAAGTGATTAGCACCCCATGTTCATTAACTAGGTCTCCTGTGTGGGTTTTGATGTACCTAATGCTCTCTTACAAGAGAGAGTAATGATATGCACTGAAGGAACTCCACAAGTAGGCTATAAATCATGGGAAAATACTTAGAACATTGAATTAAGGGTAATTGATCTTTACAGTTATTTATGATTTTCTGTAAACAAAAGATATGAGAACACAGCAAAAATGCAGATAACTTCAAATTACAGTAATTTATCAGTCATATTTATGTATATATATATACACATCTGAATTTGCACATACAGTTCATCCAGTAATTCTAAATATTGGCTTTTATTTTTATGCTGTTCTCTGCTTCACAGTTTGCAACAGGCAACTCCAACACGTGCAATTAAACACTGCTCTTGCATATTCACAACATTTACAGAACAATATTTAATGCAGCCTCCTCAATTTATCATACAGAGACATGGCAAGAGTCATATCTTTATTTTTCTTTATTTATATTAAACTGTTTCCAGTGCTTAATTGAGGTTAGAGATTTCAGTGCTCTGATAAATAACAGCAACATCTTTCTTTAGGACAGGGATGCTCACTTGCTGACTTAGCATCAGATCCAACTGACAACTTTTCTTCCCTTGACAATGCTGCAGCCCCAAAAGTACTGCACTGAAACTGTCAACAGGACCAGGTTCTGTGGGTATCAGCTGCATTTGCTGGTGGGATTTACCCACTCAAATACAGTGTTACACCCCATGAATCTATGAATCTTGTGTATCACTGTCTACTCTAAACACGTGGCTGGGGAAAAAAGTAGAATCTTAATTTTCCTATTCTTCTATTCCTTTTCTGGTATTATGTGGTTGATTACCACCTTCCTTCATTCTCCCAAGTTTTGTTAAATGTAATTTACATATTTTATTTTGGGACTGGTTGCCTGACCAGTCTATTCGAAAAAATACAGACATTATATCTTATCGAGGCAGGAAATTTCTATTGTTATCTAAATTATGGCTATTTAGAGAAAAGGTCAAAAGCTTTCCAAGTACCCTTAGAAAGCTTTACTACCTAAGTCAGTCAACCTAAATGTACCTGAAGTAGCAGCTCTGAAAATGATACACCTATCCCAGTCCTTGATGCTTTATGTGTGAAAAACCTGATGCTTTCTATGTGCAAAGCAGACTTTTCAAATAATGCAATTTCAAAACCAGTGATTCCATGCTTTTTATTAAGTCTGCAGCTGTCTTATTTTCTCAGAACCCAAAAAACCTTTAGTTGATCAAAATAAGTACTACTACTGATTCATCATAAACCCCATTTAAACATACTTATGCAAATGACCAATCTATAGAAGAATTCCTAAATTTACTTACGAGGGCAGAACGACACAGTAATACTGACTTCTTCTTTTTTATAAAGACGGCCATGCTTCAAACTAAATCTGAAAATACCATCTTCTATATTTTTATCTACATCATCAAAATTCAATTTCCATCTCACAGTCTCTGCTGAGAGAGACTTCAGCACAAGGTCCTGTAAATATTTAGAGAAAAGGAGTGATGTTGAAAGAAGGAAACAGCAAACACCGTGATACTTTTCACATTGCTCTCTCCTAAGCATTCTTTGTGCAAACACATCAGAGGGAAAGCAAGACAGCACTAGAAAGCAGTGAAGAACTCAGTTTATTATATCTGTGGAGTACAAAGGTGAGTATGCCTATCTGCACAGACTAGATGCTTTCCAGTCACTCACCACATTCACAAAGAGAATACCTTCTTTCCAGAATGGAAAAACCTCATTTAAGTGAGGTAAATAGATCAAAGCATCACAGTGGGAGTGCTTAGCCAAACAGAATTGAGGACTTATTCCTGATAAAAATGAAGCACAGCAAGCACTAAACACATGGTTCACATCTAGACTTACAGGTGGAGATGCTGAAAATGGAAGAAGTTTAGAACAGATTTTCAAAACCCATTCTTTCAAATTCAATAAGATGACAGTGGGAACAAAAAAATAAAATTAGATTCCTTTATCTCAGAGTTACTCTCTCAGCTTTTGAAACATGCCTAGCTAGGAAAATGCCTTGACTTGGTATTATCATTGTTTCCTGAATGTACTTGAAAAAGCATTTCAAGTGCTTCCATCATCACCAAAAATAGTTTTTTCTGATTTCTAACCAAAGCCTTCAGGATTTAGAAGCAATAAACTATGTTATGGTATGTTTTGCATTCATATAAATTACCTGTGTTGCAAATATTATATTTAGTGCCTTTTTTCCCTATTAAGCCATAAATCATGATGAGGAATTTTTGGGAGAGGTCGGTTGGCACAGTCAGTACCATACAAGGCACTGGGACACCAGTCTCACTGTATGGCCCACCATGGCACAACTCAGTTCCATCCTGGCACCATCACTGTCTTATTTACTGGTATAGGCAGATGTAGAAAATCTTCAGAATTATTCTATTCATATCTATTTCTCACACACTTCACGGTCAATCTCCCATAGTGCCCACATTTTCATATTGTCAGACTTAGTACAAGCCAAATTTTAAATTTTGGGAAAAATTTATAGTGATTAAAAGACAAACATGAAATGGAAAACTGAACAAAATGGCAATGTGATTACCTGAGAATTCATACTCTCATCATCAGTACTGGAATGCATGTTACTCGAATGCTGTTCAAATTTAAGTTCCATTGAGGAGAACTTCAATAGTGGTGGAATTACTATTGAAAAAAACAATTTAAAATGTTTATACAGCATCATTTGACAAATATTTTCTCAAAGTACCTTCATAAAATCATTATTTCTGTACATGTTTAGGAAAAATGTTTTTCCCCTTTTTGTTGTTTCCATAGTATATACACGATTACTGTAATTTAACTTTGTCTTATTATGATTCTTTAGTCACATTAAAATTATTTAAATTTTTTATCTACCAGACTTATAGCACCTCTCCTTCATATCACAAGAGCCAAATGATCTTCCTTCTGCAGATGAATGCACTTATATCTCTGACAGTAACCATTAGACAAGACTTGGAAGATTTTACATAAAACAGTATTTCTCTTAATTTCATAGAGCTGCAACAAATAAATCATCACAACATATGAAATTTTAAAGCAGGAGTTTGGAAAAACAGAGGTATGTGTTCCCACAGCCTCATCTTACTTCTTGGAAACCTAGCAAGCACACAGGATCCTTTTAATAAAATCTGCATGTCTGCTCCTTGCCCAGTGTTGATCAATTCTCTTCTCCCCCTAAAAAACCCAAATAATTTCCTAATCACACATATCACATTATGTAAACAACAATATTATCTGTATTTCTCTAAATCATAGACACATCAACTCTTTAAAGTAATACTGTTTCAAAGTAGGAACAGAATCTGCTGAAACCCTTCCAACACACAACTATGTCACTCACAAAGTCCTTGGCTCTCTCAGAAACTGCATGTACCAGGAGAACACTGCACAACTGAAACTCTGTCAGGGAAAGGAGACTGTCTACCCAACCAAAAAAAACTGTGAGTTGAATTATTAAAACATATGTCAGCTCCCATGAGGCCATTACATTGATAGTACTCTTGTATTTATCATATAATGCCATGCAGATTGTTCAAGTATCTTGAAGCATTTGTGAAAAGGATAACCTTAGAGTTTCTTTATTTATACCTCTGAATTAAATAAGAAAATTCAGCAGGGATACAATGGGACAAAACTTTTCCGAGCAGTCTGAATCCCAGTCAGCCACAAAAACTATTCCAGGAAAATAAAAATTGTAAAAGCAGAAAACAAATGTGCCATAAAGCATCCAGCAGAGAGAGTTAGGCATATTTGTCAAATCAGAACTTAGAACTTGCAAGATACATCTTACTCAGTTTTAGCTTTTAACATGATGATCTGAAATTATTTAATAACAGACATAATTTTTAAGTTGTCAGAATGTAATCAAATCATCAAGTTCTTTTTTTGACAGTAAAAATAACCTGGCTATTTGCCTGCACCCATATGATTACCCAAAACACTGAGTGGTCAAGAAACTTTATTTAGACTTCTCTGCCTCCTCCCAGATCATTAAGATTCCCAGTAAGAATTTAATTTCAATACTTTCTATACTTTTCAATACTTTCAATACTTTTCTACTTTCATAGAAGCCACACTTTATTCTTTAACTATTTCTTAGACTTGAAAGTATTATATATTCAATTTTATGTTACTTGTTGTTGGCCAGTACATATACTTGGAAGAAATTCTACACAGCAGAAATAAAAATTTGTGATTAAATTTGGATAAGATTGTCAATTATCCATGAGATTTAGTAATTGCATCTATTCCACAAAGAAAGGGAAAAGGAAAAAAACATTTTCTTAAATCATTTCTGCACTATAAATTTGTGACTTGGATTCGTGTTTTTACTTAGAGATGTGTTTCCTAATAATCTCATATACGTATTCACATTCACCTTTATTCTATATGTTCTTCAATTAAATATATTTTAGAAACATTTAATATGAATTTAATTAAACATTTAATATGAATAATACTTTCATGACAGGATGTAATGAAGGTCTCTCAGATTTCTTTGATATTTTGAAAGATCTTAAAAAACTTAAGTTACAGAGAAAAACAAAGGGGAAAAAAACAAATAAAGACAAATCCTAATAAATTGGAGTTGCTTTTACCCCACATTACATATTTAATTGGCCAAGTCTTCTTCAGTGCTCCCAAGAGGTTTAAACATTACACAAACATCATTCTAGGGAGAGACTCTCTACTTCGCTCCCATCTCAAATAAAAAGTGGTTATACATTAAAGTATATTATAGACATATACTGAGGTTAGGAAAGCCAGTATATTCAAATATTCACAATTTACAGTTCTACATGACAGTAAGAATAAGACAGGAGACGAAACAGAACCACAAATTGTTTCTGAGAAAGCAGACAAAAAATATATGAAATACTAATTTCTTTGCTACAGGTAAATGGCCTGTAACTTTGGCTATTAACAACCTCTGACAAGCCAGATGGGATGAGGGCCATTCAGAGGCATTTTAAAGGGTTTTAAATACAGCTAGAGATCCTAATTTTGACAGGAGAATTCCATAAAAGAGTATGACTGACATTCTACTTTTCTACATTTTTCAGTGGAACTGCTGTAATTACTGGGATTTGCATGATGTAGTCTAGAAGTGCTAAAAAATGGCACAAAATAGGCACAAAAAAGAGTTTTGGTAAACTATTTTTATATACAGCAAATGGCTACACAAAAAAATATTTTCTCCACATCATGATTAGGTATCGAAAGTTCAGCTTCAAGCCTATTTAAAAACACGAATCAAAACTTGAAAATTTCGCAAGTTTCCAAGAAATGTACAAATTATACAAATTCTAATTAAGTTTTTCTCTGCAAAGCAAAAGTATCACTCCAGATATGTGTATCCAGCATTTCTTCAAGGCCCTGGTTTACCCACCACAAGCTTTGATTCTACACGACGGAAGAGGAGGGGCCTCTGGGGGTGGCTGAGCCACAGGAGCGCCGCGCTTCAGAACCACGGGAGGAACTGGAGGTGGGGAACTGGCCCGAGGAGTGGCAATTGGGAGAATGAAGTCATATGATGATGTCTAAAGGAAAAAAATATTATGGTCACTTTCCCAAAAAAATCAAGAGTGCCTCTTGAACCAAGTGGTTTGCTGTTTTGGCAGAATTATGGTAATTATGGATCTGCTCGTGGTATTAACAGGACTTTCATTTATTGGAACTCAGAATCAGTTCTCTAAGTAAGCAGTGCCCAGGTATTTTTTCCCCCATTAAGGAAAAGCTCTAAGACCAAAAGTATCAGGGTTATCAGCAGAGCTACAGACAAGGTTTTTGGTAAATCAGAGTGTTGTGTTCCACTCCTGCCACTCTGATGAGTGAAAAAAGATTGGAGCCAAGGCCCAAACGCAGAAGCTCATGTGAGCAAAGAGGAATGAAAACAAAGCTACATCACTTATGGAAGCCTTTCTCAAAGGCTGAAGAGCAAAGGTCAACCATTACTGTACACCCAGTATAAACAAAATGGGCTCTGAGATCATAAGTGAAACATGAGTTAAAACTGAGAAACCTCAGAAAAGAAATAAGTCTTAAAATGTTTGTCATGAAATGCCACTGAATTCTAGGAGTCTAAATTCCAGTGATTTTGATCCTCATTTTATCTGTGCTATCACATTCCCAAGTGAGGTTTAGAACTTAAAAAATGACATGTTTTGTACAGAATCCTTTTTTGACAGACTGTGCATAAGAAAGGCCAAATTTATTTCAAAAAGCACTTTCAAAGAGGTATTTCTTGCCTCTCACTCTGTCTTTCCAACCAACACACTAAGGTAGTATGTTCTCCAGACAGAAGGTCTGGAGAATATTATAACCTTACTAAAGGTAATGGAAAAAAACCCCAAAACTTCTGCACTAAAACCACTGCTAGAGTCCTTCAAATCCTGCTTTCACCTTGAAGGCCACTGAAATCTTAGAAAGGAATTAAACCTATAAAATCTCCATGCTGCTTAGAAAAAGCAGTAAAACCAGCTATATAAAGGTGCTATGAATCGTTTAAAAGCTTTCAAAACCTGCAGAAAATAGTGCATCATTCTTCAATTTCACATCTGTGGTAGCAGGTAGAATATATAAATGAACGAAAAAAAACCAAAAGTGTCCTGAGCCAGGGCATGAGGCACACACCCATGTGTAACACGTACTGAGAAACAAGCACACAGCACTGGGAGTGATTGGTGCTCCAGCAGGGTCTGTGACACCCAATTACACACTCCTGGAGAGTGAGGTGTGTGCTGAGCCTTGTGGAATGTTTTGTCTTTTTGTGCTTGTATCCTAGGTTACAATGTAAATTGTGCCCAAAGTATGTATTCTAGCCCCATGAGCCGTTGGAGCCTGCAGTGTGGGGCAGTGTTTTCCTTATCTTCTGTTAATGAGCCCAACAATGCCTTGCCCATAGCTCATGGGTAACTCCCTCCAAGAGCTATCTCTGGTTAATGGGCCATCAAGGACCCACTGCAGGACTCAGAGAATGAGATCAGCCCATTGGGAGATGCTCTGCCCAGGGGGAGGAGCCAAGCATTCCCACCTGGATAAATCCAGGGTTTGGGACAGCACAGGCAGCTTTTTATCCACTGGACTCCCAGAGGACAAGAGCTACCAGACCTTTCCACAGGATCACTGCTTTGACAAGACCATTTCATCTGGACTGCTATTACCACCCTAACAGGGTGTCAGGTTGTATTCTGACTCTGTCAGTGGTTTTTTTGTACTATTACTTTTATTTTAATTTGCTTTCATTTATTTCTTTTCTTTTCCTCTTATTAAATTGTGTTTCTGACTTGGAGTCTTTCACTGGTTTTGCTTTCAAACCAGCACAGCTTAGCTCAAGGAAAGCATGGAATGAGGGCAAGCTTATTCAGTAAGATTACTGCAGTCCTTTGTTTTATATTGATACTTCAAATCTAATAATGATTAGATTTTATAATATATAACTGGCTTTTCAAAATGGACATTTAATATTTTTTAGTAACTAAAGTTCAAGATAGGTCAAAAAAGGTTGAGTAAAAATCTCCTGATTTGAATTATATACTCTTCTATTTTTAGCACCTCAAATCATCCACACAAAACACTTCATCAAGTTACATCTTCAAAATACATTCTTGTAACAAAATAGGGTTTTTTAAGTGGTGAGATTTTGGTGAGATTAAAATGTTTAGTTTATTAAAGATTTCATGACAGCACTGGCTGTGCAAAGGAGTGCAGTCTAGCAGTGCAATTGTTTTTCATCAATGCTGGTAGGTTTAGGCCAGACAGCAGAGAATGGAATCCCTTTATCCCTCTCCCAAAGCACCACATCAAAACCTGTTTTTCATCCCAACTACCAGGAAAATTTGGTTCTGTTCTTACTATACAACAAGCAGTTTATTTTCTAAGAACTGGCAAACAAAAGCAAATACATGAAAGACTCAATTCACTACATGTAAATCATGATGTTCACTGAAAACCTACTTTTGCTATGAAGCACAATGGTTCAAATTCATGACCAACATAACTCATAGAAATGCATTTATATAATTGAGAACAAATCATAGATCTTTTATTTTATTCATACATTAACTGCACATTATGTAAACTACATTACAAATGAAAAATTATTTTAAAATTCTGTCCAAGTAGAAATCAGATTATAATTCATACACATATTGCTGAAACAGAATTAAAAATTAATTTCAATTATTAGGACTTCACTTTGCAAGTAGAATCATTATGTTTCTTTCTATAAATATTAAAAAAACTCTTTATGATTAATTTTTCATTTTTCAAACTCCATAATACAAAATTCTCTCTTTTGCAAGATTACATATTTTAAAAAGTAATTACAATATTTAAAAAAATAAATCCTTAGACTATTACTGGACTTATCCTTGCTTTTTAGATAACTTATGAATACTTTCTAGTTACTTATCTATTGAGATATTTTCCTGAAGCTTCATTTAACTTCACACACCAAAGAACATGGGAAGGGCAGGAAGGAAGCAGCCTAGAGAGTATTCTTTCACAAACACTCCTGTTTTTTAATATCATTATAAGAAACATTTTTCCTGTCCTGATGTACACTGATCATGCATGCTGGTTGAAAAAAAGGCATCACCTACAAAGTGAGAGTCTTGGAATTGAAAGACTTCAAAAGAAGCTTCAAAAAGACAGGTGAAAAAAAGGAGCTTTTCGTTGCATGTTACCATGGAACAGCTCCAAAGGATGCCAGAAAAAAGATGCTCAGTCAGGCTGCCACCAGAAGTTAACTCTTTAAATAAGAATAACATTCTTGGAAACTTTTATTCAGATGGCATCTTAAAATACTTTCAATTTTTTTTTGCTAGAATTAATAAACAAATAGAAGCTGTTGGTCATAAAGAATCTGTCAGATTAAGTAAGCTCTGCTACCAAAACTTATTTGAGTTTATGAAATAGGTTTGATAGGAACAGTTTGGTAGCTCTGAGCTCAACACTGGGGAGCAAACATGGCTGATTCCTGCCTTGGCACTGAACACCTCGTATAAAACAAGAAACAAAAGGGGGAAAATCTGCCCCATCAAACATTACTAGTAAGATAGTATTTTACATAAAATTCGTGGATCAAAAATAAACAGAAGCACAGCTGTCAGGTGGCAATCTGAGAGTAGAAAAAAAGTATTATTATTTTCAAAAAGCACTTTCAAAGCAGTTATTTCATCTCTATTTTTACTAAGTATTCCAAGGCAATAGAATATCTTAGAAAGTATAAAATATAATTCTGTAACTATTATTCTAATAGAGCATTTATTCTCAAGGTTGAATAAAAATTCAAAAATTGTATAGTTTGTTTAGCACAAAGAATATGTGGCATCTCTAAAATTACAGTGTTTTCTTTCACAGTACAACTTTCTAGAGAATTGCACATAAATCAATAAGCTAATTTATTACTTACAATTACATTAAAACATCTGTAAAAGATAATAATACTCTTGTATTTATCATATAATGCCATGCAGATTGTTCAAGTATCTTGAAGCATTTGTGAAAAGGCTAACCTTAGAATTTCTTTATTTATATCTCTAATAAGAAAATTCAGCAGGGATACAATGGGACAAAATGTAATGTACATTAGAGAAAAATCAGTTTGATTCAAATTTAAACTTATCTGCAAAGCCAAGGGTTTATGTCCTGCAACTGAATCCAATACACACCGTCAACCTTCCCACAATTTAACATGAGCTTTTTGTTAAGATATACTGAAATCTTTCATTCCCCCAGGTTTATATCACAGATAAGCAGCTTCCACAATGAATAATGTAACTGCTGTTCAAAGCCATCATTCAAATCACTGCAACAAAATTAAATCTTTCCTTTGTATATGGTCAGAGATGATGCAACAACACCCTGTAATTCCACAGCTGCAGATTTTCCATAGAATTCACTTCTTACACGACAAATCTGTTCTTTCATTTAAAAAAAAAAAGTCATTTAAAAGGACAAAATACCCCACCAAAACACCTGTCACTTCCCTACAACAAGCTTAAGCAATAAGCTCTGACAGCTATGACTTCTTCTATTTCTCTCAATCAAAGGCACTCGAAGGCTTCATTATTACACAGCTGGGTATTTTGTCCTTTTTCCAAGATGCTGGAATTTGTTATTTTTCAGCAGGGTTTTAAAAAAAATAAAAATCTTATTTTGAAGCACTACACTCCTGCACTTTTCTTTGCATGCTTTCCCCAGCACACCCTGCAGGACTTCTGTGAGCAGGGGATCATCCTGCCTGGAGAAACACAGATAAGGTAGATATAGATATGGATTATACAGATATAGATTATATCAATACTGCTTTCACTGACAGCTCTGACTTTCACAGCCACCAAACACTAAGGTTAAACTCTCTGCAGTGAGGTGCAGAGCCCTGTCACCTCTAACACCTTCAAAGACACTGGAATAACAGCAAGGCACAGCCACACTGTGTCTGCCTTATCTATAATGCATGGACTCCATTTTCTCACTCAGAATACTGAAGGAACTGGCTCAATGTTTTTTAAGGTTTATTTTTTAAGCATGCCAAGACACTTCCCCTCAAAGAACATCTTTTGATGTTCCATGTATCAATACATATTGTATTTTAGGGAGAATTGTAGCAGTTCTTCAAAGTTTCTGTATATACTACATTTGTTGATCTGAAGGTTTTTTTTGCAGAATTCAAGCCTGCATTCAAGACTAAATTACTTGGAACCTTACATTAATAATTCAAATAGCTTTAATAAATTTTTAAGTACATTAAAATAATTTCATGCTTTTTTATGTTTCTAGCAGTGCTGTTGAATTATTTTTATTTTTCCTTAGCTCTAGTATCCACTTTGTTAAAGAAAACATCAGTACAGTGGGGGTATGCTGGTATAGGGTAGTGTTGTCAGTAATGACTACAACAGCAGGAAGCTCTAGTAAACCAGAAGGCAGACAGAAAAGAATGTGATCTGATGAGATACAGAAGGTTTGTAGCAGCTGGGAGGTAAGCTGGGGAAGAGCAGTTGTCAAAAAACCAGAGATGAGATCAGAGAAACAGCTGTTCAAGTGCAGAGAGGCAGGAAATAGCACTTGCAACTGTGAAACCTGAATAGGGGAAGCTCAACATACAGAGATAAGAGGTTTGGGGTTTTTTCCAAAACTGGAAAATCAGGAAAGAAATCTGGTGAGAAAATGGGGACTCTAGATGAGGTAGACTAACAAAGAACTCAGATCCAAAGGAAAATGTTTTAAGAATCAGTAACTACTGAGAGTTTCTGATCCCAGCAGGACATGCTGATATCTCAACCACTTTCTTAACAAAGAATTTTTAATTAATTTTTAGGTTTAATTAGTATTCCACATTGCAGGAGTTAAATGAAAGAAATCTACAGCATCTTGGGGGCTACATATACTTCCAGATGCTGCCTGTATCACACCACACTGGGTAACTCCATTTACCATTAGTCAGTGCTCCTGGGGCCAGCTGTGACAGTGCTGCACCACCTCAGAGGGGCTCACCTGAGAGCTCCAATGGGCTGGAAGCTCTGAGGGTCTTTGGGCAGGTCTTGCCCAGCAGTGAGCTGCTCCTGACAGGCAGGAACACACTGGAAGCACAAGGGCAGCACTGGCTGCACCCAGCTTACCCAGCACCAAGGGCAAAGGGAGACAGAAGGACTTCTGAGCACACAGGGAGAAGTAAAACTGAAGTAAAAATATCTAACTAAAAAAACACTTACTACTCAGCTGTGAGGGGTCCCAAGAAAATTTCTCTTTTGAAGTTTTTATTTCCTTATTTCTGAAGGAAGTTATTTCTGTTTGTCAAAAATTATTCCTAAGACTTGAAAAACACTTAGACCCAGAGTATGAAAAATGAAAAATAAAATCTCTAATCAACAGGTGCAATATTCTAGTCTGGTTTTTAGGGGTTGTTTAGTTTAGTGTGGAGGATTTTTTGGCAAGCAGAGTCACAAAACTGATCCCGTTAAATATAAAAATTGTGGTTCCAAATGCATACCACAATTAAAGCAGACTTTGAAGTGGCATAACCTTATCTTCACTTAAGCCAATGTACACCAATATCAAACAACAGTTGGACATGCTCATCGATAATGAAGAGCAATCCTGAACATCATGTTCAGGTGACAAGCTAAATTAAACACAGAGAGCAAGCTACTATTTCAGCATTCTTCAGAAATATTAATTTTGTTAGTCACTTCAATTTACAGCAGTGTCAGTAGCAACATTTCTACTTTTATTCTATCCTGCAACTTGACAAGGAAAGCAAATAGGAATAGAACTCAAATGTCACAATGGGAAGTAAAGTTCTTTTCTCTTCCATTGCTTTCTTTTGGACTTCATTTCCAAGTGGAATTGTCCCACTTCTTTCTTTAAACATGGCATCCCACATGGGAAAAGTGTGCAGCTGAAGTGTTACCAGCCCTGATTAGAAGAACTATTTTACTCACTTTATTAATATTATTTCTATTGGTATGGTAAGTCTCTGCTCTTAATTCTTCTTCAGCTTGTGGCCTGCAATGCTATACATACAGATTATTCCAAGAGCATTATCTACTCCTGTACTCCCATTAGTGACCCTTCCTACTTACTTTTGTTTGCTGAGTTTCTCCAGTTTGATTATAGGTCACCCATGATATCCTGTAGGTTCCATTTTGCAAACAATTACATACTTTCCTGACACTTCATCCAGTCGAATTCTGACTACCTTGCTTATGAGTGTTGCATTAGAAGTGTCAAGATACTTAAAAGCATATGACAACTATTCCTCTTCCCTTAAGTCAAGACCTGCCATACTACAGAAGGAATTTTTTATAAGTCTATTGACTCACATTCTGTCAGGAAAAATCATTTCAGAGTAGTGTATGTGCTATAAACTCACTCCAATAGCTTCCATGTGTACACAGAAGAAAATCACAACATTATCAGACACAGCCTGTAATATACAAATATTATTTGAATGATGCTTTGAACAAAGAAATTCCATTTTATGCTGCTGGGAAGGCAGGGGTGGGAGGTGGGTAGTGGTGGAAAAAGAATACTCCTGACCCTTTCAAGATGCATCATCTCTGTTACTCATTTTCAAGGTAAAAGTGCAGATAATGCAATAGGTTTATATGCTGTAGAAGTGATCCCCAGCTGCTTGTTCTGAAGCTGGTTTATGATATCATACACTAAGTTTTCTTGCAGTTCATTGTTCTCCAAATATGTGGAAACCCCAAACCTTCAATTTCCAAAGCTTTTTCAATGGAGTTGGATTTAAAATTCACTTGAGCATTCTTTATTGACAGTTACTACCAATAAAATGCAAATTTTTGAATGTAAAAATAACTTAAAGTCTCGTATCTGCAATTTTTTTCCACTCAAATAGCTCAACCAGAAAGCAACTTGGCCAATCTTTATGACACATAAAATTCATCTACATTTGCAGTTTCTTGGTCATCTAGGAATTCAGGTAAGAACAGCTGCAAAAAGAAGGTGGCTGCTGGTTTGTTGGATGACTTCATGAACATTTGGTATGACATTTCAGTATTAGTTTACATCATTTTTAATCCATTCAGAAAGTGTGTTTTCTTTGTCTATGCAAACACTTAAACTTACAAAGAGGTTATTTCATAACTTGTTTTCTTATGAATTGCCTCACTAATTATAAAACTATTGCACACACTAAAACATTCATCTAAAGTCTCTATTCTCCCACCACAGAAATATCACAGAGCATGATTTTAATTAACCTCATCACCACTATTCCATAAACCTACCCTTTTTGGTGTAAAGGCCAAGATGCATTGCAAAGACAACCCTTCCTTCAAGTCAACTGAATACAAATAAGGATTTGAACGGGAACGGTCAATTACTGCCAAAAAAAATTCATAATCAGATTACAGATGTTATTGCATGAAACATCAACTTTATAATAGCTGCAGTATTTCAAAGTGATTTCCAGTATCAAGTATCTATATATTTGCATGGTAAGCATTTCTCACAAAGTTACAATGCAATATAGTGTCTCAAAGATTTTGAAGGTGATTTTGGACACTACTAATCACCAGCAATGTTCATGGAAATTATTCATTTGGGAGAGCACAATACTTCAGACAAAAAAACCCCTCAAAACAACATTGTCCTTTACATTTGAATAAAAGTGTAAGGCTAAAACAGTTAATTACATTAAAATCTTAGATCACAGGGATAAAAATAGTTGTCTGAAACTGATCGCGGTTTTTTTGTTTGGTTTTTTAAAATTAGTTTTAGGCATAATCTACATTTCCAATAAGATTCCACAGTCAATTTCAAGGCACTGGCAGAAGCACAGGTTTCCAACAAACGTAATCCTCCAAGATCATGGAACACCATCCATCATGGAACACCAGGAGTACTCATCCAGTATTCACCATTTGAGTACTGAGCCTGACTGGATGTCCCATGTCTGGTTTCAAGCACAAACTGATCCAGAGATCATGTGCAATGAGTCTGATCCCATGCTGGCTGCTTGCTTGTTGTCAAGAGCCTCACAGTTCTTTGCCAAGTTAAGATGACTGACTAGGAGCCCTCACCTTCCCTTCCCTTTTAAGTGCACCATATGGTAAGAAAACCCCTCTAATTTTTTTATTGGGGAGATAATTTTTTTTGCATCACCCACATATAGTTCAACATAAAGATACAACTAAGTTTTATAATACTGTCTTGCAAAAGAAAGAGTCTTGATTTCCTGAGTTTGCAGCTTTGCTTATAAGGCCACTTGTCCCTGCAAAATTCTCTTGTGACTAATGATGGTAGAATATCCAAGGAGATGCCATGACTGAAATAGGAAAGCCATGAGCAATAATGTGCAGGATAAAAATCTGAACTAGTTCTACCAAGCAATAAAGAATTCAATTCTACTACTGCCCCAATAACTTCCTGAGCTGGGCATTCATGCAGAACAAAGACAATGTCATTAACCTGCAGACACCTTGTCCCTTCAGGAAAAAGTCTGAACCCTTATACTGGTGATGAAATAAATAAAGGGTAAACATTGTCAAAAGGTGGGTATGAGTCCATATAGGAATAGGAAATTAATACAATTGCTTGGCTTTGTTTGTTTGGGTTTTTTAATGTTTTATTGTAACTGGTGAGAGGATACTCAAATTTTTTATTATACCTTAGCAATTACAGGGGAAAAAACTGGGGGGGGGGGAAATCTACAGGCAACCTGACATTTAGCAAATATTTATTTTTATCAAATGTCATCTTATAGGCAAACCAAAATGTCTCCTGTTAATTTATATACAGCAACGGTTTTAAGATAATTGCTTTAGGTTTCCTGATATCAGAAAATTTGGCTACCAGAAATGGTCTGACAGATTTTATCTCAGCATTATTCATTCTTTGTTTAATGAAAATTCTGATATAGCAAAAGCAAATACCTGAATTTTTTTCAGCACTCAATTTAAAATCCCTATACTTCGAAAAATCAAACTCCACTCTGGTAGGTGATTGTCCTTTGTTCTGCAGCAAAAATGGAATTGATTTTGTAGCACCAACATGAACACCACCAAATTCAAATAGTCCCTGTAAGTTTAAAGAAAAAAAAAAATGAGTCAAAGCACTGTGAAGTGAAGTTTATAATTGAACATAATGTGAAAAAATATAATTGTGCAAGATTCACAATTTATAACACACCAACAGTATTGGTTAATCTATAGTCTCACATAACTCCTATCTTTAAAATCTTTCCAGGACACAAAATAGAAGAGTTTAGAATTTAATATCAAGTTCAATTACACAATCAGAAAAGTTTTCCTCATTCAGTAAGCAGATCAGTGACTTACTTTTCCCTTTACTGCATTTTTTGCTACAATTACCTTAAGAAATCCTCTCCCTTTTAAAATACTTTTTCTAGATTGTCAAGTTCAGCTATCATTTAGTGCAACTGTTATATGTACATTTGAGTTTTAATATCTCTTCATAGGTTCATCTCTTTGATAATTTCCTTGGCAAAGTTAGTTCAGGAAGAAATGAAAAATATGAAGTAGAGAGGAACCACTTTGACATCTAGATGAAGCAAAATACTTCACCAATCTTTCCAATTGCTACAATTTCTTAATACTTACCACATCAATGTCTACTTCGGTGATCTCTGAAAATCCGCAAATCTTAAGTGTGAGCTCTGCTGCACTTCTCACTGCTACCTAAGTGAAGGGACAACACTGGGACTGTGGGCAAGGTCATTTTAATGTAACTATCTCACCAAATCAGTCATAATTACATGGAAAAAAGTTTAAAACAAAAAACTAACCCAACCCTATCCCACAGATACAGAGCGGAGAGAGTCAGTATAAATTGCATTGAAAATATGAAAATAACTGCCCTTATAACATAATGCATTTTTGCTGCAGAAATATGAAGAGATAAAGTAAATGCCTTCATTTTCTAGAACATATATATGCAGATTCCAGTGACATGTGGCTTCAAACAATGCCTTTGTGGCATACCACATCTGGGACAGATATAGCTAGATACATATAGCTGTTAATTGAAAATATAGAACAAAAATAAAAACAAAGATACATAAAAACCACAATTCAAAGTTGTAAAAAAGACCAATGACCAGTCTTCCCTAATTCTGCAGACAAAAACAATATTGCAGGAGGCTGTGTTACTAGAATAAGCAGTTTTTTCCAACAGGAAAAATCTGTGTTCAGCAGCTGTGAGGGTTGGAATGTGTATCACAACACACATTGCTTGACAGAGGTGCTGGTACAAGGTAGACACTATTGTTCTGTGAATATTAAATCTGTTGTAAAAATGGAAAAAATAAATTAATACCAGGTTTAACAAGCATAATATATGCAGCCCTAGAGGATGGTGAATCCAAGATCAGTCAAACTGTTGCAAAGTTCAGGCCCTTGATAGCATCTTTTTTCCCAATCTCACTTATATCAGGAAGCAGGCATGCAGAAAACAAAATATGTTACATTTTTATTGCACACCTACTATCCAAAGCAAATCTACCAGTACAGCCATCTCTAAGAAAACCACAAAAAGAAGTCAAGAAATCAAAAACATTAGAGGATTCCAATCCTGCCTCTCTACAGATTACAAAAACTGCAGGTATGTCTACATTATCTCATAAAGAACAATCCCACATTACTTCCAACAGCTTGTCAGTGGTATAATATGAATCAGCTCAAACTGCAAGACTGCTTTGATATTTCTGAGCAGGATTGAGAAAAAAAAGGAAAAAAAAAAAAACAGAATAGTATACAGCAGTAATGATCTGCTGCAAGAAAACCTTATTCTTAAAAAGCATTAGAACACTGGAAATAAAATCAAAAAGATTCATGAATGTACACACATAAACATACAGGATAACACCCAAAAGACAAAGTTCTTCCCATTTTGAAATACCTCCACTTTTTTATCAAAACTCATGTATGCCTTTGGAGTGAAAGAGATCTTGAGATCAGCAACACCTCCCACGGGTATCACTCCTTCAGAGGGGGTGATCTTCATTCCAGGCAGTGGGTTTGTATCGAGAACCTTCACAAACACAAACAAGAAACATACTGAAAAAGGTGTTTGCATTCATTTGTTTTGGTTGTTGGCTGCTTTATTTATACCAATATATCTATCATACAAACTTTGTATTCTTACAAGGAGAACCTTCATAGTATATAATGCTAACTTGGACTTAGAAGTTTGGGGGGAAATGTAAGTAAACAAAATAAAGTAACAGATTTCTAAACATAAGTGTCAGTTTCTACTGTGAAATAATTTTTGCCACCAGTTGGAAACCTGAGAGTTCTGAGGTTTGGGTTGCTATCAAAATTAAGATTTGCTATCTAGCAAGTCTTCAAAACATTCTACAAAACATTTTTTTCAGTGACAAATAAATTCATCATTTCTTTTTTGACATTCACAGTAAGATGGGACACAGAACCCCAATTCTGTACAGCTCAGTAATAATATTAGAAGTACTCAATTTACCCACAGTTAGCAAAGACAAAAAGGAATTTGTTGTCTTCTAATGCACTCCTAACAGATAGCTTTTTAAAGTATAGCTACACAAGTGATAGCGACCAAGAGCAACCAGCTAAGTCTTGGCTTAAGAGTAATTCTGGAGGCTAAAAAGGGTGGATATGTTTGTTTGTGTTACTGGCTGTGCTGATTTTATTCTTTCAGGCCCAGCCTCAAAGACTATGGTATTACTTGTTATTCAGTGCTCAGCTGATGAAAGAGAAATCTGGTACAAATCAAAATAAATTATACATGTTTCTCAGTACTGTATTAATGCAGTAACAAAAACTCTGAGGATTTTAATGAAAATTATTTTCCTTCACTAAATACAGCAATTATCCCATGATCAGCAAAACTAATAAGGTAAGGTTTCCTACTGATTTGTGTATTATGTCTTTACCCACTCTGGCATGCATCTCATCCCTTCTTCAATTCATTGCACAGCCCCTCTTGCCCCCGGATGTTGGTTTAGCAAAGTCAGCCCCTGTGCTGTGACTGCTCTGGGTCCCTGCATGCACTGCCTGGGCAGCATGGGTGGGATGACCAGCCAGTTTTCTCTGCCTCTCAATGCAGGAAAACATCCAATAAATGCTTTTCCCATACCACAGTATGGGGTTCTACCTTTACTCCTGGCTCTCAGGAAACTGCCAAAATCATTTAGGCCATCGCCACTTGGCTTTTCTTTTGTCTCATCTACTTATCAGTGCAAATTTGACAGAGGGACGGAATTCCTATTTACATCAATCTTGTTTCTCCAGAAAACATCACAAAAACCTAAATGGGTGCATATTTAATGACTGTAAACACAAACCCATAACATGATCTGGTGAAATTAACTCCCTTCTGCTCCCCAACCCAAGAAATTAATTGTGCTAGAAATAATTTTCTCTTACTTGGAAGTATGCATGGTTGTATCCTGTGTTTAGAATACTGGCTGTCTTACAAGTAGTGAAACCAATTGGACTGTGAGCGAAGGATATACTTGGAGCAATAAACTGAACTCTAGTAGGACCAAACTATTAAAAAAAAAAGAGAGAAAACAAGCAAACCATATAACATATTCCTAAATACAAATAAATAATTGAGCCTAATTTTTTATTACATTATGAACTAATATAGTTGTGCAAATACATAAATTGGAAGTATTCAAATAGGAAAACACAGCTTAAGTGTGAGACAAGATTTACTCAACATACTGAACTTCTCTAGATTCAAATTGAACAGACTGAACCCTACAGATATTTCTGGACTAATTTCAAGACCAATAAAAATATTTTAATTAAATTTAATTTAACAGCACAAACTCCATTAACTCCAAATGTATGATCAAGACAAGATAATTCAGAGATATTAATAGCAGTAGAAATGCAAATATTCTAATTTACACACATCTTGGTTTACATATGGCAAACTTCCAAGACTTCAAAAGAAGAGGAAGAAAAGAAAAATAGCTACTTGGAAAAAAAAAAAAAAACCAAACAAAAACAGGATCATCGAAAGAAAGGGAAAAGTTTTCTTGACTCCCAATATAAGTTCTAGAACATGTAGCCAGTACAATAGAGAGAAAAAAAAAAGTCTTTCTTCATACTCCCTAGTATGCAACATAAGACAACAAATTACTAACCAAAGCCGAATGTCCTGTTTAGAAGACTACCCAGAACATAGCTTCTCTAATACCATGTTCAAATAACAACACAAAATTAAATTAAGAGTCTGTTGTTACCTTGAAACTCTGAAACATACCTTCCCACACACATCCAGGTTTTTATTCCTTTAATAAATAATATATCTCCAAAATCTGTTATATCACCTCTCAACATTTGTTTAGTCAAACTAGGCAAGCCAAGCACAATAACTAGCCCATAACATATAAGGACCACTAAGCTGTGATGGCAAAAGAAGACTATCAAAAGCAAGAAAAAGGTAAATTGTCCTTGCCTTTGGAGCATATTCTTTAGTTAAACATGTTAAGTAAAAGCTATATGAAATTAAAATACTTTAATAAAAAAATAGATGGTAATAGAAATATATTTAAACTATTACTCATTTAAAGAAATCCCCACTTTTTTTTTCTCTAAAAAAAGAATGAATTGTTACCTTTGCAGAACATTTCAAGTTAATTGAATTTCCACTGCGCACACCCAAGATGAATTGTCCCGTTTCTGGAGTGTTGAACCCTGGATGCCAAACAACTTCACACTCCACATCACTATAGGGCTCCACAAACCCTAAATACATGTACATAATTTAGATGTTATAGGATACACACGTACAACCATCAAATTACATTGTATAATTAGAAATAACATAGGCACATAAAAGTGAAATGACCTTCTATTACTAAATGTAAGCTTACATTCCTTAGGTATTGAACAGTCTTGATGAAGTTAGTAAAATTAGGTCTTGGATTCTCATGAGCATTGCATAATCTATTTATTAGTATCCTGCAGTAAAATGCACTCAAAGTTTACTGGTATTTTTAGCCACAAATTACTCTAATAGTCAACACTGAAAACAAAAATAAAAGAACAGACTATCCTTCTTGCAGAATAGCAACTTGGGGAAGATCATATACACTTTTCTGCTTGCAATTGAGTATGAATTTGTATTAGCAGAAACGTCTTTTCTCAATAAGCAGAGCACACCAAATCAAAAAGAGTTAGCAGTTTCTTCTTTAATAATGGAGCTCCAACATACCCCTGCAGAATATTATTTTTCAAAGAAAAGAAGGTAAAAGCTATACACACATCTAACAAATACTGATCTTTGATACAAATGCAGACAAATCCCAGATTGAATTCCATTTATGTTACTCAACCTTCATCAACTTTTTAGCAGCTTCATTCAGTGCTTTTGAAAAAGTTCCTATCCTGATGAGCTCTATGATGTTGCTGCCCCACCCTTGAAATGTCAGCAATCAGTGCTGAGAAAAATGTTTACACAAGCATGCTGGCTGGGCATGGGAGCAGGGAGCTGGACTGAGCTTGCATTCAGGGCAGAGCTTACACAGAGAACGTTGCTGTGGTGCTAAGCTGTGACCTGATACTGCTTTTGGAACACACTGATATTGACAGAAATCTAAAAATATAGTGTATAGCATCAGCTAAATGTTTGTCTTATTTAATATTGTTGACATATAACATACATACACACACTGTATTGGCATAGCATACCTCTAGTTGGCTTAATAGTAAATGCAGATTTTCTGTCTTCAGTTACATGTCTCCAAGTAAAGCCAGCAGGATGGTTTCTGGGATTGCATACCCTGACAGTTCTTCTAAACTCTGTCCCTGCTAGGCAGCCAGGAACAGGAGTCAAAATCAGTTCCTTTGCAGACAGCTTAAGTTCAATAGGCATTGCACGTGCAACTACCAGCACATGTCCAACGTGTTGCTTGTTTATTTTGTAACTGAAAGAGCTGTAACATAAAAAATATATATCTCTCAATATTTTTATGCCTTTATTATGTTACAGTCAGAGTAAAATTTAAATTATATATAACCACTAGCAAGAAAATATTAAACAACTGAGTGTGAAAACACAGTTAAGACTGACAAGAGAAAAGTTCGCAATTGTTTTGCATACTACTTAAATCATGTCAGAAGTAAAGATCATCCTAAAGGATAATCAGCCTCACATAGTTATTTTAACATTAGAAAGCAGAGTTCATACCAGCAGGCTAGAAAACAGTTTGCTTATACATTTTCCCATGAGCTGTATCAAAAGACCCGAGCATGGATGCAAGTGATGGAATGCTAGCCTGGAAAGAGAACAGTATTTCCCATAAAAATTTCTCCCAGCAAATACACCACAATAGCAGATGTTTTTCCCTGATGCAACTCTAGCTATATAAGGCTCTTCACATGGCACGCTTTTGTTTGTGGTTTAAAAAAAACCAAGAAACAGTACTGTACTAGGAAAATTCTGCAACATAAAACTGCATTGATTATTTCAATGTCACCACAGATGAGCTTACACCATTAACAATTATCATGACTACACTTTAAGAATCAGCCAGGTGATTTTTTCTTTTTAAATTTTACTACTGCCAAGAAAATGTGTAAAGCAAGAAATATAAAAAGCCTTACTTTTTAAACATTCCAACAGTGGCTGTCTCAAACACAACTGGGATATGAGTTTTTGTAAGAGGAGGCACCACTTGAGACAACGGAGATGTCTCCTGCAATTCCGGAACCTCAACCTGAATTTGAATCCAAATATGAACTGACAAGTTATTGATGATGTGCAGTTCTTTGGTTGTTGTAGAATGCACACAAACATCACCAAAATCTATAGTAGAAGGACCTGAATTATATAAGAAATAAGATCCTCACCATTAAAAGGTAAAAGCTAATGTAAGGAAACGTAACTACTAAAATACTTTTAACATTTTAGTTCTTCAAATTACTAATTTAGTCAGCTACAAAAATCCTGTAGTGGAACAAATTATCACTAAATTGTGAAAGCAAATATCATCCATCTTCCATGAGTGCTTTCAGCAGTACAAGTCAAAAGCCAGCAACATTTATTTTTTAATTGTGCTTGTTTTAGTCAACTAGTAAAATAGGAAATCAATGTGCTCACTACTAACAGGACTATTAATAACCATAAATATTTCTTTTTGTTAAGCAGATATTTAAAAGGACCAATCACCACCAATTCACTCAAAGTTTATGTATGCAACCTGTTGGTTTGCTCCCTGATGTGCAACCATTTGGGTTAGTAATTCATGTCATGTGATGGTCACAGAACTACTTCATTACCTAGTTTACAGCTATGACTAGTTTTGAGGCTGGTCGATAAACTTAAGTGCTCATGGCACTAATCAAACATCTTACAAAACAGTACTTTTTGTACTGTTATGTTTGTCTTGCTCTACCTTTCCCCAAGTATATCAGTGTACACAGCTACACTATTCAAGTTCTGGCTTCACTGAAAACTAAAAAAAGCCCAGGAAGTACTGAAAATTCTCTTTTTGCTGCAAAACAATTTTACTGAAAAAAGCTGACCTTAAAATAGACCTGTAGCAGTAACAAGTGTTGTTAATAAGTCACTAAGAAGTTTTACAAAGTGTTACTCCCCATCAAAGAACACTACCCTGAAATTATTTTGATGGAGGATCCTAAGTTTTAGTTTTTGGGGGCATCAATCTTCACTATTAATTCCCAGAAATATTCTGAGTACTTCCATAAATCTTGCTGATATTAATGCTGGTTCAGGTACTATCCAGTAACAAGGCCTAAGGGTATGAGCAACTCTCACACTATGCTGTGGTGATTTCTTTGTAAGAGGTTGTGGTATGAGCAGTCTTCAAAGGAAACTCTTCTTTTACATGTTCATACCAAACCATATCTCAGTATTTGCTGAGAATTACAAAGCTTTAGTGAAACACTAGGTAGGTCTCAAGCTGCCTACCAAATTAAACTGTTTTCTATTTAGGGTGAACAACTATAATCATAAACACTGTTACTATACATAAGTACTTTTCAAACAACTGTATGCATTTAGCAACCAAATTAAAAATCTTACCAATGAATATTTGATGAAGCTGTTTGTGTGTCAAAGTTAGCCTACAATCTTCCTTCTCCTGGGTAGAAAATGGTATAGGACTAAGCCAGCTCCAAACCTGTGATAAGCACAAGACACTTCATCAGAGCAGGATCAAAATTCTTATGACTTTTATATGGCAAACCCATTACGCTCACATAGTACTCAGGCATTTAACTTACTCCTTTGTTTGTAGATTTAGAAACAATTGCTGCCAATTTTCGACTCGTTAACATGCAATTGTCATCTGAAGGAAGCATTTCGGGCTCTGGCTTCTCCTTGGGAAAATCTGCCATTGAGATGTTTGGTGACTTAAGGCCTTCAGCTGGTTTTATGCCTATGCTCATAGAATTGTTATAAATATAAAACTGCCTACAGGGCAGGAAAAAAAAAAACAATGTGGAAATCTAAAAGTTTGAGCATTCCATGATCTACACATTATTTAATATTTTAAACAAAACAATTAATATTTTAAGTAGGAATATTTAATTATTTAAAGAACCCTCAAGCATGGCAAATACCTCAAAAATACGTTTATAGTTTTGGTTTTTACAGTAACATAAGTCTAGAGGACAAGTCAGATTGAAGGACTTCTGCTTCAGTCCACAGAACATATAATAATATACATACTGAATCCATCACCTGGGGTGAGCTAGACATCCTAGCTGGAAATACATATTTATTATATAAAGAGAATCCAAAACAATCAATGTTACATTTTTTTCCTATTAAATGTATATTTCTATTAAATGTATATTTTAAGAATACCAAGTATTCTTAAAACTTGACACCTTAATTTAAGTTCACTTTAAGATTAATTTCAAGTGCCCTACCTCTATCCCTACATTTCACCCACAAAGTGATCTCTTTGTGTTAAAATACTTGAAACAGGTTTTGAATGCATTATAAATGAAAGATTATAAGCAAGATTATAAGCATATTGGCATAGGACAAATTTAGGTATATGATCAGTGCCATTAAGTTAATTCTGCAGCTATACTCACATATTTTAGATATAAGCCTAAAGTATTTATTTACCCTTTAATCCAAGTCTTACCTAGCAGCCTTTTTCTCTAAACGACGCTGTCTCAAACAGGAAATGAAGTCTATGTAGTGCTTCTTATTTGCTTTTCTTAACAGCTGTTCAAAGTCAGTATAAGCAAATTCTGGGTCTACGTAATAATATCTCTCGGTCTTTGTGAAAATAGTCCTAAATATTTAAAGAGAATTGTAGTTTCATTACATATGTAGAATGATACTGGATCTTGTTAGAATGAAAGTATAATTGATTTTGATAAATATATATTTCATTCCAAACATTCTTTTTTATCACAGCTGATTATTAATATTTGACCTAGTAAAGGCAATCATAAAAATGAAATATTGCAAGTGTAATAGCTACATTTGTAGTTTCACATAAGAAAACTCAATAAATTTATGTGCAAGAGACTCAGGAATGCAATGAATTTTTAAGTACTTTCAGCCTGAAAAAACCCCAGCCAACTGTCACATGAGTAACAAATCTTGATCTACTATATGATATGTGTGGGTTTAAATATTAGATTCACATAATTTTTACCTGTACTTTTTATTCCATTCACTAGGCCTAAGGCTGGCTGCACGATCGTTGGGAAAAGCTATAAGTGCATCATCCTTACAGTTCCTGTTTTTCCGGTGAGTATGAATTTGTGTTTGGGCTGATTTAAGGATTGCCACAGGTGCTGTATCACTGAGCTTCCCTGCGTCACGAACTACAAACTGTCCAGTTGCATTGGAAATCAAGGGTGTTAGACCTTAAAATTCAAATAAAACATAAACTGAAACTAATGTTTTCTAAACAAAATTCAAAGTCATAAAAATATATCTAATTTACAATGGTCTACCCAGCAGCACAACAGTCAGACACCCATCCCACAGTGTTTTCCTCAGACAAGAGGGACGAAGGCATACACATCATGCCAAGAGCCAACTGCTTCCCTTGGCGTGGACCAAACAAACAAACACCAGAGTTCAAACCAGCTGTGTCCAGCTGTGGTGCTGTCTTGCACAGACACATCATCAGATGCCCAGAGCTGCCTGTCATGACACTACCCACAGTGTCCTCAAGCTTGTCTTAAGGGCTGCAAACAGAGGCATGAATTTTGACAATACCTCCCAAGCTAGAATAACTAAAAAGAGAGCTCAGATCTTTTTCACTTTAGTTTTAGAAAAGCACATATACATGAACAATAAAGAGAAAACTATGGCAGAGATAAAGTCAAACTTCAACTGCCCTTTCCTCCCTCACCTGCAAAAAAAAAAAAAAAAATTTATCATTGAACGTATTTTTTTACCCACTTTAGCCTTACTTTAATCCACCAATAAAAAATCAAAAACTATTTTCCATCTTCTAAGTCACATGAGTGATTACAACTTTCACTGGCCAGAAAGGCACAGTTTGCAAGAAGCTTCATTCCAGTCTCTCCACTACCTTCACCTGAATACAGAGACACAAGTACACATACTCATTCATCCACTGACACTAGGAAAAGATAACAGGAAGATACAGAACCATCTGTAAAAGGATCTGAAAAAAACAGAATCATTTTTCCTCCACACTTCAATGAAGCTTAAAAGCAAAACACAGATTATAATTTTTTATAAACCTGCAAATGGGACCAGAACGGGGACATTAAAAGAGCAAATGGTAGACAAGAGCATGCAGAAAGCCTGAAAAACTTAGTACTAGATTAAATCTTTGATCCAAAAAACCCACTTCTTCTAATTGGGTTTCTGAAGCAGGAGTACTGAAGGAGCTCTGGATTTCAAAAATAAAGAAATTGCAAAACTTCAGTTTCTCATCAAGTCAGTAGCAGGAATGCCCACTGGCATATCAACCATTCTGGTACTTGTAGGAAGAACAGGATTTTATCATCACTTTCCTGTAACTTCCACTTTTTACTCCCCCACAATGGAAAAAATGGGTATTGCCTTCCTGTTTCTCATCAGGGAGTACATCCTCAAGCTGGCAGCACAGTGAATACAGGGTAAATAAAGAAAATTCAAGTTCCCCTCCTGATCTACACACAGCCACCACATGCACCAGTGCACAGGTCAGGTGATTGCACTGGTGCTGCAGAGGCAGCAGCACATTTGATGTTAGCAAAAAAATCATGTTTGCCATGACAGGTTTATAATCTAGTGACAGCTTAGTCAAATCTACTGCAAAGTGGCTGTTTGTGGAAAACATCTGAAACACAAAGAACAAATTACAGGCTAATTATTGCATATCCTGAAAGACTCTTTATGCTGGCACAGGCTTCACAGGATGGGAAGAGTCAGTGGACACAGGACCGGTAGCAGGCTGTATGAACTGGCAAATTCATCTGGCAGCAGTAACTTTGAATCAATGAAGAATATCCTGTTATCTTTCCCAGTTCTTCCTGTGCTTTACTTATCTCTCAATTTACTTCTGAAACATCTTAGCACTGTGCAGCAGCAACACTTGCAAAAACTCGACCTTAAAGAAGTCAGATAATCATATGATGACAATTTATGCTTTAATAGTTCAAATTTTGATACAATTATGGGAGGGTGTACCATTATTTTAGCCTTTGTTTTGCAGTCTTATGGGACATATGTCATACAATTGAGCATTCCCTCCAATTCCAAAGAGATACTACTTTTTACAAACTGAAAGTAGTACAATATCTCCTTTAAAATTTAAAAATGTGCTTTTAAAACATTTTATCACTTCTCACTTACATTTTTAGCATCTTACCAGGATTAATTGTGAATACAACGCTCGTTCGTTTAGATTTGCACACACCAAGTAAGGTCAAATATATTTGATGAAAGGGTTTTGCCTTCAAAACATCTACATTATCTTTATCCACTCCTGTACCAATGATATCAATAATCTGCTTCATCTCAAATGTTCCTATTTGATGTGGAGAAAATGAAATCATCACTTCCTGGAAAAGAAAACTCATTATGAGACATATGAGACAACGAAGAGTCAAGTTTTGTGTTATTCTGTACATGATTGAGACCCTGAGTCACTTCTCTCCAAACTTACCTCTAACACAGGTATTCAAAACTGGGGTTGCAGAATATGCCAAGAGGCTCATAAAAATTAATAATATAAGGTAACATAAAAATGTGACATGTTAGATCACAACAAAGTCTCATTTATTCACTTCTGAGAGAAATCTTGAACCCTGACTTACTGGTTTGGGAAATTCTAAATGTTTCCATATTTGACTTATTATTTGGCAAAGTTTCTTCCATTAAAAGAAATTTTATCTTACTTGAATATTTGTGATTTACTGAAACAAATTAAAAGTATCCTTCAAAAATATTTGAGAATGAATCAATCTTCTCAAATCAGTAAAATTTAAAAAAATTACAGATTGGGAAAACCCTTGTAAAGTGACCTTAGTACTCCAATCTTTTTTCCTAATTTAAAATAATATTTTTTGCTTCCCGGAGTAGGGAAAGAGCATTAAGAAACTGTACAAAATAAAAAAATTTGGCTGGTATTAAAAGCCATTGCTACCGAAATGGAATTCCTCTGCTTTTACTTTTAAGAAATTCCACCACTAACCACAGTAAAATAATCTTCATTCTTACATAACCTAAGAGAAAGAGGGAGTTACCTTTTCAGATTTTTTTTTAAGCGTTCCTCTTTCAGGAGAAACATTGAAGTGAGCAGTCTTGCGGAAGCTGAACCTTACTGGAAGGAACTCGGATTCATTTTTCATTGTGCACACAACTTGTGTTTGTTCACCCAAATAACAGGCCTTAAAATTAATTGCTGTTCCTGGTTTAAAAGTTAATATCACAGGAAATCCAGAACCCATCAAAGCTAAGTCCACGTGACGAGAATAACTCTCTGCATTAGACAACACAAAAACAAGCAAACAAACAAAACTCCTCTCACACCCATTATCTCACTAACAGGACAGTCATGCTGCAGTTGTACAGTCATAAAAACAAAATAATACTACCAATAAGTATGTTTTATAATGCAGTTTCTATAAACCTAATACAGAGATCTTTACTTCTAAAAGCTGTTAAATAATGCATTCCCTCAGTAAAGAAGTTGAGGATGATCAAACATGCACTTGAAAATGCACTAAACTGGTATTACAAAATTGTTAGTGACTTGCAAATGGCTGGGGGTGTTTTAGTTCCTTCAAATATTTGCATTTATAATTATTATAATTTATAATTAATTGACAGGTGTTCATTCATGACACAAATAAATCCCTCCTTTCTACTCACTGTTCAGAGAGGTTTTAGTGCTAAAGCATTCAAGATGCAAGTTAATTTATTTCTGTTGATATAAACAAAGAAAGCAGATTTACCATAAAACTATTAAGACAACCAAGAGTTTTTTTAGAAGTTTTAAAAAAATCAAGTTATACCATTTATCATCCATATATACATTTCTATACATTGATGTTGACTATACATTTCTAACATACTAGTGGTTGCTGTGGCACCACCACTGAGGTCCTGCAGACAGCCACCTCTCTCCCCAACAGCTTCAAATCTCAGAAACAGGACATAATCTTGAATCAGTGATGCATCATTCACTTCAAAGTCCCTTTCAAGTTTTCTGTAAAAGTCACAATCTCAAATTAAAAGAAGGAAAAAAAAAAAAAACAAAACCTCCAAACGCAACCCACAAAAAATCAAGACACATTTTTGAACATTCAGTCTAGCTTCTTTGTTGTCAGTAACAGCTTGAACAAATGATCTTTATATTTCCTTTCAGAAAATGCAAATAGTAACAAATTTAAGCTAATCATTACCTGTGTGCATATTATACTGGTAATTTGATATCTTTTCCAGTCTACAATAGTTTTCTAAATTAATATCACATAAAATGATAACTACCTGTACTGAGTTTAAGTAAAAGAAAATGGCAAGTGTGCATTTGCCTTCTTTTCCTTATCCAAGAAGAAATGTTTCTTTATGTTTAGTTTTTTCTTTTGTTTTGTTTTTATTTTTAACGAGATGACAGCTCTTCAAAATGTTTCACTCTCTTGATGGTTAATATATGGCAAGATCTAACAAAATTCTTATTCTCACAAAACCATCTTAACCAATTATTGGTCCAAATACAGCCCTAGGGTATTATAAAACAAAAAATCATAAACACTTCAGGCTTTGCCTTCTTATTTGCAGAATCACATCAAGAAATTTCTTTTAACACACATAAATACATAAGAAGTTACTCAGAAATAATTTGCAGACATATTAACTCAAAATTATTTTCTCTAAGACAGCTCTTGCAGAACAGTGTAGACCAACCAACTTGTGCGTGTGTGTGCATTTAATTGGTATCACTCACTCACTCTGGACTAAAGCAGACTGTAATCAAAGATTTCTGATAAGGCAGCAAAGTTCCTTGATTAGGAACACACAAGATCAAGGTGGAAACATCTATGTCTTTCTTTTTCAGGCTTAAGTCATGTAAAACAGCATCTGTACTCCCCTGAAGATCTGTCCCCTAAAAAAAAATCAAAATATGGAATAGTTCACACTGTTCTGCTTTCCCTTTTGGGTTTTTTTTTCCACACATAGACTTTCATGTATAACAAACAGAAGGATGTATCACAGGAAATAGAAGTCACACAGTTACACAGCACATGGCTAATTAACCAATTTTTAAATCAATTTCATGTCAATGTCTTGAATTCTCTTTTTTAAACATGACTCTCGAATTATTTCACTATCTGAAGAAAACAAGTGCAATCACAGATTATTAATATCTTAAAACTCAAATTGTAGTTTGATAATGCCTAGTAAATAATAATTGAAAAACTCAATTCTAGGCTTAAATTGAAATAAAAAACTTGTTGGACAGACATTTCAGAAAGCCTATTGTTCAGGAAATAGTATGACATAGTTAGCAATACTAAAAGATGAATGTTGAGAAATAAAAAATGCAGAAGCAGAAATTAAATCAAATTTTCAACTAAAATAAAAACCAGAGCAGTTTCTTACCATCTCTCCCCCAACGGCATTGTCTTCCAGTACTGCTACCCAATCCACATGCTCAGGGCTCTCATTGTATAAATGTATTTTTTCTGTCTTTGAAGTCCCAAAGAAAAGAGGTCCAAAGTTAATGCATTTCAGTACTTTTCCACAAGACACTCCAAGAACTTTAAGAACTTGTTCAACCACAACACCTTTGACCCATACTTCAGCGTAGCCACGACCGTCCAACTCCACTCTGCCAGTAAGAGCAGCAAGCAGCAACAGGTCATGTAGAGAAGTGTTAGAAATAATGTTTGGTTAGTTTGCTTTGTATTAGAATCTGTGTCAAAAAAACCCAACCCAATCCAAGCATTCAAATCACTGGCTTTCCATAGATATTCTAAGTGGGAGAGCAGGGCAAGTGAGCATGTCCTTGACAATGCCCTAACAGGAATATCATGGATTGGGAAAAATCACACATTATGTGGTGGAGTTTTGGGTTTGGTTTATTTTCTGACTTTTTTAAAATGTTTGAAACTATAGAAGTGACATCTGCAAAGAATCAGAAGGTATCCACAGACAATATGCAATTGCTCTTATCCCTCAGAGTCTTTGTATCTAAATATCAATTTTAGCATAAAAAACCTAATTTTCTTGCAGGCAACTGGAGCTAGAAGTTCATCTGAATAAGCATGAAAGAACTGAAGCTGTTCCTGCCTGGAAGCTTGATCTTGATGATTCCACAATTCACCAAAACAAAACACCCACCAAATCAACCACACCCTATTCCCACATTGCCCAGAGAGGTTGTGGACCTCCCCACCACTGGAAGTGTTCAGGGACAGACTGGATGGGGCTCTGAGCAGCCTGGTCTGGTGAAAAGTCCCTGCCCATGTGACAGGGGTTGGAAATACAGGATTTTAAAGTCCCTTCCAAGCCAAACCATGCTGGAATTCTAGGATTCTATAAGGTATGCATTTAAAAGTAATCCACTCCAGTGTGGCAAATACATTCCTTCCAGTGAAAATAAGATACACCAAAGAACACCAGAATGTTTCTGAGACTCCTCAAACACAGGGTTAAAAGAAAACATGCAGTTACAGAAGCTAAGAAAATTAAGGAACACAGGATGTGCAGAAAGGTGAAAGATACAAAAGTTCCTGATTATTTTTATTCTGAGAAATGTGCAAACATCCCAGATCATTACAAATTATGAAAGATTTTTATTAACACAGCCAGGTATACAATTTATACATCACTTTTCTATGGAGATAATATAACAATCAAATTGAGAAAATAAAACTAAATATTAAAGACAGCAACTGACACTTAGGAACTAAACTTTTTAAAATAACATTAATAGTAAAGACTAGACTTAATAACAGAAAAAAATGGGATTTATAGAGCCATGTCTCTTCAGTCATACACTCACTTCATCATTTCTTTGATGACTCCGGGTACATCTGTGCAGATAGCCACTTGAATTTTCCTTACAGATTTTGGCTTTACCACTCCTCTGGCAGGTTTTATGTTAAGCAGGACAACCCCATCATATGATACTTTAAATATACCTAAAAAAACCCAGTGCAATCAACAGAATGCTACACAATATAGAGCTTTAGATTTATATGCTTCTATCACACACTTGAAATTGCACAACACATAATGCAGATGTTCACAAGTAGTATATTTCCTATGAAAACAGGAAACAGAGTTAACCTTTTTACAAGCTATTTCCAAGCAAAAGTAGATCATTATGTCCAGGCTTTCTTTAATTATTACACCCACACGTCCAATTTCATTTTGCAAGCTGTGATTTTTACAGGAAAGGTACTCACATTCCAAACAAAAGTGACTATATCATGAAGTAGCTGTAAATAACGTCTGCAAATATGATACAAAACTCTAAGAAGCTACAGTAGCCAGAAAGTTAAGTGCATACTGCAGGGTAACAACAGCTACTGCAGAAGAGAACAGTAAATATTTCACTACACTAGATTATAAAAATCTTTTTTAAACATGAAAAAATCCAGTATTTAACCAACAACATTAATTATCTGACATTCTATAGTAGACGCAAAGAAATTGTTTCAAATGTATGAAATATCACTCTTTGATTTCATATAAACGATATGAGATGTCTGAGATCAGAAGCAGGAACAAAGGACTCCTTTAGTGCATGGAATGACAGGTGAAATGTAATGCTTGAGTCTCAGGCCAGCACAGAGCACTTCCTGCTCACAGAGTTTATGTGCTGCCTGTTAGTGTGGCCTGCTGTGTTATGATTTACAGAGCCTACAGAAACACAGATTCAGCTGCTCTTCCCTTGTCTGTCCCAAGACGACCTTTACTAACCATCACCTTCTTTCTAATTTTCACCCTGATCTACTTCATCTAGACAGAAATTTGATTTTGTTTTGGAGATTTTTAATATTGCAACTCTGTTTCTGTAATCATGTATTTTCTCTTGGTACAATATAAAAATCTAGGAGATAAATGTTCCCATAACTTTGGCCTCATGCAAAAAAAAAAAAGTAGCATCTATACAAATGAGGAACAAAAATAATTCACTGCCTTAAATTTGTTGTTTGAAACTCAGCATAGTTGCCACTCTGCCTCTGGAGAAAGGTGTCTGCAGCTTTGTCCAGTGCAGAAGGCAGTCAAATGCATTATTTGGATCATACAAGCATTCTTATGCTCCTTTGTCCATGTTTCTTACTCTCCTTGGAATAGCTGCTCACAGAAATTTAAGGATGTGCCTGTTGTAAAAGCTGTAGGATTTTAAAAGCTATGGCAGCAAGATAAAAGGCCTCTCATTATCTTCTAGCAACAAATACAATTCAATTCCCATCACAGAGAACTTTAGCTTGGAAAGTTCAGGGAACTTGTAGTTGTTTATTCAAGAGGTCTGGGGATCACAGATGCACAAAGCAAGAGCAGATGTGATTTGCTGCTGTCTGTGCTGGGCACACTAAGGCAATGAGAAACTATTATTTTTACATCTTCCAAATGGGACTCAAAAGTAGAGAACTCATCAAATTTTCAAAGTTCTAAAGTTTTTTTTTCTTTCCTAAATGGAAATATAGGACAGGCTACATAAACAGTGAGCCATGTACAACACCTGCAGCTACAATACTCATAATCTGCATAACCCAAAATTCCAGTTAATTGCTACTTGGTCACTGAAGTGTTAACTTGCATAAAATTACTTCTTCCAACCAAATAAAATATTTGTATTATTTAATGCATACTAAATATTTACCTGAAGTTGTTCCATGGTTAGTAATACTAATCTCTTTAGTAATTAGTTTACTGTTTGCAATCATATCACCAAAATTAACCTCTGGCTCTATTTCCAGATCACAGTATGGAATTAATCTGCAGAGAAAAGACAACATAATATTTCCCAAAATTTGAAAATATCTTTGCATTTTAAAAGAAATTTGACTAAGCACTCCAGTGGAAGAGAGTTCTCCTTTTGTCCTAGTTCTCCTAATAAAGTTTTGGCAACTCACTTCAGCACTACAGCAGATCTAAAAGAGAGGCACTTATCTATCAGCCTGTATAAGGACTCAGTATTCTAACTTTAAAACAATATAGCTATAAACAATTAGTCAGAATTGAATGCACACATTTCTATTTCATTTTAAATAATTCATTACAGTACTTTAAGTAAAACTATCCTGAGTTAGTTGCATCACAAAATAAGCCCAAATAATTCATCACAACTCATTATGAGCTGCCTGAACTAAAAGCAGAGAAGTAGTGTCAGTTTACAGTTTTGTGTTTGTTACACACTTTATGTGACTTCAACAAAACTCATTACAACAGACAGAAGTGGGTAGTGACACAAGCCATGAGCCACTTCTATTATTTATTTAAGAACCTCAGCCAGTGAGATGACATCACTTTATTGGGTACTTTTTAGTCATAATTAAAAGATCATGCCTTGGGAAGCTTGTATTTTAAAGACTCCAATTTCTAATACAATCACACCTCTGGTCTCACATAAAACTGTGTTTCAAATCAATTGGAATTTTGCATCAGCCAGCAGTCTATCTCCTCCTAGCCACAAAATGCAGGAACAATTCCATCTCCTGATCTGTGTCACATGCAGTACAGAAGAAATAATAGAGAAGGAAAATTAATATCCTTGGTGGAGCAAGGTAGATCCTGCATATATAAATACTCTATTGCATAAAGGGGAGGGGAGGGATAAGGAAGGGACAGAGAAAAAAATTTATCAAGAAATGCCACAACAGAATTTGCTTTCAGGAATTTCAATACACTTTTAATTCTCTTTGATAATTAATTGTAAAGTAAAAAAATTGCTTAGTAACTTCTTGAAAGACATGACGCTAGACCAGCAGAATGTGGCAGAAAAAAAACCCAAAAATTAAAAAAATATAGGAATCATCTATATATCTAATCATGAATCATCATCACGCTCAAAACAATTGTAAAAATTTTAATTTCCAAGTATCCAGACATTCTAACAAGAAGCTTTACTGGAAGAATGAAACAAAAGTATTTCTCCTCTCAAGATCCAAGTATTTCTATTCCCAAGTGGACAGAAATAAGCATACATTCTATATGCAATGAGATTTTCTAATAGATACAGACCTGCAAAAACAGGGTAAGTCAAGTAAAAAGGTTTAGGGCAGTGCTTTAACACAGTGTGAGGTTTATTTGCTTTGGTTGATAGCTGGAGTTTTCATGAAGCTGGAATTTACTGCTTTTGCATGACACAAAATACATTTTGAAAAACACTGATTAAAAAAAATCATAGTATACTTGTTTTTCCAAACACTCAAAAAAATAATTATTAAAGCCTGTCAACACTTCCCCCACAAAAGACACTTACATATGAAGATGTGAAATACTTAATCTATTGCAAGTCCTTTCCAGAAAGGAGTCACCAGAAACATTATCATCCTAAGTGGCTTTACCTTCACAATACTACCCTGATAAATAATTTCAAAAATCCTTGAACAAGTGATATTACTCTAAAACATGCACTGTATTTTTAGAATTAGGCAACATATGTTTCACTATAATCCAGATTTGCAACCATTATGAACAATTACTGTAAAATCTTCTAGATCAGTGATTCAGTACGAAGGGAAGACATTAGGAGTAGTTGTTGACTTGTCCAATAATATAGCATTCAAAATTATCAACATTATCACAATCAAGTTAGAATAAGGCAAAACTAAAAATCCATACTCTCTATGATTATAGAGGAATATCACTCCAATGAATTTCTTACCCATGTGCTGCTCTGAAAAAAAAAAGAAAAATCTTACTTTTGTAAGAAAATTTAATGTTTGCTTCCCATGCAACTGACAGACTAATTACAAAGCTGGAACTGACATGCAGAAGTAAACTTTCCACAAGATTAAACTGCAAATACTAACACAACACATGAACTTTTGAATATCATACCCAAGCAGGGGGATGTGAACTATGTCATCATCTACTAAAAGAGTGAGTTTATCCTGAAGATCTTCTGCACATTTGGGAGTATATTCCACAATAGCTTTAACTTGAAGTCCAGATGCAATGGGTTTGTCTGGATTTTCCACAATCAATTTAAACTGCAATTAAAAAAAATAAGTGTTTTTAATTGTTATGCATTTCTAGATTAAGAAGGATATACATGTAGTTTATTTTCAGAAGAAAACAAAGATTGATTTAAAACTTACCATGAATTTATATGCAGGTTTTTATAATTTTACCTCCCTATTTCTTGAAGTTCAGACTTTTTACAGGAAAAGAGAAAAACAGAATGAATTAGCAAAATTTTCTGGTCTTCCCAAGAGAGCTCCAGCCTTTCCTACTGTTGCAAAAAAAAGCCTTCTGAAGCAACACAAAATTAAATCAGCTATTACTCAGTAAAGAATATTTTTAGTGCCTCAGAAAATAACAAGGATTAAGTTCAAGCAGCAACAAAAGGGGAAAGGAAACAGTTTCTCCGAGGTCTGACTGACATCAACAGGAAGTCTCACTGCTCATTGAAAATCTGCTTGAAAGGCCCAAGGCACCTCCAGTCTTGGGAGTCAAATGAAAGAGCAAAAAGCAGAAGGATGGAAAGCACTCTTTCCTATCTCAAAAAAATTATGCTGCACTTGTTGTCAGTAAGCATCTGTTTAAATGAAACACCTCCCACACCTTTCCTTGAACAGAAGACACAAATAACCCACTAGCAAATAGAGGGAAATCCAGCATTTCCCATATTCCTAGGGAAGCCTCTAAGTCAAGTCTAGAGCTCCTCTGGTGGTTCAGTCTCCTTAAAATTCTCATTAGCCCATGCACAGTGGGCTTCTGCTCTTTATCTCCAGTTTAAATATTTTTATTTCTGAAAGAGTCTTCCCAGTATTCTCTAAGTTTTCTGTTCTAATTTGTGTTTTAAATATGCAAACATAATTTACTACTTGCTGTTTCTGTTACCCAAGCACCTCCTTCTATTCCTTTAGAATCCTCCTAGCAGTATAAATACTCAGCTAGAGGAAGTTTTTGTCATGCACATCATGATTATGGGCTTGATATTGAAAGAGTAGCCATGTTTTAATTCTGAGGTGTGTAGTATCTATCTGTTCCCTAAAAAGAATTAAACATCCAAGTATATTCCTTTTATACAAGGCAAAATTAATATTTTGTACTAGGAACATTCAAAGAAGCCTATGGCAAACTGCCAGTGAGCTTTGTTCTTTGGAAGGCATTTCTTGGCCATGCACTATGACAGTTGAAGGAAGGTTATTTTTCAGTGCTTGCACTCTATGCATGTAATACACCAGAATGTATTTCAGAGGAGTCACACACTTCAGAACCTTTTAATCACTGACAGCAGCACAAGATCTGGGAATGAAAAGGGACAACACAACAGAGCTTTCTGGAAGTGAGGGTGTGAAATGGAATCTTGTCCCCTAGCTGTCATCTTGGTCATCTCATGTACAGCACCATAAGAATACTCTGCAAAAGGCAAGAGGTAATCACAGAGGGAAAAACCACAAAGCTATAATTTGGTAAACTTTTCCCTTTTCTAACACTGATTGTCTTTTCCACTTCTGGAGCACGTGAAAAAATTGATAAAGTGGATGAAAACTAACAAAACAGACTAAGCATGGCCCTACCAAATCAAGTACTCCCAAGTTTCCAACTCATACCAAAAGTCTTCAGCTACAGTTTAAAAAGAATCAAGCTGCCACTCTTGCCCTCAAAATGAAAGACTCAAATAGTGAAATTACTCAAGGTACTTCAGTTGTCTGAAAAGCAGATTGATGACTACCCTGAATTCTTCATAGTTCAAGCTGCTGTGAACAAAAAGCATCATCAGCTTCTGTTCAACCCCTGATTCCAGTTCAACCCAACCTTTTGGTCTGAATTTTGACATAATTTACAAACAATAAACCACTAACCACAACTGGCTTTTACTGCAGCCACATAGGTTACAAAGGCTCAACTGGTTAGAACAGCAGAGATACATTTGCCTTTAAAAAGCATTGCAATGCAATGATTTTTCCAGAAGTTATCAAATGTTATTCATAGCAATCATACTATCTTGAGAAAAGATTGCAAACGTCCTCTTTTCTGAGAAAGCTCTCTGTAAACAAGCTCCACAAGGGGAGTATTCCAGTCAAAAAACTTAAAAATATGCAACTTAGAAATGAGGTATGAGAGCCGTCACTTCCCAGATCTGGTGTTCACACCACAGCAGAGTGACCCATTTTTACAGAATGTTCTCTGAAGTTACGAGGAACTCGTGGGCTTCTTGCGGGATGAACTCTGGAGAGCGGAAAGCCAGCCAAGAAGGCAAAGCAGGATTTGTTGCCATCAAGGGACTTGATCACAGAACCACTAAGGCTGGAAAAGACCTCCAGCATCATTAAGTCCCACTGTTAATGGCTGATGTAGCAAGGAAAACCTACTTATTTCTACTGAAACTATGGATTTAAGAAAGAAGGAAGCTCTCACTAAACTGCTCACAGCCTCGGGAGAATAAAGAACCGGGAAGCTCAGAGTTCTCTTCGTTCTGCCGCTGCTCCCGCGGGCTGGAGGCGCGGCCCCAGGCAAACGCAGCGCGGCCGCGGGCACTCCCCGCTGCCTCCCCCGCGGCCGGCCCTCACCTGGGGCTCGTGTGGCGGCAGCAGCCGCAGGTGGCAGGTGCCGGCCCGCAGGTTCCGCACGGTGAGCGCGGCGCGGTAGGAGCTCCCCGGGATGGTGTCGCTGAAGCGCAGCTCGGCCGGGGCGATGCGCACCCCGCACACATCCCGCCACCGCTCCGCCATGGCCTGCCCGGCCGCCAGCGGTCGCTTAGAAACGGACGCGGAGCGCTGATTGGCGGAAAAGCCGCGGCGAGGCCAAAAACCACCAATCGGAACGGGAGAATCGGGCGGGCTCGGGTGAACTCGGCTGGGTTCGTCTCGGTCCGGCTGGGCTCGGGTGAACTCGGCTGGGTTCGTCTCGGTCCGGCTGGGCTCGGCTGGGCTCGTGACGCAGGAATGCGTCCAGGTGGGATTTGAATGTCTCCAGACCGGGAGATTTCTTGACATCCCTGGGCAGCCTGTTCCAGTGCTCTGGCACCTTCAACATAAAGTTCTTCCTCATGCTGAGGTGGAACTTATTTTGTTTTAGTTATGGCCATTGCTCCTCGTTCTGTCGCTGCGTATCACTGAAATGCGTCTGTTACCACCCTCTTGGCACTCACTTTTGAGATATTTATATGCATAAATGAGATCTCTAAGTCTTCTCCTCTCCAGACTAACCAGGCCCAGCTCCCACAGTCTCTCCTCATCAGAGATGCTGCAGACCCCTCATCACCTTTTCTGGACCCTCTCCAATAGCTCCTTGTTTTCCTTGTGCTGAGGAGCCCATCACTCCAGGTGTGGCCTCAAGTAGCAGGGGAGGATCCCCTCCCTCAACCTGCTGGCCACGCTCTTCCTAGAGCACCCTAGAATGGGATTTACCACTAAAGAAATACCTGAACCAATGCCCACCTTGGGGCTCAGGGCTGTCCAGCACATCCCCTTTGTCCACTCCATGTGTTTCCTGCCATGGCTCCCACTCCAACAGCAGCCTGGGAGAGTGACAGGTGATACAAACATGGGTGCCCTGGGTTTCTTAAAGTAAAGATGGATTGCACTGAAATAAAAGCGGCCTGATTGCTCTTCTGGGCCTCCATGTCAATCACAGACACGGCTCACACAGACCTAAAGCAGGCACTAACACTCCTAAGTGCAGGGAGCTCAGTGTCTGCAGGGCCAGCAACCACACAAATAATTCATGGCACACATTTACTGAGTGGTGGAAGATGTGCTCCTCTTCTGATCCTTCCTGTACTCTAATTTAAGCGGTAAAATGAGGTTGACAAGATTCCAGCACTTGGAGTGCTATGGGTCACTCCCAAAATTTGCCCTAAACCAAGACAGCCAACTTGTGCTTGCCTTCAAAGTAGGAGAATAAAGGCGGGAGAGCAGCACGCACAGCAGGTACAGAGAATCTTAGACAGGAGTTCTGATTAATTCAAAGTATTTTGCCTTGGATTATTTCATCTCTTTAAAGGACTGAAACTATGTTTTAAAAGTCAGATACAAAGAGCTGCAAACATAGATTGCACCGATCAGAACTACAAAGCAGAAAAAAGAAAAAAAAAATTTAATAGGTCAAGAAACCTAGAAGGGAAAAGGAGAGTGAAAAGTGTTTGTTTCTGTTGCTGGGGAAGGATGTGAACGGGTCTTTTTGTCCCTCTTAAAGATTCAAATTGTAGCTATTCATCTGTAGATCACTAAAGAATGTGCTAGAACATGACATTGCAAGCACTAAGAGTAAAAGCATCTGGAGAGAGTTCTTTGGGAAGACTACTTGAATCTATTTTATGGTAACATGGTTGTACTTAATGGAAATACACACAAAAAAATAGAAGCAAAAAATTAAAATGGAAGATTGCCTTATCAAATAATTAAATTCTCTCTTCTTTTTCAATACAGAGTGGAGAACACTCCTACATAGTTTTTCTGGTCCTTTGATGCTAATTCTTTCATGGCAGAATTGATTTTTAAAGATTTTTGTCTCTGCTGCTTGCTCCAGCCCTCACTGACAAAGTTACCACCCCACAAGAGAATTAGTATCAAGGAACACTGGTCTATTTCCCCTTGATTTGACATAGATATGTCCATACAAAATTTTTATCAATTTAACTAAATCTTTAAAAAACAAATTTAAACTGAGATTTAGCTTGTGTATAGAGGAGTCAGGTCCAGCATTAAAAGAATCCTGAACTCTGAAATAGTTTGGCTAGGCTGTCTTCCTCTTCTGCAGACTATTATATCCAAATGCTTATTATTGCCATCAGTACCATAGCTCATGATGAAACACCATTAGATAATGGACTCTTCTTCTTCCTTTTATCAGCTTAGTCTGGATTCATAAGCATTTTTTTCTTGGTCAACTAATATTCATCCCCAAAGTGAATACTATTGTGAAGAAACAGGTGTTCTTTGTTGAATCCTTTGATGATAAAGGATGACAGAATCCTTTATACCTAATGCTAGGGTATAGATTATGTATTATTATAATTCTCTTTATCATCTGACCACATTAGGAGTGATTTTAGTTCTACAGAAATTTTACAGTAATCAGAAATTTTACAGTACAGAAATTGTGCAGTAATGTGTATAATTCACATTGCATTCACTTTAGAAGCAGCAGATGATGAATAAAAAAGCTTCACTGCAAACTTCTCACTATTACAGTATCTGTATTACAGTCATCAGAGAGAAGAGTACAGTCTTACACAAATGCCCACCACATCTCAATATCAGAATCATTTCCAACTTCTCTAAGCCAGACTTTCAGATCCCAAAGTTCCTTGACTATCCACTGATCTGACTATCCTCCCAGCTCTCAGGCAGAAAACTGGAATATCATCATTAAGCTTTTTCCATTTAATAAAAAATGCTAATATGTTTAACATTAAATAGCTCCTAGCTTGTTCAGATCAATCCTGGGGCCATAGCCAGTGTAAAACAAGATGCAGAATCAGAAAGACATCTCCAGTCTGTTTTCTTCAGCTGCACAGGGGAAAACTTTCTTAGAGACTATATGTTAGTAAACAGCAAGATTTGAGACACTTCTCCTACCTGTCCATGTTCTAAACACAGGTCAAAGATGCCTGGAGAGCATCTGAGTCTTCTATTACACCAGAAGTAGTTTTCACTTATCCAGGAATCTCTAAAAGCACAGGGAAATCCCTTCAAAAAATATTTCAAAGGATAAAAAGGGGACAGTTAAACTGATCATAAGGGTGGTTTATTTGACAGTAATTCAGCAACAAGAAATGACAATGATATGTGAAATAATTAAAGTAATTTGAAGAAACTACCACTCATACTGCCCTTCCTTGCTGGAATCTGAATCCAGAGGAACTGTGATTTGAATTGTGAATGTTTACCTATTTATTCTACTTTGGGAGGAATAAATATTTTTACAATATACAAGAAGGAAATACAACCACTTACTGGTTAAACAAACATAGGGTGTATATTTTTAAATCAGCTTTTAGGAATCAGAAACAAATAAAGTCCAAATAATGAGGACTAATAAGATATTCCTTTGCATTTAATCTTGCAAATTGCTCTGTTTAATGGAAAATGAGGATGTTCAAAATGACAGATTAGAGCTCTAATTCTCTCTAAAGGTCTCTTCACTCAGCAAAGCATTTTGTTAGAGGCAGAACTAATGAAGATTTTATTGGGTCTTTTTTGCTGAATGAAACCATCAGTCTTCACAACACATGTAAGAATTGCCAATCTCTGAGGTGTTCCTCTATATCAGAATGGGCTGAAAAGAGCGTGACCAAAATTGTTAAAAAAAGTGAGTGACACAGAGATTCTTAGTTAGACAAGGCAATCACAAATGCTTTCCCTTTTTAGAGTGACTCTGTAGGAATTGGTAAAGGAAAAACCTGTATTATAAATACAAACAGTCTCCATTATTTGACAATATAGCTTAGGGCCCCCTGAGCCACACACTGAGTTATTATATTTGTGGAGCAGAATCAGAGTGGTTTTATCAGCACAATCAGTCAGTTTAGCTAAACAGGAGGTCAGCCACAGTACAGCTGGAACACAACAATACTGATCTGGGGATCAAGGCTACTCCCAGCACTCAGTGCTGAGCTGAACGTTTTGATCTTATGAGCTCACAGCAGTTAATCCAAAGATTTCGGCACCAAAGTACAAATGCGCCCTTTGTTTCCTGCAGTCTGCAACACTGGAATTGCTTTCTGCATCTGGCATCATTTTTAGTCACAATTTGTGGAAACATCGTTGTTCATGAAAAATTTAGCAGCTCTAAAATCACCCATATCCACTCACAGATTTCATGTATTAAACAAATACAAAAATTGCAGGGTAGAAACAAAAACCCTTGAACCACACTGAGAAACATGATGAAGATCTATCTTTTTGTGCTGGGCAGATCATCTCTGATCAAAACAGAACACAGCTGTGGAGAAACTGCAAAAAATGTAGATAATAGGAAATTCACATTAATGTACAGGAAATGTACATTAATGCTTCTTTAACAGCTGTCTGTGGTTTTTCCCATAAAATCTCAATATTTGCCATGCTGAACTAGAACAGTAGAGTTTCCAGGTATCAAGATGTCATCAGCTATTGGCACCAATGAATCAATATAAAGTTTCAACTATACACAGCTAAGATGTGATTTTCTATAGTTACTAATGGTGAGATTCATCTCAGCACACTTCACTGATTGAAAATCAATGTCCAGTCCAAGCTTCCACTGTGGTTAGGAGTGAGATAAGTACCTCCATGATCATTCTCCTCCTCTTACGTAGGTATTTGAAACACCATTCCATATATCACATTGGCTTTGTGTAGGTCTCTGGGTATCTGATCATTTACACAATTTCAAGAATCTTTTTCTTAGGCAGAAATTATAGGATTATTGAAAAGCATGTTCATATATTAGTACTTTTTTTTCTTTTACCAAAAATTACTGCCTGATCATTGTGTGGTGGAATTATATGTATTTTTATTTTACATGTATCTTATACAATCTATATGAAATTTATCCAACTTCTTTAGAATCCAAGTGCTTAGCAAGATAAATTAAATTTGCATTCTGACCATCTAGAGTATTGGATCACTCCCTGGTTTTCAGATTTTTAGGTACTGATACTTCTGAGATCTTGACCTTTTTATCTCCTTGATTTCAATCACAGTTGGAAACCATTACTAAAGAGATGTGTCTATTTACTCTAAATGCTATCAGGCTGTAGTTCATCCTCTCCACTACCCTCTTTCAGTTTAAAGCCACCACCACCACTTCTGAAAAGTCCCTCTCCAGCCTTCTTGTAGCTGGCTGCTCTGTATCAATCCATTTTGCCTCAAATATTATCTCTGGTCCTGATGAATGTCATTGGAGCTTGTTGCATTACAGTGGGAGAGCTCATCTGTCTTCATAAGTTACAGATGAAAGGATATTACCTAATTTAGCTGGGCCCTTATCCAATGGTGGCCTTGGAGATCAATAGAGAAGTTTTAGAATTGCATTAAATGGTAATTAGGATAGAACATATCTTGCAGAGAATAGAGCATACAGACTCTGGGGAATTTATGCTGCTCAGTAGGTTAATGATGCACTGTGTCAACGTGTGCTTTTTCTTATGAAATTTACACTATTTTTTTCAGATTACTATTTTAATATTTTGTCTCACACTAGGAATAAATATGGGCATTCAACTGACTTTCACTATTTCATTTCCCATTTAATATATCTCCTTCCTAATATTTCTTGCTCAACTAAGTCCTATGTTAATATATAGTTCTTCACTTGAGAATTTCTCCATGCTGTTTTCCATTTTCTAGTCCCCTGATATTTTCAAATTATGCAGTCCACCTGTAAATCTACCTACAGATACGTCTCCTAATGCAGTTTAATGTCCTGTCTATATTGATGTTTTGTATAATGCAGACATTAAATTGATTTCTCCTCACTGACACACATTTTTCTTTCTGACTGGTCATATCAACATAACACAGGTCTTAATCTCCTCCTTTCATCATGCAGTACTCTCACCTTATCTACATTTCACCCACCGTCATGTGGTCTAATTTATCAGCTACAGATACAGCATGTCTGTTCATTATGATAGTGTGAGGTATGCCTGAATTTAGGCTACCTATGATGGGCTTTTTGCCCTTCCTAATTTTTTCTAGCCACAGTGAAAATTATTTAATGCACTTGGGGAAAAAAAAGGCAGGCTTGAAGGTAAGACCCTTACTGAGACTCAAAAGCTGACATCATTTTTTTAGCTCAGCAATGAACTTTCTTTCAGCAATTTCATTAGGCACCTATATAGTACACAACTAAATTACATCCATCAGTGCTGTAAGACAAGAACAGAAAATAGAAATGCATAATAAAAGCAATTATCCAGTGGGAATAGGGGTCACCAGTATTAGCAGAGCTATTCTCAAAGAACTATTAGTTTGGGAAACTATTGAGAGCTGAATCTCATTTCTTCCCTACTTATTACTTTCTATTAACTGAAGAGGAATCCACATTCTTGAAATTACAATTACTAGCCCATGTTCTCATGGGGGAACTTTGAATTACCAGATGTCTGCTGGAAATGGAGTACAGCAGAGAAAAACAGTCTAGGAGGTTCCTGGAGAGTCTGGAGAGTAACTTCCAGACACAGCTGGTGAGGGAGCCAGCAAAGGAAATCGACCCACTGGAATTGTTGTTTGTGGACAGAGAGGGACAGGTGGGTGATGTGATGGTCAGAGACAGACTTGAGAGCAGCCATCAGAAAATCATAGTCATTCATGGAGAAGGAGAGGGGTCAGCAAAACTGTGCCTTGATATCCATAGGGTAGATATTGCCCTCTTAAGGAGCCTGGTGGAGCGCCTGGGGAGAAAATCCTGAGGGGTAAAGGAGTCTGGGAAGACTGGACCTTCTCCAAGAAGGAAATCTTTAAGGCAGAGGAGCAGGCTGACCCCATGTGCCAGCTTGGTGGAGAAAGACTCTCAGCTGAGCCCATCATCCATGGGGATGATGATGCACTGGGATCTGTCTGCATGACTAATTTCTCTTATGTCTTCCCTTGCAGGCCTCCACTACTGAGCACAACTGTGCACTGAGCTGCACACATCAAGCAGGCTACTGTATTTATGATGATGCCTTAAGTTTTAGCTTTTATATTTTCCAGATTCTGTACTGCCTTAGTGTGTGATTCTGAACTTCATATAAAGTGTTAGCAAGTTGTCTTCACAAGGTAGTTACACAAAAAAATCCTTTTCCAGCCTGAGAATCAAGGACACCGTTGCAGCCTCAGGCCCAAAAAGATATAAACAACAGTGAATTGAGGAGAAAAATCTGGGAAGATGGGACTTTATAACCTGAAACTGTCATGACAATTAACTCCAATATGTAAATGGACCAAAACTTATAAAAGTGTGAAAACGTGAAAACTGGTGACCCGTCAACCATCTTGTGTCCATCTTGGATCCATCTTGGATGGAGCCACAGCCAGGCTCTTGTACTGCCCAAGGTGTATCCTTTGAAAGCCTTTTAATAAATACCTACTTTATTCCTTTAATACTGTCTAGCCTCTGTTCAAGGTAGCTTCTCTAGGCATCAATGGCAGTGCTCTTCTTTCCTCTGTTGCCAAAAGAATGGTCAGATGTAGCACAGCAGAATTCTATTATCTCAGTATTTTTATATTTTTCACCAAATTCTGAAAATAAATTCATCTACCTAATGCCATTATTTGTTGAGGAAGTATAACAACATTTTAATGCTGATTTTAAATTCCTTGTATTTGAATTAGCTGCTTATATTTCACAGTGGCATAATTTAATTCAAATTTGGCTTTCAGCAACCACTGGAACATTTCCCCACAAGTTCTTACCCACAGGGATATAAGCCAGCTTACAAAGTTTTTCAAGTTTCTAGCCAAGAACATGATTCTTTTTGGTAACATCATGAGGGCAGCACTCCTCCATCCTCCTTTGTAGCTTCAGGGGTCCAGCTAACCACAGTATTTAACACATCTCTTGCTACATCTTGCCAGAGATTGTGAAGAATTTCCTGGCAGTCACCAAGCTGGGGTTTCATAGTCGTCAGTGACTTTTTATAACATTAAGATGAAAAAGGTCCTGTGATCATCCAATCAGACTTCCAGGAATATAAATGCCTCGTGATTTACCAAGGCCTAATTGCTTTTTTAATTCCAGCAGCTGGAGTTGTACTAAAACTTATCCGTTAGATATTTTGGTATAAAGACCTTCAGTTCTGATGTACTTGTATTTTTTGATTGGTTCCAATTACAAGTTACCCTTCTCTTTATTCTTTGTACTGTCATAGATCTGCATCCATCATCTATGGATGAGCTCACTGTGTCTCCAAATCCAACATCTGTGGCTGAAAATAAGGATTCTCTCATATCTGCAGTAGTAATCAAGGACACCAGGAGAAGTTTTATTGACACTTTGAATAGCAGGCTGTTGTTCTGACATTTAAAATACATTACTGGCATTTCAGAAATCTCTGATTAGCCTCATCTTAGTTATATTCAGTCTCCATTTAGAGAGACATAAAAATAGTATATTAACATGTAGTTAAAATTTACAAACACCTATTCCAGATATGAAGAGCAGATAAAATCTTAAAGGAAAGAAATTTAAGGTCTTTGTTGTTTCTGAAGCATTTAAATGCTATGGATGGATGAAAGACAAATTAATATAAATGTGAACATAAAACAAAAAAGTAACAAGGGTATCTGTATACATAACTTTTTTTCTAACTGTCACACTGCCAAGATCACAACTGAAGCTCTGTTCAGGCTGGTTTCAAGTGAGCATATTAATGAAGCCTGCTAGAAGTTTTGGCATAATTCTTGAAGTATCTGAAGGAAACCTTAAGATTGTGAAACAACTAGAAAACATTTCACACATTGCTAGAACAAAATAATTAGTGAATCAGTTTTTCCAGATTACCATGTATGTTTTTTTAACAGTGAAAAAAATTAAGCATGGTGGTGTAGTCTGGACAAGACCTTGCTGGCCATTAACAATCCGTAGCTGTTGAACAAACTCTTTACAGCAAAGGTTGTTAGTGCTGGAGGCAGTGGAGCATCCTGATCTAGGGCTCTGCCTGCTCCAGTGACACTGAGAGGCAGCAAGAGAAAGGAAAGGGTTGTTCAAAAAGGCATAGATGGACAGTCAGGTACTGATCTTGTATTATGCTGCTTGTAGATCCTAAATAGATTTTAGGAAGACCCCAACTCAAGCAAATAATATGTAAAACAATAAAAAGGGTAGAATTGCAGAAATGCTTCCATGTTCAGATAAAAGGGACCAAGGAATAGAATCTGGAATTATAGTTTTTCTTCTCTGTCGAAAATATGTAGGGGCTGTACACAGCCCTGTCTCATGATCGTGTGGCCTGCAATCAGACACAGATTATATAAGCATTTAGTCTCTGAATAAGGGCAATTTTCTGTAGCTGCTCTGTGCCTTTGCTCTCTGTGAGTCATTTTTAGAGGGGAGATCAAGCACGTTGTTTGACAACGAGCTTCTGAAGACAGCAGTTCTTTCATGTCAGCTATATCCTGTTAGATCAGTAGACCTGACTAACCCATCATGGTCATTTAGTAATACTAAAGGTTTTTCAGTGAGTTAAGAAAACACAGGGCGACATCTTTCCCATCTAGATTCTAAGAGGGAGTCCTAGAATTGGCATTATTTCTTAAAAAACATGAGTTTGTATTTTAAAACCGAAGGAATAAACACAACCCATACTTCAAAAGGCTCTTTTGTAACTCCCTAGAAAGGGAATGTTACAAACAAAAGGCAAACAAAGAACCCTCAGATATCTCAACTTACTCTTCAACAAATTAGAAAAACAATTTCAGAAAGGCATGGACTTACATAAAACAAATTTAAAAGTCTCTCTACTTTTCCAGGCCATCCTGTCATTACCTCCACAGGAATCAGGAACTGCGGCACACACTGAGCTTTCACAAATATGAAAGCTCAGAGAACAATTACTCTTTCTTTTGTTTGTCCTTACTCTTTATCTTTGTTGCCTAATAAAACTGATTATTTCATTCTCAACATGACCATTTGAAAATTGTCTGTGTTAGTCATGGCCCTCTTTATTAGCTAGGACCCTCTTATCTCTCTTTGACCAACTCGTTCCCTTTAGATCTCTCTGAGTCACTTTTTAAATTTACCTTTTTCAAGTTGACTTTCTATCTGCCTAAAACTCTGCATCTTGTTTCTTCTTTTTGATTTTTTCTTGACATGAGTTTTAGTATTTGTCTGATTTGCTGTTCTGTGTTCACTTATCATCACTCTTTCTGATGGTCATTATTTTATCACTTTTCTTTTTCATTTGGTGATTTTTTTCATATCCCAGCCTGCCCAGAGAAACTTTTTTCTATTCATTCATTTCCCATTTATTTTAAATCTTTTCTTCTCTTTCCTCTCCATGACTCAGCCTGTGTCTCCCTACTTTGTGCTTTTATTGTACTTGTAGCTATTTTTCGTTTGTTCAGCATCAACTACTGGAACTTTCAAAGGGCATGAATACATAGAGGCAGCTTCTGTGCTGATTGAGATGATGTCAGCAAGATGTCAGCAATGCAGCTTCTGAAAGCACATTTCATTCCACTGACTTGGTAGCAACTAGGAATCACAAAACAAATTGTTCTGCTGTATCTTCCAGATACAGCTCTTGTAATGTGTCTCCTGCACTTTGTTTCAACTGTATTCCACTCAGATGCTGCAGTTATATGGAAAATTGTTGTAGCTGTTTCAAACAAACACACTGCATGATCCTGCAAGAAGCAATTTAATGGCAACCAGTAATCATGAAATCACCACTTCAAATTAATTAGTAAGTCAATATCACTGCAGTTTGCAAAGTAACCCTTTTTACTTTCAGTTTTGGAAATATCTTTCATACTTGAAGCAAATAGAGGTCAATTTCAAAGTACAGACTCAGCAGTGCAAGAGTAACTAGTGTGTGACTTTAGAGTAATACTGCTTTAATCTCAAGGGTCAGAGAACCAAGAATATTAACTCTCCATTGTTTCTCTTTATTGCAAGTATCATTTACTAATGGATAGATGTCCTCTTTTTTCTGCTCTAGTCAACCTCTTTGATCTTAGTAGGGTTTCTTCCAGCTCTGACAATCCCATCCTACAGCACTGAGTTCAGCTTTCTATCACCATGATATATGAGACTATATATGTGAGACAGAAACAAGTTTCATGGAAATTCAAGATTGAATACTTAAGCCTTAGTTGCAGGAAATTAAAAGAATTTTCTGTCCCAGAATTTCAAGAAAGGATCACAGCCATTGGTTTGATTTATAAGATAATTGAATGGTGCTTTCCAATCCAATTTCCCATGTAATACTTTTACTACAGTTTATTCATAGATTGTTGCCTTTGGGGCCAGTATTAGATCCTCTAGTCTGATTTCCCTTATAGCACAGGCTATTAAACTTTACATGGTACTTTTGTAGAGGCCAGTAACTCCTAAAGACAGTTTTTATCCTGATTTCCAAGATGTCTTTAGTTTTATAAAATCCACTGATTCTATAATATTAACAGTGGAAACTACAACCTTTTTGGACATTTTTTGTTGTTGTTTATCACCCTTGCTTTTGAAAAGTAACAAAATAAAAATGTGTCAATTTATATTTTTAACATTTTTGGCCTTAATAACCAAGCCCAGATTCTTGTTTTGGTTGGCTGGACTGAGCCTTTGTTATTTATTTTATTTTTCCTTTAAAAGTGTTTATATCCTCTTACAAAGCTGCCTTCTATTTGATAAGTTAAACAATTCCAACTTTTTCAGCATCTCAGGGTGTATTGGGCTATTGGATGGGCAATTTCTGATGAACAACATTTATTTAACACTATCCAGAAGTTAACAATCAGGTTGTAAAACTCTGCCAGGTGTTGTGTGTCTTTATTCACTGCTCAGCTCACTGGTTTAATGCACAAGGGCTTCTGGACATGCTGTTCATGTCCTTTGTGTTGCTGTAAGGTGAAACCATTTCTTATTCTCTCCAGGCAAACACAGAGATGTCACAGTGGTTAACATGTTCCCAAGAGAGGTGAGAGGAGCAAAGGAAAACATCTGGCCTTCATCCTATATAGGTCAAGAGTATAAAATAAATATAAATATAAATATAAATATAAATATAAATATAAATATAAATACAAAACTCATTTGTGGGCACCATTATAAGGTCTTGTTTAAGAGCTTGTATGAATATATAGAGAGCTCTTTTGAGGGTACCAAAAAACTGACAGAACTGCAGTATTGACTGAGTGGTTTTCAGGGGCCTTGATGCATTAACTATGCAACAAAAATGTCTGATGGATTAAAACATTTTCTTTAACCTTGGAGTAATTGTTGTCATTCTCCTCTGTCCCCCTCTGTCCTTTCAACCATATTTTTTAAGGTGTCAATATCACAGCTGCACACCTGAGGAATTTTATGCAGAGAGGTGAAATCGTGTCCATATTCCCTGCTTACAGTTCTGGGGTTTATGCACCATAAACCCTTTATTATAGCACTTTAAACTGCTATAGTTATAGCAGTTATAGTTATAGTTATAGTGGGAGACCACTACTAAACCAACTAAACTACTAAACTTCTCACTTTTCCAGGAGACAGCCTTTGTCCTCCTCAGTAAGATCTCATTCCTTGCCCTATGTCCTCCCAGCAGTTCATGTTAAAGTCAAATGTGTTTCATGGAGCCCAACTTTCTCTCTTGTAATCCAGAACCCTCTGTCTGGGTGACTCCTTTTTCACCACTTTGGGCCATTCACAAGGGCTAACATCACTGATTTTATTTCTCACTTATTTCTGCCAATCAATTGAAAATTATGAAGAACACAGAGCTGATGAAAATGAAGCTGATTTAGAACTAGGAGTAATCACTACAGAACCTTCCTAAAAGTGTCATAATCAGTAATAACTCCCTGCTGACAAGTACTCTTTCAGTCCTGTGAGTCAGTTCTTAATCCATTTAAGATGTATTTTATTGATATTGCATAGTCCTAATTTTCTTATCAACATGCCATTTGTAATAAATCAAATGCTTTACAGTCCATTATGTACTTACTTCTATCAACTATAATTGTAAGAAAGAAATCAAATATATTTTACAAAGCCTATTTTTCATACATTTACCAAGCTTAATTATAAACCCTTCTCTTTTAACTTTTTACCAACAGAATCTTTATAATTTTTCTGGTATTTTGCCAAGAACTGATGTTATCTAGCAATCCTCCTGTTACCTTCTCTTCCCCTTGAACATTTTGAATACTCATAAAATATGATTATGTTTTTGATCCTCAGAATTGCCCACATGCAAATACTTATTCAAAACTGACATTTTCAGGAGGCAATCTGAAAACTCATTGGTTTTAGGAGTCCTGGTGTCAGGATTGCCAATGTGAAATATTCTTCTGCTCATACGTTCATTTAACATCCACATCTGCTACTAATAGGGTGATTCATCTCACCTAAATGTGTCTAAAATTAGAGTTTTAGAGATTCCCACAATAAAGAAAGAAAAATAAGATTCCCATACAGCCATTTGATTCCAATTATCCTGAAGAGAATCAAATAAATTTAAACATGTATCAGTTACATTACTGTAAATACACAGATATTAATAGCACTAGGCTAAAATACACTCTTATGTTCTTGCATACTGTTCCACATGAAGGGAATTTTCAGGAACTCTAAAATGGGAACGTGTTTGTGACCAAAAAACCGCTGTTCATGCCTTTAGGGACTATTATCTTGATGCCTACTAAAGAAAAGCAGACAGTGGGGTTCTAACCAAACGACAAAGAATGCTTCCCATGTGCAATTAAGAAATGCAAAACTGAAGGCATGGATATTAATGAGAACCAAGTTAAGGGTATCAAAGAGCTTATTGGATGAGCAGTTTGGGCATTGCCTGTTTAGGAAGCGAGCAGAAAACAGGATCCAAGCCCAAAAGCAGTTTGGAATGTGATACAATCACAGAAGGATTAAGGACAGCAGTTATGTTAAGGGGTTTCCAGGAAAAGGATAATATGGAACACAGTGAACACTTCCCAGAACAGGGAGTGAGTTAAGCCAAAACTTCTGTGAGAACCAGGCTGCTGTTTGAATTAGACTGTGAAATAAAAGGGGACATCAAAAATATTTAATCTAAAAAAACTACCATAAAAAATTAGCTTTAATAGCAGACATAGTGCAAATCATGGTCAAGGCAGAATTAGATGGCACTGAGTTTAGAGCAACAGCAAAGGAATTAGGGATCTCAGTAGGAAGACCAGTGTGGTGTTACATGTGCCCACACCTGTAATTATTGACCATCCGGGTCTTGCCTTTAACTTTCAAAATTAATTGGATTGTGTATGATACCTTTTTTAATATTAGTACCATTATACCACTCCTTTTAGCTTTCAAACATTTAAAGATATTTCCATGATTGGAAATCAGGTAAATAAAAATATATCAATGTGATAAAATTTTGTTCTTCGAACTCTGAAACAAACCATGTAGGGTTTGTTAGTTACGTTAAAATTTTTCAAGGTTTCAGCTCAGACTGCCATTCAACAAACCATTCTCCTTACACCTTAACAGTGTTGTGCTGTTTGCAGTTCTCTTCAAATCAAAGTCTCAAGAAACATATACCAACCAAACTACAATGGCTGCTCTTCTGACCATGAGTCCAGAGACAGCTCTTCATCCCAATCTTTATCACTGCCTTTAAATAATTTTCTAAATTCTCTTGCTTGTCCCGCAGAAATATTTCACTTGTCCAGAACTTTGAGGTTTTCCTGCTGTGTGAAATTCATTTTTGCTTGATTCATAAGATTGTGCACAACTCTTTTGTTATTTGCTCTTATCTGGCATTGTTTCCTTGGGAATTCTTCATTGATAAAATGCCACACTATATAATTGCATCACAGCTAACTGTGTGACAGTTCCATCCACTTTGTAAACGGGTAAAAACAATTGAACAGTGCTGGTTCCCACAAGTGGGGTTCTACAGAGGTAGACTGTACCCTGGCCCAAAACCCTCCCACACACTGCAGCTGGATTTGGGGTATTAGAGTATTCACAACTTGTCCTGCCAGCCAGAGCAGTGTACCCACTGCCCTGCCTCACGAATCACAGAGTTGTTAGGGTTGGAAGGAACCTCTGGGGATAGCCCAGTCCAGACTCCCTGCCAAGCCTGGCTCACCTGGAGCAGTGACACAGGAACAGGTCCCGGAGGGCTTGGAATGTCTGCAAAGGCTCCCTGGGCAGCCTGTAATCCTTCCTGTGATCAGCCATCACCACACAGTACTAACTCCATCTAATGGTTAACTTTCCCAGAATGAAATTCTCCATGAAAGATCAGGTCAGACTTTTCTGTGCCTGGGCTGGACCTGCCCATGTTCATGGACTGTTTCCATCTGCTTACCTTGTTTCCTTTTATTGGGCAAATGCCAGCTACTGTTGGAATCGAAGTCTCCTGAAGCCCAACTTTCCAAAGGCAATATGGAAAGTCAGAAGGTCTTTTAAATCTGGTATAGTTACATATGGTTCAAATTAACTCAAGTAACTGTTCCATTAAACTTCCTAATTATTCAACTGGCGTGTATGCTGAGCAAAGCCTGTTTAAGCAATGGATTGAGAAATATTTGAAAGTGAAAGGGAGATTTAAGTAATTTATTAGGAAATTTAGGTGTAGTGAATGGAACACTGAATACTGTAGACCTTGAATCCAGTTGGGATAAATTATCACTGATAGGTAATGACGTGATTAAGGCCTTCCTACAGTTTTCAGTACATAACCAGGGTGGATTATTGCTCCTTGAAAAAGCTGTGTTCTCATTAGCTTCAAATGCTAGAATAATTGCAGAATAATCTGATAGCAATATTCTCAGGTCCAAGTGGTTTACTGATATTAAAACATGCTCTCACTGCAGAGATTAATAGAAGGAAAGTCAACCTAATTAAGTGTAGAAAAGATCACCACCTTAACCATATGTTAGAAAACTGTAGAGCCATAGCTTTATTTAGTTCCTGTATGAAACTGTATCACAGATCTGTGAAAGGATCACACATAAACTGATGACCCTTGAACTGGTAAACTCCATCCCTAATGGAAACTCAGCATTCCCCAAGAAGAAGCTGCCTGTGTAGTTTCAGGAATTTATTAGGATGCATTCTTGCTGTAGAGAATTGGAAAGAAATTCTCACCATAAAGAATTATTCTGATCTAAAGCTCAACTGGTAGGACCCAAAACTAAAATCATTTATCATGGTATCTTCAGAGTAAGACTGCATTTTGAAATTGAAACCCACGTTTTGCAATGATACTGTGGTCATTACTTACCAGGATTTAGGTGTACAACCAGACATCATTCTCCAATCAGAATGACTGAAAACAACCCCTCCCCAGGGCATCACAGGTACTCTTGTAACAGGAAAAACAGGAGCTGAATGTAAAAAGTTGTGGAATAAATGGTTTTTATAATGAATTCTTTGTAAACCAATCAGTGACACTGTCTCAACAAACCAAGGAGAAAACTGAATATAATCAGCAAGAAATTACAGTGTGGGCATCAGAGATTAAGAGAGTATTTACTAAGTCTCAGTGAGACTGGCTATTCTACAACATCTAGTTTGTTGTGTGTCTTATTTCACCCAGTGTTGAACTATTAGCAATGCAGGTTATGGTATTATGTGCTACAGTGGTAATTCATTGCATGTGTTTTCTCAAGGTTATTTTCCAAAAAGCACTGAAAAATCAATACATTATGAAGCAGCTCCCAAATGTTTCCTCAGATGGCTGGTGTTATGACTGGGAACTGAATGATCTGACCAGCTGCACTTTTAGGGAAATTGTGATTTGAACAGGTCATCATGAAGGAGAGAATTATTGTAGTCCAAAGAGAAGTAAAAAAATTAGAGCACATGCCAGTACAGTTGCTGTAAGCACACAGATATTAATAGCACATGGGTGACAAAGCATTATAAGCATGTATGCCTATACTCTTGAGAAAAGTTCTGTGCACAGGGAGTTTTCAGGAATCCTAAAACAAGAATGCGTACGTGACCAAGTCTCTGGTGCAGGAATAAGTGCTGAGGCTACCACAAAGCCACACCTGGGAAACTGCCAGAATATTTTATAGAATGATAAGCTCTACCTGAACAGAGCATAGTTATGCTGTCACACACTGTTATCTTGACAGCTGCTAAAAAAAGGGCACCTTCAGTGCAAGACCAAATCATTCCTTCTGTAGGTGGGGATCATGAATTTAGCCATGAGCAGAACCTGTTGAAGCTGTCCCTAACCAGCTGCTTGGGTGGAGCTGTCAAAGATGGCATCAAGTGTGGCATCGAGGGCTACCAGCTGTGTAATTTTATTGTCATTGCAGGGGAACTTTACACACACACCTGGCCTGGTTCCTCATGAGCCTGGTGGTCATTTGGATGCTGCAGTCCCCTGCACAGAGTGGAATAAACTCCCCTCTGGAGTACCTGCCCTTGACAAGGGAGAATCAGAGGATCCTTTAGGTTGGAAAAAGATCAAATCCAACTGGTAATCACCACTAAACCATATCCCCAAGTGCCACAGCCATGCACTGTTTGAACACTTCCAGGGATGGTGACTCCACCACTTCCCTGGGCAGCCTGTTCCAATGTCTGATCACTCTTTCAGTAAAGAAATTTTTCCCAGTACTTGTTTTCCTGGGAGAAGAGACCAACCCCCACCATGCTACAACCTTCTTTCAGGTGGCTGTAGAGAGTGGTAAGGTGCTGCTGACTAGGACAGCTTGGATCACTGGACTCAAACTGGAGTTAGTGGGATTCCTTTCACTCACGCACACTGGAAAGCACTTTTCCATCCTCATGGGCTATGACTACATTTCTCTGCTTCTTTGCAAATGAAAGACAAAACCGTTTATTGAATAAACAGCTTTTCCTGTTGCTCTTCAAAAATTTCCATCTCCTTGTGGCAACAGATACCAGTTACATTTTAGATTCTCCTTTATACCCTTGAAGTGTTATTTTTGTCTTCAGAACTTCAGTCTCTTTTGTTCTATCTTTATCTCTCCTTATTGACATTCCTTTTTTTGTTGTTGTTTGTAATTCATACTCATATTGGCATTTTAGGTTTTTTCCTTCCTGTAGTTTCTTCCTCAAATTTTCCTTTAATTTCTTCCTTTACTAACTCCTGAACAAAATATAACTACCAAACAACACTTACTTAACTTCTTACTTGACTGTGACAATGATCTGGGGTTATTTCACAAATTTAAGGGGTTTTTTTTGTCTTAACCTAGTTTATTTCAGAAAGTGTCTCTACTTTGGAAATTAATTTACTACTTGAAGCCAATATAAATATATACACTGAATATATAAGGCAGAATGAAACTCCCAATGGTTGTTCATGATGAGTATAACCCTGCTGGTCCCAAGGTAACCATCAGCTTAAAGCCCAGAGATTTTTCATTTACTTTTAAATGCCACATGAGTTCAAAATAGAGCTGTGATTAAGAAATTAGGTAACTCACCCTGAGGATATTGGATCAGATACTGGATTTCACTTACATCATAGCTAAAATTAGCTACTGCCTGTAAACAGGCAGCAGGTAGGGGAGGATCAGCTTCCTCCCACCACAGCCAGGTGAGGCTTTCTCAGACAAACTGGCTGCAGGATACCACAATTGCTGTGAGACAGCCACCAAACTGAAGGAAATCTCACCCAGTTAAGCAGGTTAAGCAGCTGCCTTCCTTCCAGGACAAGGAAGAGCTGCCCAGGATAATACCATGGTCAGTGAAAAAGTGCTTCACACTCCTGACTGGTCTTGTGCCTTTGGATCTGACGTGAACAGGAAAAAGAAGCAAGTGTTTTGAGCATACCCTTCATTTCAAAGGTGTTCCTTTGAGTTTTGTGGGGAGGATATAAAAGGCAGTCATCTCAGACAGATCAAAGGCCTACAAATATAAATCCCAAAGTGTACCAAGTCGGATATACTCAAGTGAGACAGAAGTCACTAGCTAAATTATTTAACAGTGTGAGTAATGTTTTGACTTTGTGCTGCCACTTTTTATGGCATCTAAATCAATTTATTTCTCTAAATAGATCCTGGTGCTTTGCTGCAGTAACTGGAGATTACATTTGCCTCTTCCACTCTATCAGTAAAAAATAAAATTAGCTGTACCACTTCATTATAAGTTATAGAAAATTACATAATTAAGAAAGAATAAATTACTTTAATCTGCCAAAGGACCAAAGATATGCTCATTCCTCAGAGGCATTATATAGAAACATTCTTTAACTTGTAAATAAGGAAGGTTATTCCTTTTTCCTAGAGTCCTAAATATGGCTTTTATAATTCACAGAATAATAAATAAAGAAATAATAAGTGAGAAGTAACTTCCATCACTGAAAACCTGCTGTCCACAATGACTGTTTTCCCAGAACACCTAGAATGTGGGTTTTACATCAAAAAGATATATTGTCATTGTACATAAAATGAGACTTTATTCTCCTTCCTACAAAAGTCTGCAGGACTCCTCCACATCAGTACCACAGAGGGCTTTACAGAAGAGCAGCAGGCAGTCCTGCCAACGCACTTTACAATAACATCTGTCTCAAAACTCTCTTCTTTTCTGCCAGAGGCTATTTTCCTCAGAGAAGAGTTGGCAGACTACAGTATGTGCACATACTTCAACTCCTCCAGAGCAAATCCTTAAGCTATCAACAAAGATGGGCTTGAGCCACAGCACCAGGCTAAAGAGCTCTCATGTCTGCCTGCTTTGCAACAGGGCAGCAACCTCAGGCAGGCTGAGTGAGCCCCTGAGTGGTGTCAGCAGTACCTGCCCCAGCCAGACTCTGCCCACATCCCTCCTGAGGCTGTGCATCCATCCCTCAGTTACAGCCAAACTGCTTGGATGAGTACACAAGTCCTCAAAGTGCACGGAAAAGCACATGGAACTACCGGCTCCAAAGGCAATTTGCCTTTGATTAGAGGAGAGAGATCCTGCTGGAGGCTGTCAGAGGGAATTGTGAGGCCCTGAGCAATGCTGGCTGAGGCTGCTGTGGTCTCACTGCTGCTGTCATATCCCTGAGTCAGTGCAGGCTCCCCATGCACACCTTGGCAGAGCAGCTGTGCAGCATCAGTGCAGCAGCTGATGGTCCTGCATCAGCCTTCAAGGCTGCCAGACATCTGGAAAAGTGACTGACAGGAAAATGAAGGAAAAGCCATCTTCCATCTATTTAAAGGTAACAGGAGTCCAGAGTCCAAAAGGATTCCCAAGACCCTTCAGGGACTTGGAACTCAACAAGGCAGCTGCGAAATTCTTCCTTCTTGTGTCCCAAGAGTGAAGAGGTCATTACTGTGATCCACATGCACTGACTCTGCTGGGATAGAAAAGATGCAGAGAGATCTCTTTTCTATGATGGTCCTCCTGTTACCAGCACACAGCTGAAGAAGCATCACATCCAGAAATACGGTGGCAGCTCAGAAAGTGTGGAAAAAGGAGGAATTGTGTGCATGTGTTCCTTGGGAGGCACCACTGCTGCCTCCTGCTTGGTGTCCTGGAGAAGTGAAGGACACAAGCTCTGCATGAACAGCTGTGTCAGTACCTCTTGCAAGTATGGATTGACATTTACGCCACAACCATCCCTGAAATACCTATGCTTCAGGTCTTCCCAGAAATAAACCAGGATTATTATGGAGTCATATTGCTAAAATGCACATTCAGATTCACTTTAACTGGTGTGTGTCCTCATCAACACAGAAAATCCAACATGACACTAGAATCACAAATGGTTTTTTCCTTGATCAACTGACACCCTTTTATATTTGTTTAAGCAGCTTAAGATTCTTCTATATACAGAGCAGTATTTACTCAATTGGCAAGACCATTTTAGACAGGCTGTGTAAATACACATTTTCACTTGGAGAAGAATGAAACTCTGTAGTAGAGAGTAAAAAATACCATAAATTCTAAAAGAACTTACTTGTCAGCAGTGTGAGTCAAAAAAATGTGACTAGTCAGCTTTCAGCATAGTTTCCCAGAACCAGAAAAAAAAAAAAAAGAATGGAAATGCAGAGAACAGCTTGACACACAGCTGAATTTATTTTAGAATAGGACTCTCATGCAAGACTGAACTCAGAATGTGTTGATGCTACTGGCATTTGACAGAAGATTACAGATTGTTCACATGGAAAATTATGGTAATAAAAGGTAAGCTGTGATTCTAAAGTGCTACAAGGCATTAATACAAATTCATATGTGGACACTTTCATCTAATTATGAGAGGCCTTTTTTTCCCCAATTTTGGCATTATGCCTTTAGAACTGATTCAGCTGGAGCAGAAAAAGCCACTCTCATGCTGGAATATGCATTTATATAGACAGTTAGATTAGTACAGCTAGGTTGGCCTAATTATGTTTCTGTAATTTCCAGGAAAAATTTGTTGGATGGAAAGCAGTTGTAGTTGTTATTTTTTTTTTTATGATTTAATTTTGAGTGCAGAATTAGTTTATTAGATGACATCCACTACCTTTGCATTTGAATAACTTGTGAGTATATAAATAGTACTTGCTTCTTTTTCTCACTTCTCAGTTCATATCCAAATAGTATTATCTCACTCCTAAAAGAAAAGGCTTTTAACATCTCTTGGAATAAATTGGTGTAATTAATTCAATTTTGAATAATTTTCTCTAATGAAATTCCACACAGATCTGAAGTTTAGTTTTTTCTTGGTCAGTGATCCTTGGAAATGGGTTTGTAAAATTTTAAAGAATACAATTCAAATGGTTATTATTCAAATGACAGATGACAGATAAAGTATGGTGAGGTAGATAAGTGACCTTTGATGATCCCTGATGAAAGACCAGTGTTCAAAATTGAGACTTCTTCTGTATTCAGTCTTACTCATCCTCTACCATCCCGAGATATAAAATATATCACTCACCCAGTGAGCTATGTGTATTTAACTGTATGAAGCCATTATGAATCTAACAGACAAAACCATAAGCTGTTATTGTACCACTCCTACATCATATAAACACAATAAAAGTGGGAAAATATTATTATCGTTATTCAAACTAATGTGGAGTTATTTGGGGGTTAAAATCCAACCCTACATCACTGTCATAGCTAAACAATTTCTGCCTGTAACCCCAACTTCCAGCAATTAAGACCTTTATGGGTGTCTTGAAATATCCAATCTCCTTCAGGTTTCAATATATGTATCTACACTATGAATAGTGTATTTTATCACTATTATTTAGACTACAATATTGAGGACTGGGGTAGGCAGGAGATAGGTATGTGAAGAGGCTTCCCCAGAAAGAAAAACTTTGTGTGGCCCTGAGGTGGTTCAATCTCCCAGCTCTGTGTGCTTTATCTTCTGATTTGTGAGCTGCATCACCCTGGGAGAGCAGCTGTCTAAGCAGCTAATTGACTGAAATTCAGCCTTTAATAGAGTTTGGTCTTGATTTTTTAATCACTTTAAAGGTTTGGCTCTGAAGCCCTCAAGCAACACAGGTGCCCTGGGACTACGGTAAGGCATTAAACACTGACTTGACATGTGCACAGATGACTAAACCACTGAGAAAGGGAACCTTTGCATGTTGTACCAGGAGGGAGACAAGCACACATTCTAGAGCACAGGAAATCAAGTTTTAATGCAGACTGCAGTGCACTGCAATGAACTGCAGACAGGATTCATGGGGGAGGTCTGTGCAAAGCATATTCCACACCTCTGCTCTGTTCTTTGTGTTCGCCCTGCACAGCAATGCTCTTCTTGGCATGTTTATTTTCCTTTTCTGCCTTCATCTAACCCTCAGCCCATTCCCTCAGCCCATTAATCTTAAGAGATTTCCCTGAATTAAAAGCAAACTCTCTAAGGACAAGGAAGATGATAAATGCCTAGGAGCTCACAGTTCTCCATGGATATTGTGCTAACGATTTCCGTTATCTTGATAAAACAATGCATTAATAAAGCAACAATAAGGAAAGAGAGAGAGTATTGGCTTTCCAATAAACAGAAATGAAGAATAATTATCACAGTTCAATATATTAAAGAATTAAATACTGGGGGTTTTTTTGGAAAGCAAGAAAGATGTAATGGGAAGAGATAAACAGGTTAGTTCTGTTGGGCCTGCCTGAGCCAAAGAGCAAATTTCAGCCTGAATCCTGCATTTAGTTCTGTGCCTACAAGAACAAGGTCTTTGCTAGAGAATTCAACATATCCACAGTTTCACAGAATGCATAACCCTCTCTTTGATGCCTAATGAGCAAAACCACTTTTCCTTCTTTACATTAGTCTGCATTTTGACTGTCTTTTTGAGATTGTTTATCTCTGACAGCTCAACTCTCCTACAGAGCCTCTGTGGATGGCCCAGTTTGAGCACAGCTATTCTGGCACAGCAGCCTGGTGAAGATGCAGTGTGAATTCATTCAAGAGGGGCTTTATGTCAACTTGGATGTTGTTTTATTTTTCCCTGCAACATTAATCAAGCCAACAAGTTCTCTCTCCTGCAGCACAGCTCCATCAGCAAGGGAGCACCATTATTTTCACACTTGCAGCTGAAACTGCAATAACTCTGGTGGCAAAACTCCACAGTGTAGGTCAAATCTGAATAACAGCTGAAGGAGACTATGTGACTGATAATAAATAATGCGTGCTCTGAAAGCCACTGTAAGTTATTGGGTTTGTCAGATTTAAAGGGACACAGCTGTCCCATGACAGGTTTTCACTCTTCCTGATAATCTGGTTTCTGTGCACTGTGCATAACCATGCCTGGTAGTAACAAAACAGAAGCCATTAGAATGAGTTAATACAGCAGCATTGGCCCAGTGTGCATTTCTGATTGCAGCCAGCTCCCTCGGAGCTGCCAAAAAGAAATCTCACAGCTGTAAGCAAGTTTACTGTTCACATTACAAGCACCATCTCAGCAGCCTCCCCTGTGTAAGACAGGCAGCACTTCTTAAAGTTATTTCCCAAGGGTGCCTCAACACAGATCCTGCAAGGCAGACGTGGTCTGGGGACACTGGGGACAACCCATGTCCCAGGCAGGAGCTTTGCAGAGCTGTTGTCAAGGGGCAAAACTAATGAACCCTGTGAGGTATATCAGCCTGGGCTCAACAACGTGCTGAAACATCAGCAGAGCTCCCAGCTGACTTGGAGTCTGATAAAAATGGGTTTACATCTGCCTGTAAAAGACTGAAGGGTGTTTAAAACTCTGGAGAACAGGAAAACTGAAACTTTCTCAATACACTTTGAATATTCAGGACATAATGAAAATCAGGAGGTCTGCCATTAGGAGTGGGATAATGCTTTGCATATTTAGGGATTCAATACAATACAAGCAGCTGGAATATATTTTATTACAGACTGGGCTATATATGCCATTAAAAAACCTTGGGTTTGTAATCTTAGGAGTATGCAAAATTCAGTTTCTTATGAGGAAATTTCCCCATATCTGGTGCTTTCATAATGCTATTTATTTGCAAAAATTTCAGCACTGATTAGTCACACATATGTGAAAATACAGCTAGGGAATCACATCGATTTGCCTGAGTTATAAAACAGTCCTGTCAGCCTTTTCATTGGACGTTCTGTTTTCTCCAGGTTTTAGAGTAGGAGCCTGACATTTATTTGTGGGTTAATATATTTGTCGGGGAGAAGTCTTTTGCAACCTCTTGAACCTGTTCAACTGTCCAGTGAGGACAAAAAAATCTCAGGTTTCACATACTTGCAAAGCCTCATTATAAAATTAATTACAGCCCATAAAGAACCTAACATTTCTTAATTGCTGTAGAGCTCCTCAGACTGACCAAATCACACATCTATGCTATCTAGGGGAGGTTGTATTTCAGAAAGATTTTGTACCTTCTGTTCCTCTGGATTTGGTGTGCAGCCAGGGGCTGCAACACAGTGAAGGAAACTCTCCTCTGCACTTGGGAGGGTATTGACCTCATTTAATTTTAGTGATTTAAATCAGATTTCTAGGCTGCCAAAAAAAAACCCCCAAAAACCCACCCACCAAAAACCCATGGCAAAGTTCAGTGTATGAAGATACCTGCTGAGAATTTTGACTTTCTGAAAACCCTCTGGAGATAATTACTTTCCTCCAATGACTACAAAGACAACCTAAAAGTCACAATTAGACCAGATGCCTAACTTGTAAATAGCTATGGAAAAGCAAGAAGAAACTCACTTTAGATAAGTCTTGCTTATTCTGTAAATTAAATAGGATGGTGATGTAAGTAAATATAACACAAGTATGAGAGTCCAACTCACTTCTGCTTTCCTGACTTCTGGGCCCTTGGCACTGATCTCAGTAGTGTTCCCCTAACTGCTGTTGTGTAGGTAATGTGGTTCCCACTGCTGAGCACATTTACCTGCTAATGACTACTGTGTGTGATCAGTCACAATGTTTAAGATTATAAATCCATTAAGGCAAATTTGTTCTTCTTAATAATGTTCTTTTTAATCTTTGTTCAGTTACAACTACAATGGAATTGGGTGATGCATTACCTCAGCTCCTGGAGCTCTGCTATGTCAAAAAAAATCCCTTTCCCAGCATCTGTTACTGCTCATCCACTAGAGTCTTGAAAAAGCAAATTCTCAGTTCATCACCTATTGTTATTTCATCCCTCTTGCAAGGCATGTAATGTGCTTACTTTATGACAGACTCACTCCTAGCAACTTTGTGACTTCAGAAATTTTGCTTACCTTCCACAATGCATTTTGTATTTAATGTAATACAGGGAAAAAAAAAAGCAACTAACACTTTATCTGTCAACAACTACAATACAAGTTGTAGATGTTTTGCCATGCTACTGATTTCCTGAAAGTCTAAAACAAGTAAGGAAAAAAGTAATTTATTCCCATGTAAAAAATCATGATGATCTGGACCTTGGACTGTGTTCAACACAGCTAACTGTGAAACAACTGTGAAAAGATGCCTACTGACCATCAAAGGAAAGCTCATACCTATTTATAAAAGCCCTGAGAGCATTAATAAGCCTTACTGGCCTTGCTCAGCACCCTCAGGGCCTCCCTCAACCCCACCCATGGCTCAGAAGCCCAATTTCAGCCCAGCCCCAGGGTGCCAGTCCCTACTCCAGTGATGCCACACTGGTCTCTACTGGAAAATTTTGTTGAGTTGAATAAGGTGTTTTTTCAGACCACCAGTTCAACAGAAAAAAAAAACGGTTTTAAATAATAAAAGAATAAAACTATGCCAAACGGATGGAAAAGTGATGGTGCTGATTTGAACCAAACGTTCATGTGTTTGTTTCTTAATTTGTTTTCTTTGGGAAGAAAAAAAATCGTCATTTTGCATTCATTAATACTGCTGGGAAGGAACTTAATCTTTCCAAAGGATTATTAATGTTTCTATGTGTGCAGAATAAATATAACATCACCCTCAATCACAGCCTCTCAGCCTCATTAGTGAGACATGCTGGGGATAGCATCTTGGCAAACTCATTAGGAGTTTCTTGTTGCAATCAAATTTGTCCTGACTTCAGTTGCCAGGGACATTATAATAGGGAGAACAAAACCTTGTAACAGCTCTTCCCCATTTATTAAATTCTGTACTGAATGCACCATCTTTGTTTCACAGAAAACTATCCACAAAGGCTGATGGAGTGTAGAAATGTTTATGCTGAAATAAATTTCATTAGTCAGTGCTGGACATAGATTAGCATTATTTATTTCTTTGAAGTTGCAATGGTGTAACTCTAAGTGACAAACCAGGGATGCAGGAGGATTTTCTGTGTCCTATGATGTGCAGAAAACCACAATTCTGTGCTTGAAGAATTCAGGAGCCTTCTTGGTAGCACAGCTAACCTCTAAGTTTAAGTAATTTCCTGTGTTATTGGAGGCAAAATATTCCCAAAACCTTTGTCACTTCTGTGTCTCCTAAATTTATTGATGCCGATGCACAGAGTTCATTTCCACAAGGTGAGTCACTAAAAATTCATTGCTGCCAGAAGGGGTGAGGTCCTCAGGTGGTGCACATCAAAAATCAATTAAAACCAAAAACTTTCTGTCTGTGTGTGTGTGTAAAACCCAAAAACAGCTGAGAAGAAACAAATCATTTTGCAGATATTCAATTCATATTGTGTGGCACAAAGTGAACATAGGATAAATAATGGAAAGAGATATAGTTAATATCTTCCATTGTAATAACTTCAGAAGCTGTCTGAAACAAATAAATCTTTTTCTTGAATTATATGAATTTTAATCTGATAGTTTTCAGCAGTAATGATTTGCATGACTTGAACTGAAATCATTAGTCAAATGCAAGTACAATATAAATTCATAAAGAACTCCCAGAAGAAATCAAAGATGTTTTATATAATTTTAAACCAGGTAATACAAACATTCTTATGAATTTCAAAAGAGTCAGACCTAAGGAAAAATTCATTGACTTTGAATTAGTATTCAACAGCCAAATAAATTACTTCCTATTTGCATATTTTAAATCTTCCATCTAATAATCAGTATATGCTGGAAAGCAACACAACACAATAGTAATACAAACCATTTTTAACTTGAAAATTGAATATGAAAGCAAAAAATAGAATTTATTTTTAAAATTGTGGCTTGCTTAATGGACATACAAAATACAGCATTTCAGACAACAATGCAAATCTGTTTCTTTCCAAGCCAAATGTGAATTTGTGCCCCTGCATTGCATTATTGCTGACAAATTGGCCATAATGTGATGTAAAGGCAACTATGGAAGTATTCAGATGCCTGCTTACTTGGCCTGCCTTCAGACTTTGAAAATAAATTCTAAATATGAAGGCCGCTATACATTTTAGTGCTCACTCACTATTTCAAATCAGTTTTCAAGGACACATTCTGAGCATTCTGTTAGCAAAAATTAGGATAAAAATGTGATCATCTTGTTGATGAAGTGAATTTGGTAAAATCTCTTTAGTTATTAACTGTTAAGTAATTGAATGTATAACAGCACAAGTTTTGTGACAGTTTTCCTTGGAGAAACAAGAAATGTCACTTATCAAATGTTTGATAAAATACTGTTACTAACTATGAAGGGTAAGATAACACTTCTCTTTTTTGTTAAAAAAGTTGGATATTTTACTAGCCCTGAGTTGGCAAGGGCCACCTCAGCTGAAATGTAACAGTTGACAACACACATACTGCTGGAGGGCTGGAAAGCAAAATAAAATGTGTTTGCACAAAATTGCCTCTGAATGTTTATAAAAACTTGTTTCCCTTGGCACCACAACAGATAAGAAAAGTGCTACAGCAAACCACCAAAGTTGCACTGGGGGAATGATGTGTAACAGCAAAAGGTTGGGAAAATGCAGCTGCTCCTTTTGAATGCCGCCAATGGAATTGCTCCAGGTCCACAAAGTCCATTTCTTGGCAGGAAGCTGTACAGGAAATCTCAGAGCCCCCAAAGACAAAACAGAAGCAGGAGCTGTTCATAAAGTTTATTGGGTATCTAATTCATTGGGACTGCACACAACAACAGCTAAAGACAAAACACTACATGGCTTTATAACAGATCTGGTTTTTCCCTGTCCTGCTCTGAACACCCCATTACACAATGCAGTGACATTAAAGAGAGTGCTGGGGTTGTCTTCAATCACTCTGGGAGCCCTTTCTTCTGACAGGAAAGCAATCTTAGCAGGGATACCTCACAGATAGAATCATAGAACATCCTGAGTTGGAATGAACCCACAAGTACAATCAAGTCCAACTCCTGGTCCTGCACAGAACCGCCCCAAGAGTCACACCATGTGCCTGAGAGTATTGTCCAAAGACTCCTTGAGCTCTGTCACCCTGAGGAGCCTGTGCCAGTGCCCAACCACCCTCTGGGGGAAGAACCTTTTTCTAATATCCAACCTAAACTTGCCCTGACACAACTTCAGGCCATTCCTTCGGTCCTGTCACTGTCACCACAGAGCAGAGATCAGTGCCTGCCCCTGCTCTTCCTCTCAGGAGGAGGCTGTACCTGCAGTGAGGTCTCCCCTCAGTCTCCTCCAGGCTGAACTGACCAAGGGACCTCAGTCACTCATCATACAGTGGATGCTTTCTAATGTCTTTATATCCTTCTTGTATTATGGTGCCACAGTAGGCATTATGAAAAGATGGCCAGTCTGTGTAATTCAGGGCTTCTGAATGCTTATCCATCTCTGGAAAGTAAGTTGTACATACATATACAATATATGTATGTAAACTGCCCAATATACTACTTTTCATTTGTTCCTGTACAACCTCATCTTCTATTTTTTTCCGTTTAGCAAGACTATTGTTCATTGAATTGTATCTTCAAGTATACTTGCAGTTTCTCCACTTATTATTTAACAAGGTAATAAGTATTTTTTTTTTGCCATTTTATTGCTCCTTATGTTGCACCAGGACAACAGCCAAATACACCAGAAACTCTTTAACAGTGAAATTTTGGTTACTGCTCTCCATGCCGCTCTTGCCCTTCCCTTTCACTGAATACTAGAGAAACAATTCCCAAGTCTTCATCTAATCATCAGCATGGTTACCTTTTTTGTTGTTTGCACTCTCTCTGCATATTGCTGCTCTATAACCTTTTGGTTAGATCCCTCACTCACACCATTTTTTCATACTCATCTTCACTCATCTGACAGAATTTCCTATTTCTGTACTATTTTTTCTTCTCTTTAAGAGCTCTTGATTTTGTTAAGATCGTTTCTTATCAGTTTTCTAAATCAATTGTGGAGATGCAAACTGTGGAATGCTTATCAGAACAGATTGTAGCACTGACCATTGATTGGATCCAGCTCCAGTGTGGTCATGAAAAAAGAATGACCTTTCTCAGGGTTGCTGGGTATTACAAAGCTAAAACAAGGTGAGGAGAGTGCATCTTTAGCTTGAAGGTTAAACTACCTTTCCTCCTGCTCCTAACCATCCATCAGTCACTTGCTAATATGCTGTTAGCTATTAGAAACAAGCTGTATTGAAACTGCAATAATCCCCCAGGGTCTGCCTATAAATCCCCCTGGCTATCCAGTGTCTTGGTTTTGAAAGACAATTGTCTGCCAGGGAAAAGCTAGGGGCTTCCCTTGGAGTGGAGAATGTAAACCCCCTTCTCTCCAAATTATTATAATTTTGCCATTAGGGGCTTTCAGGCAAAGATATGGGAATAGGAGTAACAGGTCTTTACTAGGAATATATAGAAGAAGGAATACAAATGTGGTAGTTCAAAAAAACCCAAGCAAGCAAGCGACAAAAAGTCCTGGTAAACCCTGACAGGGTCAGGGATACGACCTGACACCCTGTTGGTTACGGTTTTGGAAGCAGTCCAAATAAATCCTCCTGGAGTAACAGATGTGGTTCTGTGGAGTAGAGAAAGTCCAGTGGTGGCGAGATGGGTCCAGTCTTCCTCCTGGAGCCCAGTGGAAAGGCTGGGTTCCCAGAATGCCTGCTGTTCCTGAGTCTCAGTTTTTATCCAGGTGGGAACAGTTGGCTCTCCCCACACTAGGTGGAGTGACTCACAATGGGATGATGTACTGTGTGATGTCATTGGTGAGCCTTAATGGCCCATTAGCATAGGATATCTCCCTGGAGTATGGATGGGTGGTGAAGGAGATAAGAAACACTGCCCCACCTGGTTTTAATGGCTGGGCCATGATCAGAAGGCATCTGCCCCCCTCCCTCCTGGAGTTACAAGAGGTAAAGAAAAAACTGCTTTCAACAGATGAAATAGAATACACTTTTTTTTAGGTTACCTAACCCAAGACATCCAGAAACAATAGTTAACACATTTCAAAACAGAGAATGAACACATGAAGTCACTTGCTCTTTGCAGTGCTAACTAGGATAAGCCAAATGAATGTTTACATCACTGGTGCTGATACAGAAGCTCAATCCCTGTGATTGCATGCAGGCCTGGGTGCAGTCCATGGGAAGCCTCTCACTCCCTTACACGTTTCTGACACATGTCATCCAACTTGGTTCACAACACAGGACCTGGCCCAGCCCACTGCTGTTGTCCTAACCCTTACAAAACTCACATTTCCATGGAGGTGGTCTGGAGAAAGAGGCACAAACCAGCTAAGGCAGGAAGGTGATGCTGGAGATCTTCTAGTTCAAAACTCTGCTCAGAGCAGGTTGCTTAAGGTCATGTCCAGACAGATTTTTAATGACTCAGGGATTGAGCCTCCAGAGTTTCTCTGGGCAGCCTGTTCCGGTGTTTGATCCTCATAACAAAAAAAGAAATTAAATGAAATTTCCTGTATTTGTTTACGCCTTTGCCTTTTGTCCTGTCCCCAGGCACATTGACAGGAGTCTTCCCTGGGAAAAACACTCCATCAGATATTTATACCCATGGATAAGATCCCCCTGAGCATTCCCTTCTCCAGGCTGAGCTGTCCCAGCTCTCCCAGCCTCTCCAGGCCCTCAGTTGTCTCCATGGCCCTTCTCCAGGTGTGTCTCACCAGGGCTCAGCAGAGGGGAAGGATCACCCTCCACCAGTTGCTGTGGACACCCTGCCTGATGCAGACCAGGATGTTTTCCCTCAAGGGCACATGGCATGGTCAGCTTGATATTCACCAGGACTCCCAGATGCTTTTCTGCCAAGATGCTTTCCAGGAGGTCAGTTGTACAGGGTAATTCCTCCCCAGGGGCAGGAATTGTCACTTCCCATTGTTTAGCTTCATGAGACTTCAGCTGACCCACCCCTCCAGCCTGCAAGGTCCCTCTGAATTGCAGGACACCCATCTGGTCTGTCAGTCACTCACCCCAAGAGACCTATTCTGCCCAGAAAAGAACTGGGGTCTTCTAATCACATCTCTCAATTAACAGAATTTTAGCACAACAGAGGGGTTTGTCCTCATTGTGTTGTGAGGAAATTCAAGATATGTACTTGAGGACTGTGCAGAATAAATGTCCTTCTCTTTAGACTTTTATTTACAATCATAAAGCACAAAGGTCTGCATCTTGTAAGATCATGTCAGTGGAATTCTGACAGCATGAAGTAACAAACCAAATAAGTCAATTTCCAGTCATTTACATTTTTGTTGCTTTTTATACTTGAGATACTTGCTATTTTTGCATGCATGCCTTGTCACTAAATGTGTGTATCAGCTTTATATTGTCACCAGCAGAACAGACTTTAAGAAAAAAATACATAGCAAGGGTTCTATTTTGTTGAGATGTTCTGGAAAAACACTACAAACCACAGAAAGGAAATCTGAGTTGCTAGTGATATTACAGGGATGTTGAGACAGCTAGAAAAGCTCTATTAAATGTAGTTGCTTATTTATTTTTAATATCAAATGGGCCTTCAAAAGCTTTGCACAGTGTTATAAAATAAAAAGCCCCTCATCTATTTCCTACGCTTCTTCTCTTGAAAGTATGGAAATACATTCCAAAGTCACAGGGCAGAGTTTAGCAGTGTGAACCCAAATCACTTATTTCCACAAATATCATGGGAACTGGAATTTCCCTAACATTTTCAGACTCTGTTTTAAGGATGGTATTATTTCATCAGCTATTTGTTTTTCTTCTAGATGTTAAGAATATTCTGAATATTTTCACATTTTTATTCAGTGAGAAACAAAGCTACTTGCAAGCCCTGATTAGGAAGCTGCTTATTTTATTGTCCCAGCCAGGATCTGGGCACATAATCTTCAGTTCCAAGGTCTACAACTGTCTTAAAAAACTTGCAGGTTCATGTTATATTGTGCTGGGGGTTTGTGGTTGCCAATGTGTAGGGTAGAACTGTACAGCTGAAAGACCCAGCTTGTTCTTAAATATTTCTATTCATTTGTTTTTCTTTTTCCTGTTTTTTTTTTTTTTTTCAACACAGAAGAAATTATGAGATATGAGATTAATCAGGATCAGAAAAATAATAATGGCACTTTCCCAGGTGCCATATGGAGGCCACCAATCAAACAAAAATATACATTATAAAAACAATAGTCTAGGACTTATATGCAGCCTGCTCTCCATATCAAAGTTAGAGAACAGAAATATATTTGCAACTACTTTGTAATATTTGGCTCAGATCAACTGCACACTTGTATGATCTGTGGTGATTCAGGTGAACACCTTCACAGATGCAAAATGGTGCCCTCTGAGCAACTGACAAAACAACTGGAACACACACCAAACCCCATCAATGTTTGGGGAAGGAGTGGAGCGAACCATAAATTAATTTTTGAAAGAACAAAGCCATTTGGATGTGAGCAGTCATTCAGAAAACTAAACATTCCTGTGTTGCTTTGCTGGAATAATGATGGATTATTAAAAAATCCAAAATATTTGAATCAAGTTAATGTATTACACAGTGATATTTAACTGCACTTGAAAACAGCCCAAGAGTGTAGATTCTGTGTGTGTGGTGTTAAGTTCCCAGAGTGCAGCAGGAGGTGCTTAGTGCAGCAGCAACAGCATCGGATCATGATGAGACCTTGAGAACATCCCTCACTAGAAACCAACTATCCCCCTGACTAAAAGGTACCTTCAATGGGCTCTAAAAACCAGCTGGTGTAGCCCTATGTGCCTGAGACGATACTGTTCCAGTCCAGATGCCAGGGCAGAGGGACTGGAGGGGGGAAATGAATATGCTGGAAAACATCATGCAGTTCCCCACAGCGGTCATTGTTTCTTTGCATCCTGCATTCTTGCCCTGAAACATCAGAAGTTTCAAAACTGGATGGCAAACTAAAATTAAGGGATAAAAGGAGAAGGGAAAATCTGCATTGTTTTCTTGTCATCAGACTAACCCCTTCAGTGCTGAAGTTTTTCATTTGTCAGAAGAGGTCACAGAGCAGGAAATACCAAGTAGAGAGGACATTGGATCTGCGTGTGAAACGGCACTTTAGAAGCCTCTTGGCTTTACATTTGTTTGCTCTGCTTGATGGCAAAGAAATAATAAACCAGTTACATTCATGTGAAATTGTGACATCCAGAGAAACGTTCTAGTGCAGGGTACACATCAGCTGTGCAAACACAATGCACAGCATAAACAGGAAAACTCATATGTGAGTTTAAAAGGCAGCGCTCATAATAATCCTTGGCAGTAAATCACACTTTACATTTATTTCCCCCTTTGCCCATTTCAAGCAAGTTCCATAAGTATCTTTCCTCATAACATATTACTCACACAAAAAATAAGAAGACTTTGTAAGGCACACTTTCTTTATACGTGTACTCTGTGCCTAAATTTAGGGTATATACGACAATATATTTTTCTAGAAAATAGTAGAGTATCCCAGCTATTGTGCTGGGACACAATTCTGCTTCCTTCCATTTTTTAAGTCTTGTCACTTCTTTAACTGCAATAGATTTTGAACTTTCTCTTCTCTTCAGCCAAAATCCTTGTTTCTCCCACTCCTCATCCTGGTCCTGGGCTGCATCATAAAGATAACTTTTTCACCCCAGGAAAGTCTGGCTGAATTCTCACTTTTGTATCTATTTCTTCGTGTTTTAGGAGTGGACCCCTTGAAGGTACCCTGGAGTTAGAAACAAATGTGTCATTGTCTATGACAACTTTTTCAAAATCAAATGACAGTTTACTTTTAGGGATGAAAGCAGATACGACCTAAAAATTATATTTTAATATTAATGGTATTAAAATTATTTCTGTACCATGACAGAATTTGGGGAAGAGAAGAGGTTTAAGACTGTGAAAACTGAGATTCAGTCAAACTCTCTAAATTGGAGAGAGATGGATTTGAAGAGGGGACTGTTAGATGGATGAGAAAGTGGTTGGATGGATGAGAAAGTGGTTGGATGGTCACACCCACAGAATAGTGATCAGTGGCTCAGAGTCCCAATGACATCAGAGACAAGTGGCGTTCCTCAGGGGTCTGTTTTGGGGCCAGTGTTACTTGATATCTTCATTAATGTCATAGACAAAGGCATCAAGCATACCCTCAACAGCAGGATGTAAGAGCCTTTAGTGGGTTTACTACTGCTGTTCTCATGAATATTTAAGTATTTATATGAAGTGAGACATCTCCAAGAAGTGAGACCCAAACATTCCTCCCATGTATGCAAAGTAGAAGAGTGAGGATTTGAATTAATTTTCAAAAATCCAAGGGAAGTACTTACACAGCAAAACTGTAATCCATATCAATGGGCTTCTTTCTGTTCAGAAATTCCACCTTGGACAAATAGTTTAAATTTTATTAAACTATATTCCTAAAAATTCACAACAGTAAGGTTCCCCAATGAGTTCTGCTCAGATGTTGGTCTGTTCTCATGCCTCCACTCCTTTCAGCAGGCTCAGTACCAATTTTCTCTCTTCCAATATGGCTGTGACATTTCTTGTCCTCTGTTCCCAGCATTTTCTAACTTTTTCATTGCCCTTTTGAGCTTTTGGCCCCAAGCCTTCACAAATAAACTGTGCAATGCACCTGGAATCAAGGAAGAATGTGCTGCATAATTATTAAGTTAAATATTGTCTCCTGACCCTTATAAAGAAATTTTTCATCTATTGCTTTTCCTGGTTATTTCCCAACCACCTGCTATTAAGTTAAACAGATATGGTTGAATACTGGATATTCAAACAACCTGTAGCAAGTGTTTGTAAATTATTACAGGAAAACTCCCTGCCTTCCAAAGAAAAGCAGATGTAAATTCAATTCTCTTGGAAACTCAGCCTCTGATGTGCCTTTCTCCATGGTCACTGCTGACCATTTGTTGCCAGGGCCTCAACAAACTTTCGAAGAGCAGAGACATTTTGTTTCCCACTAATTCAAGGCATTGGAGTTTCTAGATAATTCTGTCAAAGAACTGTCAGACACATTAATGTAATTTCTTTTGTTTAAAACCTGATGGTCTCAGCATCAGTTCTCAGCTGACATCTATGGCAGTATTAACTTTTATTATAGGTCAAGATTCATTAAAGAAGCTGAGACATGGCCTGAACTACTGCAAACTGCATCTCATCTTTCCATTCCCTCAACTTCTCTGTGACTGTAGTGCTACCTCATTCATTTTCTGCTCATTGTCAGTTGTCTCTTAATATAAAATAAGGTTTAAAGATCTGGTACACAGCATAGTAATCCACCAAAAATTTGAGCCACAAAAATTCATATTCATATTCTTCATATTCATTGAATCTGAAGAAAGCAGCAATGTAAACTTTAAAAAAAAAAAAAGCCCACTGCATATTTATAGGGAACTTCAATGCAATTTTCACAGAATAAATGGTATTTTACACTCCACACCATTTAGACTTCAATCTCTCTTCTGGCAAGCCAAGCTGTTATTTTTTGTGGATTGTTCCTAAGTCATTTATAATCAGGCCACGGCACCAGTGACAACACCTTTGAAGTCAGGTAGGGATTATTAATTTGCTGTGAATTTTCTGAGGAGTTTCATCTTCTTTCCATACACATCCATTAGAAGTCATAGAGGTGAAAATGAAGGTACCAGTCACAAACAAAATTAAGTTACCAAAGCCTCTGGTTTCAGATTAATTCTGGGCAGTGCAAAAAGCCAACCAATCTTTAATTTTTAATGTGGAACATGACATTTTAGGGTTCCTGAAATACGCCTGCTGGGGAGTGAAGTCTGAGAGCATTCAAAGGCTCAGAACTCTGGGCAATGAGCCCCGCAGCTCCATGCAGCCACCCTTGACAGGGCACGGAAGGGAAAATCATTACTCGTGGCACAAATTTTAGCTCTCCATCAAAGACCACAATTACCAGTGTGCGTGTGTCTGTGTGCGTGTGTCTGTGTGTGTCTTCCCTATAAGAAAAGACTGCATCAATCTATACAGGTTGGATACTCTGAGGGATTTCTTCACAGAAAGGGTATTCAAAAATTGGAACACGCTGCCCAGGGAGGTGGTGAAGTCACCGTCCCTGGAGGTGTTAAACAAAGACTGGCCACGGTCTGGTTGACACGGTCGTGTTCGGTCAAAGCTTGAACTTGATGACCTCTGAGATCTTTTCCGATACAATTGATGCTGTAACTCCAGAATACAAACCGATATCCCCGGGATACACCTTGGCAGGGAGGCTGGGTGAGGCCACGGCGGCCGCACTCCCGACCACCGGGGAGTGCTGAGCCCCGGGCTGCGACGGCGGGGAGCTCTCGGGGGGCGGCTGAAATGATCGCCCTGTGCCGGGGAGGGAGCTGATGGCCACCCTGCAGGGCCTCTGATGCCCAGGCCAGCTCTAAACAGGGACACCAGGGCAATGGGCAGTGAGACGCGGGCGGGCGCGGCGGGGCACGGGCGGGCGCGCCGGGTCGCCCTCAGCCTCTCCCCGCCTCGCGGCCGCCCTCGGGCTGCCGGGCGCATGCGCGGAGGCGCCGCCCGCTCCGCCGAGCGCGCAGCGGGCGTTGGGGCAGCGCGGGACGGCGGCGCTGACCCTGCTCCGCACCCGGGAGGCGGCGGTGAGTGCGGGCTGGGGCGGTGAGTGCGGGCAGTGCGTGCGGCCGTGCGGGCTGAAGTGCGAACGGGGGCGGTGAGTGCGGGCAGTGCGGGATGAGGTGCGAACAGGGGCGGTGAGTGCGGGCAGTGCGGGATGAGTGCGAACAGGGGCGGTGAGTGCGGACAGCGCGGGCTGCGGGCGGGGGCCGCCGGCGGTAAAGGGGCTGCCCGACGCGGGGACGGCGGGAGCGGTGCCCGGAGGGAGCGGCCGGGCGGGGGTCCCGCACGGGGCCCCCTGAGGGGAGTGAGGGTGGAACGTGCCCCTCTGCCTTTCGCCTCTCGCCGCCCTCCGGCGTCCAGCAGCCGCCCGGGAAACTCCTTTCCAAGGGTTTGTGCCATTTCCAGTTAAGCCGGGGGAGAAAATGTGTGGAGTGTATTGAACAAAGGAAGAATCCTGCGGGATTTCTCTTTTGGAAGAGGTTAGCGACTCTCTCCAAAATAGGCAGCTGATACATTTTTCTCCGAAGTTTTAAAAAAAACACCATCCCCCAAAACAAACCCGCAGAGCACAGCCGCAGCAATCCGAAGCTCTCGTATTCCTGGTAAAAGTTTTTCCACTCTCGGGCAGGGTCACGCAGAGGCCCCGTCCGTGCTGGAGCTGCGGTGGCCGGGACAGGCGCTGCCTGCTGGGGTGGGAAGGTGTGCTTGGGAATGAGCCCGACCCTCCCGGGCTCTGCGGGACTGCTGCTAGGCCTGGTGCTGGCAAGGGAACAATTCATCCACATCCACAGGAAACAGGAGGGGCAGAGGGAGCCTCAGTGTTAGCACGGTTGAAGCTGGGATTGAATGTTGCATTGGTTGGGGAGTGAGAGAGCAGGCAGTGATTGGGCTTGTTGGGAACAGAACAAAGAATGGAGCCAGTGAGTAAAAGGAAGAAGACTATAAGCTCCTAAAAACACTTGAAAGAATTCCAAGTTTTCATAGAAAAGTTTGTGAAGAGAAGAGGGACAGTTATGCAGATGTTGGTGTTCTAGATTAAAATCAAGACCTTAAATTTATTATTACTATTGACTGTCAATGAAAAAGACCCTAGTTATACTTTTTCTGCTCATTATCACTCCCCATCTTCTCCCCGTGTTGGCACCATTGTTGATACCGCAGGGGTGAGGAGTGGCATGGAGCATTACTTGAAGACTCAAACTGACCTTTTAAACACTTTTTCTGATTAACCTAGTTAGTAATCACATCTGTTTCCCTGCACTGCTGTAGGGTTGCTTCTACTGGCTCAAGGAAACGTGGTTGGGAGGGAGTTTTTTTAGTTGTACATAAATGAGTAGGTATGCATGTAGAAGCCCTGTTTTTTAATTTACACGTGTGTATTATGCAGACAGACACACGCACACCTCTGTAAAGGGATTGTGCAAGTGGGAGGTTGAACATTCTGGCCCTTGTGTTGAGCAGAGGGAGTTGCCATTGATAAAGCAATTGTGGGGGAGTTTTACAAGTACAAGAGGTGATGAGCAGTGTGAGGAGACCTACCTAGTAAAGGTGACTGAGATTGCAAAAGTAGTTCTTACTGAACCAGGGGAGTGAGAATGGAAGCCAGAGAAGAGAACAGGGAACTTGTGTGTAAGAGTACTGCATGGAAACAGGAGTGAGATTTTCTTACCTGTTCAGTTTCAGCCATCTCACTTCAATGTCTTTTAGACTAGAAAACTTGAACAGATTAGGCTGGAACCTGGGATTCTCAGTAATTCTGTATTCTTGGAACTAGCAAATATCAGGAAATTCCCAGGTGAAACTTGGATTATCCTTTTCTCATATAAGTTTATCCAGAAATTTGTGTCCAGCTGGTTACTCAAAACAACAAAGCATTGCATCTGGTTGTAATACATGCAGATGTTGAGATTATAACTTGGTGATAACAGTTCTCTTTTGATAGAAGTGAATAGTTACACACAGATTACCTGTACTAATAGTGTAATTTCCAGGAACACAAATGGAAATGGTTTCCTCCAGAACTGAAGTTTTGAAGTTAGCTTTAATTCAGTCACTTCTAGATCGAACTACAGTTTTCTGTTAAGTAATAACGTATTGTTTATGGCATAAAAATCCTTTTGTACTCAAGGTACTAAAAAGATGAAGAATTTTGTCTCATCCTCTTTACTTTGGTTGTGTGATGTCGAGACATTTTCTCAATCTGACTCAAATCTGCATCAAATTCTGCTTTGAATATGGAATTACAAATTTCCTTGTGTCTTCTGTTGTGCTTATCACTGTAGTATGTCAGTACTCAACTAATTCCCCTTTTAATTGACAAAACTCTCCTAAGACAAGGAAAATACCCTCCCATTCCACATGAGTAGTGAAAGATAAAACTATGGAGACTAAATCTGGTCCAGGTAGGATCTGATTTTTTTCAGGGTATTGAGTTCAATTGTCCTTATTTATGTTAAGTGCACAGGTGGTGCAAATAGATTTAATGTCTGTTCTAAACCTATTCTGCCTTTGCAGATCAACCAGTCGGATTTTGGGAGATGCATCCCTAAAATAAAATGGATGTAGTTAGTATCCACATTGGAACAGCATTTTTAGGTAATTTATCTAGAGAAATGAATAAATTCTGTGGCAAAAGCAGGATAAAATATACTTCAGGACAGTGCCAACTTACTTCAGACTACAGCAGTGTGAACCATTTTTGTTTGCTCTATCCTTTTAAAAAAGCTCCCTTTTTCTGTGATCCTCTTGTCCATCATTTTGTTCCGCCTGCCTCTGTGTCCCCCCTCACTTGTGACAGATTAACCATTTCCATATTCTTTTGGTGAGGGAGATCACAGGATCAATCAGGTTGAAAACAAAGACTTATCTGACTTATTTTTGGCTCTTAGCTGGCTCTTAGCAACAGCTGGACAGGCAGGGAACAAGAGATGTGGTTGGTAGCACCCCAGGTATGAATACTGGGGAAAAACTAACCCGTTTTGCCCCTCTGCTTCCCTCTTCCATTATTCCAGGAAATCTTACGTGTGTCATTTCTTCCTATTTACTCAACAAATGACACCAGATTCCTGTAGGCAAGAATTCTAATTTTTTTCACCATCCTGTTAAAAGCTTTTGCTTTCAGTTTGTCAGCTCAATCCTGAATTTTGTTGCTTGTTTTCATCTTGCTTTTTCATGAATTCCCATCAGCTGTGTTTCCAGGATGCTGTCTGGTGTGGCTGGTGTTTCTTTAATGGTGGTTTTGCTTCAGCCTCCAAAGACAATCTACTTTCTTGCCCCCATCATTGCTTCCTCTCCTCTTCCACATTATGAACAAAAGCACTTGCAGTGTGCAGTACAACCCTACAGAGCTGGCAAAGGAGCCTGCCTGAATGAGCTAATGTCTCGTCTGTTCTCCTGCCAGCTGAGTTCAGATGTTGGTAACTATTTGACCTTTTAAAATCTAATCTGACCATACCCAGCCCTTTCCTTGTTTACTTTTGCATGTCTTACTGATTCTTGTTAAGTAAAATTTGATACACATTTGTGAGGTTTGAAATACACTTAACCCATTATTTTCTTGCTGACACTTTTGATGGTGCTGATTATCATGTAATGTGTTTTAATCAAGGTTGCTGAATACTATTTTTAGAATAACTACATTTCAAAAGCAAAGCCCGTCTTCATACTGACCATTAAAGAAATTCCATGCTAACCACCAAAAATCACACCATGGATTTTGGCTTGCTAAGAGAACACATTTGTTGAGAGCTCTTTTGTGCCTATTTCAGGCTGTTGTTTATTTTTAATGCTACATAATCTCTATGTAAAATAACTTAAACTTTGAACAAAAGTTAGGCATCTGTTCAGAACTACATGTATAAAATCAGACAAATACATTTGCACAGCCCAGTACACTGGAGTTAGCATCCAGGGCTGAGACATGCACAGTGTAGTAGCACAAGAAGTGTTGCCCATTTTCAAACCAGGAATGCTACTTTGGGTAAAAAGATAACTTTTTTCACCATAGATGTCTTTGCATGAGAGAGAGACAGACTATCCTGCAGTTGCAAGATCTTTGAGATCCCTTACATTTTATGCATTTCATTGTGCATTTTACCTGCTCAGTGGAATGTTTCATTTGAAATGTTTGAATCAGCCTTCTCATGTTGCTTCTGAAATTACTTTTGAAAGCCGGCATGTCATATTTGAAGATCACACACTCAACATACTTCCAGTTTTTCATCTTAGTGATCAGTCTGTACCAATAGGATTACTCCAAGAGTGGTCAAATTAAATAATGCTAAAATCCAGAGACACCATGTGAAGTGTAGGATGGGAGTAATTTGTCATACATAAAACTTAATCCCAGTGAAGTATTTGTCACCTGAAACTGCAGAAAATCTATATTTGCCAGAGCTTCAGGGTGGGTGAATTTTTGTTTGTTTGTTTACACCAAGAATTGTGGTAATTCTGGATATTCCTGTTTTGCTGAGCTCTTTGTTTTCCTGTGGTATAACAATGGATGGCCCAGTTTCAAGATTCACTTTACAGCAATTCTTCATTAAAATCCCAATTGCTAAATTAACCATTTAACATAACTGTCTAAACTGTATTATTTATTATAATCAGCTGTATTTGTAAATGTTTCCTACTTGGCACTGAAGTGTGAATTTGTTAGCTGACTGGTGTGAAGGCAGTTTATGGAATCCTAGCAGGAAAATTCATAAATACTGGCTTCATCAGACATGAACTTTTGCACCTGGCTGTTTCTCCAGGTTTATCAGTGAAGTTGTGTACTGACCTTGTGTGTATTCTTCAGCTTTTATTTGCAGACTGTAACTCTTCAAACTATTTACTAAATAAACCTGGGAGGAGAAACAACTTTCTGTTTGTCTTCTTGACCCTACTCTCCATTCTCCTGGCTATAGGGAATGGGGAAGGGTTAAATGAGGTTTCAGTGTCAGAATTAGTTCAATCTCCTGCTAATTTTCCTATAGATTTCTCCCGTGGCAGCTAAAATGAGCACAGTCTGTGATATTTTATTTCAACACTGCTGAGCACTTCTGAGTATCAGAAATGGAATGGACTCACTGTGCTATCTGCTGTTTGCTGCTGTTGATTGTCAGAGCTGTGGGCAGCAGCGAAATAAAGGCAAGGCCTATTGAGTGTGCGGCTGCGTAAGCAGCTTAACTGATCTAAGCTTCTCCCACTGCCTGAAAACAGAAGTTCTTCCTTTTCCACTCTGTCCTTGCTGGGTTTTGCATTTTGACCTCTTCCCTTGTTTTCTGCTGTCAACTGCAGCAAGGACCTGAATTGTTTTAAAATAAAACAAGCAAGAAGGTGAGAAGGTGAACAAACTCATCTTTTATGGAAAGGCCACTTAGGGTGAACTAACTGTAAAGAGGTGCCCAACTACAAGCTCATCAGATCTACAATTCTCAAAAATGGAAGTATCAAAGCACTTTCACTGTGGCTGTTTGTTAGGAACTCTTGGCAAAGATTTGATCAAAATTTTCATCTCAATGTAGGAAATTTTTTACAGTGAGATCAATCATTCACTGGAAGAATACCCCCAAGAGCATGGGCGAGTCCCCGTAACTAGAGGGGTCATTTTTGCAATTGGGCAGGGTGCTAGATAACCTCATCAGAGCTGCCTTCCTCACAAAAGGTTGGACCAGACAATCTTTTGACATTCCGTGGCTGCTCCATGGTTCTATGAAACTGTTTGTAGAGGTGAAGCAATGCACACCAGAAATGCACAAGGTGGAGAGCACATCTAGGATCTCTCCAACAACTTCTGCAGTGTATTACATATGTGAACGAGTTACCAGACCTAAAAAATATCAGTGGTATATTTTTTGCATTAGAAGACTCCTCCACATTTTCTGTATCCTGGAGTAGGTGTTCAGCTTTGTGGGCGAGTAGGGCAACACCCTTTTATATCTTCCAAGAACAAAATGTTAGACATCTTAGATTCTGTAGGGGATCTGTCAATTATGAATGAAGTTTTCAAGAGCTAACTATTTTATTTATGTGCTTTTGACACAACTAAGATAAATTACATCTTCAAATACAGTTAATTACATACACAAATTTGACACATCAATTTGGCACATGAGTTTTGGGAACTTCAATATGAACAACCTCTGAATTGTTTTTGTTACATGCATTTTTGTGCTTCTGACTAAGGCAGAATGGGTGTTGTACTGACTCACTTCATAAGGAGTTGAAGAGCAACAGTAGAATTATTGTTTTAGTTTTGGGAGCTGGTCTGGTGTTTTTACAATGCTGTAAAGTGCAAAAAATTGTTTATAAGTATGACCTGCTGCTGGTAGATATGGAATTATTCTGTGTGATTGATCAGCTGTGACTTAGAGCTTCACTGTGATCCTTATTTCCTCATAAATGACAGTTTGAATTAGATGTTAGTTCATCTTGCAGTGTTTTCTCTAGTTATGATGTTCAGAATGCCTCCAGCCTCTAGGTCAGTGTGTTTCCTTTAGGAAACTGCCACGAATTAAAGAAGGGACCATAAGTAAAATTGTTGGGCTAGAGGTCACAAGGGATGCAAAACTCTCTCCCTGAGAGGCAGATACAGTCTAGAAGGTTCACATTTCCTTTCTGTGGCTGTCCTGGGGTGCAGAGCAGCAGAGGAGGAGAGGGGGATCAGTGAGAGAGGGGCAAAGCTGAAGTGCAGAGCACAGAACTGCATCAGCCACATCAGGGGCTGGTCCCCAGTAAGGGGTGGGTGGCAGTGGCAGAAAGGAGGAGAAATTCTTGGACTCTCTTCAAGGCTGAAGTCAAAATATGTTTTGCCATGCTCTAAATGTGTAAATGAGCTTTGTGGGTAGGTTTGTTCAAATCCTACTCAGAAAAAAAAAATAAAGTGCAATGCAGTAAAATAATTGTGCATCTTCATATGTTTGGAAATTCAGGTAAAGTTATGTGAGAAATAATGGATGTGGGTGCTGAGAGAGGGAAATAAGAGTATTTGGTATTTAAAATTTAGTTCCTTTTTTGTCCCCTGGTTTGTAGGGCTCTTTATCCTTCTGTTTTACTGCAGCTGCTCTGTGGATTCTGGTGGTGTACAACTTTCTGTATGCTCTCTTTATGCAATTCCCCAGTGTGACAGAAAACTTAATAAAATCTCTAAAGGAGTTTGTGCTTCATTATCTTTTGCCTAGTTACCATATAATTCAATAAGATGAAATATGTGTTTATGACTCTTTCATAACTTCTCTGCAATTTGATTTTTGGTTGACTGGAAAATCCCATTAAAACATGCTCTGAAATGTTGTCATATATGCATTGCTTCAGGGGAGGACAGGCAGGGTGGAAATTTATATTAAAGCATGCTGACAGTGCATAAATGCTTGGAAGAGAAGGCTTTGTTTGCCCGTTTCTCTAGTTTAGTTTAGCACTTCACAAAGGAATTACTTTTTATTGGTTTGAGGTTAATTTTTCTAAATTAAATGGGGTATTAGACATTGGCCTACCAAACAAGTGCTAAATGCAGTTCCTGTGTGGGGCAGAATGTTGGCCTCATCACAGAAAAACAAAATAAACTTCATTAAGTAGTAATCTTAAGTTTGCTATAAAATTATTGCACACAAGGATGAAAATGTGAAATTACCCAGGTTCTTTTTTACTGCAGAAATACACATTCTGAGATCTAGAACCCTTTCTGGGGTTTCTTAATAGCTACTTGAAAAATACTGGTAATTTAGAGGTAGTCTGATTTTTAAAAGTAGCTGTTGCTGCTTGCCTTTCACAATATTGTAATAATTCCAAGAAAAACGTCAGTGAGTTGAGGAAAACCTTTTTCAAATGTATAGAATTGCCAGGTCTCTCTTTTTCTGTGAAAAGAGCAGAATTGAATATTGGATACAGATTAATAGAGTTGGAGGCTGAATCTTGTACAGCCAGTTTGTGTTATTGGAAAATCTGTAAAGGTATTATTTGTGACACTTGGGTCATGGTTTTATTTTATAAGCTGCATTGGGGAAGAAAGTATCTGTAAGAGTTTCAGAGCAGGATAAATAGTACGTTGTTAGCTTTGATCTCATGACCTTTTCTGAGCAGACAAACCCTGTACTTGTAATGAAATTACATTTTTGTGAATGGACTGTGCCCAGAGACTGTTCCTTGGCCCTTCTCCCTCATGTCTAGAGAGGTATAGTCTAAAATAAAGGTAATACTCTCTACTTTTTTCCTTTTCTTTTCCTACCTAACCCATATGTGCTTTTGAAAGGCAGAAAGCACTGTTGTACTCTACTTTCTACTTATTCTGAATGCTTTGATGTTTTGATTTGGGAGACCAGAGACAATGAAAGAGAGATTGTAGGTAGTGAGTAGGATCTTTAAAGAGACCACATGCCATCTATCAACTCAATTTCTGGTTGTGTCATGGTATTATGTGCTGATATTTACTCCCCTGGTCCTAGTCCAGTTTTAAACCACTTTGGAGAGGAACTGGATGTAGTTACCAATTTCATACTGGGCACTGGACTCCTCTCCTTTCATAACCACATACTTAACAATAAAAGCTGCATCTGGAGAATTATGTTATAGTAATGACCAAATCTCACTCTCATTTATAGATTTCCTTTTTAGTTGTTTTAATCTATTTCTACTTTTGTTCTGAACAGCATCCTATGGCAGCAAGTTCCATGAATTACACACTATGTGAAATTTCAGGTCCTTTGGCTTATTTACATCTGTGTCAGCTGAGGTCAGTGGGCACCCTCCAGTTTCTCAAGTTGTGAGAAGTAATGGTTGGCTGCCATGTGTTACAGTTAGATCAGCTGAATGTCTGCCTTCTCTGAACTGAGAGATTTGTTATACAGAGTTGATTTAAACACAAAGGATATTTTCCTTCTTTCCAAATAAATAACAACATGTAATTTTTCATTCATATACAATGCAGTTTCAGATGAAGTTGGGAGCTGCTGACTGTTCCTCAGTTTGTTGTCTGTAAAGCATCAGGACATGGTCTGAACTACAAAATCAAAGTTGGCTTGTTTGTAATCTAGAGAACAGATGCAAATGTTTCATTTGTATGAAAACAGAGACAGAATAGGGGAGGAAAATAAGAAAGTGCACATTCAAAGCTCCTAATTTAGGGAGACTGTGAGTGAAAACATTCTGTAGTGTTCTGGTACAGTTCACGTGGGTTTTTTTCTTTAAAAGTGCTAGCAGGTCCATTGATTATTTTATCTTACTATAAATTTAAAAAAATACATGTTAGATATTTAATAAGCAACTGTCACTTTACCATTATAACATAGGATTTTATCAATACATTATTTAACACTTCAGCCACCTGTAAATGTGTAGCAGAGGGATCATGTACTTTCTCTGGCTTATTATGTATTGATTTTGTGTGTTACTTTACGATTTTAGAAGCTAGTAACATTTTGGAGAGGAAGTTATTGAAAGTATCAGTAATGGTGATCATAAACTGGATGTTAATTTTGTAATCTGTAATTGCACTCCTTAGGGGTGTGTGGTAAGAATGTGCTTTTTTTGCTTGGGAAGGGGAGGGCTGGCTAGTTTGTCTCATAGTTCCTGGATTAGCTGTCTCTGTGTCTCTTTTTCTGGTGTTTCTGAGAAATTACTCCAGTATGTCAGGTTTTTAGCCTTAGTCTAGGCCCTGTGGTGTCCTGTGTATTAGCAGGATATAATTTCCACTTCAAGAACATAATTTTTGAAGACAAAAGACAAGCATATAGACTGCTTCAGAAATCTCTTTGACTCTGGTGAGATCTTTTATTTTTGAGAGGTTTTATTGTTTCTTTTGTTTTTCAGTTTGACAAAGAGCCTCTCATTACCTTTGTTTTTGTCAATTTATTTATTAGAGTAATTTTGTAGCCTCACAGAAAGTTTTTCTCTACCGTTCACTATCACCCCATAATAACTTTTGGCTCTTTACTGAGAAATCATTTTTATGGAGGTTCCTTCCTCAGCTGCTTAGTGCAGTGAGTGTGGTCATACAGTGCACATTGGGTGTATCTGCAGTAGTGTCTTGGTTCAGATTAGGAATTGTCCAGTTGTCACTACTTATTGTGCTTTGGTTTGCATTGCAGAAACATTTCAAAACACTCAATGAGATTTTTTTGGATGAAGGTAAACCAGAAGATAAACTCCAAGAGCTGCAGTCCCACTGCCAGGCAGTGCTCAGCTCATGAAAGCAAATTGGAGCTACCCCAAAGCAGAATTCTTAACCTGTGTTGTGTAAGTGTTGGGTCCTCAGCACCAACTGTTTAGCTCTTCAGGTGCACTCCTAGTGCTCTGCATTCCTAGCTAATGTGAGTGTAGTCATGGATAGAGATCATTATTATGCACTTAGAGGTGATTATTCATGGCCACTGTAATTGCCTCAGATAAGGAGTCCAGCTATTCAAGCCTAAGTTAGAATAGATGATATCCAAGTGGCTTCCCAAGTTAGATTTGTCAGCTGGCACCCAAACACTAATTAGGTCAGGGAGCACCAGATCTATAGTGAAGCTGTGTTCCTGTCTCTGCTACCTTTTCACCTTTCCCACTATTAATCTGACCTCCCCTCCATTCCCTAACATGCTTATCCTTGTTATCCAGCTGCTACCCCAAATCACAATATTCTGGCATCTCACAGGTGCTGGCAGTGCTCTTTCCCGTTCTCATCTCTTTAAGCTACTTGAGTTGCCCCCTTGCGAAGGGCTGTGGAGCTGTGCCTGGTCCTGGACATGGTGTTTGCTTCCTGACTGCCCCCTTTCTGCTGGCAAAATAGATAATGATTTCCAGCTGCCAAAAGCACCGTGACTGCTGAGATAACTGCTGCAATTGGTAAACCCATCTTCACTTCACTGAAGAGCATTAATGGATTTTCTTTATTCTTCTTGGTCATTGATTTTCATGGAAAATGTGTGGGAGCATGGAAGAAATCCCAGTGTCATGTTTAGTTAAAAGGTACTGGTAGAGGAACAGAATGTGGAATAGATAAGTGACAAGGAACAGAATGTGGAGTAGATAAGTGACGTATCATCAGTTTTGTGTCCAAGCAAAATCAGGATAAAAACACATCCTACTGTGAAAGCTTTAATTAATTGTTCATCATTCTCACTTGAAAAAGGAGAGGAATTGGTTATTGTTATATCAATATTTCAATGGATTATCAAGTTAAATGCTCTAAATTTGAATTCCTATGGCATAGGAGATTGTATAACCTAAAGCAATGTCTTCTGACAGTAGCTTACAGAAGAGTGAGGTGTCTGAAATTCCACTCTACAGGCTGTTTGGAAAGGCATGGTCTCTTGAGGATTTGTGGAATTCTGGTTTCCACACAGTTAGTTATGTAAGTGTTCAATTATGCCTCCCAGGAACTGCCCCAAGTGGTCCCCAGGAGTTTTAAAACAATGCAATCCACCAAAATTCTCCCTCTATGTAAAGAGTTTTGTTACTTCTCCTGCCAAAGGTCCTGCTCGCCAAGATGTATCAGGAGAATGTTCTTGTTTGGTTTTTAAAGGGAGGGGAAGGAAGAGATAGCTTATAGCCATTCCCCGTTTGAACTTCTGGAAGTATCCAGAAAATAACTAGCCAGAATATTGCCACAGCTTAAACAGAACAAAAAACACTGACTGAAGAAGGATTAATGAAGTTGAGGAGGCAGAAGCTCAGGCTCAGTCTCTCCAGCTGCAGTTCTGTCCAGCTGCAGTCCTGAGGAGCTTCCTCCTCTCTGCTACCAGGGTGCTCCTGTGCCCTGTGCATGCTCATTCTGTGAGTCATGACCTGTTTCACTGGGTTTAGGGTGCAGTGGCAGCCTGCAAAGTTCCTCCTAGTGATCTGGTTTGTGGTTTTGGGTGCTTAAATTAATGATGTTTTATAATGCTGTGATCAAATAGCATATACAAAGCAGAAGGTTTTTCAGATCTCTGTTTTATGCTTGCCCCATGTAGTCTGAGGCGGGAAAAATCTTTTGCATCATCATCTGACAGAGTTTGCAGAGTGTTCCCTCCCTCTCTATTCCCACCAAATTCCCTGGAAAACCTTGCTTTTGAAAGCAAACTGAACTTAACATAGGATTCTCCCATATCCTGTGAAATTCATGTTCAGAGAAAAATCAATCTATTTCTCCAGCATTTGAATCAATGTAAATTCTTTGGTATGCTTTTCCTGGGGAGAAAACTCTTTGGAAATACATAACAGTAAAAGATATTGTAGTCTTTCCAAGCATGTAAAAGATGTGGTGGAAGAGGGACTTTTAGGTAGGCACATAATATACTCTGTATAAATGGCTGTCAGATAATTAAATAGCTACACAGGAAGTCAGATTGATTATGGTTTAATATTTCTTCTAAACACACCTTCCCAAGGAGTGTTCCAGTTGTTGCATTGCACCTGGTTTGGGACTGAGGAGCTAGAACAGGGGTGTTTATTTTTAGGCTGAATGTCTATTGATGTTTTAGCTAACAGTGTCCCTGGAATGGGCCTGCTTTCATAAGAAGCTCCAGAAGAACCTAAATATTGATAATTTTAAGAAATTGTGTAACTCTTTGCCTTCATGAATTGTACAGATTACAAAACTAAAGTTAACAGCTGTACCATTTGTCAGAGTTCCGTTGCAGAATGGAAAAAAAGCCACTTCCCCCTTCCCTACCTGGATGCTGTCATGCACATCCCAGCTGGGAGAGGAGCAGGGACCTTGCAGTATTTTAAGTCCCTTTTAACACAGCAGGCGAGAAACTAGGTGAGGGAAAATACTGCTGCTGCTTTATATTAGCCTTACTTTCCCTTCCCTTTCTACTCCCTTCCCTTAAAGACTGGCTTTGTTCTCGATGTTCTGTATCCTTGGAACAAATGACAGTGAGGGAGAACAGTGCAGGCAGTTTGTGTGCCCTCAGTCAGATCCTCTGTCCTTTAATGGTACGTGCTGCACACAAGCTGCCATTAAACTTGGAGCCAGGAAATGCACCCAGAGGAGGTGTGTGCTTGCCATGGTTATTCTAATAAATGCAACAAAATCCTGCAGAATTATTGTCTTAAGACAGCAGCTTTTAATGCTGAAATTAGTTACCTTCCCAGTTCGAGAGAGTGCCACTGCTAGAATATGATTACGACCTTTGGAAATATGTATTCAAATATTCTATGCTTTATGCTTATAAATAGTTTATGCAAGATTTGGGTACTTTCAGAATTGAGAAAAAAATATTTAGGTTAGTTATGGAAAGAAATGTACAGCGTGGTTTGTTATTTCGTATTAGTTCCTCTTGCATGTGAGATGTTTCTCCTTGGTAAGAGGTTGCAGCCTGTTGGTGGTACTGCTGGTAAATAGCAGGGGTGGTGGTGGTGTGTCTCCTGGGTTCTCTCACAGGCTTTAGAACTCAGTGTTTCCCACTGAGTCATTGTAGTTCCTACTAGAAGTGTGTGGTTCATTGTTTTTGGTTTTGTTTTTTAAGCTTTCTACTGACAGCCAAGCAGGCAGTCAGGAAAGGTCACGTGTTGGTTGGATCAGCTGCCATTAACTCAGAATTGGATGCTCAGCATGTGTATAGGGCTATGCAGCTGTCCACTCTGTTGTCACATATATAAGGTGATGTTTAACCTTATAGAAGATGGATAGAAGAGGGATTCATGAAACAACAAATTTTGGTGTTTCAGTGAGATTTGTGAAGACTTAAAAGCAGGAAACTAAGAGTTGGACAGAGGAATAAATGAGTCAGTAGTAAGTCAGGATGTTCCTGTGGTGTGACCAGCCCTCTTCTGCTTTATTAGCTGGCTTATGATGGTAAAAAAGATTTTTGTACTTGTCTTTGTTCAATCCCTTCTTCCAAGCCACTTTGAACTATTTAGTCAGTTTGAATCAAGAGTGTCAGAGTAGAGGACTAAAGTATAATTAAATTCCTTCCCTTTAGGGGAAGGGACTGTTAATAGTGAGTGAAGCTGTGATTTGTGGAAGCTTGGAACTGAAGAAGTTTGAGAGGAAAGTCAGGAGAACATAGAGAAAACACATTTGTCAGAGAATGGACATAATTAGTTCCAGAGAGCTCTGAATACTTTTAAGTGCTGTAAAAATCTAATGTGGATTGATGAAGAGAAGTTTCTGCACTACAGCCACTGACTGAAAAGCTGCATTTGATATTTCCTAGAGAAGGGCATACTGTTTCCTTCTGTAACAAAGGAAGTAAAGTAAAACATAATTTGTGTTCTGCAGCCACTTCAGCAACTCCTTATTTTGTCACTAGCCCCTAATACAATTTCCTTTGAAGAAATTAAAAGATATTTTGCCTTCTCTGTTTTCTTTTTTCTTTTCCCTGTGTTTTCCCCAGTTTCCCAACCTGTGTGTCAGTGTTCTGGTGTTCATTCCCAGAGAACATGATATGCCAAGTGCCAGGTGCCAAGGCAGAGGCAGTGACTTGTTCTGCTCCTGGTGGAAAACATCCCGTAGCTGGGGGGAGGCACAAAGTCCCCTTTTTCCCAACACAGTTCCAAGTAGGCAGAGCCATCAGAGGGGTTTTGACTCATGGATGTGGATGCTTGTGTTCTGTCTTGTTTTTGAACGTTGTAGAAATTCACACTCAAGTTTTGTTAAATGGGTGAAATGTTAAAGACTAACTGAAAATTATTGCAAAAAAAAATGACCCCCATTCAAGGGGGGAAGCATAGGAAAGGTATGTTTATTTCACTGCCTTGCTGCCACTTGACAGAGCAAGGGAGCACTCCTGAATGCTGCCTCTTCTATTGATGTGTGTTTATTTGGGGGGCTGTTGTTAAACCAGCTGTCTGAAACTGGTGGGTAATAAATGGCAGAAGAAAATAACACAACAGGTGAAGAAAATAGACCACTAGCAAAGTCTTTCATGACCTGTTAATTTTAATAAGTTTAGCAGTTTCTTCATCACATATGTTTGCGTTGTGACAATGTGACTAATCATTAAATGACACTAATTTTATTTTTATTCAAGAAGCAAAGGGCAAAGGTCATTTGTTTTTCCATAGAGTAGTCTGCCAAAAAAATTTCTGGCTTTTAAAAGAGGTTTTATATATATTCTGAAAAAAAACCTAAGCCCACTGCTTCTGTCAACCTACAATACTTGGTAACAACAAGCTAAACACAGTGGTGGTGAGATTTCAGAGTGCCTTAATGTGTGCTCTTTATTCACATTTATTTGCCTTTACAGAAATCTGATGAACTTGCTTTAAAATCAGTTTGCTCCTTCATCCCACATTTTATAGTGCCAGTCCCACAGTTTTGTAGCAGGCTGGGGTGTCTTCACAGAGCACCATTCACCTCAGCACTGCAAGTACTGCAGTCTGCTCTTGCATGATGAGTTCTAGTGTTGGCCAGGCCAGGCTGGAAACATTAACTTTCCCTCTTTGTTTATTACAACAGCCATGACCAGGGTTTTTTACAGAAAGGTTTGCTTCTGAGGGTTTGGATTTATGGAAAGTGAGGACATCTGGGTGGTGTAATATGTTGATGTGTAACCTGGCCTCTGAAGACTGGTGCTAACCTTTAGGAATAGGTAATTTGTTAATAAAAAACCCTTTAACCTTGTGGTGTTCTACTAACTTGGTTGGGCAGTTGCATCTTTCTCTTACTTTGCTGACAGTTTTTATTTTCCTGACTTCTCCCATATCAAAAAAGACTCCAAGGAGCTGCATTACTCTGGCTTCCTCGAGATGCAGTTCATATTGGCTCTCTGCCTGGTGACTGCAATGAGCTTCAGGCACTTTCTGAACTGAGAGCATCTCCTGTGTGTTCTCTTTCCAAGATGAGGTACAAAGTACATGTAAGTTCTTGTAGGGCAGGTTGGGATCCTCTCATGTAGTGCAAGTTCTTTTGCCAAATCGCAGGTCTTGTTCTGCCCTTGAACTTTATGCAGGCATCCTGTTTTAATCAGTATCTGACTCTGAATGAATTTCCATCTGTTCATTCTGATTTAAAAAAACCTTATCTATAGACTAATGAGTTGACTTGATGATCTCTGCGCAGTGAATTTAAGTTTTAGTTAAGGTATAAGTAATTACAGTGGAGAATGTAATATCTTTAAAGTTCAATTAGGCAAAACAGGTTGCGTTTTGTTTGAAATTATACACACCCTCTTATTTCATATTAACATTTTTGATATTCTGAATTTGAAAAGCCTTGAAAATTGTTAAACTCTTTGAAAGGTTATCTTCTTCTTGGTTAGTGTTCCTATAGTACTGAAATCAGCCTGCATGAAGTACTGGTGCAACTCTGAAGAGAGATTAATTTTGATCATGGAGTTTTGAATACTGATGTACTTGTACCAGTATTTGGGAATCAAGAGAAACTTGTCCAAGTTGATTGTAATTTGCAAACTCATCAGAATATTTTTGTTTGCAGACTTGATATTTGCAAGTTCCCTGCCTTGACAGCAATCACCATGGATAGTGGTAAGTTTAACCTACTGCTGAGTGTGCATTCTCTATTATTTCCTGAGAAGTGGACAGTAACACACCCCAAAACTGCCTTCTGCTCATAATCCCAGTCTCTTTGCACAAAAGATGCCCTCTGGCACTGAACTGGCTTTGATGTTACAGATGATGCAGATCTTTACCTACACTGAGCTGAACTGGAGTCATGCAATTGTTCTGAGAGAGATATTACTTGCAGACCATAAAAATCATCACAGATTTATTGTGGCCCTTTGAAAGCTGGCTGCAGAATGAAGACCCCAGAGCTGAATTTCCAGCCTTGAGTACTTTAGTTTCAACTGTTTTTAAGCTTGTCTCTGTAACTCCTGATTCTCAGAGAAGTCACTTTTAAAATTTTATAAATAAAAGCACAAATCATTTTTCTCCTTCCAGCCCTATTCAAACCAAATGGATTTATTAAGATGACCTACAGAAAGATTCAATAGCAGCAGCAGCTTCAAATTTAGAGCTAAAATGTTTATTTTTACTATTTAGTAGTGATTTTAATCTGCTTGGATGTTGATAAGGAGTCAAAAAAGGAAACTCAATAATGGTCTCAATAGAGCTGGTTTTGGTGTCCAGGCTGCCCCGGGCTTTGCTTCGGTGGCACTTCAGTGTCTCCAAATACTTTTCCCACACTGCTGCTCCCTGTTCCCTCTGTCACAACAGACCTAAAGCCTCTTTCCTTTCCCTGTGACAGCTTCAGCTGGCAGGCTGCAAAATATTTATCCTCTTGTGTCCGTGCCTGGCTCCAGTTCTGATTAAATTTCACCTTGCTGGAGTATCCATTCACTACTAGCATAGCAGGTAGGCTTTCCAGAGGATGTGTAATGAATTGATTTGACTGTGTTTTTCTCTTCAATAATAATAAGTGAAACTAAGTCTTTGGATGCTTTCTGAAACATAAAAACTTGGTAAAAGTCAATTATTACAGTTACATACAGAGCACAAGCATGTCTGAAGAAATGATGTATTCAAACACATTAAATTTGGTAGCTGTATAACTTCATCTATATCCCACAAAAATTGGGGAAGTAGAAGAGGCTTTGGATGATTTGTGTCTTATATAACACCAAAATAATGATTTTGACTTTTTTTTGATCTTTTATTTGCTGGTTAATCTCCTTAATAAAGTGAAAAAGTGACTTATCTTGCTTCATTCCTTTATTCTTACCACATGCTAGTCTTCCCTGATTATGTTCAGCTCCACAGTAACAGCTGCAGTGAACTCAGCCATGCTGTGGCTTAGCTAGGTGGGCATCCAACCCAAGTGGATTTTTTTGCACACTCCTATCCAACTATAGCTAAATATCTACATGATTATGGTGCTGGAATACTAAGAAGTCAGAGTGGGTTCTGCAATATGGTTCCATTATCTTTTTTTATAAGATTCATCAGGCAGTGCCTGATTCTCATTAAATCCCTGTATTTCAGTTGCAGGTCTTTATTTTCTTTATACATTTGTATTGACTTCTCAATAGGATTTGAAGCCACTAGGATTATGCAAAGCATTAAAAATGTCACATCCAAACAAACAAGTTAATATACTTCATTTTTATTTCCAGCCTTGCAGGGTCAAAAGGCATTCCTGGTCTGGACTAGCCAGAGATTGTTATTTATCAGATATATTCATAATTAATATGGGATGCAGTTTATTTTCCTCAGCAGGTTTTTTTTGTCCTGCAGTGCTTGCATTTTGTATACTGCATTGTGAGAGAAGACAGACGTTCTGAATATGAATTGTTAAATAAAAACTTTGGGGGTTTATATAATCATATATTGTCCATTCTTGAACTGAATTAACATTTTGCTGTTCTTCATTAATGCATTTCAGAAATGTATGATTATCTCCTTTTGGAAAACTAAAGTATCACCTAAAAACTCACACCAATATGTATCAAATACAGTATTTCTTAACAAAGCAGCTTTTAAGCCTTTATTCTTTTTGGAAACTGGAAAGTGCATGCAGAAACCAGTATTTGTATCTTGTTTCTGAGAACCAGAATCTGTAAATCAGAGTATTTTCAGCAGTATTTCCTGCATTTCCCTGTGTTCCTTTTCCCTCTGCATCCAATACAAAGCAGTCATCATTTCTCTCATTGCTCTTTTCGGGGATGAATTCCAGCTGTGAAATGAAATCCCCTAAGTTTTATCTGCTGGAGGAAAGGAAACTTAATTTATAGTGCATTATCTACTCTTCAGTGCCTCTACATATGGGCATTCTTAGGAGAGTCTGGCCTGACACTTGTTCCCTTCAGGAATGCCCACAAGGAATTGGGAGAAGTAGGAAAAGCACTTGCAGTCCATCCCCTGGCATGGCTGTGTGCTGCATTCCTAAAATGGATGAATCCTTCAGCTCATCACCTTGTGGTGATCACTGAGGCATAAGGCTGAAAGAAACCAAATTATTCAGGCCTAGAGGGAAGTGAGGGCAATTGTGTGGGAAGTGGAAAAAAGCCATCTTTTATTCTTTCCTTTCTGAAGAGATTTCTGAATATTAATTTCTGTGTTATTCAGTCGATGAACTTACCCAATAGGAAATGTCCATGTACTCACCTGTGGTCTGAAGAAAACCAAATTTGCAATAGGTGCAGTTGCAGAGCTGAATGCACTGAACCCTAAGCATCCTCATGAGCAGGGTAATTTGTGTGGTGCATGCATGTAATGAATGCTGGAAACGTAGGAGTCAGTGGTGGTGTGGAATTCAATCTTCAGATCTTCATGTAATGCTTTCCAAAAGGAAGATCACTGTCTAATGATTTGTAACCAAGTTGTGACTGACTGACCCTGGCTGGATGCCAGGTGCCCCCAAAGCTGCTCTGTCACTCTCCCCCACCATGGTCTGCACCATGGGCTCCAGGGGAACCTCAGCTCTGGCTCCTGGAGCACCTCCTCCCCTTCCTTCTCCCCTGGGACAGGGTAATTTTCTAGCAGCTTCTCACGCAAGCCACCCATGTAGCCTGGCCATGCAGATCCATTACAGTAGTGCACCACAGACACAAACAAGTGGAGATTAGTCATGCCTAATTATGCTAATCAGTGCTGGCAAATACCACCACATCTTTCTAAAGCAAAAACACAGTTTCCTTGCTGGCCTCTTTTTATAATATTAAAAATAAGATGATTAAGGGAATAAAAAACCCCCTTCAGACTAACTGCAAATGAAGCAATGCACAAATGATTGTGTAGGCCAGGAGAGTGCTACAAATCCAGTAGTGTGGCAGTGCATTGAATCCTCTTGCTGGCACTCAGAGCCCAAGAGCAGTGTGGCACTGACTTGATGTTCCTGCTTCCTGACCTGAAATACCTGGAGAATTCCTGCATCATGCACTGCAGATGTACCTCCTGGGGAATTCAGGCTGATGGATTTCAAAGTGTTCCCAGTTACTGCATATGTAAAAATCATTGAGAGTTTGGGTCAGAGAGTTTGATGGAAAGCTGGAACATCAGAAGAAAAGAGATTGCTTCCAGCTTTCCTCCTTGTACAGCAAAGCAAGGGAAGCAATTAAGAATGCCTGTGTCAGAATATTGGTTGCCTTTTAGGATTGTTTCATTTGATTCATTGAATAAGGTGAGGTTTTATGTATGGTTCAAAAAATAGTTTCAATAGAAACTATTTCCCTACTACTTCCCCCCACACCCTCAAAAGAGTGCTGATTTCATGGTTGAGAGTTCTGGAGTGAAGGGAGAAAGTCTGCTTCAAAGTTGCTTATGAAAACTTACAGACAAACATTGATAAATGCAGCTGTCTGGGGTTTGTGACTCTGGGTAATAGTCATAAATATTTATGTCAAAAACTTCAGAACATTCTGGCTGTGATGCCCTCAGGCAGTTGCAAAGATAATTTTGGATATTGACAAGCAGGATTTGTTTGTTGTGTGTCAGCTTGAGCTGAGGATGTGCCTGTCACTTCCAAGGACTCTTCTTGTGTATCAGCTTCAGTCTTGTTTCACCACGCATGACTATGATGCTGAATTGAGGGCTGCATTTATGACATTTTAGCATTAACTGCTGAAATTGTAGGCCCAACTACTTACCACAGTGAGCAAAACTAGGAAAGGCCTTTCATCATATCAAATAAAGGGGAAGACTTTGAAAAAACTTTTTCTCAAAGGCATATTTTCTTGGAGCAATTCTAGCATGAGGTTTTGGGTGTCTATTTTAGAAGTGACCTTTGTTGACTCTCCTCTTCTTATTCAGTGTTCTTAACAGAGGACAAAGCCAACTCTGTGTTAAAAAGATACCCAAGAGCCAACACATTTTTGGAAGAAATAAAGCAAGGTGACATAGAACATGAATGCAGAGAAGAAATCTGCAGCTATGAAGAAGCAAGAGAAGCATTTGAAAATGAGGAAAAAACGGTATGTTTTGCTGTATATATAAAGATGGGTGGGATGTGTTTACACTAAACTTTTGGGTGTGCTGAGTGCTTGTGTGTTTTCCAGCATTGCATTAGATTTGGTTTTTGCACAGGGAAATTGTGATTTAGTGGCCAAAGTGGCACAGGGAGCCTTGCATGATTCTTCTGAAATTTACACAGGTGACACCTTACACTTCTCAGTGGCTGAGCTCTACATCAAAAAATAACAGTGTATTAAGGCATATTAGACATTTTAAGTTCTTGGCATCTTTTTGTTGGTATTGATGTGTAACTCACACATAGCTGGGGAGATGGATAAGGCTGGCATGAGAATTTGCTGATTTATTAAAGTGAAGTTGTAGGACATGTGGTGTCTTTTCAAAGCTGCTTCTTTCTGAAGCTGTAAAGTGCCTGCACACACGTTTTTACCTCCCAAACTTGACTTGGCGTGACAATTCCTAATGATGCTTGTGTAATTAAAAATAACATGTACAATGAGACAACTTATATAAAATTCTAACACAATATCACTTCTGCTTTTTGTTCCAGTCACTAGAGAAAACATAACCTAAACATGTTGTCTCTCAGCTTCTTTTTCCCATTTAGGAACATTTTATGCTATGGGAATTAGCATTTCCCTTGCAGAGGTATTTGGGAAGTAATACAATAGAAATAATTACATTTCTTTCCTGCCACAAGTGGTGAAGGAGCTTCCAATAAGGTCCTGACCTTTTATCCATTTCCACTACTGTATCCTTTTCCCTGGCTGCTGTGTTCTGCTGTGGGGAGTTGCTAATGGGCCAGGCTCTGCTAATGTGCAGTGATGCCTGACCAGTCTCATTTACTTGGGCTTTATTTGGTGCATTGTCCCCCAGCAGTATCCATCCACACAGCCACTTAGTAATGCTTAACATCTGTGGCCCAGGGGAAGGGAATGGATGCAGTAGACTGGGAACATGATACAGTATATTCAGAGAAACACAGGATCAAAGCTTTCATAGTATAGATAGAGTGGAATTCAAATAAGGGCTGTAGTTTATTTATCTCATGGTAACTTTTTGTCTAATCTCTGTCTTTGTATTTTTTATCTTGTCCGCTTGCTTCTTTGTTTTTCTGCAGTCTTCTGGGCAGGTCTGCAACATTAAAAGAATATCGAGCAGTTCCCTCAAGTTATTTTTGGTGCAAGAGTTTTTAATTAGCACTGTGTATGTCAAGTGTGCATACATGCCATTTTCAATATTTCCAAAGTTTGAGGATTTTGACAGATTCTGAATTATTTAAAACTTTAAATTTAATTATAAAGATAAAACTATGATGTTAGGCTAGAGCCAACAGGGAAGAATTTGCAGGACTTTGTGGGTAAAATAGAATGTGAAATTCTGTGTTGACAAATGCAATGCATGTGGAGGAATTGGGACCATTCATTATAATATACAATTGGCTCTGAACAGAGTTTGGGAACGAGATCTAAATTTCAATCTATTAAGATTTCAGTTTAATGCTGAGCAGTCAAACAAAGCCAAAAAAAAAAACCAAAAAAAAACCAAAAAAACCCCTGAGCTCTAAGAAACTAAAATAAAGGAACAGGGATCCAAATAAAGAGCTTACCCACATCTTGAGTGTGTACAACTCTCATCTCCCTATCTCTTTAAAAGCAAATTATTTGGTTAGGAAGCACCAGAGAAGTGTGACAATTGATGAAAGATATGGAAAGACTTGTGTACCAACAATAGATCATAAAATAATTGAATCGGGGAATATGTGATGATGTCTGTGAGATGAAGGCTGAGCTGAAGTCAGTCACTTGCCATCCTTCTGAGCAGAGCTAAGAGGGCCTTAAAGGAAACTGGAAAAGTGCAGGTTCAATGCAAAGAGAAACCTCTCCTCACCATAGCTAATGGAGCTGTGGACAGGATGTCTCAGATCCTAAAAGCTTGTATAGGTTCAGAGAACAGTGATGTAAATGAAGGGAAGATAAATCAGTCTGGAACCCTTAATTAAAAGGAATCAACTTTGGCTAATGGAAGTTCTTGAGGTACAATTATGTGAAATCTGGAGGAGCATCCTTGCCTGCTCGAGTTTGAACTCTTTCAGCAGTCTCTAATGATTACTGTCAGAGAGAAGTTAACAGATAAGGTGAGAGCCCTAGGTGTGATCTTGTAAAGCTGTGTATTGGTGGTGCCTGTAGCCTGCAGGCAGCACTGCTTGTGGTCACTGGTCAGGTGTCAGAGATTGTTGGGATGCTCAAAGATTTATTCAGAGGTTACTGTGTGAAGTATCTGAATGTGATGCACTGATATTAATTTCCATTAACTAATTTTTTAAAAATTAAACTACATGAAGATTTTAAAAGCTGGAAGTCACAGATTTTCATTCCTGTTGCAAATTTTCAGTGAATTTTAAACATTACAAAAATGTAGTCCTCTTTGTTGCTTTACTCAAGCAAAACAAACTACAGCTAAAAAGCTTAGTAAGCAACTCAAAACTTGTCAGCACCAGATCTAACATGATGTGATCAAGTAAGACTTCCAGTGTTGCTCTGTGTGTAATTATGGATGCTGGATAAATACTCCTAAAATGTGAATCTTTTCCTGCTACTTGAAACTGGGGGCAGACCAGGGAAGAGTGCAGCAAGTGCACTCACTTCCTCTTATGGCTCTGTTCTCACCCTCTGCCTGGCGAATACCAAGCAGCCTTCTGACTGGCTTATTATCAGTCCACCTTTAAAACAAGTCAGGCAATTGACAAAGAATCATTTGAGGATGACAATGCTGCCAAATGTAGTAAAGGCCTCCCCTGAAATTCTCAAGAGAGTGTGAGTCTTGACTTCCTTGTGGATGGATCCCTTATTTGAGTCAGCATTCAGATCCAGCTAACTGATACTGACTCTGTTCTGGGAAGTATTACAAATGAAAGGGAAACAGAATTCTGGAAAATTTTGCTGTAACTGTCTTGGGGATGCCTTTGAGAATTCCTTTTCATTATTTCAAACTGGATTTGCCAAAGCACTAAGGTACATTCAGAAAAACAGTTCTTGGCAGGAATATATGTTAGATGTTTTCTAAATCTTTTCCATTGCAGTTATCTGATTCTGTGGCCTGCTTAAGTTTTTCAGCCTTAAAAGGCTTTTACACCTGGTATTCCCAGTTGTATAGCACTCAGGGATAAATGATTACTGAAGTCCTTTTCATTAATCACAAGTTAGTAATTATGTCAAGCAGAAAGTCCTTTCTGTTGTTAAAGAGACCAGCAATTGTGGGAGGGATGTTTGTGCTGTTAGTTTTCCAGCTCATAAATTACTCTTTAATTATCTGTATGAAATTTACAGATACTTTGTAAATTTTCAGTCTTCCCCCTCTTGGTCTTTTTCAAACAGTAGGTTTTTTTTACAAACAGCAGTTTGTACAAATCCTTACACTGTGCAAACTCATCTAAGTTGTCTGTGGCTTTGTTGGGCAGGATTTGACTCTGACCAGATGTCTTGTACTCCTCCTGCACCATCCCTTTACTCTGCAGTGTAATTGTGGGGTGGCAGAGCAGAGGTGGAGCTTGGCAGCTGTGCAACTCAGACCTGAAGGATGAATTTCCTGCAGTTCCTGTCAATTGTGGCAGTCTGGAGCTAAAAGTCTTTGTGCTCCTCTTGGAAAAAATGCAAGCTGGGAACCTGGGACCTAGTATGCTAACAAGGTTATTTTTGTGGGGTTTTGTGGAGCTGGATTTTTTTTTTTTTTCTTTTCACATGAAGAAGAACATGTAAAGGTTTTTTTTTTTAATGACTAAGCAAGTGTTTCTTTCTCAGTGTTTTTCACCTGTGTGCAAAACTGTATTCCTGTGTCTCTGTAAGATAGTGTTAGACCTAAAGTAGTTTCTGATCAGGGAGTGGGGAGTGTCTAAACTGTCTTGAATTTTCTTTGCCTTGCATGTAAATGAAAGAGGACATTAAACTGCTTTCATCCTTAAGGCAGTTTAAACTCTTATTTTAAGCTCTTTATGCATCTGTCTGGTCACATCACCAAGTCAAACATCCCCAAAGCAACACACCCTGTTCTGCACTAAGTGCCTGCCACTCTGGGAGAACAGAACAGATTTTCTGCTGCTTTGCTGAGTAGCAGAGTGCCAAGGAGAGATGCTGTTGCAGCTTTCTGAAGATACAGAGACATTTTCTACAGCAGATAGATCTGACCTAGAAGTAATATTGGAACAATATTCAAATACCTGTCACTACTTACTACCCTTCTCTTGGAGAAGGTGCATTTCCTCTGCAGTCTGCAACACAGATTGGGAGAAGTGTGATTTCTTCTTTTTCATCAAAACTACCTTTCTGCTCCAGCGAGTCTTTAAAATGACATATCCTTGCATAGCATATTTAATGACTTTCAGTAAATCTTTGGTCTTAAAAACAGACATTGTACAATTTTATTTCTTTGCTGCTATTGAGGCCACAGAACAGTGATGTGGGAAGTTTGATTCCAGTACATACAGCAGCATTTCATAATCCTAATTAATCCTTTTCTGCTTTTTTTAGTTAACAATATATTATTTATTCCGCTAAGTAATCTAGTTAGCTGTATCCTAACCAGATGCAAAAGTAATGGTATTCTTAATTGCCTGGTAGTCTGGTGGGGAGAGGATGAGGTGTTTGGCTCTACCAGGTTTTATCATGCAGAGATCCCAAAAGCCTCAGTTGTAGAGCTAATGGCATTTTTCAGTGTGAGTGCCCCCCAAAATGCATTTTTCTAAACTCTGAACAGTTCCTTGGGGTCCACTGTGAAACACATGTCAAGGAGAGCCCTTGTAGAGAAGTATTTAGAGTCCATCTTTCCAGTCTTTCTTGCTTTGTTTGAAGCCAATGCCACCTGACACAGCTTAGCTGATCTGGACCTGGGTTCACATCGAAGAGGGGCATTGTGACAACCTGCTTGTGGTATCAAGCCTTAAAATAGGGAAAATGCCTGATCCTGGATTGGTGTAGGAGTTAAAATTGTTTTGATTTTGTATACAGATGTAATAACAACTGAATTTATCTTTGAAAAAAAATTTGCAGGAGAGTCAGTTGTTTCATGTACATGGCATTGCTCTTAACCTGAGTAAATTCTGATCCAGAAGTGTTGATAGTTTGTGTTTTGCCTATGGTGTCCTGGCCCTGCCTTTGCACAGGGAAAGCTTGACCTCCATGCTAGAGGGATTGTGCTGCTTCTGGAATCAAGCTGCCTCTGGGGTCAGTTTGGTGGCATTTTCTGTTTAATGCTCATCATGTGGCAGCCGGCCTGAACTAAAAAAAAAATTATGAATCTGATTTGTCTGTGCACAAAGTCAGTCTGCAACCTAAATACATCATTTACTAACAATTGAGCAATGACAATTTCAATTCTACCTGGTGACTATTTTATAAATAGTTGCATGAAATGTATGATGTCATTTAAAATTAATGTGGTGCTGGCAGGAGGATGAGTACAAGTCTGTACATTTTTAAAGAAAACTAGAGTTCAGAGATTCTGGCATGGACTGGGGGTGGTGTCATTAATTACAGTTTTTTGGGGTTTGGGTTTTTTAATTATACTACAATATACTAAAATATACTAAATTATGACTATAAAACTCAGTAGAAGTGTTTCATAGTAGGAGAAACATTACAGGTAAGGATGGCTACTTTTTTGAAGCAGTGTATGCTTTTCTTTTGTGCTGGTTCTTTGTAGCATTCACTGCAGAAGAAATTTGATGGTAACATGATATTTGTGCTCCCACTTGCTCATATTAATACAGCAAAGAGGATTTTCAAGTATTGGTGTCCCCCTTCATCTTTGTTTTCATTTGTTTTTATTTTCACTTTATCTTCCATTTATCTGTAGCTCTGTTGTCAAAGTTTCTAGAATATAATAACCTCTGTAATAGTCTCATAGTTATGGAGCTATTTTTAACTGTAAACAGAGGATCTGGATCAACTCAAAATAAGCTGACAGCAATTGCTGTATGAGCCAGAGGGTGGGGGATGTCTAAATTATGATAAGAGAGTGCAGCATAGTTGTGCTTTGCCAAAATGGTCTGTCATTGTGAGCCAATGTTTCCATATCAAATTGTACAAGTGTATTATTGCAATTTTAAAACAAACAAACCCTAAACTTGTACCTTGAGTGGTGCTGAGAGATTCTGATCCACCAGATGGCTGATGTGCATGCTGATTAGGCAGGGGCTTTTGAGATATTTTTTCCCTAGGTTTTTTTGTGGTTGGGTTTTTTCTTTATGTATTATTGCTTACTCCTGTCTCTGCTGCATGTTTGTAAACATTGAGTGCACATATAAGAATGTTAGAAGTGGTGAGAAGTTTGTTTGCAAAACCAAATCCCTTTTGTATCACTAATCATATAAGAAGAAAAATTGAAAGTGTCTGCTTATCCATGCCAGTTCTTATTTTAATCATCAATATTTGAAATGCCTTTTGTTTATTTCCTCATTCTTTAAAACAACTTGCTTACATTGCTTGTTTTTTATTAACTGTGTTATAGTTTCTGACATGTTGTGTCTTGCTCTTCTAGAAGGAGTTCTGGAAAGTCTACAAAAACGGACTTCAGGGAGAAAGTAACACAGGACATAGCTGGTATTCATTTTACCTTGCATTTCCATTAATCATTGGCCTTTTCGTTATCCTCATTGTCATTTTTGTCATCTGGAGATGCCTGTTCAAAAAGAAAATGCGTAGGCAGTCGGTGTACGTGCACAGGGGAGCCCACGGAGCGCTGGGCGATGGTGCTGATGGCAGAGGGCCCCTCCCGCCGCCTCTCAGCATTGTTCATTCCCCACAGGAGGAAATGTATGAAGTCAGTGGGCTCTCTCCAGGAGGTCTGAGCTATTCGGATGCACAGTCAGACTCAATATCCACAAGGCTCTCAAACTGTGATCCTCCTCCTTCCTATGAGGAAGCCACTGGGGAAATCAGTGTGAGAAGAAGCGAAACTGAACAGCATTTAGATCCACCCCCACAATACGAAGACATTGTGAATTCCAGTTCAGCCAATGCCATTGCACTAACCCCCATTGTCACCAGTACTAAGTAAAACAAGAAGAATGCCATGGACCTTTTAAAAATCATTAATCATTTTGTAGCACTTTATCTTGGCTTATTATGCATTTCTGTAATTTAACGGACTTGTATACAATGGTTTTCACCTTTTTTAGGTTCTTTGGGTTTGGGATTTTTTTTTTCCCCTATCGAATGTCTTAAAAGATAAGGAATCTGTATTGAGAGTGTAGTGCAGATACAGATGTGGTGCTCTGTCATACTTCTCAAAAGTACCTCTGTTTTGAAGGATGTCGCTTGTTTTATTCCAAACACTGTCCACGTTCCCCACAAGATTTGTGGGATCCCTTTTCTTACTGCAGACTGTCAGAATTCCCTGCAATGGGGAATCCTTAAGCAACATTTTAATAGTGATTTACACTAGAGGGGACTGATTTTGCAGTATTGCCTCTTGTCTGGTTGGTTCATTTTTCTCACGTGGATTTTTGTTACATGCTGCACCCTCTCCTGGCCCTCAGGAGGCTGGGAGCCTTTGTGTTCAAACCAGGATCTCGTGTAGAGAATGCTGGTGTAAGAGCAATAATTCCAGACTCCTAGCAGGAGAGGTGTATTCTAAAGCTTTTGCTGTTACAGCTCAAAATTCTGTAAATGCTTAGAAGCTGACAATTCAAGACACTAATTGATGAATTTAATGGTGTAAGTTTTTGTCTGTATTCTGCCTTTCCTGTTTTGCTATCTGGTTTTACTCTTGTATTCTAGAGGTGAGAAGTGTGCTGTTAACTTCAGAACTTGAAAGTTCATGCAACAGTAATAGTGAAGTACTCAAGAGTGGATAAAATCCTGATCATGGACTTCCTACTGTGATTTTCACTGGGACCAGGATGTAATCTATAAGCACATACACCCCAAAGGCATTACTTTCCTTTTCAAAGGGGGAAAAAGGAAAGAAATTCAGTGTCTGTGACTTTCTTTTTTCCCTAGCTATGAAAAACTTCCTCAAGGTTTTGCCAGCTATAAACCCCTTCCTCAAGTTCTGATGCTCCCTTGCCTACCAACTTGTACCTTGTGTGCACCTTGTACTGGTGCCTGGGGAAATTCTTTGCAGAAAATATAAATATCTTTTTTCAACAACAAATAAATTCATTGCTTATCCATTCCAACAAGGAATTCAAGAACATGCAGGCATAACACCAAGCATTAGTGTGGAGTGAATTTTTGAGGCTGAAGATATGGATGCAAGTTACATACAGGCTTGTATAGAATTTCATCCACTTGGTTTAGATGGTACAAAATCTCGTGTGGTGATTCTTCTTTCACAGGTTGATTTAAAGGTTCATTGCTCAGTTTAATTTCTGAGTATTAAGTTTCAGTTTTCTTTCTTCCCACACCAAGTAGCGTGGCATTAGCTTAGTACTGTTCTCTGTTCTACTAATCAATTAACACCAATTGAAATGTGTTGAGCCCTGAAGGACTAAATTATGTTATGTTGGCTTTCTTACAACAGAAACCCAAAGTGTCTTGTTTCAAACACCCCAAATTAAATGCCAGTGCCATCTATTTGAAATTGCTCTTAGTGTCCCTCTCATGGGGGCTTGGCCCAACTGTTCCCAAAGGATTTTTATGGAAGGAGACTGGAAGGAAATGGATGGCTGTAGATGGGTGTGTAAATGCTCACTTTGATAAGAATATGATCTAACATATCGACAAGTGGAGTCAGGAGTTCTCATTTTTGGCAAAGAGCAGGTTGCCTTTGTTGCATGCTGGGGATCTTCAGCTGCTAAGGCAAGTTGTGTTAGAGATAAACTGGCCAACTGCTGACTTCACTGTCAAAACTGTAACTCATATTTATGTTCATTATATATAATAGATATATTAAGGTAAGCAGATAATACTGTATGTTTTGGACACTTGTAGTAAAAATTGCCTGGGTTTTGTTTGTGGACTGTCAGAGCTTTTCTTTTGAAGTGGTTTTAGCTCTTGTGAATCCTGAATTGCCACTTGTTGAAGTTATGAAAGCTCCTTTCATACCGAGCAAGAGTTAATAAATACACTGCTTTGGGCAGATTCACCAGAACAAAGTGCCTCATCCCAGCGTGCAGGAACCACCTCAGAAATAGCTGGAACTTCGGTGTCTGTGCCATATTGGCACCTCCTGTGCCTGCCAGCACAGATAGTAGTTTTAGCAGTAACTTCCTTGTCAGGATACAGGACTTTCCTGTAGGAAATGCATGGAGATCACCCATGTCACATTCGGTTGTTAAGCAGCTGTCATCATCCCCTGAACATGGGCAGTCTGCATTAGTAGTTTAGAGATGAGCTGGCTTTTCCCTTTTTTCTGTGTTCTCCTTACTCTGTATTCCTCTACCAATTTTAAAGGGTTTATTTCTGGCTCCTGAGTTGAATATGTTACTTTATCCTGTTACTGTGTCCTGTAGATACTTTTATGTGCAATCCAAAATGGATGCTTGCCATTCCAAAAAAGTCACAACCAAAAACTTAAAGTGATCTATGAGTTGAATTAATTGGACAATGCCTTTTCCATGAGTACTTGATTATGAAAGCCATTGTGGGCTATAAATTTATGTCTTGGTGAATAAATTTAATATTTAAATGAAACTTGTGTGGGACAGTTGTGCAAATGCATTTCCTCTAAAACATTATTAGGTTTCTCCATGTTGGAATAGTGTCAATTTCCAAATTGTTTGTTCTGTTTTGTGAAATGTGGGAAAATAGCTTAATCTTGTGGTTGGCTTTTCTAACCTGATTGAAAAATAAAGTTTTATTTGTATTGGGGTTTTTTACAGCTTTTTTTTTCTTACTGTTTTACCTATCCTGTAGTTGTATTGTCATGCAAAAAATATCAATGTATAGTTGTATAAGGTTTTGCAACTCTGAATGCAGTGCTGTCTTGACTGATGACATGAATAGTCAGGATGCTGCCTTTCCCTCTGAATGTAATGTTGAATTTCATCTTGTATTAGGACTGAAATGATTTAGCTACTAAAACTAACTTAAAGGTGGCACTGTTTTAAGAAATTATGGAAATTGATGATTTGCTTAGATGATATTAACATTAGTGAAGGTTGTTCTCTCTTCACTGGATGTAAATAACCTCTGATTACAGTATTGATATTTTAAAGGGGTTTGGTTTACATTAAATTATCCTATTTAAACATTTTTGCCTATGTTTATAGGAAATTTTTTGTAACATTTGTTTTTCAACATACTAAATAAAAATTTTTAAGATGCCTCTAATGTTTCAAAATATCAATTTTACACAACTACAGTGAGTATTAACTTTGTGCATTTAAGTGGTCTTTTAATTTCCATTGTTCTATGGAATTAATCAGTTTTATGAATTAGTTGTTTTAATGATATAAAATACAGATAAAATTTTTTTTGCAGGTAGGCAAGTCTATTGTTTTACAATTCAGGCTCAATTTTTATCAGAGTTGTGAATTTGTATTGTTTCCTGTTTAAAAAAAAAAAAGCATTTCACACTGAGATGAGATCATTTGCTTAGAGTCTGGTGTTAATAACACCAAGGTTGTGGATTCAATCCCTGCATGGGCTGTTCACTTAAGAGTTGGACTTAATGATCCTTCTTGGTCCCTTCCAGCTCAGAATATTGTTTTATTGTAGCCACAGCTAAATAAGTCACAGGCTCAGGGAAAGGAAACTAGCAAAAAATGTTGGAGGACTTAATTTCAAAGTTCCCTTCAGCCACTTGAAAATGATTACAAAATTTCATGTCAGGTCTAGGAATGATGAATTAACAGAGAACAAAACCGAACCCAACCTTGTGTAATGGTCCCTGCTGGAAACTGAAGGTCTCCATTCCAGGCACCACAAAGTGTGTGTCATCCCTCCCCACTCTGGTAATCAGCATTGAGTGTCCCTGGGATTGTCTGTGGGAGAAGCTGGAGAAGCCCAGGGCGAGGTTTGAGTCTCAGAGCTGTGAACTCAAGTGCAGTTTTGTGCTGCTTACGACAGAAGGGCAGAGAAATGTCCTTGAAGCAGCAAAGGGCAGTGACTTTCCAAGCTGTCAGTGCCCAGTGTGGCCTCGTACTCCCCTTGGGAAGCTCCCATTTGTGCATCCCAGGCCAGCACCATCCAAACAGGGGGCCCTGCCCTGGTTTAGGCTGTGCACACACATATTTGTGTCCTGCCACACATCCCTCAGCACGGGCTGACCTGTGCACAGGGTTCAGCACACAGCTGTCCCTGCAGGCCTGGCTTCCAGCTATGGGAATGTGGGGGATGCAGTGCCAAACTGGTGTCATGAATCTCAGTGTCTATAAAAATCAGATCATGGCACAGGTTACCAGTGATGAATGTTCATTATTTATTGTTTCTCGTGCCCACAGCGCTGTGCTGTGCTGCTCTAAATCACACTGATAGATTTCTTTTTATTTTCTGCATAATGTGAGCTTTGTAAATGTCTCCTAGTGCCACTTGCTGATTTTTAAAAAGAAAGAAAACCATGTTCAGCTGAAAGCACTGAGGTGACATCTGTACTTTTTCACTGCTTGCTGTGCACACATTTGATTGATTTGCTACAGGGTAATTGAACTTTGAATTTTGCAAGAAAGTTGGAAGTACACTTTTCTTCTGCAGGGGTACCTCAGTAATTGTATTTTTCATTTGGCAGTGAGTTATTGAATGCTAAGTAACTACTCAGTGCAGGAAAGGTCTTGCTTATGCTATCTTGACCATATCTGTGTATCTGTAGATAGATACAGGTATCTCCAAGACATATATTATACAGCATATTGTACATCTATACTTATCCTTTACATCTGTGCAAATGTTTGCTGTAATATGATGCCTGTGTCCTCTTTGCATGTCCTCTCTCTGTGTATCCTGCAATAGACACACTGACTGCTGTGCTGTTTTCCTCTTTAGAAACAAAGTCTAAGAATCAAAATGACAATTTTCAGAGTGCCCTGCTGTTTCCTTCTCCACTTGGAAGCATTGTACCTAACTGTGTGGCTTCCGGGGTTAGCTGAGGAGCTTAAAGCAAGAAGGAAACAAGTGTTTAAAAAACTCATTTTGATACTGCCAGCAGTGAAATCTCTGCATGAGGAATAATCTGTACCAGACTGTCTCCCTGGCCCTTCCTGTGGTGTTGGATGTGTTTTCCCACACAACAGACCCTGGATCAATTCCATGGGTCAGAGGCTCCCAATTTGATTTTTCTTTGTTTTCTTACTCAGCTCTTGCCGGTGGCGGTGGCGCAGCAGCCGCTCTTGGCTGTGCACAGGGACTCGAGCTGTTTGTTTGGTGACACACAGCTGCACAGAGTGGCTCTGGGACCCAGGCTTCCCTGCTTTCCTCCCCTGACCTTGCTGGTCTGCTCACACCCAGGCCAGGCAGCATTTCAGTGCTGGGCAAAGAGCTGAGGGGTGAACACAGCGTTTGGGACCAGAGGCAGGTGTCAGCCTGCTGTGACACACAGTGAGGCACAGTCTGTTTTCACCTGTGGCCTTTTCACTACCAGGCTGAATGCAGACACCTCATGTGGGTTGTTTCCAAGATTAAAACCACTGCAGGCAGCATTTCTTGCCAGGACTTTGTTTGAAAAATGGTCCTGTCAAAGAAGAGCAAGGGCAATGGGACCAGCTCAAACATTCTCCCCAGCTAGTACCCCTAAACTCAATACAAGTAATTTATTGCCATTTACTATTAGAATCACTATTTTTATTTTTTTCTTATGCTTTTTTAATGCCTGCTTTTCTGTTCATGATTGTATTCTAACCATAGGTTTTTCCTTATAGAGGGGTGAAGGTAAAATATACATGTAATCATGAAAAGCTACATGGGTTTTTTTATTATTATTTTTCTGTTTCTGAGTGAGTAAAGTTTTTCCTCTTGGCTTGCTGGGTTTTGCATTTTGTTTAATAAAAGTGCTGAATAATGATACCTCCTTTTTCTGGTCCCCCTAAAATATTTCTCATGCTCCTTTAGCAAAGCGCATAACAATTGATATTTTTGTTGTGCAGATTCTCTAGAAGAAATGTAGCTTTGAAAAGAATGTCTAATGTTATTGTCTCTTCAATCATTTGTTTTTCAGCCTTATGAAGTGTTACTTGTAGCTTAGTTTCCCTTTTCTTGCCTAATTGTGCTTCCACCCTCATTACCTTCCAGCCTTTCCACACAGGCAGCTTGGCTCCATGAAAACACCACCATCTCCTCCATTGCCAGGAATGTTTAAAAATGGGAGGTTCTGCTATGCACATTGCTTTCAGATTTCAGCATTTACTCTTCTGCATAACCCAGCACTGACTTCCTGAAAATTGTTCACAAAATCCTGATCCCAGTTCCAAGCTGTCAGCAAACCCCCCGCCCCTGAGGAAGGTTGGCTCTCACCCTGACCTTCACCCACAGCCCTGGAGCAAGGATTTGAACTTGTGTTGCCTTCATTGCAGGGCATTAGGCAGCTTTGAATATTAGACTAAGCTTGCAGTCTTTATCTTTCTCAAGCTTCAAAATCCTTTGAAATTCTCTACACTGTATGCAGATCTCTGTGTATAGTGAATTTAAACTACTTAACATAGACTTAATTTACTTACTAATATCTTACGGATTGTTGGAAAGCAGAGCAGTATATTTCTATTATGGGATATCATAGAGTGTGGGTTTGAGCTGCTCTTGATTTTTTTGTATGCTTGTGACACCAACCTTGGTATTACACTTTATGGATCACAAATTTCATCTGTAACCTGAGAAATCTTCACCAGTGTAAGTTTTGTTGCTTGTTTTTGTCAAAACTGACATGATCCCATAAGCAATTTTAGCTTCACTGAAATACTCTTCAGTACAGAAGTGTTTATTAAAAAAATTCCTGAGTAGCAGCAGTTGATGGTTTTATGATTGACTATGGTGATGTCTCCTAGCAACATGACTGAAAAAAGATCATCCCACGTTGCTCATTTGTCCAGAGATTTCCAGATTTCTGTATTTATCTTGATGAGGCTGACTAAGTCATCTCACTTCACCAGTACTCCCTGTACCACATTTTGTGCCCATTTTGTGTTGAAAAGGGTTCTCCAAAGTCACACCAAAGGTGTAAGTCCTTTTCCCAGAGTCCTGTTCTGGGATGTGCAAAATCTCCCCCAGGCAGCTGAGTAGTGCTACCCCACATCCCCAAAGCATTCCCTTCCCTTGGCCTGCCTTTCCCAGCAGCTCTTGTGTGCCAGGGCTGGCAAAGGTTGGAGGCCTATGGAGTTCACTTTGTTGTCTGACACAGGATTTCAGAGCCAGGTACAGCATGTGGACCTCTCATCTGGCACCTCCTCTGTGCTGCTGACAATGACAAATGAGTAACTTGCTCATAGTCAACATCATTTCGATAATCCTTTCTTTTAAAGAGATTGTTGTTGGTTTGATAGCTATGCGAGTTCCCTGTGCCCTGAGGTGGCTGTTCTGCTTTACAAACCCTGGAGCTCCCACTGGGGACATCCCTTCTCTCCATGTGCCACATCCCAGCCCCACCTTAGCTGGATTTGTGCTGCAAAGGAGGCTGGGTGAGCATCAGGAGTTTTCCAACTCCTGTCCCTGTCTCTCTTACTTGCATTGCCTTAATTTTAATTTCTCTGGGACAAGTTCTAAAAGCTGCATGTTTTTTATGTGGCTTTGAAGGCAGTTTAAACAAACCCTGCTAAGGTACCTTGGGAGTGTCCCCACCATCACTGTTCAGTGCCTGATACAAATTGTATTCTTCACTTTATTATTTAAACTGCTGTCAGGTGAGTTAATTAATTTTAATAGAATGCTACAGGGTGAGTTTTGCAAATCTAATTATTTGAAGGGCACTCAGAAATGTTAAAAGGTCTCTTTCCAGGCCAAATCTGAAGAAAGTGGTGCAATTAAATAATAGTCTAGTATTTTTCCAAAAAAGAAAACATAAAAAGAGAGAAAAAGAAAAGGAAGAGGCCAGTTCAGTTGAAGTCATTACTTTTGTAGTAGCTGTTTAGAAGTCCTCCAAAGCCCTTGGCTTTGCTCATGTACACATCTCTGCTACCTTGATAGGTTTATTGTCCACATTTGGCTCAAGTTAACATGTGGTTCTCTGTTTTGCCTTGGCCTGCCTTGGTGCTGTGGTTGGTATCAAGATACGCAGCAAATCCACAGCAGGGAGATCAAAATGGGGATATTGAACCAGTCACACAGAACCAGCCACCCTGCAGAGCAACCAGAACTACGGGTCTGCTAAACTGGACCAGCCAGTGCAGGCACTGGTGAAATCTGTGTGAGAGAGTCACCTTCCAGAGTGGGTTAATCAGAGGCTGCTTGGTGTGGAGGGAGCCGTGCAGGAAGGCTGAGGTTATCCCAGCAACCTTGCAGTGGCTGTCTCACCTGATAGGTGTTTTCATTCCTCAGGATCTGCTTTTAAGTCACCTCTCTGCTCCCTTGGTGGTGTGAATAAGGTTATCTCTACAGGGCATGCAGATAAAGTGTCCCCTAGAGCCCAGAGTTTTGCAATATTTTTCTTGTCATTTCCCTTTTAAGCCTCTGTGAGTAACAATTGAGTTTGGCCTGCTGTATTCACCTTAAGAAATCAAGGGAGTGGATTTCTATGAATGTTTCTGTATTCATGTATCAACTTCACCCTCCTTGGGTTTGAGAATCCCTCCTGTAGCTGCCTCTGGCTGTAAACCATTACATGTGTTGAACAGCTGACTCTTGCTGGGCTTGAAAAGCACTGATGAAGGACTGTAAGGAGTTAAATCCTGCTGTATTTCAGGATTTTTTCCCCTTTACTCATGTTCCTCTTGAACTAAGCGCTCTTCAGAACACCTCTTCACAGATTAGACTCTTTTTTATTCACACCAGTGTCAACCAAGGTAAATTTGTAACAGAAGTTTTCTTTCACTTGTGTATAACCTTGAGAAAGATTCTTTCAGGCAGTAGTTTGACCAGGCTTACAGAGAAAAGAATTGAGCAATTTTGTCTAATCTCATGTTGAAAAAGACATACTTATACTAAGAACCAAAAAGGTTAAAAATGCAGTGGGTCTGCACAAGTCCATTCCCATACATTTTTCCAGGTAACCATTTCAAGCTTTTATCTGTTCTTGAGCTTTGTTTCTATTGCTAATAAACCTGTGTGAGACAAAGAATGAAATATTGATTTGCCAACTTGAAACTTTTTCAGCTGCCATTTTATTCAGTGCATCACTGGCAGCACAGCAGAATGGAGGTTTTATTGTGGACTGAATGAACCCATTGGTTTGAGCATGACACGGTGAAATTTTAACATGGCAATAAAATTGCAGGGCACATTTATGCCATCTGTTTCATAGTGGAAAAACAAAGAACATTTTAGTGATGGCCTCAAAGAATAAATCTGGATTTAGAAAAGAAAAATAATTGGAGCTTGTAATGTTAGGAACAGCCTAAGGTGTTGCACAGCCTCCTCCCCACACTGTTGCTCAGCTGCAAAGTTCCCCCAGGTGTTTCTTGGTTTTGGCATCCTTAGCTGTTATAGTCTGCTGGGTTAAGGGCTCAAAAAACCTCTCTAAGTCATAGAACACTGATTCAACAGATGTTTGCCTCCCTCCTATCTCATTTATTGCTTTTATCAGCTTTCCATTTTTGGAGTGAGCAGACATCAGTCAGGTTGCATTGCTCCACCATCAGTCAGTGATAGGAAACAAAGTTCAAAGGTCACAATTGATGAGCAAGAGGCAAACATAAAAGAGTTTTGTTCAATATTTCATTTAAAAAAAGTAAAATCTAAGACATGAACCCTTATAACACATAAAATGTGTTATAATAAAAAGAGGGAATTAGATTATTGTAATAAAGGTAGAATGTGTAGAAAAGGTTTTTTTTCTGTGGGAAATGAGTGATGTAAGATAAGAGGGTTGTCTTATTCTGTGCTCTCATCAAATATTTGATATTGTGGCCCTTGTGTTTATAAGTAACCTGTGACCTGAAAGAATGGTCCAAAAAGTAATGTCCTTGTAGCTGTTGAAATCTGAATGTGATTAAGATGAGTAAGGAATCTTGTTATCAATTATATTTGTTGAAAATTTATAAATGTTATGGTTTATGTACCTAATAAGAAATGAAAAAAAAAATGTCTTTCTTCACGTTCAAATTGAAAGAGAGTAGGTTTAGATTAGATACCAAGAAGAAGTTCTTCACTGTGAGGGCGGTGAGGCCCTGGCACAAGTTGTTTAGAGAAGTTGTGGATGCCCCATCCTTGCTGGATGTTGGTTGCTCTGAGGTTGTTCACACAAGCTGGGCATGCCCCATCCTTGGAAGTGTTCCAGGCCAGGCTGGATGGAGCTCTGAGGAACCTGGTCTAGTGAAAGGTGTCCCTGCCCGTGGCAGAGGGTTTGGAACTAGATCATCTTTGAGGTCCCTTCCAACCAAAGCCATTCTGTGATTTTATTCTATGATTCTTTGATGGATGGGATCTCCTGCAGGGAGTTTCCCTACAGTTTCTTACTGTTTTCTGTGTCCTCTTTCCCAATCCTCTCTGATGTACCTGGATGACCTTTTATGATGGTATCTCTCCAAAGTCTGCATAGTCTCTTATGGAAGGGGAAAGAAGACAAAAGATGTCAGAGGTGTTGAAGCCACTTCTTCCTGGTCCAGCCACAGCACTGGTGCCTCAGGGCATCTGTGCACACTCCCAGTGTCAAAACCCCTCACTGGCATGTCCTGCTCTGTCCAACCTCATCCCCAGTTCCTAGTCCTGGTTTCTTACCTGCCAAAACTTGGCACTTTCCTACAGCCCCCCCACACAAAATGCTGCTTCACAGGGTAACACCTTCAGAGCTGATTGCCCTGAGTCCACCACCAACTTCTGTAAAGGAGGTTTGCATCCTCACCCAGCTCTCTCCAGTAAGCACTTGGTTACCTGCCTGGCACAAATCAGTGCCTGTCAGATATTAAATGAGAAGGATGGAAGCAACTGAATTTGTTTGTGTTTAAGCCACAGAAGGCACAGTTTTCTTTTCTTTTTTTTTAATAGTGTTTGCCAGTTTTAGCATGAAAGGTTGAAAAATGTCATTAAAATGAAGAATGGCCACAAGGTAATAAAGAAACAATCTTCTTGGTTTAATGACTTGAGCTAAAAGCTAAATGACTGTAGCAGCTCAGATTGTAAAAGCAGTGGGAAATTTAATGAACAGTGACCCCACAGGAAAGTCAATCTGTCTGTTAATGTTTAGTTTTGTCATTTCTTCTGAAAAGTAATAAACCTCTATTATATAATCTATTGGTTACAGAACCTGGGGTCTGTTAGGCTCCCATTGAGCTTAACTCTGCCAATCTGTCTCAGGTGAAATTACTGACCTTCCCCATGAAGTAGATAAACATCCCAAGCAGGAAATAACTGTGCAGGTACTTGGGGAAACAGCTTTGGTTGTGGGAAAAGGAAATTGTCATGAACTTGACTGCAGAAGGTTTAAATGGTTTGCAAACTCCCTTAATGATAAGCTGATTCAGCCAGTTAAATTATGTAAAATATAATGAATGAAACTGTGATTAGTCAGTAGTGGCTGTTGCCCCAGTTCTGTAACGTGTCATTCATCTGGATGCTGTGGAATATTTACTGCAAATCTTGAAGCAAAGGTGGTAATCAAATAAGAGATAAAAATATGAACCTCTTTGCTTACGTTTAGCTCCTGAGAATATGTATTTACTTAACCAGATAGTGCGAAGAGGCATGTTGAAAGTTGGGTGATTTAGAGAAGTGTATTTTAGCTGCAGCAAACTTCGGGTAGCACCATCCACACAGGTTGCTGCTGTGAGCACAGACCTGGAAGAGGCTGGAGCAGTCTGCTTCTCTCCCCTGCCACAAGACAAAACCAGCCTTGTCCTATAAAGTTCTTCATTTGGGCTAAAGTTTCAGCTTGGCTTTGGTTTAGTCTTATCTACTTCTTAAATCAGAAACTGATCCTGTTTGTTTGTGCTTTGTCACCAGCATGTTTCAGTGGCTTTGCACAGCAGCTCGTGCTGTGAGAATGGGACTGTGTGTGGGTGGGAGGTCACTTTGGAAGTGGCTGAGCTGACAAAACTCTGCAGGCTTTGCCTCTCGTCTTTTTTTCAGCAGTTAAACAGTGGCAATTATCCAAAATCCAACCTCTGCCTGTGCACATCCATCACGGTGTTCAAATTTAACTGGAGATTTGTGGATTGTTTACAAACTGCATGTCACACTAAATCTGTATTTTCTTCTTTATGATGCTTTAATAAAAAATGTGTAGCCCTATTTACACATGTGTCTTGCAGGAAACATTTCCTGTAAGTCCATTCAACTTTATTTTTGCTTAAAAGTCTATTGCAATTTGCTGTCAAATATTTAACACAAGTAAAGAATCACATTTTAAAAGTCACTGAACTTTTTATAATTTCCATCATTTTTCCCCTCTTTTCTCTTTTTTGTTGCTGGCTGGCATTTGGTTCTGAGGGCTGGAAAAACTGCTTTTCTCAGTGGTAATGTCCTTTCCCATTAAGCAAACCTTGTTGATGTAAAGGAGATTTTCCATCCAGTGGTTTGTTTGTGCTGAAGTATACTGAAAAGTTGTGCAACTTAGTCTGGAGAAGGCCACTGTTTTCATGAAAAGAAAATGAACCTATAAATGGTCATACTGGTCTCCAGGCTGTCTTGTTACCACAGCAGCCCCAGGGCAGAGCCAGGATGGGAAACGTGACCAGGGGCCACCACAGACCCCAGGGGGGCCAGCCATGGCTGTGGCTACAGGACAGCTCTGTGGCTAAGCCAGGGGCCCAGTAGGTGAAGCTGGGACAGCAGGGTCTGCCCCCAGACCAGGACAGAAGCCCCCAGTGCTCCTCCTCACTGGCTTTTCCTACTGGACCCAGCTCTAGGGAGGGGCTGCAGAGCCTCAGGCATCCTGGCCCAGGACTGGGCAATGGTTTGGTCCCCATAACCAGCAGGATCCTCTTTTTGGTGCTGCCTGTTGCCTTCTGCCACCTCTGCCGGGGTGTGATGGGGCAGACAGGGGCATGGCAGCCTCCCAGCCTGGCCCCAGTGTGCCCTTTGTCCCTTTGGCATGCCTGATGCATGACTATTTCCACTCAGGCTTTAATCTGCCTACATTCTCATCAGAAATATTTTCTCTCTCCTGGCAGCATTGAGTGTGTTCCATGTGTGCAACCAGCAGCAGCTGCTCAGTGCCCTCCACACTGGGCTGTGCCCAGGCTCAGCTGCACTGCTCCCACCTCACCTTTTTCTGGGCACAGCTTACTGATGTCTTTCCCAAAGTCACTTTGGAAACTACAAACTTATTAAAGAGCCCTTTCAAGTACCCCGTGTGGGGAAAGATGCCACATCAGTCTCCTTCGTGAGAGTACAGTGTCTCTCCAGCCAGCAGAAAAGTTTTGGGAGGTAACAGTGATGCCTGGCCAACTGTGGTGTCCAACAGGAAGTCAAAACAAAACAGAGAGTAAATTAATTTTTAATTTTTCGTGATGGCAGCACAGCCATTTCTCACAGCAGGGCACAGAATCATTAGGGACCAATGTGTCCAGAAGTTCTTCATCCAGGCAATTTTCTGAGTACAGTTTTTTCCAATCTTGTAAGGCTTGTTCCCCATTCCACGCCAGCAGTGCTGCAATCCCTGTGGCATAAATGACTCTGCTCTCCACCATCCCCACTGCTGACCTGGGAGGGTGGCAGCTCATCTTCTCGGGTAATGACAGCCTCGTGCGTCTGCCTAACGCGGGCTGTGCAGGGACACGTGCACCCGCCACAATTTCACAAACGGTGACTAATCAAGCTACTTAATTCCTCCATTCCACAGAGCTGCCCAACAGCTTATAGCAATTAAACAGCGAGAGGTGTGGGAGGAGCACACGCACTAATGGCTGTGCCACGCAAAAAATGTTGACCCTTTGGTGGCCATGGGCCTGGCAGCGCTTGCAGCCCAGTTGCTGCTCACACTGGAGCAATTGGCTGCAGGCTGACACTGGGGGAGCCAGTGCTGCCAGGCCTCCCTGCATCCCTGCCTTCCTGTCCTCATCATCTGCTGCTTATTCTGCTGCAAACAGAGCAGCCACAGCCGGCAGGGTCCTTTATCTCACCTTACTTATTCACTCCTTTTAAGCAGTTGCTTGTAAGAATGTTTTTCCACCTTCCCACAGCGTTCCTCAACACTGCTGATGTGGTTCTTCTCTCATTTACCTGTCAAGATGTGCTTAAGGACTCTGCATTCTCCCTTCTAATGGCTGGTGACACTGCAAATCACTACCAGAGCCTGCAGCTGGCCAGTAACTTGTGTGTAATGCAAAGCAAAGAGAAATCACTCGTGTATAACTTAATCACTCAGAACAAATATTTCAGCTGTCTCCCATAAGACAGCTGCAACATATGCACAATCTTTTGGAATATAAGACAGAATATTAAATCTGTGGGAAAGAAAGCATTTTGGTTGGTGTTATCAACAGTGTGTAGCACATGGTAAGCAATTTCCACTCAAGTGGAAGACAAACCTTTTATAGACCACAGTGATTTCCTGTCAGTGGCGCTTTCAAAAAGCTCATTTGGATCGAGCAGGTTAGGAGGTGACACAGACATTTGTCAGCCAAACAAAAGAGATTACAGACCCGAGGGTGAGATACAAAATAAGGTATTTAATTGCATAAAGGTCAATAAAGTAACACACAAACCTGTAGTATTGTACTCAAACTGTCAGTCCTATTAAAACAGCTGATAAATACCCTGACCAACCCCCTGAGGATGAGTTGTAGCACTGAGCCTCCAGTTTAATTGTCTGATAGAGTGTCCAAGATACAGAAAAAAATGGTTTTCTTTGGATGTTTAGGTGTTCTAGATTGCCTAGCAGCACAGGGCCATATTAACTTCTGCTAGATGAAATTTAATGCAGACTGATTACATTTTACTGCTATAAGCAACACTTTAAAAGAGTAAACGCTCTTTCTATAAATACCACACGTATACTGCAGCACGGAATTCCCGGGAGCGGAGCTCGATCCTTTCCTGTGAGAGAGGCAGTGGGATGGATGTGTCTGCATTGCCCCCTCGTGGGACGAGCCTGCAAACAGCAGCTGAACCCGGAGCTGCCGCCCGGCGTCACTCACGGGCTCCAGCGGCCCGAGCTGACAGCCAGGGGCTGTCCTGCCTTGGGGGGAGAGAGTTCAGAGATCTGCACGTGGTAAATATTTACTCAAATAAGTCCATTTCCCCCTATACCTTCTCTTCCTGCATTTCTGTAGGACAAAGCTCCGAGGCTATGCCCCTGCCAAGATTGCAAAAATTGCCCTGTAACATCACAACAATAAGCAGCATAAATACGGTACCACTCCTATCCCAAATCTCTTTCTGCAGGACTTGATGTCCCAAACAAGAATTAAAGAGCAGGAGGATGAGCAGCACTGTTGGGTGGCACAGAGCCCCTGCCAGAAGTGAAGGGAGCACACCAGGGATGAAAGTCTACATACAGATCCATTTTACTGTGCTGGGAATGATGCCATCTATCACACAGAGTGCTGCAATTGCCTCCCACAAAGCTGAATCTCATCTCTATTCTGTCCTGCTCTTCTGGGAATTTTAAAGAAGCGTTTTCCTGTCTAGCCAAAGCACTTTTGTCACCCGCACTGAGTTGTCTGAGTACTTCATAGTCTCTGAAATATTTATCCTCTCACTTTGCTTGTCAGGTAAGAAAATTCTCCATTTTGCAGATGACAAAGTGAGCACATGGATTAATTCTCAGTTCCAAAAAGAGATTTATGTATGCAAAGTGGTGCTTAGGCAGAATTTAAGAGTCTATATCCAAAATGTACATTGTGAAAAGCCCTGTTCAAGGACTGGAGGTACCTGGTGGCATGCAAGGAAGTTGTCAGGGAGTTCCCTTCTCTGTCTGAGGGAGAGAGAAAGTGACAGCAGTTCAATTCCTTGTTATGAGCCATTTATTTCTGTAGTATGGAATAAAATTTTCTAAAAACTGCATTCAGATAGGACTTCACATCCAGGCTGTGCTACTCGTAAATACCTTGGGGTGGAGGAGGAGCAGCTTACAACGCTCCCAGTGGGGAAAGAATCAAGGTAAGATCTTGTCCTACCCTGTTGTGAGGAGCTGAGGGAAATGCTGTCTCTCTTGTTTTATCCCCAGGGAAATTCTCCCCTGAGAGCTCCCCTGCAGCACCAACAAGCACAGCACAGGCCCTGGCTGAGCTGGGCTGACCAGCTAGGCTTATGCTGAATTTCTGAGGCTGTTTGGGGCCTGCCCAAATTCAGAATTTATTTCACAAGTCTGAGCTATCTTTTAGCTCACTTAAAAAGACTTTATCACAAAGCACAATGTCCTACTTCTGACTGATAACAGAGAGCACTGCTGTGGGAAACACCAAACCTGCATCCTAGGCTCTTCTAATCCCCTAAAAAGTTGAGTGTCCACCTCCCTGAGAATACAAAAATGCCCTGAACATCAGGTGCTGCATATTTGGGGTGGGAATGGTCCTGATTACTCTTGGGCCACTGAGAAAGGCAGGACTGCAGCAGCTGCAGCAGAGAGCAGCCATGACCCAGGGCTCAGTGGGCTCTGTGTTTTCTGGGGGCAGAGCTGTGGCTCCCACACTAGGGCGTTTTTCTCTGTTTTATAAGTGCTGTGTTTCAGGTTTCTCACTAGCCTAGGGAACCACACAGTGCCCCTCCCCAGGTCAAGTGCCTACAGCCAAGGCTACTGATCCAGTCCCCTGCAGGGACCTTTGCCTTCTGCTCTCACAAGTTCACACTTCTGACTACAGAGCAGTCTGAGCTCATTTAGAGGTGACAATCACCTCTGTGCAAAATGCCCCCGTGAACTGGCAGCTTTTCCTGTAATGCAGAGCTATTTGTTCAAATGACAGGAAGGGTGATACTGGTTTGAGAATCAGCCTCCTGGGCACCTTTTTTAATCCCTGGTTATGGAGGACAGCAGGCAAGACACTGCAGACACGGAATCCCTCTTTCTCCAGGGAAACATCAGAGCAAGGTTTAGTTCCCTTGGTGTTTCTCAAGGACTAGTTTAAAACTCTCCTGTGCTCAGCAGTTTGGCTTTTGGACATTCCCAGCTGGAAGCCTGATTTTCCTGTCTTCGGTGGAGAGTGACTGTCACCCCACCAAGTCACTCCTGCAGATGGCATGGCAGGGCAGGTGCTGACAGCAGCTGTGCCCCAGCTGCTCCTCTCGGTTCCTACTGCCCATTGCTGGGTGCCTGCTCAAGTGCTCTCAGCTGCTGAAAGCAAACAGCCACAGTGGACAGAGAGCTTTGTTTTCTTTATTGCATTTGGGACAAATAGTGACTATAGAAACCATCTCCCCTAAAAAATCCTGTCTGACAAAGGTTATCCATGTAGCTTACTAACAGCATTTAATATTAGGCAGCTAATTTAGACATCTAAACTGACAGACTGTCCTACTTCATTTCCTTTGTCTGGTGTGTGGAGAAAGAAAAACTCACCCAGAAACTTTTCAAAGCTGAAACTAGAAGTCAGGGACTGTTTAAAAGTCAGTGCTGAGTTACATTAAAATGCAGTGGAACATCTGGATTTTCTTATTTGTCCTCTAAAGGGCTCTCTCCTCTGCAATGGTAGGAATAGGCACATACAAGATTAGGCAGCTCCTTCCATTAAGTATTGTGCCATTCTCCAAAATGTGACTGTGTGAAGAGGAACAGCATTAGCACTTTTCTACTTGATAATGCCACTCAGCAGGAAGGGAAATGTTACATTAGAAAACAGATACTGATTTTATGTAGACTGCAGGTATCTTCTTTGGAAGCTTCATGAACCAAATCACTTGGGAGTTAATTCAAAGCCCACAAAAACAAGATCACTTTTTACTATGTACATGTCTTATTATGTATATGTCTTTAAGGAGATGTTTAAGGACATCTCTATTCAGCAAAGCACACTAATGTACATTTAAATCCCACTGAAGGCCAATACTCCCCCATAAGCTTATTACTGAACTGCAATTTTGAAATACATCATCACCTCTGTTTGAAATCTTTCCTCACTTTGGAACTCTGCTGTTTCAGAAAGAAAAGCCATATGGAACTAATCATGCACATTTTGTCTAGCAGATAGGCATTATGGCAGATTGTGTTTCCCTTCAAGTGCTTGTCCATATGAGCAGGCAAACTGTGGTGTGCATATAGCTGAACATACAAGACAAGATTTTTAGCCCTAACAACATCCACACTGATGTACCTCCTGCTTAGATGCATAATTATGAGATGAGCACACTCATCACTGCCTATCTGCCAGCCAAATGAAGCTTCTTTTCTTGCTTCTTTTACTTTTCATTTTCCTTTTCCTGCTCTCACAAAGACCCTACTATTTTTTAGCTTGTTTTCTCCTTATTTGCTTTCATTTAGTGATTGGTCTTTCCTCCTTGTCTGCTGGCTCCTCACTCAGAAACATAGAGTTCAGATTACAGGAGAGAGATTTCTCTTTCTGGCAGATATTCCATACACCATTACATTGCCTCACAGAAAAGTATGTTCCTGGGAAGTAAATGATCTCCTGAAACTTCAGTATTGGCGTACAGAGAACAAAGAGAGGATGAACACTGCAGGATTTCTGCCAACCATAACCCCAGGACTGGGAAGGAGGCATCAATCACCACTAATCCTTGTATGTTGAACTGTCTAAGTCAGACACCACTGAAGACCAAATAGTAAAGTTTAATCAGCTCACAAAGTACTGTGGTTCTTTCTGTTTAAAAGGTGATGGGTGTAGTTCCAACTCAAATTGGCAAAAAGTCTGACATTGTGTCATTTTTTGCTCATGTCACAGCACTGGGCCTACAAGGCAAACTCATCTCAGTTACTTTCACTTAGGGCTTCTTAGCACGAGGCATTCTGAGTACTTTTTGTTCATGTGTTTGGACTATAAAGACAAGACATTCATCCCAACTCTTGCAAATAGCCCTAAGCACTTTGTAGTGACACAAATTCACACTTATAGAAACACATCTAGGACGGATAGGTGTGTATATTATTTTCTAACGAAAAATTTTATTTTGAATATGTGAACAGCATTTTGGGAGTTGAATATTGCTCTAAGTGCAAAGGTTTGTATTAATCCTTGTCTGTCAAACAAAAGAGAAAGAAAATTCAAGATCAAGACAGGTAAAATTTCTCAAATGTGTCCTAAAGTATACTTCTATGTACCAGGCTCCTCTGTGATTAAAGCTGTATATCTGAGCACTCTCCAGTTCTCTAAACTAGTGAATCACAGAGACTCCAAAGCTCTTTGTTCATTAGCATTTTTCCCTGAATTGCATTGCATTAATAAATACTTGTCCAACATGGAATACTGGATGCCAGGAGAAGGTAATATGGAGGAACTTAAATTTCCCACAGGGCAGATGGATATGAAGGGAGAGGGTAGGAATTTATGGCAGGGTAAAATCGGAAACGTTTTTCTAATGGCCACCATTTGGATTAGACAGAGGATTGCAGTGTCAAATGGGCTTCCAGCAGAGTGAGATGGAAAAGTTTGGGGTTTTTTAGAGCATTAATTTATCACATACCTGTACTTGTGAGTGGTGTATAGCTATTTCCCTTATACATATGTAAGGGAATGAAAAGGGTATGTTACCAACATCATAACCAAGCATTCATATTTTACAGTCCCAGCTGGGACTGAATGAATATTTTATGGACTGAAAAGGTAGTTTGGGGTCACTTGGCACAATTCACATGGCAGATGATTGGGAACTGGCCTCAATTCAAGCTGTAAGGTTTGCAGTGAGTGAGAAAGGAATTGAAGGAAGTAGGTGTGTGCACTTCCACGTACACTGCTGCAGAACCTGGCCTTGAAAATTCTCATTGAGGCTGCCAATTTTATATAAAATACCTAAAAATAATTGACATAATGACTCAAACTCATGTTTTCTGTCAGCAGGTCAGCTGTAGGTGTGCTTAGGCCCTAATTCTGGCCAAAGAATAAATTTACTTCACCAGGACCAAGCAGCAATGGTGATGCTTGCCCTTGCTTTATAACTTGTACAAGGGTGGGGGGTAAACAGACCTTTGAGAGAGAACAAGCACTGATCTAAATCTGAATCAGGTCTATTAATCAAGTAATGAAAAGTTCCTGAAAGCAAAATGTATTTCCATTTTTCAGTGGTCTAAAATACAGGGAGGTTGAGTGGATTTGCAATATTTTTATTGTTTGGCCACTTCAGTGAGAAATCAACATTTGAAAAACATGAGTTAGTAGAAACTCTCAGCAAGCTTTTAATTAATAAGAATAGGAATATGGCAAAAATATTCTTTTATATTTTCCAGGTGAGTTATGTTATGTTTTTTAAACTGCTGTTGAATTTGATCATTTTAACAACCTTCTCCATAGGTTGCAGAGCTTTCCTCAAAGAAGAAACAATAATTAATCTCCCTTATACAGAATGAAAAGATGGTTCAATGGTTCAGCTTAAGCCTGAGAGCAGAAAAAATGTGCTGCACTCTCTGAGGATGTGAAGAGAACAATGTCTAAAGGAATTAGTCTGGAGCAATGAAATAATTGTAAAATATGAAAATTATTATTTTATCTTGGTTCTTTTGTTTACCTTTGTCTCATTTTCCAAATGGGTTGCTGCATTTATTCAGTACATTTTAAATTTTAAACAGCCAGGGTGCATATGGGAGTATGTGTTTGACAAACGTGATAAATAAAATTAATGTAAAATATAAATTTTATATTTTAAATTTATAAACAAAATTTTATTAAAAGTTTATTTATAGTTCTAATTCTCAATTTTTGCATTCCTTGCAATAAATATATAAAATATAAGTGTGACATTTCATTCTTTGATTGCTTCAGCCATTACTCAGTGATGTTAAAAAAGTCAAATATGGAACTGAAAGTGGTCAATTTATATCTCATTTGAAAAAGCTCAGTACCAAGTCAGAGGAATTCACATAAGCCTTAGTTTGACTTGCAAAAAATAAAACGTCACTTTTATATGTCTCAATAATATTTCACTTTTAATTCAAAGATAATATTACTCTTTATCATGGGAAATTAAAATATAATCAAATCACAGCAAGATTTCAGAATATTTTTCACCTGAGCATCTGTCAGGTCCCATGAGGGAGGTCCTGGGCCTCCTGCTCTGAGATAGCAAAATGTTGAATCTGGAGAGGGCAGGCCTGGACTGCCTCCTCTGGGATAGCTGATGAGGATACCTTTGGACTAAATTAAGGCAAAACAATGCCAAACGACCAATTAGAAAGTTTTAGCTATGGAAGCAGCAATTTAAACTTTTAAATCTTATGATAGGTTGAACAATCCATGTCAGCAACAACTTAAAAATTCTGAACAGCCCGCAGCATCATCAAGTTAAACTCCATTGAACAGCCTGTAGTAGCAGCACATTAAACTTTTAAAGAGAAAGAAATGAAGAAGGAAAGACATGAAAATTAGAGGTAAAGGATCTGTGCCACACCCAGGGTTCCAGCACCATCTCTGGTGTGGATCCTGCACATGCTGGGTGCACACACAGCCCCCTCAGCAGTGCTATTTACAGAGCAGTCCTTGTGCAGGCAATTGTGTTATTCTCAAACTTTTCAGAAGTGGGTTGGGTTTTCTCATAGTTTCAATTCCCCTGTCAGAGACACAACTACAATGCTCTCCAAATCTGGTTTTAGAAATAGTTACCCAAGATAGGGAGGGTGGTCTCAAAAAAGCACTATCCTGCCTCCAAGACCCTCTTTCCTAACACCACCTTACCCCGTTGGCATGGTAACAATCCTTTTCTCCTCTGCCCAGTGTTCCAGACATGAACACTTTCAGGTTTACATTAACTCTTTCAGGATTTCAGCCTCTCACAGCAGCTCTCCTCTTTAAGATGAAAACCACGTCCTATTCTCCCTACCCTGTAACTGAGAAATTGCCACAGACACTGAAGGCACACAGCAGACCATTGGCTAAGGCAAGAATTGAAAAGACCTTCTCTGATTTGTGAATCTATATGCCAGCCACCTGATTAACTTTTATTCCAGGAGCAAATATTCAATCTTTATTATGTGCACTGCAGTACAATCGAGGAAGCTACAGGCAGAGGGGTGAAACATTGTTTTAGGCACTTTGACAACACAAGCAAAAAATACAGTATAGCAGGGGGAAATGGAAGATGGAAGACCAGTGCACAGCAGCATATTTGTTTCTGAGGGCATTTTTCTTTGCTTTGTCACATATCCTGACAATACTACAGCCTTAAGATGAATCTAAAAGACTTAAAGTTTGTTTGGACAAACTTTGGTTGATGAAATAACAACTCTGAAAGTAATCAGCAGCCACACAGAACACACACAATGATTTGGGGTTTTTTTGACTTAGATATATACATAGGAAGATACATGGAAAATGACTGGAGTTGTCAAATGAAAATCAAGTGAGGATTTGCATTGAGCCTAGTAATCACATTAGACTGCTACAATAGAATCACAGATGCAAGGAATCGTGTAGGTTGGAAAAACCCCTAAGATCCAACCATTAACCCAGGATTCCCAAGTCCAGCACTACACCATGTCCCTAACTGAAATATCACCATGTATTTTATTTACCTTCAGGGATGGTGACAGCCTCTTCCCTGGGCTCTTCTTGTTCTAATGCTTGACAACACTTTTGGTGAAGAAAAATTTCCTGCTATCCAATCTAAACCTCCCCTAGCACAACTTGAGGCCATTCCATTTTGTCCAGTTGCCTGTTACTTTCACAAGGTACCACATCCCACCTGCCTAAAACCTCCTTATAGGTAATTGTAGAGTGACAAGGTCTCCCCCAAGCCCCTATTTCTCCATATTAGACATACCCATGTCCCTCAGTCACTCCCCATAAAACAGGACTGGCCCCAGTGCTGAGCCCTGGGTGCCACTCCAGTGTCTGTCCCCATCTGGATGTGACTCCATTCCCCATTCCTCTCTGGGCCTGGCCCCACAGCCAGCGTTTTACCCAGCAAAGAGCACACCCATCCAAGCCATGAGCCATCTCTGGGAGAATGTTGTGGGAAATAGTGTCAAAGGTTTTACTAAACTCCTGAGAATCAGAGCCCCCAAACTCTCCCTCATTTGCTGAGTGGGTCATCTTGTCCTGGGAGGAGATCAGGGTAGGGTAGCAGGCCTTACACTAAAGTGTAACAGGCCTTAATTCAGATCTTCCTCCTCCTCTTTTGTCACTGTGTTTCTCCCCATCCATTAAAGGCTGGAAATTCTCCTGAGCTCTCCTTTCATCACCAATGCACTTATGGAAGTAGTTTTTGTTGTCTTTTAGGGCACTTTTAGGCCAAATTAACTTCCAGTCATGCTTTGGCCCTTCTGATTTTCTCCCTGCACAACCCCACGAAGGCTGTGCAGTGCTCCTGAGTAGCTGCCCCTTCTCCAAAGGTCATCAACTCCCTGGCTCCATCTGAGTCCCACCCGGGTTCCATCCCAGGGCCGGGCTGCCGGGCGGGGTGCGGCCGTGGAGCCCCGGTGTCTGTGACACCAGAGGGGACTCGTCCCCAGAGCCCGCGGGCGGCAGCGCCAGCGCCGCAGTGCGGCTCCAGGCAGCGCTGGGTGCGGCTGGGGGGCAAGGCTGGGCCGAGCCAGGGCCGGGCCGGGAGCACCAGCACCTGGGGAGCTTCCAAGGCTCGGGAGAGGGAGCAGGGGCTGTGGGGAGCACCTTGGGCAGGGCGGGTGCCACCACTGGGGCCAGTGCCCTGTCCCAGAGCCCCACATTTCCTGCCCCTGCTGCCCCAGCCACACTCTCCCTGCTACCCGACCCCACTGAGCCCCTTCTCTCCCTCCTCCTCCTCCAGGCCATGGCTGGAAAGTTCACTAAAATCCTGCTGGTGCTGGCCATCCTCCAGTACACACTGAGAGCAGATGCCCAGGCAGTGAAGGCCACAGCAAACGTTATGACACAGCATGAGGAACAGTGCAACCAGGAGATGACTTGGCTGGTGAGAAAGATTGTAAATCATTCAAGTGACTGGGCAGCTGGGAATAACTCCTGGTTAGTCTGTGAACAGCAGGGCAGTCCTCTAGCATGGGCTGAGTTCAACAGTGCCTGCATCCTGCTTGTGTCCTGCTGCCCAGGTGTTGTTTCCTGCCTTCTCCTCATCTCTGTTTTCCAGTTCAGGGGCCTGGTACGAAGAGAGCAACTGGCCTTACTCTAAAGACTGAGGCAAAGAAGGCATTAAATATCTCAGTCTCTTCTTCATTCTATCTCACTGTATTTCATCCCATGCAGTAAAGGATGGAGATTCTTCTGAGCCCTCCTTTTGTTGCTAATGAATTCACAGAAACATTTTTATTCTTTTATACGGCAGTTAATATATAACCAGATTGAGTTCTATTTGTGCTTTGGCCCTTTGACAGCTATGCAGTGCTCCTGAGTGGCTGCCCCTTCTTCCAAAGGTTGTAAAGCCTCTGGTTCCATGTGATTTCCATCCAAAGCCCCAGCCGGATGGGCAGGGTGTTGCTGTGGGGCTCCAGAGTCTCTGACATGAGAGGAGGGGGATACATCCCCAGATACCCCATTTGGCAGTGTCACTGCTTGAGGCAGCAGCGAGTGGGGCAGGCGGGGGAAGGCTGGGTTGAGGGACAGACAAGAAGCACCAGCACCCAGAGGATCTTCTAAGGTTGGAGAGAGGGTGCAGGGGCTGTGGAGATAGTTTTGGGAAGCAAAACACAGCAAGCACAGAGGTACCCAGGGCTGCCAGCTACAGCCAGTGCCTGTGGGGATGTGCCCCCATCCCCAAGGAGTTCCCCAACCTTCTCCTGGCTGCCTCCAGGCTCCTGCACCCCCTGTCCCAGCCATCCCTGGGTCCTCCACCTCCTGCCCCCAGTGCCCCAGCCACTGCTCCATCACCCAGCCCTACTGAGCCCCTTCTTTCCCTCCTCCTCCTCCAGGCCATGGCTGGAGGCATCACCAAAATCCTGATGGCAGTAGGCATCTTCCAATACGCACTGAGTGTGGATCTCCCAGCAGTGAAGGTCACAGAAGACCTCCTGAGGCAGCATGAGGAGCAGCGCAGCCAGGAGATGGCCAAACTGCACAAGATGAAGCAGAGGATGCAGGAGCAGAGCAGACCCACCCAGGAAAGCATGATCCTCTCAGTCTGCCAGGAGTGGTGGTTCTGGAACTGTGTCGAAATCATCCTCACGCTCTTTGGGATCTACTGGCTGCCCAGTCAGAAGAGAGCCGATACCTGCAGTGCCCAGGAGCAGATGAAGGGGGACAAGCCCTTGGATAAGGTAGGGACCTTCGTTGCTTTTGCCTTGTCCTTCCCACAAACAACGTTCTGACAGCTGCATCCAGCCATGGGAGCTGGCAGCACCTATAAAGTCCTGAGCACCTGCAAGGACAATATCCTCAACTGCCTGCTGCTGAGACCAACCACTGCACTTTCTCCACCAGAGCTGGGCACTGGGGAAGGTCTGCTGATACCACTGCAGCCATGAGGAGCAGCAGCCACAGAATGTACCCTGCTTCCTCCTCTCCCACCTGAGGAGGCAAACAGTCCAAATCCCTGCTTCCTGCTCAGCCTCTGCAAATAGTCCCAGTTGTGATGCTCTCCCTGCCAGGAGATGCAGAAGAGATTTCCTGCTTGTCCATCTGTTAATAAAATTGTTGATTTGCTTTGAGAAATCCAGTGTCTGTGAGGGTCTGGGCAAGACTGTGTTGGGGGATGGCTTCATCTCCCCTCTGTAACAAAGAGATGAAGTTTGTGTTACCATTGATATCTGCAGTGGTTATACTTGTGCTTAGGCACTTGGCACCTCCCTTGTCTTCTCTCCTCCTGGTGTTCTTGCCATCTCCTCCCAGCATCCTTTTCCATGCCTTGGAATACCTCTGAATTTGCTTCAGAAGATTCTGCTGAAATCAGCAGTTCCACCATAGAGTATTTTCCTCAAGCTGTTCTTTATAGGATGGTTGCTCCTTAAACTGAAATACCCAAAGGCCTGTGGAGGCCATTGCATCACCTATTTCTGACCATCAGATCTTGACCCACAGCTGGAGGCTCAGACACCTCTGGACACGGTTTGATGGGTGCTGGGAGGCAGCCTTGTGCACACAGACCTCCTGCTCTTCTCCCTGCACTCCTCTCCCAAAGTGGGAGCATTGCCTGTGCCTCCCAGGCTCTGAGAAGTCACTCTTGGCACAGGCAGAGCTGTGTCTTTGGCCCAGGTGTTCAGGCCTGGCAGCAGTGGGGCTGCAGGAGAGGCCTGTGTGAAGAGAGAAAATGTTTCAAGGGGGAGTGAGGAGGAAGGAAAGAACTGTGAGAGACAGGGAGGAGGAGGAGGAGGAGGAGGAGGAGGAGGAATCAGTAGTAAAAATGTCATTTCCAAATAAATGCTTTTAGGACTAAACTGACATGGCAATCAAGTATTATTAGCTTTTCATGTATTTATTGAAGTTTTACACTTTTATAGTTTCATGTGTCAAGGGACCTGAGTATGGTCTCATGGTCATCTTCATGGATGTCAGTCCTGAAAGCAGGCATGCCAGTTCCCTGTGCACTGTCGTACAGGGAATAAATGCACAATAAAATGAAAAGCATTTTCATTCCTATCTTCATTAAACACAGTGAATATCAAGACATCCGCAGTTTGTATGTATAACTGAGAACATTTCACATGTCAGCCTGTAAACAAAATACAATATGCATTTTTAATTCTGGGAGAATGTCACTACCCTATAACTTTATTAGTATTTTAATTAAGATGCCTCAAAGAATAACAGAGAACCCTGGACAAAGGGATTGAATGTGCCTTAAGCAGGTTTACTGACAATTCAGAACTGGCTGAACACGAGCCAGCAGTGTGCCCTGGTGGCCAAGAAGGCCAATGGCGTCCTGGCCAGGATCAGGAATAGTGTGGCCAGCAGGAGCAGGAAGGTCATTCTGCTCCTGTACTTGGCACTGGTGAGGCCACACCTCAAGTGCTGTGTCCAGCTCTGGCCCCTTCAGTTTAGGAAGGACATTGAGTGCTGTGTCCAGCTCTGGCCCCTCAGTTTAGGAAGGACATTGAGACCCTTGAGAGCATCCAGAGGAGGCAACGAGGCTGCTGAGGGATTTGGAACACAAACGCTGTGAGGAACAACTGAGGGAGCTGGGGTTGTTTATCCTGGAGAAAAGGAGACTCAGGGGTGACCTTATCACTCTCTACAACTCCTGATAGGTGGCTGTAGTCAGGTGGGGGTTGGTCTCTTTCTCCAGGCAGCAACTGACAGAACAAGAGGACACAGTCTTAAGCTGTGCCAAGGGAAATATAGGCTGGATATTAGGAAAAGGTTTTTTTACAGAAAAGGTAATAAAGTATTGGAATGGTCTACCTGGGGAGGTGGTGGATTCACCATCTCTGGATGTGTTCAAGATCCAGAGTGGATGTGGCACCTGGTGCCATGGTTTAGTTGAGGTTAGGGTTGGGTTGGACTTTATGATCCTGGAGGTCTCTTCCCACCTAATGATTCTGTGATTCTGTGAGTGGCCGATCCACCTGAAGGCTGTACTGCCATTTTGTGAGACCTTCATTGGCTGGAGAGAGGGGCAGAGAGAAACTTAATTAGGCTCGACAAGGGCAAATGTAGGGTTCTGCACCTGGGGAGGAACAGCCTCAAGTACCTGCACAGTCTGGGAGCTGATCTGTTGGAGAGCAGCTCTGCAGAGGAGGGCCAGCAAATCTTGGTGGATGACAAATTGACCACGAACTGCCAGCGTGTCCTTGCAGCCAGGAGAGCCAGTGGGCTCATGGGGTGCACTGGGAAGAGTGTGGGCAGCAGGTCAGGGAGGGGATCCTTTGCCTCTGCTCAGCCCTAGGGAGGCCACACCTGGAGTGCTGTGTCCAGGTCTGGCCTCCTTGGTACAGGAGAGACACGGAGCTACTGGAGAGGGTCCAGCAGAGGCCACAACAATGAGGAGGGGTCTGGAGCAACTCTCCTGTGAGGAGAGACTGTGGGAGCTGGGCATGTTCAGTCTGGGGAGGAGAAAACTGGGAAGGGATCTCATCAATGGATATAAATATCACAATGCATATAAATATCCAAGAGGATGTGCCAGACTCTTTATAGTGGCCCAGTGACAGAATGAGGAGCAATGGCCAAAAAATACAAAAAACACAAGTAGTTCTACCTCAACATGAGGAAGAAGTTTATGTCAAAGCTGGCAGGGCACTGAAACAGGCTGCCTGGGGTGGTCATGGAGTCTCCCTCTCTGGAGACATTCAAAACCCACCTGCATTCCTGCGTCACCTGCCCTAGGTGACACAGCTTTGGGCAGTAGGGTTGGAATGGGTGATTTCCAGAGGTCCCTTCTAACCCTAATGATTCTTTGATTCTGTAAAGTTGTAAAATTTATAAGAAACTGCTTGTGTGTGCAATGCCAAAAAGAAGCATAAAATGTAACCTTTTGAAAATCATCCTTTTTTTCCCTCTTTGTTGCTTTTTCTTTCCTTGTTCCTTTGCCTCTTCCCCTTCTTCTTCCCTTCCCCAGTTGTCTAGGTCCCAGAGGCCAATATTAGAAATACTCCAGTACTTCAATTCCCGGAGGAGCTGCCGGATTTCCCAGGACACGGGGATTATACTCCAGTACTCCAAATCCCAGGGGAGCCGCCAGATTTCCCAGGACACGGGGATTTTACTCCAGTATTCCAATTCCCGGGGGAGCCGCCGGATTTCCCAGGACACGGGGATTTTACTCCAGTACTCCAGTTCCCAGGGGAGCCGCCGGATTTCCCAGGACATGGGGATTTCCCAGGACATGGGGATTTCCCAGGACACAGGGATTTCCCAGGACACGGGGATTTCCCAGGACACGGGGATTTCCCGGGACACGGGGATTTCCCAGGTGCGCTTGAGGAACCGCGCGGCGGGCGCCGGGCCGGCCATGGCGGGATCTGCCCGCCAGGGGTCGCCCTTGTACCGAAGCCTGAGCTGCGCCGTGTGGGAACGGATCGGGAAAATCCCCGCGAATTCCCTTTGTAAGACGCTTTCCAGGACTATGTAAATATTGCTGCACAATCATTCCTTCGCTAAAGGAGGCAGTTTTAATGTAGTTTCTCCATTTTGAAATTATGCTGTTCCTTGATAGGACATAATTTGCTGATTAGAGATATGTTTGTTTAGCCGCAGTGCCTCAAGCTTCAAATTTGATTGCGTTCATTTTAATCACATAACTGATCTTATTTTCAGTAACACGGAGTTGTTTGTTCCAAACGCGTTTAGGAATCCTTATCTCAGTTATGTCACGTGCTGGAAGTGATATTACTAATTCCTAAAATCATAAAACCCCAACTTACACAGAAGAGAAAGTGCTGGAAGAAGGAAGCATCTTTTGAATTTATTTAAACAAAAAGGGCTCCATTTTAAGTCTTTAATCCTGCTTATGCTACCCTAAGGGACAGATTCCAAAACCACACACGATCCTTGTGCCTCTGATGTGAAAGACCTGTCAAATGTCACACACAATGTGACATGGATACGCTTGGCTCATGTCACATTGCCCCTGCCCATGGCTACATCTCCTTTCTCTGCCATGCTTTACCATGTCTTCTTTCTAGATGCAACCGACCCCCAGAAACTGCCAGCTGCTCCAGCTGCCATCCCTTATTCTTCCAGCCTGCAGGACAAGGGAGGAGAAAATAAACTAATTGAAGCAGTGGCACTTCACAGCACAATTTCCTGGCTCCTGCACCACCCCTTCTGCCCTGGGATCAGAGTGCCTGCTCGTCCTCTGCTTGGAACTCTTTCAGAAGAGAAAAACCTGAGCTTTCTGGGCCTGCAAGGCAAGCACTGAAGAGGATAAACTTTTAAAAAAGCAAGGCAGGAAGAGGTTTTGGTGATGGAAGAAATTCCACCTGGCAAGTCACCTTTAACAAAACTTGTCTTCCCTCTGCAGCATGCTGGAGACAGAGATGGATTTTCAGAAACCTTCATTTTCAGCCAAGGATTAAAGTGGGACCTACAAAGAAATAACTAATAATGTTACAAACACATGTAATCATCTGTCCCAACCTCAGATGTTTAACAGTCACATCTGTGAGCCATAGGATGAAGAACAGGGATCCAAGGACATCCAATGTCAGCAGCAAAATGTTGCTGGAGTTCCACAGACCTCCTTTCCCAGCCCACTTCCAGCCTGCCACCAAGGAGTGTCCATGCTCTCCAGGAGGTGTGTGCCAGGAATATGGGGCTGGAAGAGCAGGAGGTTCATTACCTTGTTCCAGAAGTTACTTAGATGCTGTTTTAGGAAGAGGTCATCACTGGGCCATAAGGCACTTGGAAAAACGTCTTCTCTCACCCTTCTCCATGGCAAGGGTGGGGAGAATGCCAGTGGAAAATTCCCATGCATAATGAGGTCAGATACACTAGCTTTTCCATTTTTTAACTACCCAAGCAGTGAAAAGCAACTGGAGTGACAGTCAAGGTTGCTCCAGACATAGCTGCAGGAAACATTATGCAAGAACAGGACCTTGATGTAAACAGGAGTTCAGGACCTTAATGCAAATGGGAGTCACTGAAAACATCAGGCTGATCTCCTCCTGAGATGGGGTTGTTCTAACCAGAAGAAATATTTGAAAGCTAACTCCATCTCCTGAGCACAACAATGCCTAAATCCAGGGGTGGATATGGGAACATGTGACTGAGCACCCCAGCTGGGCCTTGGAGCCTCAGAGCCAGCGTGGGCTGGAAGACAAAGTGACATTAAAGAGAGGGAACAGTCTGTGCCCTGGCCAACACGCAGAGGTTTAATTTCTCCCCAGTAGGTAACAAGCACCGACATCTGTGAAAGTCACTGCACAGGGAATAACAAACATCCAAATGTGGGGCACCCAGAGAGGCAGCCAGTCCAGCCCTGCCAGCAGCAGCAGCTGCACTCCAAACGCAAAGCTTTTATTGCAGTGACTATTGACCAAGCCCAGCACCCTTTTAGGAGAGGCTTCTAACTGTGTATTAGTGCCTGACTCGGAGAGCTGATGGCTTTGCTTCATAATTTGGCTCTGACATGGAGGAACAGAGAAGCAAGAGAAGGCAGCAAATGCAGGCAAACCCTTCTAAACTGGTTGTGATCCTCAAAGGTACTGTTGAGCCTCTTTACACAAATGATGAAAATGATGCTGTGGCATGAAAAAGGCTGGCTTTACTAACAGCATAGTGGAGACCTGCAAAGCACTAAACCAAGCACTAAATACATCCACATAACTGGATTCATTTGTTTTTAATGTACAATAATAAAAGTAATAATCAGAGAAAGGAAGGGCTCCATTACAAAATTATTTTCAGACTCACTACAAGTTTTATTTTCTAACTTGAGCTTATACATACATATATGTATAAAATGGAAGTTTATGTATAAATATTACATACGTATAAATTCTTTTCTCTGCATTGCCTTTTCATCATTAAAGAATTTGAATTATCTGCCTTACACAGAGAAGTTTTAATAACCATGTTTTATGGGAAATACAGTGGGTTTTTTCAGCCACTCTCTAGTATCACTTTGTGAAGCCTTAAGTGGGTTAAAATGCCCTTTAAACAGTCATAATTCTGCTTACTTCAGAGAAATCTCAACTTACAGAAAGCTGGAAGGGGGGAATCTTGTTCCAGAGCAGTATTGGTCTGATCTACTCAAGCATGAGCTTTTTATATCAAATCTGTAAGCAATAATTCTGACCCATATGGTTTACTGAATCAGAGCCTAATTTTGTAATATCTCATCCAAATTTATATCTTAGTACCTGAGCATTTTGCCTTATCAACTAGAATGTTGCCCTGCATAATTCATGAAGCCATGAATTATTTTTATATATCCTCTGCCTCTATTTTTTTTAAGAAAGCTGTTTGAAAACCAAACACTAGAAAAACAAAAATGCTTAACAGTGTTCTGAAACAAACTTAGACCATGATGTTGTGAACAGTACTGAGAGCAGTGAAGGACTATTCACACATGCAAGATAAATCCTAGATGTAAATATTTCCTTGATCATAGTTTACACACTAGAGGGTGTCTTGGAATTTCCTTCTGAGAATCCCCTAATTAGGGGCTTTTTTCCTCACAAAGTCCTGTACCAGGGTTTAAAGGATGAATGGAACCTGCAGCCTGGGTCTTCAAAGATGTTTATTCAATTTCTTATCTCAAAGTTTGCTGGCTGCCAAACACCAGGCTTAATGTGCTGAAAACTACAGCTAGCAAGGACCTCAGACAGAGGATCCAAGGTTGTTTTAAAGGTTTCTAACCCAATTAACTCTTAAAACCTGCTATATTTACAGTTTTGTGCCAGTAATCACTACCTACTCTCCACATGCAATTTCTACATCAAATCCATTCTACCAATGTCTCTGTGCCACCGTCACAGCAGAAGATGGAGTCGAAGGAGAAGAAGAACATGAGACACCACCCAAAATTCTCCATCTTGCTCTCATCTATCTCCCTTCTAAAAACCCAAAACTACAAATTTTCACCCTGTGACAAACTACATCACTATTTATTTCAAAGCTTTGTTGGTTTTAATTCATCTATAAGTGTTGGAAGTTTTTCCCATGGACTAAGGTCAAAGGCAATGCTTTCCTGGGGTCCCAGACAGGGTCTTGGACCACCCAGGGCAGTTCTAGGGGTTTTCCATGTGCCCTGGACTCCAACAAGGGTGGAAAAACAAAGTAAAATATTTTTGTTCATAGTCCAATAATAATACTTCACATTATTTTAATTTATAACTTAAAAATACCCATAAAACTTGCTCCTACTAAAAAAATGCAAATCAGAGTACAGTACCTTTAATATTTCTGTTACCTCCCTCTTGGATGCTTAACAAGCAAAATAGCATAAACTGCTACAGATGGATCTTTAGCACAGTTTAGCAGAGCTCTATGCATCCCATCAGAGCAGTACAGAGCAGTGAAATGAAGACAGACGGTGCAATAAGTGCAAGAGCTGTAAATGAATGTGAACAGAAATTGATTTTGAAATGTTCTTGGCACTTTCACAAGAAAATATTATCACTGTACTTAAAGAGAAGCATTCCATGCATTGTTTCAGGATTACTAAGAATAAACTCTGGCCTCCTTAATTATTTTCTCTTCTGAGACCTATTTTCAGTTCAGCTGCAACTTTTACATAAAATCCAAGCAAACTACTATGGATTGTCAAACTTAAGTAGAAGAAGAATTGTACGTGAGCACTGTGTGTGTTTCTGGGCTCCCCAGGACAGGACAGATACAGAGCTACTGGAGAGAGTCCAGCAAAGGATCACTATGATTTTAAAGGGCCTGAAACACCTCTCCCACAAGGAAAGGCTGAGAGATCTGAGACTGCTTGGCCTGGAGAAGACTCAGGGAGGGACCTCATCAGCACAGAGGAACACCTGGAGGGAAAGTGCAAACAGGACAGAGCCAGGATTTTCTAAGTAGTGCCCAGTGACAGCACAAGATGCAAAAGGCACAAACTGAAACACAGTTCTGTCTAAACATCAGGAAACACATTTTACTATGAGGGTGTCTGAGCACTGGCACAGGCTGTCCAGGGATGTCACGGAGTCTCTGTGCTCAGATATTCCAAAGCCATCTGGACATAGTTCTGGGCAACCAGCCCTAGGTGACCTGCTTGAGAATGGGAGGGGAGTTGGACCAAAGTGAGGCTGGACCACTTCCAACCTCAGCCATTCTGTCATCCCACACAGTGAACTGAGCTTTAAAATGTGTCAATCAAAAAAAAAAAAAAAAATCTTGAGTATCAACCTCATTCATTTTCAGTGTTAGTTAAGCCAACTGTTTCATTTTTAGAGTGGACAAGAACTATACACCCAAAGTCATGTTATTTTATGCTTTCCTAGGTTTGCAGCTGTAAGTGATAATGCATCAGCATCCCATGGAGAGCAGTCAGTATTCTGCAGATTTCTAAAAGCACCTAGACCAGGCTGCTCTCAGATGCACAAAGTTGGACCTATGTGAATTTGTATGATTCTGTGTTCCCTAACCTAGGCTGCTTACTTCTTAGGGAAAGCTGAAAACAGCTGGGCTAGAAGGTTCTCAGGAAAGGTCTCATATTAAAGTTTTCAATTCTGTAAACCCAGTTTTGTCTGACAAAAAAACCACCCAAAACCAAAAGCAAAACCAAAACAAACCCCACAAACCCCAAAACACCAAAAGAAACCCCTAATAAAGCAAACAAACAAAAAACTCACCCCACCAAAACAAATAATCAAGCAAACACAGAAACATCTGGGAGAGGTTTTGCTTATGGACAATGTTGTATTTGTGTGGGTCTGTGTGTGTGTACACATCTTGTAACACATGGCACTATGAAAATATGTCAAACTAAGAGACCTAGACCTGGTCAAAGCATGGCCAAGGTGGAAATTTTAAAGAAGGTCAAACTCTGCACTAGTTTTGATGATTCAGAACTTGGAAATCTTCCATTTCCATTATCATGTATCTAACTTCCTTAGCATATGGTTAAAGGATAATTTGTTTCTGCAGGTGCTAGCTTTCCTCAAGGACATAAAACCATTATTATCATTATCATCTCTAGTTGTATGTTAGACTCCATGATATTTCCTTATCACACTCAGTGTTACAGCCTGAAATCCCACCAATGTGCATCATTCCTCAGTGCCTGTGGCCAAGGCCCAGTCACTGCTCCCAGCTCCCTTCATACCTGCTGTGAGCCTCCTGGTGAGGTCCCTGCCCTGGCAAGTAGAAGCATGGTTTGTTAATAAAAGTCTATTACTTCCATCACAGCAATTATTGAGATCAGCTAACACCAAGGCAATAGCAAAATGTACTAGTTGATTTCAGATATTGATTTTTGTTCCTGTACTTTGAAATGCTTCCAAATTCCGGCTGTGGAAAAAAAAGTTACAATTAAAACCTTGGATATCACACTGACATCTATTGTAGAAAAGATACACCAAAGGAAATTTAGAATTTACAATATATGTTGTACTAACAGACTAATTAATGAGACAAAAAGAAGTATTTGGTTCAAATATCAACAGTAGAGTGCCCAGTGGGATTCTTTGCTTCCTTATTCTATCAGACAATGCCAGAGCCATGCAGAGAACTGCAGATGAACAACTGCTCTTCAAGCATACAAGAGTACTTGTGTTCAGTAGAAATCACTTTGACATTAAAAAAAAAAAAAGGGATAACTTGCTGGACAAAGAAACTGTTAATTGTGACAGACATGTCTGAGAAAAGAGTTCCACCATCCTGTTAATCTGAACAGGCTCCAGCCAAGGGAAGGAAAACCAGGGGTAACAAAGCCTATGGAAAAAAGCTCCAGATAGAGTCAAGGTACTGCTATTTTTAAGTTAAGAGCTTTACCAGTTAAGCCAAAACTCTGAATTTCAAACTTCCTGCTCTGCAGAAAGCCCTGGCATTTGTGAACTGCTGAGGAGTGATTCACTCATCACAGGTAGTTCTACATAAAGATATTGAAAAATGCAATATTCTCTTCAGAGACTCTGTAACAGATGTTATATTTCTACCTAAGATGAAACCCTTACCAAAATTATCCTACCTCTCCAAATGGAAAATGTGACATTTTGTAATAAAAATCAATTCTGTAAGCAATGAGTACATCTACCCACACTTTCAGTATCTTGTTACAAAAATCTAAGTGGCCACAAAACAACAAAGCAAACCCCAAAAACTTCTAGTCTTGTCTCTTGAGGAAGACACATGCAGGACTGTCCAAGTACCTGTTCAGCATTTCCACTATCCCCTAAGTTCTCATGTTGGCCAGTTTGTACCATATTTGGTAATTAAGATATCGTCTCAAAGAAATTCAACTCCTGTTAAATTTCATCAGTCTGAGTAGTGGACAAAAATTCAGTGTGCTCTTGAAGCAAAAGGTAATTCAATGCAGCCCTGTCTTCTTCTGTGTAATTTTCATTTTGAGTCCACATAGAATAGGGTAGCTCAATCTGAGAAAAAAAAATAAACTTATGGTAAGAAACCAGAATATATTGAGAAACCAGAAGCTGCTGGGGCAATCTGGCTACCAAATAACAATGCTATGAAACCTTTGGGGCTGCCTCCACTGCATGACTACTGGTCAGACTACTCCAGATTTTGGCTACTAGCATGGTCTCTGCAGTGCAGTGACAATTCCATCCTCTCCCCGTCTTGCCCCAAAGAACCCTCAACAGAAAATACTGGAAACATAAATACTTATTTTCTGATGTGGGCATGGAACAGCTCAGCTTAATTAATTCCTTTCTGCCAAATGCCCCAGGGCCAGCTGCCCATCAAAAGTGAACTGACTGCAGGGCTGGGCTGTAAACCCAGAGCCTCTTGGGTAGGGGTGTAGATTCCTGGGATAGAGCCCACCCAGGCAGGAAAGGAGCAAAACTCTCTGAGGAGGGAAGATCAGCACTGGGCAGTGAAGAACCAAAGCCTGGTTTTGATAGGTAGGGTGGGAACTGAGTTTGGATTTAATAGCAGGTTTGCTCAAGCCAGCCTTGAAAACCCTCTAGCACAACCCTGCTGATTGTATTAACCCACAGGATTTAATACAATTCTATTGCTGAAGCTCAGCCTGTGTATGGAGCCCAGTGTTCACCTTCAGCTCAGGAGAGATGTGGAATACTGGGTGAGAACAAAACTGCAGCCACATGGGTATCCCAAAATCCTGAAGGCATACAAAACTGGTACGTCACTAAAAAGTGTAAAAGACAAATGATGGATCAATCCATTTGTTCAGAGATGCCTCCAGCCCTTACACCACAACCACAGACAGACTATTGTGTTCTCTTGGAAATATCAGGCACCTTATTAGGTGCCTGATATTTCCAAGAGATTATCAGATTCCCTGAAGGAATCTGTAAATAAACAAGTAGAAGTGAACCAGCATACACAAACAAGTACAGCAATAGGCACCACTTTGAGCATGGGTTGAACTAGATCCTGAAATTCCTCCCAAGCCTATTTATTCTATGATTAGACATTTTATCAATATATACAACAAGCAAATCTCCAGAATATGTGTTCTAGAATGGTGGATTTACTAATATAGAACAAACAACTTCAAGGCTTCAGCTCCCTCCTCCACCCATCACACCAGGATCATGTCCCTTCCTTGTACAATCCATACTTTTTTCTGGTCCTTGGCTTGTGGCATCAGATTTATAGAGCAAAGAGGAGGCACAGCATGCCCAAAGCAAACAAACCAAGGAGCTGCAGAAGTGCAGAGGAGTAAGAAGGAGGAATTCACATTTTTTGTCAAGCTGAAGACCCACACTGGAGGCCTACTTTTGCTCTGGGACTGGAGAGGAGGGCAAATCTTAAATGAGCTGGTGAGAAACACATGAACTACACCTGAGAATCAGCCCAACTTCTCCTCCAGTTGTATTAGGACTGCACTTGTGCTTCTTTGAGAGAGAAAGATACAGAGCACAACCTGAAAGCATGAAACTTTTGTACATGGACACATGAGCAGTTTAAGATTTGGGGGAGTTGCTGCTACAAGAAGCATGTGGTTTTTTCAATGTATCTTCTCTCCCTTTGGCTTTGGTGGTTTAATACTCATACAAAAGAAGTACAGCAGAAACTGTGATCCTCATTTCTTGCTCGATTGCTGTGTGGCATTTGCTCAGCTTTCTTTATTTCAACAGAAGATTCCCCAGAGGACAGGTGGTGCTCCTTCTTGGCATATTATTACTGACTTACTTTTGACTCTCATGTAGAAAAATGTTGCTAACTCAACTCATTTTGTTATAAAATCTGTATTTTTCTTAAATCCTCTGCCACTGAAATCGGCAGAGATCCAGTTCCCTTTGCTGAGGTCCTCAAAATGAGAGAACTTTTTTAATTTGAAAAGAGGACTGAACAGATGAAGCAAGCACCCCCAAAATGTAAAATAAATTATGTTATAATGAAAAATAAAACTCCCAAATTTTAACTTTAAAAAGCGTTTAGGGAATACACTTTTCTAGAACCAACAGCAATTATGCTGGAAAATCTTTAGCTACACTCTCAACTCCATCAATGGATACCAACAGAAGCCAGTTTATGACAGAAAATAACATGTGAATGAGATATCCCAGCCACTTGCAGGGCATTTTCACATTTTCAATGCTCTAGACTGCCAAGGTCTGTGTTGTAGGAACCACATATGGTACAATTGTGAATAAGCCAGAAAATGGGGCTTTAAGGAACACAGTACAAACACAAAGTAGCATGTGGGTATCTGGAGTGTAAACATGGCAAAAAGGCACTGAAGAAAGTGAAGAAACCAAAATCAGAGGGTGAAAGCAAATATCTCTGAGCAGATCATAAACCACCTAAAAAAGAAGAAAAGAGAAAGGACAGACCAGTTGAATCAAAAAGAGGGTGTGTAAGTGCAAGTGAGGAGCTGCACGGGGTGGAAGGTGCTAGGATGAAACAAGCAGCCAGCACGAAGCTGAGAGAAGCCAGCCACAACTTCAGAAAGGTCTTTCAACATCCAAAGGACTGTGCTCTGCTGCTTGCTGCTGCTGTGCCAGCTGCTGGTTACTGCCTGGAGCCTCCAGCAAGCTGCACCTTCCACATCTCTTTGGGAAGGTCCTCAATTACTGAGGCTGCATGTCCAGAGAAAGTACCAGAGTTTACCAGGTGTCTGTAAGCCACAGATCTCTGATGAGAGATTCACTTACGGTGCAGAAGCTCACATCATCAGGGGCAGAAGTGACAACAGAGTGTGTATTTGTATCATGAAAGAGTTGCTCTTAAGCTCTACTTCAAGATTTTCCTTTTTTTCCTTTTCTTTCTTTTAGCTGGGATCTATTCACTGACCTAAATTTTCTGTTCCTCATAAGCTCTGTTTGGCTTATGCATGAAGGAAAGGGGCCAAAGATGGACTTGTGCCACAGCTGGTCTGCTGGGGACTTGCTTAGCTTCCCATGTAAATTGGCCTCGGGCTGCCCTCGTTTGGATTTGGCTCCATCCTCCAGCTTTGGCTGCAGCAGCCCCCGAGGGGCCGTTCCACAGCCAGGAATAACTCAGCAGCTCTCCGGCCACCCTTCCAGCCCCTGGATCTCTTCAACAGATCCAGAATTCATCCCTGAGCCAAACAGCAGCATCCCTGATAGCAGCGGGGCGGGGGAGGATGGAAAACCCAATTAACCCCTTTTCCCCGGGGATGCACAGACGGCTCGGGCAAAGGTGATGCACTGGCATCCCTGTGCGAAGGAAGAGCCCCACGGCAGGAAGAGCTGGATACCAGAACCGGGCCGGTCCCTCGCGTGTCTCAGCCCGGCGGTCCGGAGATCCGGGTCAGCCACAGCCACCCCGAGCGGCGGCCGAGAGCGCAGGAGGGGCGGCGGCATCGGCGGGCGAGGGGCGCTGGGCGGGCACTGAACGCGCTGTGCCGGACCCGGTAGCGGCTCCGCCGGGGCTCCCGGTCGGCATCGCCCATCGGCATCACCCTCGACCCGGCATCACCCATCGGCATCGGCCCCGCCCGCCCCGTCCGGCAGCCGCGGGCGGCGGGAGCGCCCCTTTCCCGCCTCTCCGCTGCCTCCCCGCCCGCCTCCCCCGCGCTCCCTCCGCCCCCTCGGCCGGCAGCTCCCGCCCGCCGCTCCCCGCTGCGCAGAGCGGCCGCGCCGGCGGGGGATGGAGAGCCAGCGCTGCTTCGCCAACCGCTTCGATGACTACCCGGGCAGCCCCGCGGCGGCGCCGGACAGGGAGGCGGCGGTGCCGCTGGTGACGGCCACCATCGAGCGCATCCTGCGGGAGCTGCCGCCCCTGGGCGGCCCCCGCGGCTGCCCGGGCGGGCTGTACGGCGGCGTGGCCGGCGTGGCCTACATGCTGTACCACGTCGCGCAGTGCCCGCTGTTCGCGCCGTCGCGGGACTCGTACCTGCGGGCCGCCCGCCGCGTCGTGGACGCCTGCCTGCGCTACCAGGAGGGATGCGGCGAGGCCGACGCCGACACCCGCGCCGCCTTCCTGCTGGGCGGCGCCGGGGTGTACGCGGTGGCCGCGCTGGTCTACCGCGCCCTGGGGCTGCCCGAGTACGCGCGGCCGCTGGGCAAGTTCAGGGAGCTGAGCGAGGTCTGCGCCCCGCTCTCCTTCCTCGAGTGCGGCTCCGACGAGCTGTTCGTGGGCCGCGCCGGGTACCTGTGCGCCGCGCTGGTGCTGAAGCAGCGGCTGGGCATGGAGGTAAGGGCGGGCCGGGGGCAGCGCGGCAGCCCCGGGGCGATGGGGCGGTCACTCGGGGCGGTCACTCGGGGCGGTCACTCGGCGCGGCTGCCGCGCTGCTGCCGGGCCGGGACAGTGCCCCGGTGCTGGAGGGGGGAGCAGCGGTGCCGCGGCTGTCTGCAGCTTGCACTTTCGGGGGCCAGCTTCAGAGCCCCCGGGGAGCGAGTTCCCTTGGAGCCGTTCCTCCTCAGCGCTCCTGCCCCAAAGGAAAAGGTGCGGCTTTGGCCAGAGGGAGCGGGATGGGGTGCCGGCTGTGGAGCGGAGCGCTGCATCCCGAGCACGCCGAGAGCATCAGCTGTTGGTTGCCGAGTGGTGAATTACTTGGCAGAAGCCACTCCGGGTTTTCCAAGAGTATTTCCGTAAAACGAAGTGGGTAAGAAAAGAAGTAGCGTTGAGTAAAACAGTGCTGTGCTGTGATTTATCTGATTTTCAGAGGCTTTTGTTCTTGCTAACCCCAGCATACAGACTTTCAGAAATCTGGCCGTGTATTTTGGTGCTTTTCATGAATGAGAGCAGGGATTTTTTTGCCGGAGGCGTGAGATGTGGTTATGGTTCAACGTAGTATTGGTTTCAGCAGTCGGGACTTTACCCCAGGACATTGTCATTGTCAGTACAATTCAGCTGACAATTCAGAGCTTCCACTGATTATGGCATAATAATTATTAAACTGATTGTGTTTGCTGTGGTGATTGTTACTAAGTGGTCAGTGTGGTATCTGAGCAGGCAGTTGGTAGATTTTTTTCCCTGTCCTCTTGTCAGGTCCAATCTGTGTTTCCTCGGTTAATCACTGATTTGCAAGTTCATGTGCTTCTGGCTTTCTTCCCTCCCAGGAGAGGAAGCAAGATGTATTTATAAGTAAATAAATGATGTAAAAACTAGTGGCTCTGCCCCATCCAATACCAGTCACTGCAATTTGAGTCTGAGGAAATTCACTTAATGGAGGTCTCAGGAGGCTCGAGGGTATCCAGAGAAGCCAGGAAGAATGTTAAGTCAGTTAAATACCGTGATTGCCTTGAACTAGAATTTGTAACCACATTCAGCATTTCAAGTAGCATACCAAGCCTGCTGTTTGTTTGTACAGGATTGTCTGACAATCATAACCATGAACATGGTTATGTTATTTTTAACCATAACATAACCCAACTTTTCATTTGATGGCCTTTGCCATGACAGGAAAGTTTTGTAGACAATGTCACAATCCATGGTGCAGCAGTGCCTGCCTGAAAGGATGGTTTCTCATGGAGAAATAAACCATCCCTGTTGGTGCAGTTTGCACTAGGGGTGTGTGTCCAGCACCCATATCAGTGCTTGTGATGGTGTTGTGACATTCCAGCAGAAGGAGGAGGCACTCTGCACTCTGCTGCTTCATTGAATGCTTTTTCTATTTGCCTTACATCCCTGAGAGCAATTGCTGAACAGTTGGGAGAGTGGGTGCAGTCACCTCTCACAGGCAGCCAGAGCAATGGGAGAGCTCTCCTCTGTTTGCTTTCTTGGTGAAAAATTGCACTAAATTCAGCTCTAAGAGTTAAACATCCCCACAGATAAGCACAGGTATGCACTTACTGTGGAATCTATTTAGCAGGTGGGTTAATTGCTGTTTTGCCAATAAAACATATCCTGTGACCCCTTGCTGATGTTTTCATTGATAAGATACGTCCTTCTATAGTATTATTTCTTCTGTCAAATTGATCATAATTTTAAATGCATAATGCAAGAAACAAAGCACACCATTAATCATTAATAAAATAATTTTTAAAAAATTTTAACAAAGATTTTAAAACCTTGCAACTGAAATCTTTTGCTTCTTTGTGAGAATTATGATTTCTAGTTTATATGTACTCAAGCTTGAGCAAAATTTGTGTCCTTTGATAAATATTCCCAGCCTAGTAGGGAATTACTGTAATTAGTACATTGTCAGACCAAACCGTGCATCTTTTTACAAATGAAGAAAGGGATGCCCAGAGAGAGTGCATGTCATTTATTACCCAAGGTCAAACTGTAAGCCAGGTACATCCCAGAATAGAAGCAATATCTTGTGATTCGAAGCGCTGGAAAATGCTACCTCCTGTAATTTGATTGTGCACAGCCTCACATGGCTCATTGCAGCATGTTTTCTTGTTACCCACATTCTTTTTTTTTTTTTTTTTTTTTGAGGACACTGTGCAAATATTTCCAGCACAAAGTGAAATCCATTCCTTATGTTGAAACACAGCCGCTGCTGCCCGCATGGTTTTTTCCTCTGAAGGAGTCAAATGGTGACCTATATATGAGAAATTGCTTGTCCTTGAAAAAAGCCTTTTGAGGGAATTTTATCATTTATGTCTTCAGTTTTTTTGTTTAATCCAAGCAGGAGTAGAAGGAAACAGCTTTATTTCCGCAAACACCAGTTCAGCTCAGCTGCTGTGCCCCAATTCTTCAATTTCTTGCTAAAGAGTCCTGGTGTCTTTAAGCTCCACATGTTCTTCATGAAGTAAATGGACTGTCCTGAAGGATCCAGTCTGTTGGGTAACACTGACCCCATGTGAAGAAGGCATTTGCATTCAGCTGGTTTTCAGATTTTTAGGCTAATACAGCATTTTTCCCTGATTAATTAATTGGAATTTTTTGCATGAGTAAGGATTACTTCAGCAGTCAAGGCTTAACAGGATTTGACTTTCATGATGCACTGTGCATTAGAAAAGATGTTTATTTTCATCCCTTCTTTAATTTCCATTATATTGCAGTCAGTGCTTCCCAGAGAGAGATAGGTAAAATACTGTTTTGGCAGAAACAGCGTGTCATTTGTATTAGGTGCATGAACTTTAGCTGTCCTTAACTGCTCTGTTTTTGCCATTCAGGGGGGAAAATTTGTTTTATTCTCTCTTAAGTACGTCTTTTTCTAATGCCTGTAGTGTTGGTTCATTGTGTGTCCTTGGGGAAATCTGTCAGTCCTGCTTTTAATTACCTTCACTCCCTCTCTGTTTGCTTGGGCAAACAGCAGTAAGACACCATTTAAAATGGTGGTCCCAGCCCTCCGTTCAGATATTTTATCCTCTCCTCAATTTTTCTCCGTGCTGCTTCTGTCCCATTTCGTGGTTGATGGAGCGTGGTGTGCCTCGGTCGCTGCACTCCCTTCTGGCAATGTAACTGTCAGATGACGGAGGAAAAGGTACAGAAGTTCAAGTGGCTCCTTGTATTACCATCTGCTAAAGATGTTGCTGCCTTTTAGCACAGCTTGGGTTATCTTTTAATAACTGACTGCATGGATGGGCTCCACTGGCTTCCCCTGGCTCAGGGTTGCAGCAGCACAGGCAGCAGTGGTGCCCTGTAGGGGACAGGGCAGCATTTTGCACAGCCTGGTGCTGTGGCTCCATCGGAGACCGTGGTTTCAAAAGGCTTTGGGGATGCCATGAGAGACCCTGCTGCAGTTGCAGGGGTGACAAGGTGAACCAGCACACTGTGGCCAAACTTGTTTCCTCAGGGACTGAGGCACTGGGGAGTCTTGAGAGCCTGTGGAAGCTCTCTCATGCCACAGTGGTTAAGGTTCCTGTCTCTGTGGCAGAGGGGCATCTCAATTTCCTTTTCCAGCCAGTGCTAGGTCAGGACTTGGTGTGAATTTTCAGGGATGTTATTCTGTCAAAGTGTGCACAATTCTGATATTCTGTCAAGATCTGCCCAGAAAGGGCCATGGTCTTTGTGGCAGGACCTCTTTGCGGGTAGAGCCCTACTGAGAACCATTCTTATCCTGGCTGCCAGAGCCTCTTTTGTCTTGGACCTCAGGAGATGGCAAATCAAGCTAAAGGGGACACCTGGTACGTGGAAAGCAGGAACAGCTCTGGTGTGGGATGTCTGGGGTCTGGGTGCCAGAGCAGGGAAACTGTCAGGAGTTCTTTTAAAGGGCAGTGGAACGAATGGATGTGCAGTGTGTGGAACCTGACGGGTCCAACCAGTGTATATTTTGTAATATTCTGGGAGAGAAGATACAAATGAATGAAAACTGGTTTTTTTCAGCTCCTCTAGACAATTCTAGATAATGTTATTGGTTCTTAGAGCCTTCCCTCCAGATAGTCAGCGAGTGTTTAAAGACTATTGTAGGCTACTTCATCACACTTTTTTCTTTTTTTCCAATCTCACAAGAAAAATGGAAAATGTGAGAGGAAGAATCTTCCTGAGTCCTGCCTAGAACATGTTTATTTGCAATTCTTTAATGTGGAATGTAGATGTATTAGTGCTGAACATAGTGTTTCTAAAAGACATAAAAATTAAAGATCTTTGAAGAGAGATCTGAAAAATACCCACAAAACTGATGCTCCTCCAAGTGCTGTAGTGCAGAATTCCTGTGTCAGGCTTTTAATCTCACCTGTGCCTGAAAGGGAAGGGTTGGCCTTTGAGGTGAGATTTCATTCCTCCACTGTGGCCATTAAAGTCCTTTCTCTCTGTGGAAGAATTTGCCAGTTTATGTGAAACGTTGTGGTGTTTTAAATGTCAGATATCGCAGTGCTAGCTGGGACTGTACTGATTTCATTATTTCATTTCACACAGGCCACTACACAGCCAGGATGTCTTTTTTTGGCCAGGGGATTAAAATGAGTTAACAGTGTAGATAAAATCTTTTGATTCTAGCCTGCCTCTTTTAAATGTACAGTCTCCTAGCCATGGTTTCCAAAATTACACACAGGGGAATTGTTTTGCATTAATTTGCTTAAATTGATGAATTTAAACCAGGAGTTGAAAACTAGGTTTTTCTAAAGTAAACCATAAAACAAAGGGAATTATTTGCATCTGGATTTTTTTTTAAGGAATCTGAAATAATTTGGGTGTACATTTCAGTATTTTCCTGTTTCTCTTCAGCAAGACAATGTGAATCCTTTTTATTTTAACAGCCTTCAGGCTGGGAGATGGGGACATCTTGATAATGGCTGGATTCAGTTCAACGCAGTAGACCCTGAATATTCAGTTGTAGAGTCAAAGTAGAAAACTAGAGGTTGAAAATGTTGAATTCCAAGTGCACTATTTACCAGTCAGCAAAAAAGCACTGTAATACAGACTGGATCCTGCTGGAATTGGAGGTTTGATTGACACAAGTTTAGTGGAATAAGTTATGTATTCTGCTGCAGAAATACGGATTTCAGCCACTTATAGCTGAGGAATGGTATTAAAAAGACAGTTCTGTACAAAAGCCCTGCTGTATCTCTGTACCTCTTTGTGCTGTTGGAAGAACATTTGCCTATGCAGCAGTGTCTTTCTGCTGAAAAAGCAGCCCAAGCAGTAATACTGATGTTATAATAAGGGATTTTAACAAAAAAAAAAGAAATATATTTATGCAGAGGCGTCTCTTTTATCCAGAATAGATCTCTACTTCCTTATCCTTCTCCTGACACCTTTAAATTTCATATGCCAGCATTTAACTCTTAAACTCCATCAGTTCAGTCACCTTCCCCATTATCCCATGGAGAGTTTTGAGGTCACCCTTTGGAGTTTGTTGGTGCTGCTTGGAGGCAGAGGTGCTCAAGGCAGTGTCCCTGCCCTCTGCAGTGCTGCCCCTGGCTGGAGGGTGAGAGCTGCAGAACAAAGCACAGGAGCTGAAATGAGGGCACACTTGTGGAAAGGTGCTGGGCAGTCACCTGGACCTGTGGAGTGTGTCTGCTGACTGGATTTCTGGAAGCATCTGAAGCCATCAGTGTTTGAAGCAGAGGAGAAGGGGATCTCTCTGGCAGAGAGGTGCAGGGCTGGGCTGGGAGCTGCTGTTTTTCACAGCATTAATTACTTGGGGTCACTGTGGTGGCACAGGTTCCTTAAATCTATTGCCTTGGGTTTTCAGATTTTTGTGTGTTGTGTTTTATGCTTGCACCAAAGAACTTTATTACAATACTGTGCTTCTGCAGGCAGCAATATTTGACATTGATGTTTTCCCCTCGTGATTTTTTGGCCTGGTTCTCACACGGGACCAAAAGCCACAGTTAACTGTGTTAACTCACAGGTAGCACTGGATGACACAGCAGAAAGGAAGAGTGTGCATATCAAACATGCTTATGTGGTGGAGTGTGTGCAGGCAGAGACAGGCAGGCATGGGGAAAAAAGACATTTGACAGGCTGAACAGAGAGGCAAAGGAAGAGACAATTTAAAAATCATTTAAAAAGCAAAAGAATTAGTTGCTGGTAAAAAAATAAAAGAATGGAAAGGTGCAGGCAGTAGCAGAACTCAAGGATGAAGGGAAAAAGGCAAGAAATAACATAGTCCCTGGAGCAAGGGAGATTAAAAACTAAAATCAGGTTCTTTGACAGATCTGATTTCCATCTGGTGGAGATCTGATGGCCAATGTACTCAATTTAGAAGGAGGTAAAAGTTCAACAGAACACAGGGAGAAGAGGACAGGCAGAGGAGTAAGCTACATTTTGTTGAGGAAAATTACTATTTTTGTCTGCTTGTTTTTTGTTTGTCACTCTTCCGTCCCCATATTCTCTTTGCATACGCTCATACATTTACAAAAATAGCTGTCATCACATTCAGTGCCTACAAATCAGAGCACAGCCTTATGTGTTATATTCTGTATTTTCTTTAAAGAATAGCTGAGACAACTACTGATGCCTGGAAGCAAATACAGACTTTCTTATGAACATTGCTGTACTTTTGACACTGACATTTTCCTGTTACATGCATATAATACTATAAATCAGTGTGTAACCTAAACAGTAATGCTGTTAGTAAACTTTACTTTGGTACCAGGCTAAAGGAGCAGGAATATGAAGGATTCCTGAGTTGCTCCAAGGAGGAAGAAAAGAGCACTAGGCTAACAACAATTACTCTGTAAAAGTATAACATCCTCAGCACTTTACAGCACTGAAATGGAGGGATAAAAGTAAGCTGTAAGTTCCTCTGTAGCCATTTAATGCACATTGTTAGGATGTTATTTTACATAAAGATGTAGCACAGCTGTGCACCATAACTGGCAGGGTGCAGATGTAAAAAAGATACTCTCCTTTTATCTCACCTCCATTAAATCAGTAGATCCCACTTTTCTCTGTTAATTCAGCTGAGCAGTCATAAAATCAACCTGCAGCCCCATTGGCAGGCTGTGTGAAGATTGCAGAGCAGGTTCTCAGCCTTGCCTCCGAGCAGTGTTGGAGCTCTGTTGAGAGGATCAGGGAGCCAGTCAAAATGGGCAAGTCCCATGGTCCTGCTGCCACCCAGCTTCTCTGTTCTACCCCTTTTTTAAAAAAATGGACTTCAATATATGCAATCAGGTCACTATTTTTGATAAGGTAATCTGTCAAAATATGTCTTTGTGTCTGTCATGGCAGGGAGTTCTTTGACCATTGACAAGCTTGAGATTAAGCACTTAGTGATATTGTGTAACCTTCTGTCCATTACAGCAGAGCTCAGGGACAATATCCTGTCAAAACCAGTTATTTCTTATCTATGTTGTAGGCTTATTTTCAATTGATACTTAGTGAGCTGGAGTACCAAGGCAAAATAATTAAAATAGCTGTTTCATTTTAGGCAAACATGATCAAAAAGTGTTTTAATAGCAGTCCAAGCTGTGGCTGAGTCATTTGGTGTTTCTCATTTCAGTATATTTTGATGTCTGAGGGAAGAACCATAAATCTATTTTTGCAGTAGATCAGCATTCCTGAATTTTTCATTTTAATGGCTTGGTATCTTTTGTTGAAGAACAGTGGATCATGAGTGAGATGGAATGGATGTCTGATAGCATTGAATTATCTGGGAGGAAAAAAAAATGTGATAGATAAATACACCTTCTATCTGTCCAAGGCATTTAGCTATGTGGCTAATCTTGTTCTTCACAGGATGCTTCCAGTCCCTCATTGGTACAATGGTTGAGGATTATAAATTGGGGATGTGCTGGTCATATTTAGATTTCAGCATCAAGGAAATGAAGGCTGCTCTTTAAAGTGTGTGGGCCTGGGTCTAGAAGCAGCACAGGACAAAGGAGCTCTGTGCTGGTGGGTCAGTGCAGAATTGGAAGATGATAATTACTGTTTATTCCATACTGGTGGCATTCTGCAGTTTCTCTGCTCAGTCCTGACAATCAAATAATATCCCTACCAGAATCAGAGAGCTGACAGGGACCTTGAGAGGTAATTTAGGCTGCCATCTAGCCCACAGGAAGGGTACCTGTGCCTGTCATTCCTGGCAGCCCCTCCCTGACTTGCTCTTCAAACCCCCAGTCAGTGCTGAGGGATCTGCAGTCTGCCCTGGATGTTTGACACACTGCTTTGTTAGAAGGTCCAGCCTAATGACTAACATGGATCTTGCTGTAATTTAAGCTGTAATTTGCTGATTTTCCTTGTCCTCTCCATTGAGAAATAGCAAGAAGCTTTGCTTCTCTCTCCAGAAGCTCTTTATGTTACAATTTCAAGACTGTTATAGTTTTTACCTTTTTTTTTTTTTTTTCTTCTCTAAACAATCCTAATCCTTCCAATCTTCCCCTGTGTGTCATGTTTCCTACTTCTCTGGTTATTCCCATTGCACTCTGCCAGTCTCCCTCCAACCTTTCCTGAAGAGTGCCAGAAGTTGGACACATGGTTCTGGCAAAGGCTTTTCTAATTTAGCAAAGAATGTTTCTTCCACAGTTTTTCCATATACACAGCTGAGTAAGGTGTTTGCATCTCACACCAGCGTGGCACTGACTCACCTCCAGCTCATGACCTGCTATTATCCAGCAGCCTTTTAATGGGCTGCAGCTCATGGGCAGGTATTCTTTAGGAAAAGTCTCTGAACAAGTGAAGTGGGTAGGGGTCATGTGGAGACAGGGAATCATTGAACACTGTGCTGTGATATGCAAGATGAGAAGCTTCCTCAGCTGAAGGAGCTTTGTGTCATTAATGCCAACTAGAGAATCTCTTTTCCTTTGTTCCCTGAATAAAACTGGGAATATGTTATTCTGCGTTGTAATTTGAGGTGTGCCATTCCATATCCAGGGAACATCTGTGAAGTGATAAGAGTTCTTTTGTGGAAGTACACTTGGAACAATATATTTGAGAGGGCTGTATTAAGTCAATTATTTTGTCCGTGTTAGAAATCAAGGAGGAAGTGAAATCTGAATTGTCTGAAGGTTAAATTTAGTCTGTTCTTGTGATTTACTTTAGTTGCTAATGTAAAGATAAAGCTCAGCGTTGTCTCTTCTTTTTGCCATCTGTGAAATGGCTAATGCTATACTTGCTTTAGTTTTCTAAGACTATGCTAGTGATTAAGTAGTCAGAATTCCAGTTATAATAGCAATGGGCTGCAAGATGCACGTTCCACATGGAGCTGTTTAAATTTGATCAGAGCTAAGTTGGTCAAATACGAACTTGGGGAAAATTCTTAGCAGTAGAACAGAAAAAGAAACTTGTTCAGGCTCTTTAAATAAATATTGATTTGTTTGTTTTTGGTCTTGCAGAGCTGAATCAATCATGAGCTTTCTTATGCCAGGCTGCTATTTTCATCCATACATGTTTTTTATTATGCCATCAAAAATGCCTGGAAATAATGCTCATTTAACTGCTACACATCCAGAAGACAAAATGCAGACAGAGTTGTAGTGTGAATGCACTTGTCCTACTTTGATTTTATTCTCTAAGCACTGTGGGATTGCTAGCTTATTTTGGTAAAACAAATATTTAAAAAATACACCACGCAGGTAAACTGAGTCAAACTTAAATGTGAATCTAAGGGTCCCTAAATGAGTAAAATCCACACCATCTATCTGAGCAGTGGATGAGCATACTCAGACTTGGATTTGGCTCAGTTGTAGAGTCAAAGCATGGCCACAGCTGCAGGGCACCTCTGGAGATGTTCTGGTCCAGCCCCCTGCTCAGAGCAGGGTCCACAAGAGCAGATTGCCCAGGGCTGTGCCCACTTGGTTTTGAATATCTCTGCTCTATGCCTTTCCTAGGCAACCTGTTCCTGTGCCTGGCCACTCTTACAGTAAAAAGGCTTTATTTTTATATTTAAGTAGAATTTTCTGTCAGTGGGCACTGCTAGGAAGATCCCAGCCCTGTCTCCTCTGCTCTCCCCCATCAGGTGTTTATACACATCAATGAAATCTCCACGAGCCTTCTCCAGGCTGAGCAAGCCCTGAATTAGTACATAGAAAACAGTCATTCCTGCTCCATTTGCCTCTTTTCCCCAAAAGCAGGCTCACAATGCCATTCCACCTCCTCTGACCTCCTCCAGTACCTTGAATGAGTGAAGGATTGCAATTTTTTCTCTTGCAGTTGCAAGCAGGGAAATCCAGAAGGGTCAAAAGGACCCACTCAGCACCATGATCTTCTTGTCAGTCTTTGCTTTATCAAGGAAGGGCAGAATCTTCTCTTAGTAGCTAAATATTAAGGTTTGACAAAATCATTCCTGGTTCTGGCAGGTAATTGGGAAGATTGTGGATCTGAAAAGTTTTGGTATAAAGATTTCTTTTTTCTTCTGGTTTAGTGGATGCTGCAGCTCTGAGGCTTCTCACAGCCCTACAGCTCTGAGTGCCTGTTAGTGAAAATGCCTGGATGATTGTAGGAGGTAGACCATGCCCCACCATTGAAAGAAGACAAGAAATACCCTAAAAGTGCCTATGCCCCTGCACTGCAGGAACATTATGTCCTGGCTGTGTTAATCAAACACCTCAGGCTGCTGTTTGCCAGTGGAGGAGGAGAGTTCCCTGTCGCCTGTGATGTGTGAGCAGCCAAGGATGCATCAGGGGAAAAAGACAAAACCTTTTTCTGAAAGCTGAATTACAGGCCAGGGGATGATAAAACATTCCTCCCAGTGTCTGCAGATGGCCAGGACACCCCTCAAGCACGGGGGCTATGAGGGAGGTTCTTTTCTGTTATTATTTTTGTGGAATCTCTTTCAGATTCTGCATGACAGACATCAGACAACTTCGGTGTCCTTCTGGGCCCTTGAAATGAAGCTGTTTTATTCCAAGGGCATCGGAATATTAAGCACACAAAATAGGGTATGAAAGGCATCTGGTAAAGAGTTTTAAATTTATGTATTTTGTCTTAAGAAACATGCCTTGTTAAACACACTTTGTGATCTGTAGGTCCAGAAATAGCTGTGTGGGGCCCTCCTGTCTCACTTTGCTCAGTTCCTCCTGTGGGGCTGCAGAGAACAATCATGTGGAATGACAAATCCAGCAAAAGAGAAGATGGTACTGAGTGCTCCCAGGGCACTGTGTGTCATCTGTAACATGAGGTAATAGTAATTCCTGTTAGTTAATCAGATGCAAGCTAATGGCCAAGTGCTGTGAATATTTCTTTATTACTGTTGGCAGTGGTGTGATTTGTCTCCTGGCTCTTATTCTTCCTCCTTGCTGTGTGAGGTTTGAACTTTTAGAGTAATCTGAACTGTGCCTTCTGACACAGCAGTCTCTTTTTCCCAAAGTCTTCTTGGTTTACTGAGAACTGAGAAAAAGTAGCACAAAGGGAAGATGGATAAAATTTTCCTAATTCTATTATAGTACCAAATGGCAATCTTTCAACTAGGAGAAAAGTACAGATAGTAATCCCATTACTTACCAAGTAAACTACATTTTAAAGAGCACAGTATTCCACACTTCCTCAAATAAATCCCATGACTCTTACTCTGCCCTTGAAATGTGGCAGTGTTGAATTATAAGTGACTGTCTGTATTTGAAATACGACTTGGAGTTGTGGGCATATTTCCAGGCAAAGCTAATGGCACTGTATGCCACTGGAAACTCTTTTGTTACTGTCTCTTGCTTCAGAGCCATCTTGTCGATGTGCCCTGGAGTATCTGGGAGCCACACACACAACATCAGGGTTTTTACTACGTCGGGCTGCTACCACAGTCTAAGGATAGAGTAAAATTCAGATGACTCAGAGGACTTGATCACCTTCATCTGGTTTTCCTGCATTATGTTGTCAGCATTCTTCCTGTAGCTTAAGTTGATATTTCTATTCTGTGGCTTATTGGCGTGGCACAAATTGCAGATCATCACACAAAGTAAAAGTGGCATGATGCCAGCATGGAGTTCTCTAGAATTCCCCCTGCTTGAAGGCAGTGCTGGTGCTACTTTAAGGTGACTGATTTATGCCTTAGTTAGCATGTGAATGATGCTATTGTGTCGTTTACCTCATTCAGCTAATTTCACAGGTAGCCACATTGTTCCTCAGCAGCAAATATTTAGACATACTTGCAGGTGCCACATGCCTCATAAAGATCTGCATTGTAGAACTGTGCATATAAAGCAGCATGACATAGAATAAAGAAGTCTTTTGAGACAAGCAAGTTCATTTGTTGTAAACAACAGGGTCATAAAATTAGTGGCTGATGAAAGTAGCCAATACCTTGTTTACATTTGAATAGATCTTTTGATGCAGTGTCAAAGATAATCTTCTTTGAAAACTTAATTCATGCTGGCTTGGATGGGGACATGGTGGATTTGGAATTGGCTGAAAGACCACAAGCAAAGCTAATCATAAGTACTAATAAGGGACTGATGTAGCAACCAGCCTTATTTATTATCTTCATTAATGATCCATAAGAGCCAGATATTTGGATAAGAATTGCTTTGGCATTTAAACTGAAGCAAGTGCCAGACATTATGCACAGGCAGAGGGAGAGTATGAAAACAGCTGAAGAGATTAAAAAATGAGCTAAAACAAGGTTTATTTTTATTTTTTAGTGTAAGCACATGTGTCTGTGAAGGAATATCTGTAATGTTTATCCTGTATGCCAGGCAGAAACTGAGCTTCAAGTAAGCTGGACATGACAGGGCCTGAGTACATCAGAGTTCAACACTTGCTTTAATGTAAATTCTCCTTACATTCCTTTGCATTTATTCTCCATGGAAATGAACAGCTAATATCAGTGAAAAGCCATAACCAGTTCTCATTATCACAACATGGCATCCACAAGGTCAATGCCATTTTGGCCTCCCTGCACAGCTGTACCATCGAACAGGGAGATGTATTCACTTTCTGTGATTCCTCACACCTTTCCATTGGCTAAAACTCACCTGGGATGCCAAGACATCCAAAGTTTTGTAGTCAAAACCTTTCTGGGCTGGTGAATTAGGTTGGATATGCTTAAATGTCCAAGGCACCTGATTTATGCCCTGGAAATCTTTCTGGGCCTCTTTTGATAGATGCCAATCCTGAGAGTGCTGTGTTGAGGGCCACATAAGCCATGCCAAATTCCTAAGCCAACAGCTGCATCACTCACCATCTGTGGAGCTCTGGTGTAGATTTATAGTGCTGCCTTTTCTCCATGCTATTTATGCAACTCCTTCCAGTCTTCCCACAGGTAGTGGCAGTTTGCTCTCCATCTCACCTGCCATAACTCATCTCTACATCCTCCAAAGGAGGCTTTAAAGCTGCAGCTGGGGAGCACATCCCACCTAGCTCATCATTCCCAGTTTGCTGGAAGTGCTCTTCTCACAGAACCCCCAGGGTCTGACCCGCTGCAGAATTAAATCAAATTTGGCATTGCGTCTTCTCCCAGTGGCAAGGGCAGAGTGTGTTCACCTCTTGTCACCCTTACAGGTTTTAAGACCAAATGGGCTCTGAGCAAATTACAGTACAAGTAGGGGTCTTCCTTTTTATATGCCATAACCTTGAGATTTCATCACAGACCTGGTAATTCTAATTCACCTCCCTTCTTTTTCTGACACAGAGCAGTGATTTAAACTGATGCCTCTAAGTGGAGTGTGCTGATGGCTGGAGCATCTTATTGCACCTCTGATTGAAATTACTCCCATTTAATACTCGAACATTCTTTGGAGCACAGCCTGGAGGGAAGTGCCCCAAACTCTGTCACCTGAAGTGACAGCATGGGAAGAAACTGTTGCAGCATGGCAGAGGCACAGTAACTGCACAACAGGTTTAAATAACAGTTTTCAAACTGTTTCACACACAGCACAGCATGGACAGTTGGATGCTTCCACTTGATTTCAGTGAGGAGCACTGTAGTGTATAAACAAATCTTTCTCCTTCAGGATTTGTTTCCAGTGCTCCATCTGGTTTAATGTCTTGTACCAGTGCTAGATGACTCAGCTACACACATGTCTGTGGAAAGTGATTCTGAAATGTGTTGTCTGTTACATGCCTCACCTGCCTTTTTTAAGGACTGGCTTTATGCTCTGGAACACAAGGGTTTATTTTTCTTCCAGAACTGATGGGCTAAATTCTGGAAGTTGATTCTATGCCTTGGCCTTGCAACATCTGGCAGTGTTGTGACCCATCCCTGAAGGCAAGACTAATCCAGGTTCTTGTTAATAGGTCCCTTGGGGCAGATTAGAATGAAACAACATAGAATGATTGGTGTTTGTAAATATATATGCACAGGGTTTATTTTGGAACAGTTTGGTTGCAAAGGAGAGCGGGTATGTGGCCATAAAATAATAATTTTGGATATTATTATCTATAGTAATATAGCAATATAAAAGCATAAAAATAACACTTAAGTAAATGTGTGAGGGAAAAGAAGAAAAGCATAAGAGTAGAAAGATATCCCACCAGTGGATCCTGCAATGAGACTTGATTGTTGCAATTTTGATGTCCATTGGTTGAAGTGATGTTCGCAGTCTTGATGCATCTGGGGTGGGGGAAGCCCCCAAAACACAAAGTTCAATAGGTTAATGTATGCTTAGTGAGAATGCCCAGGTACCTTCCCCAGTGGGGGAGCTCTCAGTCCTTTGGTGGAAAGCCTCAGAAATTAGTCTGGTGGTGCTTTGGGGGTGTTTGGTGGTTTATGAACCCTTCTTGCCTCTCACATCAACCTAGCTGAGCCAGTGATGCCCCATCACAGAGCTTGAACACCCTCAGGACTTTTCTCTGGGGTAGCAGAGGGAGTTTTACAACTGAGGGAGGACAACTGGCATGATCAAAAGCACCAACCCACCTTGCTGGATCTGCCTCTTACCTGGCTCAAAGCCTGGCTTGTAGCCTTCAGTGGTGGGTGCTCACAGCCTTGGTCTTATGGGACCCAGAGGCTTCACCACCACACAGCAAAGCACAAATGGAAAATTGAGTCATTAACCATTCACATTGCAGTCTCTCACAGTCAGGAATAAATATTCTTACATTGTAATATTGGATGAGTTGAAAGGTGATAAATTATTTATTTACACAACATGGGCTCTGAAGAATTCAGATTTAATTCAGTTGGAGCAGTGGAGCACTTTCGGCAGCTAAGCCAAAGATCTTTCTAAAAATTCTCAATTATAGAAAAGTTCGGTTGGTTTGTTAAAATTGCACAGTGTGAGAGGGTAAATTTTGCAGAAATAATTTCACTTGCTTACTTGAGTCTTGGGGAAGCAGAGAGATATTTTGCCTTTAAACTTGCAGCTTTTCATAAACTATCATTTTGTTCGTACATTGCAAGATAAAATAATTTTGTGTTCTTTAACACGTTATCTCCTTTAACACATTGCCTCCTGTCCAGAAAACAGATGTTAGCTTCACTTAGAAGAATTCTTTAATTACCTCTAAAGTACTTGTTTCTGCTTGACTTCTTGTTTTGTTTGTTTTACTTATTTCGATAATGGGAGAACAGAGAATTACCCGAAGAAGGAACAAAACAATCACTGCTAAAGTAGCTGTTAAATAATCATTTCAGTGTTACTCTCGTGCATCCTAGCACTTTCTGTTTGCTTTCCGCAGTGCTGCAATACACTGAGCAGAGACAGCAGACCTGTTCACAGCACTGAGCAAATTGTCACACAAATTGCTCCTTCTCCTCCATGTGTGTCACATTTCCAGGAGGTCAGGGGCTCCTCTGAGCTACTGAGCTGTACCCGAATTATACAGTCACTGTCAGGGCATCTCTAAGTAGCATGTTATGATGGAAGCCCAAGCTTTTATTCATTTTAAATGTGGGGAAAAAAAAACCAAAAAAACATTGCATTGAAGGAACTGTAGTTGGGAGCCTCTGATGCTGGCAGCAACTGTGTTCTCTTTCTTAATCTGAAAGGAAGGAATGATAAGTAGTTAATTTCTGCAAGTTTTAACAGTAACAAGCTGTACAGTCTTTTATGGATAGTTTTCCAAATGCTACTTTCTGCAGCCTCTCCTCCTCCTCCATCAATTTTTTTTTGGTTCCAACACTTCTGCCACGAGGCTTTGAGGAGATGTATCTGTTTTCTTATTTAGTTTGGTAAGCCTGTGAATGACGCACGTTCACTTGTACAGAAGGAGGAGGTCTGAACACTCACAAAACAAGCCTGCAGGCACTGGAAGTAAACTGGGAATTCTTGCATGAGGAAGGTGAAAGGACTGGATGATGGTGACAGAAAAAGAATGCAGTATTTTTAACATAAAGAGGGAAAAAATATAAGGCTGCCTAATAATGTATAGAATGAAGTGCCTGTTTTCTGAGTTTCAGATGTCCCTGAGTTTCAAATGTCCCTGGCATATTTTGTGAGTTGCAGCCATGTAAACAATGCTCAACAAAACACTGAGGAAGCCAAAAAAAAAGAGGAAAGAAATAAGTTATGACACCCAGCAACACACTTCATATGTAAAATTAAATGGATGTACCACTGCTTGCATTGTAACATTTGATTAGTTGAAAAGCAGTAAAATGTTTTTGACAGGTGTAGTCCAAATCCTGTAGTCCTGACAGAGAAAAAAAAAAAATCCCCATGGAAAACTGTAAATGTCTGACAGCCTCAGCTGCATCTGTGAACCATGACCTAGGATACTTGTTTGAAAGGCAAGTGAATTCCTGTTAAACTGACTGTCAAGCAAGATGAGAGATAATTTGATCCAATACAATTTGCTGGTGTGTATATAAACTGCAGTCCTTTATTTTTGTTTTTCAAACGTCTTAATTTTATTTTAATTCTTCAAACAATGTAGCAAAGAAGATCTACAGCAGAAGTGCAAAGCTCTGCCTCCACAGAAAATACAGACCATTATTTGGAATTCTGGCTTCAGGGGAGTGGTGCCTCATACATCAACTGAAATTTTTTGTCTCTTTCGTTTAGATGCAGAAGACATGTTGCCTGGCTCATCACAGGAGACAGTCTTCTTGAGAATATTTGTTGACAGTTCTTTGAGAGTCTGAGGGAGAACTATTGCTTATAAATGCAGCTTTTTTCAATAGACATAAAGTATGCACAGCCTTGGAAAAAAGTGATATAAAAAACCCAAGTATTTTTTTATTATCTCTAAGTCATGCAGTCCACATTGGTTTAGAGCAATGAACGACAGTGCATGTGCTAGTCAGTTCCCTCCAAACTGACTGAAATGAGAGTAGGATCAATGTTTGAAGGGTTGGATGTTTGCTCCAGTGTATCTGTTACTTGTCTCTACTCAGCTTCTGCAAGTTAGGTCAGCTTTTTACTCTGTCAAGTAATTCATGTTCCTGAAGTCTCAGGAACATGAATTTTTGGGGGTTCTTTAAGTTCTTTAAGGGCGAACTTGGACAGAATTATCAGTCCCAACAAGCCATGAGCCAGTCCTATTGTGTTACTAGCAAGACAAAGCAACCCTAACAAACCTGTAAAATTTCCAGCATTTCTTACGTGGTACTTGCCAGGAGTAACAGTCTTCTGTCTTCTTCAGTCTTCTTCAGTCTTCTCAGTCAGGAGCCATTCAGGTCAATCAGGACTTTGATATTAAAAGCCATAAGAATGATCTAATAATTGAAGTGACTTTGACAAATTGAAAAAAATAAAGTGGTCCATGAGGTTGAGAAGGCTCTTTTCCATTACAGTGAGTGATGAAGATATGGTGTTACTTAAGACGAATTGAATGATGAGCATCCTTAGAGATATTCTCAAGGAACTAGCAATCAATCTTTCTCTGACCTCGTCCTGTACTTTTCACTTGTATTACATAGTGGCCTTCTCTATTATGTAGTTGCTTTTAAGTATAATCTCTTAGTTTTATTTGGGATTTTTTTTGAGATCTCGCATCTCCTACCGATGAAGTAAAAGAATGAAGAAACAGAAGTGTTCAGTTTTTTCTGGAGACCTTCAAGTCATCTTCAAGTATGGCTCATCAACTTCTTTTGGTCTCTAGATACAGCTGTCATTTTCATTTGTAGAACTCTAAGGCTAGGTCAGTTTCCCTTTGAATTATGTTAGCCTTCACTGACTGACTCAAAATTGAGTTCTGCCCATCTTGTGCTGACCTGCAGATATGTGCAAACACATAAATTCCTTTTTCCAAGAAGCAACCTGCCTAAGTTCCTAGTAGCAAATGTTGGTGCCCAAATGAGCTGGACTTGGATAATTTTTAAATTCAGACTAAAGCCACAGGTTAGTGCAGTATTAGCAGAGGGTCTCTCATCCTGGTCACAAAGGTTTTGTCTCCTGTGAGGGCTGTGTCACAAGTCCTGTTTCATGCTGCTCTGGAGCTGGAAGAGTGGATAGTACTTCTTATGCCTCTGCATAGATTGCATTTATGAACCAGTCCAAGCACCAGGACAGCTTTAGTACCACCAGAAATGTCTGTGGAACAGATGAAGGCATGGAATCACTTCCAGAGAGCCAGCAGACCCGCTGTTAAGGGGGAGTAAGCTGATCCAATATACACAGGCTGAGCAGATGTTCCTTGCTTTGGTAGTGTTATAAATGGGATGGGATCCTGGGGCAGCACAGCTGCAGCACACTGGGCTGCCTGTCACCCCAACAAGAGTGCAAGGGGCCCAGCTTGGAAGGTGTTTGTCATCATAATGCAGCACTGTCAGGGACACCTATCTGGAGTGCAGAAGGATAAATCTCCCATCAGGAACTGACAACTCTGTGCTGTGTTTTTGGCATGAGCTAATTACAGAGCTCATGCACTGATTTACTTTCTGACTGAGACTAAACAGAGTCAAAGGATTTCCCACTGATGAAGTTTATATGTGAATAATCTTCTTCCTACCTGTAAGGGGAGAATGGGAAGGAAAGCAGTATCCATGCAGCAGTAATCTTCTGCTTATTTGCAGCTCTCATAAACTGCTCCTGTGTCTGGTGAAGGAGTGGTTGATACACAGGAGCTCCAAACAAGGATCTGGATTGCAGAAAGGTGATCTCTGATACATCAGTTTTTGCCAATTCCCAGGGTCTGTGTCTCCATAATTGCTCAGCTGTGTGTTATGTGGCTAGTCAATAATAACAATGAAAAAGGGGGAAAAAATGATTTTACATGCCTGTTGAAAAACGTTGTAGTAGAATTCTGTAATGTAAGAAAAAGCCTCTCCAAGCAGTGCTGCGTTTGTTTCTCACTTAATTTGCAAAATCTTTTTAATGTTTTTAAACACGCTTTTCAATTCATGCTCTTGAATTTGGGTGCAATTCTAGGGAGAGATGCTTGAAATTAAATTGTTGGCTCTCTGTGCTCTCTGGTAACTCTAACCCTCGACTAGGCAGCAGAGAACATGCAGCTGGGGTGCAGACAGCTGCCTTCAAAAGCCTCAACACAGGAGTGCATCCCGGGATACCTCACTTCTTGTCCTCTAATTGGACTTGTTCTCCTGAGAAATGCCCTGCTGGCAGGACCTCAGCTCTCAGTGGGCAGACTGATGCCTCCTCATTCAGTGGTTATCTGAACTGCTCTGAGTGGGGATCTGTTCCTTGGCATCCTCCCTGCTTCATTTCTCCAGCAGCAGAGAGCAGGGGAGTGGTGCTTCCCTACTTTCTTCAAGTCATGGTAGTGATGGAGACCTGTTTTTTTCCTTTCCAAGACCTGGGAGAGCCACTATACCACAACTGGGTAGGTGTATCCAGCCAGGTGGTGCAGCAGAGTAAGAGGTGTTGGGAGCCTGAGTGTAACTAGGAGAAACTCACTTTTCCCTCTCTCTTCCTTGACCCAGGATGGGGAGAGCTTGAAGGGAGGTATGGCAGCAACAAAAGATAAAAAGGTCTTCTTGTCTTCCTCCTCTCCCTTCCTGTTGTCTCTGCTGGGCATTGTGATTTGTCCTAAGATGAGAACACCCAGAGAGAAATGTCTGAGGAAAAGAATACCATGCATGAGGAACTGTGTGATTGCTTGCATAATCACAGAATCCCAGAAACAATTAGGTTTGAAAAGACCTCTGGGATCATCGAATCCAACCTGTGACTGAACACCACCACCATGTCAGCCAGACCATGGCACTACATCCCTTAAACACCTCCAGGGACAGTGACTCCCTGGGCAGTTCATTCCAATGTGTAATCATCCTTTCTGTGAAGAAATGCTTCTTAATGTCCAAGCTAAACCTTCCCTGGAACAGCTTCAGACCCTGTCCTCTTGTCCTGTCACTGGTTACCTGAGAGAAGACGCCAGTGCCCACCTGGCTACGCCCTCCTGCCAGGGAGCTGAATGCATTCCAGGGATGGGGGAAGCTGTGATTATTGCCACTGACTTTGGTACACATCAGCCTGCAAAAAGGTGTAAAATGCTGTTGGATATTGGGCCAGCTGGGCACTCCTCCAATTCCTACCTGGTGTTCTTACCTTAGGACAAATCAAAATGCCCATTAGTGACAATCACAAGGGAGAGAAGTGTGTGTGGACAATGCAGACAAATGTTGTCACCCATCACAAAGGGCCAATTGTTTTTTCTTTGAAACTCTCCATTTTTAAGTGGAGACATAAGGAATTGAGATGCTCATTGCATTTGACCAACTGTGTAGCAGCACCAGCTGCTCTGAGACAGCCACCTGTCTACAGTGACAGCTGTGCTCCATCCTTTTCTGCAACACTTCGTGTTCCCCTTCTGAAGGACAGGTTTAACAGCAGAATTTGATGGGTTTAGTGCTACACATGTAGGAATGTGTGGAAGTTTTTTGGTAGGTAGGACCTGTGGAAGTTTTGTACTCTGTTAATGTAACAAAACTTCTGTATTGTCTTATTTACCAGTAATCTGATTCATCAGGAATAAAGGCAATCTTCAGTTTCTGATTGGAGTCATGATTAGTGACCCACAAAAGAGGACAGGATTGGCTTTGCTGTTTCCATGGTGCTGAGGCAAAGAGCAAGCCTCAAACCCCCCAAACTTACATGTTAAAAACAAGCAATGCCAATGGGATCTATAGGGAAGTCTGAATTACTCAAGATTGCAGTCAGGTATCATTTTTCAGTGAATTGCCAGAATCATATTAATTGTAATTGTTCTGAGTGTGACCACACTGTCACATAGTTGTGTTAGTATGAGAAATTCAGGGAAGTACACTCTCAAGACAATACCTGGTGCTATTACAGCATCAAACAGACTGCATTAGGAACAGTACTTCTGGAACTAATCTAATTTATTGACCAGAGTTTTTAGGAGATTTAAAACCATGTATTTTTTATCTTTAAAAGAAGGGTGTACTTGACAGTGCTCCCAAGGGAAGCAGACTCATGAGCTTCTGTGTCTGTGTACTTGGAGCTGGGTTTCCCACTTTGCCACAGGAGAGGTACATCAATCAAACTGGAATAACACTAAGGGGTGGCAGACCCCGTTATTGTACCTGCTACTCTTCCATGGTTTCAGGTGTTACCATCATCTGAAAGGCAAAAACCTGGCTGTGACATTGCATGGAAAGGTTCAAGGTTCCTGAATGATGCCAGTCCCTGTCTTTGGCAGGAAAAGATCAAACTTAAGGAATGAGCTTAAATACCATGTGCTGCAGTACATATCATGAAATTACCTAGCTGACTCCAGTGTCTGCTGTCCTCCTGAACACAAATATGTGTATCTCTTTTTTTGCAGCATTTTGGGTTATTATAACTAATTCACAGGCTCCCTCTGCTGGCCTATCAGCATAGAAGGGCAATGGCAAAGCTTCTGTCACATTTTTTGGAGACGGACACATTTTCTTCAGCTTATTTTGACACTTCGTACAGCATCAGAAGAAGTGTATGATCAAATTCATGTAAATGGCTTTTTAGAAGTGTAACAGAGAGAGATTTGACGTGTTAGGTGCATAATTAAATGTTTTTTATGTTCATAGAAGGTTTTTTCCACCGTAATGTAACTGTAGCTGTTACCTCCTGAAAATGCTCATGCATCTATCAAAAGATAATGATACTTGGCTTCAGTAATGCCTTCTGTCACAGGAAAGAGCTCTAAGGAAATAAATACAGACCTGTTAAAAGAATTAAAAGCTTACAGTCATCAAATACACTCCATACAGTATGCAGTTTGATGTAGCAGTGGTTTTCAAAATGAGCCAAGGGGTTTGTACAAGCATTCAGAGGAATGAAAAAGTGCTGAAAACATTAATCAGAAGAGCTCATCCTGCTGCTTTCTGCTTAATCCTCAAGGTCAAGATTTCTGTCTACAATTTTCAAAATACGTACATGGGGCTTAGCACTGTCACAACCAATAATTGCAAAATCTCTTTTAGTAGATTAAAAGGAGTTGGGAAATTATTGACTTCCAACTAAACAATCTCAGGGTGAGAGATTGCTAACAAAAACCAGAATGATGCTCTGTGATTGCTGTAGACATAGCACTTCCTGGCTGGCTTTTAACAGGGATTTACTGCATTAAGGACCTGCCTTAAATAATTCACAAAATTGTGGAGTGCCTTTATGGGAAAAGGCATATTGTCTGCAGTGGCACCACAGAAAAATGGAGAGACTTTATGAACAATCACTGGCTTTTTTACTGCAAGTCAGGCTCCTAGACACAGACAGTGGTACAAATAGGAGGTGTTATAGTGCTGCCTGTGTGTTGTGCTTGAAGTAACAGTTCCTATATACGGGAATGGAGCTGTCACCAGTGTGAGTGGAGCAGTTACTTGGCAGCTCTCAGCACCACTGGACAATGGTGTAGAATAGAAAATAAAGAACTCCAGCGACTAATTGATTGAAAAAATGCAGGGAGAATGTGGAATGCATGTATTCCAGGCTTCAATCTAGTGAGGAGACTAAAGTGATCATTTCTAACATCAACTGAGACAAAATCACCTCTTTTGACTAAAGTGGGCAGGCCACCTCTACTTAGACTGGAAAAGGAACATGTAATGTGGGTGTTTGCTAAGTAGCTGAAAGCTTGAGAGGGGCTTTTTACACAGGCATGCAGTGAAAGGACAAGGGGAATGGCTTTAAACTGAAAGAAGGCAAGTTTGGTCTAAATATTAGAGGAAGAAATTCCTTGCTGTGAGGGTGGTGAGACACTGGAACAGGTTGTTGTGGAGAAGCTTTGAGCAGCCTGGTTTAGTAGAAGGTGTCCCTACCCACGGTGGGGGACTTGGAACTAAATGTTCTTTAAGGTGCCTTCCAACCCAAAGCATTCTGTAATTCTGTGGTAGAACAGGTTGTGATGTCTTTAAGAATACAAAAAGGAATTAGGTGAAATTTTAAAGCACTAGCAGTATATCTCTTAGTGTCATTATTCTTCCATTCAAGTACTGATATGATAAAGAGTAATTTTACCTATGCTCATATTCTCAAAATGTGTATCTTATCTCAAGCATGAAATTTTTTTCTAGGTAGCATATTCTCATATTGGCTTTATTCTGCATCAAAGCATCTGATGGCTCCAGAGGGCGTGATATCAATACACCATTTATGGTTTCAAAGCCTTGAGGATGATCAGGCTGTTTCTTTTCTGTCCCTAATTAAACATTACTTCAGTAATTCCCAGGGGCAAGCAGGCATTGCAACTACACTGAAATGAAGTTTGTAGGACCACAGTTGCACTGTCTGTGGTTATGATTAATGTATTTTATGATTTTTGTTTTGGTCATAAGATTTAGCTGTTTTATTTGAGGGACCATACCACAGATTTTTTTTTTTTCTTGGTAAAGTGACAGAAATCTAAGGAGGTTTTAACACAAAATTAGTTGAAGTAAAATGTGTCAAACCAATGGAGATCTTAAATGTGATTGCTGATTATTCAGCCTTTGGCAGGCCATTAATAATGATGGTGAGTGAGAGTTTCTGTTGCAGTCAGCCACTTCCCAGAATAAGGAGCAGATGCAATTCCTTCATATTCATATTCCTTCAACATTAAAGAGCACTAATCAAGATGAGAACTAGGTTGTTCTCCAGGTTGTACAAATACCAGAGTCATTTGGAGCAGCTGTAATAAAATCCCTTGTTATCATGGAGCAAGGTGAGACACACAAACAAGATCTTTCAGCCATTAGTTTTCAGTCAAGTTTTAAGTGACATTAATTATCTGTAGCATCTTTTACAGTCCAAATGAGAAAATATAGTTTATAGCAGATGTTGTCTCCATAATAAAGCTATCAGTTTTTTTTAAACTTGAAGAAGTAATTGAAAATCCTATGATAATAAAATTATAGCAAGCCCAGATATGTTCAGAAACATTTTAAAGACATTACTCTGATATTCCAGTTAATTTTAGGAGTGCTGTTTATCTTGTCAAGACTATTTGTACAGCCTTTTCCTTTTTTTTTTTTTTCTACATCATTCTTCTTTTTTGCTTTCTCAGTTCTCTTTTTCACAAGTTGAAATACATTTCTTCAAAGTAGTGCTGCCATATGGGCTTTCCCCTAAAGCTAAAACAGTACTTTGGTTAAATTATTTAATTGGCCTAGGTATTGGTCAGTGATGTCCAGGTGTGGCTGGCACAGGACATTGCTGGTGATTGCAGTGAATTGCATGGGATTAGAGTTGTAGTTAAAACCTGTAAAACTGATCTCTCACTGAATGCTTTAAATCATTAACATGGAAAAGTTCCTGTCTGGTGAAGTATGTGATTTGTCAATCTTACTTTTGACACCCCTAAGAGTAAGGCATTAGTAATTTTTAGGGACTGCATTAACCTGTTTGTGATGCTAAAGTCCTATTAGCATAGCTAGCCTATCTTCATAGAAGCCTGTCTTGCACTTCATTTTTCTTAGCTTTTTCTTGCATTAAGAAAGGCTCATTCTTTTACCAAGAGGTTTCTGAACCCTCATACGTAGTAGTGATTTTCAGTCATTTAGTAACTCTTCCTTGCTTCCTTTTTTTTTTAAATCTTGTCTGTAGAAAAATCTGTCTAGGTCAGTGTGTTCCAATAAAGCCTGTAACATTTACTTCTTTAATCTTTTCCTTTGTCTTCTCCTAATGCCTCTTCCCCCAGTCTGGAGGCTGCTGTTCTGCAGCTTGCCTGCTGCTTGTTGTCAGCTTCCATCAGACTGAAGGATCTCTGGGAAGGAAAGACTCTTAGAGGGCCTCTTTTCACCTCATCTGTGCAGCTAAAGATTTGACATTCACTTCCTGAGACAGGATGAAACTCTGGTTTTGAGAAACATTATGTAAATCAACTGTGTTATGTAAGGAACTCCTAATAATGATGTACATTACAGCATATTTATAAGATTAAAGGCAGTACTGCATCCAGTGCAATGGCAAAAAAGCAGAGTCCTGAAAAATGTCTTTAAAAATGAAATAATTATAATAGACTTGATGTTTGTTTGATGTTTCTGTTTAGGTGCTGACTGCAGCACAAATTAAATCAATTTGCCTGGCCATACTAGAATCAGGAAAACAGTATGCAGTGAAGAAGAGGAAACCAGTCCCACTGATGTATTCCTACTATGGAACAGAGTATCTTGGTGAGTAAAACACACCAACACCTCTGAGAGTGTGCTGTGTGGAGATGCTGAGCTAGTAGGCACTTCAGAAATAAAAACCATAAAATCTACAGTGTGGGATTTCTCCTGAACCCCTTGGGACCATCCAACCTCCTGAAACTGTGAAGTGGGACTGAGGAGCTGGAGGGAAGGGCTGCTGCTGCTGAGCACTGGGGAATGCCAGAGGTGCCTGTGCTGCAGCAGGGGAGCAGCTTCATTCCCTCTTCTTTGTGCCCTGGTAAATAAATCAGCCTTGCCAACAGAGGCAGGGAGGGGTGTGTGTGGAGCAGGTTACTCCAGGCACTGTCAGGGATGTTCTCTGGGAGCTGCTGTTGCCATGTGTCTTGGTTTTGAAAGACATTTGTCTGCCAGGGAGAGCTAGAGCTCCCCTTGGAATGGAGAATGTCACCCCCCTCCCCTCCTAATTATTATAATTTTGCAATTAGGGGCTTTCAGGCAAAGATATGGGAATAGGAGTAACAGTTCTTTAATAGGAATAAAAACAACAACAAAACAAAATACAAATGCAGTAGTACAAAGACAAGCAAGCAAGCAAAACAGAAGTCCTGGAAAAAGATCCTGACAGAGTCAGGGATATGACCTGACACCCTGTTGGTAAGGGTGTTGGAAGCAGTCCAAATAAATCCTAAATGAGATTTTGTGGGGTACAGATAATGGAGTAGGAAAAGTCCAGTGGTGGCGAGATGGGGCTGGTCTTCCTCTGGTGGAAAAAACCAGATGCCTGCTGTTCCTGAGTCTCAGTTTTTATCCAGATAGGAATGGTTTGCCCCCCCCACACTGGGTGGAGCATCTCACAATGGGATGATGTAATGTGTCATGTCATTAGTGAGCCTTAATGGCCCATTAGCAGAGGATATCTCCCTGGAGTATGGACAGGTGGTGAAGGAGATAAGAAACACTGCCCCAGCTGGCTTTAACAGCTGGCCCATTATCAGAAGGCATCTGCCTCCCTCCCCCCTGGAGTTACAAGAGATAAAGAAATACCTGCTTTTACAACAGATGGAGATAGAATACAAATCTCTTGGTTACCCAACCCAAGACACCATGCCAGGACTGGCAGAGCAGTTTTGGCCATAGCAGGGTGACTCAGGCACGTGGTCAGCTGCTCCCATCACGGGCAGCTTGGTTGGAGCTCACCTGAGGCAGTGGGGAAAGGCCACTGAGCAGGGCCCTCATGGGGTTCCCAAGGCACCATATCACTGCAGAAAGTGTGAGATTGGTTTGCAGCTCCCTGGCAGGGGAGCAGAGAGAGCAGTCACTGAGTGGTGTGTTCCACAGACCCTGGTGGGTACAGACAGTTCTTGCGCTGAATTTTAGGTGTTAGCTCACTGATACTGTCAGTCAGTAACTGCAAAATACCCATTCATGGCCCTGTTTCAGTTTGCATTCAGCAAATGCAAATATATGGCCCAATTCAGCATTGTGTCAAGAAGAGTAACACCTTGAAGCAGTATTCAGTTCAGGTTCGGTTTAACTTCATACAGTGAGTTTCAGTCATATCAGAGTGAGAGCAGAAGGAACTCATACATATTTTTGCAAAGCTAGAGGAACTAGAAATGACAGAAGTAGTAAAGTATGGTGTTATGCACCTAGAAATCTTTTATTCCAGTATGCATGAAGAAGATGAAGGAGCCATTCTCTTGACAAGGAAATCTGTCCCAAGGGAAAGTTGCAATGATGTACAGACAGCACCTAAACCCACCCTCTAATTCTGTTCCTGTTCTTTCCAGGTGCAGCACATGGGCTTTCCTCAATCCTGCAGATGTTGCTCTCCTATTATGAGTACCTGCAGCCAGCGGATCAGGAGCTCGTGTGGCAGAGTGTGGATTTCCTGATGGACCAGGAACAGAACAGCAACTGGCCCCCTGAGCTGGGCGAGACAATCGAGCGGGAGAACGAGCTGGTGCACTGGTGCCATGGAGCTCCAGGTTCTTTTCCCATTGATGCTATGCATAGCCTGATGCTGATCACATTGCTTTACCCCATTAGGTGATTCCATGTAGAAGATAATCTCAGGCTAAACTCGACCAAAGTGAAAAAAAACCCGAAGGACATAAAGAAGTTACACTTAGAGATGTGGAAATTCATTAATTGCTGTTGTTCTTCCCGAGAAAAGCCTGTATCCCATTACTGTTCTTGGATAATAACACAGATGTAGCTTACAAGAACACTTCAGCTACTCCAGTGTTTGTTAATTCAAACCACAAGTCAGCTAAACATTTCCTTAGGCACTTGAGTTGGTTATGTGTCATGTGCATTCTCGTATTGTTACCATGAACTGAGCTGTGCAGTGCTCTGGTGAAGATTATGATTAATTTATTTAAATCCCTTCTAAAAATAAGCCAAATAGCTTTGTTTTTAGCAGAAATTAGTATGCATAACTGTGTGTAACTAGAATAAAGCAGTGTAGGCCTCATTTGGAAAAAAAAAAGTGAGTTTCTTTTTCTTATTTAGTGAAAGTGTGTATCTGTTGCCAGTGTAAGAAATTATCTTACCCATCCTTGTGTTTCTGTCAGTGTAAGCAGGTGAGGTGAATGGGGATTTGGAGCCAAGAGAAGACAGTGCTAAGAGTTTACTGCTTAAAGGCAAAAATGTGACTGCTCTTTTAAGAAAATGAAAGCCTGTGGGTGTTAGAGTCAACCCTGAAATTCAATAATGACCTGAAAAGATTGAAAGTGGTGTTGTCACAGGGGGTGGATAAGTAAATCTTAAAACATCATAACATCATACATCATACATCTAAAAACACAAACTGTGTGGTTTTAGCATAGCAGATACTCCCCCTCTACATAGAGCATTTAGAGGCTACTCTGACACGTGTAGAGCACGAGATTGCAGTTTTTTTGTGTATTAATCTTTATTTTCTTATGTGTTCTGTGAAACCCTTGGTGTGCTTATTACAAAAGACAGGCTTACTGCTCTTTTCCTAGGCATTGCATATCTGTTTGCCAAAGCTTACCTGGTTTCCAAGAAGCCTCAGTATCTGGACACTTGTATCCGCTGTGGAGAGCTCACCTGGCAGAAAGGCCTGCTGAAGAAGGGCCCTGGGATATGCCACGGGGTGGCTGGTAGTGCTTATGTGTTCCTGCTGCTGTACAGGCTCACTGGGAACTCCAAATACATATACAGGGCACAAAGGTGAGCATTCCTGTCTTCTGGATTGAGGGTAACACCAGAAAGTTTCAGGAGTATTTATGGAGCAGAGTCTGTGCTCACCACCCTCGGATGTAATCCGAGTGTTTAGGCTTCAGGGTCAATTCTAGCTGTGAGTTCTGGGGTGGGTGCACTCTGTGGGAGCTCTGCAGTTCTGTTCCAGGCTGCCTGGGTTCTCCCAGGGCCTCTCCCTGCCCGAGAGCCTGCGTTCCTTCAGAGGGAGCTGGGCTGGATGTGGAGGAATCACGTGCATCCAGGTCTCATCCTGATGTGATGGCAGAACTCAGACAAGATGTTTACCCAAGTCCAGGAGTAGAGTAAAACATGACTTGTTATGATTTTTTCAGAGCATTTAACACTATTCCATATTGTTAGAAGTAGAAAGTAAGTATAGGATGTGGTGTGCAGTTATTTTATATTTTTTAATTTATCATTCCCACCTTTAGCTTAGCTAATGGGGTAAATTCTATCTTGTCTGGGTGTGAGCACATGTGATCCAGTGAAAATTCTGTCAGAGTGCTGCAATTGTCTTTAACTATGTATCTCTAGTTTACTGTACAATGTTTAAAAACATAGTTTGTTATTTTTTCCTTACAGCACAGAATAACAAGGGGAAGTGGTAGAGTAATTAAGATGACTGATTTTCAGCTCTTTGCTTATTTTTTTACTTTGTGTAGCTATTTCAGCATTACAGAATTTGTTGCATTGATGTGAAACATTGTATGCTTCCTCAAAGTTACCAAAAAGTATTTGTTTAATGATGCATCTTCCAGAAACCAGAAAAAGTTTATAGCTCTTAAACAAGCATAACTCATGCACAGATTGCAAAGGTTTGTCTCTTCTGGATCTAATGAACCTCAGTTTCTGGTGGAAATTGGATAGTGTAAAATTTGCAGAAAAGGTTAAATACTGATCATTCTAATTTTTTTAAATTACTGAATGTTATTAAAATGATGCTTCCAAACAACAAGTAGACAGAGAGGGACATAACAAACATAAAGTAATACCAAACTCTTTTTTTTTTCTCTCTTAGGTTTGCAGAGTTCTTATTTACAGAAGAATTTAAGTCTGGTTCCCGGGCACTAGAAAGTGTATATAGTCTGTATGAAGGTTTTTCAGGAACTGTGTGTTTCCTGACTGACTTGCTGCAACCCAACCAAGCTGAGTTTCCTCTCTTCAGTGTCTTTGTCTAAAGACTGATGTTCTCCAGGGCCACATCCCGGAGGTAGTGGGAAAGGGCACCTGCAGTTCCACCTATTTGTCAAGACAGGCTATTTACAAAATGAGAGGGGGTACCACTAATGCTAGCCTTAATGAAGCTGGGAGTCAGATCAAAACCAACACACACTGGGGCTTGGGGGGGTGGGAATGTGTGTGGTCAAAATAAATGTGTCAGTGGGGAAAAAAAAAAATGGGGGAGCTGATTGAATCTGATGTCGTAGATATTTATCTGATTATTCAAGTGAGAGAGAAAGGGGCATTATCAAACTTTTAATTTGGTGAAAAAAAGGCAAGCTAGAATTGCAAGGACACACAAAGAAGAAACAGTGATGCACCTAGTAGGTTTTAAAGAGTCCTGCAAAAACCATTCGTGGAGCAATGCACTAGTTGGGGGAGGGTGTTGTAGACATGTCACTGCATTGCACAAAGGCAAAATCTGGGATTTTTTTTAACCTAAACCACATCTGCTTGTTTTAGTAACATGAATTAGGAAAATCTGTATTTTTTGAGTTCTTTGGTCCTCATATAATGCATATAATGGCAGTTCTGTAGATAGCTGTATTTTCAGGCTGCAGTTTCACAGCTTATTTCAGCAAGTGGGGTCTCGTGTGTAAATGAGCATTGAATTGGATCCTTCCTTTTAGAGCTCAGTCAGTGGCAAGGAGCTGGTCTCCTTTCTGATCTACTGTAACTCTGTCACGTCTTGTCAGTATTTTCCCAGTCACATGGAAGATGGGTGGAGCCATGGATTGAAAAGTTCTGTAGCAAAGATACAGCAGGCAGATGCTTTCTTCATGGTACAGCATTGCTAGATAAGTATTGTTCAGTGATACAAAAGCTTCCTTCAAAAATTAATTACTTTTAGCAGTGTTTCTGAATCGTACCCTAAGTTTTTCAGACAATAGAAAACCTATTTTCCTTGATGAATTCTTCACTACAAGTCCTGCAAAGTGAATACAATCCTGGGATGGCATACTGATCCTCTGAAAAAATCTGATAACAAAACTCAAAATCACTTTTTTTCCTAGTTAGCAAAATAATATATATGCCCAAATGATTTCTAGCTAGAAAATAATTTAGATAGAAATAAATGAGTTGCTCAATACTAGTTGCACTAGCATGTATAGTTGCAATTATGTGCTGTTTTCTATGTATTATAGATATGATGACATGGTACTCATGAAAGCTAAAGAAAGCACGAACATAGATTTGTATTAAAAAATAGAAAATCAATATCTGTATTTAAAACCTATTTACTATTTATTTATTTTTATTTATATGGGAATAATATCTGTAAAGACAAATTGGGAAAACCAATATGTCAAAAAATGAGGTTAGAGAGAAAAAGCAGCTCTACATGCACTGCCAAACAATGCAGTCCCTCTTCCTGCATTCTCAGCTGGAGGAGATTACAATTTCTTTATTTTTAATGCCTAATGGATTAAAGTTCCCATTTCATTTCAGTGGGCTTTGATCAGGCTATAAATTGGAGCTGGGTCTTGCAATCCTTCCACATTTTAATATATTAATCCCTTCCTGCTCTTGCCACTGTTATTTTAATGAGATGACTTGCATTATTATGAGCTGCAGATAAGGATTTCTGTTGCTCTGTCTTGCACTGTACAGCTCTAATTAATTACTTAAACATAGAAATAACATAGTTATTAAAACACATAAGTCAAAAGGTTAAATGGTCTTTTAAGAAAGCCACTAATGTCACTTATTTGGTTACTCTGAGCACTGAGATATGTGCACACAGAGGGATGAATTCCATAGGGAGGGTGTACATGAGGCTGAATCAAAAAGTCAATGGATATGGGGGCGTGTTCTGCCAGCCCTGTGGAAATCCTGTTAAATCAGACCAAAGCCAATTGTCAGTAGTGAAGATCCCAAGTCCATTAGGATTTTTGATCTAGTTGGTTCCTATAATGCATTTGGCTCCTATATTTCATAACTGGAACCTTCTTAAAGAAAAGTTTAAGGAAGGTAAAACTTGGCCTATCCACTTCTTTTAAATGTGATTCTTCACGAATGCCAGGAAACAAACATTGAGCTCAGTGTCAGTTTTCTGGTGGTTTTCCCTGTGTTGTGTCTCTGTAGAATTTCTTCCAATTCACATTCAGAGGAGACTCTGATCTCTGTGATGTGATCAACAGCACACACAAAACAGATCCCCGGTCCCCACAACCATTCTTTGTATATGAATCCACGTGTTTTGGAAAGAGGAAGAAAACAGTTATTTGAGTAAGAGTTAGTCCATTCAACAGTGAGAAAACTCACGGAACCACCCAGTTTTTAAAATCTAGGTCCCAAACATCTCTGCAGGTTATGTGAGTTCAGCACTGACTCTGGCAAGGGCAGCACACAAACATTCAGTCTCATGGGATACATCTGGTAAAAATCTTGGAACATATTTGTTCATCTCTTTGGTCAGACATGGCAGATTGAGCTCACTCTCAGAGATTTGTGGCTTTTCTTACCTGACCTGGCTGGGTTAAGGTGGTTTCTAGATGTGCTGCAGTCACGGATTCTGAACACAGTGCAAATACATCCCAGGGCTCTTTGGAAAATGCCACTCATTAAATGAGCAGGGTTTTTTGTCTTTCTTCTCTTTATTGTCTTACTGATTTCTTCTCTGTACTATATATGCTGTTACAAACGTGCTGTTGCAATCTTTATTTGTTGCTTTTAAGATATTGACAGAACAGCAACCTGAGTAGAGCTGTCAGCACTTTTCAGTGTAATAAAAAGTAAGGTCCTCTGTGTACCCTTCTTCCTGCTTTGAGAAATCAATCTTGTAACCTTTGCTAGACATTCTCCATGGGATGCTGTCTCCTGCTGCTCCTGAATTGGGCCCTTATGGACTGAAAAATGTATTCCTGAACAGATTCTGCCCTGGTGCTGTGACAAAAGACTGTGTTGTGGGAAACTCAAGAAGCCTCTTTCAGAGTGTAAAACACAGTAACTGCGTCATGTTTGCACATTAGTTTCTTGGTTGTGTTTAGTTTCTAAAGTGTAGGCAATAGGAATTTAAGTGATATAATAGTATTTCTGATTATGCTGTTAAAGCAAAGAGGATGCATTATGTGGGTATTGGTGCTTATTTGTGATGTATCTGTGTTTGTGTGGTGCTGTTTGTGAGTAAAGCTGTAGATTACACATCAGTTTAAGGAGCTATATACTGTTCATGACTTTTAGCCTGCCATCTATAGATTACTGCCGGAATAGTTTTGAGGGAAACTAGATCTATAGTGTCCAGATTTATTGATTTCAGGATTCATAGAACCAGATGCAATAAGTTTTATCAACAGTACAGTTCTAACAAATATATCTTTATTTTTACCTGCTACTCACTTCTCATCATAATAACGTGTTCATTTTGTGCCACTGCTTTCAACATCTGCTTTGTTTGTGTCATTGTTGCCTTCAGTTTCCCTGCCTTTGTTTCCCAACCTATGAGTAACTTGAAGAGGCTGAAGAAGCAGCCCAGGTCTTTTGTTCTTGAAAATAAGATTGATTGATTTTGCTTAAGCAGGGTGTTCTACTAACTTGCATTACATTATTTTATGCTCCCAGATGGTCTCTTCTCATTGGCTGTGCCATTTCCCACCTGCTAAGGAAAAAACATTATCCTGTGTAAAAACTGTCACTGGTGTTTTACTTCATTAACTAAAACAGAGACTTTCTAGGGAGCATGGTCACTTCTCCAGTGTTTCAGTTCTGTTAGGACAATCAAAACCAAGTGAAATGGCTAAGCATTCCAAAATACACTTTTAAATAGTTCTAGGAAATATACATAAGGGAATGCAAGTAAAGGGATCACCTTTATTGCTATTCTGTCGAATTAAGTAATGCCACTTTGATGTTCTAATACTGATTATATATGGACATGGAAAGAATATGACAAGAATACTGATGGGGTTTTTTAATACTGTGGAAAAAAACGAACCATAGGTATCTGCTGTATTTGGAAATGTAGAGGGGCAATATGTGCAAATGGAAACTTTGATAAGCAATCAAGGTTTTGTAGTCACATAGTTTTCTGCATATACAGTTACAGCATCTGCCAACATATTGCATGTTTTATGCCAACAGTGACCTATTTTAGTGTATGCATGCATTTTGGGAATATATCCTTGTTCTTTGGATCTCTGAGGTCTGCCAAGTAAATCTCAGGTGCAGTAATCTTCTACATGCCTTGAATATTCACTGGCATGAGTGCATATTCTAATCTGTAGGAAGATTAGTATATCAGGACTAAAATTGCCCTATAGATTTTCAAAGAGTAATCTTGCTCTGAAGAACTAACAATTGCTGGCTGGCAGCACAGCTTGGACTGCTCTGAGAAGACATTTCAGTTTATATAAATATGTCTTAGACTAAGTAGTAGTGGCAGAAAGATAAACAAAATAAGAAAATGACCAAAAATCCCACTATGAGGGGAACAAGATGCTTCAAAGCCATAAGCCAAAAATGCTCAGGGCCCACAAAACAATACAGCAATTTAGGGATGTGAATAGGCATTTTCTGAGGGAATAACACAGTGTTTCAGTGTTTTCAGGTAGTGGTACAGCAAGCATTGTGCAGGTTTCAGCTGCCTTGAACAGCACTCCATTGCCATTATAGGAAAGTCATCAAATGTTAAAAAACATTTGCCTGTGAAGGAGTTGCCTATAGCTGAACCTACTGCCTACTCCTATGTTTTAATGGAACAGAAGTGATCTGCACTATCCATGATGAGGCAGTTTAAAAAAATACATGCAGGAAGCCAATAGCACCAACTTTTCAATCTGCCTTTGAATTATTAAACTTGACTAATTTGTACTGCCACTGTTGGTCATACACCCTGTATATTTGAAATTCTACATCATGCTCTCAAAAAATTAATTTATAAATAGCAGTCTGCTTGAAAATACATGAGGCCATATTTCTTTTTAATGCTTCGAAGGAGTCCCTTGACTTTGTTCATTGCATGACTCAAAGAGAAGATGGAGGCATGTAGGTCCAGAACAGCAATACCAACTAGAATGGCAGAAAAATAATTAAAAACTCATTTTGCCCAGTGGTATAATGATATTTGAATGCAAGAGGTTTTATAGTGTACTGATACTCAGCAACAGCATTGTATGACTATGTAGAAGTCCTGAAATCAGTAATATCCTATAGGGAATAGAAAACTGATTCTAGTCCAACACATATTTTTACTTCATTTGGAAGAGAAAGGCTGTCTGTCTGACCAGAAATTTAACTTTACTTATATCTTCATTACCATGACCACACAAGAGAGAAGGATTTCCATTAACAATGTTCTGGTTTTGCCACTGAATTGGCCTCCTGCACTCATTTTAAGAGTCTGATAGGCCACCTGCTGATGTCGGTGATGAACCTCCACTTGATTCCAGGCATGTAAGGTAGCTCCTTCCACATGTGTGAAACAGGGGTAGAACTCTATCATTCCAGACCCCAGGCCTACAAACTTTCCTTTCCACATGAGTCCTATGGAATTAGTAAGGCTTGTTTGCATAGTATGAGGAAAGCACAGGTGTTTGCAAATGCAGGGCCCTATTTGATAGCAATTTATACACATTTTATCTCAATATCTCTGCAATATACATGAATACCAATACAAATAAAAAGTACAGGGAACTTAAATGGCATTATTTCATGTCTAGTTTGTGCTGGTGCCACTTGATTATTCAGTATATTCCAGTGTGTGATGTTCATTCCTTGAGTACGTGCCACACCCTAGATTGGTTTCTCAGTGTTACAGCCATTCACAGCCATGATGTGGTAACAGGCCTGTAGAATCAAGGTTGATTTGATTCTTTAGAGATGCACCTTATTGTTTGAAAGCAGGACCCCTGCTTTTCTAATATTTTAAACACTGTGATCTTTCAGAATGTGTTTATTGTATTAGTTTTGTATTGTAGATTATGATAGAAACTAGATTTTATAGCTTTTTAAAAGCAGTGATAATACTAAGCTTCATAGTGGCAGAACAAACTGTGTATATCCATATTATGAATATTAAAGCTGTGATTATATTTTGCCTTAAATAAAAGTCCAACCTTGAACAGTATGATTTTGCATTGGATTGTTTATTTCTGTACTTATCTTTTATAGTGCTGGCAGCTCTTCCTTCCAGAATAGTCATGACTCCGTGCTCCAAAAGCTTTTCAGTGGTTATCAAAAGTAAAATAAATCATTTTAGAATGAGGTAAATCATCCAGGCTGCACACAGTGCTTAGGTAAAACACCTCATGGTAGTTTCCCACCAGACAAGACAGGTTGCTTTTGGCCTGTAGATCAAAGTTTCCCACCCCAGGTATTTATTGTCAGTGTGCTTAAATCTCTGTTTTCATGGCCTCTTCCCTTTCCAGAAACAACCTTCCATTACCAGAGAAGGACCCAAGCATTACATTCACCTAGGCCTGCCCACAAGGTTTCCATCTTTGTCATCATGAGCTGAGCTCAACTTGAGCTGAGCAGTGGGACTCCAGATTTGCCAGTGCAGTATTTAAAGAAATGACCAAGTGTTTATTGGCATTTTTTTGCAAATCTGGTGACACCCTAAATTGCATTGAAGAACAGTAGTGGATAAGCAGAAGTAGTCAGTAGTGTTAACCCATTAATAATATCTCAGACTCTATCTTGCCTTCCTCTTGTGCTCCTGTAGGTCCCAGGTCTGTAGCTAACCCCCACATGCAGATCAGCAATTACCTGAGAACAGGCAAGGAGAAACAAGATCTATCACCAGAGCCAGCTGAGCATGAACTAAGCACCTGCACCAAGAGGAGAAGCAATGACTGGAGACTCCTGTGCCAGACAGAGGCACCATCTGCCAACCTGGCACCTCAGTTTTGTTTCTTGCCAGGTGCTCAGGTTCAGGATTTCATGGAGGGACTACAAAGGCTTGTCTTTTCCTCAGGCTGTCACCTTGTGCTGCTCATCCATGCAGGCATTGGTGATGCTGCTGGGGTGACTCTACAAATCTCCAGAAGGATTCCAGAATTTTGGTGGTGAGGGAGAAAGGATCCTGCTGGTGAGGGGGAACGGCCCAGGGACAGTAGGCAAATGCTGCAGGTCAACAGCTGCTGTCATGGCTTAGGGTTCTGTGGCCCAAGGAACCTTTGAAGGAAAAGTTCTGGCACACAAGAGGAGAGCCACTGTGCAAAGTGCTAAAAGGGCACTTCTGACACTGCCACACTGCCCTGGTCAGGGGGTCTGAGCTGGGTGCATCAGGGGAGGCTTCCCCGCACTCACAACTCCTTTTCTGCCTCTTGTTTTCTTGGTTTTGCTGTGGGGTTTATTTATTGCTTGTTTATTAAATTTATTTATTTATTTTTATTTAATCATCTCTCAGCCTTTATTGTTGCACAGGCTTATTTTCTTCCTGGTACAGACTTTGCCCTTGCCTCCTCCTTTCAGATCTCTGTTTTATCACTCTCCACAAGTCCCTGCCAGGAGAGTGTAGCCAGGTGGGGGTCGGTCTCTTATCACCTCTTATCACCTCTCTTATCCTCAGTGATAAGACTAGAGGACATGATCTTAAGCTGCACCAGGGGAGGTTTAGGTTGGACATTAGGAGGAACTTCTTCACAGAAAGGATGATTAGACATAGCCCAGGGAAGTGGTGGAGTCACTGTCCCTGGAGGTGTTTCGGGAAAGCCTGGACGTGTCGGTGCCATGGTGTGGGTGTCTTTTCCAGCCGGGGCGACCCTGTGTCTGTGCGATGTCCCCAGCCTGACGGAGCGCCCTGAGGGGCCCCGCTCGCCCCTTCCCAACAACCCCCTCAGCTCAGTCCTGTGTCTGACGGCTGAAGGAGACACGATGACGGGGAGCTCCCCGCGCACCGCCGGGGAACCTTCCTCCGCTTCCAGCCCAGCCAGGGTCGAGCCCCGGCCAGGATCCAGGGCCAGGCGGGATCCAAGCCCGGACAGGATCGACCTCCGGCCCGAGCCCAGCCCCAGCCCGCAGAGGCCGCGGGCCGGCAGCGAGCGCGGCGCTCCCTCTGGCGGGGACTGGGCCCTAGTGCTCCACGGCCGCGACTGGGCGGGCTGGGTTGAGGCGGCCGCTGAGATGAAATTCCCGGGCTCCGTCCTCATCTCCCTCGTCCTCTTCATGTCCGAGACGGCGGCCGCGCTGTGCCTGAGCGCGGGGTACCACCACGCGGGGGATCGCATGTGGCAGACGCTGACGCTGCTCTTCGCCCTCGTGCCCTGCGCGCTGGTGCAGCTCAGCCTGGTCTTCATCCACCGCGACGTGAGCCGCGACCGCCCGCTGGTGCTGCTGCTGCACCTGCTGCAGCTGGGGCCGCTCGTCAGGTCGGTGAGTCCGTGCCGCCTTCAGCGGGCCGGGGCCGGGCCGGGGCCGAGCCCGGGGACGCCCGGAGCCCCCCGGCCTTTGTGCGGCGCGGGCGGGGCCGCTCCCGCTCTGCACCGCCGGGAGCCGCGGGCGCGTCCTGCCGCAGCCGCGGGAGGAGCAGCGTCCTTCGGGAATGCCTCGGGTACAAACCTGCGGGTGACCCCTGGGGAAAGGGGCTCAGCCCTGCCGGGCCGCGGGGAGCCGCGACAGCCCCTCCGCGTCTCGCTCTGCGCTGGGTTTCCATCGCTGTGGCTCCCTGCGGATGGTTGTGTCTGTTCGCTGCTGCCTCACCCACAGCGCTTTGCTCTCAGATCACTTCCAAGAGAGAACGGGAGATTCTTCACTCGGTTGCGAGTTTAGAAGAACGATAGTACCCATCCCATCCGTGCATCTTGGAACATCAGTTATGCTCTAGTCTGTCTCTTTCCAAACGTGAACTTGAGATTTTTTTCTATTCAATGGCTCACTGAAAATACCCTTAGGGAAAAAAAAAATCAAAATATTTAGAGGAAAAGTTACAGCAGTGTGCAACTCCAGGACAAAGTTTTCCTGGCGGCATTAATTTTAAATTTATATTCAAATCTCTTATTTAAAAAGAAAGGGAATTAAATGCAGTGTGTCTTGTAGTAGAGACTAGGAGAAGTATCATCAACTTTTTGAAATTCCTAGACAGCATGTAAAAGAAAAATTTGTTCACATTAAGAAAGGTGAACAGTTTGGATGTTACAAAATATCTTACACTTCCAAAACATTGACTTCTTCTATAACTATGCATAGATTATTTTTGCTTGCTTTGTTAATATTTTAAAGATGTTTAAGTTACAGCTTAACAGTTCTGAAAGAGCTCTGAGTTTCTAAAAGCTAAGAACTAAATGCTTCCACATTTTTGGAAAATGAGAGAGGAACCAAAGAGAAAGAAACTATCAAAAATTAAGTACGTGACTTTTGTTATTCTAAATCAATTTCTTGAGGTCAGACAAAGAGAGAATAATGTCCAGCTAGAATATGTGAAGAAGCAGACAAAGGATTTGAGCAATAAGAAGAAATTGAAGGATTTTCTTTTTAATTATATGAAAGAAACATAGATTTATATTTTAACCTCAAGCCCCAAGCTTGACTTGGCTTTCTGTTTCTTTCTCAACATCAAGTTTTCTGTTTACAACACAAATCTTATCTTGTACAGAGCGCAGTTCCGGCTCTCTCCCAGCTGCAATCACTGCTGTAAAACTAGTGAGCATATGGAAGCCCTCTCCTCCCCTCTAGAGTGTTGCTGACTCTACACTTCTTCCTTTCTCAAAGATTTACAAACTTAGCATTTCCAGGAGGTTTGAAGGTATTCTGGATGTGCTGCAGCATACTTGTGTCATAGTCCCCCATGGCATCATTTGGGCATGACAAAGTGATTTATGTTGACCTCTCTCTAAACCCAGGATAACTGGAATTATAATTACTAATTAAATAGGGTAGTACATTCATGCTACCTGAAAAACTTAATTTCTGCTAAAGGCTGGAAGGACTCTACAAATTAAAAGTTTAATACAAAACAACCTCATTACTTTTAGGGAAATGTGTCAGTTTGTATGATACAGCACAAAAGTGTGGGAAGGCAGAGTGGTCTGACACAGTAAAATGTTTTGGGGTTTTTTCCCTTCCTTGCCTTCCTGCAACTAAGATTGCTGTATCTCTCAGAAGAGGAAACTGTTTGCTTCCTGTCAGATATAGCTCTGCACTGTTAATGTTGTTGTGTTTTTAGCACACAAAATACCTTCCCTTTCCCTGCTTTGCACAGGAGGCTTTCTACCCTGTGTGGACTGGCATGCACACAAGGCTCAGGTGATAGCTAGAAGGCTAGCTATAAAAGTATCTTTTGGTTGTATCATCACTGCACTGTGGCTTTACCCTTTTATAAGCTGAAGAGGACCATTGTCCTTGGAGGCATTTTACTCCATCCTTGTAGGCAAACCCCTGCTCTTTGCTCCAGAGAATCCTGCTGCTCTCAGTCATCTGCTTCCCTCGTGTGAAGCCTGGCTTCATCCTTCCTGCCTGGACTCTTGTGCCTCACTGGCACAGGGCTGCTTAGGCACAGGGCTGGGTCAAATTAGGTCAAATAGGACACAGACATTAGGGCCTCCCCAGGCTCTGTCTGCTTGTGGCATGGGAATGAAACATTTAAGAGCCTTGAGGCTGTGTGTGATGACATGCTGCAACAGAGGGCTGGTGGCTTTGGCTGGCTTTAAAAGAAACTGAACACCAACTTTTTAACTATCTCTGGTTTGGTATGATGCAGAATAGTCAGGATTTCTCTGTTCAGATTTAAATACTCGGGTATCAGTGCACTGCTTTACCATCAGCCCATGTGCGTTGTGTGAGTTTTTCTTCATCATCTTAAAATATAGATTTTTTTTTTATTAATCGTCTTCCTTTTTTCCTTCAAAAAAGCCCTTTACATTTTGGGGAATGGTTTGGAAATATCTTGGCAGGGAAGGATGGTATTTAGCCTTGCAAGCCAAATGATTCAGCCTATTTTGAATCATCTGAGTGATGGGAAAAAAGTACTTTCTCTCATGGAACCTTCTTGCATGCCACCACCTTCCCCAAACACCCACACTCCACCTGTTCGGGAGGCACTCGCTGTCCTGCTGCTGCCACTGGAAGGACTAAAATTAGGTAGCATCCCTCTTCCTGGAGAGGACTTTTGGTGTACTGTTAATGTACCCTTTTTTAATTTTTTCTCCCACTCCCTAGGAGTTTCTCTGTAAATTCAGAGCAATTTGTAGAGCAAAATTCCTATCTCCCTTAGTGACCTGGCTGTGATCCTTTGGATGCAGGCATGCCAGAGGCTCTGCAGAGACTTGGCTGGAACAAAGTGACTGCAGGTTTCTGGGCATCACGGGGATTCCTGCAGCATTTCAGGTCAGTGCCACTCCTTATGAGTGCACTAATTTGTCTGGATGCTTAGAAGATCTGTTTGTGTAGGTTTGGTTTAGGTTGTTTGTTTTTTAAAAGGGAGATTCTTTTACCACATTAAATAAATTAATACAGAAAAAATTATTTAAAACAATAGCCAGTGTCAATGAGAGTTTATTACTTATGTCTTTTCTCTAGGGAAGGTCATGATGAGCTTTTTGGCTCAGGCTGCTCCTGTGCTAGGGCCTCTTTGTTCCCTTCATTTGGATGGCACTTGTAGCACCAAAATCGTCTTGAGATTTTAAGTGCTGCTACAATTTCAATACATAATTACAGGATGTAGCTTTGCTAGTGTACTTCTCTACACTTAAGGATTTCTTCAAGGTGTAAATAAACCCTCAGAGAATCAGGGAATTGTTTAGGTTGGAAAAGACCTCTGAGATCACTGAGTTCAACTGATAACCCAGCACCATGTGCTAAACCACGTCCATGAATGCCACATCCACGTGCCTTTTGAATATTTCTAGGCATGGAGATTACACCACTTCCCTGGGCACCTTATTCCAATGCCTGACTGCCCTTTCAGTGAAAAAATCTTTACTAATATCCACCTGAACCTCCCCTGGACCAACTTTAGGCCATTTATTCTTGTCTGTCTCTTGTTATCTTGGGAGAAAAGACTGATTCCCACCTCACTACAACCTCTTGAGGAGTTGTAGAGAGTGATAATGTTCCCCCTGAGCCTCTTTTTGTCCTTACCCCTCATGATAGGCACCCTGTTAACTTGCTTGCCCTTCTCAGTTCTTCAAGTAATAAAAAGATCAGGAGCTGAAGTGCAGATTTCCAACAGACTGACTTGGCCAGTTGGGGCTTACAGTCACACACTGGGGATGTTGGTGATGTTGGGACCATGAGTGAGCTGGATGCAAGCATTCCCTCCCACCTGATTTACTGAAGGCTGTACTGAAGTGGCATCATCAAAACCAACTGGTGTGAACCTGGCAGTGCTTCCTTCTGGTACCAGATTCATGGAGGGGAAGTTTGAGTGACTGCAGGTGTCTTTGGAGCTCTGTTCCTCAGTGCTCTGTTAGTGCAGTGTGAGCCCAACCTGTTCTGTGGGAGGAGATGCTATCAGGGGAGGGCTGGGTCAGCAGAAGGATGAACTCTTGCAAAAAAAAAAATCAAAGGTCCTTTATATAGAACACTAATGACTGTTTTCCTCAGGTTATAATAGGACAAGGATATAAACAATAGACCTGTTTTTTTTTCTTTTAATGGGATTGGGCTTTGTTTCTCAAGGCATAAGGAGGAACAATTACATGTCTATGTACCATGTGGACAGCAGCACAGCAGATGCAGGAGGAAGCTTGCATCAAACTGCCAGAGGAGTTGCTGTTATGGCCAAAGTTTGATTCTGTGAGCTGCAGGAAGTTCAAAAAAAAAAAAAAACAAGAACCCCATTTTTTTAGAGTCATTCATGTTTTGGGCATCTAATTCTGCAGCTGGAAATCTAATAAGCTCTAATGGTGCAGATACTGCTTCAGTGACATTGTGCAGAAGCCTTGTCTCTTGTGAGCAGTTTCTCTTTGCTAGTGACCTGCTTAATAGTTCAAAATAGAACAGGTCTAAAAACTTCGCTTCCTTTTAGGACTTCATTGGCAGACCTCACTGTAGGAGATCCTGATAGCTCTAAACTTTACAACTGCTGATGCACCACCCTCTTTTTCAGATGGGAAGAATATATCTAGACTCTCTTCAGGCTATTTTCTTTCCTTTATTTTTGAGCAGATGCATTAGGTGTCCATGGTGAGATGAACAGAAAGTCAGGGTGGCTAAAAGGTAGAACAATGAGTGAGGAACAGATCTTTGCCTGATGCAGGTGAGTAAATCTGTAGGACTGATAAGTCTTTTGCATGCTTCTCTGAAGAGAAGGATTAGTAAAATTTAACTACTAGAGAAATCTGCTCATGCATTTGCAGAGGGTGTGTGTGGATCTCAGAGGTCTCAAATAGCCATTTGTTCTTGGAGTGCTGGTTGGGTGTGGAAAGTTCCCTGTTTTCATTGCCTTCTCTCTCTTCACACCACCATTATTTTGCCTGTGTTCCAATCCCACGCGTCCATGATTAAAAGAGGAAATGAGGTGCTCGCTCTCAGCAAGCATGTAAGGGTAGGATTATTCCTCCTACTTACCATGTAGAAGACAAATGTGTTGCAGCTGAATCACTCTTGGTGGGCACCATCAGGATCCCTGAAAAAGTATGGCTCTTCTTTCTGCCAAGATATGGCAGCAGGGGAGAAAGCAACACCATCCTTTTCTTATCTCTTAACTTTCACTGTAGAAAGTAGATCTGCCTTTTTTCCCTCTGAGCAATTTTACTTCCTTCAGAGCCTTTGCTGTGGTTGTGAGAGCCTTACATGCAGAGGAGACAGCCAGCTGCTTGCCTTCTGCTCTTGATACCGTGTGAAGGGCTCTTGAAGGGGCCCTAAACATCATTGCAGGAGATGCCTTGTACAGAAGTTGGGATCTCTTACTCCTGTCCCTCTGGAGCAGAGCAGCAATGAGGTCTTCTGTGGAATTCACCATGCTGCAGGAGCTTGTAACTGTGGGAGAAAGCTGCAGTGAAGCAATCCTCTTCTTGCATTGTCTCTTAGTTGTGTTTCATGCTAAAAAAGGGCAAGCCAGGTAGTTCATTTAAAGACAAGATGCCCAACCCCTCAGCACATACTTCATAGGCAAAGTCACAGTCTGGCACAGCAACATGATCTACACTGATTCTTCATCACAGTTCTGGACCCTTCTCACCTGCAAAGGTCATTCAAGTGCCTGTGCCCCTCTCACACTCTGTTCCTTAAACTTTTAGGTTGGTGCTTGTTCTTTCTAGTGTGTCAGCTGCCAGTCTGCTCCTGTTTGAAGCAGTTGCTTGGGCAGTGGCACCAGCTGGAATCCTAAGTGCATTTATTATTTGTCCCAGAAGGCTTGACTTCCAGAAACACTCTTGCATGGGACTGGCAGGGCCTGGAAGAAAATGGGCATCATTACCAATGTAATCTGAACACTTGCATATAGCATTTTTTATTACTCTGTTATAGTGGTAAAAGCCCCATTTGGCTCTAAGGTTTGCTCATCAGACCATATCACATTATGTTTGCCTTTCTGTAGGGACAAAAAATCCCCATCACAAACAATATATTGCTACTTAATACCCAGCTAATAAATAAAAATCAAATGCTTGCTCCAAAACTCAGTGTTTGGTTGATTATAATGTTTGCTATTGTCAGTAGTCTCATAAATCTGATCTCTTTAATGGGATCACTACATATTTTTTAGATGGGTCCCTAGACTATATCTGCTTCTAATCACACAGAGCAGGAGTTCAGAGCCTGATGCTGAGATCCAGTTTTCCATAATATACTCAGACTTGCCCTCAGCTCAGGGTGAATGCATGGCTGTGAATACTAAATGAGACAAAAATGGTCTGGGATCTTTCTTTTTGGAATAAAATCAATCTGTTGGTTTCAGAATCTATGCTGGCTTCATAAAGCCACAGTGCTTTATTAATTTTTCACACTTTATTTTTGGCTGTATGGATTCTTTCACATGGAACAAGATTGACAGGGAGTGAAAAGATTAACAAGGGCAAGACAGAAAGTCACCTCTGTGAATGGACCAGAGCAGCAGGAAGGTTGAATAGCTTTAGTCATAATGATAGCTGAAGCCTAGTGAATCAGGAATAGTACTTCACAATCCCCAAACTGCTTTTCATCTAGAGTGGTTGAAACTTGCTAGTGGTCCAGTTAGAGGAAAAAAATGAAGTTAAGTTTACTAAAATAAACAGAAGTAATTTTTTTTCTTTCTTCTCCCTTCCCCCTCTTCTTGTGATTTTACTTGTTCCTGTATTGTTCCGTGCTTGTTATTACTTCCCAGACAAGGATGAATATTTCCCTGTGTGTTTTGGGTCCTGCTAGATGCCCAAGCCTGCCCTTTACACCTTCATACCCAAGTCGTTCTCTTAGAAGATTTTTCCTAACGTTTTAGCCAATTGAAAAACAGTCATTGGAAGGAAGTTGCAGAAGCTGTTCTTCCTTGCAGATATCTCTCTGTTCCTGTTATTTTCTTTAATATTCCAGCAGCAAGATTTTCCTTGTTGCTACAGCATTTTCTGGAGACAACCTTTTCTATTCCCTCCCAAATGTGTGGATTTGTCTCTGTGCGTGGGTAAAGGCAGCAAATAGTATAACAATATGTAATTTATGAGGAGAAGTGTATGTGCTGGCAGCAGTTTGTTCTTTGGAAGTCAGTCGGCAGTAAGGTAGACCTGTATAAACAAAAGGGCTTGGCTCCCACTGTGTTTAAAGTATGAAGAGCTGCAGCAACTGGAAACACTGCATCTTCTTACTTAGAATCTTTTTTGTGAGATTATATTTGATATTTCTTTAACAGTACAATAAATGTAAGTACCCTTAAGAACTAAACCTCCTATTCTTGTGCCTTAAAAAAAAAAAAGCTGATTTCAAGGGTTGTGAGGCTCAAAACTGCTCCTTTTCTCTGCTCTAGCATGTAACTGGTGTTTTGAGCAATTGCTTAAAAAAGTTTTGAGGTGTGTGCACCTGCTCGTACCCTGAGTTTCTCTCTTCAGATGTTTTAAGGCAAAGGTTTGAAAAGTGAGTTTATTGCCATGTCCCATTGGCATGTCACAGATGTATAGATAATTAGAAGAAAAAAACATGAGAATCTGAAGAAACACACTTCCAGTTTGAGTCCTGGGTTTGGCATTCTTGTAGTGGATGAGCAGTTAAGGACTTTATTGGGATACCAGAGAGCAAGGGCAGCTCATAGAAAATAATTAAACCTCCTCCCTCTGTGTACTACAAGCAGCCCAAGGGGCACTGCCAGGTTCTTGCCCTCTACTAACATGTAATTCATGTTTTAAAGAATGATATCTTTCATATTTCAAGTTTACCAAGAGGAAAAAACCTACCAGTTTGCTCTATAAAAAAATGGCTTAGGACATGGTATTTGATTGCTTAAAGTACCAGGAAGTTGGGAGACCTTTCAATCTTTCATTTTTCCCTGTTCCTCTATCTACTTGTTTTTCTTGTAGGTGTGTGGAAGCCCTTTATATTTACTTCCGTGCTAACAGATTTGAAGAACCCTATGTCAGCATCACAAAGAAGAGGCAGATGCCCAAGGATGGGTACTCAGAAGAAATTGAGAAGGAAGTGGGACAGGCTGAAGGCAAGCTGTGCACACACAGGTCTGCATTCAGCAGGGCCTCCGTGATCCAGGCGTTCCTGGGCTCAGCGCCCCAGCTCACGCTCCAGCTCTACATCTGTGTCCTGCAGCAGGAGGTCACGGTGGCCAGAAGTAGGTAGAGCTGTTGTTAGAACCTTTTTGGTGTTTGGGTGGGAGGGCAGCCAACTTGTGCAGTGCCCTGCACAAGAACCAGGCATTTGGCAATGGGTTTCATCTCCCTGATAGCTTTTGATGGTGATGTTGCTTTCAAGTTTATATCGTCATGTTTTAGACTATGACACCTTCTGTAGCACACTTGGGTTGCCATAAAAACACTGATTTGGTAAGTGACCATTATGGTATGAGAGGAAGGCACCTGGAGGGACTGAGCTGTATTTATGAAGAAGAAAAAATATGACTTCCATTCCATTTTGGTTTTTGAGCAAAGCTTTCTGGAAAATTCCTTGGGGTACACTGCAGAGCATGTTTTGTCATGGTATACCTTAGGGAAGTTGTACTTTCAGGAATGCAGTTTTAAATATGAGCTGAGGACATGAACTGTCTTTACTTGTGCCAGACTCTGATTCTGGAATCAAAAGGCAGGACTCAGTAAGCTGCTCTGCAACTGTGGTCATCTCATTTCTGGACCCAAACTGTTAAGCCTGCACCAAGCAGCGCTGCACAACACGGACTTACCAGGACACATCTCTCTTACTGTGGGACTCTGCATCTTACTTCCATGATGTGCTCTTCATTTTCTGGCTCACTGCTAAATGGAGAACCATCTCCAGCTGGTCATGGGATAAACAGCTTTTCAATGTAAGAAAGGACTTTGGCACCTGTGTGAACTTGAAGGTGCATTTCCACTGAAACACTAAATAGTTCTTGTTGTAGCTTTAAGGCCCTGAGAGGATCTTTACTAGCTTGACAGCTAGGGAGGCTGAAATTGAAATCAAGTAAAATGTAATAATAATAACAATAGTAGTAGTAGTAGTAATGAAGGGGATAAAGAGGGGAGGAGAGAGAGAGGGAGAAGAATAAAGCCCAAGAAAGACAAGGGATGAACAAACCATTCCCCAGCACCGATTGACCCCTCCCAGACAACTCCCCCCAGTTCATACACTGACCATGATACCAATGGTATGCAATATCCCTCTGGATAGTTTGGATCATCTGTTCTGGCTGTGCTTCTTCACAGCTTCTTGTGTACTTCTTCACTGGCAGAGCATGGGAAACTGAAAAGTCCTTGACTTAAAGCACTGCTGAGCAACAAATAAAACAGTGTGTTATCAACATTATTCTCATACTGAATCCAAACTCAGCACTGTATCAGCTACTAGAAAAAAAAATTAACTCTCCCTCAACCAAAACCAACATATCATAGCAATAGTTTCTGGGAAGACATTACTCCTTTCAGTTCCTGAGTTCTTCACATCTGAGGTAGGTCCTTCAAATAACCATGGCATTTATGATGTGAGATCAGGACAATGTGATTGAATCCTTTGCTGAATGGTGCAACTAGCCAAATCTCCAGTCACTTTACTGTAGATGGCATTTACTTGAGAAAGGTCACCCTTTTAATGTCTTTCTTTTATTACTGGTTTTGACCTTATTGGTCATGATTTCCAAAGAAAAGTCCTGTGTTCCAGATGATCAGAGAATTGCATCTTTAATAATTATCTGTAATGATCTATTGCTTCTAGCTTTTTCAGTCACTGCTAAGTTGTAATCACAAACTGATAAGTGACATTCCTTGGGTGAAATGACCAGAGATGAGCTGACTCACCAGAGAGTTTGGTGAACCCACTTGCAAATGCAGCAGTTATTTCATGCTTCCCAGAAGCATCTCCATAAAGATGTAATTCTAAAATACAGAAATACAAAAAAAAAAAAAAAGTCCTAACCATATTCTTGTTGTGTGTATCATAGCTGCTGATATACTGAAAATTTTTGCAATCTCTTTATCCAGCCAACCCAGTTCTTATTTCACACTTCAGATGTTTTCAGCTTCCCTGTTGTTTGAAATTTGAGCCCTCCAGATTTCAGGCTCTCTTCTATTTGCATCTGTTATAATTATCACTGTCTTGGATTTTGATTTCCACATGTTTTGTCTTGTCTCCTCATCAGTCTGTTATTTTTCTGGATTTCTACATACCCTGTCATTCTGTGTAAATTCTGCTTGTTCAGGGGTAATGAGGTTGGTATCACCTGAGAACCTGAAGTGTTTACCATCATGCTGGGGGCATGGCTTGTCCCTTTCAAATGTTTGAAACTCCTTACTGCTTCCAGTGCTGGCTTGAACCCCTCTGAAAAGAGCATACATCCTTGCCTAGCCCTTTGTCAACCAGAGCCATGCTACATATTTTGTATTTGTGTATTTCATGGCATTCATTGATTTCTCTGGATGTTTTCTTCTGGATTATTGGGGTCTTGCCAGTGTTTGGCATTCTTCAAAACTCTCATTTCACAGTCTGCCAAGAATTTAAGATCAATACGACCAGAGCACTGCAAAAGCAGGACCAACTCTTGAGGTTAGTGATGACTGACAGAAAACTTTGGTGACTGTTTATCATGAAAAGTGTAAAAATGTTGGATGTAATACAACATTGGAAATCCACACGTATTAGCCTAATCTGAGTCCTAGTTCTATTTTGTATACATATAACTATAGTATCTATAATAGATTTCAGTGGTACTTGTAAGGTAGCTCATCTAGAGCAGAATTCACTGTCCTAGCAGTATCTGAAGTGGGAAGGACCAGTTCTTGAAAGGACTTTGGATGTAATAACAAAACACAACAAAGTAAATCAGTGCCTCCCTGGATGACTCTGTGAGTGTCCACCTCTGATTTCTAAGAAAAAGAGAGCCTTTTGGAAGGAGGAAGGAAGAAGAGAAATGTCACCTTTAGAGGGACTGTTAGAGGATTTGGAACTGTTCCAGGGGAAGATACTTTGCCTTTTAAATTTGCATTTCTTTGCCAGCTCAGGATGAGTAAAAGCAAAAGTGTCACCCTCTCATACTTCCCTTTGTGGTTGCTTCAAACCATCTTTCTCACAGATTAAAAAATTATGTTTGAACTGAAGGTTTGGTGACAATAATGAGCTTTTAGAAAAGGAGTAGGACTGGACTAGTGTATTAAACCCGAGTCAGCATGACCTATTTTCTATCAATGGAGAAATGCCTCTTTTGAAAGCTTGAGTTTATAAGATAGGTTTGATATTAATATAGATTCCCTGAAGTGAAACTGGGGAATAAGATCGATGTTTCAGCTTGTCAAAGCAGAAAGCAAGCAGAGTTCCAGCACAGACAGTCCCTAGTGGGTACATCTTTATGTTCCTTTAACTCTGAGAATATTCTTTTCCTTCATTAGCTGCTGGAATTTATGTTCTTTCACAGCTCAAAACTACAGGAAAGATTTTGTAAAAAGTCATAGGAGATCAAGCAATATTCTTGACTGAACTCACCTGCTCTTCTGCTTTCAGCTGATGTTTTTCCAAGACATAACATTTAAAATGCCCAGCTCTATGTACCTTTTTGCCATAGATTTATTGCCACATGCTTACTTAAAGTCATTATTGGAGACATTATTCAGTGCTGTGAGAAAGTTGTTTAAAAGCTACTGACTACCTGCTAACAATTTCAACATAAACATTTTCAGAGAATATATGCACCACCAAACTGGCATATACAAAATTGCCATATAAAATTATAAATGCTTTTCACCTTACTCAGTGCCTTGGAAAATTAGATATAATAACTTAATTATTTTCCAAAGTAATTCAGAGGTGTTTTTGGATCATAAAGGAAAAGAGGTTAGCTGAAATGATAGCGAAAATTGTCGTAGAAAGTTGTTAGAGAACTTAAAATACACCTGTTTCTTCCAAAGGATTGCTTAGAAATTAGTGACTTATAATTAGGAAAAAAAGCCCAAACCCTGCAAATTTTGGCCATATAGCTATAGCAAAACAGGAAATACAGTTTATTTGTAGGATATTGGCACACAAACTAATTGAAGGCTGCAGAAAACACTGGTTGCTAACCATTGCAAATGTAATTGGCATAATTAAGAATTCCCAACTCTGATTGTTTTATCTGATGCAATATCAGCTATTCAGCATGTTGGTAAAAACTGTGAATAAATATTTATATAATTGTGTATGCAAATACTGAAAAACCTGCGGGCAGTTAGCACTTTGTTTATTTTCTGTGTCCAGTATTCATGTAAATTTATACCTTAATATGGCAAGATAGGATGCCCTCCTGCAGTGCCAAGTAACATCTGGTCTCTCCCTTCACTTTCTGCAGAATTTAAATGTGAAACCTTCCTTTCAGGGATTCTGGGTAGGTGGGAGGTACAGAAAATTGATCTGAATTTAAAGACATTTTTAATAGGAATGGTTTTTTTTAATGTATGATCCAGATGAGTGTATAAAGAAAATTGATGTATAGGAAAACACAGTGCAGGCAGGTGAGTAAATATCTCCCTGCACAGTCAGAGAAAATGTGGACAGTGCTGGGTTTAAATTTCTTCAGCTTTCAATTTTGAGCTGTATCACATACCGTTTTTGTGATTTGCTTCAACACAGAACTTCACAAGCACCAAGTTATCTGCATGTCCAAGTTACTCCAAAGTTTCAGCTGCTATTTTGCAGTTTCTCATCTGTATGGAAAGGGAGTAGCACCCCATGCCTTATAGAGTAGTGCAGGAGCTTCGGAGCAAGTTGGATACTCTTATGACTGAGCTGTGAAATTACCAAGGACAGCCTGTGTATGAACAGCCCTTGGCAGAGGGAGGAGGGAGAGACACTTATGACTGCTAAGTGCCTTCTTTTTCTTGCGAGCTACTTGAATAAGTATCAAAGGGGGACCAAAATATGACGTAGGATTAGAGTAATGTGCTGGCTTTGACTGGGATAGAATTAATTTCCTTCACACAAGTATAGGCAGGGAATGGCTCCTGTGGCATCCCCAGGAGTGCCGTGATGATGACTGCACCTGCTCTCTCCCCTGATGCAATGTCTGCTGCTAAGCTGAAGGTCCTTATCTGTCTTTTTTCTTTGCAGGTATTTTTATGGTGCTTTCTCTCTTATCGATTGTTTACGGCGCCTTACGCTGCAACATCCTGGCCATTAAGATAAAGTACGACGATTACGACGTCCGTGTGAAACCTGCTGCCTACCTCTGCATATTCATGTGGAGGAGCTTTGAGATCGCCACGCGGGTCACGGTGTTGGTGCTTTTCGGTTCAGTCCTTCGAATCTGGGTTTTCCTCATCGTGCTGCTGAATTTCTTAGGTTTCTTCTTCTACCCGTGGGTCCTCTTCTGGCTTAGCAAGTCGCCGTTTCCTGAGAACATAGAGAAGGAATTGAGCAGGGTGGGCACTACCATCGTCCTGTGCCTTCTCACCTTCCTGTACGCCGGCATCAACATGTTCTGCTGGTCGGCAGCACAGGTGGAGCTCAGTGACCCTGACTTGATCAGCAAATCCCAGAACTGGTACCAGATGACCGTGTACTACATCGTGCGGCTGACGGAGAACGCCTTCCTCCTGCTGATGTGGTACATTTATAGAACAGACTTCTACCTGTATGTCTGCGCCCCCATGTTGTTCCTGCAGCTCCTCATAGGTTACTGCATGGGCATCTTCTTCATGTTGGTGTTCTACCAGTTCTGTCACCCGTGCAAAAAGCTTTTCTCCTCCAGCATCACCGAAGCTTTGCTGTCCTGTTTCAAGATCCTCTACTTTATTTGCCAGCATCACAAATCCACTCTACTGAAAGGCAAGGTGGCGATGAAATCTCCTGAAAATACTGATGAAGCACGGGGCAGTAGCAAGACAATAGATTCCCAAAACAGGAGTATTCATCAAAGTGTTTCTTCCAATGCCTAGCACAACTGGAAGCAAGTAGGTGCCTTTGGAAGGTGGGAGATCACCTGCTGGGAACATTGTGTATTTAGACATTGTGTCTTGTGGGTAGGATTTCTTTCTTGCAGGTGTAGCACTGCATGATGGCTGACATGCCTGTTTTTGTGGAGAACAATGTATGAGTATTTGTGTCTGTGTGTGTTTGTGTACAGAGAGCAATCGTTGTTTGCAGGTTTCTATTTCAGAGCCTTTTTGCACATAGGTTTATTGTCACATGCTTATCTTAAGTCATTATTGGAGACATCATTCAGAAACTGTCCTGATGCTCATTTAACTCAGGAAATCTGAGGATGGAAGGCAATGAATTTTTATTTCAGACAGGATGTCCCATGGCATGCCACCCTAGCATGGAAACAGAGCTTAGAACTGGACTATGCATGGACTGTAGCTGTGGTCTGGTTTGATCAAATTTTAGATTATTTTACACTCTAATCAGTGTAATAAGATAATCCTTCTCTCAGTGGTAGAAGAATTGGACTTGCACAATGCACTGTAGTCTGGGTTGCCATGAAACAGCCAATTAGCCAGCACTGACATGGAAATGTGACTGTTACTGAGGATGGACAGAGGGGTTATTGGCTTTGCACTGTTTCACCCTTCATGTTTACTTCTTATTAGTAAGGGAATTAAATTTAACACATTAATTGGGATGTTCTGGAATAGCTCATTTTTCTTTCATTATAATTTCTTTAATACTTGGTGATGTCCTGGTGTCAGGGTGGTGTTCGCTTTATGTAAATATCTAGAGGCTGGGCAGACAGTGTGTACCAGTGACATAGGTGCTCTCCAGTGCACATCTCCAGGGAGTGACTCACCCCATCTCAAAGTGCAGGTGATATGAATCACTCTCTGGGGACCTGTTACTCAGTGTTAACCAGATGCCTTCACAGTTAGTTCTGACTATCCATCTTCCTTTGAGATGGCTGAAGTTAGAGAGATGAGCACTACCCTGATTGTCAGGGGTTTGGTAGTGCATCAAGTGGGCAGCTCATTGACTTTTTGTACTGGGATGGAAGATGCTGATTCCTTCTTTTTGAGCTGTGATTTGTTATGATTAGTTTAATATCATTAACTCAAAACCCTCTGACTTCTTTACCTCAGAAGTATCACAAGCCTGAAGTCTGAAAGAGAAAATGGAAGTCACTGACTTTTTGTTCTCAGCAATACATCACTACAAATAAAAGTGTTTCAGTATTTTGCAAGTTTCTGAGAAAGCTTTAGCAGAGGAATACCCAAGAATTTAGTGAAAATACACTAAACCCATATGTATTTTCACGAATTAAGTGAAAGCTTTTTGCACTTTGTTTGCTTAGCACCTTCCTAATATTTCTTTTGATTGTTACACATTATGGCTGCTCATGGAAACAAATAATTGATGACCCATAGTATCACCCAGTGTTTGAAGTTTAGCCTCCATTCTGTCATCATGCAGGATGTGAAGCTCTTAATAGGGATGACATAATCATAATTGTTTTAGAAGTGTCTCAAACTGAGGTCTGGGGTCATTTATAATGAAATATGTCACCTGCAGTGCTGCAGACATAACCTGCTTTTATTTTTTTCTTTACTAAAGTGTAAATGAATGTCTTCATATTTTAGTTTTATTATGGAGTTATGTTTTCATTTTGCATTATATGTGTCTGTGTGTGGTATGTATATGTCATTAAATTATTGGTGGGTGGTAATGGGATTTTTGGCCTGATTTTGCCATGGGAATGTACCTCATATCTGGGGAAAACACCAAACACCTCCGTTCTAATTTCTCTGAGGAGAATAAAATAGTGAAGTGACTCCTTGAAGACACAACTGTGTTTCTCTGTACCTTTGTATATGGAAGTACAGTATAGCATTTTTCTGTACTTTTCTAGATGTAAAAGACTATTACTTTTTCTTTTCCAGTAGTGAGTTAAAGGAGCAAGGGAGAATGTAACCCTTACTTCCAGACCTGTGGAGTTCAGCCCACAGGCTCAAATTTTCTGATGTTCTTAGCCAAAAATGAGTATGTCTTTATAGCTGGACCCTCATCAATATCAATAATCAGGGAATTACAGTGGCTGCTTATCTACAGATGTACCCAGGCCTGAAATGTTAGCCTTTGGGGGAAAATTTGAAAAGTAACTTCATATATAGAAGTAGTTCATATCTAAAGAGAGGGCACAAAGCAGACTTTGGACACTGTCAGTGGTGGTGCAGTTGTGATTGTGCCATTTGGAAACAGTGAAACACAAACCTCAGCCAGGATGCTACAGTGAAATGTTGAAGTCAAATATAGGAGAGTTATAGAGCCAGGAGCTCAGAATGAACACACAGTGAGTACCATTAAACCTCACAGACTACTGTATATGCATATTTAGAGTGTGTGCCATATTACTTCTTATTTTTACACCAGTCTCCATACACCAGAAGTGCATGCATAGGGAGCTGAATATTTAAATCACTGTAATGAGAGGGAAAAGAATAATTTATATGGGTTCTATTACTATCTGTGGTTTTGCCTTAGTTGTGCAGAATAACCAAATACAGTTCAAACACTCCACCAGCAGAGGGGCTGTCGCCTGTGCAGTGCCTGGTGTCACCATGGCCCGGGTGGAGCCCAGCTCTGCTGCCACTGCTGGTAGAAAGGTGCAGGGGGGGAGTCACAGACACAACGATAGACCAGGGTTTTAAGGGAGCGGCTGATTTTTCTAAGTGGGCTGTAAAGCTGGGAGAGGCAGTTTCTCTCGAGATAAAGACAGTCTGGAGGGTGTTGTTATCAGCACACCCAATGGCTGCAGTATGAGTATGAGTACAAAGTCTGTGCATGAATGAATGACTTGCTGCAAGTTCACTGTGCTTTTACTCTCTTCTATGAATGTTAGAGGAGCCTGTGTGTTCCATGGAAGGGTTTTGGGCTACTGCTGAAAACTCTGCTCTTTTGAGTAGTCTTGAGCCACACAAAGGATGGTTCAGCAAAGGTTATTTGTGTGTATAAGAGTATGCAAGGTCTGAGACATGGGTTTTCTTTTATACTTGTAAAACAACACAAATTAAAACGTTGAAACTGTCCCTCAAGTTGTGTTGGTGTCAGTTCTTAGTGTGCTGCTTTCAAGAGATCCAAAGTAAAGGTAACAGCACACTGTCATCTGTCACCACGCAGCAGCAGAAATGTTTTCAAGAAGACCTGACAGAAGAACTAATCTGTGATTGATTTAGGAGCTCTTCACCCACACACTTCCATTGCTGTTTAGCAGAATATTTTCTAAGAGGGGGGCAGTTTAAGAGACCAGTGTTGTATGGTACAAGATTAGTATAGGTTATTCATTGTCAGTGTGAGAGTATTTACTGATTTACATTGAGAATTGGGAGGAAATCGTTACCTTATAAAGAATATTTTAACTTCTTTTCTGCACACTTGTTTTACATTCATCTGGATTTACCGTATACTTATATCTGACCCTGGGAGTAACCAGCAAAATCAGTGCTGAGGACTCTTGTGGAATACTCAAAAACTTTGCAACACATGTAAGTGTTTCTAAATTTAAATAGATAAAATAGACACATTTTAAATATGGGTGTAAATAGATGCATTGCAACAAGTTGTAATGTGTGTACATCCCTAACATGAGCATTGAGAAAAGATTTTAGAAGTCATGATGGTGACTGATACTACTGTGTGCTAGTAAGAATTACACTCCCTACAACACAGAATTTGTGGATACTTGGGACTGCTAAACTGTAATTTTAATTTTAAAAAAAAATCATTTTTGAGCAGTTCCTTTATTTTTTCCCTATAGTAGATGATAATATCTAGCCTAAAACTGTGAACCATTTTTTATCACTTTTTACCTGTTTGAAAGCCTTATGTTGCAAGGAAAACAGGAGTTTGAGCTTGGATGTTTGTAAGCTGGACATCATAGTACTTATAATCTTGTATTTTAAATTGAAGATGCTTTGAGTGCCTCAACTCACTTGGGAATCATCACAGAAACACGAACTACAGTAATATAGCAGAGATGGTAAGTTTGATTTACCAGAAATAGAAGACTTGAAAAATAAAATGGATTATGGAACTTCCTACTGACCAAGAAAAAAATGTATAATAAAACCATTATCTTGGAGTCATCCCAAAATCAGACTCTGAATGAAGGGTAAGTGTTTCAAAATTACAATATGAAAGCTTACTGAATCTTTTCCCTGAATGAACAATTTCATATCCTGGGAATAAAAGGACAGTTTTCTGCACTTTTTTTTTTTCTTTTTTTTAAACATGCATTTACAACAAAAACTTCTTGCAACTGGAATAAAGTTTTACAGAAATGATGAATGTCTGTATTCAGGTATGAAAATTTAGCCTTTCAGGTGGGAAATTCAGATGTGAATGCGTCTGTGTGTAAAGGACTCTAATCACAGACTAGAATTAATGGGAAAACATACCTAAGCAGAGAATGGATGCTAATTTGTTGGATGTTGCTTACTGAGATCCTTCTGGAATAACATCACTGTTGTAACTTTTTGGCCCTGAAGGTGAGACCTGATGGATTTAATGAACTAGAAACAGCCTGTCTTAAACAGGGTATGTGTCTTCATGTTCATAATTGCTGAAATTCCTATTTTGACAGAGCACACAAAATGACAGCAGATAAATGTTAGATATTTTAACTTCTGAAATGTCTCTCATCAGCTACTTGTTTCATCTGATTAATGTGCCCTGTCAGTACAGAGCTTTAATCAGGCATAGACACTTTCTGGAAAATGATCAGGAGCAGATTTAGATGGAGAGCGATGCCAGAGGTAGTCAAGGTGAAGATTAATTTACATCTGCCTTCTAGAGTGGGAAGTAAATGTCAAAAACAATAGCACAGCACCTTACAGACGAGGTGCCAGCATTGCATTTTATTGTGTTTGTGCATGCATTTGCAGTTCTTACAAATGGAATAAGTTATGTGCTGGACTCGACTGCAAGAGAGGTGAGGTGCTTGTGATTGCTTCAGTTCTGCCGTCGCTGGCCCTCACAGCAGCAGTTGCATTCTTCAGAATGAGTGTCCTGGCTACTGCTCCTCCCTCTCTGCTGCTTCCTGGGGGACATTTAAAATCGAAACCGAGAAACAAGGCACTGTGAAATGCTCAGCCAGATTTTTCAGTAGGGCTGCTGTTTTGGAGCCAGAGATTCCTGGCAATGAAAAGCTCTGAACTCATGGAATGCATCAATACTTCATTGCCATTTTAGATATTTTAATAATGGTGGGCAGTGCAGTAACTCAAAAGCATCCAGGTGTCATTTAAAATAAAAAATTAGAGGGGAAATGGAATTTTCTAAAAGAAGTAGCTTCAACTTTGGAGCTAAAAGGAAAGTAAGAGAGTCCTACAAAAGCACAATAATTAGGTGTTTAAACTTTTTTTTCATCCTGTTTATTGTGGTCTTTCCTGCTCTTCTTATTTTTTTAAGCAACAAGAAGAAAAAAATACCAAACAGGAGAAAGAGAAATATTTTATGAAAAAAAAAATAAAGTCAATGCAAACCTATGGAGATGTGTGTGGCAACTCACAAACATGTTGCATTGACAGTAAGCCTAGATTTCTCCACTGATGCTTTTGGAGAGGCATAGTGAAAATCCCAGAAAGGAATCCAGGGACAGTGAGGCAGAAACTGTGAAGGTTGTCCTGATCTAGGACATAGCATCATGTTAAAAAAAAAAAATCATTATCTGTCTTTTTTGTTTGACTACTTTAATACCAGCAATCTTAATTATATGTAATATTATATGTATTTGTATATATGTAATATGTATAAATATAGAAATATGTAACTATATGTATATTTTATGTATTATATGTATTGTAGTACACACAGTCTGCATCTGAGCACAAATAGGCAATTTCAATGCTAATGGCCAGAACAGAAATGTTACCACTGACATTTTATGTGCAGTTTGCTTACACAATTCCACCTTCCTTATGCATGGGAAGAAAAACAATGGACCATGCAATATGTCAGGGAGTTTTTTTTAAACCACATGGTAGCTGGATGGTTCCTGCTTTGATCTTGTTTTCTTCATCAGCTGACAAGATGTGATGTGCTGAAGAAACCTGTCTGCTCTTTACAGAAAAAGATAATTGACTGGAGAAACCTGGGACACTGCCTAAGTGCTAAGCCTTGTTCATGGTGATTTGGAGCAGAAATGAACCAAGCTTCCTCAGATTCAGAGGAAAGGGAAAACTTTGCAGGAGACAGGTTATCAGGTGGGAACAGGCAAGGAATGTAATAAGTGAAAAATTACTTCTGCCTAGCCATGAAATATGGGCCTCAGCAAGGAAGCTGGTGTTGTGCCATGGGGATTGATGGTAAGGCAAAGTCAGGGAAGGCTGCAGAGTGCTGTAGCATTAACTCATCAGACAACTCAAATGCCAGTGACAGCTGAAAGAATTTACCATTGGCCCAAAATGCAATGGAAGCCCCCAAGGGCACCGAGCAGGAATCCATTAGCCATTAACTATCAATCACTTGCCCTATAGTGTCCTTTAGCAGTCAAGGGCTTACGTGTTTAAGCTGCTGTCTTAATAGTCCATACATCACTGTTCTTCCCAGAGCACAACAGCACGTGAGCAGTTGTCTCTTCAAGTAAGAAAAGAAAAAAAATCACTGGGGAAAGGGAAGTTTTAATAGTGGGAGATCTAAAATTAAAACAGCAAACTGTTTATAGTCTTAAGTGTATCACTCATTCAAAAAAAAGTTCTAGTGTAATAGAAAACTAAATGCAATTTTAGCATTTGTAGGGGTGTATTTGTATGGGGAGAAAAATTACTGACACAGGATTGGAGTATGATTTGGCAGACTCTCCCTGCCAGGTAGCAAAAGTCTCAGTGAGATGACATTGTGTCCCTTAATGCAAAATGTGCCACAAGTCTCTGTAATTAGCAGTCAACAGCTCTGATTTTGTTCAAGGTGGACACAGCTCCTTGAGCTTTGGCAGAAAACTGTGTGAGAGGATGTCTAAACCCAGCTGAGAAAGAAATGAGGTCCCTCCAGCCTATTGCTGCTCCCATGAAAGCCTGAGCAGTGAAAATAGCAGAATATGATTAAACCATCAAAACTTAAGAAGTCATAAATACAAGAAAGCAAATAAATAAATAATATTGTGGAAATTGTAGTCCCTAATCTAACCCACTTGTTGAAATTTTGGTTTTCATAGTGATTTCTCTGGAAGTGCTAAAAATGGGTGCCAGGAGGGAGGGGGCTGTGTGTATGAATTAACTGCTATAAACAGTCTTGCAACAGGAGGCTTTAATAACTGCTCAACCAGTTAAATTTCTTCCAATTTAACCTGGAAGAAATTATTCCCAGTTCAGAGCCCAAGTTATGTGACACTTATGTCTTCATTGAGTTTCCCAAAGAGATGGATGGATGCCTCCAAACTTCTCTTGAGTGTAACTTAAGCCAGATAGGGGTTTGTGAGATAGTCTTGGGCAGGTGTCCAAGTTATCTGGGAAGACCCAGAAGTGAAAAAGCTTTATAAAGAAAAACGAGTGAAGGGAAATTTATAAATCCAGCATTGTGTGGCTGGAGCAGTGTAATTCTATAATAAGAGGCAATTTAGGTATGATTAAGCAGCATATAGGCTTCATGCTGAATCTTTGCACAGGGATGAACTCTCTTTTAGTAATCTAACTGAAGGATAATTTTAAAGCAAAAGCCTCTTCCTTTGTGCCATAATTTATTGTATCATGTTATCTTGGTTAGACACATCCATTAAACATGACATCATTCCTCAGTGTTTTCTCTATTGATATTAGTGAAAATGAAGGTAAAACCAAGACTATGTCTGTCAGGTGTCTGGTTGTCATCAGCCATCTGCTGACAGAGCTCGGTCACCCCTGTTATTAATTGAATTCTGTAATGTCCAATTCAACAAACAACAAAGTTAAATTTTAATTGAGATGAAATGCAAGATAAAGTTTGGCAGTGATTAATTGAGTGTAATTTAGGTTTGGATAAAGCATAAGCAAAACCGACTGGGGTGCAGGGTGGGTTTCTCATGCTACCTCACGTACAAAGCAGAATTACTTCAAACAAAACTTAAATACCAGATGCCCATGCATATTCATCAATATTTCTAGTAAATCTCCTATTTTCGATTCTAAAAATCTACATCACCATTCTTCATGGCGGATGCTTCACTTGTTGCTGGGGGGTCTTCTGCCTTCTTTGGGTTGTCTTTGGCATGAAGGCTCCTCATCCTCATCACTGTCCTTTGAACAATCCCACCAATGGCACGTGTGTACTAAGCATTGCTTTATATAACTAAGCATTGTTCCAAAAATAAGCCCTATTAAAAGCACAATTTAGGTTCCATACCTGGACTAATCCCAAATTTGTTCATCTCAAGGCCGAACAACAATTCTTAGATCTCACTTATCTCCCTACAACATCCTGTATCCCACTTTCCCATGTAACATCTACAAAAGGGCCCATCTGCTTCTTGACCCTTAATTTCCTAAGTAATTACAATTTCATTAGCACGAATCATTTCCATTTATCACACCCCCACACCTCCACACTGAGGATTGGAAGGGAGAAAAATCAGCAAAAGAATTATCACAGCACTCCTTTGTATTTCACAAGACAAACTACAGCATTGTACAGATCTGTAATGTTAGCTTGTGCTGCAGGGTTTGGGCACTGAGCTGTTCACACCTGGGGACTGTTCCTAGGCATGATGGGGGATGCTGGAATACTTCTGTGGATGTGGAGTTATACTGGTACCATGGGCATGAGCTCCCACAGCACAACTCTAATTGGTTGGAGGCTGGGAGGCACCTCCTTTATCTCTGGTAGTGAAATGGGGATGCAAACGTGTGTCAGGAGTAATACAGCTTCAGCAAATCCTATTAGCAAGAACGGAAGTGAGCTAATGATCTCTGGAAGTCCTTCCCCAGACTGTGATCAGGAGCTGCTTATTAGAAATGGGATTTGACAGCTCAGCACTCAAAGAGAGAGGGAAAAGCAGGGAAGTGCTTTTGAACAGGGGTGCAGCAGGAAAGGGGACATGAGGGCAGGCGCATACCGGGAGAAGGTCCGGGGTGGACTGAGCAGGATTCCGACTCCTTCCCTCGTGAGCGCTGCCAGCGGGTGGCACCGCGGGGCTGCTGAGCACCGACCTGGGCAAGACGGGCACAGGAGAGACTGCCGTCCCTCTGCTCACAGCTTGCGAGATGTTTACTTGAGTGGGAAATCACTGGTGGAGTCCCTCTCTCCAGGGAGAGAAAAGTTACCCATGGCTATCACCAGCACGTGTAAACGAAGCGGATCTGCAGCCCTGGGAAGAAAAGTCTCGCAAACAGATGATGGTTGTGTTCCGGAGCCACATTAGCAGATCAAAAAGCTGGTACCCTGCCCAAAGGATGCCAACTGGGCTCTCTCTCCATCAGTCCTATGCAATGGCAGGTTAATTTTACCTCTGCCTTTATACGTGGGAGGTTATGCTGTTCCAGCTTTAGTCCAGCTCTTCCTGAAAACTACTGACTGCTTAATGAAATGAAATTTTTGTCTGTACTTAGGACATGTTGCTGGTGGTGTCTCTTCCTTCCAATAACGCAGCAGTGTGCAGCCATTCTGGCCCATTTTGTGGTGCTGCTGCTGGACTTCAAGCCAAGACTGGTGTGGCAAACAGCATCTGTATCAGACATGATTTTTTTTTAATACAGCACATGGGTGTCTCATGATGACTGCAAAGGACAGTATGAGGAAGTACTGGAGCAGGGAATTGCATTGAGAGTTATCATGTAAAGCAAGGACCTGGAAGGATCTGCCAGTCTTTGTTGGAGTTTCATTGACGTGTTTTTCCCTGGCTCATATCTATCCCTTTTCTGCTCTCTCAGTTTGGAATAATTTATTTTGTAAAGGAAACAGAAAGAGCAGAAGTTTCAGACTATGTCATTCCCTGGAGTGAAGGCAAGCACACAGTGACAGCCTCAGGCTGTGTGTGAAGAGTCTTTTCAGGGAAGACAGCTTGACAAGTCTCTTGTTTGCTTCTTCCTCTTTGGTGCAGAATCAAGGGAAGGTTGGTAAACAGTGATTGCACAGCATTCAAAATAAAGACTTCAGGCTACAAAACAAAACAAAAAAGGTTAATCAAGGTCTCTACTTGGCTTTCCCCCTGCTGCATGAGGAGGAGATGAATCTCTCACTCTGCTTTTCACATCACTCTCTCTTTTGGGGTTTTTACTTGCAGAATTTTTCATTGTCCCTTTTAGGGACATGTGTGAAACTCCCAGGCCTATTGCAAACCCCTGGCATCAAAGTTGTGCAGCAATGCACAGACCATTATTGTGCAGAGCAGGAGAGGAGCTAAATTAGTTCCTAAGCAATGAGGTAAAATTACTGCAACGAAAGGAAGAACCCTGAGACATGAATACTTTTGCAATTCAGTCATGCTGCAAAAGGATCAGTGTTCACTGAGCTTTTCAACACAAAGAAGGATGAAAAATGCTCTGTGTAATCAAGTAGCTTGAAACAAATTTTATAAAAGAGTGAGATAGTGTTGAATTTTTTCCATACTTCAGTTTTACACTCCTACATAATTAATACATGGCTGACAACATTGTTTTTTCTTGTACAGGATGCGTTTTCCAAATGAGTGCAAAGTATAAAACATTCAGGTTTTTGTAGCAGCAAAAACGTTTCATTCATTTAGAAGGTGAAACAATCAATTAAATCAGGGGTAATGCATGGGTGGTTTTGGTACCATTTCTACTCAAATTTGTCTCTTGCAGCAACAGGTGAAGTTTGCTGTGCTTGTCAGGTGACTTTTGGAGTTAACAAAAAGCTCACAAACATCAGAGTGCGCCAGAACTCACTGGCTGTGGAAGGTCCAGCACCTCTGCCCTTTCTCTTGAGTTCAGGCAGTGAGATCAGCTACTGCATTTGGTAATTGCTAGGCCAAGGGCAGCTAAAATACACTCTGTTTCATGGTCTGTGTTCAGGCTGTCAAAAGGACCTCAGACTTTGCAACTGTTGTGACTGATCCAAGATCAGCCCCTTCTGGGTTTGTAGCCTGCCAGAAACCTCCTGAGCCAAAAAATCTATGTTTCCTATGGTGCCTGAGGAGCTTCCAGGCCAGGTAAAGCTGCTGAAGCTCAGAGCATCCTGGATACCTGCAGTGGCTCACCCCAGAGAAGGCACAATTAACTTACCCTGAGCTAGGGGGAGGAAAAAGGCAGTGAGAACGCTGCCATTGCTGGTCAGGGAGAGAAGGCTTGTCTTCTCTGCAAGAATGGACATCCACAAAGCAGAACTGCCCCCCTCCTTTCCTTCCCTAGCCACTCCAACTGTTTAACTCCCAGAGTCTACCTCCATAAACAAAAATATGGACACTAGACCCTCTGATGACATTCAGCATCTCTGGAAGTGTTATCCCATCCCTGGAAGCATCCAAGGTCATGTTAGTAGGGGCCATGAGCAACCTCAGTTAGTGGGTGGCCTCCCTGCCCATGGCAGGAGGTTGGAAGTAGATGATCTTCAAAGTTCATTCCAACCCAACCATTCAATCATTCTATAATTCTGTGATCCATTTGGGATGGCCATCAAAGGGGATGCTACGAGACTCAAAACCATGAAAAAAACCCCTATCCAGTGACATATGCCCTCAGTTTTGGCCAGAACAGAGAGGAATTTTGGAAGGAATTTAGCCAGGTTTGAATGTACCAGACAAAGAGGAATGCTGGATTACACTTTGAAGGTTCTGTGGACATTGTACTACTGTTAGAAAAATAGAACTAGTGATTATTTATCAGCAAAGAACAGCATGAACTGCATCTCAGTCCTGAGGTGATTAAAAAAAGACAGGTCTGGGCAGAGGTAACTCTTTTGTGCTTTCTACATTACACTTCAGCATTAAAAGTTATATAAAGTGGCAATACATTTTTTTAGCAGAAACCTGACCAGTTGTATAATTTATTCTATCCTTTGTATCACAATGAGGAAGTCTACTTCAAAAGTTTATATGTATTTGAGTTATGAAACACTATAAATAAAGATGGTAGAAATATATTTGAAACAGAGCTGGGGTCATGATTAAATGGTTAATTTATTGCCCAAATGAATGAGAAAGGAAATAGGGTGCTGCAACCTTTTGCTCTCACTTCCTCATGAGAAGAGACGTAGAGGCTGTCCCAGAGACAGAGGGGCTGTTGTGCACACACAGCTCAGGCAGCCATGGGGAACTGGGTGGAGAATGAAGGACTGTCCATCTTCGTTGTTGTAAGTACAATTTTTATTGTGATTTGTGTCTAGTGAAAAGTTCTGCAGAAAGCTGTGCTAAGCACTTCTCACTGTGCCAGTGAAAGATGCACCTGATTTTGCTGGAACTGGGGCAGCAAATGCAGGGAAATGCTTCAAGGGAATAATTTTTAAAGAGCTTGCTGGTATTTCAGTTGCTGTAGGCTTCATTGCTAACTGAGAAATTATTGTGTATTAACTTTGCTTTGTTAGAAATACTTCAGTTAAGCAAAACAACTTTAAAACTCACTTAACTATGCACACTTCAAGAGAGAAAGAAATTAAAACAATCAATCACCCTTTCTTGCACTTTTATGACAATCACCCTTTCTTGCACTTTTATGAAGAGAAGTGGGTATAACTGAAAGTACACTGTCTTGATGGTATAAAATATTTATTAATGTCAGATACAAGAACTTAGAGCAGAGATTCATGAATCCTTCATTAGGACCACAGTATTTGAATTGAATTTGTTTACAGTTTGCATAGAAGGGCTGTGAAAATAGGTTAAATTAATTCTGAGCAAGATTTAAAAGTATGAAAAATCCCGGTTGAGTTTACAAGTGCTAAAGAGTAAGCAGGGCTGTCCTCCTTGGAGAAAATTAAGTTTATATTCTAGTGTTTTCTTTTTTACCTCACAAGGGCTAAAGGTATACCTCTATACATATATTATACCTCTATACATACATATATGTATTAAAAACATATACAAAACCAAAATGTAAGAGCAGTTCAGGTTTTGTGGCTATCTGTTGTTAGTAGATGTAAATATTGAGAGGAAGAAAAAGAAGGCATAGAATTTGCATATCTGTGGTGACTGAAATGATAGCATCTTTATCCCAAGAAGTCTTTCTGCTCGATGAGCAATCAGTACTTGTGTATGACCTTGTAATTTAGGAACATAATCCCATAGCTGTGGCACTTCAGTGCTTTGAAAGGGAGTGACTGTGTTTACTGTCACCTTCAATGACTTGAGGAAGTTAAAACTACGAAGAGGTGAATTTTGGCTTTTTCTTTTTTTTTTTTTCCCACCAAAACTGAAATATTAAGAGTTAAGTAAGAGGATTTTATTTTGCTCAAATAAGGAATTTGGTTTTTGAGCCTCAAAGCTATAACAAGTTCAGGGTAATAGGGAAGGAAACTCACACTGGAAATCTTACCTAAGTGTTCTGCTTTGGCTCTACATCTTTACTGCACACTGAGCAGGCACAGAGTTGTCCAGTGCTTGACAGAAACAAGACAGACACAATTCCTACTGGTGTACCTCAACCAAACAGAAACATGCTGCCAGAGTGTGCCACTGTCACTTTTAATACATATCCTAAGCAGTTAATCCAGAGATGAGCTTGGAGTTTTAATGAGGACTTGGGGATTTCCTATGTACTGTCTTACCCTGATGGAAATCCCTTCATTTCCCAGTATTTATTTACATTTTCAAGATCTGAAATAGTCCCAAGTTTTTTTACAGTGTTATTTGAGCCAAAGAACTAGCAAAATGTGTGGGTTAGGAGGGGTGAAGAACTGTAATGTCACCTTTTCTGGGGTTCCCAGTTCTTAGACTTTCTCTCTGTTTTCATGCACCACTTAGTAAAACTAGTTAGACTGGGGGCAGTGATAGAGATTTGTTTCAATATGGGATGTGAAATCAACCAACCAGCTCCAGGAGGGCAAATATCCAGGTTCATTATGATCTTTCTTTGCCAGATGGACTTCTAGCTGCCTAAGAGTTAATAACAAGCCTTTCCCTAAAAAACCTGCACCTCAGGATGTGTCAGTGGGAGAAAAGTCTGTGGTACAGCTACAAAGAAGCCTGGTTTTGAGTAGTCCACATGCTACCAAAGGGCCTGTGTTGAATATTCCCTGCTGACTGATTTCAGACCCTCTTCTTGAATTCAGCCCTAATTGTAATTTAGCCCATCTAAATTTAGGTCTCAAGCTTCTTTGTCACAGCTTCCAAGTCTTCCTCTCACATAGGTTAATGTGCCTGTGGAACTGCCATTTGGAAGAGTCCCTAACCTTCAATGGTATTTGGAGATTTAACTGGACTCAGAATTAAACCCTTGTAGTGTGATAGTCCAGGTAGAACCAACCCTAAGCTCCTTGACCTATGAAAACATTTCAGCTGCACATTGCTGTATTTTGTTCTATTGCCACTCCTGTACCCTGTGTTCACACATCAGAGCCTATTTATACCTGAAAGATTTCTATCACCCCTGCTGAAAACTTTATACCCTGCAGTACAGCTCTGTGGGCAGAGGAGCACAGGGGAGTAACTGACTGTTATCTGAACTGTTTAAATTCAGACGGATTATTTCTAACAACAAACTGTAAGCTTCCTGTTTAATTCTCTTTCAGCTTGTGTGGCTGGGCTTAAATGTCTTCCTCTTTTGGTGGTATTATCTTGTGTATGATGTCCCACCAAAATTCTTCTACACCAGAGTGCTCCTTGGCGTAAGTACATTTTTATTTTGGCACAGACAGAGAACACAACAGTTTTGAATAGTTTTAGTTGATCAGAAGTGGATCTAGTGGCTGGAGAAGCAGGCTCATGTAGAACTCACGTGCAAGCTGATAACTGAATGCAGGCAGATGTCCAGTGATTCTGAACAGAAAGCTGGTACACAAAATAGAGAGATCCCATTCTAAAGAAGTTTTCAGTTAACTATTGTGCTCCTGGTAATTAAATTAAGCATTAATTGTGGCTACTTTATTAAGCAAAAGATGAATAAAATATTGCCGTTGAACTGTTGTGCAGTCATTTCTTCTTGTGATTATTTTTCAGAGCATGAATAGTTTATAAAGATATTGGCTCTGAAAAGCAATCATCATTCATATATTCAACAAGAATGTGAGGGGTAGTCAGGTTCCTGGATCCTGGGTTATTCCATGTAATCCAACTGTTTAATGCAGCATTTTGTGTCCTACTACAAACTTGCTTCCAAAGCTACCACAGGTCATGACCAATTGACAGGGAAGATTAATTTGTTCACATGTTTTAAAACCCTGATCACAGACATAAAAATCAGCCTAAGCTTCAGATTACAGAGCACAGCATTTTGCTAAAGGTTTGCAAAGCCATGGTTTAATTCTACAAAGCATGAAATCCCATTCTGCCTATGGCTTCTGGTCTGTGGATCAAATCCTGTCCTTTGCAATCGTGGTGCAGTTGCCTTTGAAGTCACAGAGACTCGTGCTTGGATTAATAGAGCTCAGTGTAACCCCAATCAGATGTGGTCTAAAATCTAAAAGGGTCTCAATCCATGCAAGGAGAGCAAACATTATTTTTGTTCTCTTCATTGCGTTTTGATTAATATGGTCATTATTCCTTCATTTCAAACAGTTCAAAAATCTTAAATAATTTAGGGTGTAAAGACCAACTTTAGGGAAACAGATTCCAAAAAGCTGAGACAACACATTTGCTTAGACTCCTTTACTGACAGAGAACTTAAACCACTTCTCTTATAAGCTGTCCATCTACCATAACCCCCTCCAACTGAAACCACAGACTCTTTACAGCCTTGGGACACAAGACTCTGCTGATGGCATAGATTTGCACCTGTGTTTGACTGTTGAATGTCAAATGTAACAGGGAGCTTTTTATACAACCATATTAATAAAAAACTGCAAACAGGAGGTGCATGTTTGCTGCAGGAGTGTGTTCTGCCTGCATGTGTGTGTCTGACTGACCAGAGCATGATTCCATTGAACATTCACAGTATAAACCTGAACTCTGGATCTCACACTCTTTACAAGCTGTGATATAATACATAAATGAAATCTGTGCCTATCCATGCTCTGGATAATGTTTTAGGTAATGGGTTTAATAACAGCATCTCTCTAATTACAGCGTGCTCTGGCTCTTGCAAGGGCCCCTGCAGCCTGCCTGAATTTCAATTGCATGCTGATTCTGCTGCCAGTGTGTCGAAACCTGCTCTCCTTCCTCAGAGGATCAAGTGCGGTAAGATGAAGAAAGAATTTCAAAATTTATGAAAGATAATAACCTAAACAGATTTGCAAATATACCAAGAAACTTTGTCCAAGTTCCCCAAATATACCATATTTTGAGGATGTCCCCTTATAAGCAGCAGATAAGCCTGGGGTTTTGCTATGAGCAAGACAGAAGTCTAATGCCCGTGGGGTATCTAGAGCTCTAATTCAAAGTTTAGCTTTGAATTAGTCTCCTTTGAGTCCTCCCTTTTTAGCTGCCTCCTGGGCATGGTCCTGCCCTGGATGCAAAGTCCCTCTTTTGGTTGGCAGAAGCTGTTGGTGTTCACACATATCTGCTGTTTGTTACTGATGCTACACCCACTTAGAGAGGGAAATATCAGTCCCTGTCTGTCTTTGCATGCTCAGCCCTTAAGGTAAATGTAGTCTTTTATAGACTTTCAGAATGGGACTTTTTTTCAGCTGGCTCATAAATTACATTCTTTCTTGTCTGAATTGCATTTCCATCTCAGATGAAATAATTCACAGGCCTTTTGACTTTTTAACTCCCAAATGCAAATGTTATACACAGCACTGAGGAACTGACATTAAGGAAAGGACAATTGATCCTAGGTGACAGCTGGAGAGGCTTCCTATGATAATACTGACTCTATCACACTGCCAAAATCTAGATTTTTTGGCTGTTACAGCAGAAATAATGCAGACAATACAGGCTATGGTCCAGTGAAAAAGCAATATTCTCCTCAAGTTCATGAATTGTCCTTCCAAATGTATAATAATCCTTTCTTTCTGGATGCTTTTAACACAAACACGATCAACAAAACCAGTTCCCAGAAGTTGTTTTTCATCTCTAAACCCAGTATAAATTTTTCAATGCAAATGAGGCAGCTTGTGGGGGCTGAAAAGGCAGAAGAGGAAGTGATAAAATAGATACAGTGTTTCAGGAGTCCTTCATAAGGGAAGAAAGTGGGATATGAAGCAAGAAGAAAATAACCAGAGACAAAATAGGCTTTACTTCCATCTAGTGCATACACCCTAACAATTAGTGTGGTTGAATAAATGAGACGTGCCTGCCACATTAAACTCTTAAATTACATTTAGGAGCAAGGCCAGTGCTCTAGCCTTTCTAAGGAATAACACTTTAGGAATATGAAATTGGAAATACATGTCAGGCTTCCAGTCTTTTTCTATACTCCTGAGGTGCTGAGATGCTACAGAACAGACAGCCATACCCTCCATTCATGTACAAGGAAAAAGGATAAAGCTGTAGGGTTAAAGTTGTTATTGCCCTGCCCTAAGGCAGATCAGCAAGGATCAGCCAAAATCCAGAGCTGAATCCTCTGGCTGCAGAAGTCAATAATGAACATAAATTTAGAAAGAATTAATGTTGCTATGAATGAATGCAACTGGAAAATAATGACAAGCTCTTGATCATATTTGAGACTTCACAGGTGAATGCAAACTGGGCAGAGTTCTTCTGAGCTCAAAGCAGTGAAAGAGCTGGGGATACACATGGAGACTACTGGAAGGCCAAAACCTGATTCTGGCTGTTGAGAATTGTATTCCAGCTGGGACTTGGTTCTACTTGTCCGTAATTCCTCCTTTCCTAGCATGCATCACTTAACTTTTCTAACCAAGATCTTGGGAAATCTGTCCCTCTTGGTATTCAAGCTACAGAGTCAAGCCTTCTGCCTTGGGCACTGTGGTAGAGTCACTCATGCTACACCCAGCATAAAAGTGAGTCCCAGGCAGGGAGATAGAGTTCCATTCCTGCTGCCTGCTGGTAACACACACTCCTGCTGATAGCTGGGAATGAGGAAGCAAAGGGCTCTGAGGGTGAGCAAGGAGGGCAGGGAGGGGCACAGAATCAGACTCTCAGACAGCTGGTGTTTGTTTAGCTCCAGTTGGTTTTTTTTGCAGTAAAGTTACACCTCAGGAAGGATGTCATTTTAGGTCTTAAGCAAAACACACATGGCCCAGTGAGCCACTGGCAGTGGCAGCGCTGTGGTGGCCTCAGCACACGGGGAGAGCTGCTCATTCTTGTTGTGCTGTTGTCTCTAATTAGCTATGCTCTGCAGGTAATCACTGTGACAGTCTCTAAGAAAAATCATTTAAATGTCAAATAACTTACTGGAAGAGTAGTGCCCTTCCCAACAGCAATGTCATTGGGGTCAAGAGGAGGAAAGAATTGTTCAAATCCAGTGTTCAGTGGGGATGTACTGAAAAGTCTTGGCCTCTCCATCCTGCCACCCAGAAATCACATTACAAAATCATTTAGTTTTAATTGAACAGATAGCTGTGTTGTGTTTTGCATTCCCATCATTGCTGCATTCACTGTTCTTAACGAGCCTCACGATTGAAGGCAGCTGGAACCTTCTGCCATTGCTTGGCCTTCACTTCTTAGCCAGATCAAGTGGCTTTTGCAAGGGAGTCAAGCACTGCCCCACTATCCTACATTTTATTCTATAATCTTTTTATATTGTCTCTCAATATAGGTGATAGAGAAAGTCCAAATTTCTCCTGGTCATTTTTATAGCCTGAAGCCATCATGACAGCCCCAGAGTGTTTGCCTCTTGTGAAGAAATATTTGTGGTTGTTTGCATAATGTTTTCTTCCCTTATCACATAGTGTTTTCTTCCCTGATCCAGTCAGCAAACTCAATGCAAACATACAACACATGACAATCATGCCTTCTACTGTGTGGAGACAGCAAATGCCAGCTTTAAAGGGATTTAAGGCTTTAGGAAAACTCCCAGTGACTACAGCACAATTCAGATGGGGCCTGTTAGGAACCCATCATCATTAGTGATTAAAATATCATCCCGTTTATCTTGAGAATTAATTTCTTCAGTTTGTATCTCCAGAGATTTTTGCTGTTTCTTTTTGGGTAACTCCAAAACCAAGTTATAAGTGAATGCCTGGGAAGTAAACTCAGTGTTTTGGGGAAGAAATGCCTTCATACTACTGCCATAGGTGACTAACATGTTATGGGAGCTCCCTGATACAGTTACACCCAAATTTGCAGCCTGTTTCTATATCATGAACCACAATAGCATCCTGACGCTACCAAAGCAGTTTCTCTGCCATGGCAGACTGTGATCCCTCCTTTTGTTTATAATGCACAATTTAAAACATATAAGATGTATTCCTTTGTCATATTAGATGCTAAATTTTTTTTTCTCCTTATCAAAGACTTTGTTTCAGTGGGATGTGTTAAAACATAATCTGGAATTCGTGTTTTCTGAAAGACAGGGGAGAAATATTTTTGTCTCTATTTTGGAATTCTAAATTTTTCCTAGCAATGCCACCAATGTGCTCAGGGCTTCCATTTTTGTCCCTGTCTTTAAGAAGTGTGCAGAGACAACACAAATAATCTTCAAATACCTTTTTCTTTCAACCCAAAGTGCTGCTCTACCCGTATCAGGCGACAGCTGGACAGAAACCTCACCTTCCACAAAATGGTGGCCTGGATGATCGCCCTTCACACTGGTTCGTACTCTAATGTTTCTTTGTTTATTGATTTCTTGTGTATTTTATGTGGAATCCAGGTGGCTGGTGGTTCAAGTTCTTAAGGATATGGGCAGAGATCTGATTTCATTAAAGGAGTCAGTGTGTCCCAGGACTTAAATCAGTTTCCAGATATGTGCCAAGTGTCAGAGAGCAAAAGATAGGAAATACCTTTATTTTGAACTGTCAGTACCATTTCTGATAGTTTAATAAAGGATGTTTAGCAGTGCTATGAGAACCAGATATGCTGTATTTAATTCTTGTTTAGATTATTTCTTATCTGGCATGTCTGAAACAAATAATAGAAATTATTTTAAAAAACCTAAAAATCTTGGACCTATTTTGAAGGTAAATAAGTATCTGCTTATAGAAGGTGGTTCAAATTTTGGAAACATTGTACAACTTTACCCTACTCACATGTTGTGGAATTTGAGTGAACACCTCAGCTGGTTTTGGTTTTTGGATGCATTCAGCCCAGGGAGAATTTTACTAATGATTATTAGCAAAACTGCAGAGCAAAGCAGCACTAGCAAATGTGACCTCAAAGAAATCCAGATTCACTTCTCAGCTGTTTTACAGAAGTCCTGGATGAGGATGTTCCTGACAAATAATTTAAGCCATTCCATGTTTCTGTTTCCCACATATTAGGGTACTCCTTACTACTTGAATTGTTGAAAAACTTTTGTTGAACAAAAATATACTGAAAATTTCCCTTTACTTCTTTCCTTTCCCCACCCAAAAACTGTAAGTTTCAGGTAGTAAAACTTAAACAGCAAAACACATCAGTGATCTGAACTTTTGATGAAGAGGGCAAGGGCAGCAAAGCTTTTAAGAGGCAGTTGACAAATGTGACAAAGTTTCAAATGTTACCCAAAATCACCGAGTACTTGTGGCCAGTGCTGATTATTCCTTTTGTGTCCCTCCTAGCAATTCACACCATTGCACACTTATTCAACGTTGAGTGGAGTGTGCAAGCCCGTGTTGAAGAGAAAGGCACTCTGGCAGCTGTGCTTTCTGGCCTTGGGGACAAACCAGGTGAAAGCTATGTCAACTTTTTCAGACAAACCATTGGGGTAAGTGAAGGTGTTTAGGTTGTTTAGTGAGTTGTTTAGGTGATTATATAAGATCATTTTAGCAGAGTGCCTATTTCTGGTTTCCACAGTCTGGGTTTGGGCCATCTTGCAGAAAAACCTTATAGAATCCATTCTTCTGTGTTTGCCAGTAATATCCTTGCTGAATTTCAGTAGTACTTTAAACTTTTTCACCTGAGGATTCCAAAGCAGTTTTAAAACATTATGTAAAAACATACCCTCTAAAGCAGTGTTCTGACTTAGACATGGCACTCAGAAAGGTACACAGAAATCAAGGCAAAAGTTTTGAAATTGGGTGGCTTACGCTCTGATCAGTTCAGAAAAAGAAAAAAAGGGGCTTCCCTGCTCCTCAGAAGAGCACTGAGCATCCAAACTCTGCATGAGTTATGAGTCCCACAGCTGTGCAACACCAGAGGAAAGGAGATTTTTCATTTAGCTCCCAAAATTTGGATGTAGGACTCCAGCTCTTAACACCAGAGCTATGCAAATATATTCACCTTCCCCAAACCAGTCCTGCTGAGCCATAGCAGAGTAAGAAACCATGTTTGGTATGTTAGTTCATGGAAAATTCTTTCTCTCTACTTCCATTTACCTTAGTAAAGGTAAATGTGCAGTGCAACAAAAATGAAGTGGGATTTTGACATCAGATGACTTAAAGACTTGTAACAAGGTAAAGGGTTTGGTGAGTGGTGGTTTAACTGGCTCTGCCTTGGTGCAACCCCTTCCTCAGACCAGTGTGTGCAATTATTTCACAGAATCCTGTTGGGGGCCTCTATGTGGCTTTCACATACTTGGCTGGCATCACTGGGGTTGTCATCACGCTGGCCCTCATCCTCATCATCACCTCATCCACCAAAACCATCCGGAGGTCGTATTTCGAAGTATTCTGGTACACCCACCATCTCTTTGTCATCTTCTTTATTGGCCTTGTCATCCATGGTGCTGGGTGAGTATTTGCACTTCTCACAACATATCTGAGAACTACTGGATCTTTATTTAAAGCCCCCCTCACAGATGAGTATAGGGACTTCTGTCACTGAGCAGAAATTATTTTTGATGATAGTGATGGGCCCATAGAGGCTCTGAGAGTCAAGAGGCTCTCACTGATGCGTGAAACAACCTGTCCACACAAGGAGGTTTCATGTGACTTTAGCATACTTAAGCTCACTGGTGCTCAGCTTCTTCTGATATCTTCTGTGAAGCACTTTTCCAAGGTTTCTGTTTCTAATTGTTAATTTACCTTTCTCTCCTAAAAGGAATTGCATCACACACATGCATGTAAGGAGATCTCAGTACAAAAATTACACAGAGTCTAGAATTTTATTGGATAATGAAAACTATAGTAATGTAGATTTATGTTTCAGGCGTGGATGAACATGTAATAGCAGCAACATTTAATAATAAATTTTTAGCTGTTTCAGCTTAGAAATAGGCATTTGTAAAGTTTTCTAACTTTCAAATGCCAAACATCTTTTTCTGCTGTTGTCTCATTCCATATCTTCTGAAAGAGCTGAAAAGCCTAATGAAGCACAATTTTAGCACTTAGAAAAATGAACTTTAGATCTATTTTAGAAAACCAAAGAACTGGTGAATAGTAATAAAAAAGACTCAGGTATCCAATCTACATTTCAATAGTTCCTAGCTACACTACATTGCCCATTTTAAAGGAAATTCTACATGCAATAGAAACTGCGCTTAAAAAATGCCCAGCAAAAATGACTATTCAAAACCACTTCCTTACATTCCATTAGTGCCATAAAAAAGACAGATATGAAAGTAAAACAGGAAGAACAACAATAGAAGGCAGATAGGAATCACCCCCAGCGTATTTGTCCATTCCTACTTTCATAACAAGGAAATAGTTTGAGCAAAACTTCTGTAAAGAGCAAGTGGTTCGTGTTTTCTGCAGCAAACATTGTATAGTTACTGACACAATGTCCAAACTTGCCAGTAGTTACTACACAATGCTATCAGAAAGCAAGCATTGCCCTTTCTAGAGGCCAGTGGAGAGCATATATTTTATAAAAGTTGAATTTTATTTCCTTCAATGTTCACTGTACTCCCACCACCTTAATTATACTGGAATGAAAAGAGTTTGGGCAGCAGTGGTTGTCAACAAAGTTCAGCTATCCTTTGGAAGCAGATATATATAGGAATATTCTCATCTGTAAAGGGAAGGATGTTTTCCAGCTGTGAACTCAGTGACCTTGCTTATTTGGCCTTCAAGGTAATAATGACATTTTGAGTTCAGAGAAAATACACTAAGAAATATGAGATGGGCTTGTTACACTCGTGGAAGGCATCTCAAGCGTGCAAAGATGGATGTCATGGGATGAGTATGAACTGACAGCCTCAAAGCAACATGTTAGGAAGAGGCATAAATGCCAGTTTATCTCAGGGGAGAGAAGGCTGTCACACATATATCTACACAAACACCCATCCTTGTTTATACAGAAAGCTGAGTCAAAGGTTATTGATAGCGTCAAAGGGGCAGATTCAAGAAAGGTGGAGAGAGACAATTTACAAGAGTACAGAGTGACAGAAAAAGGGGGAATGGCTTCAAACTGAGAGTAGATTTAGATCAGATATTAGGAAGGAATTCTTTGCTGTGGGGGTGTTGAGGCACTGGCATGTGTTGTCCAGAGAAGTTGTGGCTGCCCCATCCCTGGAATTGTTCAAGGCAAGGCTGGACTGGACTCTGAACTACCTGGTCCAGTGAAAGTTGTCCCTGCCCATGGCAGGGTGGTTGGAACTGGGTGATCTTTAAGGTCCCTTCCAACCCAAGCCATTGTGTGATTCAATTCTTTGACTCTACAATAATTCTTGTCTGTTACAAGCTGTTACAGCACTTTTAAAGCACTGATGTTTATTTGTACATGAGCTGTGTGTCACAAAAAAATGTCCCAAATTTCCCAACACAGTAAATGTAAAAAGCAGGGAGTACAGAGGTTCAGTTCACTCTTTTGAAGTTAAAGGAAAACCTTCAGCCAAAAAAGAAGTAATGATAAGTCTATGCTGCTGAATGCTTAATTACAGTACTAGAAAGAGCATCTACACTGAGTGATAAGGGGAAGTAAGCTTTTTCTTCCTCTTCTACGGGGTACTGACCTTGTCAAACCTTGAACAGAGCGTAGGGCAAGACAAAACCCCTCAGGCTCCCTTTCCCTTAAGCAATGGGGTGGGCAGTGGAGGAAATGGGCTGCTCCTGTTCCCGTAACTGATCCCAGGGGCGGCTCAGCTGAACCCGTTGTCATTAGTGGGGAAGTGAACTGTAACTGCTGATGTTCCTGCAAATAGCAACTCGTGATGCTGCTGGGACAGTGTCACCGCTTCCCTTTATTTTTCAGACAGGATATTAATCAAACATTTAATGAAGAAGAGGTTCATTAGTAATATTTATGAGCAATATCTCGTCTCTCAACACTGTGCAGAGATTTTCTAACAGTCCTCTGAAAAATCTGTCACATAAAGCTAGGCATGCATATGGCTTAGATACCATGGGCTTTTTTGAAATATCAGAAATGTAGTCTAGCCCATGGAAACTGAGCTAGAAAAGCAGAAAGAGAAGTCATGGGGAGAAGATATCAAAGAATCACATTGACATAAAACTGAACAGCCTAATCAGAAGCAGACTGTTTCTAGGGAAAATTCAGCAGATTTTAATCTGAATTTTTTCTGCTAAGATCCTGAGGTTGGCAAAACTCCAGAGAGAAGCAGGAAAAAGAGGAAGAGAATAGACTTTTGCCCCTCAAAACTGAAATTACCTCTCTGCCACTGGAAATACAGTTGTACTGGATCAGTCAGGATCCTTTATATTAAAACAAACAACAGCAACAAACAAATAAACAAAGAACAAACCAAGCAAGAATATTAAGGCCAGATATTTGGCTGGTTCAAGCTGCTATAGCTGCAGTAGCTGCTTGTGTCAAAAGCATCTGTATTCACTCATAGCACCTGAACAGCTGCTCCACAGCATTAAAGGGAGAGGAAGGGCCAAAGGAAGAATGTGTGTTGGAAAGGGATCTCCACATTTCTAAAATAAACAGCAGAAATAATCTCTGTAGTGATCAGTACCAAATTGGTTACTTGTCCATTCCAGGTCTTGGGTTTTGGTTGTTTCTTTTGGTTTTTTTCTTTTGGTCGGTTTTTTTTTTTAATTGAAGAAAAAAGTAGGATAACTCAGAAAAGAATGAAGCTTTCTAATTGTGACCATATCCTGAAAGTGGCTATGGACATAACTGTCAGTTCCTCACCTATTCTTGAAATCAGGATTTTATCTCACAAACTTTCCTCCTCATTTTTATTTCTTTAATGGTAATTTTGTGGGTAGATAGAGCAGTAAAGCTTTGTCAAAGTTGTAGCAATGCAGAAGTCGACAACTCAATATAAATAGAGCAGGACATAAATAGAATAACAGTAAGGAACAGATACTTTCATTTTCTTGTCATTGCCTTAATGATCTTTACTTTTTTCCCAGTCGTATTGTACGGGGACAGACAGCTGAAAGTCTGGCTGAACATAACCCAGAGATTTGCCACAAGAACTTCAGTCACTGGGGCAAGAATGAGGCTTGCCCAATCCCTCAGTTTGCAGGGAATCCTCCTATGGTAAGAACAGCTGGCATGTGCGTACATCCAATTGAAAATATTTATGGTTTGCTATTTTTTTCTTAAATTGCATAGAAAACCAGCCATATAGCCTGCAGCACTCTTCAGTGGCAGCTTTCTTTGCATGAAGCAAGAAATTTTGACACAATGGGTTGTAAGCAGAAATGGACTCCAGACAGACAACACACTTTCAATGCACTGTAAAATAATCACAACTGACAGACAAAGCAAAAGGGCAAACAGAATCTGAGAACTTTTTATCCAAAAAGTACACTGCAAAGTAATGGCTCCTGGGGATATTTAGAAAGTGCTATAATTCTCATAATAAAATAGTTTAACATCTTTAATGGACTAATGATCATTAGCGGAAAATAACACCCCTGGAAATGTGAATTTGAAACTTCAGCTTTTATTGACTAACTTGGCTGATTTTTTTTGACATTTCAGACTGATCTGTTAACAGAAACCACATCCTTTCCTGCAGTAATACAGACCTGAGTCAATACTACCTTAAGAGTTTTACTCTACATTTCGCTTCTTTACATTCTTTTTTAGACAGAGACGAAATTACTTACAGGAAAATACCTTGCTGTAATTCTAGTAGAAACTAAAAAGCCAGCTGCAACATTCAACGGGGAAAGAAATTCCCTTTCTGACCAGAATTTTGAAGCTATCATATATCTTAAGGATTCCCTAATCTTGTTAATAAAGAACACAGATTACTTGAACTTCACCTCTGCTTACAGACTTTCCAGGATGTGATTTGATCTAAGTTGCCGTCTCATCTAGTGGAAGGTGTCCCTGCCCACAGCAGAGGGGTTGGAACTAGATGAACTTTAAGATCTCTTCCAATCCAAACCTTTCTATGATTCTGTGATCTTCACCATCTCACTTGTTTTCTCCTGCTTACAGACATGGAAGTGGGTGATAGGTCCCATGTTTCTGTACCTGTGTGAGCGGCTGGTGCGGTTTTGGAGGTCACAGCAGAAGGTTGTTATCACAAAGGTAAGTGCCAGTGCTGCACTTAATACCAGGCAAAGCATCACCTCCTTTTCCAAATGGTGCAGCAAAGGCAGAGGCTCTTACACACCAAAGTTATCAGTGGAAGGAATGTTCTGACTGCTGTCATGATGCCAACATGTAAAATCCAAATGTAGCCTCTAAAAGTGAGCAAGAGGAGGAAGTTAGCTAAAGCACAGGACTAAATCTTAGGCAAGAAATTAATTTTCTCTGTCTTGGGTGAAAAATTCCACAGTGCAGAAATTCCAAAGGCTTGAGACTAATTCAAGACACAGAACAAATGACCCCTGAAAACAAGTTAGAGCATATTTATTTTATGTATCCAAATCTAATGATGAGCTTTCATTCCCATGGTGTATTGCAGAGATATTAACACTGATCCTGAAAGTCTGACAGCCAAATCAGCACAGCACTAAGCTCAAACGTATGAAAACTGTCCTGGCCTTTCCCAGTGTAATTTCCTCACATGGCACTGTGCTGCATCCTGAGGACATACCCTGTTCAAATCATAGCAGGATTTGGGGGATGACATTAGGTGTCTCTACCATGCTCTATAATGATTCTGACACATTGGAAGACTCCTAAATATTTGTGTGGCTTTGGTAATTTTACCAAAATATCCTGTGATATTCTATACTGTATTTCTATGGTGTCTATTTAGTGCCCTGTTGGCAGAGTATTCCCTTCACAATCCTAAACACCACTGTGACTGCCTAAATTAACAGAGAGATTTGATTCTCCCTCTTGCAAATCTGTTTGGAAAAATGAGTTATTTTTGCAGACAACTTTAGGATTAAAAATTTTAGTGACTGAATTACTGGTGTTCCTTCTAGAATATTGTTTCTAAAGAATAGCCAAGATCCCACCCAACTAAAACAAGAAAACATCCATTTCCAGTGGTACTACCTATCCAAAATCTATAGGACAGCCCTATGGTTTTGCCCCTATATTTACAGTCAGGCCCATTAACTCTGTGCTCTGTGCCACTGGGTAAGGCCCATCTGGAATTCACAATGTGCACACACAAACATCAGCATCCTCTGCAGGCTTTCACCTTCCTGTCAGGTGCTGTTCTTCACTCTCAGTTCTGCTGGGAAGAAAGTTTCACCTGCTTTCCTTGCTCTCATAGCAGAGGATGATGTTAGTGATGGTGGATGTAAATACATCAGTGAGATACATCAGTGGTCAGTGAAGACAGACATTTCCTTTTCCTTATTTTTCCCATTGCCCTTCTCACTGTAGGTGGTCATTCATCCCTTCAAGACAATTGAGCTCCAGATGATGAAAAAAGGTTTCAAGATGGAGGTTGGGCAATACATTTTTGTCAAATGCCCAGCAGTGTCTAAACTGGAATGGCATCCATTTACACTGACTTCTGCTCCAGAGGAGGATTACTTCAGCATTCACGTCCGTATCGTAGGAGACTGGACAGAGGGCTTGTTCAATGCCTGTGGATGTGATAAACAAGAATTCCAGGAGGCATGGAAGTTGCCCAAGTATGTACAAAGAGTCTCCGTGGTAAAGTCAACAAACACCTATGCCAGTATCAATTTTGCTCAAGCAGTTTGATGGCACCAGTGATACAAACCTTAAATGGTGACACAAATGTGGGTCTTGGATGCCTTTTTAGAGTTTTTTCTATCAACTCCACCTCTCATTTTGCTGACGAGTATTCAGTCCAAATATGCATTGTAGCAAACAAATGCATTTTAACTTTTATTTTAAATGGCATTAATAAACATTCACTATTGATTTAATGAGCATACTTTCAATTCCAGGATAGCTGTGGATGGCCCCTTTGGAACAGCGAGTGAGGACGTGTTCCGTTATGAAACTGTGATGCTGGTTGGAGCTGGGATAGGGGTCACCCCCTTTGCTTCTGTGCTCAAGTCTGTCTGGTACAAATACTGCCATGATGCCACCAACCTAAAGCTCAAGAAGGTATGGTGTCCTCTTTCCCAGACCCCTGTAACTGTTCAAGGGCCAAGGGCCCAAATCAAAGCAGGCACAGAAAAGGAGATCAGGCTCCAGGCATGCATGAGTCCTAAAAGAAGGAAGAGTCCATTTGCCTCTCAAGGTTAGCAGGAGGAAAGCAGGAGGATCTAAAACAAAATATAATGAAAGGAGAAATAGCCTACAAGCCAAATCACACATGCTAATCCTGCCTGTGGGCCTGGGGATTTCCAGTTGCAATGGAAATGGTGTTCATCTACTTGAGAAAAACAAAGTTCAAGGCACTAGTACAGCCTGGGAAAATATTGCATTCCTTCCCCCAGCACAAAAAGAAAGGATTTTCATAAGTGGAAGAGCAATGGAAGCATCCTCCTCTCCCCTCCTGTCCCTGGAAACTCCCTGTGCAGAGGTGTGGGGTCACACTTTGCAGTTATGGTCATATTCAGAGAACAGAACTGGTTTTGTTACCTACTTTATCTTGCCTGCCAGCAGACAGAAAGAGAGTTCACCTCTAAATCATTTATTTATGTCCTAACAAATGGTTTTACAAGGAGATAAGTGGGGAAACATTGCAAACTAAAAATGTAGAAGAGAAATAAGAAGACATTTCCTTGTTCTTGCAGTCAATCATTCAGCTTTATAATCCTCCCAGCATCAGAATTCCTGATAGCTTCAATACCATCCTACCCATCTACTGAAGTGTTCAGGACATTTTTTACAAGAACTATATAATCCTCACTCGGTCAGCAGACATAAACCCAGAATACATAAATGCCTGTGTCCCCTGACAGCTCATTCTTGTCTCTTCCAGATTTATTTTTACTGGCTTTGCAGGGACACTCATGCCTTTGAATGGTTTGCTGACCTCTTGCAATCTCTGGAGGCTCAAATGCAGGAGAGAAATAATGCAGACTTTTTGAGCTATAACATCTACCTGACAGGCTGGGATGAAACTCAGGTAACCACACAGTGGAGGTAATCACTGCCATAAAACTGGGGTTAATGTTAAAAAATTTGTTTTCATAACTATTCAAATGGTCTTTTATCCTGGGCATCCATCTGACACTTGGAGGTTTTGAATGCAGGCAGGTGTTATCCATCAGAAGTTACATGGGATCAGCTGTAAATGTGCACTCACTTCCTTTCTGGTTTCCTCTGTGCTCTGTGGGAAGCAGGCTTAGTTCACAGGAGGAACCTCAGCTGACCACAAACCAGTCTCTAAAACAGCTGATGCTGCCTAAAGCATGAAATTAAAAGCTTTAGGAACCGGGGAAGCCAATGCACAAAATTTGAGCAATAGCAGCTTATTTGTTCTAGGACTCAGGAGTCCTCTGGTCCTGTGCTGGTAGGTTGCTGTGGGAATGCAAAGGAGCAGACACTTGAGCATGTGGGATTGAGTCAGAAAAGGCTCTCATTCTGTTACTTTTAGTGATTTTTATGTTACATTTATCTCACCATTGCAAAATTCACCACATGCCCAAAGTGCTGTAGCTCAACTAGACAGACAGGGAGATGGAGCAGCACGGAAGTTACCACATATGCAATGACAAAAAAAAAAACAGAAAGGAAAGAAGAAAAGTCCCACATTTTTTCCTTGGGGATAAAGTTACCTGGAACTTTTTTTGTCTCATGTAAAAGGGCTACAGAACTCGGTAAGGCCTGAACTTATGCCTTTAACCATATCTTCTCTTCCTTGCTTTACTTAACTTAGCTGGTCTAGCTGAAGTTACATTGGCAAGACTTCTTTATATAGATCAAACCTTCCATAGAACAAACTGGCAGGATTTCATTATAGTCAAGGGAGTCATGTTATTGTATTTGAAGGGAAAAGATTTTTTTTAGTTTGCAGTCCTATGTTAGAGTTCTTAGACTAAACCTGTTCATTGAAAAAAACCCTACAATTTCTGTGTTCAATGTTTCATAGCTTTAACTTTGGGGAGAAGGAAGGGGTAGACACCGGTAGTCAGGATTTTATCAGTCTTAGCTTTCCTTGCAAAACACTGTAAATTCCATAATCTCATTAGGGAAGTAATGCAATCAGTATTGACATTATTATTTTTTAACCAGGACACAATGCTGCCATATTTAACTCTCCTCTGCCTTTCATTTCCCATAGGCCACTCACTTTGCAGTGCATCATGAAGAGGAGAAAGATGTGATTACAGGACTGAAACAGAAAACCTTGTATGGAAGACCTAACTGGGAAAATGAGTTCAAAACGATTGCAGGGAAGCATCCTGGGTAAATCTGTGCAAATTTATAGTGTCTGTGGACTTCCTCTATTTAATGGCCATACACACCACACAGCACAATCTTGTTCCTTTGGCTGATAAAGTTTGAGGGGCATTTTTTTTTCCTACCTATCTCCAGGTATCTTCTATTTTTTTTTTCAGCCATGGACATGATCTGTGATCTTGACCAAATTATTTTGGCCTACAATATTTTTAAAAATCATACCATTTTCATAAGATACTTCTTGGAGTGTCTAATTAGTAGAAGAAGATTTAGGAAAAAAACTAACCCTATCCTTCCAGCTGAAGTAGATAGGAATATCAGATGGTGTCTAAATACCTCCAAAATCACTTTCTACCTCTAGAAACCAAACCTGAATACAGATGACCTTTAGCTAACCACCCAAAATTTGCAGAAATAAAACAGAATAGGTCCTCTCAAGAATTTGTGCCATAAGCTCTTTGAATCTCTATTTCTTTGATTCAGTGATGTCAATAAACCTGTCTTCACTGACTAAGGCTGAGCTGAGATTTAGCCCAGCACTTGTTTTAGAAGCAGCAGTAAGTTTTAAGGGATTATAAGATTTAGGGGATAGACATCCAGTTCTACTTCAGTTCCTGTAATTGGGAAAATCTATAGAACATAAAAATTATTTACACGGAGAATATCCAACTGCTTTATACCTAGTTTCTGACCATATTTTCATTTTCTTAACAGCTCCAGAATAGGAGTTTTTCTCTGTGGCCCTGAGGGCCTGGCTGACACACTCAACAAGCAGAGCATCAGCAACTCAGAAGCTGATCCACGAGGAGTACACTTCATTTTTAACAAAGAAAATTTCTAACTCCCAAGCATGTGGGAGTCATTAAATGCAAAGCCTAAAGACTGAACCTGTTTTTCTGTTTGGAGTGTGGGAAGGACAGCCCAGTTTCTAAATTTCAGCTACACTAACACAGGTCCCTTTGCTACTTGGGAAATATTTTGGGTCTCTGGTAGAGTAAAAGAGTCCAGTTTTACCTTAGGGAAGTTTTCACTGCCCTCCATGCGCTGGCTATTTTGTAGAAATCTGTTTTCTTTGTCTGTGTGAGGGGATTTCCCCTCTATTAACTGCCTTTATCCCCCTATTATTCATCATAACTGCTGAAGAATGGAGTCTGCCATTTGCTTTTGGGAGTCAACTGACACTCATAAAGCTTAGTGCTATTAAACAATAATTCTAGCATAATGCTTGCTACTAGGAGGCAGCTTATCCTGGCTGCAGGCAGTCCCTGGAACAAGGGGAATTGGAAAAGGTGACTGGGAAAGTCAGCTCCTTAGGAGAGGAAAACTCCTTTGGGCACCATCACCTTCCAGGCCTCCAACATAAGCCTTAAACACCCTCTCCAAGAGAGCACACATGCAGCTGAAAAGAAGCTGCTTCTCCTCAGGAAAGTGAAGAACTGAGAAGGAACCACCTGGGCTTTTGAGAAGCAGCCCAGCTGCAGAGGGATGTTATAAACAACAGTTCTCCAATATTCCGTTGTAGAGGTTTATTGGAAAATGACAAAATGAGATCGAAAAGAGACAATTCCCACAATCAAACGGCAGCTCTGAGCCCGGGTTTTGAGCTGCTGGGTGAACTCAGACCCCAGCCTCTGTGAACTGGGTCCCCCATAGTTCACACCAACCATCTCTCAAGGTTAGTTTTTATAAGGTTTTTAAGCCCTGAGGCTAGTTTTCTGTCCAGTCTGAATATGCAGATAGGATTTCCGTCCACCTGGAGTGAGAGTAGAATAGAATTCCGGGAAATCTGGTCACATCTCCGGGTCTGTCTATGAATTATTGCTGAAGTCTTCACTAAACATGTCTATGAATTATTCTTGAAGCTCCTGCCAGACAAACATGTCTTGGTTTGGTCTCAGTGAGTGTCAGAATTCCAGGAGGACAGGAGGACGGAGTGATCGGATTTTCTGAGAGCTGAATCAGTTCTGATGGGCACTGGTGATCGTTATCTGGTGCCCCTTTAGCATGGTCCTCCCCTCACTGATATGGAGAATACAGGTCTATTGTTCTATGGCAGGCCAGTTACCTACCCCCTTGTTGGTTTCTGTACAAGGGGGTACCTTTTAGCACACTTTATTTAAATCAAACCATATAATTATAAGAGTAAAAAAACCTCGAATTAAACTATATATTTATAACAGGGATGACAAGGACAGGTTCAGTCCAAGTCCTGCACCTGGTGTGAGTCACTGCTCGGCTGTTTGAGCACCCTCACTTTCACATTTCAGGCTCACGGTGCAGGGATCCATACAAGAAGAGGTTTTGTGTTTTCAAGACTGCCATTTCTGATTTTGAAGGCTGAAAAAAGCTGTTGCTGAATGATTTAATGGGTATTTTTTGAAGCACTCTTAGATGCAAACAGTGCCCTTAGCCCTAAGGCTCAGCTGTTCCTCTTCAATGGTGAAACAGGCTTTGAGAAAGCAATGGGCACTTTATTCACAGTTATGGAATAGCTGTGAGTAAAGTTTCTGATGTGCACAAGACTCCCACACACAGCACAGTGCCTCTGTGTGGACACTACAGGTAGCAGGTTCTTAAAGACAAACAAAAAAGGGAACTAAAACTTTTAATACTGGCAAGAGAGGAAAAAAAGGCATCAAAGCCAGCAGCATAGGAGGGAAAAAAAATGAAAAGAAAATGCAAAAACCGTTGAAAAAGCCACAGTTTAGTATACCAGGTCTTGAATTCATGCCAGTTGCCTGCTTAGTGACTTTTAAACTCCACAGCCAAACCCTTCAACAGTTCCTGCACAGCACAAGGCCTTCCTGGCAGGTTCTTGCAGCCACAGAAGAAAGCTGTGGTCTCCTTCTGCAATTTCAGACAACTTTGTGCAGCCATCTGGTTGCATGTAGCATATTTTACACCTCAGCTTTCCAGACAGGGTATGTGTTCTCCCTTTGCAGCATTTTAAAATGTTATCCAGGCTCTGAACGCTTCTTCAGAAAGACAGCCTACCAGCTCCTATTTATTAATATCAGTTATCAATGAATCTTGGCAAAGATCCACTCCTGGTGGGGAATTTCACAGTTCTTTCCCTCAGAAGGGCCATATTCAAATCCACATAATTCTGTCTGAAACACACCTATTAAATCATAACAGAACATCAGCGTAGCCAAAGAAACTTCTTCTGTGGAGTGAATATTGCTGCTGAAATATAGTAAGTGTTTCGTCCTGTGCAAAGAGCATTGATATGTTTGCCCTTGATTTTCATGGAAATGTGATCAGGCTTCTATAATCTTAAAAAGTGGGTGAAGAGGAATTGCAAGGGGTCACATGGAGACAGCATATTTATCATAAGAAGGGTCTTGGAGGGGTGCATTTTAATTCACTGTTAATTTTCTATACATTGCCATGTTTATTGTTAAAACACCAGGGATCTTTCCTTGCTCAGTTGCAGTGACATTCCCTGACCAGCTGCATACTTGTATCAGGGCTGATTTTTCACCTTGAACTCAGATATAGTAATTCTATGTTTGTTAATAAATCCTTGTCTTCCAAAAACATATGAAAGAATGAGTGAGAGTTTCTCAGTTTTTTTCAAAAGTTAGTTATTTTAAATTCTCCAAAATAGCAAGCCATGCACAATCACTCATGGCCTGAATATGAATCTTGTCTTAAATCTAGGATACAAGAGTGAAATAAATAGCACTGAAATACAAATATAAGAAACAAAGTAGTTTGAGCTCTAAGGGCAATGGGCTACTGCCCTTAGGTGAGCTTCAAGGACATTCCTTTTCTGTAGCCAAATGCCACTGCTTGCAATCTGACCATTGTTATCAGCTGGGTCTCTGGCTGAAAAATTCTTCCTTCTATGTATGACAAAGTGTACTGAAGTCTGATATCTGCTTCAGTGCCAAAAAATTACCTACTCAGATGACAAATGTTCTGCTGAGGGCAAGAGAAGGGGAAAAAAAAAAACAAACCAAAAAACGCCAAACCACCAAAACAATGGAATAATGGAAAAACAATGGAAACAATTAGGAGTTCAATTCAAAGTTCACTTATGGCCTCAGCCTAGGACGTTTTCCTTCCCCTCTTATATAATGTTTTCTCTGTCTCCCTATTTGTAGTCATCTAAAACAAGCAGTTAGTTAATTCATCAATATCTTCACTCTACAATCCACTGTAGTTGGCCTTAAATTTAAAAGCTGTGACCCTCTGGGGCACTGGGCAGCTCTGGCTCCCACTGGCCTCACCTTGACTTTGGAAACTGGAATGGGGCTTTGGAGAGGACGTGGAACTCGCCCATACTCAGATGATGTGTTCAAGCAAGAGTTTGATATGACTGGTTCTCATCTAGCCCCACTTACTTCTCTACCTCCTACTTGCCAAATGTAAACATGGGCAAATGAAATCCAAGTTTTCCTAAGCTCCAGGCTACAAAAAAAAATGTTACTGTGCCTGTTCACCATCATGGTAGGAAACCACCTCAGTTGCAAAATGGATCTTCTCTTTAAAGTCTTGTAAGGCTTTCCCTGCTGGGTGGGGATTTTCTGCCTTTCAGTTCTCAGTTGGTGGGTTAAACTAAATTAGAAATTAATAAATACATAACAAAAAGCTGCCTGTGAAACACAAGGTATTTTTGAACAAAAAAAAAGTTCAGGTCTGATTGTGGAAGTTTTTCTGAGGATTCTGCTTTATTTTGGGAGTGCTCTTAGCAAGTTAATGTTGACTACTTATATTTTTTTTATGTTTCAATGAGTTCCTTATAGAATTCAAAGCCAAGTGTCTGAACACATAGTTATCTATGCTCAAAGGAGTTTAGGAGCATATATTAAGATGCTACAGTTGTAAATGTTGGCAGGATCAAGATCCTCATGCCTGACTGTGTAAAACAGCATCAGTCACACAGACACAAGCCAGAGTAGTTACTTGTCATGAACCAAACAATCAGTTTTACATTTGGTACAGACCTTAACAACTTACTCATTTACATTCATCACACACAAACCAGCCCAGACTAACAGCAAAATTACTCTCAGTGGAGTGGAAAATTGTTGAACGACTTGCTGAAAGATTACAAATGCTTTCCAGTCCCATTCTGCACCTCTGCTGGCCCCATTCCCTCCCTTTCCTCTGGTTCTCTTCTGCCTGGCAAACTGGTTACTTTCTGCCCAGGGAGCTACCATTGATTTCTCTCTGTCCATTTCTTCTACTAATTGCTGCTGTGCCCCAGCTTCACTTGCTCATTCACTTCCTTCCTTCTCCCAATCTCTGCAAATTTCCTCTAAATCTTCAGCTCCCACGATGTTTTTGCCAATGTTTTTAGTGCTTGTGCTCAATGCAAGTTCCAGGAGAGGCACGAGGGCTTCACCTTGATCTCCAACCACTGGAGTGCACATCTCACAAAACATGGTTCTGCTGCAATCTTTCCTGTCACTACAAAAAGACCAGGGCAGCAGCCACCTCTGGATTGATAAATCAGACTGTCTTGGACCTCTCCAATAATATTTTTTCCTTCTGCTTAATGATTTTAATGTTAAATTCTAAAATGAAAGAAAAATATGAGCTGCTCTTCTAGATTTTTGGCTTGTGTGAGTCAATTTTTGTACATTTATCATGTACATTTATCAAAAGCCCTGGATTTGACCTATATTTCATTTTGATTGTTCAGAAATGAGGGACATGGCCAAAAAAACCACCTCAGTGCCCCCAAAATACTGAGCCACATTTCAAATTATCATCATAGGGGGAGGAAGGGATGGAGGAAGGAAAGGCCAGAGAAGGGAGAATCAGACTATCTGTCCCCCTTGGAAGTGATGTTTTCTTATCCTGGAAGCAATCTACAAAGCAAAGTGTCCTGTAAGTAACTCTTTAGTTGAATTTGTTTTATTTATTTACTTGTAGGTCAACGGGGTTTAAGACCAGAAAATATGCAAATACCATTCACCTTAAGTTTTTTGACCTTTGGAACAAAGGAATTGCAGAGATGTTTTTGAGCAAGTCATTTTTGAAGTAAAGTGTGGATGCTTCCTGTGTTGGTTTTGTCTTTTTATACTCCTGTGAGTTAGACTGGACCATGCAAAGGGCTGGGATCTGCACTGTGGCTCTGTAAGATTCTCTCTGAATGATGGAGAGCACTGAGAAAATTCAGGTGGGATTTTCCTGGGTGCAGAAATGGCATAGGGAAGAGATGGAACAAGGCAATTGCTGTAATCTCCTTGCAGTTAGCAGGTCAATATGCAGCTGTCAGTACCAGTGTAAATAGCAGGGCATTTTGGCACAGAAATTGTCCAATTTCATATCACAAACTCTTTGCCTCTGTGGACCAAAGAGTTTTCTACCCTGCAATGCCATGGAGCCAGGCCATGTGTGAATTTCCCTGCAGATGACCCAAGGCTGTATTAGTTCCCATGAACAGATAATGAAGGTAATTGATGTTGAGGTTTTATCACCCTGTCTGCTTTTTTCTCATACTTCACTTTCATCTGAGGCAGCCAGGGCTAGCTCAAGCCTCTTTGCAGGTGGTGAGTTCACTCAAGCCCTCTGAAATCTTACCCTTGCTCAGACTGCAGAAAGGAAATCAGCAAAGAATGCAAATCAACTGTGAGAAACAGTTTCTAAAGCAAATTCCCCTGAGGAAACAGAAAAAGAACCCTGTGGATTGTGAACAGCCATCTTCTGACTCAAAATTATGACAGTTCCTCTCAACAACTGTTAGCAATTCAAGCAATACTCTCACTGTAAAAGGGCTGCAAATGGTTAATATGTGGATCACTGTCCATCACTCTTGTTCATCTGACATACATAAATTAAGGACTTGATAGCAAAAACCTATGGCTGCAAGCCAAAGGAAATTATGGTAAAAACAGAGTGTAAAGGACAGAAACATGAGTTGCAGTGAAATTCTGCTTACAGAGGGCTAACTGATGCTCAGTGTCCCAGCATTAGCTTGTATTCACTTTACAGAACACCTCTGAAGATTATAGTCCCTGCCACAGTTGCTGCAGCTGGAAGGGAGCAATTTCCCTGCCATTTCACATGCAGGCAGCTGAGGTCTGTGTTGCAAACATAGCCAGGGAATCTTGCATCAAGTTAATTGCTGTTGTTGGTAATTTAATGAATGTCCCACTGCCTGCATTTTGCATTCATCTGTCAGATGATCAGCTGCTACCACCATAAAAGCCATCACATTGAACTGACTGTCTGGGGACTGCAGGTGTAGCCTCACACCACTGTCTGGGCCATCCCAGCAGTTTTACCTCAGGCAAACACTCTGAACCCTCCAAGGTCTCCTCGTGGGTAACCACAGTGATGTGAGTGTTGACCTGAGCACTGCAGTACAGAGCCAATATATTGGTGTATTTACAGCATTTCCCACTGATCTTTGTTTATAGCCTGCAAAAAGACAATATCTTATTAAAGCCCTTTATGCACTGCTGCCCTCTGTAAGTGTGTTATGCTCTAAAACTTTCTATGATGGTGGGGTGGTTAGCTGTGAGTGAGCAGGGTACAGGTAGCAGTAAGATAGATAAGAGATCTTTGCAGTAACATCTGGGGAGAGATGATCACAGAATGCTTTGGGTTGGGAGGGGACCCTGAGGTTCATCTCATTCCAACCCTCCTGTCATAGTCAGGGACAACTTTGACTGGACCAGGTTGCTCAGAGGCCAGTCCAGCCTTGCCTTTAACACCTCCAGGGATGGGGCAGCCACAGCTTCTCTGACAACTGGTCCCAGTATCTTACCACCCTCACAGTGAGGAGTTTCACCTTTATACTTAATCTAAACCTACTCTCTGTCAGTTTGAGCCCATTCCCCTTGTCCTGTCACTCCAGGCTCTTGTTAAGAGTCCTGCTCCATCTTCCTTGTCAGCTCCCTACAGGGAGTGGAAGGCCAGAGTTAGGTCACCCCAAAGCCCTCTCCTCTCCAGGCTGAACAGTCCCAGTTCTCTCAGCCTTTCCTGATAGCAGAAGTGCTCCTTTCCCCTGGATCATCTTGGTGGCCTCCTCTGGGCTCTCTCCAAAGCGATGCCCTTCCTGTGCTGGAACCCTCTGTGCAGGTGGGGGCTCAGCAAAGCAGAGCAGAGGGGCTGAATGCCCTCCCTCACCTGCTGCCCACGGTGCTGTGGATGCAGCCCAGGGTATGGCTGACATGATGACAGACACTGTATGAGCCTTAGCTTGTGAGGCTGGGTAGGAAAAAGCAGCATCCCCCAACTGTTCATGCTGCATAAAAAAATCTGCATTTCTCAGACTTAGTCAGAGGGTGATAGATACAGGCAACTGACTACTAGGAAAATTTACCAGACACACTTGCATTTATGTAACCAACAGAAACCAGCCCCAACCCCAAGAAAATTATGAAAGTTCTCATGTCACTTTCAAGTCATTTGCAAAGACTAAGCTCTAACCCACTAAGGTGTCACTTCCCCTTTAGAAGTAACAGATGTTCCCTCCTTATTTAGGAAAAGCCCTTTAATTTCTTTCCAGCTGCTGGGTCTTCCCCTACCAAAGGATGAAAACACTGTTCATTGCCAGCTAATGGGGACAGCTTTTGTATTTTATAACTGCTTAAGGAACAGTATCAGCAGAGAATCTACTGGCAGGGCAAGCTGGCAAAGAGCTGCCTTACATGCCAAGTAGGTATTTACTCCTGCTGAGGAAAGTGTATGTGGAAAAGGTTGCCCAGGACTTTGCATACCTTGTAAATGTCACACATGCTATAAAAGGAACCTCTCACCTCATTGTCTTGTTCTCCACCCAACTCAAGTATGCTCTCATCTTTTAAAAAGCTAATAGAAACAATTTCTTGCTAATACAGCTACCAAATTTATTCTCTTCCATCCATACCTGAAAAATTATTTTATAATGTTATTGATTCTCCCATTTTCATCTTAAACTTTCTTCTGTCTGACTTCTAGCTCGGTGTGACTCTCAATGCTGTGAGTAAAGTTTCGAAGTAGGAAACTCCCTAGCCCTCAGTTGTTTTGCTCCCAACAGTCAGCACCAACACGTTCAGCAATGACCTTCCTCGAGACTTCATCTCTGCCCTCACCTTGAGACAAGTGCTGGGCTCAAATTCCTTTCTAGAACCACTGGGTTTGGAGTGCCTGGTATTACTTGTTGGTGTTCCTAGGACTTCTTGTGTCCATCCATTTCAGTTTTCTCTCTCTCCACAGTCAAACTGAATGGCTTTGAGACTGTAGTTGGGATTTTCTTTTATGTTTGAAAAACATCCAGCATAGCTGGGCATTGTTCCAAACTTAGTGCTTCGGGATGATACAGTAATAATACTGTGACAATAACAATATTACAACTACTACTGCTACTGCTACTACTGTTCTGGAGAACCAGAAACACACATTCCAGTGGCTACAGTTTGAGCAATACTTAAGATCAGTTTCCAAGTTAGGCTTACTTGTTTAATCTGTTTTCCCAAAGAAACGAGAGCAGCTGAGGGAACAAATGGATTACTGAAAAAGGGAGGGATAGAGACCAGGTTTTTTAAATTCAGATGCATGTCAGGGTTGGCTCTATGAGTTGGAGTGTGGAAAATAATTAAATTGGAAGCTCAATTATTTCTTCAGTTTTTCAGCTGTTGGTGTTTTCCTTGCTCCTTCACACTGCCTCTGCTTTGCTTTTCTCAGTTTTAAGTTTGGCTTACAAGAGAGAAAGTACTTGGGAGATTGTACAGCCTCTTGACCAGCCTCAGTGGGTGAATGAAGGAGGTTGGCAATATGTAACACCAGCTTTATATTTAATTCCCTGGCATCTCTTCAGTATCAATAGATATCATTACTCTTGTGATCTAACACATGAATGTCAGTCCTGTGTCTCTTCTCAAGAAAAGGCATTTTAAATAGCAGCAGCGCTGATGTTCAGAGTATGTCACATCTGTAGTTAAGCATGAGTACAAAAACCTACTTTTACTGGGCCCAACAGGTAATACCAAGCCAGCCCAAGTGAGAAGATGGGTGAGTGATTGTCACACCCAGCTCACAGCTGCAGCTGTGGCCCTGACTCTGGAATTCCCAGTGGGGAAAGAAGAAGAGCACCTGTGGGATATCTGCCAGCCAGCAAAGACAGGTAGTTGGCAGCCTTGTGTTTCCTGGAGGCTGTGACAATTTCACAGAAAATATGGGTTTCAAGAGGAATGGCACAACCATAACTGCCCCCGGCTGTTGTGTAACAAATTTCTGTTGCATGCCATAACTACAACTTCTAAGCCTGCAGCCAGGGCATTTCCTGCTTGGCTGGCCCCACACCAGCCACCCCAGCCCGCTGCTCTCCTGCTGTAGCTGTCCCTGGAACCAGCAGCAGCAGGACTGCCTGTTCAGAGGAGGTTTGCTTCATATGGAGCAACCCTTGGAGACCAAACTGGAAAGCATGCACTTCCCACTTGTTACTCAAACAAAGCCTAAACTTTGTGTAGACACACACATCCCTAAGGCAACTGTGTAAGTTACTTATGATGTCAAAGCAATGCTACAAAGAGATGAGCTTGGAGGATCTCAGCTCTGATCCATAAGCCTCAGCTGATCCAGATATAAATTTTAAAATAAATCATCTCAATTCCTTCCTTTCTAAAGCCAGCTTTTGCAAAGTTTTTTCCCTACAAAAAATCATTTTAACTACTACTCAGAGGACCTGTAATGAGTGCCATGAAATAGGCAACTATAATTTGCTCACAACATCACCACACCATCCAGCTACAACTGTGCCTACTGTTTAGATAAATTTCCTAAAACATTTAACTCAGGCATGAACACTATGCAGCTATTACAGCATTCATTTGTGAGGTTCTTACATCATCATGAATATATTTTGGACTAACTTGAAACCCTGCAGTAGACTCTTGTGAGATTTGACCAGACCACTTTCAACAGCTGCTGTACAAGACCATACAAGAAAAAAAGAAAAAAGCCCCTAGAGTTATTGAGAGAGGATAAAGTTATAACTGCTTGGAACAGAGTGCTGTGAGCACCAGCAAAGGCAGCCACAAACTTGCTGTTACCTCACCCTCTCACTTCTGCTGGCTAATATCTGAATGCTGAATTGTAGTATCTCTGTTTGGATATTTGTTTGTATGAACACTGTTGGAGTACTTGTCTTGATACCTAGACATTGGTGAAGTGGAAATAAGCAACAAGAGATGAAATTTTAAATGAAAAATATTGTCTCTAACTCAAAATCATTAGGAATATGGATAAATAGAAAGGGATGAACACATTTAGAAATACATATATATGTGTGTGTATGAAAGTTCCATAGAAAGATCATACTACTTTTTGTCAAAGAAGGACTTAATTTCATTCATCCCTCTTCCCCCAGCCTCTAATTTCACCCATCTGGTTGTGAATAAACACTGAATAATGGATGCCTCAAAAACTGGAGTAAACTCTACAAAATCATAGATCAGGGAATGTTTGATTTCTTCCTAAGGTGATTACATATGTGTGTATGTTTTGCAAGTAGGATGATAATGTTTCACCCTCTAGGAGGTGCTGTTTAGAAATTATTTGAATTACACCCAATATAGGCCTATGAGGAGGAGAACCTGCTGACTAGAAAGAAGTTTGAACGTGTTGCAGCTGAGCCAGCTAAGTCCATCTCCCCACCTTCCGCTCTGGATGGGGAATTTTGATGGCTTTGATTCTGAACTCTGTCATCTCTATGCTGTGAAGCCTCATAAGCATAGATTACAAACTCTGTTATTAATTTACCAATAGAGTAAAACTGTAAAATTTTAAAATGTTAGTGTCACTACAAAACTTGCCTTTCCATCTCTTTTGCTTCTCATTCTTGTGCTCTGTGACCCCCATAGCTCCTTTGCATGAGGGTAAGTGCCTGACACTAACCATAATGACCAGGGAGGTGTTTCTGTGACTCTTATTCCCCTTTTCAAGTCATTTTAGATCAGATGTTGGATGGGATTTTCAGGGGTGTTTGCAGCTGTCACTCTAGCACCACCCTGTTTCCTTTTAGAAAACTTTTATGTAACAAATAAAGCTGCTGCCACATATCTTTCCTGTGTCTGAAAACAGATGCTTGGTGGAACATGGCAGCTAAAACTTCCAGTTACTCAGTGGTGATTTAGATTCTTCAAAATAGAAAATTCTCCCTCTGTGGGCACGTGGTGTTTGGCTGCAGCTTTCTTTGAGGAGAGGGGAGAGAGAAACCATTCCATAACTGCCAATGCCCACAGACCCCTTACCTGGCACAGACCCAGCAGGCAGAGCAGCTCACAGGCAACAAAATACAAATGCGACTGCACAGCTTTGGAGCCACGGTACAACTGGGCTTATGGCTGCATTTATGGGATATCACCTCTGAGCTGATACTCCCTGAGATAAAAACTGCTGCTGCCTTTGAGCTGCAGCACACAGACAGAACTTCTTGACTCAGGATATTCTGATGGGGTGTACACTGGCTCTGTGCTTTTATCAACACCATGACTGTGCTAAAAAAAAAAAAATCCCTCTCCAAATTAAATGGGAACAAAATGACCTTGTCAGACCACACGGGAGGCAGCAAGGCACATCCCAATAATCAGGTAAGAATTGCTCATTACAGGAACTGCTGTCTGTATTGGAACAAACCCCGTCTGTCTCTATATGGCAGCCACTGTACTGATGCATACAGGCTACCAGGAGCTAATAGTTTCTTTTATTTAGAATATCACTGTGCTGACATTCACATCCAACTCCACATGGCCTAGCTGCAAGCTGGGATTTCAGTGGCTTCTGTGAGTGCTTTAGATTGCATGAATCTGAGTTGAACACACCAGACTTTGTACTGGTGGCACAGATCGAGTGTAACGGGATCACAGCCGTCAGAAAGATAACGAGCTACTGGCAGACACCCAGCAGGCAATAAGAAGGAAAGTAACAAATCTGCTCCCTTACTTTCACACTTCTCTGTTTACATTAACAAAACCTGCGTGGGAAGAACAGCAGGTGTCTTTCATCATGAAATCCTACATGAGAACACACAGCTCCCTGTCCATGGGCTGTACCTTAATAACGTTAATAAGATCCCCATTGTTAACCTTAACTCATACCCCTGATTGCCACAAAAAAGAAAATATATTGGAAAATATTGATAGAAAATACCAGTGAAACGTTGTGGGCTTTCATAGTCTGCAATTCATAGATTTATCCTTGAAATAACTACTTGGAAAAGCAGGTAATAATGTTCAGCATTTGTTAGGAGAGGTAAAAGTAGCTCTGTGTACCCACAGAGGATGGGGAAAAGGAAGATGGAAAATAAGTAAAGTTTACTAGGACATGAGGCAGAATGAAAATACTTCTCCCTGTTTCATAATAATCTTTCTGTAGTAAAAAACCTTTAACTTGTACTATTAAGATTCGCAGTAGGGGAAAGATGTGAGAAATAGTTGTGTAAGAAATACAGGTGTAAGAAATTAAGCCAAGCCAGGAACAGGACTTCTACAAGATCTTGTCTCTAAAATGCATCTTCAATGTATTTCCCAAGTTTTCACTATTGTAGACAAGTGAAGGGAAGTCAGAAGAGTATTTTTCTCAGTTACTTTTCATATTAATCAAGAACACAAAGCAAAAATACAACTAAGGCAAAACTTTATTTTTTTTTTGGTCAAAAGTAAAATGAAACAGTCATATAATTAAGCAGTATTTTCTAGTGTTCTTCTGCAGGAGGATCTTCACCAAGCCTCATTAAACTGATAGTCTTACTCAGTGCATCTGGTTTTCAAGTAAAGCAAAAATACCAAAAGAGATTACAAGTAGCTATGTGGAATATTTCTTCTGATCATTGCACCTTAATACCTACAACAGGGCACAACAGCCACCAGTTTTTACTCACCCACTTCTTTAACCATACTGGATCATACCAAACCTTTTTCCAGTTGCTGCCCCACATACTTTTTCACATTGCACAATCCCAAATATGAATGAAACCAAAGTATTTTGTCAGTTCCACAATTTGCTCTTGGATGCTAGAACCTAATTCAGAAATTTCTATCATAATCCAAATAAAGCACAATTATTAATGTACATTTGAAGGTCAGTACAGCATACACACATTTTCACACAACACTTGCCTTTGGCAAATGCAGTATTACAGTATTAATTTTACTTGCACTTCGGTAAAAGCAGAATATTTTTTTGTCTGCAAAGCAAGATATTTTAAACAGTATTGTAAACTACACATACACAGGGCTCCTTCTGTAGTGTCACACTAGCTATACGTATACACAATGTAAGCAGTAAAATATTCTTTAGCTTGCTCTTTGCACAGGACACTTGCTTCATACTCTAATAGTCAGTTATCTGAAAAACAACCCAAACCAAACCAAACTGCATAACAGTGCTTTAATATTCATTTCTTAAAATTCAAAACAGCTCTACAGTGCTGTTAGGCTGTTACCAGTCTCTTTCAAAGACATACAGTATAAACAAAAAATTCTGTCCTTAAGCAGCATCTGAGAAAACAACTTAATGCAGCTGCCACTTAGTGGCAGCAATCATTTAGGCATTTTTGGTATTGATACATCTCTTAATCATATAATTTGTGCATTTATCAATAAAAATGTAGGCCCCAATCCAGCAAATACTTGCAGGTGTGCAAATGCTTTTCTTCCATGTGGAATATTTCAAGTCAAGACTCACCAGATAAGCAAAGTTAAGAACTTGCATAAATCTTTAAAGGAGGGGAATTCTTAGTGCTGAAAACTTAACTGTTTTATTTCCCAGGACTAAGATCCAATTCTAGACTTAGAGAACGTAGGAAAACTCTTATAAAGAACAGATACATTACTCTGATAAATGCTTTCAAAGCTAACAAGAGCCTCTAGAAATGTGTGTGCCTTCCCACTGATCACTTTAATCCTACTGGGAGTATGGGTGCAGTCATACTGCCCTAGCTCCTGGCTACTGCATGAGGAATCAATAAAGTGCTTGTCACAAATTCTCTAATCATGGAATAAAATCAAATTTAAGTACCTTCAGAATGTTTTCAGATTTACAAATGATGAATTAAGGGCTGGTGTCAGATCCCCAGCATGTTTCCCTGAATTGCTAACAAATATTATGCTCTTCATTTGAAGACAAATTAGAATTCTGCTAGGACTGGGTACATTTCACCTCTGTCCAAGCAAAATCCTCCTCTGCCTCCAGGGGAAAAGCTTACCTGGATTTAGTGTCCATGTAAACCTTCATGCTTGACCAAAAAGTGATGCTCATGTAATTTCACAAGCACCAGCATTCCAAGGGAGAGTTTGCTTTGTTTAATCAAGCATGGAGAACCAGTATTGTTTACAGTATATCCACTCTGAATTATGTTCATAATTTGTTCCCAAAGGCACCATAATCCTGAGAGGTCTTGCTTGCCCTTTGACATTTCCTTTGATGTGTTTTGTTGCTCTGAAATAAAATATCTTTGATATTAGCTTTGACATAAATTCTACTGATCTTTGTGGCAACTTCTCATTAACATATTCCTAAATATTTAAATTACTAAAATTTTCTCTTCAGATAGATACATATATATATATATTAAATTTCTTTTGCTAGCTTTCAGATAACTAATCTATGAGAACTGGCTTAGACTGTATGCTCTCAGTAGAGAACTTCTGTATGCTCCTCATATAGAAACAAATAATAGTTTGAAATATTTAGCCATATGTTAGGATGATTTATTTTTTTAAAGGCTTCGGTGTTGCTCCTATTTCCCTTCCAGTCAGCTACAGGATAATAGCAACAGCAAACACATTGACAATGCAGTTCATGGTTCGGTTTTCCCATCTCACTGTGCAGGTTCCTGGAAGAGATCATTACAAAATTAAAATAGGATTCCATTGTCTTTACTACAGTCACTTTATTGGAGTGTAAATTATGCCAGGTCAGTAAGAATATTTAAGTTGTAATATAAGGGAAATAATAGTATGTCAGCTTGGCTATAAAAAACTAAAATCAAAACATTTTCATTAACTTATACATTGTTTGCTACCTAATGTGTGCCTTGTAAGCTTAGGACAGTTAATAGGAAATACCATTCCAGTATCTTTCTTTAAAAGCTGGACTTGCAAAAATCCTTGAAATTCCCATACTGAAATTGGTACGACAATCAGACAGGAAATCAGAAAAGGGACTGGATCAAATATATTCCAGTGTATTTTACTTTCTATTGTTCTTCCTCTTCTGTTGTATCAATGCCTTACAAGCAAAAGAAACACGAAGATGTTTTTACTTAACTCTACTGTGTTTACTTTACTTTATATTATGATTTTTTCTTAAGCTTGGTTGACTCTTTGAGACCCTCTCTGTTTTAAACTTAAACCTTGTCACCCTCTTCTAAAAAGACCTTTCTGAATCTGTGACAGACAACAAATTATTTTAATATTGTTTCCCTGTGATATTCTCAACCTGTGAAAAAAATCTATTTGGAACTATTTTTGAAGCAATATAATGCATCCAAATCCTGGCTGAGTAAAACAGCTGAAACACATAAGTTGAACTATTTCAATTTTTCCCTAAGTTCTTTTCTCCTCCAAAGTAGCTGTCCCCTCACAGCAAGCAGATATGTTTAGGGCTACCCACGTGTTATTTACTGTGAGCAACATTTTCTGCCTCTTCAGCTGAGAGGATTAAATGTTTTGACTCTTGTTTCAGAATGAAAGGTTTTTCTATTCCTGCTTCTCATAACTTACAAAGTAACTGCTCTTAATGCTGGCACTGACTGATAACATTTTTGCTGGGATTGTAAACAAGCACCTCATCCTCAAAATTACTGCTTCCACAGTCATTCCCAAAAATGTTCAACTCAACTCCTACAACTGAGCAAGAAGTAGCATTTCTCTTATTACAAATTTTCTGTTTGGATGGGGAGACTTACCATCAGTTGTGGTATCCCAGAAGCATGAGCTTGCTGTGTGGAGACCAGCTCCACTCCTCTGCATCACTGCACAGGTAACTGCAAGATACAGTCATAAAACCAGGGAATTAAAGCAGAAGAGGTGAATCATTCAGCATTTACAAACTCGAGCCTGTATTACATTTTCAAAGGGCTGGCATGTGCCATTCATGACAAATCCTTTTCTGACAACCTTTTTGACCCCAGTATTTTCTTTAAGAACTTGTTACTCATTTCATGATTATTTTTACTCACATGAACACAACAGCTTCAACAAAACACTGGCTAATAGGATTATGGTTTTATCTTTTAAACTACTGTGGCCCTCAGAATGGGATTGCAGGTGCTGCCCCCCACAGGTACAGCAGAAGTCACACTTGATGAGAGTTCTTTCCCAAAAATACTTGTTGACCCCTCTCTGAAACCACACCCCAGTAATGTGCAGCTTTTCTAGACTGACCTGCAATGGTCATAAAACCACTGACAACCTGAGTTCAAGACTTTCAAAACAGAACAGAGTGCAAACACTTGCTATTACATCAACACTCCATAAAAGGACCAAAATGGGTTAAACTTTATTTACCTTTTTCCTTCCACAGGTATAAATATAATGGGACATGACTCGGCGTACAGGACTAAAGTCTTCCAGATGTCTCTATTTAGAGGAAGCTTAATCTGATTGAAAATTTTATTAAAGATAGCAATTTTTTTCCTGATCTGATACTAATAGGTAGATATAATTGTCTTGAGGTTGCTTAACAATCAGGAAAGACCATGTAACATGTAATCTTCTGTGTTAAGATAGTCATATTTTGCCAGCATGCTCAGCCCAGGTAAAAGTGCCAGAGCTTTACCACAGATATTACTAAAAATCTGTGTAACACAAGGGTTCAGGTACCTGCTCTGTTTTGTTTATAGCATTCCCCTGAACCATTCAGTAATTATTTATTGTGACTGCCTGTGCTACAAGTACAACTGCTTGTACTTACCAATGTACTTATAGGTTTTCCCAAGTTTCACCAGATGGGTCAATGACTGTTCTACTATAGCAGCAGTCCATTGGTTGACTTTGTTGTGATTGTAATCTGCCTTGCCTAAAACACTTTCAATGCACTAGAACAGAGGTAAAAAATAGTTACACTAAACACACTTCAAACTGTAGAATTATAAAATGTTATGCATAATCTGAGGGATTTTTTTCTGGCAGGTCACTTTAAATCATTCGAGCTCATTAGGCATCAGCTGCTGAATGGAAAGTAAAATGACCCTTCTTGGAAATTTATCCCTAGTACATATTTACCACCATATTACAGGTATAAAAATGAGGCTCTGACTAAACATTTCTTGCAGGAAAGATCTTAGCCAGATACTTTGGATACCAAATGACTGGATCTATTTACAGTGAAGATTCTAACATATCCCACTGTTCCCAATGACTGCCAGCTCCAGCTTGTCTTTCAGAAGCTGCTGTAATGGGGATGGCACTACTCAAATCAATAATATCAGCTTGGGCTGGCCAACCTTTCAGAGCATTTAAGCAAAATTCCAAAACCTTCAGAGATAGAGTGACAACACTGAAATGCACATCCCTGCTTAAGATGGGGAAGATACTCAAGGGTCATATCTTGCAGCATAAGAAACTGAGCTGCTTGAAAATTGGATATTCTCCCACAGCTACAGATTGGCCAACATCTGCTTAAAACTTAAAATGATTGAACAAAAATCCTTCTCTCAAACTGTAACTCTTAAATTGCATTCTCTACTCCTGAGAAATTCAGAATTATGTGCTGATGGATACTTCTTAAAGTTGAGGAATTCACTTTGGAAACACACACCTGGAAAAGGTAAAGGAAATAAAACTGTTCTCCTCTGACTCAGTAAGATGTATCCCATGCACTAATCCCCCACTAACAGGCTGTGTGAGAGACCTGTGTCCCAGATTTTGAAAAGCCCAGTTAATTCTGGCCACACTACACAAAGCTGGCCAAAGGAGTCAGTGGAAACAAACAGTCACAAAACACAAGAGAAGACAGAAGAGGGACAAGACCCCTCAGGGATTTTGGTCCTTCCAGAGATGTACCCAGTGCTGGAGGTCCTTGGCCCTGGTTAAGCTTCCGATCAGAGGCAGAAATGCTTGGCTTTACTCCCAGTGTCTGGAGACTGTGCCACACCGTATTTGGCTTTACAAGGCAGGGACAGTTACATAAAGGGCTGAATTGTTGTTTATCTAACATCCAAGAGCTTGCTGTTGTGTACTGGAGCAGCTTCAAAAACTGCAGGTGGGAAAGGACCTGCAGAGCCCCTCTGGAAACCCCCATCTCAAAACACTATATACCTGCAAAACCTGAGAGCATCTGTGAGCCACAGGCTTCTCAATAATCACTTCCTAGTTACTAGGTATTTAATTTAGACTATCAGGCTACTCACTTTCATCCTGTTCTTTCTCTGTAAAAAAAGAATTTCACAAGCTAGAACAAGGAGCTCATAGAGTGCCACCTCCCACACATGCCAAGGCTACCTTCCAAGTCTGATAACATTGTTCAAAGGCCTTGTCCAGTCAAGTTTTAAAAATCTCTAAGGATGGGGACTCTGCAAAGTGCCCCTGCAAACTCTCCAGTGATTCTCCAGCTGGATAAATGGGAAAAAAAAATTGGAGTGAATTTACTTTGCAGCTTTGACTGCCACCCTGACTCTTTTCACTGTAATGCAAATCTGGTTCCCCTCTCATCTACCTTCTCCTCTTTAGGCACTTGAAGACAGCAATTAGATGAAGCTTAAAGGAGCTCCAAGTTAAACTCTGTCTTTATATAAATAGTAATTCTATTTAATTTTATATTTATCTGGGATAGTCATGGAAGATAACTACTTTCACTGCTGTGCAAAGTATGGTAAAGAATTTCCTTGAAATACAACTGTTAGCTAAAACCTACCTCCTTAACTATGTTGTGGGCCTCATCAGCATTGAAGATCATCTGCAATAGAAGTGAATTATTATTATTTCTGTCAGAAAAGTAAACAAATTATAGTTTAAGGAACACATAATGATTAGTTATTTGCATTGTAGTCTGTTAGTACAATTTTAAAATCTTACTGTTTTTTCTTCAGCTCCATACACTTGTTATTTAGCATTGCTTTTCTAGTGATGTTTGAGTGGGGCCAGAGCTCAGACCTCAGTGAGCTTTGAAAAAGGTTCACTTTACATTTTCTGTTAAGATTAAATTCCACCATGTCTATGCTTGTCATAGGAGTATTCTCCAGGAAAAATTAAACAACATTTTTTTTCCTCTGAGTCTTAATCTGTGTTTTTACTGGAGTCACAAACTTGCTAACCCACAGGTTACATCTTGCTTCCCAAAGGCAACACGCGGTTTTGCAAACCTAATATCTGAAAGACTGGTTTGCACAATCATCACCTTACCCAAACATCTTTTTCAAGCGCAGAAAAAGCTTGCAGGTTTTAATTCCTCCTGTTTTCTACTCCTTCCTGCTCATGGGCACTTGGCTTGGCTCACAAAGGAATCACGACACGTTCCCTTGTGTTCACAGCCGTGAACTCCAAACACTCGGGCAGAGGCAGAAACCTCAAGCGCATTAATATTTAAGTTGCTTGGAGTTTTGTTTTATTTTTAAGTGAAAACTGGTGGCCAGAGCCCCGAAGCGGCTCCCGGGAAGGGATCGGCTCCTCCGCTCGAACTGGCAGGACCAGCCCGCGGCGCTGACCGGGCCCGGCACTTCTTGGGATTTTCCCTTGGAAATGGGGTTTTTCCCAGGAAAAATGGCCGCACTCTGACAGCCCCAGCGGCAGCGCCCCGCAGCTCCTTCGCGGAGGGAACATCCCCCCCGCGGCCCCGGGCCCTGCGGCGCGGCGGGGCCGGGCGGGCTGAGGGCCCCGGGCACAGCGCCGGGCTCGGCGGCGGCCCTACCTCATCGTTGTGGGGGTGAAACTCCTCCATGGCCCCGGCGCGGGCGGCGGCGGTTCCGGCAGCGGCGGCAGCGGCGAGTCCTGCGCGGCTCCGCCTCCGCCGGGCGGGCAGGGCCGGCAGGGCCGAGCCGGGCCGGGCCGGGCCGGGCGGGGCTCCCGAGGGAGCGGCCCTGCCCAGCCGGGAAGGGAAGGATGGAAAGGTCCCCAGCACAGCAGGGACATGTTGGAGCGAGTCCAGAGGCGGCCACCAAGTTGATCAGAGCGATGGAGGAAAGGATGAGAGGATTTGGATTGTTCAGCCCAGAGAAGAGAAGGCTTTGGTGTGACCCAATTGCCGCCTGAAGGGAGCCTGAAGGAAAGATGGGGCCAGACTATTTACAGGGCATGTAGTGACAGGACAAGGAGGAATGACTTCAAACTGAGAGTATAGGTTTAGATTAGATATTAGGAAACAATTCTGTGCTGTGAGGCTGGTGAGGCAGTGGCACAGGCTGCCCAGAGAAGCTGTGGGTGCCCCGTCCCTGGCTGTGCTCAAGGCCAGGCTGGATGGGGCTCCGAACCTCCAGGCTGGATGGCTCGAGTGGAAGGTGTCCCTGCCCATGGCAGTGTGGTTGGAACAGGATGGTGTTTAATGTCCCTTCCAACCCGAACCATTTTATGATTCTGTGACTCTGTGAGAGAGTGCTCCTCCCCGAGATCCTCTGCCGGGCACAAGGGAACCGCTGCTGCGGCTCTCGGCATTGCCGGCCCTGCCAGGCTGTGTGAGAGCACAGACCCTCCAAAGAGTGGGGAATTTTTCCTCTGTTCTCTTGTTGCTCTTGGGAAGTCTTTTGCTGAACGCACAAAGCTCCCCCAGGAGCGGCTTCTCCAGAGGAGCCGTCACACCCCTCTGCCTTCCTGTGTTCCCCTTTTCCCTCTGCTTGGAATGAATTTGTGTCAATTATCCGATACAAAGTTCCCATTAGTTACCAAGAATCTTGCCACCAAAGTTACAAAAAAGGCTAATTTAATTTCAGATTCCTTAAATTCTCTTTCATTATAGAGAATTGATCCTGAGTTTTATTTCACTCAATATACAGACACACACACACATATATAAATACATCATATCTTTGCTGTCTCTCTGAAGTTGCCTGGGAAACAGGAAAGGCACGTACAAAACTGCAGAGTTTTCAGAGGGTGGGGGTTTTGTTGTTGTTTCAATGTGGGTTTTTTAAATGATTACTATTCTTTTTATTGGGGGGATTTGGGAATCTTGTGTAGGTCTCCCCCTGTGATTTCTCCTGCATTTTCTCCTGATTTCTCCTGTACTTCCAAACCAGAATAAACATGACAGAGAAGACCAAGACTTCTAGTTTCAGTATCAGTAGAATATGTTTAGATATATAGACACCTAATTTACAAAATAGTTTCTTGTTTAGTCTTAATTGTACATTCATTGAAAAGATTGTGTTTGAAAAACATGGAAGTACAGAGGGAAGTAAAACTAAGCACTTTTTATTGCCCTGCTCTCGACATAGCTTTTATGTTTAGTATTTGCTCATGGCCATGGAAGGAGAAAACTGAAGGTGAAGACTAAACCTCTTCAAAAGCAGATATTTATGAGCAGGTGCAGAGGGATGCGGTCATAGGAAAACACAGGAAAGAAAATCTCCTGCAGTATAAAGGTTTCTTTTTTTCCCCCTGTGACCTCTGCAGTGTTTTTGTGAGCTAAGCTAGGGATGAAATTGCATGCTGGTTTTTAGTGAAATAAAAGCTAGTGGAAGCATTTGTTGTATATGCATTGACATCCTGTAGACAAAGCTAAGAGTGCTTAAATAACGTATCCTTGCATCCTGTGGATTTTTTTAATCCTTTGTATCCTTCAGAGATCTCACATCTTTGCATCTGTATCTTTAGATGCAGTATAGTAAAACGAAAGTAGTTTCTAGGCTGTTTTTCTGTTCTGTTTAGAAATATTAAAATAATTTTAAAAAATAGCAATATTTATGTCACTGAATCACATAGAAAATAAAAAGGGTTCCTGAACGATTGATGAATGTGTGTGTGCATGTAGGTTCTAATGCAAAAAACTACTTATCCTTCCTCTCCAGCTACCCTTTGTAGATAGGAGGGTAGCAGGAGGTCCAAGGAAATTCTGAGTCCATGAGGTTCAGCTCAACATCCAGAGAGCCACTGGAAAAATAACAAAATGACAAAACAATATTAACCCAGGAAGTGTTTACAAATAAACACTCAGCATCACCCATGAGTATCCAACACAGACGTGTCAAGAGTATATGTCAAATAATCTGATTTTATTCTTTGGTAGGACAGCTGGTTTAATGGATGAAGAGGAAATGAAGAATAGGTGTGCTATTTTGTAGTAAATTTATCTTTTTATGCTTTCCCACATAAGAATGTGTAATCTGGGGAAAAACTAACCAATCATTGCTAATAATGGTTTATAAAAGTAGGAGGAACAAATGCAAGAAGATAGGTGGGTTTTTGCTCTAAGGGCTAATTAGTATTAGTCACAATAACTTGAATAATGGAACAAAAAGGTCCTTATAAGAGCTTGTTATTGACAGCATGTTGAAAGAAGTGGCAAGCACACTGAATGACAGGATCAAAACTAAAAATACTGAATAGGTTGGAGAAAACAACAACAAGAGATTTCATAAAAACCAGGACATCAAATGCACAACTACAAAATGGGGCCTAATTGTCTAGGCAGCAGTGCTGCAGAGAAAAATATGTAATTACAACAAATAGGAACCCAAGTATGATGTTACAAACAACTAAATAAATTGAAGGGTAACATGAAGGGCACAGAAAGCACACATTTTGTTCTGCTTGGTGTTTATCAGGCATTGAATGTAACTCTCAGCCCACTGTGATGGTGGGGCAGACAGAAGAGTAATTCTTACTGAAGGCAGCACCAAAAGAAAGCTTAGAAAATGTGATTTGTGGAGGAACTGCATTTATTTTATCACCCTTGCCCAGACTTCTTTATAGATGTCTCTGACTGCACAGTGATTTACTGGAAAAGGTGATTAACGAGCCAATGTGTAATGAAAGGTAGGACCAGAAATAATGCCTTTAATTAGAACTCAGGGAGATTTATGTTAAATATTAAGAAAAAAAAATCAAAGGATAAGAATAATAAAGCACTGAAGCAGACCTGCTTTTGAAATCACCTCCTCTGGATCAATAACATATTGTTAACATCTGCCAAGCATCTAGGTGGCCTTTAGAGAGGAGGAAGTACTAAATAATGTTTGATCTAATTTTAGACACAGATTTATTCAACTTTCACAGCTATTGAGGGCTTATTTTCCTTTCTTTCCAAATAAATTCACTATTTTTAATGTACATTCAATAACCTAAATCACCATTATTTTTCCTTGTTTTTTTTTTTCCTGAGAATGACTAATACTCTTAGTGATTTCACAAGAGAAATAAAAAAAATTAACAAGGAGCCAGAACACTTCTGTTCAGGACTAGTTACCTGATAACATTGCTTAATTCCTTATTACACTAATGCAAAATGCAAACTGGAAAATGTAAATGGGCTGGCAGTATAATCAGTTCTGAAAACTGTGATAGGAAATGTGAAAAGCACTGAAAGTGGTGGTGCAGAAATACAAACCTGAATGTGAAAGAACTGTAGGTTTTCGTCTTTCAAATGCAGAACAGGAGCTTTTAACAAGAAAGAGAACAAACAGTGAGGTTGAAATTACTTGTTGATTAAAAAGCAAATATTTGAAGAGGATTTGGTGCTCTGGAGAGGTGGCAGTCTGTGCAGGCTGTGCAGATCCTACGCTGCCTAAGCACAGCCAGGAAAAATTGTGAATACTAAAGCAGCTAAAATAGTCTGCCTCCTGTCTGGATTTATCCTGTACATTGTAGCAAACATTTAAACCTCCACATCCATGTGGAACTGTGAAATACAAAATCAGTAGAATTGTGTTTAATTTTTCTGACTTAGGTCCTGAGCTACATGTGGCTGGGTGCTGGAGGAAGAATCACAGTGTGCTGCTCTTGTTCTTGCTCTCTTCCTACACACTCACTGCTCACTACCACAGGGATTGGAACAGGAGATCAGACTTTTGGGATAATCCATATGGCACCTCTTCTGCTGGCCAGATCAGGGATGCTTGACCCCAGCAGAAGTTTTAATTATTTGCTTTTCTGAGTTTTGGGTTTGTTTTTTTTTCTGGGAGTTGTTTTAATGTTAGTGCAGTGACTTGCTAGAAGTTCTTTGAAGAGCTGAATGGCCACTAAAAATTGTTTAAAAAAATTCTTTGTTCTAACACAGCAAGCCAGAAGCATTATTGCTAAACAACATGACAACTCAAACAGAAACCCCTGAGCTGGAGAGGGAGAAGAGCACAGCCTCCTTCACTTCCTAAGCTTTGAAACTTGCTTCAGCAGGAAGTGGACAGAGTAAAGTCTTGTCCTTTTGTCCAGGAAACTGTACAAACATACTGGGATGTACAATACGTACAAACACTTGGGATAAAAACTGATTGGCATTTAAAATTTCTATTTCATGGGAAATGCTGACATTTCAGATCTTAGAGTTTCATCAGAAATTTGAATGAAATGTTGTTTGTGGGAACTGCTCCCCTGCTCACTAAAGGCAAGATGTTTGTTGTGCCTTTCATGATATCAAAACAAGCCTTGATAAGAACAACTTGCACACTTTCACACTGTGTGCACACACTGGAGCTAGAGCCACCTGCCAGCAACAAGCAAATATGGCAATGAAAAAGAAAAAGTGATGAAGGTAGGACAAGACATTAATAAGACGTAGAAAGAAATTGTCTAAAGAACTGATTGCTGTTGTGCATGGCAGTGATTAACCAGTGCAATGAACTACCTCAGGAGAAACTGTTACTTGTCCTTAAAGATGTTTTCAGGATTTTCATGTTCATATGAACCTCCAGGATCTTCAAAACTAAAGCTGAGGAGAAAAAAAAGGGGGAAAGGTTATGAAGAAGAGTTACCCTGGGAACCATCTCTTCATTATTTACCTTGGCACCAAGCAGAAGAAAATTTAGTGATGTATCTAGTTAGTCTCTGCAGTTTTTAAATACAGATGTTAGCCTCAAATAAAGAGATAGAGGGTCTTAGGCTTGTTGGTACAGTCAGTGGTGATCCTTGAGAACAGTTCTCTCTTGCTTTTAGGAAATAGGCAAACTCTTGCCTACAGACAGAACAACAGGTTTATGGCTTAAAACAGGGATCTGATTTCCCATTTTGTTCCTTTCTCTGCTGGCATGGTGGTCCCAAATAATGGCACAAACCTCTTGTACTGACCTTACACTGTAATGTGCAGGCAGTGGCTGGGGGGCTGCAGGAGTGGGCTCTGTGAGAGGACACCAGGAGCTGCCTCCATGCCAGGCACAGCTGGTTCCAGCTTCCTTGGAAATGGATCCAGCACTGCCCAAGGCTGGGTCCATCAGCCAAGCTGCTGCCTCAGCCCAGCACCCCGGCAGGTCACAGCTCCCTCTGCACATCACAGCTGAAAGCAGCACTTTTCTCCAAGCTGCTGCCTGGCAGCATCACTTGATTCAGTGATACTCAGCAATTGGAGACACAAAAAGGCAGCAAGCTGGCAGGTATTACTTGAAGGCTTTTGAATATCAACTTTCTTCAAGCAGGAGAGGAAGATGCATTATCATTTGCTCCACTTCAGTAGTTTTCCTCATTATGAGATAAATACAGAACAGGAACAGCAGGAACAGCTCAGGAGCAGAATTCTGGAGGAAAACCCCAACACATATCACAGGACTAGGCATTCTCCATCCTATTGCTTGGGTTTTTTCTGGAAGTCACATCTTTGTTCCAATAAGATAAAGAAATGAGAATATATAACCAAATCAAGGGACACTGCATTATGGACATATTACTAGTTTTTACATCTATGATAAGGTATTGTAGTGTATTAACATTTTTGGACCAATTATAGCTGGAAAAGACACTATTTCCCAAGCATATCAAATGAATGCTATAGAATATATTTTACCTCTCCAAAGCCATTAGCAAAGCAATGTGCAAAGGAATTTAGTGGGAACTTCTAATGATCAAAATTTAAAAATAAATGTCTTAAAGCAAAAAAATTCTATGAGTTTATACACTTTTTTTTTTTTTAAACACAGAAATTGGCTGATTTCAACCAAGAAGCGCTCCAGATCTATTTGTTCAAAATGTATTGAATTATTTCCTCCTACAAATCCAAATTCACCACAGATGGTTCAGGAGCAATGTGTGATCTCCATATTGAAGTCTCAATTTATTTGATTTACTTAAATACAGTCCCCTCCCAAGCCAGAGAACCAGAAATAAGCCTTATTGAGGATATTCATATGACTATGAAGGCTGATAAATTTGAATGATTTCTGAGACAACTAGGTTTTTGTCAAGATTTCTGTAAATAGTCATGTATGGTAAAGAAAGTGACCTTCAGTGACCTTATTGTGCAAACATCAGAATGTACCAAGACTATTCACATGTTTGTAACTCTTCATTTGCTTCTGGTAAATAATATTAGATAGTATCTTAAAATACATGGAATATGGTGTTGTTTTAAATGTTATTTAAGCACTCATCATAATGCTGTTGTAAGATTATAAATTATGGGAGCCTGTGCCCAAATACTCCCACAACATGTGTGTTTGAAGATGACAGATTTCATGAAGTATAAACATTTAAGTGAAAATATGAACTGTTTTAAAAAGGTTTTGTTTAAAAACATTCAGCCTGTGAATTTTTTTATAGTGTGCTGTGCATAAAAACCTCTTAAACTCAGTCTTAATCTCAGTCTTTTACAATTTAGAAATGCTTCAGTATCAGCATTAAAAGCAGGCACAGTGCTATCCCTTTCTGGAATGCAAGACTTTAATTGCATGAAAATTAAATAAAACACGTTTCACTTTACCATGACCAGTGCACTTACCTTTTACACTGTTATTTGCTTTACTGATGTGAAAATAACCATTACAGGATGGGGATGCCCTTCTGACATTTTATTGCTATAACTGATACAAAATGCCATACCATTAAATCCTAAATTAAAAACTGGCAAGAATGTTACATGAATGCATTTATATTTTGGTGATTTTATTTTTTTCTTGTGGTTTGGGAAAAACACCAAGCACATGTCATTTTTAAGGTGGAACAAACACCACAAGAAGCTGAGCTGATGTGAAGGCTCAATGCCAGCAGAGTGGTCCAGCCCCTATTCCCTGCCTTGTGCTGCTCAGGAGGGGAGGAGGTAGAGAAATTAAGAGTGAATTTAGGCCTGAGTAAAAGGGATCAATGAGAGGAAGTGTTGCAGCCACGGAGGCTGTGAGGCCTCCCTGGCGGTCAGTGGCCTGAGATAAGAAAATGCAAGTCACGATGAGTGGCCAAAAAGAAACCCCTTGGAGCCTCCGGACCTCTCTTATCTCTCTGTAAGACTATAGGCCAAATTGTACCTCAACTCTCCCACTGGTCCACTTTTCAAAACCCCTCTACCCTATATAAACCCCGAATATTGCCCTGTTAAGCCAGAAGAGCTGTCACTGCAACCCTTCGAAGAGAATGCCAGAATAAAGGACATCATCTGAGGAACTGCATACGGCCTTCTCCTCTCTCTCCCTGTGTCTGCCAGGGCACTTAGCAAGCTAGAGCTGATATTCACTGCTAAGAACTGATATTACACTGCTGAGAGCTGAATTCACTGATAGTTGCTTGCTAAGTTTGCCTGAGGCTGGATACCTCGCCTGAGCTTCGGGTCGGGTGATTCCTAACGGTGTCATTCTGTCTGGGACTTGTGGCCAGGATTGGACCCTCCATAGAGGTATCAAAAAAGCCTCCATAACAAGGAAGATGCTTTTAAGATCTGCTTTCATTTCTCATTACTCTGATTTGGTTGGAAATAAATGAATTTCCCCAATTCCCCCATTCCCCAATGAGTGACCCCTCCCTATTCTCATCTTCACCCATGAGCCTCTTTTGTTATATTTTCTCTCCCTGTCCAGCTGAGGAGGGAAGTGACAGAGAGACTTCCATGGGTACCTAGCATCCTCTACAAGTGTTCAAGACAACACATTCGGGCTGTTTTTATGAGTCACTTAAACAATGTTGAAGAAGCATTTGATTCAAGATCATGGAATCACAGAATTATAGAATGGTTTTGGTTGGGAAGGGACCTTGAAGATCATCCAGCTTCAGCCCCCTGTCAGGGGCAGAGAAACCTCCAACTAGATCAGGTTGCTCAGAGCTCCTTTTAAGTTTACAGCTTTTCTCTTAGAAATAATCACCTCATAGGAGTACTACTGAGAACAAGTGCATTAGCAAATCATCATGCAAATGAAATAAAAACAAATTAGAGATTTTTCTATGTCATTGAGCTTTCTAAATGGTGAAGAATTATTTTATAAGATAAATGGAAGTACTTTTTGCTGTGCAGATCTAAGTTTGTCACCCTAGTTATTTTTCCAAACCTTGTTTTAAATGCAGAACACAGCTTCTCCATTCCTAAGCAGTGTTTCTTGTCAAGGACAAGTTGAACCAATTTGTTTGAGCTAAAATGTCCTTTCAGTTTCTGACTAGAATGAGAAGCACTGATGAATAAAGCCTGTCTTAAATGTTTGTTGCTGGTGGTAACAAGTACCTTTGCTTGCAGCAGAATAATTCCATAGAAAGACAAATTTGAGGATCGAAGAGTTGGTACACCATGTTAATTCAATAAAACCCTGCAGTTTTATACACTCATTTTCTGGTTGACTTATACCAAAATATTGCAGTGAGTCAGGATGACAGTGACATAACTTGAAAAGGAAGAGTTTTGCCTGAATACCCAGAAATTTTTGCAATCCAAATATTATTGACAGGTTCCAAGGGTCTGTGTCTGCATTTTCAGCAAAGTAACTATAGTCATCTTGTAGAGTTTTAGGGAGGTTTTATTAAAAGAAATGCCATAACTCTTCATGGGTCCAGCAAAAATGTTGAGGTTAAGTGTAAAAAAAAAATTAGGGAGCTAGGAGAACACCGTTTCTCTTCATTCTCTATTGTGTGGAATTTTAGGGGTGTTCTGGGGATTTTTTCCTCTGCATCTTCTAAAAAGTCCTAAATCTTGTCAACTGACAGTTAGAAGATAACTAACATTTAGTTGCCTTGAACTATATTCTTGATGAACCTTACAAATTTTATATATAGGAAATAAGCTGGTTTCATCAAACACTTCTGAAGTTTGTTGAGGCCATTAAAATTATTTGCAATAAAAGATTTGTGACAAACACAATTATTTTACTGATTAATTTGCTAATTAGTAAAATTGTAGCTAGCTATTTTAAAGTAAAATGGCAATTCTAAAAATGTACTTTGGTACATTTAGGAAGAAATGCTATGTTTGGGTCCCAGTCTATGCTTTGCAGGTGCATCACAAATGTTCAAGTTCATTCAATGGTTTTCTCAGTGTTGCCTGGAGAAATATTTTTCAACATGGAACACCAGGTACCTAGATATTAACAGAACCCTTCTTTATGCAGCACTTCATTCTACAGCTCTGACTCACTTTGCACAGTTCTTTCTTGTCCGAAAAATGGCATAGCTGACACCAAAATAATTGTCTAAATAAATAGTACACACAGTAATGGGGTTTGTAAGAGCATTACCTTAGCTTGCATGAGTCCATTCTAGGCACTAATTCAAATACTGGCTTCATACAGCACAGTGAGGCACTAATTAGTGCCTTCTCTTATTCTTTTTCTTTTAAATGTACTAAAGAAAAGCAGAAGAAATTAAATAGATTCCTCATTTTATTATGTGAGAAAGGGAAGTACAAATGTGCTGCTGCATTTGATTTTTCTGAGCCTGGCTTTAACTTCTCCTTTAAAAGGAACAGGGGATGCTGTAATTACTCTGAAAAGCTTTTTGTAAATACCTGCTTTTCTAAGTCTTTTCAGTGGCTGAAACAGAAATGGCCTTATCTCAGAAGAGCTAATGTCACCAGTTCTCCCCTTTTCATTTCTAAGTCTGTGACATATAATATTTCTGTTGGTGTAGTAACATTAAGTAAAACCTTTGCAAAGTGTTGTCCTCTTGTACAAGAGGCTTCATTCTTCTTGTATAACATTTCCTGCAACTTGGTTTTGACAATGCTTATTTAGTATGGAGAGGAAGAGAGGCTGAGGTGACAGTGAATAACTGGAATGAAGCTTGGAAAATGCCACTTTTCTCTCAGAGGGAAGCTCGGCTTGGTAATAAGAAAACCTCTTCATGTCACATAAGTAAAAACAGTGGGTCAAGTAAGCTCAGGGACAAGAACCTCTGACTTGCAGCCCAGTGCCATTGTTACAAAACCAAAACCCAAGTCCTAAGAAAAGCAGGTGGGTCTGGATCACAATTGTACTTGGCTGTATTGATTGCATGAAGATTCACGATGTACACTGAAAAGATGATTTTGGGGCTAGTCAAATTCTAGCAAACCCTGTATGACACACGCTCACCAAGCAGTTGTGAAAGAACAGTCTGAAATGAGATTAAATGAGTTTTTAAGTAAAATTAACTCAGCAGGCAAAATAACTGATTAAATTAAATTGGCTTTTTTCAAGAAGGAACTCTGACTGAACTGATGAATTGTTTGAAGAAGCATGGTGCTATTGCTCCTGAAGCTGTTACTGTATTTCTTTTTGAAATATTATCTTGCCTTTTTATTAATTAGTGCATCAAACCAGGCATTTTTTCCAAACATAAATTTGAGGGTTTTCCCCTTTTAGCTGGAAGTGCAAAGAAGCACATCAGTATCACAGGCCACATTAAAATTTTAACAGAGAGTCTTTTTACAGAAATGCCAAAAAGCCCTTAATGTAAAATGCAGAACATACAAGATCTCAAATCACTGGGAAAACAAAACAAAACAAAACAAAACAAAACAAAACAAAACAAAACAAAACAAAACAAAAACCCCCACACAGAATGAGGACACTTTCATTGAAATATCTTCCTTAATTTTTTTGACTGCTGGAAGGTACTTCTGAGGTCTCCACTTTCTATGAATACCTCCAGGAAGTGATAGCTCAAAACCTTGAGCACAGAGTTGGCAAAATGCACTCTCCTCTCTCCATGATGACTGCAATTACAGTTTTGGAGAATAGCCCAGGGAATGTTCAACTGGACGATGAGAACTTGCATATCTCAGCTTCCTCCACAAAGGCTTTCTTTTTTTTTTTTATTATTTTATTTTCAAATTCTACTCCTAGCACATGTATTATCCAGGAGAAAAATGTAAATAGCTATTCCAGAGTAGCTTTCTCTGTTAACAGCTATGGGTGTTTATTGAAAATCTCTTTTCTATTTCATGGCACATCATCTCTCAAAACCTTTAAGTTTAGAAAATTGCACTGATAGCTTATTTTTCTGATATTTACTGGTTGACTGGATTAAGGTGAAGAGAAATAGAAGCACTCAATGCTACCTGAAATGGAAGCAAACTAGGTTTTATTCATTAATATTATTGAACTGACCTCTGTGTAATTTGCACAAGTTCTTCCCACTTGGAGGAATTTGTGGCTGTGTGAACCAGGATACTGATAAATGGTGAAGTTCCCTGATTTCTGGTGCATGAAATTAGCAGAGAAGAAAACTGACTACAAAACTTCTGTCCCAGAGGACAAGAGAGTTGTCACAGTACTCTGGAAAAGGGCCATGAGCACTGAAATTCATCCTTAAAGCTGCAGTCTGAGACCATAGCTGGTTAATTCTTTACAGAAATGCAAGTGTTACTGATGGAGACTGGAGTCACCAAAGAAATAGCAACAAGAACACTTTATCTTTGTTCTAAATAGGCCACAGATTTCTGTAATCCTGGTTTACAAATCCCTTGGTTCATGTGGTCTGTTATGGATCACAAAGCGTGATTAATAAAGATGGGCTGGTATGTGCAGGTAAATTATATGGGACCTCCAGTTTCTATGAGTGGCTGCTCTCTGCCCCAAGAGAAGCACAAAAAGTCTGTGATGTTTCTCAGAAATTCTCCTTGTACTTGGATATCTGGTTGGTAATGCTGTACCTGAGCTCCTGATGTGCAAATAGCTGCCAGCCCTTCCTTTCACCAGGCCCCCCCAAAAACATTTATAAGGTGAAACTGTAAAAAAACCCATGTAAATCTGGAGCTGTTGATTTAGTACTTTAAATCATGCATTACAGAATATATTCACTTGGGTAGCTTTTTTGGTAATGATTCACACTGTTACAGAGAGCAAGTGTTATTCTAGTAATTGCAGGCAGAGGATGTACTTGAGCATTTAATTTAGAACAGGTCCCTTCAATAGCTTTGCCTGAACAGCTCAAAAAACAATGTGGTGAGTATAACATGTAGCAAACTCAAATTATGCTCCAAAGATGGTGTATTTATATACTAGCCAAGTAAATATTGTACCTCCCAATAATAAAATTTTCCAACATATACATTAACACAAACCCATCATTTTTTAAAAAATAGTTTGAGGATAATGAGCAACATTACACTGCCATTGTACACAAACTGCAAATTCCATGCTGGGTTTTGGTTTTTTTGGGGTTTTTTTTAATGTGAAAGCTGAGCAGGAGATTCTGGTTGTATGCACCAGAATTTTTTAAAAGTGATAAAATTTCACAGCTGTGAAAAGGAAAGGTTCAACTATTTTCATGTGGCCAACCTCTGTTTATTCCAATTTCAGAATAGAATTTTAACATGTAAGGGAGTGCATGTAAGTGCTAAATTAGTTTCCTTATCTTTCTTAGGAGCCTGCTATGTGAGCTCTTCAGGTACCTGAGGGCGAATGAATCATTCAATTCATCTGGATCAATCGAGATGTGGTTTTCACTGTGCTACTTTTGAATTTTGGAATATTTTGTAATACTCGTAGCTGTTTGATAAATCCAGCTCACTTGAACCGTTGAAAGTGCTAGTCATAAAGCTTAATAAGTGTTGCCTACAGGTGTAAGGAGGACAGCTATGACAAGTGCCTTTTATTATACTCTTAAATACAGTTCTACATTAGGATGCTTCCCTCACCTGGTGCAGATACACCTGTTACTTAATAAAGGTTGAAAACCTGTCTAACTGTAAAGTAAATACCATTTTTTCCCCCTTTCCAAATCCTTCCTGAAAAATCACTGAGTCGCCCCCTGAGCTGTCAGTTTCGCGCTACTAAGCCCCCGCTGAAAACCAGGAGATGACACTCAGGGGATCCGCACCCTTCCCAGCGCGGTCGGAAAGATGGGGTGACCTGACCCGGGTCCCCACTGTCCCCCCCTGCATGGGGCGGCGGTGGCACCTCGGGGCGGGCAGCGAAGGGCGAGCGGGAAGGGAGAGGAGAAGGAGGAGAAGGGAGGAGAAGAAGGAGAAGGGAGGAGAGGTGCCGCTGCGGAGACGCTCCCGCTCTGCCCCGCTCCGTCGGCTGCTCCGCCCCGCTCCCGGCAGGTCGGGACGGCGGCCCCGGCTTCCAGCCCCGCATCCCGGTCCGGCTCCCGCCCCTCATCCCGGTCCGGCTCCCGCCCCAGCTCCCAGCCCCGCATCCCGCCCCGGCTCACACCCGCATCCCGCCCCTGCTCTCAGCCGGCGAGAGGCGCTGCGGGAGCGCTGCCGCGGGGCCGGTCGGCAGCGGGAGAGGTGCGGGGGGACGCGGTGGAGGCGGCTCCGCTCCCGGCGGGGCCGGCTGGGCTGGAGCCACCCCCGGGAGCCCCGGGAGGAGTGACAGGTTGGCTGTCGCAGGGCTGCACCTGCGGGGTGGCTGCGAGCTGCCCGTGCCCCGTCGGGGTGCGGGGCTGTCCGGGCTCGGTGCGGGCTGTGCGCTCCGTCCCCGGGCAGGAGCCGAGCCCGCGGCTTCACTCCCGGCCCCGCCGGGCTGCGGAGTTGGCACCAGCAGCCCTCGGCGGCGGCAGCGACGGTGCTGCAGGTTTTCCTCTTCTGCCGAGGTTCTTGGTGAGTCCGTCATTCTTAATAGCAACTGGTTTGGGAGGGTGTTTCGGGTTTGTTCTCTTTTTTCCCGTTTCTTTAGCCCGAGAGCAGATCCCGAGGAGAGAGTCTGCGGCACGGCTCCGGTGGAGACCCTCCCGCCGGAGCGGGGGCTGCGCTGGCCCGGCTCCCCCAGCAGAGACCGACCGGGTGCTTTGGTGTTAATAACCTGATATGGGATGCCTGCATGTCTGCTTGGGGTTTTATTTTTGAACAATGCTTTCTACAATGTGTTACTGTGAAAATCCGAGGCGGTGGATCTTGCCCGTCAGTGATGCCGTCTGGGGTTGCTGTGCCGTGGGAGGGAGGATAAAGAACGGGAGCGCAGTTGTTCTCTTCGCCACTGAGCAGGTGAGAGGCTCTGTGGCGCCCAGGTGAAGATCGGCTCTTGCCGTGTGCTGCCTAAATTTTTCTTCCTTTAAAAAGTATAGTTACTTATTCTTAAATACAGTGATGTAAAACTTCAATTTTATTTTATGGCTGTACAAAGAAAAGAATAAATGGTGGAGGCTGAGAACCAATTACACACTAGTTTTGGATACTTGATAGCTACTGAATGCAGCTAACCACGACTCATTTCAGTATTCCAAGTGTGGAGTCATAGCATGGGAACAGTTAGGGATTCTGCACCCCTGAGTCAGTGATTCTTGGAAAGCCTTGGCACGAAACATTTGATGTCACTGCCAGGGAAGTAACATTTTCAATCAAATCGAAATAGAGGAACAGGTGGGACAATTACTCCTGAAGTGCACAAGTGTTACTGTTTTGCTGTGAGCACTTCAGCTGAGAGACTTGTTCAAGGTGCAGCCCATTAAGCATTTAAAGGACCCTTGTGGTAAAGACATTGGGAGCATATGTTGTTTTTGGTGGATCCAAAAGGAAGAAGTGCTTCGAACCTTGCCTAAAAAGGTTGAGGTGAGGAATGACCTCTTCACTCAAAAAAAAAAAAAAAAAAAAAAAAGGTTTAGGAACAGCCAATCCTGGAAATTTGAAGTTGGAAATCCTGAAGCTAGACAGAGAAGGCAGTTTTTAGAGGCAATTTTAGAGGTTTTCATCACTAAAAAACTAAATCAAGATTTTTCTATTTTTAAATTTTTTTTCTAAAGGCAGGCTTATTTATACCAGGACTTAATATGGGGAAATCTTATGGGCTATATGTAGGGGAGGCCAAGAACAAGTGATCATAATGAACCCTTACTGCCTTGATTAGGAGTATGATCAGGAAAACTCCATCATCTCTGAGAGCACGCTCCCCATGCATTCTCTTTCCTCTGCTTCCCAACTTCCTTGATGTAAAAGGGCTCAATAATACTGAGAGCAGCCCTGAGGAGAAGAGCCTGAGGGTGTTGGTTGCTGAGAAGCTCAGCATGACCTGGCCATGTGCCCTTGCATCCCAAAAAGCCAAATGTGTCCTGGGCTCCATCAACAGCAACGTGGGCAGCAGGTGCAGGCAGGGGGTTCTGACCTTCCTGTCTGCTGTGGTGAGACCCCACCTGCAGTGCTGCACCCAGCTCTGGGGGCCCTCACATGGGAAGGACGTGGACCTGCTGGGATGAGTTCAGAGGAGACCACAAAGATACTCGGGGCTGGAGCACCTCTGCTGGGAGGACAGACTGAGAGGGTTGGGGTGGTTCAGCCTGGAGAAGGCTCTGGGGGGACCTTGTAGAACCTTTCAGTACCCAAAGGAGGCTACAAGAAAGCTGGAGGGGGACTTCTGACAAGGACATAGAGTGATAGGACAAAGGGTAATGCCTTTAAGCTGAAAGAGGGTTGATTTAGATTGAATATTAGGAAGAAATTTTTCACCCTAAGGTTGGTGAGGTATTGGAGCAGATTGCCAGAGAAACTGTGAATGACCCATTCCTGGAAGTGTTGAAGGCTGTGTTGGGTGGGGTTTTGAATAACCTGATCCAGTGTAAACTATCTCTGCCTGTGGCAGGAGGGATGGAACTGGATGAACTTTTAAGTTCTTTTCAACCCCAGCCATTCTGTGTTTCTGTGACATCAGTGGTTAGACTTTCACTATATGTTTTCCTGTGTATTCTTAATATAAATTATTCCCCAAGGGCAATTAGATCCAGGGGTCTCCATGTTTCTGTTTTCTGTCTAAGCAATTATGGAAGATGAGAATTGCTATTCATAGCTCTCAGTAGGTTTGAGGAATATGGTTTGTAAGGCTCAGGTGTGGGTACAATTCCCAGACACCATCGAAGTGTTTAAACATTTGAAGTTACTTAACATGTTGACATTTCTAAGCAGCCTTCAGCACTGTGTTTACCCTGAAGAAATACTTAGTTGAATGTTTGACTTTTTTAGATTTCATGGTAGTTGAGATCTTAAGTTCTTTAGGGATGAAGAAATGCTTCTTTAACCAAAATTCTATGTGAATTTTTTGGTTGTAGCTGTATTTTTTACAATGGAAAGACAGTAAGCATGAAGGATCTTATTAAACAATTCTCAGTGTGATGGTGTAGTCACCCAGTTGTTTGCCTGCCTGTAAAACAAGTTTGTATTACATAATGTTATATGGATCCTTGTTGGACTTGTTCTAAGTCTCCTTATCAAGAGACATAAATTTCATATCTGATGATTAACTACCCTCTCTTAATAAGACATTTGGTCTTGTGGGGTGGAGGGAGGAAGGGAATCTTTGCTAGGATGATGGCTGGAGACATCTGCAGTGCAGGACTGTGTTGTGGCTGAGCACTGTTTTCAGTGTTTTATTGCTGTTTGCCTTGCCTGCATTTACTCTGCCTTCTAATCAAACTTTGTTCATCCCAGGGATGAGCACGCTCATGTGTTTGTCATCCCAGAGCCTGGAAAGGTAGGAAAGCAGGACAGGCAAGCACAGTGGGAGGAACAGACCTTGAACACCAGCGTGGATTTGGTTCTAAGGGTGGCAGGTAGGGGGTAATTTGTGGTAGGCACAAGAAGCTCTTAAATGTGTAATCCTCTCAATTTCATTGGAACTTTTCTCAACTTTTTATATTGAAGGAATGCCATATATGTACAATATATAGCAATGAAGCTTTCTGCATTCTTTCTGTTCCAAACACCTTGGGTCTGCTTAAAAAAAAAAAAAAAAAGAAGAAGAAGGGAAAAAAAAAAGGTCTGTTTTAAGCTCCTCTCTTACTCTGTCCTAGGTGTGACTGAGTGGCCCCATTTTGTGGGGCTTTCCATGTGCTGGGGCACAGCTTCAGGACAGAATCAATTGCTTGAGAACTGAATTTGTCTGGGTTTGTTTTTTGTTTTGTTTTTTTTTAATCTTTCTCTGCCTGCACTGAAATTTCTATATTCAATTACTCTAATATGGACCTTTTTATTTTCTTCCTGACTTCTCCCTGGGTATGCTTTTTGTATTGCTTAGAAACAAAAATGGAATCAGAAATGAAACAAAATTCCATTGTGGTTTGAACTATATTCCACAAACGAGTATTAACAGGAAGCTCCTTAAATGAGCATTTTATTTATTTAGAAGAGAGTTGGTCTGCACCTTCACTTAAATGCACCTCTGGAATACTTATATTACTTGAGACATCATTCATTGTTGACATCTAATTTTTTGTGTATGAGAGATTATCTTTCACCACAGCCTGTGCTTTTTAGGAGTGGTTGCATTCTGTGTGGGGATGACTTGTGATCTTCATGCAGCTCGAAGTAATCATGTCTGACCTGGGGCTCCAGTGACTTTTGGATCACTCTGCCACCTTTCACCTGCACAAACTGTGCCTGGCAAGCTGAGAAAGTAGCAGTGCATCCACAGGTGGGAGGAAAACCTGTTCACAGCAGGAGGGTCTCCAAGGTTTTAAATAATTTACAAAATACATACAGAGATGGAGAAAATGCAGGAATTGTGTACAGCATCGATGTTTTTCCAGGGCTTGAACAGGAGTGGAGCTTGGAGGAGATGTTTGGGTCTGGGGGTTTTTATGTGTACAATAAGAAAGTTGCAAGTGTTATCTAAATAATGTGGAATCAAGTCCATGACCAGGGGAACATTGTTTCCAAGGATTCTGCTATTGTATATCTGACAAAAATGGTATTTGAAAGAAAACCATTTTTCACTTGGAGATTATACTTTTCATTTGCAGTTTGTGCATGACACAGCTGATGGCTTTTTGAGCAGTTTTATGTGCTTCGAATCTGAGCTCACCTCTTTACTTCTGCAGCCATTGCAGAGCTCGAGAGAAGGTCAGTCTTGGGAAGAGTTATGTTTATTATTGGTTCTAAAACCTCACTCATTGTCCTGAATCTTTGCACAAATTCCCTGGTGCCTGGTGAGTCAGGGAAGAGAAAAATGGAGGAAATAAGGATCCAAATTTGCATGTGTGTGTAAGCACCTGTTAATCTTGGCATTAATAGCCTATTTATTGTCTTAATATTGTGAGAATGGGAACTTGGATCCTTATCCTAAGGCTTCAGTTAAATAGATAGTCAATTAAATAAAGATATGGTCTAGGAATTAGCATCCATTCACTGTAGGCATTAGTGCAGCAATGGCACCAACTGCATCATGGAGTGTGTTAAAATCAACAGCCAAAACCATGAGATTTGTGTGGGGAATGGCGAGCCTTGATCCTGTCTAAAGTATTCCAGAAGACTGAAATATGAGGAAAGTGAGTGTTCTTGAAGCCTGTAGGTTTGAAACATATTTGGGTTTAGCACTGAAGATTAATAGTAAAAAAAAACCGACAAAACACAGCTGCCTGCATGCAAATGTTGCATTGCAGAAGCCACTTTTCCTAGCAGTGTTTTCTAAACTAGCTGTTGTTTCTGTAACATTTTTCACAGTTTCCAGCTATAAAACATCTTCCTTGACTCTAGTCATGCTCTGGAGCAGAAGTGCAAGTATGTTTGTCTTTCAAGGAGCATTTCTACTCCTTTTTTCTACAGATGCATTTTATACCTTTTAAATATTTTAAAATTTGGATGCTACAGTAGTGACAATGTCTATTAACTCTTGGCATCCTTATCCAGATTGGAACTCTCTTTATTGTTACTACCAATGTGAAGTTCTAGAGGGGGGAAAAAATGATGAGCTTTTAATGGGGATGCAGTTCTTAACTCTGTCTAGCTTTGAAACCTTCACTGTCAGAACAATATGGATGAGTAGGAAGCAGTTAGGAGGAGAACAGCAATTAATGCTCTGAGGAATAACGATTTATTAGGTAAGACTGAAAATGAATAAGGGAAAAGGTTGTACCTCCTTGGTATTTTGTCTCTGCTGGGGAATCATGGCTGCAAAGAAGGTGGAGAAGTTTGAGGAACCTGTGCAAACACAAGTGTCAGCTGGGTGGTGAGGGGTAAGTGAGGAGTGCCCTGGAAGAGGGGTGGGAATTCTGTGTGCCATGCTGTGTTTGTAAAACCTGTGCTTCCCTTAGGGAGTGTTTGTTTGGCTTTGGCCTTCCCAGATGCAGAACCCAAATGGAGTTTATTCAAATTTAACAATGCATTCTCCCAGTATCTGGGCTGTCAGCATTGGGCACTAGAAATAATATTTCTTTGGATTTCCTGTTTTTCCTGAATGTATTTTGGCAGGGGTTTGTTTTGGTTATGATTGTGAGAATCCTTAATGGAATTATTTAAATGGTATCATCCATGATAAAGTTGAAGTCCCTCTTAATCATGTTTTTTTTTTTTTTTTTACAAACTCTTTTTGGGACAAGCTCTCATTTTGCAGGAATTTGCTGTTTGCCATGAAATCACTTTAAACCAGGACCTTGCCAGTGACATTTCACTTTTATTGTGGAAGAGAGCAGAAACACGTCAAAATGATTTGTGGTACACTGGTTTTGAAAGTGCACATTCTCAATTAAGTGTCTAAATAATTAATGTCATAGTCCTTATATTTGAATTGAAATTATGAGCTCGCTTCTGATTAATTTTGTGAAAACATTTTAATATTAGTTTCCCACACCATGTTTCCAAATATGAAAAGACTGTTTGGGAGTAAAAGCAGTTAAGAATTCAGTGTCATTCCTCTCTGAACAATGCAGTCTGTCTTCTGTCCCATTCCTGTGCCCACTGAGATGAAGGTTCTGGATTTCAGTCATTGAACCTCTCATTCATATCTTGGTTTCTCATGGTATTGATCTGAGACAGTTCTGCTACTAAAGACAGAATAATTTCATTAAATTAATTTTAAACATACTGTAGATTGATTCAGAGGCTCTCTATGTCTTTAGAGGACCACCTTAAAATGCATAGCAATATCACAAATACTGCTTTTTTCCCTGACCTTTCTCCTTTTAATTGAAAAAGTAATATTTAAACAGCAATAACTGTTTCTGAACTTTAAATCTGTGCAATATCATATTTGATTTGATACCAAAACCAACCATCAGACAAAGTCATGGGTGATTGCAAGTTTGTTTGAGGTGTATCAATGTGCATCACTAGCACACCAACAGCTGATTCAACTATGATTCAATCATGAAAACCCTGTGAGCTCATTAAAAATGAGGGCACTTTAATTGCACAAGTGGGTTATGGTGGAATAGTTTTGTACATGCTGTGTGTAGCACATGTTTTTGTGATTGCCCAAGGCTCAAAAGGCTAAAAGTATTCCAAGTCTTTTTTGATACTCTTGCCTTCTGATTTGATATGATTCTACTGATTCTCCTTGGCAGTAGACTACACCTCATGTACAAACTTGAACTTTTTTCAAACTGGGTTTATTTTTGGCATTCTCAAAAAAGCCCCTTTTGAAATTCTGGCTTTTATTAATGGAGAGGGAATGAGACCAGGTTGAAGGTTTTTACTGTGACATTCAAGGAACAGAGGAATGGCAAGAGGGACAGAATAATGTATCATCATGTGGCAGCCTCACACAGCCAGGAACGTGAGATTTTTGTTTCAGATTGTTTTTCATTGTTGTTTAATTGGTGATTCTAATAACAAAATAACCAGTAACAAGACAGGGAATAAGCAGGAGGCCAGTGACAAGTAGCAACCTGTGTTTGTGGTTTAGGAAGAGTTTCTTTGCTCCCAGTGGGTTTCTGTTGAGTTTTGAAGGACCTTGTATACCTGATCAGTTTGTGGTTCATTTTAAAAGCATAGACAGAAACTTGCTCTTTTGAAAGAGTACCTAAAAATAGCCGTGGAGAATACCTCTAATGTTGAAATGTATTCCCTGTGATTTGACATATTGTATTTAGCAGTGACTGTGGATAGTGCAAAAAGAAAATAGACCAACTGCATAGGAATCTGAAAATGAGAATCTTTCAGTTGGTCAGTCACTAGTCAAGCAAATGTTTTTGTATTAGCCAAATGTAATTTCTTTTTGTACTATAAAATGTCTACATCCTTAAATTAAGAGACTAGGACCATATTCTTTGACTGTTAATACATTACCACTCCTCTGTTCTTATTTAAGGGATTCCATAGAATTGGTCCACCCAGCTTATTACTTCTGCATCTCCAGTTAATACCTGATGGAATCTGAGGATGTTGACTTGATAAATACACAGTATGGTACAACATAATTTTGGCTTTCTGTCTGTGGGCTTTGTACACTGCAGTATGTAATCCTCAGTAGTACAGGTTGACTTCTCCCACTGTGTTTTGAAGCCCTGGCATAAAGTGAAATGTAAACAGTAGGTCAGCATGATCATGATGGTGTCAGAATGAAATGCTGTGTGGTGCTTGAGATGTTTTGGATTCTTTAGAAATAAATATTCTAGAAATGGTGCTTTTTGGATGAAAATGTGTCCAGTGATTCTACCAGAGGAAGAGTATGATTTATTGTGCTCAAGGGTTGTGCTGGTTTACTGCAGTTCCCTGGCTAGCTGAGACCTTTTGGTTTTTCTCCAACAGCTGTAAAAGAACATTGTGTTAAAAGTATTGGGCTTGAGGGAAACTAAAAATGGAACTGAAGCCAACTGAACAATATAATGACAATTCAACTTCTTCAGCAGAGCTGTATCAGTTTACATTACCAGAGAGGCTGGATCTCTGTAAATAAAGCCTTTCAAACTGGGCTCTTCATTCTTGGGGACAATTCTGTCTTACAAAATGGGTGGGGAAAGTCTTCTCAGTGTCCTTCCAGACACAAATTTAAATGGTTCATTCCCTCACACGTGAACACTCAGTTATATTTGGGAAGCCCTGCACGCCTGGAAATCTGCTGGAGGCTGGAAGCAGAACTGGAGGCTGGTAGCTCTCAATCTTTAATGAACACCCAAAACTGAGATATGCATTCTCATGGGGACAGATTTTAGTGTCAATGTTGACAATCAAATTAGGCTTTCCAAGTTTTGTGGCAGTTCTGCATTGGAAAAACATCTAAACTGGATTGGCTTGAGTAGGTTTTAGTCTCGAGTGAGTGTGAAGAGAATGATTGTTACAGATGGCTGAAACACAAAGAAAATTATAGCTTTGAGCTCTAGCAAAATCAGTTTTTCACAGGCCTAGTTTTACCCTCTGAGTCCCTTTTCCAACCCCTGGTACAATTGCTCTTCAATCTTTTATTCCTGTGGAGCACTAAAGACAGAGTGACTACTTTGCCAAAATACTGTTACTCCCTCCCCACATTAAATGACTTTAATTATTTATGTGTCTGGAGACCTCAAGTAGAGTGGGGATGAGAGAAACTGTGACAAAATGAAAAAAAAAAAACCCAACAAGGAAGAGCAGTTAGCCAAGTGGAAAACAGCAAAATAGTATTTAAGGCTCACAACCATTAACTGTGATACATTACAATGATGTTGCATGACCTGTGCTAGTGCAGTTTTTCTTGCTCTCTGAGACCAAAATCCATTGAGATTGAGAGCATTTACATTATGCCAGAAAGTACAAAAGCAATGGAGCAAATACCAAGGAAAACTGCCATTTTCCTTCCCACAATTTTCATAAATCTGAACTTAAATGAAATTGGTGTCCCTGTACTTCCTTAGCTAAATTTGTGTATGGACTGTTGCAATTAATAGACCTGATAGTCTAAAAATCAAAGCCAGCTTTCTAAATTCTGGGAAACCTCCCAAACTGAGTTGTTTCTATTCTGATGCCCCAGGGTATGTCTTATCTTTCAGTGCCTTGTTCTCTCAATCTACAGTTTAATTAACTTTCACACCATTTATAGTATTGGTTTAGATGAAAAAGGCATCAAAGGAATTATTTGTTTTTGTGCGTAGTGTTCCTTCCTCTAACTAAGCAAATAGTCTCAGCTGCTCCAGAAGTTTGATTTTCTTTGTTTAAGGGATGACAAAGGTGGTCATAGAAGTCTTGAAAGAACCTCCCTTCTGTTAAGAGTGACAACAGGAAAAGAGATGGAATTAACTGTTTTGGATGCACTATAAGTGGCATAACCAACAAGTCTTATAGATCAGGTTACCCAATACCTCTTGCACATAGTATATTTTTCATTTTCTATTTATTTTTTGTGTGTTTGTGGTTGGTTTTTGTTTGGTTTTTTGTTTGGTTTTTTTTCCTTCACATTCTTCTAAAATTTTCTGAATTTGATGATTGGGAAGCTTGTCTTTATGTACTTCATAGCTTTTGCAAGGCTTATTGAACTTGTATGAGCTATGTCTTCCTCCACAAGTTTAAAATATGGTTTTAAGCAGACAAATTTTAACACCTTCTGCAAAAACAAAATTTTCCCTGACAGAAAATGTTTCCTATCCTTTTAAGTCTGAAGTCCCTGTCCTAAGACTTGTGTATGAATTTGTGAAAATGGAAATGGCACACCTATGACAAAGTAAAGCAATGTGGTGGATTTACTTCCATGCTCTTTTCAGAATGTTCATCTAGAATATGTCCCTAAGCATCAGTGCAAAAACCCTAATTTTTGATAGGTAACATGGCAAAGTTATTAGGAAATTGACCTTTTATAATGGGAAAAAAAAACCCTGTTAGTTTTTACTGAAGAGTCTTCTTTGCTCACCTGACATTATATGCCAGGCAGGAAAGGAGGGATCCTACTTGCCACAGAAAATAAAAGGAGAATTTTAGCAATTTGATACAGTGTGTGCATTTTAGTGCAATGTCTGGTATACCCATAATATCAGTGAGCCTCATGGCCCTTGATGTGTTTTCCTTGGCACAACCTCTTGGACCAGGGGATTGGGTTGTCCCTGTGCTGGCTGCAAGCAGAAGCAGAGAGAACTTGAGAGATTTTCTGTGGTTTACATGTGTTGGGTGGCAATGATTTCCTCTTTGTACCAGCCTGCTGCTCCTCTTGGAGGATTATCCCTTTCCCTATTTTTGCGTGGGGTTAGGAGTTCTCATGATCAATGGTGAACTGATAATTTGCATGACAAAATATCACAGGACAGAAACATTCAAGAAACTTCCCAAGAATTTGGGGGTTTTATAATAACTTACATGAAAATTACTTGTATAGATGGAACTTTTATTTTAGAAATCACTGTAATAAATTACTGAAGAGTTGGAGAGACCCAAGCAATACTGTATCTGCCTTTAAATGCTTTTAAATTATTTTTAGTGAGCTTTGCCTGCTACTACAGCAGAAGTAAATATGTGAAAAGTAGATGAAAATTTCAGAGCTCAATACAAGCAAGTTGTCAGAGAAGATAAATTGGTGCGTGGATTTTGAAAATAGTTTCATGGGATATTATATATATAAGCACACATAAAATGAAATATCCTGTATTCCCCAGAATTCTGCTGAATCTGACAGTCTAAATCCTTCTTACTCAATTCTGTGGCAGCAGGAAAATGAGAAGTCTGAGTAATCTGTGCCAAAGTGGTCAGCTAATCTTCCTTCTGTAGGCTGGAGGGAATGTTCCAGTATCTAAAAGCATTCATACACTTCATATTCAATCATATCTTCCCTTTGTCTCCACAGCAGGTCATGAGTAATCTTCTTGTGAGCTGGTTTGTAACAGCAATAAGGCCAGCACTTAGTACATCTAGGAGCAATGAATTCATTTATTAAACCAATTTTAGTCCACACTTAGAGACCTAGAAATCTAATTGTGTCTTTTTGCCTTCATGGATAGGACGTCCCTGTTCCCAAACATTTGTATTGTTTATAGGTAATAAACATTTTTATTATTTTTTTTTATTATTTAAACAGAGTATTTTTGAGTATCCTGACTTACTCCCTTCACAAACAATTGAGGAGAACATCCCACATGTGAGATCATCTCCCATACAGCTCCTCAGTGATTACACAGAGACAGCCTCTCCTTTATCTGCCAAGGATCCCAGGGAGATTCTAGTCTGGCAAATCAGATTTTGTTCACATGTGGGCAAGGTATCCTTGGCCCACACCATCTCCAAACCTCTTGTTTCTCTTCCTCTGATGTGCAGGCTTGTACCCCTTGCTGTGTCATGGGAACACCCCTGCCCTGGGCTGTGGATGGGTGCTCCCTGTTCACTTCAGGGTATTTGGAAGGATTGGATCTGCACAGGGAAACTGCCCCTGAGAATTGGGCTCCCTGGTGGGCTACGACCAGGAGAGATGTTCAGGTGTGGTGCTACAGGGCAGATTTTATCCTGCTCTTATCTCCTCTGACAGATGTGTGCTGAGCTGACCGGATGAGTTTGTTCACAGCTGGGGAAAAGCTCTTGGGTTGCTGTGAGGGAAATTGAACAAGAAAGGAGCTTCAGGTGGGAGCTGAGTAACTCTTATAGATGAGATTTGACAGCTCTGCATCTCTGATGGTAAAATTCTCCTTGAGAAAGGAAAAATGGAATGCTGAGAAGTGAAGTCATTTCCATAGTGTGTCTGTTTATTAGTTTGTGAAATCTATTGAGTAATATTAGCAAAACACATCAAAGTTGGTCATGTCCTGATTGGAAAATCCAATGATCTAAAGGCTGATTCTTTCCATAGAAAAGCTCAGTTCAACCTGCAACCCCTTTCCCTCATTATTCACCAAAAAAAAGTGCTCAAGCTCTAATTTAATTAAAAGAAAGCTTAAAATTTTGTTGTTATTAATGAAGTGGTGTTCCCTGCTTGAACATCATGTTTCCATATGGCAGGAGACCTTACTGAGACGTTGTGTGCAAACAGCTCAGCATCCTGTGGTCTCTGTGAGTGTTGGAGTTCATACTGTGTTTGACCTATGCAGAGCTGTGCCATCCAACAGGCTGCTAAACAATGCTGTGTTCAACCAGAAAGTTCTTCCATCTGCCATCCTGAATCGTTATGTAATGTACTGTGCTTCTCTTTTTAAGAGTAATGCTACAGGTAGTTTATTTATAAATGTAAAAGATGAAGGAGTGGAGGGAGAGGCTGAGAATCTGAATACATTTGTTAAAACGTGGCTTGGAGTTTCTAGGACTCATTATTTAAGAGAAGTAACTGCCCTTTCTAAAGATGATCTGTTATTTCAGAAATGTCTTGCAGTTTTCTCAGTAACAGATTAAAGTGCTGAAGACAATGATATTATTTTCAACAATTATTTAACACTCAATTACCCCTACAGAGAGATTGCAGGTTGAAAAAGGGATCAGGTTAGCCTCTCTTGTTTTGGGGTTGGTCTGTAGGTTTTGGGGGTAAATTTGAAGCAGTTGAGAAACTTCAATGATCTGTTTTCAATGAATGTGCTCCCCACATTGGAGGAGCAGGTTTTATTCTTTCAATGTGCTTTTAGTAGCCTGAGGTGTGTTCTTTACAAGGCTGTGCTTCTCATTCAATAAATCATGTGTGGCAAAGACAAAGCTATGTTTGCTTGTTGTATTTTCAGCTTTTGAATGGCAGTTTGTAATGTAGGGTTTTCCTGGGTTTTACTGCTTCTTCTTGTGACTTATTCAGCCCTAATAACATTCTAACTTCAACTTTTTTTGCCTCTTTTAAAAATCTTACATGAGAAAAAGCTTATAGAAATATGTATCCTGTAGTGTCCTCTAAGAAGGTGCTGTCTCACAGCTGGAAAGGACATTTAGCTTCCTTGACAGACTTTCTCAGTCTCTCTTGCTATCCTACTGTGTGGGAATTATCATGTTTAGAATAGTGCTGATGCTTTTACATGAATGTTGCAGAGAAGCGTTTCAGATTTCCAGTTGATTTTAGATGCTCTGTTGAGTAGGAATATGGAAATATAAACTTGTTACTTGTAACTGGTTTTCCAGTATATCAGTTTTCCTGTTCACAATCACTTTTTATTAAACACAGTCATTGTTCTACAGTTTTGCACTGGTGTGTATATATATTAAAAAAAACCAGATAAATATGGGCGAGTTCCCCCTAAAAATACAGATTTTGTGGCTTTTTGGAGGGAGATATATTTAAAAGGGAGGAAGAGGATGAGTGAAGGATTTCTGCTTCCTATAACAAAGTGAAGAATTTTGTACTTCAGGGCATGACTCATGCTGGGTGTCCATGAGTTTCTTGAAAATAATGTGGGATTATCTATCTAGTACATACCTGAAAAATCAGGCTGTCTGTAACTGGAGTGTCCAGACATCAAGATATTTTGATTAACAAAGTGTTTCCCTTCCTGTCTTGCTATTAACTGATAGGATTTGGGGTTTCTAAATAAAAATTAATATATCAAAATTGTTATATAAAGATCAGTGTTTGTAAGGTACTTGGATACATGTGTAAAAGTATGATATAAAAGCTCAAGTCTTCTATTATTCTGTATTCAGGAGTGAGAAAATGTGCCACTAATGAGACATGGGCTACATGCTGAATGGTGGAACTTGGAAGAAATTTTGGGCAGCTGCCTTGCCATTTTCTTTCCTGATTATTGAATGGAACAGAAATTCTGTGGGAAACAAGATTTGTGGTAGTGTATTTTTAACATCTTTTCATGCTGCCAAATGAGCTGAATAAAAATTGACACATTTTTAAGGTGTTGAACAGGTGTTGAAAGCCTGATGTAGTTCCAAAAGCTATATCTAAGACCTTGTGACTTAGAGGTTTTGTTTTGTTTCCTGAAGATTCAAGGGATATAATTCACAACAGAGAAACAATTGCTTAGGGGGATTATGCTCACACACACACACACATGCCTAATTGCTGAGGGTTGAGATATTACTGATATTTACAAATGGTAAAGATAGGAGTTACTATAGACTATTCACTTAGGATGATCAGAAAGTACATCTTTTGGTAAAGATGCCTTTTTGTTTGTGTCTATTTACTCTGGTTTCTGGAAACATTCCTATAGGGACTTCAAATTAAACAGGAAAAGTGTGTTTGAGCTTGCTGGCTTGCAGTAATCACAGAGGAAAGACTTAAGATGTAGATAGAGTCAAAAACATTTTGGTTTGCCCAAAAACATGGGCTTTTTTCAATCTGGGGAGACTTATTCTTCAGTCATAAAATAACAGATTTCTAGTTCTGACAGGTTCTTCCCCTTCAGTCTCTGAGGGGACCCAAATGGTTGTCTGTCCCCAAAAGGCTTTGTGTAGGAGCACAGGGCAGTGTCCACTGGGGAGTGGTGTTCCAAACCCAACAGACTGGAAAGATCACTTCATCTATTATGGAATAAATCACAAAAAACCAAGTCTTTTTCTCTTCCTTAGCCATCTCAATTTATCAATATAAGGAGGCATTTTTTTCCAGAGTATCTTGGAATACAAGGTAATCTGCCCCTGCCAAGGTGCATTTAGGAATCCTTTTGAGAGGAATCCCTGCTAGGCTGAGAGCATGAGCTGTGTGCAACAGCAAGCTGATACACTCACTGGTGTGGGGAAAATAACAAAACCTACCCTAAATCTCTGCTCTGAGTCAGTGATTGAATAGATAGATCTTATTAACCTTTCAGTAGTCCTAAACTGAAACGTGTGTCCTTACGACTCCTGTGTACTCCCTGAAGGCATCTATTAAAATATAGCTGCTGCACATGATATGTAAGGAGAAATGCTCAGCTGTGGAACATGGATATCTAGCATTGGATCACTGGAAAAAATGTAGTCTTATTCACACTGAAAATTATTAACCAGGCTTCCATAAATATATCCTTAGTACTTAAAACCTGTACTGGTAAATGAGGAAGTTGGCTTAACAGTCAGGTTGTGATGGCATGACTGCTGTGGGGTAGCAAGAGGCAGCTCCAGGGCAAGAGACAGCACTGTTAGCAGCTCCTGACTGTGTCCAGGCCATCCTGGAGGTGTTCTTTCCAGGTGAGGACATGGGGCCACCATCCTTTCTGGGCTGGCAGACTTTGGTTGCCTTCTCTGTGCACTGTGGCATCTCTGACCATCTCAGAGAACTTGTTCTGCATGATTTTTCATAGATTTTCTACTGGAAGTATGCATCCAGTGTGCTTTCTGTCTCAAACCCTGACCACTGAGTAGCTTGACCCTCACATAATGATAAATTTTGGTATAATTTCAAGTGGCATAAGCTGTCTGTATTGTAAATGCAATTAAAAGGCTGAAACACTTATTATGCAAATAGCTGCAGTAATCTTGGCCAAAAGGAAGCAGAAGGATGCTGCAGAAAGGTCAAGTTGTGATTAATATCCTGTGAATGCAGCTGTGTGCAGTCTTTCTCCTGAATAATTTCTCTTTTCCCATTTCATCTAAAAGCTGGTGTGCTGTTGCCTGTGCCCAGCACCTGCTCTTCTGGAAATTTGGACAAATAGCCCTAGGATGGGCAGACAGTCTGGAAGTTGACTTCCAGGTTCTTGAACTCTTTTTCTTCTGGTGCCACTGGAATTACACATCTAGCTGGAAAGAGGGAGGTGAGTATGGTATGGTAACAAAGGGAAACTGTAGTGAAGAGAGATGATTAAAGGTGTGTCTGTGCTGGAGTAGGAGCTGCTTCTTGAGAGATTCTGTATCTTCCTGCTGTTTGTACAGCACCCACTACTATTATATTATAGAATTGTCTTGGCAGATCGTAGTCAGAAGGGTAAATGAGAAAGCGTGTGATCCTTTTCTTACAGTTATCAAAAACTATCACAGTATTGTGTATATTAGATGTTGTTTGTTTGAAAAATTCAGGTTGTTGACAAAGACTGGTCAAGGCATCAGCCTTGTAAGGTATTTCTGCAATGGACATCTGGCATCTTCTGTCATGTTCTATAAAGTGATTTTTAACAATTGCACCCAGTTCCTTCTGGTTGGGAGCACTCCCCATGCAGTGATCCCTTATGCAGCTTTGAACTTCACTCCTCTGGCCCTGGCTGCTGCTCAGTGGCCACTGCTGGAGCTTCTGCTGCCAAAGAGTTGTGCTTGCTTTTTGTGCAAAGTAGACAGAAGCCAGTCTGTTCAGCACTGTCAGTCTCAGCTGCCTGCCCTTGCCTCAGGAGACATCCATCTGAGGCATTGCAAGGGCAGAGTTTGAAAATGCCAATGAAAGCCATCCCAGATGCTCCTCTGGTTTGAATAACAGTATTTTCAGAGGAATCTGCCACTTCTCTTTGTCATTCAGTGTGTGAAAAAGGATGCTGATCCTGTGGCTGCTGCTGGCAGACAGTCCATACAGGCTGAAAGGGCTCCTTGGATTCACTGGGGTCCTAAGGAGATCCAACAGCAGAGTCCAGCTCCTTTCTCACTGATCCAACTCTGCTCCTCAACCATAAAGCACACACGGCTGCTCCCCACACATCTCCTGTGACTTTGAGCTGCTCTGGATAGACCTTGTTACAAATCTCACCTTGGGAAGCAGAAGGAAGACTCCACACAGTCCACTCGCTCCTCTGCCCTGCTGAGAGGGATCCTCAGGGCTCTGAGAGCTGATCCACAACCCAGACTTCACATGGACAGCAGTGTACCCTGTGAGAATACATTTTCTAACTAGATTTTGGGAGGTTTTTTTCCTGCCTGCCACAAGAATTTTGGAAAATGATATTCTTATATATGCAGGCTTTCAAACCATGTTCATTTTGAAGCAGATACTATGCAGGAACACACTGATGCATTTCATGGAAGATTTAACAGACCTGTTAGCTTTATTTGCTGTTTGTAGAGAAAATCATTGTAGCATTGTATTTAATGGAAAACAAAACAAGGCAACACTCCAAGCTCATCTCACTCTCTGATTAAGCTGTTTATATCCTCTGGTAGGTTTCTGGACAAGTGTCCTTGTGAACAGCCAATTTTATGCTGGAAATGAGAAGTAGGACACATTTGTTCACATGTTTTGCATGCCTGTCTTTGAGGTAGTCATGCTTCATCCCCTTCACAGTCAGTGGAGAGAAATGGATGCTGCCAGACAAGGCTCCTCTGACCTTTTTAAAATGTTCCTGTGAAGATGAGGTGAGTCATGCCCTAGAAATGCCTATTTCTCTCTGTTACTTCTAGAGAGGGACTGGAATGATTAGGTCAGAAGAAATAAGAGAAATCATTGAATAGAGTCATAGTTTGAATTAGAAGGGACCTTTAAAGATTGCCTAGTCCAAAATTCACAAACCCCCTACCTTGTACAGGTGAATCTCCTAAAGACTTTTCACACCTGTACAGAGAGAAGTCATATAAAGTATGATGAGATACCTTTGGTATGTGTGGAGATCAAACTTAGTTCTTTTCATTAAAATCCAAATCCTGTTGCTTTGTTAAATCAAATAGGAAGTCATTATCAAGAATAGTGGAAAATGGGTGTTACTACACCACACTGTTGTGGCAGAAAGGCAAAGAGCTTTTGGGATCAAAGAGGCTGAAATAATGGAGGGCTGGGGTTCTCATCTCCTGCAGACACACACCACGTGCACCTGTCCTCATTCAAAACACTCACACACCAGGGCTGTGTTACCTTCTCCCCAAGCCCACAGTGGTTTTCACTGGCTTGTGGGATGCCTTCCCAAAGGGCTCCTCTTGTAGTTACTCCTTCCCTCGTCTCTGACTCTGTAGCAGTTCCTCAGCAGTCTTCCTGCAGCCCTCTTGCAGAGCTCAGAGAGAATTTAATTTTGGCTTGTTCATGAAGAAAGCAAAATCAATGACAGATTTTTTTTAAGTGGACTGAACCTCGGATGAGTCCTAAGTTTTTCTGTGAAATGAAATTGTTGATGAAGTGAAGGCACTTCCTTTGGAGTACTCTTAGTTCAGCAAATTAGTGAGAACATTTCAATTTGAAGATACAAATAGATTTCTGTTTTGTTTGAAGAGCCCTCATCCATTTCTGTGCAGCATACCTGCTGCTGGTTTTTTGGTGAGAAAATTCTGCTTGGGGAAAAAAGTTGAATAAACCTGCTCTTATTTCAGTCAATACCTTGTTACAGTTAAAAGAAACAGGGATTTCCCTCCCTTTTTATGAGGGGGCCTTGTTAAGTAATGAAAATAGTCCACTTGTTCTACCACGCATTCTCTACTTCATGTCAGATGAAGTTTCCTGTAGCAGTGCTGCAGTACAGACCAGTGGGATCCCATTACACAGAATCACAGAATTTTCTAGGTTGGAAGAGACCTTCAAGATCATTGACTCCAACCCATGCCCTAACACCTCAACTAAACCATGGCACCGAGTGCCCCATCCAGTCTTCTTTTAAACACATCCAGGGATGGGGACTCCACCACCTCCCCGGGCAGGCCATTCCAGTACTTTATCACACTTCCTGTGAAAAACCTTTTCCTAATATCCAACCTATATTTCCCTTGATGCAGCTTGAGATTGTGTCCTCTCGTTCTGTCAGTTGCTGCCTGGAAAACACATCATGATGGATGCAGCCTCAAGTCCCAGTGAAGAGGAGACAGGGAACTTAAGAAGGATGAACAAAGGTTGTGACCAGATCTGGCCAGTAATGGACATGAGAGGGGCTTTTAGATGTCCTGTGCAAGCTGCTCCATTCCTGTGTATCCTGGTGTCAAATGCAATCATGTCATAACACAATATGTATCAATTTAACTCCTCCTAAACTGTGTTGATATTGTAATGAAATGCTAGTTGTTAGAAAAAAGAATTAGGAATTTTGCTGGCATTGTACTTGCTTACAATTTCTACAAGAATTCAATGTCAAGATGTTTTTTCCTGCTCCCAAAACGCCATGTCTATTTTAATGTGGGGAAGGGGTGCTACAGATTTTTAGAAGTAAGGAATTGATACATCTTCTTCAACTTGTCTTTGTTAAATTTCATAATGGTGAGTCTTGGTTAAATTCATAATTTATGCATTAAGTAAAATGTGTAAGGTCAGTAGCAGAACTTGTTTTCAACTGTGTATAAATCCATTCTTTTCTAGACTTCAGTTTACTGCTTCTCTTTCCATTTCATCACAGAAAGTATAAAGACACAGGGATTAACTTAAACATATCAAGGTAAAGTTCAGTGCTGAATGAATTGTTGCCTTCACACACACTGTGACTAAGCAATAAGACTGAGATGACTCAAGCCCTAACTCATATTTTCATGGCTGATTTAACATTGCACAGATGTTATTTGCTTAACAATAGCAGAAATATTTTTCCTTCATTCATTCTTTGATTCAGATCTGTTTGGTTTCGTTGATTTGGCAAACTGACGCATTGAATTTTCTTCCCATTCTTGTCCTGAGAAGTGTCTTCTTTTCTGGCTAAATACTCAGCCAGGAGGGTAAACCATATTTACCCAATGATGAGCAAAACAAAAGAAAAAGGTTGCCACCCTATCGTGTCATTTTTCCCACTCCTTGTCCTCTCCTGTTTGTAAATAAATTATCTTAAATGTGACAAGTTGCCCTGAATCTTCTCTTAAAGAGAAAAGTTTCTTAGATATTTGTTTATTCCAAAGCATCTCTGGATTAAAATTCTTAAATTTAAGAATTTTTAAAATTATTTTAATTTAAGATTAAAAGGAGTTAAATTCTTTCATTGTTTTGTAGGATCTCTAGGGAGCATGGGCTTATGTTCACAAATTAACTGCCTGGTGTTCTCTCAACCTCTGGTTTATCCTGCATTTGATCCCCTGCCTGAATGGCTGCTGTGTTTTTCCCAGCACTGGCTTTTTTTTTGGAAAAATAAGCCAGGCTTGTTGGGGTGGTAGCCAGCAGTCTCTGTAATGAGCTTTCTCTGGGCAGTGCTGTTCCCTGTTCCTAGGGTTGTAACCTGACTGCACAGTTGCATGAGCCTAAATTTCTGCAACAAGGAAACAGAAAATGTAATTAATTTTTTAATTTTTTTTTTTTTTGGCGTTACTTAGTGCTTTTTATCAAGGCTGAAAAACAAGCAGAGGGAGACCTGTAGAAGGAGCAATGTTTAATGAATGCTCAGGCTGTCAGTGCTGAGCTTAGTCCTAGCTCTCTTATTTGTACAATCAGTCAAGTTAATTTACTGCTTTCTTACACAGCAAGGTCTGCTCCGTGGACTTAATGAGCTTTAACATTATTGCTTTAGTCTTTAAACACTCATGATTTTAGTTTTGAAATATTATTACAGTAATTGTAGAAATTAGCTATAGCTTGCAGGCATTGACTGTGGTTGGAGAGATCTGCAGTCCTGTAGGAAGGTACACGAGTGCTCTGCCAAGACATTTCCAGACAGCTGGAATTGTGCCTGACCTAAAAATTTAACTGCTTCTGAATCCACTGGGTTTGTTTGATTAACAAATCTGAGTTTTTCTAATTACTCTGAAGTCAAACACACTCATACTACACTAGTTAGAAAGAAGTAGACATAAGGAATCATATTTTCAGCTTCTCTCTCAGCCTGTATTCACTGTAATTGATACCAATTTGTGCTTTAAATGTTCTTTAAATGACTCTTCAAACACTGTTGCTGTCACTCAGACATGATCCTTTCTTTAATGCAATACAAGACCTCCCAGTTCGTAAGTGTTCCAGCTCTTACCTCTAAAGGTCTTTGAAGATTGCTCTTAACCAAAGAATCTTCTTACTATTTACATTGTAATACTGACCAGAGCTCTCCCTTGATCTAATCCACGTGCAACTAACCAAGATCACATTCAACAAGTGTGGTTTGGTTTTCCTTCCTTGCCACTTGACTTTGGTGCCTTGACTGGCTCTTTCTCACCTTACAAATCTGTTGACTTTGTGCAACAAGCATTTCCTGGTCCTTCGGCACCTGCTGACATCTGGTTTGCTCACCTGGGCGTGTGCCCTCTGCAAACACATTGCTGGGAAGTGAAGCTGGTTTTTCTTGCTCCTGTTCATGGCATTCTGCAAGCAGCGTGCTTAAGTGAGAGCAGGAGGAGAAGCCAAGCTGGCTGCTACAGTCTCAGCATGGTAAGCTTTCCATTCGTGAATTTTTATGTTTTCCTGCCATTTTATTAGCATTAATGTGGGCAGCCCTTCCCCTCCTTCCTCCATCATTGGCTTACATATGGCTGTGGGCTTCAGAAAAGAGAAGAGAAAAATAGCTGTGGATATGGACCATGCTTTGGTGGCTACCTACCATCTTAGTTTTGAGTTTTATTCAGACCTCCATGTGAATGGACCCAGTGTACAGAGGATTTGTGGGTTTTAGGCAGCACATATATATGTGTCTTTTTTCATTTAAGTGTTGAAGCTGTGTGCACTGGGTTTAGATTCACCATGCTGTGATCTACAGTGGCAGCACTGAGCTGGGAGGTGGAACCTGTGGCTTCCTGAAGCACAGGGAAAAGTCAGCAATGCCATTAATCCCATTCCTGTGGAGTTTCCAGCTAGGCTGTCATCCTTCATGCAGCTTTGGTTCAAGCAGTGACTGGGGCCTTTTCAGGAGAGGATCTATCTCAGCTTCTTGAGTGGCAAAAGTCAATTCCAGCCACCACACCATGCTGCTACTCTTGTTAGGAATTTCCTTACCAGTATGAAAATACAGTTTATGCCTATCCTAAATACACCCATTCTAGTAAATACATGTAGTGCAAACAACATTGCTCTGCTGGAAAAGAATTTCCTGCCAGCAGTAGGTGGAGGCTCTATCACTCAAGCAATGTCAGGCAGTGCTGTGGTTCCTGTACCACTGCAGTCAGTGCACGTGGAAAATGTTGTCTCTGCTGCTAAGTCACTAAATTGTTCCATATCCTGGCTTCCAGCTAAGTAAACATAATGGTTCAGCCGTGGGAGAAATCTCTTGCAATCAGGCAATTTGATGACAGAACCATTGAAGAAAAGAGGATAATTCCTTTCCCCTTATCCTGCTTCCATTCAGCTTTGTCTCTGGAGAGCAGGATACTTCTCCTCCTTTCCCAGAAAGGTGGGGGACAGATGAAACAAAAGTGGTTTGCAGTGCACATGACTGTTGTCTTGCTGGGCTGGGGAGGATGCCTGTGGCAGGAACATTCGTGGTCACTGCGCCTGTGGTGACTGCAAACATCACTGACTGCAGTGGATTCACCATAATTCCTGTGGCTCTGAACTGATGTCCCTCAGGGGGGTTCAGTTTTGAGGTGCTGTAATTGTCACAAGCAGCTGTGTGGTTAGAGTTAGCAAAAATAAATGGTGTGTTCTTCCACTCTGTAATGCCCTTTTCTTTGCTGCTTTTTTTGTTTTGCTGTTGTTTATTTTTTAGGCAATCCTTAATTCTTTTGTCTTGGAAGGGTGAGCAAATGCTCTCTGGATAGACATGGTACCTGTGTGCAGTGGATGCAGTTATATGCAGGATAAACTGTACCTTTTTATCAATTTAGCCTAATTTTGCTATCTTATGCTAATAAGTGCATGTTATTTCTAATGTATCTTCGCACAACAATAGCTTCAGAGAGTAAAACTATTTTAGAGATGCATTTCTATGGGGGTAAGAGAAGTGGCAAAAGCATGGGGGATAGTCTCACTGAGCATTTTTTCTACCCTTCCCATGAGGCAAGGGAAAACAACCTCCTGCTTGAGAAACCACTTACATACAGGCTTGGGGTTATGTCACAGTGGAGCAGGAATGAATGAAGTGTCTCCTTCCTCTGCAAGTCTGATATCAGATCAATGTTTTACTCTGGCTTAAGAAATTAATATTCTGTCTTCATACTGAATGTAGATTAGAAAAAAACCCAGCCTTTTAGGAGAGGTTTGCATTTTTACTAGTGTCCTAATTCACATTTTAGTGCTTCTCAAATTCTCTGTTGTGTGAAATCCACTCACTTTAGGATGAAAACAACTACATTTCCTAATCAGCCCCAGGGCTACTTAATAAAACATCACAAGTCTGTTAAAAGGAGTATTGTCACCCTTTAAAGGCTGGCTGGCTGGTTTTGTTTTTAAACCCTGGGTTGATTCATGATTCAGCTTTTGTCAGCTAATTTATTCTGGACCGTTTAGAGAGAGAGCAAAAGTAGCGCAGGAAAGAGCAAATTTTCCTATTAAGTCTTAATTTGAAATACAGGCCTGCTGTCTAATAATGTGTTGTCCAAAGCAGGGAAGCCTTAAGTGGTAGATTATTAAAATCAGTATCTTTACTCATTAGTCTCCTTTCCTATAGAGCAAATGTTCCTGCAGGCTGTAATGTCATTGTTCTCCTGTTTAACAACTACGTGTGCCACAGAACGCCCAGCACTTATCACAAAGGGCAGGGGCTAAACCAGATTTTCTCCTTCTGTGAGCTGGGGGATGTTTTGGCACACCTTGTACCAGCACAAGGCAGAACAGCAGCAGTCTTTAGAGTTTCAGCACAGGATCTGTCTAATTAGGCAGGTCTGATGTAGGATAAAGGATCAAGGATTTGTTACTAGATCTGCTTTCCTGAGGGGTAAAGATATCTGCAGTGTCTTCAGTCCTAAAAGTAAGCCTGGCAAGGGTAACATTGTCTAAGAATTATAAAAGAATTGGGAATACCTGTTTTATGCAAAATTAACTGCTGCCACTACTTCAGCTAGCCTGGGGTACAGAATATCACCAAGGCAGAGATCTGGAGTGTAACATGTTCTGAAGGAAGCCTGTCTGAGCAAAGATGAGCTTCTCTTGAGGTGTTCGCTGAAGCTTCATCAGGGAGGGAGTATCTGATTAGGAAATTCTATTTTTGAGTGGCAATTTCATAGTGCAGAAGAAAATCTGGAAGGTGAGGTGAGTCTGGATCTTACTGTCAATTATCTGGTAGATGCACACATGTTGGACAGGTGGCAGACAGGAAAACTGGGCTGTTCCAGCATCAGGTCTGTTAGTGCAGCCTGAACACAAAACCTGCATTGCTGATGTGCTCAGGGTGCTGGAGCTGTTCCCCCACCACAGCAATAAGATAACTGGAGGATGCTGCTTTTAAGACTCTCATTGGTGGGGTTTACATCTTGCTAACACTGAGTAGGAGATCAGTAAACAGGCTGCCAGCTTGGTTCTTCAAGAGAATACTGCTGCTAATTGAAAATGTATTTAATCTACATGGAGCTGGTTGAGCACATAAGCAGGTAAAATTGTATTTCTTGACAGTTGCCAGATGCCTCTGTTAGGTGATAAGGACAGTTTAAATCCACAAGATTTTTGTCATAGACATGACTGAATGATAAATTCTGAGGAATGTTCAGTAAAAATTAGAAAGAAAGCCACACAAACCATTGTGAATAGAATTCAACTTCAGTTGATTTTAGTCATTCTATACGAAAAGAATCTACTACAAACATATTTCTGTTGATGTGGGTAACATGAATATAATTCATGTCTATCTGTCCATCTGGTAAACTTCATAATGGGCTGTATTATTCTCTGTGTTGCAAACTCTGACATAGTTTCTGTTGTCTTTACAAACGAGACTCTAATGATTTCTAGTCAAAATTTGCAGAGTTCAGCATAATTCAGTTGTCAGCATGAGATACCAGAATTTTGTTGTATAGACCACTGTGTTTTAGGACCTTTTTCCCTGTAAGAAACTAAATGGAATGATCTTTCAGCTGATTTATATCTGGCACAGAAGTGTGTAGCACACTCTGAAATTTTGTCTGACTTATCTGACAGTTTGGGGTCTCATCACTTTTACCAATGTTTAGTTCTGCTCTGAACTCTGTGTATTTGACCCTCCAGGTGGCAAATGAAATAACTGGATTCCCAATTATGGCTTTAGACATTCCAGGATCAGCAACACGCTTAGTCAAAGTGAATATTAGGGGGTTTTGTAAGGTCTGGTAGGAGTACTAATCTCTTTAGAGTTAAAAGAAAAGCTGAGAAGAAATTACCAGATATCAAATTAACCTTATTAAGCAGTTTTTGTCCTCCCTGAAGTCCCAGTGCCAGAATATCTCAAAAGCAACCTGCTTGCCATACCACTGCATTGTGGTTCTGCAAGAACCCCTGGTTACCTGTAGCACATCATGAACCCAATAATAGTGCTGCCAGAGATAACTTTTAACACTTTTGTTGTCCCAAATTTCTAATTGTTTCACACAATCTTTCCCCTTTACCTCTTGGCTTTCCATTTCCAATAAAACCTGGTGCTTTTTTTCCCCAGTTAAAAATAATAAATGCCTGTGAGAATAATGCTTCTTGTCACCCATGCTACCCCTGCAAGGAAAATCAGCAAACAGAACTTCAGAGCACCTTGACCAGACAAGCAGTGACTCTGTGAGATTTGTGCTGCTGCCTCATTTCTCCCCAGTCTGCTGATGTTAGGATCTGGCTGGGTTAAAAGTGTTGCTTCCACCAGGAGCTTTTCTAGGCAGTTCAAGGAAGAACCTGACCTTCTTGATAATAACAAAGAACAGTTCACATGTTGGATTTCTTCCTTTTGCTTACAAGTAACTTGGTCTTATGGTAGGAGTAGGAACACCTTTTTCAAGAATTGAAGAACAAATTTAATGGTCCAGCTTTTTTTTTTTTTTTTTTTTTGGAGGGGGGGTGGTAGTGGTGTTTTTTCCTATTAAATTAAATGCAGAGAATAAAAGTATATTTTTTTCATGTATGTTTTTATTACTTAGCTGTTGTATGTCTAAGGCAGCAGTCTAACCAAAAGCAGTTGCCTATGGTTTGCTTGTTTCCCAATTTTCAGTGATAAGAAGCTCATAACTGGCACTCCTGACTTGTACTTCTGCTTTGCACTGACACCTTGTGTGCTTCAGTTTGTGTATCACCCTCCAGTCCCATTTTCTTACCTGATGAAAGCCACACTGAGAGTTGGATCTGTATTGCAGAAACAATTATATTTTTTACTCTTAGGAAAAAACACCAAACTTTTATGCCAGTTGTGTGTAAGTAGCCCCTGAGATAACCTGGTAAGTCTGCAGGCTGCTCTTCAGTGGCTTCCAAACCATTACTGGATTTAGCTTTTGTCAAATTACTCTGATGGTAATTTCAAAATCACCCACACATGTTTGTTTTGACTTTCAGGTAGTCTGATATAAATACACCCAGTGAGTTTCTGGCTCCAAGCTACAATTATTCAGGAAGCTCATTCTGCAGCTGCGGTGGATGCCATCTGAAGGCTTGCACTGAGCATTGGCCAGGACCCAAGGGCATTCAATAACCAGGAAAATGACTGCCATTCCCAAGGAAGAAACAAAGGAGAAACCTTTATTTCTTGTGTAGCTGGAAGGAAAAGCAATACAACCTTGCCACCCAGTTAATTTAGAAAAGCATTTTTCAAAATACCTCTCGACTGTGCGGATCTTGTAACTCTGACACAAACGTGCCTTTGGACCTGTGCAAATAAATCACTGGAAGTATTGATTGGGCAAAGTGGTCATTGATAGAGTGGCTGCCAGAGGATCATGACGAAGCACTTGGAGATCATCAATTTGTCATTTTTGTTGGAACATGAAAGGGAAACAATATTGGGCGTATTGAAGAGAGATGAGTACTTGAAAAAAGTTGAAGATAAAAGAATAAGGTAACCCTTTTTTGTTATTGCTTTTAAATATATTTTTGTGGTACCCAGTGAAGGTTTTCTATATGCCTTACACAATGATGAGTGCTGCGAGATGGCACAGTTAATTGTAAGTTCAAGTAAATTGTGTTAAAAAGAAAATTGTATTAAAAAAAAAATTGCTTGCTAGTGTGGTTCTCAGTAAACAAAAATCATGTCCATTGCTTCAAGACAAAAGTATAAGAAAGATAACAAGTGCAAAAATATGCAGAAGTGTGTATTAAATTTCCAATTCTGTAGATTTGGTCCAATTTGGCTGAATTTCTCCTTGTAATTGGAAAGCTTCAGGAAGGCACTTGAACTCTCTTCCTCTGAGAGGAGCTGTGCACAGAGGCTGCCTTCGGAGCTGGCTGAGGGAGAGAAGTTTGGAAGGTGTCAGAGAGACAAAAAGTTGGCATCTGCCTCTGTTCAGGACTTCCTACAGTATGGGACAAATGCATGATGGTGTCCTTCTTCTTTCTGTTGTGGTGCTTACAGAACAGGGAGGAGGGACACTTCCTTTTTCAAGTAACTTAAATTTACTGATAAATAAAATCTAAAATCTCAGGTATTTATCTCAAAAGTCACTGTTGGGAGAAGTAGAGTCCAAGGTATTAGTAGAGTCCATGTGTTCTTTTTCTACTCAGAAAAGTAAAAACCAAAGTTCAGAGAACAATGTGAGGAGGCAGGCTGAGTCAGCAGTCTTAGAAGGCTCAGTTTGAGTTAGTTCAGATAAGTATCAGTTCTGGAAAGGTCCCTATGCTTTTCAGGAATGGTTTTGCTGTTTCATTCCACTTCCCCCCACTGCCCTTTCAAAGTTTCATACAGTGTTGGTTCTGAGAAAGAGGCTTAGTGTGGATGGATGCAGCACTTGGTGTTGACAAGGCTGCTGAATATAAGAATGACAGAGAGAAAATTTCCAGCCTTTGCTGGTGTCTGTCCATGAATCCCAAGGCAAGGCTGCATCGTCCTTCCCTTTGATTTTCTAAAAAACATTTTAGACATTGTGCAAAGCTGTTTTAGACATTGCAAAGCTGTATGTTCAGCACCTGCTGGAGCTTCTACTGTGTAAAACCATTATTGGGAAGTCTATGCAGAGCTAGCCACAGGTCTTGAAAGCTTTTCTCTTTCAACTGAACCCAGCCTAAGTGCAGTGCCCCTGCTGGTGTGCAGCCCATTTTCCTGGGGGAACACAGTGGGTATCTAGAAGGAGGGGGTGAAAACTGGCTGCTTCTGCTGCTGCCAGGCTGGAAGGAAAGGTGTTTCTTCAAGGTGGTGTGGGCAAATTAATCGTTTTGTCTCCTTTATGGTTTGTGAGATTAAGAAGAAAACAGATGGGAGTGCTGCTTGTTCCAGGCATTCTGCTCTGTTTAGTAACAAAAGAAAAATTGCAAATGAAGTATTTTAGTTTCCTGAGGTGGTGGCCTTGGAAATGTGTGATGTGCCAATAATCATCTTTTAAAGGCATCAGTATGGAGTGTATCAGATCACCAGATTCCTCAAGCCCCTGAAAGCTTTTTTCTACTCTTGTCATTTCCCAGTCTCAAATGGAATTTGAAACTCCTGAGGTTTTGTGGGGTTCTTTGCTTTGTTTCATTTGGTTAGTTTGGGGTTTCTTTTGTTACAATTTTCTTTTTTTTATATATATATGATATCTTAATCCCCCAAATTTTGTGCTTTTTATGGTATTTCTGGAATTCCCTCTGCCAAATGTACTGAGTCTGGGAACTTGCAGCAGCCCTGGAGGGTACAGCACAGTTCAGTGAAGTCACAGGTGGCACTGGCAGCAACCTAAGAAAATATTTAAAATCAAGTTAATCTGAAATTTAATGCTAATTAAAACAACTAATGATGCATTGTGGTGCTTATGCATACTTCTAGCACCTGTGTATGAACCAATTGATTTTGTATTTATTGTCACTAGACCATACTTTGCCTGATAACAGTGGAATGTGGTCTATAAAATATTTCCAGAATATAAAAGCTATAAAGAATTTGATGGTTAACTGCTTCCTAGGAGACTTTTTAATTTTTCTTTCTCAGTACAACTTGGCAAGGATCTATAATCATGGGTTATAAGCACACTTCAGAGGAACATTTGTTGTCTTTAAAATTCTGTTTGGTACAATCTGTTATATATTTTATTGAAGTACTTTGCAAAAGAGCAAGTCCCTTTTTATTTATTTTCAAGGCATTTTCCACTCTGGGAAGATGCTTACTTGTACATTGTACTGAAGAATTCTTATTATCGTGTTCCACGCTTTCTGAATCCATCTTGATAATTGTGGTTTTTTTTTTTTTCTTTTCCTATTAGTTCTCAAAAGCCCTTGTAACTTAAAAAGGCATTTCTATTCATTATGAAAGCAATGGTAAATTCGGGAGAATATTCTAATAGTGAATTTTTTAAGGGCTGTTTTTACTATTGCTGCTCATTTTCATGTTCTGGAGTGCAGGAGGCTCTTCTTGTATTTTTCATTGATGCACAATAATTTCACCCACAGGAGAGAGAAACACAGAGGTCATCGAGTTCTTTTTCTAAGCTCTAGTTTTGATAATAAAAACAATTATTAATTAACCTCGTTAATTAAGATTATAATTTATGTTCTTAACTCTAAGTGTTCATCTTGCATGACTGGAAGTTCTCTTCATTATTGATTTGAAGCTGTTAATAGATTACTTGTACAAATAACCTACCTTGTTCTAAACATTGCTTTATGATGCTTTTGATGTCAGTTGAATTGCCATAATTTTTTTTTCAATTGCTAAAATTATTTGAGAAAAATCACTAATTCTTAACTACTTTCTTAGGGTTTAAAATAAAATGTTCCTTTCCATTCTTTATGGAGCACAACTGCAAATGCCATGCTTTTAGAGGAAATAGAGTAATAATTGCTGTGCTGGGAAAACAAAGAAGGAACTTTCCAGTTTTGTCCAAGAAGAAAGCTTCAATGGGTTTTTGCTTGAACCTCTCCCTCAGTATTTAGGTTGCCAGAAGTTGTGTAAGGATTACATCAGCCTCAGATCTGTATGGATAAGGAGAGTTAGCATTCCTGTCTTTTCATCTAACTGATATGGCACCCTTTAATCATCCAAAGAGATCCATGGAAACAATTTAGGGTATTAACTTTATTATAATATAGAGAAATTGATAGCATGGATACCACCATGTGGTAGCTACAGGCAAGTACTTTAAAAAAGCAGAAGACTGAGGACTGGGAAGTGACTTATCTGCTGAGTATATATTTGGACTTGTTTATAAGCACAAAGTGGTCACAGGATAACATATGTAATATGGTGCATGGTCTGTGTTTCTGTAAAACTGGTTATAAATATTGGAAGGAGAGAGCCCTTGTGTTAAAGCACATTGGCCATCTGTACCTGCAAAGTTCCTGTCTGGCAGCTCAGACGTTTGTGAGGTTGTGCTGGTTTGAAAGCAAAACCAGTGAAAGACTCCAAGTCAGAAACACAATTTAATAAGAGGAAAAGAAAAGAAATAAGAGAAAGTAAAATAATAGTACAAAAAACCACTGACAGAGCCAGAATACAACCTGACACCCTGTTAGGGTGGTAGTGACAGTCCAGATGAGATGGTCTTGTCGAAGCAGTGATCCTGTAGAAAGGTCTGGTAGCTCTTGTCTCCTCTGGGAGTCCAGTGGATAAAAGCTGCCTGTGCTGTCCCAAACCCTGGATTATATCCAGGTGGGAATGCTTGGCTCCTCCCCCTGGGCGGAGCATCTCCCAATGGGCTGATCTCATTCTATGAGTCCTGCAGTGGGTCCTTGATGGCCCATTAACCAGAGACAGCTCCTGGAGGGAGTTATCTATGAGTCATGGGCAAGGCATTGTTAGGCTCGTTAACAGAAGATAAGGAAAACACTGCCCCACCTGGCTTCAACGGCTCATGGGGATAGAATACTTACCTTGGGCACAATTTTACATTGTAACCTAGGACAGAGGTGTATTTAACACCATTTACCACATCGTTATTTTCTCAGTCAGAGACTTTTCCATCAAGGGTAATTCCTATTGCCATTACTCTAAGGGGAGAGGTGCCTGTTTTGCTGTCCTGTGTTCTTTGGGAGCCACATTCCTGCAGCGATGAAAGAATTTCTCATGGTGACTAATTTTCATATGCTGGGTGCAATCTGTTTTATTGAGGACTAGCAAGAAACCAACAGGGGATCTGGTTTGTCTTGGGGTTTTTTTTGATTTTTTTCTATCTTAGTAACCATTTTTATTTGAGAGAATGAGTGAATTACCCAGAAAAAGTTTCATCTTTGGAAGTTTGTCATCATTATGATGTCCAGTATAATTTCAGTTCCCATACCTCCTTTCCATCTTTTCACTGGGCTCTGTTCTGCCATTCCTTCTGCCAGATGTCTTTTTCTTTTCAAATTCATTCTTTGCTTGTTTCCTTGTGTTGTCATCAATGTGCCTCCATACTTGGGTGTTCTTAACACAGTTTTTATCATGTTGATCAGCTACATAGAATTAAATAAGTATAAAAAATACTTTAGGTACTCATATTTTACAATCCAAAAAGGCCTCAACGGAAGCTGGTAATAGCCCAGTTCTTTCTGTGAACTCTCAATAATATTCATTGTTATTTTCTGCATACTGTGCCAGACAGTGAAGGGAATCTGGCTGAATTTGGAGAAGGTAATGAGAATCATTCTGGAAAGAAAATTGCCTTTCTCCATTATACTCAAGAATGTTGATGCCAGTTCCTGCACAGAATAATTCTCTAGTATGTATTCAGAACAAGGATGTTTCTATTCATCTGTGCAAAAGCAATCCCTTTTTTATCCCTGCCAAACTCTTTAATTATAATTGACTGAGGGAGGGAGAGGGTTGCCCTTTTTTATTTTTAATTCAATTTTTTATGACTCTTTGAACTCTGGAAATTTAGAATGGCAAAATAAAATTAGGTATACTTAGATTATGCTGCTCTACATCTTCAGAGGAAAAAGGGTTTTGAAATGGGGAGAAAGAAGATCCAGGAGAAATTTGAAAATCAAACTCAGGAATTATCTGTGCTATTACATTTGACTGTTTGTTTGTTTGTTCCTTTAATGGAGAGGAGATGAGGTAGAAAAAAATTCAAAATAAAAAGTTTTCTAAAATCTTACTTAAAGATAAAAAAAACCATCCAAACCAGTCAGTTTGGCATTAAAAGAAAAAGTTACCTACCTTAAAGCAAGTGGCTAATGCTTACAAAGGTAAAGGAAATTTCAGCATCCATTTAAGTGAATTTTTTCACTTTTCACTTTGGCTTGGGCAAAGAATGCCTTGCCTCTTGCAGCAGTATAGCTATTTTACTTTTGAGGGATAAATATTCTCTAGGGTAAAGCTTACTTAAAAAAAAAATGGATCTGTTAAGGCTTCTCACTGCTTCCTCTTTGCAGAATTTTAGGGGTTTGAGAATATTTAATCTCTTGAGGCTGCATTTTTGAAGGAACAAGGACCTTTGCCTCACTGCTTTCAGCATCCATAGGGAAGGACCTGAGTTCTTTAGGGATTCCTGTGCCTCTGGTAGCTGGTGGGCTAAGAATGACAGCTATGAACTCTGGAGTTGATTTATTTGATTGGGCTTTTTTGGTTTGTTTCCTGCTGTATTTCACATGGGCCTTTTAGGCCACCTTTGGACAGACTCAGGTTAAGACATTCAGTGTTACCTGAAATATTGGTTACAACAGAACTCTTCTCCAACGTGCTTAACATATTTGCTCAGACAGTAGAGGGATCTTAATACAAATTCATCATTTAGAAAAATGGCAACATATTCTGTTATACTTGGCAGAATCAAATTTATTTTTAATAGCTGGCTTTCATCAAACACCCATTGTAATAGAAGGTTTAGAAACTGCAATGACTGATAGGATTCTTTTTCTCCAGAAGCCTATTAAATTGGCTTCTGCTGAGTTTTATTATCCCTTTCATATCACTAGGAGAAGATTGATAAAGATTAATTCTTGTTTAATATTTGCTATTAAAAATATCTAACTCCACCTTTAAATGTATTCCTTTAAAATTATGGAGAGTGCAAATGCTAGACTGGCATGAGGAAATTGGATGTTTATAATCCAGCTGGTTCCTGCCCTGGGAAATAAATGTAGTGGTAAGTCAGTGCAGCTACAGGCTGCACTTGTTATCCTCACAGTGTAAGCAGTGCAGCTCAGCTGGGCTTGTTTAGGGACTGTTATGATGATGGATTTTTTCAGATGACTCACCCACCTCCTCCTGCTCTTCCTGGCCCTTGAGACAGTTCATTTTTTATTTCCTTGAGATGTGAATATATTTGTTATAGTCAGTCATGAGCTCAGCTCAACAAATAATATAAGAAATCTCAAATGAAAGTTCATATCCAGTGTCTCTGTCCATGCACTCTTTGCCTGCTTTTTGATTTTTCTTTCTTATTTGTTTAATTGAGTGGAGAAACTGTGAGTTGATTTCTTTTCTTGCAGTTCCCTGGAAGTAATCAAAGGCAATTTATATTCAAAAATAAGAAAACAAACAGTTCTCAGAATTTACGCTGTTAGCAGATCAGCTGCCACCTGTTAAGAATTTTAGATTGTGTTTCACATAAGCAGTGGGAAATACTGTTGCAATCACCACTACTGAAGAGTAGGAATTATGTCTTTTTAATGTCACAAGAACATAGATAAGTTTTTCAACATGTTGATCTCTGAGAAAACTTTTTTAAAAAATGTTCTGTTTATTGTTTTGGGCCAATAGACAATTCCTAATTTTAAACTGGAACTATTTAAAACAAATTTTGTGTCCAACAATACTTCTAACTAAGCACAAAAGGGCCTGTAAGTTGCAGTGTGGAGGGAGAAGCCTGGAGTGAAAGGAGTTCAGTGGAGGCTCTGTTTCACCATTAGACACCTGGATGCAGTGCACGGGACACAGTGATTATTGCCAAAAAGATGGCAACTGCCAATAACTGCATGTCAAGTTCCTGAAATGCAATGGGTCATGATCAATTTAAGGTTTTTCAGTAAAAATAAGCCACTGGAAATAAATTTGTTATGAAAAAATAAGCATTTGCTAGCGCACAGTATTCTAACCCTTTTGAAATTTGAGGATTAACAACATTCATCTTCTGAGTTACTCTGACACTTGGGTAAGGATCAGGTGCTTGGTTTGCATACAGATACCCAAGTGCCAAAGGAAACTGGGACTGAATTATTTGTGTCTCTTTAGTTCTTTGGTACGTGATTGAGCAAATCTTTGCAAACCTGAATAAAAAGTAAAACCAGTTTTCTCTCAAAGACTCTCTGTTGAACATTCATAGGCAGCTCTGCTTTATAAAAAGTCACAGTTTTGACAGGAGACCATGAAAAAGATGTGATAGAGAGAGAATGACAAGTGATCAAGTAAAGAAGTGGTGGTCCAGTTTGGCAATCAGATTGGGTGAGATTTACAGGAGAACATTGCAATTGAGAAAATGGAGGCTAAAGGAAGGTGAGGAAGGGTGTGGGCCTGCTGCTGGGTGGAATAGAGGACCTAGTGACAAAATATGTGGAAAAGGCCAGTGTGCTCAACATCTTCTTGGCCTTCAGTCCTTACAGGTCTGACAGGTCTTCAGGAATTCCAGCTCCTGAGGTCATTGCAAATTCACCAGGGCAAGGTGAATTTGAACCTGGAAAGTGCTGCAGTACCTCTCACTGTGTGAAAGCACAATCAATCTTAACAAATTCACCTCAGGTCAGCTGGTACTCAAAGTGGCCGTGTAGCACAGCACTTTATCTCTGACAGCCTCACTTTTCTGGAGGGGTGACAGCAAATCATTAAGCATTTGTGAATGTTGTTTGATGTTTAGTGAGATGTGAGTGACCATAAACTCCGTGGTAATCAGATGTCTTCACAAGCACCTCAAGGTGTATTTGTTATTCAGGTGGCCAGATGTGGTGTCTCTTTTGAAAATGGTGTGGTTGAGAACATTCTGGTGGTGGGTTGCCTTTATTTCTCAGTCCAGAAGAAGTAGATGAGTCCTTTTTTGATATTTGAAGGCAAACTTGCTTGGAAGGCAGATCCAAGGATGGGGCTGGTGAAAATAAAGATCATCTCCCTTATCTGTGGCAAACCCAGCACCACTGGCAGGTTTCACAGCACAAGTCACCTGTCTGCATTTGGAGCTGACTCACAGAAGGAAATGGACACATTCCTGGAACCAAAAGCATCTCTGCAGAAGTGGGGAGATGTAAGATGAAATCAATAAACCTCAATAAACAGTTAGCAAGGCACCAAGAAAGCACGTGAAGCCTGGGCAGATTTTGAAGGCCTGGGCATGAGAGAAAGCTGTTTAGATTGGATGTGGGAGAAGGGTCTAAATCTTCTGGATAGAGGCCAGCAGAGGAAAACTCTTGACTGAGATTTGCAGATGCTGCCTGGAGGGATTAGGCATGCCCTTTTCTAAAGCTGTCAGAGGCTGAGCATCCACAGGTCAGGTGGCTGCAGAGCAGCTGTTGTTCGTGGGATCCCAGTGGGAAGCAAAATGCTGGCCAGCCTTTTAGCAAGGCAGAGTATCCACAAATAACCTAATTCTGTCAGAGCTGACTCCCTGGTGGCCCAAGCAATGTTCCTGGCTTCCTTTACTGATCTGCAACCTGCAATCTTTTATTGGTTTTATTTTCCCTGTGGTTTTCTTCTGACACATTTTTACTGATCTTTAGGTGAAGGTGGCAGCAAGTTTTTAAATCCCCCCCTTAAGCATCTATGTGTGTACAGAGATAGTGATTTCAGTGAGTGCTTCATGACTGAGGGAATTGGGGGCTCTTGGCTGATGAGGAAAGAAGCATAGGGAAGGGTGGGGAAATGGGGGTACAGCCATATCCAGTCATGTAAAACAGAAAGAATTCAGCAGTCACTGAGCTTAGTTGCATCTCACAGTTGTTTTCTTGTTAAGAACCCAACTCATTGGCCATTGAAACTGCAGACTTCAAAATTAAGTCTTAAACACGGATATTTTTATTCTGTAGAGTCAGTGGTAGAACTGCTAAGATCTGCAAGTTACACTTTTTAAACTGGCATTTTCCTTTTTTACTTTGATTGTGGCATCACAGCATGACACCACTACCTATTTAGATCTTTTGGTTTGGGCTATTTCAAAGCTTTGAATAACTGGTGCAAAATTGCATATGTACTCCTAACTACTTCTGCACTGGCATATTATTAAATGTGTGCTAGTTGCAGAAAATATCTTCTTTTCCTTCTGTGTATGCATGGGATGGTCTCAGTTCTGTGTTGCTGTCAGCCTGGGCTCAGCATGACTTGAATTATTGACGAGGGACAAGCAAAGATGGTTTATCAGTTATCCAGAACTGCTCAGCTATCTCCAGTTACTTATAGTGATCTACCAGATTTTCCTCTTGGCTGGGTGTCTGACAGCTGGAGGATAGATTTACTCTGTATCGTGTGTGTCAAGAAATACAACGAATACAACCAAAAAAATTGCGCTTACTCATGTCTTGTATTTTTAGCACAAAATCGTAATCTGTTAATAAGCTTTTACAGTTCATTGAGTTGAATCTTGAAATTAATTTTTTTTTTTTTTTTTTTTTTTTTTTTTTTTTTTTTTTTTGTACTGCTAGGAGATTGAAGAACGAGCTTTTGGAAGTGAGAAGGAAAGGTGGGAGCCGCCACTCTGACCAGGACAACAGCAGGGTGTGTGTTCGCTGCCAGAAGAGCCTGGGCTTCATCTTTGACAGGGGAGACCCGTGCCAGAGCTGCAGGCTCAGGGTGTGCAGCACCTGCCGTGTGCTGGGAGCAGAGGGGCAGTGGAAGTGCTCGGTGTGTGCCAAGATCGCGTAAGTTGGGAACTTTGAACACCACCTTTGGAGCTTACAGCCCTGTCAGGGATTTGTACATCCCCTTAGCACAAAAGAGCCTGCACAGGGAATACACAAGGGGAGAGGCTTATCTGGGGGGTTTATTTGCTGCACTATCTCCTTTCCCAATTCCAAGCCAGTTTCAACTAGCTTGTTTCCTGAAGACTTGGAAGAATAATTCACTTGATTAGTTTGGTAATGTGGGATTTTTTAGCTTGACTTGTTAAGATATCCATGAAGGAAAGGAGAAATGTGTTGGGCAACAAAACTCAGTTATGTATTCTGATGTAAGGACTGGATGATGTAAAAAAAACTCAATGAAAAAAGAATTGGAGGGGGTTTTGGGTTTTTTTAAAACAGATCTTCAAACTCACAAGATCAGAAAGGGAAGGCTTTCTGTAAATTGTTTCAGGAAGTGAACACAAATCACTAGTTCTGTCAAGACTTTGGCTATCTAGACAGTTAGTGAAAAAATTAACACAGCAGGGTATGGATTTTAGGGTTTGTGTCTTCTAACTTTAGCTTTAAAAGGTTGCATCCATTTTTAAGTAGATACCTTAACCTCCTCTGCATCCAGGGGCACATCCAAAGGACAATGTCTCACCTCTTAAAACGAAGAATGTTTAAAGTGTTTGATTTGTGAAATGATTTTAAATTGGTAGGGGCCTGGCTGAGCTCCTTGTATTTTGCCTCAGGTAGTTCCTGAGATAATGTCAGTGCTGTGCCTTTCAGAAGTGATGGGGTGCAGGTGAGGTGACAGCATGGAGAACAGCAAACACAATGCTACTCTTTAAAAATGAAGAAAAGAACAAGGGATTTGTTGACCCTGCCACACTACCTCTAATTTCTCTAAAAACACTGAAACAAATGGTAGCTGTGTTGTTTGAAAGCCGAGACAAGGTGGCAGGATGATGAGTAAGAGCTGGCTCAAGGACAAATAATGTCAAAACCAATTTAATTTCCACCTTTGATAGGTGACAGAGGAGGATCTGCTGCTGTCTTGTAAGTTGGCTGAAATTAACCTTTTGATACTCTCTCTTGTTCCTCTCTAATAGGCTGACAAATTAGGGTACCCTGGAATAAATTCTGCCAGCGTGATTGCAGACCTGCCTGGAAAGTTGTAAAGCTCTGTTCTCACTGTGGTTATGGACATTTCACTGTCAAAGAAACCTCAAGAAAACAAACCCCAAAAAACCCCAAACAAACAAAATACCCCCCCAAAAGTGCCACACATACAAACTAAAAAAAGTTTTTTAAAAAACAGTGATATAGAGCAGAATATTTTCTGGCTTATTACTGTTAAATATTTTAGTTAAGGACCTTGATGCAGCAGATGAATTTTCCAGTTACACCTGCAGGAGACATAAAAAAGAGAGGTGCTTCAGGCATGCTGAGAGACAGGATTGGGTTTCAAAGTGATGCTTAGGATTTAGAGAGGTTTGAAGGTAAAGCAAGTGATGGCTCCCTATGGGCATGTGGAAGTACTGCATTTGGGAAAAAATGCAGCTGCAGAAACACAAAATGAGGATAAAAAACAGCTTCTACAGCTGTTCCTTAGGAAAGGATCTGGGTGTTGCACTGGATAAAAGCTGAACATGAATCAACAGAATTTTCCACTGCAGAAAAATTGAGCATCACACAATTATGTACAAGCCAAATTATGGCCTGTAAAAAGAAAGATAAAATCCTATTTATGTAGAGTACTTGCCCATTTCTGTGTATGAGAATTCATATTGACCACCTGGAGAAAGTTCAGCAGAAAATAATGAAACTTAGCACACAGGATGTCCAGGGCAATGAAAGGAGTCACAAGTGTTTAGCCTATGTGAGAGAAGACTGAAAATACCTGAGTCTTAAATCTACAGAAATCAGTTTACAGGCTGCTCTATGACTCCTCTTTGGGTAAGAAAAGTAATGTGATACTTATATTGCAGTGAAAGGATGTAATTTAGATGGTATGAACATTGACATAACTTGGAAGTGTTGCAGAAAGTTGTTTCAAAACAGGTTGGATTTCTCTTGGGATGATTACATCAATAAAAGTGGTCCTGTGATACAGTCTTACACATGGTCGGAGTGCAATAAGCCCCGTGAAGATGTATCAAATCTGAGGGTTTACCTGCAGGCTCCCAGAGTGGCTTAATAATAAAGAGACATCTTCTCTGGACATGCTTTGTAAAAGAAAAAAGGTTTAATAATGACAAAAATAAGAAACAGTATCAAACAAAAGAAATATAAGTGGAGCACGGTGTAGAGAAAACTCTTGCACTGGCTAAGGCAGTCCAAAAAAGCACTGAGCAGTTCTGAGCAGACTTTTAAGTATTTAATGGTCCAGGTGGGCTTTTTGGCACCCTGCCCAATGGAATTGGCAGCAGGCTTTGAGGTACAGGTCTAGGAATCCAACCAGTACCTCTCCTTGGCACCTGGCCAACTACTGAGAAAAGAGCATCCAAGTTTCTGGGTCCTTTACCTAATAAGAACAATAAGGGGTGAATCTTAAACCTTTCCCTTTCCTGCTGTATGGAAACACCTTCTCAGGTGTGGGGTGCATGACCACAGTCCAGTTTTGGGGCTGAAAGATGGGTGAGGCAACTCCTCAAAACACATGTGACCTCTGCTTCTCCTGATTGTGCTGCAACTCTGTGCAGTGGTCCTAGCAATCACCTGGACAATTAATTCTGGTTGAAGTTGCCTTTAGGTTGTTACATATTACATGGTGTAATTTGCTTGCAAAGTGCTGAACTTTGCAAGTGCTAAAGTTCTGTCCATGTTGAGTATCTTTACTAAATTGAAAGCTCTCTCTCTCCTTTCTTTTTTGCTCATATGCAGTGTTTTTGCAAGAATTCATGACAGTTAATGATGTGTAAAATGTCTTTTACGTTGCTGGGAGTACACAGAGAGATTATCTTCTGTGTGGGCAGTGTGGAGATGGAAGTTTGGGAAAGGCATTTCAGTTACATCATTGTGCATAGTTCTTGTTTAAATTATTTCAGTTCTGCTTTTCTACCAAGTGAGAAATGCAGGGGGAATCAGGATTTTTAGGCTTTTTAAATTACAGTTGATGGAGGAGCTGTTTAAGTGAATAGGGCCTTTGATAAGATGAAAAGGTGGAAGGCAAGGAAAAGAAAATAACCCAGTGTTAAGAGACATTTATGCTTTGTAAGTCACAAACAAAAGGCAGGAAGAGGAGATAAATCTTTTAGCTCTGTAGCACTGACCTGCATAGTATTTGTGTCTGTCAAATTGGACACTGTTTCACCATGCTTTCCAAAGAGTGTTGGAAAATTTTTATATTTGTCCCTCTTCTTTGTCCCTCTTTTAGCAGCCTTGATTATGTTGATATCTGGCTGGACTCTAGTCCCTGCTGAGCTGCTCCATTAGCAGAGGCAGGTTAAACTCTTGTTGTGATGAGTATGTCTGTTGTCACACAGACTGTGAGACCCTTAAAAGTCGAGGAGTGTTTATGGCCTTTGTGAACTCTTAATAGTTTTGGTGCTGTCCTAGTTCATGGCTGTGCTCCCCAAATGGTGCTCAAGAGTGTCTTTTAAATGCTGTTTAAGGTGATGGTTATAGCAGTAGCTTGTACAAGCCCTCTTCCATAGTCATGAACTACACCTGCAGGAATAAGTCCAGAAGTTTTTAAGAACTGTTGGAAAACCTAATTAGTAGATTTGATGTCAGAGAAGAAGGTCTGGTACTGGGTGGGGAGTGTGTTCATTCAAAGAGACAACTACTGCACTAATTTCTGCAGAAATACCTTGAATTACACAGATAATCCAAAGTGGTTGCAGAAACAACTTGCTGTGTCAATAAAAAAGGATGTAGGTAATATCAGCCAATATCTGCCTGTTGTTTCATTTAATACATTTTAACATTTCTTTCTTTATGAGCTTTTTGAGTCCTGCCTGTCCAGCCCTAACACTGGAGTTTGGGATACTTTCAGTACAGTGAAAGGGCATTTTGTCACATGGCCTAGGATCAAATGTTGTTATTGCTTTAAGAGTTATGGTGGATTTATGTCCACCTACCAAAACAAAACAAAAAGAAAAGGTGGCAAACTGCAAGCAGCCTCACTTTGATTTGAAGAACAGTAATTTCAAGATGCCAATTTTATAAGTATGTGATAAATCGTAATATTATTATCTGAACAAATTAAAAAACCCCAAGCACAATATAGTAATGTAATGGTGGCTGTAGGAGTGAGATACCAGTTCATTTAATAACACAGTCTCTTTGTTGATCTGTCAATCAGAACATCATCTGGCAACAATAGAATCTGACTTATATAAAATAATATTTAGAGCATTTCATCTGTCATTTCTCCAGAGACAGAGTTGCCTGAAAAACAGCTTCTGGTGATGGGGAAGCTCATCACAATGCACTAATTACATTCTGAAAAGCTTTCAAAAGAAGATATTTAGTTAATTTGAGGAAAGATATTTGAATGTGAATAGTGATAGAGGTTCATCATTCAGTATTTTTAAGTATAACAAACAGATTTATGTGTAAGTTGTCTTACAGTTTACGTTACTGTCAAAGGATATCTCCCTTGAATGTCCATAAAGAGAAAATTACTCAGTTGGATTTTGCCCCTCACGGGTGTTATTATCAGGTAAAATGTAAAATCTTAAGAAAAAGCCTTTACAAGTCAAGAAGGATTAGATCTAAGTCTTCAGCCAAACTCTTAGTTCTCCAGCTAAGGTCAGAGAACAAGGCAGTCCCTATCCATGTGATTGTGTTTGATAGCTGTGTTGTTGCACTATTTAATGAGGTAAATCGAGCCTGTATGTAGTGATGCACTTGAAGAGGAATCTTTCTACTCCATTCCCTGCATATGAGGAGCTGAGGTCAGCAGGAGCTTTCAAGAATGGGTGTTAAAAGAGAAACTTTCCATTAAAATATCTTTTTTTCCCCTGCACCTTCTTAAATTATGATCAGTTTTTGTTTTAAATTTGGCAGACAAAATGATTAATAGATAGAGGGAAATAAAGTTCTTCCAGCTGTCTTCTGAAAGGTATATTTCACATCTTGATGCTGTCTGTATTTCTTATTGCAGGTGTGTCTAGGAATGTGAGAGCACTGCCTTTATATATCAAATGCCTAGGTAGCCCAAGTTATTACAGCAGAACAAAGCAGTAATGGAAAATTTATCTTAATCTCTGAAATAATTATGCTGTCTTAACATGTCATGAAAATTCATTGGTATCTCTTAGTAACATTTATTCCCATTAGGAGCCTAAAAATAGAGCCATTTCCAATGTTTTACTATGCAAATTCTTTTCAAATTTCTTATAATTTTATTTTAGTAACTTCTAGGCAAGTTTGCCTTCTTTTCACAAGGTCAAAAAGTTCTGTTTAATAGCCTCAGAGTATAATAAAAGTTAGAGTGGAATTAATTTATGTTGTTGAAAATACTCTGTGGAATCGAATACTCACAAAGATGAGGGTAAATGATAAAAGCTTTGGTGTGGTCAAACATGAGCTGCATTTTATCCAGCCTTTGGTTTTGCCTTTTTTTCCCCCATTTTCTTCCTGAGGAGGAAGTAAAAATAACTTGAGGAACAGGGGATGGAAAGGGAGGTAGGCTGAACCTCTTGCTTTGCTATGGGTATGAATTAGACATGATGATCAAATGGAGATGAAACTGTTTTACCAAGTAGGGTTTTGCCCTAAAGAAATAATTGAAAGTAACAATTGGGACTTTCCATCTGAAATGGATCTTTTTATTAGTAACTGGGGCATTTAACCATGAAGTTCCTTGTAAAAATGAGAGTGGAAAATCTGAGTTTTTGACAGGACAGGCCATAGGTTATGTTCTGTTTTTAAGCTGAGCAGTGTGTCATTAATTTGTTTGGTAGGAGATCACAGGGGGAAGAAGCACAGAACCATAACCTGCTCCCTCTCACATGATGATGTGAGTAGGTGGCTCAGTAATTAATGTAGCAGGACTTTAGCAGGTACCTAAAGTATTTGGTACTCAAAGGCTTGAATGTTAATTTTCCTAGCTGTTCTGAGCGTAGGAAAGAGCAATTGTGCAAAAATTGCTGTTATTACAATTTATAATGATGCTTTCTTTTTTTTCTAAAGCTACTGACTTCATCATCTGTCCAACACCTTGGAAGGCCAGTCTAAATCCTGTTTTGGTAGAAATCATACATGTTGTTTACATCATGAACTACATGTAACTGGGAAAGTAAAGAAAATGCATACACATGCCATAATCTGCTGTCAGTATGGACCTTGGGCCCATTTTGCAAACAACAAATCTGCAAGCACTGATTCAATGTTCTATTGAGTAAAGCCCTTGTTTCTTTTCACCTGAAACTTATTTAGACAGAAAGGGTTCATTTGATCCTGTATCTAAAATACTGCATCTTTCTCCTATCTCAGCAGGAGAGACACTCCCCTTGTCATAATTGCATGAAAATAACATTATTATTATAAGACTGTCTAGGTCTTGCTCTTCAATTTTTTGATTCAGAATGTCAAATGCAATTATTAAATTCAAACTTCAAGTCAGAGACTTTGGTAATCATTTGATCTGAAGTAATTTCTACTTATGTGTAGAACAAAAATTCTTTTAATAGGTACTCCTGACGTGTATGAGTGATTAAGATAACATGAACACTCATCTTTGTGGGAATTGTTCAGCGTACACAGAGAATACATCCAATACTAGTGTGCTAGAAATTCAAAGCTGCAAAGCTTGGGGTTTTTTCCCTTTATTTCATTAGGAGGTAATTTTGTAGAAATTATCTGTTGAGTAAGGCTATTTTTGCAACAACAGGTCTGCCAGCTGAAGTCAGAATCTCAAGACAGACAAAAACACTGATGAAAATAAGGATGAAGGTCTGAAGTGAGGAATTTGATGGCACAGTGAAAGGTCTGGAGGGTTTATGGTTTGAGATAAAACACTAAACATGCTGTAAGTCTTGGGATAAAATAACTGCACAGAGAAGTGCATGCTGTAAGGGAATTCTGAAAATACACATTCAGAGAAAAAACATTTTTCACATCAGCCAGGCCAGGCATAGTTTTTAATGAAGTGAATCCTTTTCAGTGTTTGGAACCAACAGAAGTAATTTAAAAGTTCCTGGTTGAAGCATAAAGATTTTTTTTTAATACTTTTCATAATGACTGAGTGATCGTGATGATGAATTATGGAGGGCTTTTTCACTAGGAGTCTGCAACAACAAGATAAAGCAATAATCTATTTCTATGCTTGTGGACATGTATTTGGGATTTTGATTTTTCTAATTTTTTTTTTTTTTGTGAGTCATGAAAGATGCATGACTCATTAACAGGTTAGGACAAACTGATAATATTAGGTCTTTTCACCAGTGTCAGGATGTTATTCTGTAATTTTTAGTGTTTTCTCAAGTAAGACTCCATTCAGGCATGACTTAGAAATAACTTAATACTGAAGATATTGATAAGTGCTCTAAATCTGTCTGTTGTAATTTTTGTGTCCAAATGATTTCTTTTCCAGTAGAGGTTTGTAAGTTTTCTTATTGAACAGTCAGTAGGAACATATTTGGAGCTAAATCAGTTTTTAACATTTGGGCCTTATTAGTTTGTTTATTTGCTTTTTATTAGAGTATTCACGATTAGTAGGTTTTTGCCAACAGTTGTGTGTAGTGAGGCAGTAGAAATGGTGATGGTGTGCCATAATGAAACTAATTCAGGGAAAGACTAACAACCAGCATTAAAATACACCCAGCAAAAAACTCAGCAATGCCAGTGCAGGTTTTCTTAATTGCTAGTACAGGTAAAAGAATTTGAAGCCAGAAAAAACAGCATTATCCAGAACAGCAGCAAAGACAAATTTTCATTGGTCTGGACTGCTGACACACAGCTACTTCATAGCAGCATTGCCATGGGAAGAAACTGCATACAGTGTCAGCATATAAAGCTAGAAATGAAAAATACATATGGACTTGCAACAACCTGTCTGTAACCACGCAGGGTCCATGAACTGCTGACTCATCTGGCAGGAGCTTTGGTGGGGGATTTTCTCCCTCAATCCACTGTTGCTGTTTCTATGTCTCTCATCATTTTGGAGATATTGAAAACTGTGACACTGAGTAGTTCACAAAAGACTAGGATGACAGAATGTTCTGTGGTTTTTTACAGAAATCTTGTAAAAGTGGCTGAAACACTTTCTTGCCAAGTAAATTTCCATCTACTAAAAATTCCTTTCCATTCACAAAGTAAGGTATTATTTTTCTAAGTGTCCTATTTTTCCAAGCTCTACAATCAATCTCTTTACACTTTATTTTGAACTGTGCAAATGTTGCCCAGAATTTGTGAGTGTGGCAGTTGATTGATGAACTGTAGTAGCTTTGGTTGGCCAAGTTTGTTAATGTGGACGTGTCTCTGGCTTTTTTCATTTTCCTCCTACAGGGAGCTACGGATAGTGACAGGAGAATGGTTTTTTGAAGAGAGAGCAAAGCGCTTCAAACAATCAAATCTCGGAACTGATGTTGTCAGACAGTCAATCCTTCACAAATTCCCAGGTAGGGAGCTCAAGAGGGAGATTTGCTTGTGCTTTATATGTTCAAAACCTTGTTTCTTGAGTGTTTGACTTGTATTTTATTCCTGACTGAAGAATAATCAGTATTTTAATCTTTTTATTTGCGTCAATATAGTGATTTATGAATTATTAATGTTCAGGAAAGGTAAGGCCTATATGAAAGAAGTATCTTTATGGATATAGGGAGCTGCTGAAAAACTCATTGTCCAAACAGGTAGACAGTGTTATTCAGCTGCAGAGACTCTGAAATTTGTTCTCAGCTCCTGCCAGGAAGTTTGGCTGTATGGAGTGATCTCAGCCCAGCCATTGTTTGCCTTTGGCTCTATTATTTGTGATAGTGGTGTATAAAAATCACTCAAATTTTCTTTTTTAACTCTGAAGAAGAAAGGTAAATGTGATCTCCTTTGCTGTCTGCTGGAGCATGGGCTATATCCAGGCTACCTGGTATTCAGACTTTCCTTTTGCCCAGGTATCTCAAACAAGCTGCACCTGCACTTTTAGATACAGTAAATTGTCAGTCTGTCTGTTTGTCTGTCTTGGCCATGCACATCTCAGTGTGTGTGAGCTGCTCTGGGACCTTGCAGGGTACCACAGGGCCACTGGTGTAAGAAACTGGAGCTTTTCCTGAATGCTGATGGTTTGCACTCACTTAACCCCTTCACTGAACACAGAAGCTGTTAGGCAGTCTCTTTCAGGTGTAGCATTTACACCCAGTTTTATCCCCTAGCTTGTAAGGAGAAGGACTGATTTACTGCCACTGGAAAAAATACATGGTGCAAACCTGATCCTTGGAAAACACAGACCTTACCAATATCACTTTACAGCTTCAAAAGCTGTAAAACTGGCAAGAGTGTAAGTTCTCAGTATTATGTCAGTTGTCAGATTGGGTATTTCATGATTTGCTACTTGATAGATATATTGAAAAATATATTTAAGCCATTTTTCCCATACCTTGCTCCTAAAACATTTTAATTATGAAAACATTCTTTCATTCAACACAGAAGGTACTGTACATTTCAAAATTAAATTTCAGGTCCTTTCATTATTAAATTTTGTCACTGATAAATTCGGAAGAACAGTTCAAGACAAGAGCTGATACGGAGAAACATCTCAAGCTAAAGTTTTATTTCATTTATTTCATTTCATTCAGATCCCCCAAGGTTTTTTCATTATCTGTTTTTGTAGGTTGTTTGACCTGTGCTGTGTTTTTTGTGCAGAAGTTCACTTTCTATTTCCTTTCTCCCTCCACTGCAGACACAGTTTCCAATGCAGATGACGAAAGAATATTCAAAGATCAACCCCAAGAAAATGAAGAAAAGAATCCAGATGTACCAGTCTGCTCCACAAATGGTCACAAATCTGTCTTTAGCAGACCTAGAAAGATTGGGTAAATCCTTTGGTTTTGTTGTTGTTGGTTTTTGTTTTGATTTCTGAGTTGTTGTGGTTTTTTTTTGAAAACTGATAAATCTAAAATCAGTGGTATATGGTTGAATAGATTTTCTTTTGAGTTTTTCCAGTCTTCCACATCAGCCTCAAACTTCCTGGGATTAGAAACAGCCTTCATTTAAAGGCATACTTACTATAATTAGGTTGCTGTTTCCTAGGAAATGCAGCAGTAATTGTCCTTCAGCTATAAAGGTAGCAGGAAAAAGTCAATTTTACTTTTGGATTTTTCTTGTTTCTACCCAGAAATAACAGAGTGTCCTTAAAGGCAGGCTTGCCAGAGAAGCAAATGCAAAGAACAGTATTTTTAGGACCTGGTTTTTATGTATGCTGGTCAATTTGGCTCCCAAAACAAGTTTTCCTTTGAGCTTCCAGCTGTGCAAGCACAGCCTGTGAGTGTGTGTGTGCATGACAGTGAATAAACAGAGCTGCTGCTGCTCATCTTGCAGGCTTTAGCCCCAGTTTGGCTGTGCCCTTTGAGGGGCACTCACTCTCAGGCAGGTGCATTGAGTGTGTGGTAGCCCAAGTGGTGTCTGGAGCCTGCAGCTTGAGGCTGTTGGGTGAATGGGAAGAAAACCTGGATGGAAATTCCTATCATGGCTGGAGCCTCCATGATAGATGGAAAAGTTTATTTCTGTTGAAAGGAAGAACACATTTTTATCAGGGATCCAAAAGATAGGGCAGGTGGATGCTTTCCACGGCTTTTTGACTTCTGAGGAGAGATGAGAATGGAATTACCTGCTCCAGTGACTCCAGAAATTAACAGAAGTGATCTATCTCTCTTTAATATAGGGGGAAAGAGCATCAGAACACCTCTGGCCTCTCAAATTATGGTGAAGAAAGAACCAGCCTAGGGAATCCTCTATAACAGATTTTACTCTGAGTCATGCTAAGTGGTAGCTGTAGTAAGAGAGCACTAAAATTTACTTTTCTAATCCTCCTTTCATTTAAATCCTTTAAGCAAACCAATTAGTCATATTCCCTCAGAAGAAACAATTGTTTTTATAATTGTTCTTTATTTTAGTGGTGCTGTTTCTGTTTGTGGACAGAAATGTTTTCATTGGTGGCATTCCCCACAACAGAAATTTAATCTCGAAAGAATTTGGCTTGCTTTTTCTTGTATATTTGGTGGCCTCTTTTAGAAATATTTCATTATTGTTCCTCTTCCTTGCTTGCTTCTTCCTCCCTCACATTTCACATTCATGTATCTCATGGGGGGATTTGTTTTAGCAAGGCTCTTTTGGGGCCAGCTGCTACTGACAGTGTAATGGGATAATTTATCCATCTATTGTGGTTTGTAAGGTCATGAGGAATAATATTACTTTGTGAAATTTCATTCATTTCTGTCCCATTGGGCCATGTTTTGCAGGGTAAGGGGGTGATTCTATGTTTTTTAGGAATGGCACGTTTGGGGCATTTGATGCATATAATTCTAGAAATATCTAAAGAAAAAATACATATTGCATAATTTTCTAGAGGAAAATACACAGCCTTAGTCAAAAATTCTTTACTAATGATAAACTCCCCCTGCCCCCTCAAAAAAGAAAAAAAAAAAAAAGATGAATTTTCACAAAAGGCAATTCTGGTTCTAAGCTGTAATAGAAGGAATGCTTTTGTGTTTTGGTGTCTAAAATGCAGTTTGTAGTAAATACAATGCTCTTCCCTCCAGCAATCAGTTTCATAACCAGATCTGGTGCTCTGTTGACCTTTATGTCCAGACTTGCCCATAGCTTAGATGAAATTAATGGACTGTGCACATCACAATTTTGAAAATCTTTTATTCCTTGTTCTCAACAGGAGGGTTATCAGGGCAGTTACCAAAGGAGAAATCACATATGGAAAAGATGAAGGTGAAAGGAACAGAGGCTCAGAGGCTGAAAGCCCAAGTCTGCGTGGTGGCAAATCAGCTCCAGGCTCTGAGAGGTGAGCAGGAATCCGGGACTGACCTGGGGTGTGTGCCAGTGCTCTGGGCTGCTTTGTCTCTTTGGATGCTCTGCACAAATGCTGTCTGAGAAACACAGCTTATGTTCACAAAACAAACAAAAAACCCACCAAAAAACACCCAACAAAACAAAAAAATAATCTCCATCTTATTTTACTTTCCTCCTGTTCAGCTGGTGCCCAATGTCAGTGCATTGTTTTTATTTTCTGGCTTTTAATTGATGAGTTGTGTTCATCTTACAGAACTGAGGCTCTCTGTTTTTCTTTACTAATGAAAGGTTAATTGATTACAATTTATGTTTTCTTCTTCAAAGACTGTTTTCCCTTCTTTCCATGATGATTGTTCCAGTTATTTTATCATTCTTCTGGGCTTAAGAGATCTCTGCTAGTGCCTCTGATGGCATTACAAACTCCAAGAGCAACATTTCCCATCATGTCCTACCTTCAAAATGAAGCCAAAAAGCAGCTCACTTTTCCCTTGTTCACTTGAGTACCCTGCACTGGATATAGACACACATTCTTTGCTCAGGTGCACACACGTAAAAATTTCACAATTTGGATTAAAAAAATAATAACAATTTGCTGTAATTTCTAATAGTGATTTCCTGTCTCTAAACTAGTGTTTCTGGGAGACTCCAAAGAGACATGCAGGAACAAAGGATAACAGGTAAAAGGAACATCATGGAGTTTAGTATGCACATAGATAAACCCTCTCGTTCAAGCAAGAACTTGCTTCTCTTTGTTAGAGAATTCAAATCCCAATTTTTAGACTTTCTGCAATATGCCTAAAGCTGATGGTGGCAATCTTCTTGACAGTTGATAATTGGATTTCTATTTTTTTTCCACTGGGTGCTGCAGCACTTACCTGACAATCCAGTTTTCAAGTTAGTTGTTTTCTTTAATCCATCCCGTTCACTATTTTTTTTTTTACTAAGCTTGTTAGGCCTTCTATATCTCACCAGACTCATACCTGACTTCTCTGAGACCAGAAGTAGAATTTTGGCTGGTTTTCTGCATTTTCATTGAATAGAGTAGAGATGAGTAAAGGATCTAGGAGACAAAACCTCAGGAATCTGGTGTTTGTGCTGCTTAATACTGAGATTATGTAATATTAGTAGCTTTCTCTGAGAGTTTACCAGGATAAGGACAAAGGGATGCTTGTGAGAGGTCTGTGCAGTTCTTTTTGTGTGCCAAACGACAAGAAAGTTATCATTCAGTTACCCATAAATGAAGCAAAATAATTTTGATTGGGTGGTGGAAGTCAGCACCTGATAAACTCTCTGTACAGATTTATAAGTAGTCTATAAAGACAGCTTTTCTGTTTGATTGCCTTGCTTCAATTTCACATAAATCATCATTTTCTAGCTGTTTCCCAGAGCCAAAGTGCAAGACTTTTTAAATTAGGGGTATTGAGTGATTCTGACAACTTCTTCTCTAGTTGTCATCTCATTCTCACCTGGTGAAATTGGTGTCCTGTGCCAAAGTCCAGAGTAGCACTGTCAAAATTTGTAGTGTTTCACCTACCAGCAGGGAAACCAAGAGAGAATTCTTATTCTTTTTAAACATTTCTGTTTAAGAAAAGATGTATTGAGCTGGGAAGAGGGAAACCCAGGCCATGAATTCACCTCTTCTACTGGTTTATTTCTACTCCAGCAAAAATGTGCATTGCTGAATGCTGTAAATGTTTTTGCAGCTGAATGAACTGGGAGGCTGCATCAGGTCAGGATACTTCTAGGAGAAATAGTATGGGAATTTGAGGCTCATTTACACAGGCACTCCACCCCACTGCACTCAGGTCTTGTCTACCACCAGGAGAAGCCTGGCAAAACCACAACATCATTTTTCTGTTGTCTACTTAACATCTATAAAATGTGTCAAAGCTCTCCCTAATAGTAGACTGAAATAAGAACTAAGGACACATTTTAAAGTATTTTTTGTTCTTTAAAAAGGTTAAAAAATTGCAACAGATTACCCTTTCTAGCCCTCAACGGGTTTACCAGTATTTTCTAAGAGAAAATGTTCCATGGAAAAATTTTTTCACTTTTTGTGACATTAGACAGCAACTGGAGCCTGGTGTGCTGGTCACAGATGATTTTTTTGGTCACTTTTACTAAAGTGAAACCTCCAAGAAGACCTGTCCAACCTTCCTAAATTTCTACATGGGTTGAAAGGACCAACCAGTTTGGGTCGAGTCATGAATGCAGCATAAACAGGACAGTGAGCAAGATGGTGTTTTTCTGGAAGTAAATAAACATAAACAGGACCGTGAACAAGTTGGTGTTTTTTCTGGAGGTAGATAGATGGAGACAGATACACAAGGATTTAAGAGTTTCTGGAGATAGTGCTGGCATTAAATCTGCTGTAGAAGTGTCCAGAAGTGTCATGTTGCTGTAGTTTCCCTTTACACCAATGGAACAGCCTGCCAGGCATGGTTGCATGGGTTGTCCCTCGTCCATCCCTGCTGGATGTGAATGCAGTGTGGATTGAACGGGGACAAAAGCAGCCTGGACAAGAGCTGCACACATGGGCCATCTGCAGTTCTGGTAGAAACACTGACAACACCTGTGTGACTTGCATGTGTAAAGCAATTGTAATTCATCTTTGCCGGTGTTTTTTTCTTTCCAGGTGATCCCCCAGCCCATCAGGGCTCTGTTACTCTCCTAAAGTCAGCACAGCACTTTTCCTGCAGCTGTTTGCTGAAGGAGCTGCCTTGGTTTGCACAGAGCAGTAACCCTTCCCTCCTCCTGTCTCCACTGCAGGGGCAGCACGCTTTCCCTGGCCAGCAGCGGTGCAGGGGCTGCTGCAGGACATGCAAGGGGCCGAGGCGGCGCTCCCAAGGCTGCCCGCAGCATGACCGCGGACTGCAGCGGGGTAAGGGCAGGGCTGGGCTGGGACAGAACCGGGGCTGGGATCTGCCCCCTTGGATCTGTCTGGAGCACTGCAAGGACCAGCCTGACAGGGAAAATCGGATTTCTCCCCCCGTTCAGGGGGGTCTGTGGAGATCCCTGCTGGAGCACGGCTTGCCATGCTCTTATCAGTGATGAGGTTTATGGTTTGGCAGGCGTTTCTCTTTTGTCTAAAAATTGCTGTGGATGTCCAGCATTAGATAATGAGGAACAGGTTCTGAACTGGGAGGCTCAAGGGGTTGGAATAAGCATTTTTTTTGGCACTTTGGAGCCTTGAGTAAGTGCTGGGATATAAGGATGTGAGTTTCAAGCAAGCATGATCCAGCATTCTCCCACTGACTCCTAAGGGAAAGTTTGCAAGCACTGGCAGAAAATCAGGCCAAACTGATCTTAGTTCTTTCTGGATTTGGACACTGGGCTCTGCATAAATTATTGCATAACACAAAATGTGTGACAAACACTTTATCAGAACAATTCCTCTCACGTGCTGTAAGGCCTCTTGGGAGGTATTTACCATTAATGTTTGGAAAAAAGGTAGATGAGTGTTTAGATCAGAGCCCTGTTGAAGGCATCAATTTTCTTTCTAACTTCCAGATACTTGGTCTAATATGTTGTCTTTCCTAATAAAAAATAAGTTAGTGTATATGAAGAGCAGTTTTGGGAGCTGTAAATAAATGAAGTGTTGTTTTATTTATATTCTTGTCTGCACATAAACTGCCTTGTTTTCAAATGCATTAGATTTGTTTGAAAAATCCATTTAATTTAGATGGAGTTATGATATTAGCTTTTCTTTTACAGGCAGGCAAGAGGTCATAATGATATCAAAGATATTTTCTTTATTTAAGGAGTTATACTGGCATAATTTAATAAGTTCAAGTGCATTTGGTTTTGCCCTGGCTGAAATCATTATGCCAGTACAAAAACCATAGGTTTTGTCTTTTCTCTCTTTTCTTTTTTTTTCTGATTTCTGAGCTGAGTGAGCTTCTAATAGATTTGAGTGTTTTTTTTCCCTGATACTTTACTCTGACTCTTCAGCTGTAAACTCAGAATGTAAGCAAGAATTGCATCTTTGTGCAAATTTTATGCATCATCAGTGCTAAGCAAAGCAGATTAGACTGGAATCCAAATATATTCAGTAATATTAAAGGAGCTTTGGAATTGGAGTTCTGGAATCTAATAGAAATAATGCTTTTATAAACTAATAGTGAATACACTTGGGGTTTGTATTTATGGCATGTGCATTTTCCCTCTTGGGCAGGACACTGGCTTGGAAAACAGCATGATTATTCCAGCAAGTGAAAGTGTACCTGAGGATTTAGTAAAGAAGCATTGCAGGAAATCGTCTGGAACGCCTTCCATTGCAGTTTCTAGGGTATCTTTGTCATCAGGCAAGTATTAAATATTTTTTTTTCTTTCTGGCAGCCTTTATTATCAGAACATTATGTCCATTCTTGTGACTCTGCTCTTCTTGCTCTTAAAACATGTTGAAGGACCAAATGTAAGTTTCATAAATTTGTTAATTCTGAAAACACTTCCCTTTTACTAACCAAGTTCATACCCTTTCACAAGTTTTACATTAAAAAATGGCAATCCTTACCCCAGAAACATTGGTACAATGCTATTCTTAGGTAAACCACATGCTCTTAAGAATTGTTAGATTTCATTCACAACTGCACGTTGTTCAATCATTCTGTGTGCCCCCTGTATGAAATACTACCTGTATATGTATATTATGTATAACAATGTTTATATTCTGCTGCTGCCATTACATTTCACACCCACTTCGCCCAGAAGCAAATTTGGGAAACAATTAATGGACAGAGAACAAACCCCTCACAGACTTCTTGTCTGTTTGTTTTTATGTGTGATGTTCTGAACCAGTCAATCCATCTGTAATTTACCTCATTTCACTGGAGGCTGATAGGTAGAAAGGGCTTACACAGGAAGGTGCTGTCATAGCCCCTTTGCAATAGTGGATGGAGATCTTCTTTTTCCTCTCTGAAATGGGAGGCAGGAGCATCCTGCACTCTTCTGCCTCCCCCAGGCACTCAGTCAGCTTCCTACAGGGCTGATGGAGTGGGTTTGGGTTTACAGGCTTCTCTCTGGAGCACAGCAGGGCTCACTTTATTGTAGCTGGATTTAGCCTAGTGGTGTATTCCACAGAGCTAATCCAAGGAGGGAATGTTCCTTACCTCAGACATTTCAGCTTGAAAGCATCAGAGTTTCCTTGAGAATATTGTTCAGTGCAGCTCCAGGCAGAGGTATTACAGATGGCGACTTACTTAGGAAGTAAAAATTCTCCTGTTTCTGCTACCTTACAAAAAAAAGAGGCTTTTCTGGTAGTAAAGAACTGACCTCATGTTACCAAATCAGATGGATGCTGAGCAAAAACTGTAGGCAACTTGGGAACAGACCTCATGCTCTGCCTTGTCTCCTTGGCAGATCTCAAAGGACATTAAACTCAGGAGAGTGACTTTCCCTGCCACATCAGCTGTAGAGCAGGTAGAAGATGAACAGTTAAAAACCTTTCAGATTCCTAAGTGCAGGATCTAGAAGTACTCTCTTCCCCCTCTTTTCTTTCTAAATATATTAGAACAGTCACACAAAAGGCTTATATGAGGAGGACTAAGAGGCCTTAGAGAAAGATTTTCTATGTCTTATGCTATAGAGTGGATGAGAGAACTGTAGGACTGAGAGAAACTGCTGGAGCTTTTGAGACTATTTTTTCCTCCTAATTTCTGCACCAAAAGCACTGTTAAGGACAGAAGTATTTTCTACATCTCTCTGTATCCCCAGTTGCTTGATTCTGATGCAGATTCTGGGGAGATTTTGGTGGTGGTGGTAGATGTGACCATCACTGTGAACACTTGGACAGTGAGATTTGCAACATTCCAGGCTGACAGGCCTACCAGAGAAAGCCAAAATCTTGGTGTTCTATGATATCATCCACAGAAGACAATCCCAGTAGATAAGTAAATATTACAGGGGTAAAATTATTGCCCAGAAGGCTGAGCAGCATCAGAAAACATATTTCTCCATTTATCATAGTGATGCTCAGTTACCACAGTTATTGACAGATAATTAAAATACTGTTTTAATTTTTTTGTTAAAAACCATTGGAGTTGGGACAATACTTATGTGGAAGATGAAATGGAATATTTCTGTACAACCCACAGCAAATATTTAATTTTGTTTTGTTTCCCAGACCGCAGCCGATCTGAGATAGATTTGAGTGAATCTTTCTCTGAAGGAAATGAGGATACCCTGAGCACAAGAAGCAGATCTGTACCTAGTGCCTTAGATCAGGAATTGGTGAGTTATAAATATATAAATTTTCATCTGGTGGAAATTCTGTTTGTTTGGACCAATGAAATCAGTATGGACTGTCTGTGTGTCCATATAAAATATGGGTAAGGCAGAACATTCTTTCAGGGATATTTAATGAGTTTTTTAATAGTGTCATCTTCTGAGTATGTTTGCTATAGAGTGATTTCAATGAATAGTCATGGTTCCAGTTTGTTGGTAATTTGCTGGGTGTTTGAGTTCACAGATGAAAGAAACCTAGCTTGAAAATAATTTCCAGGGACTAAATTGGACATGCTCCAAAATTCTATCAATTCATAGTTTCATAAGCTTTCATTTTGATGCTGACAAAGTTCATAGTTTAAAGGCTTTAATCTTGGTCTGGTTTGGTTTTCCACTTACCTGTATTTTCAGCAGGAAGACCCAACTTTCTGTTCTGGCAATGTTGCTTACCTCATCTTTCTGTTGACTCCTCCATACATCTCCATGCCTTTTTTTCTGTATTCTGTAAATTTTTTTTCCTGAAGTGATTCACAATTTCCATCTCTTCCTACCACATATCCAAGACAGGCAATTTGCAGATGTGCATGAATGCTATAAAAGAATATCCAAGCTTATTAAATATGCATGAGGGGGGGGAAAATTATTTAAATAATTCTTTCTCTAATCACAGTTTATTCTAAAGTTTCCAAATGTGTGCTAGCAGCTCATGCATTTTGCCTGTCATCATAGTCCTGCCCTTCCATCTGTTCTTTCCAGAAGAGCATTGGCCAAGGCAGATGTCTCCCCTTCCTGTAGTATTGAAATTTGAGTCTTGGTGGAAAACCATGTGCTGGGATTTCCATCTTTTCTTGGATTAGTAGCAGTCACAGAATGTGCCTGCAGCATTGCTTTGGGTTTGTCTTTGAGGAATTAACAAAAGACTTTCCGGTGTGTCAGGTGTTGGTGGAAGAAAAAGTTCAAAAATAAATGGTTCATTTTTAAATTATAATAAAAAGGATACATTCTTTATTAAGAAGTTGGGAAATAATGCAGAAGAAAAGCACAAAATAAAAAAATGCAGGCTTTATATTTCTTTATATCTGTTTTCTGCTCTAACTGGCAGGTACAACTTAGATATTTCTCTGGGGCAGCTGCCAGAGATGACAAATCCAGAGAGGTTTTCTGTTCTTTGATTTTTGTCTTCTTAATCAGAGGTTTTGTTTTGTATTTCTTTTGTGCTGATTCTGAAGGAAATCTCAGATTGCATCTCTGCAACTCTGTAGCTTCTTTGCTAGCACAGGAGACCTCTCTTGTGGCATAACCTTGATTTAGCTGCTCTGGAGCCTGGTGCTAATTCCCCTTTAAAAATCATTCATAACAGGAGTCACAGATCTCTGATTTTACCCATCTCCTCACTTTCTCTGCTTTATGAAATGAACTGATTGCATTCATCAGCTTTTGAGTTACCATATTCATTTAGGGTAGTTTGTCTCACAGGAGTCCTTCAGAGTCCTGTCCATATTCATTATGGATGCAGTGGTTTGAGATAAAAGCTGTATTCCTGCTGGAATTTCGTTTATTTGTTGCTTGCATGTAAGAGACAAAAAGAAAGGTGTCTGATGATGGTAACAACAGCTCCTGCAGCCTGAGAAAAGCTGGAGTTTTACCTCCTTTTCATCTAGCTGAGACCCTTCAGTCTCTTATTCCTGGGTGATGGGAGCTGCTATGGGAAATGCCCCATGTCAACAGGATATGCAGATTGCTGGAATTTATCAGCTGAAAGGATGGGAAAAGGCTCTTAGCTACTTTGCTCCCACCTTTATCAGGGAAAACCATTGCCCATGCAGAGAAATCAGCTGGAAAATGGAATGGATATTTTGCTTTTCTAACTTAATACTGCTTTTGATAATGAAAAGGGACAAGCCCCCAAACCCACACGGTGTGGTACAGATTGATCAAGGAGCATGAGTAACCAGCTAAATCCAGTGTTGTGTTCAAGTGTGAGCACCTTTTCTGGAGAGGTGTGTGTTGAATTCCTGACCAAGCAGTGTTCATTACATGCTCAGCTGCTTTTTAAGGAGTAATTGGATGATGTGCACTTTATAGCCCCCACTGGAGACCATGAGATTAATATCCTACTAGCTCTAACTTTAATAAGCTAATAACACCAACCAATTACATAGTTGCAGTTCTGTGGCACCTCCTGAGAAATAGAATCGTTTGGTGCAAAATAAATTAAGAGTGTAAGCTAAATATTAACCTTTTTTTAAGTTTTCAATTTCTGCTTGCAGACAAAAATTGGTATTCAGCAGTTGTTAGGACTCCCTGAAGCAATGTTAGTATTTGAGTGTCTAGACCTGAAACACCCCAATCTGAAGATGTTACCTTACATTTTTTTCCCCTTGTGTTTAATTTTTTGCAGTAAAAATGTAGCATTGTTTATTTTCAAGTTTACTGGTATGCATGTAACAGTGTAAAGGAAGATTTTCATGTATAGAACTGCTTCCTCCTGTTCCATGGGCAAGTAAGAAAACTGTATTCTTGTTCCAAATTTAAAACTGGACTATATCACCTGACATCTGAGCTCAATGAGGGGAGTAGAAATTACAAGTGGAGTGGTCTGGGGTTTTATTTTTGTCTTATTTCAGGTTTTTGGGGGATTTTACTTTTGAATGATTCAGCTCTCTGTGTCCCTGAAATAGTTTGCTCTGCTGTGCCTAGGCCTCCAAGGATTTTTCCTTTAGTGTAGGGTATCTATTACTTCCTTTTTTCTTTCTGTGGGGTGCTAACAGTGCCTTCAACAGATTAGAGGGATAAGAGACCAGCAGAGCAAGCTCGTGGTAAGAACATGAAATTAAGTTTTTTCTTCAGCATGTAAATTTTGGTGATAGTTTGCTCTGATTTCCCTTTGCTCAATATTAGATATGCAGTAACAATAGGAAAGCAGTAATAGAAAATCACTTTTAGGTGGTTTCATATCAGTTCAGTCACTGGAGCAAAGGAGAAGAGATATAACAGCCAGTTTTATGTAAAGTATGGCAAATATGCTGAAATTTTTTAATGTAAACTGTGAATTCAACTCCAGCACCACTTCTCTCTGCTCTGTTTTTGATGATTAGCACAGAAGTCTTTGAGACTTCTGAATTTGAAAACAGTTTTTCTCTGTTTAGTTTCAAAGAGTGAGAGCAACTAAGCAATAGAGAATGAGGTAGGTCAAAAGGTGAGGTTTTTGTAGCTGCAAAGCAGATATAAGGAAGTTGAAAATTTGGCTTCCATTAAAATTAAAAGCAAAGTCTTTCAAAATATACCTGACATAAGGCTTATGGAAACACTGAGATTTCCAAGCTATGCCTAATAGGATTATAATTTGCTGCTGGCATTTTTTTCATATTATTTTAAGTAAAATTAAGAGTCCCATTAGGACCATCAATCAGATCTAAAGATTTGGTTTAGATTTTACTTTATTCCTGTGTTTAAACAATGAAAATTACTTTTTTTCTGTATATAGGTAAAGTTGCTAAACTTCAGTCTTGCTTATTAAAACTCAAGGACCTTTATGAACCTGTGCAATTACTGAATCTCCACTTTTTTATTATTAATACAATACAGAAATTGAACTATTTTTCAAAATGCTTATCAGCTGGCTTGATATAATAAGACATGAAGAGTATGTGTGAAGATTTTCAGTTCTTAAACAACTGAATCCTGAAACCAGAGTTGTCTCTTCCCCTTACATTCTGTGTCTGTGCAAAGATGTAGAAAATGTGAACCAAAGTTCCTCTACAGAAGAGAATTTGAATGCATCCAGCACTATCTTCCTAAAGTGAAAAACTTGTGAAACAAAACTAAGGGACAGAAGCTGACCCAATACAGTGCAGAACACGACAACTAAAATGCCTGTTTGTCATTTAGGGCTATCTGGATGAAACAGAAGAAGATATTGATGACATAGTGGCCTCTTGTTATCCAAGGAAACATGAACATATGACAAGTGGATTATCAACAGTAAGATCTTGAGCAGAAAACATACATTGTCCTTCCACAAAAGACCATCTTTCCTCCAGAAATGAATTTATTTCATATCACTTATCACATTCATCTTTCATTCTGCACTTGAGAAGCATCTTTTAACATTCAGATAGACTTTCTATTATATTATTGATGCTGTTCAAAGCTAAAACTCTGTTCTCTGCAGGGCATGGAAAGAGAAAACTATTTTGCATACTCATTAGCAGACCTCCTCGGGTTATTATCAAGCTTACAAGTGGAGAAGGCAAACCAGAGGTGTTTGCAGTGTGTGACTGCTCAGCTTTGCAGAGGAGTACTTGATTTTAATTAAACTGAAACAAAGAAACCAAGGATGTGGTGGGGTGGATTTTCCTTCTCAAAATGCTTTCTGATTTTTTAGGTTCTTGGGACACAAACATTTGTCTGTGTGTCTGCATACATCCCACTCCCATGGAATCATTGTTCATCCCCCAACCCAGCTTCTCTCATTCTTCATGGCATGATTGCTATGCCACCCACATCTGGAAAGTTTTTCCCTTTACTGCAGGAGAGAGGTGCTTGGGGATTAGGTTGGTGACAATGAAGGGATAGCTGCACCTGATGGCAGCAACAAAATTGGTACAAGAAGCCTTCTGCTGTTCATTATGCAGTCTGTTATTCACTGGGAAAGAAAATAGATAATAAAAGCAGCCTTTCACATGTCTAGTTTATTACTATCTGCTGTGTACTTCATTCTTGGGATCTGTAGGAAACTGATAATATCTTCAGAGAGTCTTTTCTGGCCACTCTTCTTTATGGCTTGTGTCTAAGAATAGCTCTGGACTGCACAAAGCTGCAGGAAATTCTATGTAGAGTGTGTGAGTGCTGAAGAGGATGAAGAAAGATGAGTGTGAATAGTAAAAGGGAGGAGAAAATTAGATCTATGACAATAACCAAAGAACTCTCCTTTCTAGGCTGCACCCCTGTTAGTCTCTGTGCAAACAAGGCCAAGGGAATCCCCAGTGAAGCTCTTGAAGCCAAAAAATGGAGTTGGCCGAACTTGAGCTTGGCTTACATAGGGAGGAGAAAAGGCTGAGAATATTAACATCACAAAGCATCTGGATGTCTTAGATCTGGCCATGTCAGACCTTTTTTCTCCCTGATTTTTGTAGTTGACAGCGACAGACACAGCAGAGAGTGCAGCTCTTGTCACCACGTCAGCCTTGAGCACCTGCAGCCTGTGGGCACGGGGCTGATTACACCCACTTAGCCTGGGCTGGCAATGACTCACAGCCTCCAGTGCTTGCTGCTCCCAGGGATTTTATAGACAGGATAATTTTCATTTCCTCTGAGTATTGACAGGAGGGTTGCAGGGGCTTAAGTGCTTCCTCTGTTAGGCCACAAATTAAGGAACTGCATTTAGAGATCGTTCCCTCTGTGCCTCAGGCAGTGTTCTGTCCACGTGTTGGGTTTTGTCCTTTGCTGTAGATTTCCCTCTGACCTTTCTCTTAAGCAAAGTGAAGCTTTTCCAGTGCTTTTCCAGTACTGTAGGTTTGAGATAGTCTGACATCTCAATGTGCCCATTTCTCATTATTCACCATGACATGATTTTTAATGTCACTGCGTGCAATGTTAATGGCAAAGTTGTGGATAGCCAGCTGCTTCTTCCTGCAAGAGCAGAGCAGTTTTACAGGTTCATTTCTTTATTCCCCTTAACTGTGTTGTGCTAACATTTCCCCATCATATTTTTACCTTCACTTTGATTGTTTTAAGCCTTTGAGCCTTCTTGCACAGTCCATTGTTTTTATCCTGTGCTATCTGTCAAATGACAGTTAACTATTAAGTCACATTGAAATAATGTTATTAATGAACAGTAGACTCATAACTGTATGATAGTTCTCTTCTCTTCTCTTCTCTTCTCTTCTCTTCTCTTCTCTTCTCTTCTCTTCTCTTCTCTTCTCTTCTCTTCTCTTCTCTTCTCTTCTCTTCTCTTCTCTTCTCTTCTCTTCTCTCCTCTCCTCTCCTCTCCTCTCCTCTCCTCTCCTCTCCTCTCCTCTCCTCTCCTCTCCTCTCCTCTCCTCTCCTCTCCTCTCCTTCTCCTTCTCCTTCTCCTTCTCCTTCTCCTTCTCCTTCTCCTTCTCCTTCTCCTTCTCCTTCTCCTTCTCCTTCTCCTTCTCCTTCTCCTTCTCCTTCTCCTTCTCCTTCTCCTTCTCCTTCTCCTTCTCCTTCTCCTTCTCCTTCTCCTTCTCCTTCTCCTTCTCCTTCTCCTTCTCCTTCTCCTTCTCCTTCTCCTTCTCCTTCTCCTTCTCCTTCTCCTTCTCCTTCTCCTTCTCCTTCTCCTTCTCCTTCTCCTTCTCCTTCTCCTTCTCCTTCTCCTTCTCCTTGAATTCAAAATAAGTATGGCTAGTCTTACAATGCATATTTGAGGAAAAGAAAGAAATATCACAAAGGATAAAAGACACTTGAAATCTACCTGCAACACGAATGAGCAAAAATAGAAGTGGAAAGTGACGTTGAAGAGAAACTGTATCTCAGTGTTACTCTTTTATTTTGTGTTTTCCCAGTGCTATTGCATAAACTGTGAGTTTAGTTTTCTCTTCATCCTTCATGCTCCACATATTTATGTGGTGTTGTCAAGACTCACCACATCAGTGAGACTAAAATGTTCCAGTGCTTTACTGCAGTGCTAAGATATGATGCAAAATAAATATAATTCTTAGTGAGGTATCAATATGAGACTCTGCATCCCTCATATGTTGTTCGCTACTTACTAAACAGGAATAGGAGTATTTTTCTTTGGGATTTTACATTCAGTGTATGCAGTGTCCTGTGTAAATGCTACAGAACAGAGTCTGGGGGTGGGGGACAAAAAGTGAAGTATATCAAATTCTACTAAATTTTTATAATTTTCTTTGTGGTTTGCAAGCAACTCAGAAATTGTGTTTGCATAAATTCAAGGGTCAAGGGCCATCTCTTTATTTTGGACCTTCTGTCATGTTTTTTTTTTTTCCCAGCCATTTATCTCTTGCTGCCTGCTTACATAAAGATTGAGGAAAAAAGTATTTAGATTAGAGAGAAAAGTGTTTGGAGTAGAAAACAACTCTTCCACCTCCTTGTATTGCTATAACCTTGGGGCTTTTCCTGAAGTGGGAATACAAATCATTGCAGGGATAATTTAGGCATTTTTTAGAACACACTGGAATGGTTAAGTTCCCTAACAGTGTAAAAGGATATTTTCATGTATTTTAGAGGTGGAAATGTATAAATGGCAAAGGCTGGAATTTAGCTCAAGGCATGTTAGAAATGGGACAAAATACATCACATTCATTGGTATGTGTTGATAATTCTCCAGCAATTTTTACCAGTCCAGTTAATGGAACTTCAGACAATTACAAAAAGGATTAAAAAGACAAGCATTCTTCTTTCTTTCTTTTTTTTTTTTCCTTAATTAAGGATAAAACCAGCCAGCAGAAATACATCAAAACCACCTTTCTTAGTTGTTTATTTTTCCTACACAGGGTATAAAATTAAATTTATGGGTAATAATTACTTATATGAAGAACACTTCTTCCTGTCTGTTGTTGTTTACCACACTGACACAGAACTGTTTATCCCTTGAGCCTTCTGTGCTGCAGGGCCCTTGGGCAAGGTGCTTGGAGAGATGGGTTTGTCACAAACCAATTCTTTCTTTCCCTTTCCCTGGTCTGTGCTCTTCCCTGCAGCTGGCAAGGAAGGAGGTGGATCAAGACACAGTTGGTGAGGTCCTGCTCTAGCAGGGACTTCAGTAATGAATTGAGGTCCCAGTAATGAATTACTGCATTTCTTTTCCCAGAGAGTCACAGGTTTCACCATTTTAGTGCAATTGTCATCTATTTTTATGAACTCCACAGAAAAACTGCCCTTACTTACAGAGGCACTGATGCTGCAAATAGAGGAATGCTTGGCTTTTGACTGGCTTCAGGGAGCATTGACATGCACATGGACATGTAAATGAGAACAAACCCAAATGTAATCCAGTATAAATCCAAACCCGCTGAGCTGCTGTTCTAAAATATAACTTGTTTATTTTGATACAGAGGTTACCTCATTTCTATGTAATTACTTTGAACCATGCATCCTTCAATAGTTTAAGGGTATGGAAAACAACATTTCTCTGATTTGGTGATTCTTTTCTTTTCTTTTCTTTTCTTTTCTTTTCTTTTCTTTTCTTTTCTTTTCTTTTCTTTTCTTTTCTTTTCTTTTCTTTTCTTTTCTTTTCTTTTCTTTTCTTTTCTTTTCTTTTCTTTTCTTTTCTTTTCTTTTCTTTTCTTTTCTTTTCTTTTCTTTTCTTTTCTTTTCTTTTCTTTTCTTTTCTTTTCTTTTCTTTCTTTTTTTTCTTTCTCACTATGGCTTTGCAATACAAACTTCCTTTACCTTTCTATATAGGTAAAGATTTCTCACTGCACTTATTCTTTCTTGTTGCAGCAGTCTAATGCTCTTTTCTCTTGATCTTTTGCACTTGTCTTCTTTAAAGAACTCCCCAGAAGGCTCTGACAGAAAATGGACATATTTAAATGTTCCCGAAGCAGATGGTGATACTGTGAGTTCTCCTGAATCCTCTGCTCTAGTTTACTTTTAATGTTTCTCTCTCCTTTCTCCCATTTTGTTGAAAACTGTATCTGTGTGTCTTGCAAGGCTCTATGTGTCAGAATTTAGCTGGTTATATATGTTTTGGAGCAATCTTGTTCAATGACACAAAAGGAAATGTGCACCAGATTTCTCAAATGCTTTTGATCCTGGCAGTGTGCATATTTCTCCAGTTTTCCTTAAAAAATATTCAGCTCTTTCCTAATTGTAAACTTTTGGAAGAGGGAATCCTCATAACAATACTCTGCATTTTGTGAGTGTGAAGGAAGAGGGATTGAGGGATGATATATTGTACCGTAGTGGAAAAAATTATTGTATTGATGATATTGTTGATAAAATTTTCTGACTTTACAAAATTTGCAGCAATGGGTTCTGGGTACAATTTTGCTCCTTTCAGAATTGTTAATGAGAGGGGTGTCACTTTAAATAAATATGGTTTTATACTATCTCCATTATGGGAAGCATCCTTGTAAGTTTTCCCAAGGGCTCTGTCAGCAGTTGTCTTATGAGACTCAGTAAAAATGAGGTGACCAGCTGAGCCAGAGAACTGATGGGGTTTTTTTTTCTCTGCCTGGAACTTACATGAGCTTACAATTTATGTAGCCTGTCTGCTCTTCAGTTCATACATTAATTAAAAGGTGGAAATTTAGATTTAGTCATGTTTATAAATAGGTTTGAGTCTTGCATGAAAAAACATCTGCCTGGACATTTAAACTGCTATTAACTACAGTTCTTATTCCCTTCACACCAAACCATGGCAATTCTAGTCTGTGATATATTGGTTTCCATAGCAAGTCCTAAAAATGTGACAATATTGCAAGGCTGTAGCTTTATGAGAAAAAAAAAGGCAGATTTTGGAAAAGAATAATGTGTTTCAACCTCTGAGCCCTTTCTCTGTTGCCCTGCAGACGAGCATTAACAGCATGATGAGTGTATACAGTGAAACTGGTGACTATGGCAATGTGAAGGTCAGCGGTGAAATCCTCCTCAATATCAGCTACATCTACAAAACAGGGGCCCTCAACATCCTGGTGAAGAGCTGCAGGAACCTGGCCATTGCAGATGAGAGGAAGCAAAGGACAGATCCGTAAGCGCAGAGAAGAATTTCCTTGAAATTCCCTGAAATGTCCTCCACCACATCCCACCCTGACTGTAACCAGGGGTTGGGATTCGAGCTTGGGAATTCATAGGATCCAGTTGGTACAAGCAGCATTTTGGTGATGGTTTGGTTTGGGTTCCCTGTGGGAGGGGCATTTTCTCTGTGCTTCTTAGGGCACTATGTGTCTGTTCTGGGGAAACAATAAGATTATTTAAATTACCCACCTGTTTGATACTAAAAGGGAAAAAAATGAAGCAATAGGCATGCAGCATCAAGTTTCTTTTACTTCTATAATGAAAACAGAAGTATATTAGAGACGGGATGTTCTAGAGGCAAGGATTAATGGAAATAACTTTGTTTTCATGGACCCATGTACTCACTTTACAAGTACCAGGTTTTCTGAGTTTCTTACCATAGTTTTCAGTATAATATGTAAACGCTCTCATTAGAAAGTAAAAATTAGTGTCTCAAATCATGATTAATCTATGGTATATAAATTATGAAGTTTTTAATTCTCCTGTATTTTTAGTGTATATTTTATCATATGTGACCAGTTGGTAATCATATATGACAAAAGGGAAATTGTTAGGAAAGCTTGCTGCATTTCTGAGGATAAGTAAATTAATTTAGCTCTGCCTTTTGTTATTCTGATCTTATCTGACTTATACCACTGCGTTTGTAGGTGAGGGCCATACCTCTCCATGTTTTGCATAATCTCTGTCATATGTTCACACTCTTTATTCTGCAAAGATTAATTTCCTCGTAAGTGTTGCTGATGCAGCAATGCCAGATCTTTGCTCAAACTGGGCGTTTTCTCTCCCTTGCTAATCCTTTGCTCCTTGCCCTGCAGATATGTCAAAGCCTACCTTCTGCCTGATAAGTCCCGCCAAAGTAAGCGCAAGACCAAAATTAAAAGTAACAGCACCAACCCAGAATTTAATGAGACACTGAAGGTGAGAATAGTCTCTCTCTCAGGCTCTGATGAATGTTTCACTTGTGCTCACAGGTATTTTCTATATGTGTTTCAGTACAGGGATTAGAACTTGGAAGAAATGCCTCAAAAGGGAAGGTGTTTAAGCAAAAGCATCCAGTAAACATGAGTTTCAATTTCTGGCTTTCAGCATTAAGGAAGTGGTTTTGTCTGGTTCTCCCCATTACAGTTAAAAATTCTATCAGTTTTCATAGATATGTTTCAAAACTGTTGATGTTCCCATCTGCCTGAGCTTAGAGATTTTAAAAGCACCTTAAAATTTTTATATGTCTGATGCTGAAATAGAGCTAGATTAGAACTCCTCATCCAACTGATATAGAAAATAACATTTTGCAGTAAGATTTAAATTCTTCTGGAAGACTTAACTTATTTTTAAAGCATAACTTACTTTGATAAGAAAATGCCAGGAACTGCTTCACTATTTGTCTTAACAACCCATGGTGAAGTTCATTTTCTGTTGCAATGGGCTGGATGCAGATGAGGACACAGTGCCCACAGCTCTCTCCTTCCTTGCCTTTCACCCACCCCCACTGGAGGGGCTGAACTCTTCTGAGCTCCTCACCAGCTGCTTATTCACCTCCCTGGCTCTGTGGTGCAGGTGGGAGTGGTGGGGCTGCTGCCCCTTCACTGCCTCTCTGGCACTTTGACCTCAAGGCTCCTGAGGATTCCCTTTCCTACCAATTGAAAGGAGTTATCTAGAAGGCTACCATGAAACCAGAAACTCTTTTTAGTTTCTCCTGATTTTTTTTGTCTCCTGAAATACATATATATATATATATATTTAAATTTCAGTTACATTTTAAATAAGTTTCCTATAACAGAGGCAAATAGATGTTCCCTGGCTGGGATATTTGGCTCAGCCTGGCTACAAAACCATTTTGCAGGTACACACACTCGGTCTGGCCATGCTGCTGGCCAAGGGAGAGCCTTTTTATAACCTTATTTTTAAACAGTATTGAATAAAATTAAGGCTTGCCTGAACTGGGAAAATAATAGGAATTAGACTATATGTATGAAGCAATATAGCACTAAACAATTGCTGGGTGAAGATAGGACATAGGAGTTTCTCAAAAACACGGATTGTACCAAAAGGATTATGCACTTGAAATGTGTGTAGATAAGGAAGAGTTGCTCATCCCAACTGAAAATCCTTTTAAAAAGAAAAGAAAAAGAATTAAATCTGTATTTTATCTTCCCTCTCTGACTTTTACTCCATTGCAGAATATGAGCTTTCTCACAGTGGAACAGTTGGCATCCAGGGTTAGGCATTGTAGATATATCTGTGCATAATTAGTCAGCTGACTTGACTGTTTCAGCTTTTGGAGAGTATTTGTCCACATCCAGATATTGTTCCTGATGCAAAAAAAAGACATCTGAGTATCTTCAGCTAACTCTAGAAGGGTGAATGGCAGGGAAATAATGAGCTTTTTGCCAAAAGTAGAGAGTGAAGAGCCAGAATTCCAGATGTTTATAATTTTCTGTGTATTTGCTATACCACGAGGTGAGTTTTTTAATAGTTTTGAGATACTTACAGCTAGAGATGAGGGTTTTTAGCTCTCAAACCCAACAGTGGTTTCTGATAGACTCCATGCATGCCTTGCAGATGCTGCTGTACATGTTTTCAGAATAGTTATTTGTAAGCTACAAAGAAAAAATTGGAAATGAGGGGATGATTTCTGGAAAAGAAATCTCTTTAGGGATGAAAGAACCAGTGGGGTTCCTTCTTTTTATCAACCTAGATGTTGATCTGTTTCTTTTACGTAAACTTGTAGGGAATTAACAGGATCATATTTTCAAGCATCATAATTTACTTTATAGTCATAAATACTCAGTAAATAATACAAAAAAAAAAAAGCCACAATAGTGACAGTAACATAAATTATCACTGGATGTATACAGCAAAGAAAGATTTCACATTAACATTATGAGCTTTCTGGCTAGATCAATCTTGCTTGCAAGGAAAACAAATCTCTCTTTCATGCTCCATTTGTTAACTGCTGTGGGCTTGGTGAAATTGAGCTAGAGCCACAAAAGGCTCAGTGGAAAATATTATTTCTGCTTATTCTGAGAGTTTCTTTTTCTCTTTTTCTGTGGGTAGTATGTCATCAGTCACTCACAGCTGGAAACCAGGACCCTACAGCTTTCTGTCTGGCACTATGACAGATTTGGACGCAACAGCTTCCTTGGGGAAGTGGAAATTCCATTTGATTCCTGGAACTTTGAAAATCAGGGTGATGAGTGGTTTGTGCTCCAGCCTAAGGTAAGGGTTTCCAGGACTGGTGAAAGTGCTGTGAAGCAAATTTAGCAAGAGTTATTTTTTCCTTTGGAAGCTGTTTATAAAGCAGGACTTTATAAGTGTCTAATATTAATATAATATAAGTAAATATAAGTAAAAAAATTACTTGTTCTTAATTCAGTAAAAGCTTACTGGTTTTAAAGTCTTCATGAAAATTTCACATATGATTGGCTACTTAAAACTATAACAAAAAAAAAAGCTTTTAAATAAACCATAAGTTCATCTTGTAATAAACTCCAATAAAAAATGCCCTAGTAAATACAGTAACTTTTAAAAATAGCACATAAAAAAAAAGAACTTTCCTACCATTCCCCCTACAAAACCCTTAAGAGATTTTTAAAGAAACAAGCTTTATTTTTTTTCAGTTCAAAATGCTTTACATGTTTCAGATGTGACGAAACAATTTCCTAACCTCTCATTCACCTTAACTAGAAAAGCACAAGATAAGGCTTATCAGCCAGCAAATTACCTGCTCTGTGAAACAGAGCGTGCCTTGAGCTTGGTGAAGGGTAGGGTGACTTCTGTGCTCAGGGCTCCCCTGTTTGGCAAAGGTGTTTATTTCTGGGAGAGATTCAAAGAGCTGTTGTGAACTACAGGATTAAAAGCTTCTGCCTTGCTTGCTCCTGCAGCAGCCATAATCCCCAGGAATTCCAGGGGTTTGGATTGATTTTTAAGAAAGTGTATTTTTCTAATTGCAAAAACATAAAAGGTGTGCAGCTATTGTCAAGATTTACTAGATGATTTGGTTTTTCTATGTTCATTACATTTAGGGAAATAATATTACCTTTTGGGTTTCAGGAGAGTGTGTTTAATTTTTGCCTTTCTATCAGGTGGGAGATGGATCTGTTTGCTCTGTAATTAATTTCTAGGTAATTTCTTTTAATCCTAATGGAAAAATAACCATGAAAATCATGAAGCTCTCCTGCTCAGGAAAATAATAATGAGGCACTAAGCATTTCAGCCAGTGCAGCTGGAAGGTGGTATCTGATTATTTCCAAACCCATTAAAAGGATTTTAAAATTACTTCTTTTACTGTCAAAGAAAGCAAACACAGAATTGGTCTTGTCTGCCTCCTAAGTTGTTACCAATAATGTTTCTAAACTTGAAACACCACTAAAGTTTTTGATCAGCAAGGATTATATTTTTTTTAAAAAATCAATTATTGGGTTTTGAATTAACAAAAACGAGGCACAGGTTAATATCCATGCAAAATACACATTGTTCTCCTATCTGGACTGCCTGATAGAGACAGGAAAATACACATTGTTCTCCTATATGGACTGCCTGATAGAGACAGGAAGGAAGGAATGGCAATCAAACATTTTCTGGGATTTATTGCAGTGCTTTGTTTGTTTTATCATTAATCATTTAGCTGCTGTAATGAAAAGGCTGGAGACTTGAAGATGTTTCTTCCTTGAGTATTGAGACATCTCTTTTCTAGAGGATTATGGTTAAGTCAGAAAAAGTAGAGAAAACAGTTCTGTGGCTAGAGAGGGGACAGAGTATAGAGTCATTTTATATGTGGGTTTGGGGGACAGGCTGACAAATTGTTTCTGACACTAGGACTTAAACCGCTGCTTTTCCACTAGTAGAACTAAATTAAAAAAAAAAAAAAAACAAAAAAACCCCCACCAAAAACCTTTGATGTTTGATGCCTTTACAGGAAACTTGATCCTAAATTTGCTTAGTTTAGACCATAAGTGATCTGCCTGACTGGCAAAATGTTGATTTGCAAACTGTTCCACAGCCGTTTACTACAGGTTTTCTTTAGCCCTTTGTTTTAGCAGCTGGCATTGGACACTGGTGTGAGACAGGACTGTTTTTCTCTGTCAGTGCAGCAGTGCCTGTGCTGCTCTAAAAGTGCTTCAAAGTCACAAAAGGGCCCTGTTGCTATGACTGAAATTGCTTTGTTCTCTGGGTGCAGACTTAGCCCCAGTGAACGTGGTCAGTGCCTCAGCCTGCAGTCTGTGAGGTGAAGGCAATGCTGACTCTCTGCATACACCTTATGAATTCCTGCTGGGGGGTTTTGTTTTCTCTTGGTAATAGAATTTTGACCTTTGTGGGGTGGCAGGAAACAAGCTGAATACATCTCAGAGAAATCCATTCACAGGTCAGACATTCCTTTATATACAGTTCCTTAAAGGCTTCTGTGGTGCCTCCAGCAGTGCTGGAGGATCCTCTCCCTTCATCCATGTCCTTTGTCCCTCTAAAGAAATCGGGAAGATTTGTTCATTTGTACCCAAACCTGAGCACTGCAGCATGTACAGAAATCATATCACAGAATCACAGAATGGTTTGGGTTTGAGGGGGCCTTAAAGATCATCCCATTCCAATCCCTTGCCACGGGCAGGGACAGCTCTCACTGCACCAGGCTGCTGAGAGCATCTGAGTAGTCCCACCCCCATCAGTGGAGTTGGATCTCTCTGTGTTGCATCCAATGGTTTTAAAATGTAGTTTCCAACTTCTTACAATGTGAATGGGAGTTCAGTACCCTGCCAGTGAAGGCCTAATATTATTTTAATAAGGATGGACCGAAGAGCATAGATTGCATTCTTCTGGGTAAGATTTAAACATTTATTAAAAAAAAAGATCTAGAAATGCAAAAATAGTAGCTGTGTAGAAAAATGAAAAGGACACTGGGAATAACAGTCTTTAAGAAGTTTTTCTATTTCACAGCTGCACAGCTCTGCCTCACCTTTGTTCCCCACACATCTATTCGAATGGTGACTCAGCAGTGACTTCTCTCAAATATATGAAGCTAATTACATTTTAAATCCTGACTGGTGGAGATAAGGGCTGATTATCAGTGTAAATCAGTTACAGTTTATATACGCAGAAATAAGTTTGAGGGATTTTTTTGCTGTTGGTTTTTTTTTTCACTTACTCATGCTAGATAACTCTCTCCTCTGTGTGTTCACTGAACAGTGTCTAATGCCTCATGGGTTTATTTTCTTGAGAGCTTGCATTCCCTAGCTTAGAAAGTTTTCTAAAATGTGATTGCCTCCAGTTTGGAATGTCTAATTATCTGAAAGTGGGCTGGTACAACTTGATATGTTTAAGTGTCTAAAACACTATATGGATGACTAAACACTATATTGATATATTTTGACAGAATTAAAATCAAAAGAAAAAGGTGAATGATTAACCTTGGCTGGATTTCTGGTTGGTTTGTATGTTTTCTCTTCAGGTGGAGGTTGTGACAGATTTTGGGCTTCAATACAAAGGAGAACTGACAGTGGTTTTACGTTATATTCCCCCAGACAGAAACCTAATGCTTCCTCTGGGTCAGTTTCAAGGTAAAACAAACATTAATAATGATGTTTTTAAAAATAATGTGATGTTTAAAAAATCCTCACTTAGAGTGAAGTAATGGTACTGGTGAAGATTGAAGTCATACTTTAATATGCTCATTCACAGAATCACAGAATGTTAAGGGGTTGGAATGGACCTGAAAGACCATCCAGTCCCAACCCCTCTGCCATGAGCAGGGACTCCTTCCACTGGTCTAGGTTGCTCAAGTCCTTACCCAACCTGGCTTCAATAGTTATGTGTGGAAATTCTGAACCATGAGAAAGTTTCTTTTGCTTCAGCCTTTTCTCTTACACTGAACTTAAGGAGAGAGAAAGGAAGAGGATTATGCAGTCAATGGTTGCTGCATGGCTCTCATTTAATTTAAAAAAAAAATCCAGACATTAGGTAACATGATTAAGGGCAGCCACAGAGAAATAAATTGTCTGCATTGTAGTCTGAGACCTCTTTTTTCAGCTAGTTATATACAGTGTTTAGCTGATCAAGTAATAGACTTCACTTAGTTCTTCATGCTTAACTCACCTTAATCTGCCTCCTCATTTTCACCCTTTTTTCACACTGCTTTTCCTATGAGCATTCTTGCTGTATTACTGCTGCAATTTAGTCCTGTAAAATCTTATTTGAGTTCTTTAGGGTGAGCCATTATTTTCATCAGCAATGAACAAGGGAGAAGAGTTACAATCTCTGCATTGTATTAGCATGAGGAACAGCAATTCTTTGAAGTGAGAGCAATCATTGGGTAGCACCTGAGTGCACCTGGATATACCAAATGCAGGTATATCACTGTCTTAATGACAGTATTGCTTGTTAGCATTTGACAGATTAGATTTCTTTATTTTCCTTTCTTCTTTTTTATGACAAGTAATATTCCCTCTACTAGCAGTAAGGTTTTCTCAAGGTTTGCTCCCTTAAAAGCCCATTGTTATCAGCTCAGTCCAGATACAGTCTGCATTTTTTAAAATTAGTACATTGTGGGAACCAAGCTAGCTGAGATAGATAATACCTTAGCCCAGGTAGCTTATGCAGAAACCATAAACCTGAGAGGTGGGATATGGAAATTAAGATGCTAATGGCATCATTCCAAAATAGGTCATGTCTCTGGTTCTGGTTCTCCATTGGTTCAGGACCTTTGACATATAAAGGCATGTCCCTATCCCATGTCCGAGATTGGACCCCCGCCCCCAGGTAACTTCATAAATTGTTAAGTTAGCCATGCCCCCGGGTCTTTGGATGCTGCCCCTCAGACCATGTGGTCTCTGTTATTTTACCACCATTAAAGTTTATTTTTCAGGCACTCCATCATTCCTGCCCCTCTAATTTCTCCACATTCCCCTGCCTAGACCAGACCTGGAATCACGGTGCCGACTGTGACAGCACACTTCAACATCACTCCTGATTTTCTTTCCCTGATGTTTTCAGCCTGAATCAGAGTATGCAATCTCTGCTGATAAGAGCTTCTTACAACCTGCAGCAGCTGCAAGTGCAGGTGTCCTTGTGCTGCAATTTGGGTGCAGCATTGTGTCAGGGAGCCCCGTGCCCTCTGCTGTGGGCTCTGAGCAGCAGTGCATCCCCACACACAGCATACAGCTGGATTATTTATGGACTTTAGGCTTTGGGACAGAGGTTTTATAGCTTCCTTTGTGGTCCAGGGCTGCCTTAACTTCAGCACTGGAAGCGGATTCTGAAAAGAGGGCAGGATTTACTGCGCATGCAATTTTTTGTGTTCAGCATAGCAATCCTCAAATACTTATATTGGGGCAGGACTTCAGATAGACCAAGTTGCTGTGCCCTGCAAGGACTAGCTAGTTAGTCCTTGGTCAAGTTCTTTATCAAATATGGAGTGATTTTCTGCCTCTGCCTCAATAAGGAATGCTTTAATCCCATTGCAATAAATTACTTTTAAAAATCTAGCCAAGACAATTTACATTTCCAAATCAGTCTTACAGTTTATATATAATTTCTGACTGTAATTTTGCAACTTTGTTCTATGCTTAGGAAAGAGAGGATTTAAAAAAGGAAAAAAAGGAGACTCTCATCTGCCATCTGGAGGAATATTAGAAGTCCTCATCAAAGAAGCAAAGAATTTAACAGCAGTGAAATCAGGAGGCACATCTGATACTTTTGTGAAAGGGTTTGTGGGTTTTTTTCCTCTCCTTTTTTTAATGACTGCATTGGATCTAATTTAAGATTTGTGTCACATGCCTATAAGCATGTGGGTACACAAAAAATTTACATAGTATGACAATAAATGTGTGGTGTTTTTAGATATGCAGCATTTTATGTTGGACACTCAAAATCCAAACTACACAGAATGCTTGTGTTTGAAAAAAATTAACATAATCCTGCATCTCTCATTATAATGGATTTCTCATAAATGTAGGTTATGCATTATAAATGTTACTTTTAGGAAGTAATAGATATCTTAAAACATTTTTCTTTGCCAATTTTTGCTCTGAATGCTAGTTTTCAGGCTTGCTGATTTCTAGATATGTTCCAATTCATAGTAATGGATTGAGTGTTATTGGGGTCCACAGGAAACATCCTGTCTTTAATTCCCTGGTGGAGCTTAGAATTTATCTTGATCTTCTGCTGTGCTTAAAACTATCACTCAGCACATACATTTCAAGTAGAAAAAGTAGTTTTCATTTCTTTCTGGACAATCTCTTCCTGCACTTTGAGAGGGACACTGGACAAGATGACTCCAGAGAGGTCCCTTCTAGCCAATGTTTTTATGACTCTGTCTAGACATATTTAGCCTCGCTGAAACAAAAAGTTTGTGGCTGAGACTTGGGGCAAGGAGACCTAATTCAATTTCTGCTTGTGGTAACTGACACTAGGTAGATATGAGAACAAATGGAGCACAAATGCAAAATAAGCACTTGAGGCAGATGCTTAACTTAGTACCAGTGGGGAGATGATGTCCTGATCCCATTTGAGACTCTACATGATTGTTATATATTGTGAATACTGTGTGAAAATCCATTTCCATGTTCACTTTCCTTTTCTGTATCTCCCAGATACCTGCTCCCAGATGACAGCAAAGCTACAAAACACAAAACTCCCATAGTAAAAAAGAGTGTGAACCCCCAGTGGAACCACACATTTGCCTTCAGTGGCCTGAATTCAAGGGACATACGGAATGTCTGCCTGGAACTGACTGTGTGGGACAAGGAGTCGCTTTCCAGCAATATTTTTTTGGGAGGTGTCCGTTTGAGCACTGGAAATGGTAAGGTCCCATCTGAATCATGTTGCTTTTCTTATTCTGCTCTCCTCTTTCCTTACCCCATGTAATTCATGTGTATGAAGGACAGAAATGTTACTGAGTGTTTCGAAAATATGTGGGAAATTGTGGAATTTGAAAATGGAGAAAAGGCAACACATAGATAATCTGTAGATTATTTAGTTCTTTCCTTCACTGAATGAGACACAAAAATTATGTGCCCATTTGTATTTTTGCACAGTCCAAAGGAACTGTGAATACCTTGGGAAGCATTCCTTAGCATCCCAGTGAGAAGGAGTGAACTACTTCTGCCCAGCCTTTTCTGCTGATGATGCTGTGAGCTGGAAGAGGTGTGAACCCTTTCCTCCTGTGTTGGGAAAATGTTGTTTGTGGTGCAGTGTGGGGAGGTTTATGAGCCTCTGCCCATGCACCTGAAGGAGTTCAAAGACAAACTGGTGCTCTCCAGGAGCTGCCTGTTTTCAGTACAGCTCCCTGTACAGGTGGAAGTGTGAAGTGATTGTCACTTGCCTTGTACACTGTTGTAGTAAATAAGCAGTGATGTTATCCAACTGCTTCCTAAAATGGCAAATTCCCTCATGTTTTTACAATTGCCAGGTGTAAGCAATGGCAAGGAGGTTGACTGGATGGACTCTCAAGGGGAAGAGCAGCTGCTCTGGCAGAAGATGATTGACAGTCCAGGAGCTGCAGTAGAAGGGGTGTTAATGCTGAGATCCAGCATGGGAAAACGCAGACTCTGAAAGACTTTAACTGCTGGGGGGTGCCACAGGTACTCCTGGCTTCAGTGGTGTCCAGGCTCTTGTCACTTTGCCCGTTTGAACATGAGAAGGGTTGTACCCTTTGCCTTGGATATTAAGGCTCTGAGTGAGACTTCAATGCATTCTGCACTTTCATGCACATGTTCTTTACCCAGGCTTCTTGTGTGAATTGTTTCTCCTGAAGCCAGCGAGAACTGGACCTTGTACAGAGATCAGACTGGATTTCTCTGTCCCTTCTGGTGGCTGGTGTGCAGCTGATGAACATTCTGCCTGAGAGCTGCTCAGAGTGAGCAAATTCTCTTGCTGGTCATTTAGTGAGTAATGCTGGTCATTTTAGTGAGGTTTATGAATCTCCTTCTGCCTCAGAAGGCAGCAGTGGCACAGAACAAGCAGACTCAGAGTCTGTGCTTTGGTGTTTGTTAGTTAAGAAGCCATAATGTTATGAAGGACAACAAACAGTGTTTCTTTATCGTGTTTGCTTGTTGGGCTGTGCAGTGGTGCAGCACAACAGGCTGGGGACCAAACCCATCCAAGCAGGGCCAATGCAGTGTGTTGCACCCTAGAAACAGGCAGCAGTGAGCTGGTGGGCAGTGCTGGTGTCCTGGCATCCTCTGGGTATTTTAATGCACGTGTATAAAAGGCAGATTTGGTTCGACGTAATCAAAGAGCCTCTAATGAAAATAAATCATAGCAAATCCTCAAACACTTTTCCAGAACTACATGGTGCAACTGTGTTTTTCATTCAGTTGACAGCTCTAGCCAAACCCTTCTGATGTCATTGAACAGAGGGAATATGTCCACATGCCAGTCCCCATCTGATGTGTTGCTGAGATGAGACATCTGCCAGGTTTGGACAGAGTTAGCTAAAATTTGATTCAACAGATTGTATAGAACAGAATGGGATCAAAGCACACACCAGAATGATTTGCATAACTGTAAAATCTTCTCTGAATGGGCTGGGGTCTCATTCAGGCCCATGTACATCATTTATAATCCAAGTAGGACATTGTTTCTCCTGAACATCCCCCACTGGATTTAGTGATGAGTGGGTCTTGGCCAATACAATCCTTATTCTTATTAACCGTGACAATTGTTATTGCAATCACAGCAATTTTGTGATTCCTCAAGGTACAAGACAAAGGAATATAAGGAAACTGAGGGAACAGCATTTCTTCTGAGTTTTCCACAATTAGAGCACACATTTCTATTTGCACTGGTAAATTAATCTACAGCTATTCCTACATTTTGATTTTTTTCCCTGAAGTTTATTGCAAGAAATCTAGATTGAACAACAGAATATGAACTGATAGCTAAGCAACTACAGCTGGAAATTTTGACATCTGTAGTTGTTCTAGTGTACAATTAAGTACATGTATTTAGAGCTGAATTCAAAACCTTAAAAGGTAATGTTAAGTGTTTTCTTTTTGAGATATTTTATGCTGTTTTTTGTTGTGGCTGGAAACTGCAGGGAAGTTTACAGCTAGTCTTCTAAAACCATAATATTATTGGATAACAAAAGTATTTATTCGTGTTGAAAACAGTAGTTTTAATAAAATTATTTGTTTCATTATGCATAAGTTATTTCAAAATTCTGATATGACTTTTGAAAGTCACTGGAGGTACTGCTTGACCAGTTGGGGACTCACCATTTTGAGAAATTACCAAGTCATCTTTGAAAATGAAAATTCTCCTACAGAATCTCAGATTGGGAACCAAACATCAGTGGTTACTCAAGAAAACTGACTTCATTTTCCTTCTTTATCTTTTCTTCCTTTTCTTCTGAAGTTCAGCTCAAATTGGGCAGTGAGGGAAGTCTAGTTTGGTTTTAGCTGACTCTTCAATTTTTCCAACCTAAACGATTCTGTCATTCTACAATTCTGTGCTGCACATGCTGTGAGCTGATAAATTAGAGCACAAATGTCAAGGACACAACATTTTATGACCTTATTCTTATCACAATAGTCTGTCTTTAAGTATTAGATTATTTTTTATCAGTATCTTCCAAAGTGAAACCAAACCTAACTTTTGACACCTCAGCTACCTCTCTAACAGAATTGTTTTGAGTTGTCTTGGTTGTTTGTATTGCAAACCTGAATTTGTTTTGGGAATAGTATTATTACATTGGCATGTAGGCACAAACTTGGGTTTTTGTTTTTTTCTTTTGCTAGAAGTTGTTTCAGACAGATAAACTTGTTGAATCTAAGGAAAATGGTTCTTCAAGGTGAAATCCCAGCTCAAGTTGTAGAGGAACATTGGTCTGTTGAATGTTTTGCTTTGGTTAATTCTGATTGTGAAAATGGCAAAAATAATAACAAAAAACCTCCTCCAACTTGGACCTTGGAATGGGCATTTTTTTCATTTGCCAAACTGAAAAAACTTTAAATAATTTTAAATTGAATTTACTTTTGCACGGAGCTCAAGCATTTGCCTAATTTTTGAATGGTACTTCCTAACCTCCTAAGCATGAACATTTTAGCTAAACCATGTCTTGCTTTGAAACAAAAAAATTTGGTTTTTACTGCTTCAACTTCTGCCCATTTTGGTCCTAAAGCAGGGTTTGGGGTGAATGATCTCATCTGGGAAGTGTCACCCAGCACATACATGGGCTTTAAGCTCTGCCTCTTCCTTCCAAAGGGCCAAAATGTCACTCTGAGCCCACACCTGAGATTACAGGCTGGGCTATGAGCAGGCTGCAGTTCAGCCCATGGAAGGAACAGTTTCACCTGGGAAGGAATTCTGGCCAAGGTGGTGGTGTTTGCCATTGGTGGGGTTTGGTGTAGAACAGGGAAGTGACCTCCTGGGTTGGCAGGGACAGTTCTGCAGCATGGTGTCAATATAAATGGAGCCTCACTCACCAGAGCCTGGGAGAGATGATGAGCATCAGATAAACACTGGAGCAATTTGGAAAGTTTTGCTGCTCTCCGATGTTATCAGCTCAATTGTATCATCTGATTTATGGAAAATGTCACATTTAATTATGTCTCATCTCTTTGTTCTCTTCTGCTGTAAAGATGGTTTATGGTTTGGAAAAAGCACAAGATGATTAACTGCAGATGTGATTTCTTGTTTCCCGGATATTTGAATTAATTGCCCATAATTGTGCATCATCATGTACTGTGTGTTACCAGACTGAACAAAAAAGACAGAAAGCCAGGAATTAGCTCAAAGCCTTCCTTTTCTATATGTGTTTATGGTATTGAAGGTGCATGAATGGTTTATTCAAAGTTAATTTTTAGGAGGAAATAGCCACAATTTTAATGCTGATCCATAAACTCCTGTCCTAAGTAAACAGATACAGCAGAGCTGATGTTTCTGAAGCCTTTTTCTACACAGACCTGAAAAACTGAAGCTGTATCAGTGGAGAAGAAATCTGCTCTATGGTGGGTGTAGAAAACGTGTTACAAACCACATTTTACTCTGCTACATCTTTTTCTAGCAAGGTTTGTGATTAAATTTTGAAAGTTCAACCTATTAAAGAAGAATAAAAGTGCAACTTTTGCTGTAAAAGGTCAAGTTGGGCCAGTAAACACATCTACAGACAGCACCAGTAACTACCAAAAAGAGCTGATGCCGAGGGCTTTCCAAGCCCTGCCAACAGATTTTGGTATCCAGCCCTGCTCTCTGATGTTTTTTTCCTCAGCTGTATGAAGACTTCAGACTTCTAAACATTCTGCATGTTGAGATACTAAAACCAGGATAAAATAAGTTTGAAATGTCCTCTCTCCTCTACCTCCACCATGTTACACTTGAGTGAGATGAGAGGAAAGCTGCCAAGACTGAGGGCCGCTGTTGCCATCCTCCTGTGCTAATCCAAGTGCCACTGCCCTCCTTGGATGCCTTTCAGGTGCTGGATTTTCATCCTTCTTTTCCAGCTGAAATGGTTTAAGAGAGAAAGCATTGGAATGGTGAGCATGTTTTGATCATGGTTCATTAGACTGGAAGCTTTTTCCTCTGTGCCTCTTCCAATGCAGATTGTGCTGAGGCAGCATGAACAAAGCATTTTTAAATATTAATTTTTGATTTTTCTTTTCCTGACTGATTAAGCCCTGCTAAATGCAATTATTCTAAGTTGTATTCTGCAAAATATCAACTCAACTATAACAGCAGAGCAGCCTTTCAGCATCCACTGGTCCTAATTGATAAGGAGAAGTAACAGCAGGGTTGCATTTTAGTATGGTGTAATTTTTACTTATTGATGGCTCTGCACATTGCCCAGCATCAGGAATGTAAAGTTTGCAGTTTGCTCTGTAGCATCAATGAAGATAAAAGCTGCTTGGGTCTCTTACACCTGTGGAGAAGAGATCAGAGTCCTGTTTCCACAGCTGTCTGGTCTGTGGGCTCACATATGATAAGAGTTGTACCCGAATCTTTGCAAGGCTCTCTTCCCTTCACCCCTCCCTTGGGTTCAGCAGCCCTGACCAGAAGGTTCTCCCTGGACACTGATCCCCAGGATCTGGGAGGAGGCAGCATGCAGAAGTGATGGGAGAGCCCCACTTATTTTTATATGAGGTTAAGACTGAAATTTTCCTCTGCTAACTTACAGTATTGATTTTCAGCACTTTGCCACCATGGCAGAAACAAGTATCTTCTGAGATCTGCCCCGTGCACTTTATAAACTTTTTTAAAAACTAATTAGCTGGTTTTGGGATTTTTTACCCCCAGAAAAGCAAACATTTGAGAACCCTAGAGAAATGATGGTGAATTCCAGACTAGGATGCAGACTTTTATTTGCAGAGATGCCCTTTACCACAGCTCAGCAGATGCTGACAAGCATGTTAACAAACCTTACCACTGTGCCCATGAATTTCCTCCCTGATGATTTCATGTTTGCAAAAGCTGTTTAATAAGTGATAATAATACAGTGTTAATTATACTGTGTATATTGACACTGGAAACTGAATCTCAGCTTGCTCTTTAGGTGACTTTTTAGGTTGCTTTTGAAACTCACCCTGGCTGCATCTTGACCTTCTGTTTAGATTATTTATTTCAACAATTCTACATTGTGGCAATAACATTTACATGGCTGTGTGCTACTGCTCCTGACAGCTCTCTGTATATTTTTGAGAATATTCTAATTGTTGAGGCTTGCCTAAAGCCAAGCATAGTCGTTTGTGGCAGCAATTAGAGAATGTCACATATCCCTCGTGCTGCCTTTGTTCTGCTTAAAATCTGTTGCTAGCAATTTGTTTAATTATTCTGGTGGACATGAACAGTAGTAGCAGTAAATGGCATTGCAGTACGTTAAGCTCTGCCCAAATTGAGACAAAGCAATGTTTTCTGCTGAGAACATTTTTGTACTGTGCATTGTACGTTGTTTTGTGGACAAAGATGGCTGGTAAGACATCTGCAGCTGTTGTCAAGATTTCTGTTATGTCTTTTAAATTAAAATACTGAAATGTTGCTGTGTCTTAGTTTCCTGGAATTCATTTTAGGAGAGACAATGTCTCCATATTATCTCACTGAGGTAAAGACATCACTTATATGTGATGACTAATGCAAGGGGCCTGGCATGTCTTTGAAGGTGGGACTCCATGGATGGTGTCTCTGTCTCTCCTTTTATTGTCTTAAAAGCACTGAAAGTTTAGAAATTAAGCTATTTTTGATTTCATAAGCATTAAATCTTTTAAATATGCAATTCTAAGGAAAAGGGAAGTACAGCATTCTCTTCCTCCTTGCTATAAAATTATGTTACGTGTATATTCACTCTGCCTGTTCACCAGGTCCTCCCCTCCATCTCTGAATCTCCTGCCTCTTCCCTAGTTCAAGGTCCTGCCCACCTGAAAATCCAGGTATGTTCAAAATGCATCTTTTCTGTAAGTTCTGGTCCTGATTTCTTTTTAAATTATTATTATAAGGAAAATCAACAAGCATTTGACCCCTCAATTTACATTTTCAGCAGAGTCATGTTCACTTTGACTTAGCTCACAGCTGAGGGCTCTTACATCTCCTTGTGATTCTCCAGTTCCCTGTCTTGCTTTGCCTTCCCAGTGAGAAAGGAGGCAAACCCTGCTCTGGGCTTGTGCTGCCTCTGCTCACTTTGGAGCAGTCTGAAAGCCCGGCTCAGTTCCTGTGCCCAGGTTAAGGGGAGACCAGTTCAGCAGGGCTCAGTGGTCTCTTGGTGTGGTTTGGGCACAGAGCCTTTTGCGCTCACACCACTCGTGTGTAGCTCATCCCTGTGCTTGTTCTGGCCTTTATGGGCAGGTCAGACACCCAAAAACTGGAAGGCAGCTGCAGGCAGGGGAAGAGCCCTCCAGCCATTTCTCTGCTCTCTGTACCTGTGCTCACATTTGTACTCAAGGACTTGCTTGAGGGTCTGGAAGACAGCTCTGTCACTCCTGTACAACTGAACTGTAGCTCCTCCTCCCCTTCTCTTTGAGGTGATAGATGACAAATTCTCCATGTAAATTTGAAGTATGGGCCATCCTAATTATTGAAATTCAGGTTTTGGTTGCTTTCTGGCTGTGTGGGTGGCAATGGGAGACATGTTGGTAACTAGATATGCATTAGCACATTCTGCATGGACTGTGGCATTCCCATTTGTTCCTTCTCTGTTTCACAGAGCATGCAGCAGCAGGGTCACTGCTTCAAACAGGCCAGAGAAAAATGGTGGGCTCTCCTCAGCTGCCCATGTCCTCACTGCTCTATGCCTTCCAGCATCTGCTGGTGGTTTCCCACTCTTCCCTTCAACAAGCTGCCATAAAAATATCCTCCAGCCACAAATGGGGAGAGAGAAATGGGCAGCAGCTACATGGCCAAGAGGAGCTGTGCCAGCTCCTGACGGTGTGAAGCACTCACTCCCTTTTTACTTCCTTTGGTCGTACAGCAGGAACAGGAACTGTGGTGAGTTGCTCCAAGCAATCAAGCACTGAGATTGCACAGCCTGAGCTCTATGATTCCCTCACCTCAATTTAAAAAGCGTGTTGTGATCATAAGAGTATTTAAATATACTCCAGGTTACTCTTTAGCCTCTGCATTTTCATTAATTGTGTGATGCAGTCTGACTCACGCTCTTATGTAAGTACTGAGCTGTAATGAAGTCCCATGTTGTGGTCGTTTAGTGCAGAGCTGTAAAGGATCATTGCTGTTTTCATTAAAACACAACACTTGCTGTCCCAGAGGGCTTTGAACTTCAAGAATAGGGACGTGCAGCTTCAAATTTTGTCTCTCTTCTGCAGCTGTAGAGGTGTGTGACAGCAGGGGTTGCTCTCATCTAATTAGGTGGATTATTGGGTAGAATCTGGGGAAAATCAGGCTGTTTACAAAATTGGTTTTTGCTGAGAAACTACTGCCTCCCACAATTTATCTCAAGAGTTTTGTTTGTAAAAGATACTGCATGTCAGCAACAGTAGTTCTTTTCTCATCTGAAATAACTGAAATAAGTCTTCTGGTTCATACTCAGAACCTCCAGGTTGATGTGGGAACCTCCAGCCCATGACTGTATCCTCACACTGTGATGTGTCACATCTCCTGCAATGAACAGCCTGGAGGTGGGATGGAAAGGATAAGATTTATGGCAGGTCTAATATTCATGTTTTCAATCAGATTTGCATTCTGACAGCAGTGGTAGGATTAGGGGTGTGGCAAGAAGAGCTGTGTTGGTAATACAAAAGAGACTCTAGCTAGTGTAACTTTGAAGGAGGAGAATTTTCTGTGAAACCTTTAATAAAAAAAGTGCACTGGTGTAGCTCCTGAACCTTGCTTATGCAGTGTTATTTTTCTGGGACCAGAACTGTACAGAATGAGTTGCTGGAATATATTTTTATATATATATAAATGCTGGGCTAAAGCCAGAAATACTAAATCCCTTGTTCAAACAGTCCCAAAAGGCCATTCCACCAAATCCCTGCATAACATCCATGCAGGCTGATTTGACTCCAAAACAGAGATGGCACATAGTATTTTTCACTGTTCCCCACAAAAATGTACAACAGAAAATGCCAGAAACCTTTTATTACTAATCAAGAACAGCTTTTCTTAATCACAGGATTTTAACAGATGTTCTGTGCAGAATATAACTAGTAATCCAATCACTCATGCACTCTCCTCCACTTAATTCAATTTCCTGTAACAGCCTAGTGATTGCAATCACTTCCCTGATTGTAGCAATTGTAAAGCCCTGCTCCTGTTCATCCAGTCATGAAAGATGACTGGATGTACTGACTCTGTACCTAAATCAAAATGGAGCAGCAGCAGATTGGAATTGCATCAATACAGGAGAAAAATCAGACCCATCCAAGATTTTTATTTTGTAATAGATTTTAAATCATTGGAAATCAGTTCTCTCCTTTTTCAGAGAGGAAGGTGAGGGGAAGAAAACCTGTCCACCTGTGATTCATGCTCTAAGCATGTGCATGCTAAAGAACCTGAGCCAGAGAATGGGGGCACAGCAGTCTGGGTATGGATGTGTCCTTGGGCTGCCTCTATTCCACAAGCAGAGTCACAGAATGGTTTGGGTTGAAGGGGACCTTAGGGATCATCTTGTTCCAATCTCCCTGCTGTAGGCAGGGAATCTTCCACTAGACATGTTCCAGAGAACCCCATCCAACCTGGCCCTGAACACCTCCAGATTCCTGGCCCTCATCACCCTCAGAATTTCTTCCTGTTGTCTAATCTAAACCTGTCCTCCTTCAGCTCAAAGCCTTTTCTATCATTGCATGCCCTTCTGAAAATCCCTCTCCAGCTCTCTTTATCCCCTTTAGGCTGCTCTGGAGCCTTTTGTTCCCCAGGCTGAACAGCCCCAGTGCTCTCAGCCTGTCTCTATGGGAGAGGTGCTCCAGCCCCTGTATCACCTCAGTGGCTCTTCTCTGGTCTCCTTCCACAGGTCCATGTCCTTGGTGTGCCCAGCCCTGCTTTCCTTAACCACTGACTGCAGTTAGGCAGCAGAGGGAAGGCAGCTTGGGGTGCAGCTGTGTCCACCACCCCACAGGTTCTTACCTTCCTTGCTCCTTTACAGTGGGTTAAGCATTTACTTTATTGTTTGGTCAAGTCTGGAAGGGAAATGGTATTTCTGTGATTTTTGTCACCAATCCTTCCCTTGCCCCTTATTCCTAACAGCAACACTTGGAAAGCCCAGGGCTCCCTTGCCCCTCAGTTGCTCATCCTGGCAAACCTGGCACAACCACCTGCAGAGTTCAGGGTGTATCCTGAGCTTCTTGGCCTTTGGTACGAGCACTGCAGGTTTAATAGCTGCTCTTGGGTATTCAGCAACACTCCCCTAACACTGGGAAGCAGATCATCCTGCTCAGAAGACATGGCATATCCCCACATAGCTCCTCCTTGATGCTGTCACACTCTACCTGACAAATTAGCTTCTACTAGCTGGAGTCAAGGCTGACTTACCTCTCTTCACATCCACTCCCTCATTAATTCACTTGCAGGACCAATCTTTTTGAAAGAGTTTTCTTCCTTTTTTTTTTTTTTTTTTTTAATTATTTCAGAGGATGCGAGAGACCAAATTCTGGTAAGGATTGCTTTAAAGATGCTGGTACAACTGTTCTGCTGCTGACACCACTGGAAAATTTAAAACTGTACCTTATGGTCAAAGTCAAACATTTGGCTGAAAAAAAGTGTGCTCTTGAGGGGTAAGAATGAACAGCACAGATGCTGCAGTGCTAGTTCAGACAGTCAAATCATGTATTTTACCCTGTGAACAGGCATCCAAACTGTAACTCAGTTCTCACTCCTCTGATACTTGTATTCCTCATGTATGATGTGTATTCTTTGCAGTGGATTGTCAAGACTGTGGGCTGTAATAAAACAAATGAAATTTTTTCCTGTTTTGATTGCCTTCTGATAATTTTCTATTGAACAGGGAACTTTTTTTGTTAATTTCAAAGTGATGACTTGCCATCAAGTATTTTCACAGCTCTGGAAGTGACAAATCCTTGATGACATTTCCCTGGAGTAATGTTTCCCTGCCATCAAACCAACAGCCTGGTCGGTCTCCAAGGTGAAAAGAGGGGAAAAAAAGTCTGTTACTCCAAGACTGTTGGACATTAAAAGCCGGAAGCAGAAGTGTAGCAGGTAAGAGCATATGTTCCTATAAAGAATTGAGGTACATGGGCCTTAGTAATTACTGTCCATCCCCTACACTGATCACTGCTCCTTCATCATATTCCCTGTGGCAATGCCTTTCATGCTCCTGTATCACCAATTTTCTCCTTGCTGCTGCTGCAAATCGATGCTCATGTTGTCTTTGGCTTATGCTTTTTGTCTGTGATTGACACTTTTTAGTGGAACTAAAAGGCACCAGTGGGTTCCTTGTACACTTTGAATGTGAGGCTAATGTCTTTTATAATGGTTTAGAGAAAGATATTTTGAATCAACTTTTTTATCAATCGACGACCTTTAACCCCCAAGAGGAATTATAGAAAACTATCTGTTTGCAAAACAATATTTTATTAATAAAAAGAATTATAAACAGTAAGAAAGAAACCCCAATTTTACACTGAATGAAAAATCCAAAATAAACTCCCAGAAACATGCCTCAGTTCTTCACTCTCTGTACAAGAAATTCCATTAGGTAGTAAATCCTACATCCACATTCATCCAGCTGTGGGGTCCCCAGCAGGAGGAAGGACATCAACCTGTCAGAGCAAGTCCAGAGAAGGCCTCCAAGGTGATCAGAGGGACAGAGCACCTCTCCTGTGAGGAAAGGCTGAGAGAATGGGGATTGTTCAGCCTGGAAAAGAGAAGGCTTAGGGGGCGACCTAATTGTGGCCTTCCACTCCCTGAACAGAGCCTACAGGAAAGATGGAGAGGGAATTTTTACAAGAGTCTGGAATGACAGACAAGGGGGAATGGCTTCAACTTGTAAGAGAACAGGTTCAGATTAGACATTTGGGAAAAATTCTTCACTGTGTGGGTGGTGAGGCACTGGCACAGGCTGCCCAGAGAAGCTGTGGATGTCCCATCCCTGGCTGTGTTCAGGGCCAGGCTGGATGGGGCTATGAGCAACCTGATCTAGTGCAAGATGTCCCTGTTCATGGCAACAGGGTTGGAACTCGATGATACTTGAAGTCACTTCCAACCCAGGCCATTCCATGATCTAAAGATGACTGAAAGTACAAAAGAGCATTGTAAACCCTTCTATGCAGAGCAGCTACATGGCTGGACAGATTTACCAATACACACAAAAAATCACATCAGTGATTTAAAAAGTCACGCTTTGTGTAGCACCAAGGGGAGAATTTATGTGGATATAAAAAAAAATCCACAAACAACTGCAGGCCCTGAAATGCTGGATTAGGGACATGACTGACCAATTTCTTCTTGCAGTTTCATCTCATCTTTTCTCAAGGGGAATTTGTCAATAAGGGCGAAGAGCTCAGCTGGTGTTGCTGGGAAAGGGTAGCGCTCCTTGTCCATGCCGTGCTTGTCCATCACCACGATGTTGAAACTGTAATGGGGGATCCTCAGCAGCAGCCTGCAAAGTAAGGAACTGGTTTTGTTAAAGGGCAGCACCAGCCTCTTGAGTCTGAGCAGGGCAAGGTGGGGATGGTCACAGGGGCTACACACTCCAGCTGGTTTCAGCATTAACAAGGAGCCAGACACAGAGCAGGTGCCTGCATGTGCTGCAGGCTCTGCCTCTGCACTAGGGCAGTGTCAAGGTGACTGCACCCAGCTCTGCCCTCTGCCAGCACCCACTGCTGTCACAAGAGTGAAACAAGGTTAGACAAAGAAAGTAGTATGAACATTGCCTAAAGAAAACCCTTGTGATGAAGCTTGACTTACAAGACTATTCCCTTTCTTGGCTTCCATTTCTTGGCTTTTCCTTGGTATAAAAATCACAGTAAGGAAAGGCAGGACAAAATTATTGGAGTTTGTTTTCACTGCTACCTAATAATAACAATCATCTGTGACTCTAATTTTAGAGGAAAAAAAGCCACTGCTAATCATGGAGGAGTCCTCCTTCCAAAGTGGTGGAAATGGTCATTAAAGCTCCTCAAGTAGCAAAGGCTACATAAGTAACAGAAGTTTGTGTGTGGTGCTCTTTTCATCTTCTGCTTGAAGGAATCATGTACTAGAAGATCCTTAGATATGCAGTAAGTCAACATTATTTGTGTGGGGTAAATAAATTCAGGCAGCCATGAGAGAATGAGAGAAAGTTGCCATGAAGAAGAGTCTGGGGGGATTTTGGAAAGGTGTGAAACACCAAATTTGGCCTTCCTCAGCCTCCTAACAAGTCTGAATGCTCTAGACATAGCCCTGTTTAGGGACTATTAGGGAGCTTGGCCATTAAATTCAAACTAAAATAAAGATTAAAGCTATGCAATGGTGATAGAAAACTACATTCATCTTGTGCCATATATCACCTAAAAAAAAATGCTCCTAAAAATCCAACTGCTAAACTTCTTTGCTTTCCAAAGTTTTAACTGGGGTACCTGGGCTCATTAGCTTACTGAAATGTCAATTCTGGACAACATCTTTATTCTTAAAGAGTGCATTTCATACTGATTTGAGCACCCTGCAGAACTGGAAAGCTGCAATTCACACACTAAGCAACAACAAAGAAAAAATCAATGGAAAACTAACTTTCACTGAGTGCAGGGCAGGTCATACAATACCAATTTCTAAAATGTAGCTTCATTAAAAGTTGCAGGGGATGAGCGAATGAGATGTCAAGAGAACTTATTATTTTCTACAGAGCCACAAGAAAACCATTTCAACTTTAGTGAAAGTATCTTTATTAAAAAAAAAGTGGTTTTGTGCTCTCCTTTTTCTTTTATTGAGAACAGGGCTTTTTAAAAATAATTTTTAAAAATCCCCTCTCTGCTGTGTCAGCTATTTTTCATTGTCTCCAATTAAAACTTACTCCCTTTTTTCAGGCATATCATAGATTATGTTGCCTAAAATGCTCCTTGACTTTTTTCTAAACAACTCTTTCTTTTCCTGCCAGTGAGGCCATCACTTTTGGCTTTTTTTCTCTTCCAGTCCCTAGGAAATGCTGGCATTTGAAGTCTCCCTTTGAAGTGAAAACCAATCCTCTGCCAGTCTAAACCCAAGTCAAAACAGTTTAGGCACCTCAGTAAAACTGCTGATGCTGCAGTCAGGCTGGGGAGGCTGAGATAATTTCCTCTTTGAAATACTGTTCATCTGATTCCTACATGTGGGACTTCAAAGAGTTTCCCCTTTCACTGCCTGCCCTTTAGGCCTGGCCACAACCACCACCAGCCCTGGTGCAGAGGATGGGCTGTCTCTGCCATTTGGGGCTGTCCTTGCAAAGGAGCAACTCCAATATAAAAACAGACAGACTCTGAAGTGTTTTCAGTGGCAGCACCCAAAAATAAAGACTTCTATGCCTATGAACACAGTCATATTAAATATATGATTAAATCAATTTGTTATGATGTTTTAATTTGCTGTAGCTATTACACAGAGAGTAAGTAAATCCTAAAGCATGCTCACCAATATCTACTTTCCAGTATCTTGCTGTGTACATTAGAGTAGAATACATGTATTTGGAGAGTAAAATGCAGGGATCCAAAGCACTGCAACTTGTAGGATAAGGTACAAACACAACACCAGTGAGAGCTTCCTTTACCTGAGCTGCAGGGCAAGTGATGGGGGCAGCAGCTTCACTCCTATTCTTCCTAACTGTGCTGGGAAGACACCAACCAACTCCACCACAGTGACGTGTCGCAGGTCTAACCCACACTGTGCTGGCTGCAGGGGTTAAGAGGAGAAAGAGAGGTTTTGGTTATCCCTGGGAGAACAGGGGGATGTTCTGAGGGTGCAGCAAGTGTTAAGAGAGTCCCCTCTTCTTAAGTTACTTAACTGCTTTAAACTGTTTTGAGAGCATATTTTGCAAACATTCAAATTCTCATGGCAAAGAACTAGAGCTTCGTGACTCCAGGGGAGGTTAAGTAACAGATTCTCAGATACTCTTAAGAAAACCAACACACAGGGACCACCTAGGAGAAATATCAAATTGTCTCTGTAGTTACAGAAAAAGATGCCAGGATCTTAAGCATTGTACCAAAAATCTAACTCGGCAATCAAAGCAAATTACGTGAAACAGAACTTGACTGCAGAAAGTTTTCTTCCATGCCAACTCATTTGCCCACTGTCAGGAAGTGGAAAATGTACTGTAGCCATTAAATTCAGTTTGATCAATATACTGAATTTTCTTGCCAAATTTATCTAATAGGGAAAAGGAGCTGCTTTGGTTTTCTTTCTTAAATACTAATGTAATTTATGCCAGCAGATAAAAACATCATCACATTCATATCTCAATGATTACTTATACTGCATTTTGTTACAACTTGTGAGAGAAAAAAACAAGATAGAAGCACTTGTAGCTGTGGAAGAACAAAGGACTAGTTCCTTTCCTTCCTTTCACTGAGGACACAGATACATTTTTGAGATCTACCCCTAAGTCTAGCAAAAATCTAAAAAGGGCATCACACTTACAACACATAATAAGGAAAGTTAACATGTGTTTTGGGTTTTTTGGAACAAAACACTCCAGTGTTATCTCCAGCACTGTGAAGGATTTCTGTGCTGTGTCTCTGGTCCTTGTTTGCTGGTGCACTCTTTATTTCTGAAGCTGTTCACACTTCCTTGCATTGCAGTTGCCAATTCTGTAAGCCTGGTCTGAATGAGCTGCTTAAGAGCTGGAGAGTTGGGTTTGGGGTTTTTTTAAACTTCTTTAGCAGCTGAGATAGGGAATTATTATTGAGCATGAGTTAAATTAATTTGGGGAGGATGGAAGGGACAGAACTGCCTGCAGTTCAGGGATAGGTCAGAGGCAGCACAATCCAGAATGGAGGTGAGTTAGAGACTGGGGGGATATTTCAACTCTAACCCCTGTGAAAAGGATTAATCTGGAACCACCACTGCTTGAGCCAGATCTTCCAGTGGTTACAATGTAACACCTGAAGTTTGTGGATTTATATAAAAGTGAAGCTTGTCTTCTTGTGTCCTACTTTAAAGAAAAAAAATAGTTGCACCTCCCGCTTAAATGTGTTTTACCTGCAGCATCCCCAGCTGCATCCTGTAGAAGAAGTTAGCTGCAGTAGGAGTTGAAATAATTAGCAGTCTCCGCTTCTCATAAAATTGATCCAGAAGTGCAGCTGCAGTCCTCACATTCACATTAATATTCATGGCTGGAATAAAATCATAACAAAAGTTATGGAGCATACTGAAAACAGATCTATTTCTAGAGGCAGAGTTAGACAGCAGAAACACAAGAACAAGAAACAATAATAAAGAAGACATGGGTGAAATGCTGGCCTCATTGAAGCCAACAATTTTACTGTAGGGTGTTCTAGCTTGCATAATGAGATGACTTCAGAATGTGACATTTTGTAAAAAGCTTTGAGCTAAAACAAACTCCAGGAAACAGCAGTCAAAGGTGGCAAAGGCTTCAGCCTTAAGTGCAAACTGGCAGGGGAAACAAAGACGATGTTAAGTTTCCTACCTCTGGGACACTGCAGCTGTATTCCACTACACACCCCCTTCCCAAATTTGTTGCAGTGTGCTTTTTAAGTCATATGTATCCATGTTTTCATTTTATGGTTTAACCCAGCAGACCCCTGCTTTTTGCCTGGTTTTTGGTCCAATCCAGGTGATGTAATCTTCCCATGACCTCATACTGCTCATGTTACTTCCCTAATCTGCTCTGCTGTCATTAGGCAGTCACCTGACTCCAACCCCAACCCCTCCTACCCTCTGTGTGCAGAAAAGCCATCTGCACCTGGCAGATAATGGTCTTGGGATTCCACCATGAGTTGAATAAACCAGCTTGTTCAGCCCCCAAGACCCGTGCTGCTGTTCCATCTGTCCCTGCACCAAAGATTCAATAACCGGGACCGGCAGAACTCGCAAGGGGGGTTTGTCACACCCCGTTCTGTGCTGCTTAACCTGGAGCACCCCTGGGGTATGGAGGTACCTCAAGGAAACTCTACACAAATTCCCACTGCCTTAAGAACCATTGTGCTGGATTCCTCCTGACAGAGTGGTGAAATACTCACTTACGTGCACAGGTTGGCTCCACTCCTGACCACCCCAAATTGTACTGGCAGACTCGAGCTGGGCTTCCTTGCAGCTCGTAGCCACCAATGCAGAAGAACTCACAGGTAGCACCATAGTTATTTCCATCACCTGAGCACTTGATGTAGCCATTATCTGGAGCATTTAACTTCACACAGCGCCTGACTTGGAGCAAAAAAACCCAACAAAATCAAAGACAGCATATGAATCACTATTTGTTACTAAGGTAGCACACGTCAGTGGAATACCAGTAGCAAAGACATTTTTCTGTTTGCTTTCTGTATTATCAGTCATGCACTTAAGAACCGCAAACAACCAACCTGAACGGCCCCACCCTTCACTCTGACATAAAATGGAGCAGATGTGTAGGTGTGTGCACGTGACAAAAGGTCATGGAGCACAAAGGGCTGAAGCTGAAAACTATACGTCTCCTCTGTATATTCAACTTTAGAGGTTAACATTTGGACCTGCTTGAGAGACATGAGCCTCAGCTGAAAAAAATGCCTTCACCTCCTCGTTTCAGCAGCTCACAGGCTACATATCGCAGAGAAGCTGGCAGAAGGGAAGGGGTGTGGAGCTGGAGGCAGGGCTGATCAAAGCAGCTCTTCCTGGATGTGCAGGAATGCTGCAAACCTGACCCCCAGGATCTTCAGCAAGACTCTGTTCTCCCTTTCAGCATCATTACAGGAGTTTATATACACAGACATATGCAGATAAATACAGAAATGAGAACACTTCCGAATTACCTGCTAAGCCAGGTGCAAATCAGTGTCTGTGTTTACAGGGTAAAACATCACCCTTACCTCTGACTTTAACAAGGAATTTGCAAGTGCCTTTGTTTTCAGCTCTGTCGTACACAGTATATTGGATTTTGTGGTCGCCTTCTGGGAAATGTGACCCTGGTGGCAGGCCTTTCAAAATAACACTAAACCAAGAGATAAAACAGGACAGACATTCATAAATTCCCCAGTATTTATTTATTCACAATGCTGTAAAAGCCTGAAGAGGGATGTTTGTGGCATGCTAGGATTGTCTGGCTACCTGCAGGACAGGAGACTTCAGAGTAAGCAAAGGAAGAAGCTGGGCAGCAGCAACCAGAGTATTTAAGTTTGCTACCTACAGCCCACCCTACTGAGACAAGGGGGTTAGAGTAAGCAGGGTCTGCTCCCTTCCTATAACACAATTCATAGTGTAGCCAAGCCCATCATGCTCAGAGGAACTCAAGTTTCCTTCTCCTTACAGAAGAAAAAGTCAACATCAAAAAAGAAAACTTCCAGCCCCTTACAGTGGGGATGTATTCCCATCTGGCTGCTCTGAACTCCTCCTATGATTGTCATTTATGACTGTTAATATGTACAGAAATAGACCAGGAAAAGAGATTCAGTGTCACAGCAGAAGGGTGCGGTGATCCACACCCTTCCATTTTCACCTGGAATTTGCTCCTATCCTGCAAACAAGGCAGGAGAATTTAGATATATATAAAACATAATCTCAGTATTGAAGCAGAGAGCATGTAACCAAAGAGATTTCCATGTAATGGAAAAGCTTTTATACTCCTGAAACTGAAGGACTGTGCATTTAAGAAAAGCACTGCATACTCTATAAAACAGCACAGCTTCGCAATATTTTATGAAAATAGAGATGTGATTTATGGAAAAGCTTCCACTAAATCAAGAGCTTGGCTCTTTTGAGCCGACAACAATTACTTGTATGACAAAGTCTACATGGAATACTCCCCATTTTTTTCCCTATCAGACGTTCCTTTGTCAAAAAGACTTAGGAATTTCTTTATTCTGACATTTTTCAAGTTTTTACTTTACCAGGTGTAGTTTTCGATGTTGTTAACTGTCACCAAATTGTTACATCAGACCTTAATGGCAATTAAGTTTTTAATTATGTAATGAATTATTCTTTATGAAATTATTAGAGGGCAATATCATTGTCTTTCATTAGTTTTTTTGTATTGACATCAAACTGTAAATATCTTCAAATTTAACAACTTGGAGCTTTTAAGCTTAACCAGTCCACTAATGTAATGATGTTACTTGCTTACTGAAAGAAACAGATTTTCCATGCTCCCAGCCATTAGAATAATCCAGATAGATTGACTTAAACACTGCATGATAAAAATAGGAAAATCAGAGACAGTAGTACCACCAGAAGTACACCCTGTTCTTCTGGAAAATGGGACTGTGAAACCATTGAAACTGACCAAGAAATTTTCAAGTGTTATGTCTAAACCCAATGTTTAAATCCACCAAGGTTACAAACAAGAAATGTTACCTTAAAGGTAACTGCAGAATCCTGGGACATCAGTAGCCAGCCCTACCTTAGGAAGAAATCTAAAGATGATTGTGGATATTATCTTGTGACACACCTTGGCTTTTTACAGACAGTCAAACTTACCTCTTCTGTTGCCTCCAATGCACTACTCTGTTTGCACTACTTGTTATACAAAAAAGATAACCCGGCGTAAGAAAACTTGTTAATTATGAAACCCACAAAGAAGCTCTTGAAAACTTCACAAGTGCAGTCAAAATGCTGCTATTGTTTATTCCACCAGCTCTAAATAACCTCAACTGGGTAACCAGTTCCTGAACAACTCATCTCCAAATTGCCAGCTTTTCCAGTTAAACATGCAATTCTTCACAGAGCAGTATGATATGTGCCAGCTATAAAAAAGCATCTTGGATGAATGAAGGGAAAAGGGTATGCTGAATTGCTAACAAAAGAGTAAGAAGGAGAAAATGCAAACATGTAGGGATTATCACCTACTCTGTCAGAATGCCATCAGCAGTGTCCCGTCCCTCAGGGGTGTCCCAGAACACTCTGGCTGTCAACTTGTTGGGCTCCGCGGTTTTCTCCTTCACGCTCGGGCACTGGATCCTCGGAGGTTCAGTATCTGTTGAAATCAATGTCACAGAAAAGGAAACTGGAGCATCTGCAAGAGCTGTGCATTTTCTTTAGAGCTCCTTCCCTGCCGTCAGGGTAACCCAGGACCACCTCAGCCCTGGATTCATTCCAGCCAAGGCACATGGAGCCTCTACTTCTCACCTTGTCTTGGGTTGCAATGCAAGATGTATTCTATTCCCATCTGTTGAAACTGGCTGGGGAGGTGTTTTTTTTACTCTCAAAACTCTGGAAGGGAGGGGCAGGTGTCTTGTGTTAAACCTGGTGGGGCAGTGTTCTTATCTCTTCCACAACCCATCCTCCCTCCAGGGGGATATCTGCTGTTCATGGGCCATTGAGGCTCACTGCATGACTGAAAACATTATATCATCCTATTGTGAGATGCTCCACCCAATGAGAGGAGCCAAGGACTCCTACCTGGATAAAACCTGAGGGTCAGAACACCAGAGCAGCCTGTTTCCACTGGATTCCCAGAGGAAGACTGGACCCATCTCATCACCACTGGACCTTCAGAGGAAAACTACACCCTTCTACAGGATCATCTCTGCTCCAACAGAACCACGTCTGTCACTCCAGGAGGACTTGACTGGACTGCGACCAACACCCTGACCAACAGGGTGTCAGGTCATATTCTGACTCTGACTCGTATTTTTTTGTTTGTTTGCTTTTTTGGTACTACTACATTTTTATTATTAATATTCCTAGTTAGGAACAGTTATTCCTATTCCCATTTCTTTGTCTGAAAGCCCCTTAATTTCAAAATTATAATAATTTGGAGGGAAGATTATAATAATCTCCATTTCAAGGGAAGCTCTGGCTTTCCCTGGCAGACACCTGTCTTTCCAAACCAAGACACACTTTTTTGTAAGAAGAGCTGACAATGATCAGCCCTCTGCAATGCAAAAACCCAACTAAAAGTAGTTACTGTAAATTTCTGTGCATAGCTCAGTTAAAAAGCAATGGACAAATGGATGGCTTTGAACTCCAAGGAGGGATGTCCAAGATCACACTCAAGGAGCCTGGATGTTCTGTTTATCTGCATTCTTTTCTTTATCCATCTGTGCAGTAGTTAATGTGATTATAAGAGCATTTTTAAAGCACACTTGACATCAGTCTGTCTCTGCATGGTAACTTTGCATGTCACTCTATATCTATAAAATAACATGCTGGTTATTTTTCCTGCAGTAATGGCAAAACGAGAAACAACAGAAGACTGGCACAATTACCATTTTGTGGAGAATCAATGCTGCATTTGATTTTTTCCTAGTAACTCTTATAATAATGTCTAACATCAGTAGCCAGCACTACTAGGACAAGCATCCTATTAATACAGCCTCAGGATGTGACAAAAGGATGACTTAGCTTGGTGACAGCCATTTACCACAACCTCTGTTATACAATCAGCAGGAAAAGGCAATCTTTCCAGAAGAAAAGACAGTGACATTTTTCAATCTTCTAGAGGAAAGTATCTATTTCAAGACATGTTACAGTGCATTAAAGATATAATGGAAATATTATTCAAGTGAGTATTGGCATTTTTAGCTAACTGATAACTAAACCCAGCTGTACATTGATTTTTCTTTTAATCAAAATTATTTCAGCAACATGAGGGGTATCCTTCCTCTCACAGGGTGGGGACAGGAGACAGTCTGCTTTGTTAGGATAGAATACTTACTAACTATAAGGACTTCTGTAAGTCACTGCTAGAACATATCTAATTTAAAAAAACTGTATATTTTCCCCCCCCTTTTAATGAATATATGTTTGACTACTGAAAAGCCTTATGCCTTTCCTACATGGATCTTCACTGCTGCACTGAGAAGCCCACATAATTGAGTGCAAAAATTCTACACAGTGCAACTGCAGTATAAAAGGGTAGAGGAAACCCCTTGTTTTCAAGAGCATTTTAAGTTCAGGTCTGAAGTCATTTTAGCCATTCTCAATGTCAAAAGCTGTGGAATCCCGAGGACACTGCCATGACATGAAGTTTACCAGCCCATCCCTCCGATCACAAGTAGCATCCCTACTGTGCACAGTGCAACTAATTGTTTGTATATCAAAGTTAAGAAATTAAGCAGCCTTTTTGCCTTTGTATTTCATTGCACCCCTCAATTTCACTCCTCAGCTGAAAGTGAGCTGTTCAGCCACTATCCTGCTGGCCACTGTGTAGGCTACAGTTCTGTTAACTTGTAAATTACACTAAGGAACAAGTGTCCAATTGCAAACGTCATTATACTGTTAGAATTGTGTCTGGTCACAAAAAAATCTCTATCCTGCCTGTCAAGAGGTCAAAATATAGCCTTACTAAACAGGCTGCTAACAGCAGATCTCATCATTTGCATATAGGAACTGTGCACATACAAGATTTGAAGGGATCTTCACCAAACTATGCGGTATTACCACAACTTAAATCTTAATATCACTTTTATTGGGTTACTTGGGACTTGTAATCTTAGGCAACAATTGCGACTTGAAACCCTATGCAACAACTACTCTGCATTTTTGGAATTAAAAAGAAGTGTTAGTGCTAACTTAGCCTCTTTGCTGCTTAAGGCACTTGCTTACTTTACACTGCAAGACAGCATCCTTTGTAATAAGCACACCATCTCTGCAAGCAGATGAGCTTCTGAAAGCTCAGGAAATACAGAGGATTGTATTTTATCATTTCCAAACTTAAAAGGTTTGTTTTTCTTCCTCTGTCCACACCACTGAGAAGGAGAAAGCTTGGTTTTGCATATAAAACAAAGAGACACCACAAACAGTCTAGACCTAAGCAGCTCATTTCTACATTTGTACAACAGCAAGTAACAGGAAACCTGAAAAACATTTTATGAACATCAGGCCACAGTGGAGAGGCACCACAGCCATTTGCCAACCTAGACTGAGCCACAGGCGTTCTGAGGAAAACCAAATTATCATACACACAAAACACAAAGCACAAACACATTACCACCCACATGCTTTAAATTACTGCTAGCCATTTCAGATGGCCAAAAAATACTTTCCTTTGTGGGTGGCTGCTGAAGCTTTTATCAGAGGCTTCCCAGAAACAGGGGCAGCAGGCTGAGACTTCACTATGTGCTGAAATTTCATTAGTAGTCAGGAAAGTTAAATCTCAGTATTTGTTTATCTCGCTTCTGATTTATGTATATAGAAATACCTCCTCCAGTCGAGGTTCCCAGGAGACCACTGACTATGTAATGAAAATTGTTGGCATAACTAGAGTGAACTAAACTGAAATTTAAATTAGCTCACTGCAACCATGCTGGTAACTACAATCCATTTGCTTTCTCTAGATATATTTGAAGACCAGGATCCCAAGGAAGAAAAACAGTTCAGACAACAGGTTTACTTTCAAACCTGTTTTTAATCATTAAGCAGAAGAGAGCATGATAGTCTGCAGCACAGAGAACATGCTGGAAGAGCAGCACAGTCATCACAGGCTCCCAAGGAGTCACTCAGGAATCACCAAAGGCTATACAAGCATTGTAAAGTGCTGCCCATTTACACCAGACTCATCCCTGTTAAAAGTGGTAATGCTTGGATAATTTGGATTGAAAGTACTGAGTGACAGAACCTCGCACCCCTGGAAAACTGTTCTCTGCTTCCTTAAGAGGGACAGCTGCTTTTTCTCCCCATGAACTGGACAAAAAAGGCCTTTTGGAATTTATGTGTGCAGGACTTGAGCACTGACAGGTGCCTCAGGATGCAGACCAAACATCCCACTCACCAACACAGGCCGCGGGCCGGCCGCTCCAGGCTTTGCTGTCCATGCAGGTGACGATGCGGTCCCCCTTCAGCTGGTACCCCGGGGAGCAGTAGTACTCACACCTCGAGCCAAAGTAGGCACCATCCAAACACTTGAAGCCCCCGTTGGTCGGCATGGACAGGGTGGGGCAACGCTTTTCTGGAAAAGGAAACAAAGACACAGATGGAAAACAACAAGCGGGAGAAAGACGTCTTCCAGGTGAGGTTTTTCAACACTGTTCTCATGAGCTGCATTTCAAATTAAACTCTACATAAGCATTAGTGGCCTGATACAATATTTATATGAGAAAAGGGATGACAAGTACCTATTCCTCTTTTCTCAGAAAATGTTTTACTGTAAGAGCCCATTTAGACACCTGGTACAAATTGTGTCAGCTTAGAAAGTCTAAGATGGGCAATATTTTAAAACAGCTTTATGGATCTGTCATAAAACTATTCCCACAAACCAAAATCTCGCATTGATAAAATATTCCCTATCTGCCATGAGTGTTTGTACCACTGAGATGCTTATCATGTCATGTACCCCTGTGAGATCCTCAATCTACATATCCAAGCATACTGCCAACCCTTAAAATAAAAAAAACCCCAAACAAACCGAAGATCAGTTTCAATGGCAAATAAGAATTTATTGTCTGAACATAGAGCACAAGTGTCCACACCATGTAAGATGTGCCCAAAGTATGTATTCTATCACCATCTTCATGAGCTGTTGAAACCATGTGGGGCAGTGTTTCCCTCTTCTGTTAATGGGCCCATCAATGCCTTGCTGCATTGTCAGTGGTTTTTTGTACTATTGCATTTATTTTATTTTACTTCTTTTCCTCTTATTAAATTGTGTTTCTGACTTGGAGTCTCTCATTGGTTTTGCTTTCAAACCAGCACAAATCACACACAGAGAGATTTTGCAACCACTTACGTTTGCACAGCACCTTCCCAGACCAACGTTTGCTTGACTGACAAATTAGCTGGTGAGGGCCATGCAGTTCGTAGCCTTTTTGACAACGAATATCACATCTTGTGCCCAACACATTCTTGTAATATTCCCCTTGAGGTGTCCTGCAGTTTGCATAACCATGTTTCACTTTAATGGGGGAGCACCATGGTGTTTCTGCCACAGAGAAAAAAAAATCCCCACACAAAGCAATTAGAAAAATGTAGAAGTTCAGACACAAATATAACATCACTATACATCAAGGTCACAGAGAAGAAATGGAAAAAACCCTCTTATTTAAAAAGCCACCAATCTTTAAAGGGGAGAACACTGGAGAGGTGCACTTACACGAGGAAATCAGCCCTTTAAAGACTGGAAGCTCTTATTTTTAATGACAAACATTAAAGATTGTAGCCATTATGTTGGAGGGGTTGGGAGGGCAGGTGGGGTTTTACAATGCTTTTTGTCCATGGATTAAGCATGCCACCATGTGGGCAGTTTGATGACAACTGGGCCATTTTTCTCTCTTGTTTTTAAGCAGACACAATCTAACTGCTCTTTGATAAGAGAAGGTAGCATTAGGAACATTTTGGTCTAGCTGCAGTTGTCAGCTTTCCATATTTAGCTCATTAAAAAAAAAAAAGTTCTGCTTCCATAATAATCTGTGCCTTGCAAAACTCAGTGATGGTTCAAGCTCTCCCACAATTAGAAGATACCACTAACATAAATCACATTGCCAATATGTCACGTTGAACCTACTCAAACTGCACCTTTATTAACTGGCCAGGACTACGCTGCAAAATGTTCAGGATATGGGTACCACCACCTTGTGAGGATTTACCACCACACTGTGGTGCTGATGAAAACAGTATCAAGCAGAGACTTCCCTTCCCAGCCAAAGTTTTGTATTCTTTGTTCAGTTTTGACAACAGGGTGCACCAAAAAAACGGGCAGCTCCTTGCTAGGAGTTTCCTACACAAGCAGTGACTAAGCCTGCCCCTTTCTCAGATCCAAGACTTAAAAAGCATGCATTGGGAGAGAGGGAGGAAGGGAGGGATGGCAAAGCAAAAAGGGAAAGATGACAAATCCTGAAATCCTGTGAGACAATGTGACATGAGGGAAGGGCATGAAAAAGCATTTGAATTTTGCAAGAAAGATAGAAAAAAAACTCTAAACAAACAAAACATATGAGTTTTAGCCTTCATACTTACAAAGTCACAAATAACATTAAGAAAATTTCTAGATCATGCTTGGCAGATGTTCACTTCTAGCTCAGTTTCCACAGTTATTAAGTACATATTCCTATACTAGTTGGATCAGCTCCACACAAAAATAAGCAACAATCAATACAGCATTTCTCATACATGGGATATTTATATTCAGTGTGCTACGTCTCTAGGACATATTTATACTTTCCCAATGGAAACTACAATTTACATCTGTATTTTGCAGTGCTGGTCCTGAGTAAACACAAATAGCATCTGCAGACTAAAATTAGAGACTAATTAGCAATCTTTTGCCTAGAACAAGAGCACATTTTCTTTAGACCAGTCAATTTCTGAAGCAGTTGTGCCGTGATATGCTTCTTTTTGTCTTTCACCAATACAAGTAAAAACCCTTTAGAAAGATGTGTAGGTGAAATTATTCCCCGTGTCACCAAATACACAGTACCTGAGGCACAGGACACAAGCAGGCCAGTCTAACAGCACTCCTCAGGTTAAGGGCAGACTACAGTTCAGCTTTCTGGCTCAACCACACAATCATCCCAGCTGTTTCTTCCCACCTATAAGCCTGTTTTCTGAATGTCAAATACATCCTCTGCTATTTACCTTACAATTATGCAAAGTGCTTTGGTGGACAGTGGGTTTTGGTTTGGGGGTTTGATTTTTTTTTAGAGCTATTTCCTGTCCTTCATCCTAATCTCTATCCCACAGCTCCCAAAACACAATTTAAAAAATCCCCACATCCACTGACTTGGGCTGTTTTGTTGAGGGCCTGTTTCACAGTGGCTCCCATTTTTCATGCTTGTGCTCCAAATTAGAACTGAGACAACAGATGAGGAGTGTGAGCTAATGGGAACAGAAATCAGCTGCTGAAAAAATGAGTGATGCCAACACGCAGCTCTGCCTCCTTAACTGCTATCCCAGGGCTGCTGGTGCAGTCTCAGGCAACATCTCCGACCACTCTGGGGGAAGCCACACATCTTGGATTCACAGCCTCTGTTTCATTCACCTCCTGCAGAAATCCTCCTACTCCTGAGCTTTCCCATAATCTCCACGTCAGTGGTCTCATGCCCAAACTCTCCAGCTTTTCTGTCCCACTTGCTCTTTCCATGCTGAGACCTTAAACTTCCATTTATTTACACACCCAAGCTTGTCCTTAACTAAGAACTAGGCCTCGGTTTTTCTACAGAACAGCTTAAACCTGAAATTACTAAGACAACACTGTCTGCAAGGGCAGGACTGGGTGGATGAAAATTCATTTGGGCTGAGCTTTCAGCCCAGCCAGTTATGTAACCCTTCAGCAAATCAGTTCAAGACATTTATGCCTTGGGTTTTCCACATTTATAAACTCCAAATGCACATCGCTGACTTCCTTTGTAAAGGGTGTTAAGACAAATATGCTTTGCAACATGATCAAGAGGCTAATAAAAATAAAATAAAGTGGGCAAAGAAACTGTTTCAGGTATTGTAAATTGCCTGAGTTTTTCTGCAAATTTTTGTGGTTTTACAAACACACTTAACAGCTACCCACATATATATATATATAAAGGTAGCTAACAGCTAAAACATGCAGTTTAATGCACAAACACAATACTGAAAAAGTAAAAGCCTTTCCTGTAGTGTCATTGCAGCTACAGTGGTTTACAGAGAGAAACAAAGCAAGCTCCTAGACAGGGGCAAAATGCATCTTACACTGGACCAAATGGTTCTGCCAGAAAGAAAAACAAAAGCAACCATGCTTATGGATGTAATAACTTGAAGCTCTTAGAAGGAACTTCTGTTTGATTTAAAACATTATAATGCTTACTCTACAACTGATTGTGATTAGAAAGATGTGGGTGAGGCAGGGTTTACAAGCCATTTACAAATACTGGGGGGTTAGACCAAGTGATACTGCAGGAGAAAATCCAGCTAACTTGAAAAGCACATCAAACAATACAACAAAGTTTTAGATCAAAGTTAGTTTATTGTTAAGTGAAGGCAAATATTGGTTTTCAAAGGCTAAGCAGCTACATAGAGCACTTATGGAATATTATGTTTGTGTGAGGCCCTAAGGGGTTACACAAGCTGCTCCCTGCCTCAAGGCTTTGGGGATTATAAAAGCTTAGAGGTTTCCCAGACACCTTCTATGGAACTTCACCATCTTTACCAGATTCTGTTCACCCAACTGAAATTCGAATTTTTAGGTACCAGGACCTATATACTGTTTTTTAGTTTGATAGAATGTTTGCACCTCAGCAGAAAAAAAAAACCTTAAAAGTCCCTCAGCAATACAATAGCCCTAATTTTCACTCAGTGATAAAGCATTCTAGAGACTCAATCCTGTGTTTGAAACCACTGGAAAACAGGCAGCAAACAGAAATGTCTGAAGCCCCAATGTCATGTTTGGAGCTATGGATACTGCCTGATCATTACAGTATCTGAGAAAACATAGCAGGAATGAGGATCATCAGAGCAGTGGCACTGGAGCTGTGAGGAATCCAGAACTATATTCAGGAAACCTTTCCTCATGAAATATGATCAGAAATGCCAAGTGGCAGGAAGGAAAGCACCTTCTAGAGCATCATCCCCATCAGCCCCTTGGTCCTGTTTAAACACCAGCCTCATCTGAGCCCTTCCTTCACAAACAGCACTCAAAGTGACCAGCTGTACTGCTGCTTGCTGCTACACCAGCCAACAGAGCTGATGGTTCACCAGGGAGGAAGGGAAAAACTCCTTAAAAATGCTGTAGGCACAGAAAATCTTGGCCATGTTTCTCTGGAAAGCTGAGCAAGTGGGAAAACATCCAGATGAAGACAAAAGGGTTTGGTAGGAGGCTGATTTTCACCCCTCCCAGTAAACTGCAATGTTTTGTTTGCAGATGTCAAAGAGGATGAATCTGTGTGCTTGCTTGCACATGTGTAGAAAGAAAAAAACAATGCAGCTTACATATGTGAACATTAATTATGAAAATCCATTCTGTTCCTGTTATTGGTAAGTTTTATTTGCTAAGAAATGGGCCACACCCAAAATGCTGGACTGCACATCTGAGAAGTTCTGAAGATTGCTACACAGCCCGTTTTTCCTTGCTTTGTCTTTCTCCATCCCCTTCCCCCCAAAACCAACATAAAGAAGTATGCTAATGAAGAATCAGCCTTTTCTGTTCCAATGATTTATACTCTTAGTTTCACATTGTCTGTTCCTCAACACTTGGCAGTAGTGCTTCCAAACTTGGGGCAGTTTTTAATATCTGTGTGAAAGAGTCATTATATTTCACTTACCCTGGTGACATTTTGGCTGACATGAGTATAATCCATTTTGGATCACCATACAAATGGAATTTATACGGAATCCACATTTTAACTACTTGCCTGCCCTGCCATGAATTGGCATTGATTTATCTTCATGATCTCTGAGTTCTTTTTCTATGTGTCTGCAGAGGATCACATGTTAAAAGGCAAAGAAAAATGACTTAACCTAAATAAAGCTTTAGAGAATTATCTGCGCATGTCTGAAACCAAATTTTCATACTTGAGTATTTTACTGGGAGGAGGATGAGACATTTATGAAAACAGCAACACAGCTATAAAAGCTGTGCTTTCCCCTTGGCTGTTCATAAATGTCTGAATTATTTTGACTTACCTCTCATATGGCCCACTGATTCTTTGTAGAGAATCAATAATGTACAACAAGACACCAATGACCAGTATTTTCAAATAATCAAAATGATTACAACAATAGTATGTCCATAGATTAATTTACTAAAAAGAAACAGTTACGATTTAAGTGACAAAGGAAATGCTATGTTTCTTTAATGTCTAGGCTTCTGATGGATTTTGGCAGAGGAGAGTGATATTAAGACAAAAGCAGACTTTTTAGAAAATGGACACAGCAAATGGAAGATTTACTGGTTGTGGTAAAAAACTTCTCACTCCTGTTGATGGTAAAGTCTTCCAGAATAGGGAAGAAAACCTGAATTTGCTTCATAAACATGCCGGTCTGTTCACTCATCCAGCTACATAATTTGGTTTTGGAATGCACACATGCATTTGTTAAACACACTTCACTTGGCAGGTTAACCTGAAATGCAAGCAATTTTATGGAAAGAAGAAAGTAATGAAAATCAAGTTCTCTTGCATGTACTTCCATACATTACCATCAGTAAGCCCAGGTTTTGAGTCAGCTTATCATTGATGGTTTTGTTAGCATGTATGGATAAGAAAGAGAAGCTCTTCCTGATTTTCATAATTCAACAACCTGATCTCCCAGGAGCAAAGGCAATGTAAAAGTTACTTACTCAGGTGCATGAAAGAGCTGTGATCAATATTTGGTCTAATTTCCATTGTTAAAAACAGCAGAAATTAAATCTTGATCTAAATATCCATGAGAAGAAACATGGAGCTGGATCACCAAGATTGTATAATCCATGAAAAGAAAAAAGAATGAAGCTTTCTGTCAGCAAGCAGTTGATCCTCTTTAGCACATAAGCAAAGCATTCACCTTTGTATCTACTGCGTGCATAAACATCCTCATCATCTTCAAGGGGTGAATATCCCGACCCTACAATACAAAATAAGAGAAAAAAAAACTGCAGCAAGAAAGGAAATATAATTTAAAAATAAAAGAAAGCTTTGAGAAAAGACATGCAAGATTAGGATGCAATAATCTATGTAATGTCATCAGCATGGGCTTCTCTGAAGCTCAGTCATAGCAGATCACTTTATAGTGAATTTGGAAAGAACAAATTGATTTGATAATCAAGTGAAATAGTAAATTTCTCTCAGTGCTCCTAGAGCCATGTTGTACAATGTTAAGTGGCACATGCCAAGTCACAGCTCCTCTGTCATGGGGAGACCACCTAGCATGTAGGTGATCTACTGAGCAGAGAGAGCAGACCAGGTACAGGTGAAGGGCGTCATCAGAGGTTTCACTATAAAGTGGTTCCGTAGTGTCAATGGCTGTTAACAGCCATCAGGCCAAACAGCAAAAGTAAAATGTAAATAACTCAAGTACAACCATCCTTAATGACCTGTCAGATCCTCACACCAAGAAGGAGACATTGAGGTACATGACCTGCAAACATAAGTTACACTCAAATCAAAAACACGGTTTGGCTTCAAGCATTCTTCTGGTGTTGTTCAAATAAAGAGACAAAGTTCCATACTCTTAAAACCTTGTGCAATGGCTGAAATAAAGGTAAAGGTAGAAGCTGCTTAAAATAAGCTACCTTAAAATAAAGGTAGAAGCTGCTTTCTAAAAACCAGAAACCAGCTGGAGCACTACTACTCAAATAATCCAGAAATAAAACAAAGCAGTTGGCAAGAAAGCCTTTAAAATTCCCTAAACAACACTTACCTAAATTAGCAACTTCAGAGTATGAAGTCTAGTCTAAATTCTAGCTAAATCTTTTCTACAAAGACGGGTTCATACCAATTCCCCCTCTGAAACATCCTTTTAAAAACCTTGCATGCAATAGGCAGGTACTCAGGGGCCACAGGAGCTTCTCACATGGCATCTCAATTTCCAGCATTTAGAGTTATTTCATCACCATTTGCTGACGTCTGAGACTATGGTCTGTACAAGCTGCTGCTTAAAGTTAGATAAAATTATTTAATTCAGGCACCTCAACAAGCTACTGATTCCATGTGCAAAGCATACAACTGTTCAGTAGAAATCACACCCAAGAGTTTCGTTTCTGTCAACAGAAAGAAATCCATTCTTATCTAATCTTATTAATTAATCCATTCTCCATTTCTTATTAAAAAACAAACAAACAAATATCTGCCCAGAAAATGGTAAGAAACTTGATTTCTTACTCTACCAGACTCAAGAAAACCCAGCCCATATATCTGCAGCTGCTCCATGGGAGCATCTTCCCCAGCACTGGATCACTAGGAATCTCTCTACCAGTTTGAGCTGGGACCTGAAGAAGTAAATTTCCAAACAACTTCTCTTCTGAAATGGAGAGATTTATACACAATGAAGTCTTTTTATCTCTTAGAATAATTTCTCTGGATTTTTTATATTTATTTTTGAGGTTCAATTTTGATACCTAAACACTGACATCTGAGAGACTTCTGAACATAAAACCAAAATTTTTTGCACATGAAATCTGACTGCATAGCAAAAATAGCAAGCTGTGATCCCTGAGGGCTTCAGGAAGACCTTGATATGTAAATGAATACCTCTATAAGCATCAATTTTTCTGCCAGAAATTGGAAGTCTTAGCTAATTACTTACTTTGAGGGTTATAAAACTGTTACCTCAGTGTTATCACTAATAATTGTCCAAATTTTAGTGTGCAGTGACTTTAGCATTTAAAATTAGTAAACCTTAGAATTACGTGAGCTCTTAAGATCTTTGGCTTTTGTCTTATGTTTCTTAGACAAGAAACAATTAAGTGCTATTGAAAGTTTTCTATGAAAAACTGGCCTTAAAGAGTTATTCACTACTTTTGCCCTGAAACCAGCTCTCTTGATGGAGTTTGACATCTCCCACTTCCAGTTCATTTTCTACCTGAAAATGAGAAGCCAGTCCGGTCTCTTTCCTAACAATCAGTGTTTTCTTAATAATCACAACAAGCTTGGATTGAGGAGCCCTGGGAGAGATGTTGTTCATCTCCATTTTCTCAGCCACAAATCAAAGTGTTTCTGCTTCACACACATTCAAAAGTGGCTACCAAGCCACATACGGACAAAGCATTGTTCTGTGTTGGAAGTGCTAAAATTATCACAGTCCAGGGTATATATGGACTGTGTGTTGACTTTGTTTTGGCAGATGTCAAGCAAAACACATGAAATAACACTTTCACTTTAAGATTAATCTATGGATTTACACAATTCTGTTTAAGTCAGGAAAAAAAAGATTTCTTCATTCACAAAATAAAATTCTGTCCCAATTGCAAAGGTTCACTTGTACAGGTCTGATGGCAAGATCAGGGCACAAGAACACAGTACCAAGCCAGGCACTGCACACACATGAACAGAACTTCACATGCTATTGTGCTATAAATCCTTTGTAACAGAGGAAAAGAAGGAATGTGGCACATAAGAGGCAGAAGAGGTATGTACACTTGCTTTCCCAGGACTGACATAAGAACTATTTACCTCTTTGAATTTAATTTAAAGTAAGCTATAGACAACAACAGGTTTACTATACGCTGTAGCACATTAAACCAACCTAAAACTTTTCAGTTTACTGCTCTGAAACAGGACAAGTTCTGGAACACAAGTCCTATAAGGGATTGCTGAGGGAGCTGGGGTTGTTAAGCCTGGGGAAAAGGAGGCTCATCACTCTCCAAGTCCCTGAGAAGAGGCTGTAGCCAGATGGGGTGTGTCTCTTCTCCCAGGTAATAACCAGCAGGATGAGAGAAACAGCCTCAGGCTGGGCCAGGGGAAGTTTAAAATAGCTATTAGGAAAAATTTATACACTGAAAGGGTCAAAAGCATTGGAACGGGCTGCCCAGGGAAATAGTTGAGTCATTATCCCTGCAGGTATTTAAAAGATACCAATGTGGCACTTAGAGACATGGTTTAGTGGAGTATTAAAAAGAGACATTATAGAAAATAATTTTACAACAGTCTTTTTTTGGGGTATAAGCCCACATCTTCAGCTTCTGTAAACTGACCTTACCTCAAACACCACTTGAAGAAAGTGTGTCAGGACGCAGAGCTGGAAACTCATCACTTTGTCTACCTTAATATACTTTTTATGCTGCTAAACTAATGGATAAATTGGCTTCTAGTATTCCTGATAAGAACTTTATAAGGTTCTCTCCTGATAAGAAGGGAGATTCTGAGAAAGCATGGCCTTGTGCCGCTGCCAAGTCCTGGGCAAGGAAAACCGCGGTGGGGTTTCCCCACTGCTTTCGTGGGGAAAGCAGAGCTCGATGCTGTCATTTCTACACTAGAACTCAAAGCAGCGGCCCCAGCCCGGCCCCGCTCCCCGGCCCGGCCCCGGCCCCGCCGCCCCTTCCTCCCCTTCCTCACCCTCGTACTCCAGGCTGGCCCGGGCGCCCAGGGCCAGCAGCGCGGCCAGGTGCAGCCAGCAGCTCCTCATGCTCCACACGGCGGCTCTGCCCGGCCCGGGGCAGGAGGAGGAGGAGTGGGACAGGGACATTCTCCGAGCGGCTCCCGGGCGCCGCCGGAGTCTCCTCCTCCCCCGCCCGGCCCCGCCTCGCCTCCCCGGGAAGGCGCTCGGCCGTTTGGAATCAGCTGGGGCTGCGGAGTCGCCTGTGCCGTGTGTTGTCCTCACTGTGGGGCTCCTGCTGCCCGCTGCCCTCCGCCGTGGCGTCCGGGAATCGCCCGGTGGTGCCTGGCCCTGGTGCGGGGTCCCCGCTTGGTCCGTGAGCCCGGCCCTGCCGCGCCGGCCCTACCTCAGCCAGGGCACCCAGCGGGCCGGGACAGCGTGTCTGTCCAGATGTCTTCCCATAGGATCACAGAATCAACTAGGTTGGAGAAGACATCTGAGATCATCGAGTCTAACCTATGACCACCATGTCAACTATAACATGACACGGAGTGCCATGTCAGTCTTTCCTTAACAGGGAGAGTGACTCCCCCACCTCCCTTGGACTGCCCTCCGGTGTGTCATCACCCTTTCTGTGGAAAAAAAAAAAATTCTTCCTCATGTTCCTGCCCTGGTGCACCTTAAGACCACGTCCTCTCATTGCCTGGTGGAAGAGACCAACCCTCATTTTGCTACGCCCTCCTTTCAGGGAATTGTGGAGAGCAATAAGGTGCCCACTGAGCCCCTTTATTCCAGGCTAAATCCAGCTCCCTCAGCCTCTCCTCACAGGACTTGTGCTCCAGACCCTTGCCAGCTCAATGCCCCTTCTCTGGAAATGCTCCAGCCCCTCCATGTCCTTCCTGAATTAAAGGGTCCAGAACTGGACACAGCACTGTGTGGCCTCACCAGTGCCCAGCACAGGGGGACAGTCACTGTCCTGATCCTGCTGCCACACTGTTGCTGATGCAGGCCAGGTGCCACCGGCCTCCTTGGCCCCCTGGGCACACCTGAGTTCATGTTCAGCCACTGCTGACCAGCACCTCCAGATCCTTTTCCTCCAGCCACCTTTCCAGCCACTCTGCCCCTAGCCTATACTGCAAAGATCACCACATTTCCGAATTTTTTAATGCCGCTGGGAAATGGAGAACAGCAAAAAACCCTAAAAATACAGCAATAATAATAGCCAATTTCAGCTGCATGGCAGTTTTCATAGAATAACAAAAAAGAAGACAGAAAAGGAAAAACAAAAAAAGCAAAAGCCACCTCAAAACTATAATGACACTGTGTCTTGATCACACAGAAACAATGTGGAGGATGAGTTCCTCCAAAGATGGGGGCATGTGAGCAATCCAGCCTATGTGAAAGGATAGGCCTGTAACCATTTCAAGGAGAAGATGATGCAGAAAGTCACGTATAAAGAAGAACAAAGGATGATAAACAACTTCAGAAATGTGGGAATTGGAAGAAAGCCAGAAAAAATGATATACATAATTTTGCTATGTATGTAAGAAGAATTAACCAACAGGGATTAAAAGGCTAATGCGTGCTTTTAGGGGTAACCAATTGTAAAGCAGCATGTAACGCGTGATTAAGGCTAAGAATTGGATAAAAGAAGCTGGAAAATCTATTAAAACAGCCTACTTCAATCATATTGATCTTGGAGTAGTGTCCCTTTTTCTTTTCGCCACTGCTGACCAGCACCTCCAGATCCTTTTCCTCCAGCCACCTTTCCAGCCGCTCTGCCCCTAGCCTATACTGCAAAGATCACCACATTTCTGAATTTTTTAATGCTGCTGGGAAATGGAGAACAGCAAAAAACCCTAAAAATACAGCAATAATAATAGCCAATTTCAGTTGCATGGCAGTTCTCATAGAATAACAAAAAGAAGAGAGCAAAACAAAAAACAAAAAAGCAAAAGCCACCTCAAAACTATAATGACACTGTCTTGATCACACAGAAACAACATGAATTAAATGAATTTAGGCGGATTCTGTCGTCTGTGGGCACTGGCTACCCTTGATACTGGGAGGAAGGAGAAAGCTCCTCTCACATTTAACCTATCCTTCTAATCAGACAAAAAGTGCTTGGAATTCCTCCCATTTTCAAAAAGTTCATCAGTTTAAGCATGTGTAAAAAGAGAATGACCAGTTTCCACCACAAAGTCTGCAACATCTGGATTTAGTTCTTCCAGTGTTTTGCCTCAGAGTTTTACATTCCACAGTACCTGAAGGCATATCAAATATGTGCCATACCAAATATGTGAATTTAAAACCTTAGCTCTACTGCAGCAAACTGAAGAGCTGCTTCAAGTATGGCAGGGCTAAGGGTCATTCTAAGACCTCCAAAGTCTGGAAGAAGCACATGATAGGGCAGAAAAGGCACAAAATGGTCACAATGTTCACATTTTGTGCGTAAAAATACTTGCACTCATTTTTATGATGGTACTAAAAATGGAAAGCTGGGTTTTTCATCTTGTTCTTTACTGGCTGAACATTACACCCCAGAGGTCTGCAAAGTTCATGTTTAAAAATAATTTGCTTTGGTGGGACCTCAGTATTTGTTTAAAAACTGCCTGCACATTTGTTGCATCTGGTCTGCAAAGCTTAATAAATATATATTTGTTTTGTTCTAGAAATCCTACAATTATAGAATGGTTTGGATTGGAATGGACCTTAAAGCACTGAAACACAACTATTTTGTATTCAGCAACAGTTGTGCTCAACTGAGAAGCAGAGGATATCAAGAAAATCATGGCATATTCCTGAATGCCAACCAAATTAATAATCCTATGTGCAGTTTATTAGCCCAAATGATAAACTTCCAGAGATCTTTAGGCATTTCCCTGCTCATATATATGGAAATACACAGGTGTACAGCACAGATTTGAGTTTCCACGCACAGCCACAAGCTGCAGTCAACTGTTATGCTTCTATTCCTTGCAGGTGTGTACAGTCTTTCAGGCACAGAAAGTAATCCTACACCAAGAAGATCCCCTCAGGGCTGTACACAGATTAATTCACTGTGTCCCAGTATTGATTAAGATGCAAACACCGTGTTTTACCACACAGGTTTTAACTTGCTTCAAGAGTGATGCCTCATACAAGATCCCATCAAAGAACAGCTCTTTCAAAGTCACTATCAAAGCACAACTGCAATGCAGAACAGAAAACGTCACAATTGTCAAGCTCAAAAGAGGTCAGAGATGTGTGAAGTTTGCATGCCAGCAGTAGCTTTGTGAAGTAAAACCACCCAATTACACAGAAATCATGAATCGGATTAGGAAAATGCAGGCATGGGTTCATTTCCCAAAAGATAATCTCTTTCCTCCTCCCTTGCCATCTGTGACCCAAAGTGCCTATGAAGAAACACTGCAGCTGACACCAAGCCATGAAGGTGTTTCCAAATAGATTAATTACACGTTGAGAGAGCTATTGCTTTGTATAGAAGGCAGCTAACAAAATAAAACTTGTTTGATATGTTTTGGCAAATACTGTGCAACAAAAAAAGCACTACTCCTGGCTCAAAGAGGTTCCTTCACTTCAATGAAGTCCAATATCCAAAAGCAAGTGGCCATGCCCATGCAGTTTACTCTCAGAAAACTCAGTGGTGGGACAGAAACTGCATGGATTCAGAAGTTAGTGCTAGTCCAGAAAAGCTCTGTAAAATACAACTGAACTCTGCTTCCTTTTATGGACAGACATAGATAGCTTAGATACAGCAAAACCAAAGCAAAACACTTTCCACCACTGATTTTGGTTTATTTTTCCTACTCCAGACTGGCAATAAAAAGTGGAAGTGGCTCAAGTGGCTCTGACTCAATGCAGGCAGAAGTCCTGTAACACAGCTGCAGTCAAGGGAAAGCTGGCAGACAGAATAAGAAGCTACAAATCCCTTTGCCAACACATCCATATGATCCAGGAACCTTAGTGCAGTCCCAGGCTGCTCCTGGATACCTTGCTCCATTTGCCAATAAATTTGTTTTCACTGTAATAATGTGTTTAGTGTTAGAATGAGCGGTATGTTCAAATGCTGCTTGCAGTTTACACACTTAAATGGCCAAAGGTTGATTTTAAATACTATTAACTTGTAGTTGTAAAAAAATAAAAAATCCTTCATGAAAATGGTGCACTTATAGTCAATGAAAACAAGTGAGGCATTTCCAGAATACCAATAAATACAGAAATAAATACCAGAAATAAATACCAGAATCCTAATTCTGGAAATTTTGGTTCACCCTGAGTTGCTCTTGCAATGTAACATTTTGGCTGATTCAAGTGAAAGTGAGGATGTAATTTAATTTCAAGTTATCAAATGTATATACATATTGGGTTTTCAACAGAAAATTAAAGTAAATGTAGACCAAAAAAAAAGTAAAATATGTGAATGAAAGGCTTCTGCTATTGAAATAAAGTGTTGGTTACTGTGGGGGCTCAAAAGGCCAATAAACATATACTTTGGAGTTAATATTGATACAACTTCAAGAAATTATCAGTCATCTTCTTTGTTGATCCATGTTTCCCACATAAGCCATGTTCCCTTGGTTGCTGGGCAGTGTGAGCCACAAGGTGCCACAAAGATTGATGAAGAAGATAGGCTCAAGCTGGGAGCTTGGCTTGAAGGGAAAAATCTGAACATTACGTATATGAATATTGCCCTCAAGTGATATTGATTTTCAGCCAGACCAGTGAGTTGGTTTTTGTTTGTTTAGGCTCATTGTCCAAAGTTTTAAATAATGAGGAGCAGAGGAAGAGGTTAGCTTCCATAATTTTTTATGCTTCCAAGAGAAGGTCCAAAAGCTTCTTTCCTCCCTTTTAAAGGGCTCCACCTGAATAAGGAACTTTCAATAATGTGAAATACATCACAACAAAATAAAAACTCTGAAAAGACAGGCAAGCAAAAGAAGTCACTGATTGTTTGGAAAGGCACCCAGTTATGCCTGCAGGAGACTATCAGGGAGGAGGCTGGAGAAAAATGTTTCCTTTGCTCAGGCTGTGAGGAATTAAAAGTTTGATTTTTGCTTAAGACACTCCTTAATAAATAATACGAAAAGATTTAGTGGCAGCATCTCTCTATGATCAGAAACTGTCACGGGCTGTTACCAGAGAAAGGATGAAAAATGTCATGAACCCTAAATGCAGATCAATTCAGCTGAAAAAAATGTACATCCTTTAATCGATAGGTTTAAGGAAAGTAAGTGCTGCATTACATCTACACAAAACACAGCTATTTAGCTGTGTACTGCAAAATGTATTTGTTATCCTGAACAAAGATGTGTCTGTGCTTTCCTGGTATGCCTAAACTCTGGCTAAGCCTTCAATAGGTACAGCAGCTATGGGACTGTCCATGGATATAGAGGAATGTTTTATCCAGAAGAATTGGCACTCCGTGTCTGACAAGCTACAAGAGGCTCTGCAAAGGTTTTCTGCAGAGGCCCTGAAGGGTCAGAGCCTGGAGCAGCGTCTCCGATGTTATTCCACATCACACACATCATCACTGTGGTCACGATTAAGGGACTCTCACTTCTGGGAAGAAGGGAGTGACTCTGAGTTGAAAAAAGAGAAATAATTCCTGTGAACATACTTCAATAAGGGGTTTTTTCCCTTCTATTAAGATATTTAGAGTCTTTAATGTAGGCCTACATTTTAGGAGCACATTTGAAAACACGGAAAAACAGGTAGTCACCTATAGAAAGCCAATAAGGGACTGAAAAGAGGTAGAACTACCAGTAACTGTTTAACTAAGTAAAGACCATTTAAGCTGAAAGTCTCTCTGATGACAAGTTCCAGTGGACTTTGGATAACTTTCCAATGGAGGAGACTGAAAACTAATCCTGATCTATTCTGAATTGGTGGCAGATGGAAGAATTTTTTTTTTCTTTTTTCATGCTGACACTGGAAATTGGCACATCTCAGTTTCTAACTTTTAATACTACAGTACCAGATACACTAGGTTTTTTATCCTTGAGACACATTATTTCTGAAGCTCTGCCATTTTAGAAAGGTTTTTCAGATTTTATGAGCAGACTAAAAGAAAGGCTCCCTATGAAAAAAATCTCAGTGTCAGACACTACACCAACACTTGAAAACTAGCATCAGGAGCTGCCTGTAATCCATAGGAAACTCTCCAGCAAGTTCCTAGAAAACAGAAGGGGAGTGGAAAATTGTGATGTTACTGACAGTGATCTCCTCCTGCTCTTTAGTAAGTGGAGTCACAGAGTGTAAGAAGCAACACAGAAATACTATAAACCCCAAGCTAGCAGTGAGCACCCTTCCTTGAAGAAAGTGGGGACTTTAAGGACTCCAAGACTACTGCTACTCATGCTTTACCAGTGCTTTGCAAAAGTAGAAAAAAAGCAGGCATTACACCAGTGAGGAACAGCTGAAGGAACAACTCCGGGAGAAGTAGGGCAGTCAACAGGACAAAAACTGAGTAAAGACAACAGAAAAACAGGTGGAACTCAAAACCCAACAAAAGATGTAAAGGAGCTTCAAATTTAATAGAAAATCAATAACTGAAGGAAAAAGTAAGCAACGGCTGTCAAGACTCAGGAGATAGGAATTTAATTTATTTACAAAGAATAGTATTAAAAACAGCCTTACAACAAACAGTATTTAATATAGCCAAAAGCACAGGAGTTGTATAAACCAATTTATGAGAAGTGGCTTGCTCCTTTTGTTTAAAACCATCAATGTTAATCATATCCCAAGGCAGAGTCTGTCAGAACCCAGGACATCCCTCTGGGTGCCCTGGGTGATCTGAGACCCTGGCAAGGGGTCCAGAGACAAGCCACGAGAGTTTGATTAGTATAATGTTAATTTATCACCGGGTGTAATGTAGAATTTTGGGGTTTAATGGAGGTTCAAGAAGGCAAGACGGAGGAATTTGGGCGTGTCTCTGTCCTTCTGCTTCCTCTTCTTGCCCTCCATCTTCTGCTGTGGTGGTGGCACTTTTGGATTGGATTAGAGCAGAAATACACTGTCTAACATAGGTGATGGGTATTGATATTTATCTGTAAACATAGAACACGTAGTACATAGTATAAAAGATTGCGACTGCCCTTGAGTGGGGCAGTTAGCCTTGGACAGCAGTGTAGGTAGCATCCACACTGGGTGAAAAGGAATGTATGTAGGTAAGAGAAAATAAACAACCTTGAGAAAGAAACCGACACACCCTGACTCTCACTTCTGGCAACGGGGGCTTGGGAAAAAGGACTTTATCTGCAATCTTGGAAGGCTATCAAACCCAAGATCCAAGAGAGTCAAAAGCTCTTTTCACAGAGCCAGCATAAAATAAAGGCTGATTAGATTTTAAAGGAACATTTGAGACAGTCCCTCCAAAGCCCTGCTCTTTTTTCATTAATATTCATGTCAGTGGCAAATCCCCATCAGTGTGACATCCTGTGTATTTAGGAGTGAAGCAGATGCCTATTCCCCAATAAATCCCTCTACAGGGGAGAAGTTGCTTGGAGAATCCCAGGCAAAGCAATCACGGTCACACCCACACGCACGCCACATGGCCAGCAGCAAGGAGAGGCAGAAGGCCCCTGGTCTGGATTAATTATTTCCAGGTGGTGCAGTTTATTCTCCAGGTGCAAAGACGGGCAGGATGTCCCAGATCTTGACTTACACAGCAGCTGCAGCAGCGAGTGTTACTGAGGCACTGGGGTGGTGCAAAGGGCAGGTGTCTACAGGGAGATAAGGCTGGTCACCAGACACCAAGGAATGGGGAAAAAACCAAGGGAAGGGTGAACCTGGGGCAAACCACAGAATACCATGGGGAGGTCCTGTCTCTCAGGTAAGGCAGGTGATTATAATTTATCCTGCCAGGGCCAACTCCTAGGTATTATATCAAAAGGCTGCAGGGATTCCACACATCAGAAGGATGTTCTCACTTCCATCAAAACCAAGAGGGTAAACAAATTTCCTTCTGAAAGAGTGGTTACCAAGGTCATTTGAGAGGATACTGGCTTAGAAGATCCAGCATCACTGATGATATGCTGTTTGGGGCACCACAGTACAAAAAAGATATAAAGCTATTAGAGAGCATCCAAAGGAGGCTACAAAGATGGAGAAGGGCCTTGAGAGGAAGCTGTGTGAGGAGGGGCTGAGGGCCCTTGGTCTGTTCGGCCTGGAGGAGACTGAGGGGAGACCTCACTGCAGGTACAGCTTCCTCCTGAGGGGAAGAGCAGGGGCAGGCACTGATCTCTGCTCTGTGGTGACAGTGACAGGAGCCGAGGGAATGGCCTGAAGTTGTGTCAGGGCAGGTTTAGGTTGGATATTAGAAAAAGGTTTTTCCCCCAGGGGGTGGTTGGGCACTGGAACAGGATCCCCAGGGCAGTGGTCACAGCACCAGCTTGACAGAGCTCAAGAAGCAGTTGGACAATGCTGTCAAGTGTGATTGTTTGGGCTGTCCTGTGCAGAGCCAGGAGCTGAACTTGAATCATCCTAGTGGGTCCTTTCCAATTCAGGATTGGAATTCTTTATATATTTTGTGTATGTATATATATATACACACACACACATGTAGCCATAGTGCCGAAGATAATGCTCAGAAACTGCAAATGCCCCAAACTATACAGTAAGTAAATAAAAAGAAATCAAAATAATATTCAATTTCCTCTGCCTTTGGAACCCTAACTGCTGGTTTAAGGCAAAAGGAGACCTGGCAACACCAATATAATAACTTAAACAAACTTAATGACCTCAACACACTGAGGCCACGTTTCCAGAATTACACCCTGCTTTTTCAGGAAAAGGAAAAGGGCTATGGAAAATCCACTGCCATTACCAGAAACAAGAGAGGTGACTGAAGCACCTAAAATGGAACCCTAGAACAAACCTGTTTGGAAAGAAGAAGAACATGTACACAGCCAACCTGTAGGTCTTACAAAAGGTATGGCCAGACCACAGTCCTCAGCAAAAAGGATGATGGCATGTTTCCTTCAGCTCCTAAAATTGCAGTGGCAGGTCCAGCCCCAGGCTCCTGACATCAGTACACAGTGTGCTGGGAAGCTGCAGGGCTAAGCAGAGAAATGTGAAGTTGTGCTGTATTTGGTGCAGCTACGTTACCTAAGGATGGCCACGCTCTGGGTCCCTTTCATTAAGGGCAGGCTGATATGTAGGGATTGATAACAACATCTGACAGGAATGACCAGCTGCAGCAAGCAAAGCTGGCAGACAGCTTCAAATTACCAAGGTCAAGAGTTCACTTAGCATAATTAGGATATTATCCTTTAATAGTCAGTTCTATGAATTTTAGTTTCCACAAAATCAGTTTAGTACTGAAAAAATTCTCAAGTTTCATAAACAGTCTCAAGATGACAACTAAAGGCTGTCAGAAAAAAAAAACCAACCAAACCAAGAGAAACTTGTAGCAGAACAGATACTTTTAAATAACAGATGTAGAGACTTGTTTGTACTCTTGTTACATCAGTTTCTTCTGAGTGTCAAAATATTACACTAGTCAAAGACACTGAAGACACACACCAAAGATCAGTTGTTTGCCTCAGAATGGCAGGACTGAGATGCCATTGTATTTTTAACTGTTTCCTCCTCACAGAGCTTTGAAGTCTGAGAAACTGACTTGTGAGGTTTCAGGGCTCGCCACTAAAAGCAGACTGACAACCTGCCAATCTGCCATGTGGATCAGAGATGTGGATGTAAAAAGGGAGTATGTCAAACACACTGGGGGAAAAATAATCCACTGGAAAGGTACAAAGCTAGCAATAGTTCTCATTGAAAAATGAAACCACTGCCAAAATTGTTACTGAGAGTTAATATGCTGTAAATAATGTGGAATTTTACCCAAACAAGTGAGACGTATCACTACCCATAACACTCACAGCAGCTCCAGCCCTGACAGGGGCTTGGCCTCAGGGGTGCCCCTGTCCCTGCAGCCAGAGCTGATCCCTGTCCCAGCTCTGCTCATGCCTCTGGGCTGCTGCAGCAGATCCCTGTCCCACTACCAGCCCTCACAGAACCAGGACACACCTAACCCTGAAGTCTTCTGTGTAGAAAAGAGAAATTTCAATCCCTCCCTTTTTTTCTTTAAATAATTTTAAAATACCAGTTCCGCAGTTTCCTACACATCTCAACCAGGTAAGATATTTCATAGAAAAATAACTTCTTCAGCTGAGGAACCTACATAGGTTTTGCAAAAAGCCATAATGATTTGGACCATGCAGACACAAAATCAAGTGCTTGTGTTCCTGGATGTAATTGCTCCGACCTTGCCTTTGCAAATCTGATCCTATGTCATTAAAAATGCTGGGAGATTTGACATGGATTTCCATTGCAGACAGACCAAATAACCAAAGGATACACACAGTTGCCTATCTAAAAATGTGCTTCTGAGATGATTCCTTTCCACGATTTAAAGTTTCCCCTCTTTACGGAAGTTTACTATACCACACAAAAAAATAGAAACGCAATGTACAGCCAGTTCCACAGTGTGATGTGTCTTGTGTGCAAGAGACAATCAGCATCACTCCCTTGCTGTTATTATCACAGACCTGTACTGGCCTTGTTACATCGAGGAAAACAGAATGTTGTGTTTGGCAGGAAGTGCTGGCAGAAGGCAAAGGGTCAGGCAAGCCACACATGGCAGCTCCCCAGCCACTTGCCTCTCGCCACTCAGCTCCTCTGCAGTCACAGGCTCTTATTTGTAAGGATTCAACAGCAACCTGAGACAAAAACAACATTTGCCAGTAAGAAAACAGGCCAAGGGCAACCTCCAGCAACACCTGACAGCAACCCAGCTCACTCTGGGAACAGGAAACATTTTCTGGGAAAAAGCAGATATAGTACGGCTTGTTTCCACCATCCCTCGACGACCTGCTGCCTTGGCAAGGAGCTGTCAGCAGGAGCAGTCCATCAGCCAGCTGCCTGATGTGAGCCTGCTCCAGCTGTCAGAGTTTTTCAGGAGCCTGTTACAGGGCTGGAGCGCTCTCACTGCAGGTGGCTGACAAGTGAAAGCCCAAAAGAGCTGCAGTCCCATCTGAGCTTGTGAGCTGCTGGTGCCTGCCAAGCCTTCCCCTCTCCTGTCCAAGCACACACAGAAAGTACCTCACTGCAATGGCAGGGATTCCTCACAGCTCTTTCCACATTGGAAATGAGAGGCAACTAGGAATTGAATAGCAAGGTTTTATAAGAAATGTTTGTAATACAAAACATAGGTTGCTGCATCCGCACTGAAAAGGGCTTAGGAAGAGGGTGAGGAGTTTGTTGAATGGAACCGGTGCACAAGGATTGCCAGTTGAAATTGCCAGTTGAGCTTTATTTAAAATACTCATCTTAGCAGCCATTAGGTCTTACTTTTGTTCTCCCTTTGTGCACTTCTGTAGCCATTTGTCAGTTCCAGTTACCATGGTGCCTTCATACAAGAAAGGCCAAGAACATTTTGGAGAGCAGGGCTCCCTGTGAACTGGAATCTTGAGCACCCTCTACACCACAGAATCCCTTATTAATACTTTCATTTATTTTCATGTGTCACATACTACAAGCTTGATTTTTTTGTGCAGTAAGAGAAGCTTTGTTAATGGCAGAAGAGTAAACAGAGATCAGGATTGTGCTTTAGAGACAACATTCACCCACTGCAAATAATTCTAACCCCATACTCCTTGTGATGGGCTTACAAGTAGGGAGATATTTTCTAACTCAGATGGAGGACTTACTTTCAATTCCTTTGGACTGATCTGTTTTGGCAAACCAATTTACTCTTTCAATAAGGGAATGAGCTATAAATCAATATTATCTTTCTGATGAGTTAAAAGTTGCCTTTTATTACACACACAAAGTATTTATGGCTTTTAATGCATATTATTGCTAAAATGTCTGAGTGATTTTTTAAGTATGACACATATTAACAATTTGCCTACAATATGGCAGAAAAAAATACTGCAAAAGAATTGATTTGGATAAAACAAAAGAACTTAAAGGGCTGCAGTGCATGTCTCATGCTGTTATGGTATCCAAGAGGTTTGAAATGCTTTGGAGACATCTAAAGGTAGAGTTTAGTATTCTTAGTTTTGACATTCAGTTGGAGAGAGGTACATAATCCCCAATCAGAAACACTTCTCATAAAAGCAGAGCCAAAACATAATTCAGGTGTTCCAATTTCCAAAAAGTTAACATCTGTCAGACAGCCATACACTGCTATCTTCCAGAGTGCTGGTGAAACAAAGAGGCATCAGTGATACACCAACAGCACTGCTGGTGTTCCTACAAATGCTGCCTTCCCTTATTAAAGAACCACTCAGGATTTGATGTATTTGACTGGAAATTTCCCTAACTCTAAGTCAAAGCAAGTTTCCAGTTATGGTTATCTCCTGTTCCTCCCAGACATGTATTTCCTACCTCATTATAATAAATGTCAAGTACCAACAAGAGACTCAAAATATGGTTCCCAACAGCCACCGAAACAGATGCACATCCAGAAGCTTTAACTGAAGCAGTAAGGAGAGCAATGGAAAGACAAGCCAGAAGAGCACACAGGAATGCCCAGAGCCACAACCAGGTCCAGGTCACCCCTTTCCAGCTCCAAAGAGACACAAAAGCCACCTGTAGCATTTCCATAATTAAAAACACACAGAGGGTGTTACTTGACATGGTGGACTGCACACGCAATGGCAATAACTGCAGCTGAATGAATATTTTCAGTCAAAGCTCTCTGGACAAACCATATTACAAAGGGGAAGCAGACACAGGCCAACCAGCTGCCCTAATGTGACAAAAAAGAAATCAGTGCTGCAAAGCTGAAACAAACTACCAGTCAGATGCCTTCACAAGAAACACCTTCAGCGAGTCATCTGGGTTTTTTTTACTACAGTAATAGGAAAGGTACCTGCTTTCAGCACAGCGCAGCGCACTCACATTCACTCCTTTCTCAGAAAAGTATGGGAAATACCTTTATAGTATTTGTTGGGATGGTTTTCTTATTTACACATTTCAATAAGACTGTAACTCAGCACCAGGTGTAATGTTTCTGGTATCTGTCCCTGGGCAGTTTAGAACAGGGAATGTCTGCAAGTCAACATGATTTTAATCTTCAGGAATAGCTGTACAGAGGCATGTTAATTTTGGGCTCTTTTACTAACAAATCACACAGTATAACTGGAAAGCCACAATGGATGATCTCAAGACAGGCAGACTCAAATTGAGTAATTATATTTGAGCACATTGCCCTGAAGTTGACAACTCCAAAGAAAACTCTAACAGGCACAGGCTCACAACTTAACTGAGGCAGGAGTTGGAAGCAGCACCTTCCCCCATCTGGCCAGCCAGCATCAGGAAGCCTGACTAAAGACCTCTGAGGGACACCAGGATGGACCACAGGTTAAAACTCTCATGACACAGCCTAAAAGGAGGCAGACTTTGCTGAGTGACTCATGTTGCCAGCCCACACTGGTTAAGTGTAGGCTTTGGGTAAACCATGCAGCACAACAAGGCATGGCTGCAGAAGCCTGAATACAGCACTACTTCCAAACTGCAATGCTATTCTTAGTGAATGTATGTACAACACATCTAAATCCAGTACCCTAAATAACAATGGCATTTCCTCCAAAGAACAAGAAGAGAGCGAGAAGTAGGGAAAAAAAAAATCACATGTCTTCAATCATGCTGCTCTAATTATAAGGAAATGTGTCTATTCAGAGTTGTGACAAATTTTAAATTTTACACAACAGGAAAGAAAGGGTTTCCTTCCATATCAACACCACAGTAATTTCAGGATCTTCAAAACAGGATTAACTTATAAAACTTCTAAATCATTCAGTTTGCACATGTGTAGTACTCTCACACATGCATATTTTTATCTACTGCAAGATCTGAAGCAAGTGATTGCACAAACATAAAATTTAACATTATGTATCTTACTGCAAAGCTACAGAAGTTCCTTCTGTGTCTCCCTGAAGGACACAGCTGCACATCACAAATCAGTGACTATACAAATCAAAGATGTATACACCCATATGGAGATATTTACTCTGCAGTTTCAAACAAATGAATGCTATCAAAAATCTTTATGATACACATCCTGCATGCTTCAGTTGTGGGTCTCCTTTGGTCTCCTCAAAACCAGCTTATAATAGCCTGCTAGTGTCCCACAAGAACAACCCAAAATATGCAAAGTTTCAAGCATTCTTTGTCTTTCAGGTCTGTGCATCAGGCAGCAAATCTTGGTCTTTTAGAGCAACCCACTTGAACCCCACAGATGTCATCTGTCCTTAGCTAAAGACATATTTTCACTGATCAAGCAAAAAAGCATGAAGTTATATAAACCTTATCTGCTCAAATGGCAATAAACCTTTGCCAAAAATGTCCAGCCATCCCCAACTTGAGCTGCACAGGCTGGCAGAAGCTCAGCACTCTGACATGGCTGGAGGTGTTTCCCTCTCCCAGCCTGTAATTTGCCCTGCACGATGCCAGGAGGGGACGGCAGCTCTTCCCAAATACTGAGCCAACGTTTGACAGCTAAAACGAGGGCAGTGAGGATGTGCAGAAGGCTGGAAGAGACCTCCAGAGCAGCAAGATGGGTCCCACCCTCAGTGCTTATTTCACATCAAATAGCACAAGAGGGCACAGGAGAACATCCAAGAAAAATGTAAGTGAATCATGTCCTGATTTGGCTCACTAGCAGGCTTCCCTCTCCCCAGAGGAATGCGATCCCATGGAAACCACGGTGTTAACTCACACCCAGGGAGCCAGGGATGCTCACCCAGGGAAGGGAGGACAGCTGGGCAGTCCACCTCAGAGTCAAGGTGTTAAATTAAAGCACACAAGCAGGAGAGTAGCAAAGAGCTGAAAACTGCTGCCCAGGTGAGAGAAGAGGGGATGTTTCCAGCAGTGCAAAATAGGTTTGGGAGAAAGTTATTTTGGAAATCTCCCCCACACTGCAGACATGCCTGGGTGCCCTGGCCAGGGTCAGGACCTGGGCTCTGCTCTGTCAGTACCTGAGCAAAGACTGAGGCAAAGGATCCTGCCCAAGGTCTTGTGGGCCAGAAATGATGCAACAGGGATGGGCAGGAGGAGGCCCAGGGAGAATACAGAGTCCATCAGGATCAGCAACAGGTCATAGCTGCTTAATGTTTCCTGAAGAGAATGCACAGCTCCCAAAGGCAATCAAATTAAGAGATACAGCTGAGAAGAATGACAGGGTGAAGGAAGGCAAAGTAGCTGCTTTTTCAGGGTAGCATCTGCTAAATGCTAGAGGAAAAGCACAAAAACAGCACTAAAAATAAAATCAAGAGGGCTGATGATAAGGGCCAGCCAGTCAGTCCCGTAAGTTGTGTTTAGGAAACAAGCCAAAACTCATTAGCAACACTTTCTCTCCAAATAGGCATTTCAGCAGAAAAAAAATTAATTTTTACAGTAGTCCAGCACCTGGGTATTTGGACAGACTCACTTTTGCAAGCTACTAGCAGGCTCTTAACATGCTCCCCATGCCAAATCCATTCTCCCTCCATCTTCAGAGAAATGAAGAAGAAGTGTAATTTTAGACATTTCTCTCAAGAAAAATTCCTGCAGGTGGGTTGGGGAAGGATTTCTTATCATCCTGATGCTGCATTTGACAGAGTTTTACTTTCTGTGTAAACTACTCCTTCCACATTTCTGTGTTATGTACATGCCAAAGATACCATTTATTTCCTCAGGCACAACAAAATCTCCTCAAGATTGTTCAGGCAAATCAATGGAAAATTTTGGGAAAGCTGTGCCTCCAGTATGTATTAACTTGAGGAAACCTAATTTTTTCCTTGGATCTCCCAAGAAATACAAAAATCCGTTCTCTCTTCCTGTGAAGATTTGCCAAATGACAAGTCGAAGTGGTTTCAAACTCAGGCAGAGATCTTAAGTGGTTATTTCAAGTTACAGGAGAGATCAAAATAGTTAAATTTAAAACCCACAATTTGGAGCCATTTTTAAGGTATTGCAGCACAAATCTTCAGTTTGAACAAACTTAACAGTACCCTTTAGATACAGTCAATAGTTAGAAACAGTGACAGAGAAGTGCCAGCCAGCCAGCCATGTCCTGTATGCTGAGATGTTGATTTACTGTATCAAAAAAAATTAAGTGAATGCCTTGTGAAATGGGTGATACAAACATATTGTAATTTTTCACATAACTTGAAACAGCAAATTCAAAGAAAAAAAAACTCAGAACAACCAAAACACAGCCACTTTGGAAGCCAAAAAATTAGCTAAGTATTTAGAGGAGCATGTAACTTGTTGCCCCAGTTAGAGAAAAAACACTTTAGTTTCAGAAGTTTCACATAAGTACCAGGAAATATTGACAATATTAAGTTAGAGTCTGTATTACAATGCAATATATACTAGAATTTCATGAAGAATTAGATTACTGATATGCTTTTTGGACAAAAAATGAGTAGTGTGATGGGGTGCAGGGAGGGAGGGATGGGTTTTGGTTGCCTCTTCACTGCTTTCCACTCCAAACAATCAGGATGCTGGACTGGGGATCCATGCCTGGGAGAAGTCTCTCCCAGCAAAGATGTTCCTGTTTATCAACAAACATCAAAACAGCTCAGTGTGGGCTTAAGCCCATGCCTATCTCCAAACTCTGCAAAATAGGTCTAAGCAGCTTGCCTAAGGCTTTATGTAAAATGTGTGAATTTTCAAACCAGTGGCTTATTCAACTGAATGCCAACACAAGAACTTTGCCAAATCTTGCTCCCTGCACCTTCATCAGCCACAAGTTTGACCAACTGTTTGACCACTCTGTTCATTGCTCTAGAGTGAGAGAATAAAACCGTGTTTCAGTGATGTTTATTTCTAACTACACATTTCAACTGTCAGACAAGGAGACAAAAGTAAAACACGAATCAACATTTCCAAATTACTTTTGGAATCAGTATTTTTGATAAACCAAATTATAAGCACATTCATACTTTTCACAGAAAGAACCTCACACATACTGATGGCTATCTCAAGTGCAAGTTTTTACAAACACTCTGGTTTTTACATCGTAGATGTTTGGCAGCCATTATCATGCCAGCACTTACTTCTGCAGTGAACCAAAAAGATAAGGGGTCCAGCAGCTTGCAGGCATGACAAAAACTGTCACTGATGGTTCTATGGCACCTCCTTTACCACCTCCAATGCTTGCCCAGACTTAGCCACACAAGGCATTAAATACAGTTAGTTTGTGCTTTCTGGTAAAGTGTATTTCACTGTGACAGAAAGGACAGTTCAACAACTCATGGAAACATCCTTAATTTCACTCTCTGTTTATGTGATCTCAGCCTGGAGATTTCAGTTGCACTGAAGGCCCCAGGTGCTGCTGAAGAGTGAGCAGGCTGAGCAGAGAGCATGCAATGACCTGATTATTTAAGGACCACTCAGGAAGAAATGTACTGCTTTGGTAATGCTTATAAAGCCGCAAGGAGTTTTCAGTAGGGAATTACTACAGCTCATAAAACCAGTCCACTTCACACAGGAATATCTGAAAGCAGTGTCAGGAGATGAGTTAAATTGTTGATTGATATTAACATGACATATCTGTTACACCTGAGGTCGCCTGAGAATGTAATTTCTATTAGGCTTCTCTGCTGCTGGAAGTCTTATTCATATGCAACTATCCAAGTAACTGGAGCTTGTTTAGACAGAGCCAGCCCATCCAAAGCACAACCGTGGATAAAGCTGTGCCTTAGAACACATTTACCTGCTTGTATTCAGAACATCACAGAACATAGAATGGCTTGGACTAGAAGGGATCTTAAAGCTGATCTAGTTCCAAGCCCCCTGCTGTGGACAGGGTCACCTTTCCTTAGAGTCCTCCTTCCCACGCTGGGCTTTGTGCTACATTTGGCCAGCACACAACTCACTCAGGTCTGTGCCCACCACGGGCACACGTGGATCCTGTACATACAAACTGTCACCCAGAATTGACAAGGCAGCCAGCAAGTTGTGTTTAAAAGAAAAACACAACAAAAGAACTCTCAGCTGACACACAGGCCCCAGCCTTGGCACTGCAGAGCACCAGCTGCTCAGGGCCCTGGAGATTGCTTCTTGGCCATTCTGCAGCTTGGTCTATGGAGAAGAGCTGGCTATGAGTAGGAATCAAATTACTGTAATGGCAGATTTTAAGCAGTCTTAAATACTTCATTCCTTCAGTTTTGTCCTCCTATCCTTTTTCTATTTATAAACTCCAAGAACTGCCTCTTTCTGAAGAGCTGAAGCACTCAGAAGTCTCACTCACAAATGCACCCCTTGATCTAGCACACAGCTTTGAGAGGAACTACACTTCCACAGCCTGACTTCCATCTACTCATATTTAGTCCAAAATATACACAGGTTATATGCATATGTATATATTGTTTTCTTTGAATTAAATCTCATGCAGCTTTTGAAGGTAGTTCCATAATATTACATGGTCTTCAAGTGATTTTAGTGACATCTCTCTGAAGGTTCATGGCCCCTTCACACCTGTTCCAATGCACAGTTCCCATTCATTCTATCATAGATAAGCTTTTCTTTTCATCTACAAAAAGTGTGAGACACAAGTACCACAGCCTTACATCATCCAGTGCCACTTGATTTCACCTTCACATCCCCCAAATATTGAACAAGTGATTTCCACATGTATATGTGTACATATGGAGAGCTGTACCCTCCCCAACACCTCAGAAAGTCACTGAAGAGCTCCAAGATCACATCTCCCTCTTCAGTCCTTAGGGAAAAGGTTTTATGCTTGTTTTAACTTCCAAAAGGTGCATCTCTAAACTGTTCTTGAGGGGAAACCAGACTTTCCTCTGAGCAGTGCCACCAGAGAGATTTTTGTCAGTGCCTCGTTAGCTTTGAACGTACTGTGAGAATACCACAGCATCCTTTCAAAATTTGAAAATACAGTTACAGTTAAAACAGCTGGTGCTTCAAAGGCTTTTAAGTATTTTAAGAATTTTAATTATTTGGATATTTTTCAGTTTTCTCCCTTATGCCGAGCATGTAATTAGTTCAATTACATTTTCACAGGTGGAATACTGGCTTGATTTCTACTTGCCTGCCATTAAAAAATTGATGGCAGAACTCTTAGGACATGAAAATTACACCTATTTAGTGTGGTGTTTAACATAATCTTTGGAATTGTGGAGCACAAATGTCCTACACCAAAAACTTCAGTGTTACCAAATGATGAATTCAAGAGCCAATTAGACTATTCCTGATGTTTAAAGAACAATCTACTATTGAATAAAAGCATTTGCATGAATGCAAAACAGACTGCTTAGCTTTGTCTACAAAGTAGTCCAATGTCAACATCTTGGTAAGGGCTCAATAAGTTTGTGCCTGTAAAATCAAGAGGGCCCAAAACACACGTGCTATTGAGATTTTTATTTTTTAAAGTCTCTTTTAGTTTACTTAATGGCATTCTGTACGTAATGTGCATGGCTACAAACCAACACAGTACCATTAGAGAAAATATCTATTAACAGTTTCTCTACATTTCATGCTGGGAATAAAGATCTGAAAGAATATTGCATTTCTCTACTAAAAACAAACAGAAGAAAAGTAACATGAAACATTAACTTAATATTAGGGTTTACAATTACAGCTGCTGATGATTTAAGCTCTTTGGAGCCTTTGACACTAAGCATAAGGAGGGAATTGGACTTTCAGATGAGTGGAAGACAAAACAAGCAGGCTTTTGTGCAGCCAACTTGAAGATTACAGGCAAAAATCAGACTTTTGAGATTAGAGAGGTTACATTTGGCCTTTTAGGAAAACAGAGGATAGGATATTAGCATCCTCTGTAAACTACTTGAAGACTAACATTCATATGAACCGCAGACTAAAGCATTCACTCATCTTCCTAAGAAAATAAAGAGCATTTGGCAGTACAATAATCCTCAAAGAAATGCCAGGACAGGAACTTCTGTTGTCTTTGTTGATTTTGCAACTGTGTCCAGTACCTTAGCGTTTGGTAAAGAAAGAGCATAAACGTGTGTTGCAACATCTTTCGTCTTGGAAAGAAGCCAGCTGGAACCCGCCAACCAAAATAAGGAAAGCTAAACCTCAACTCACAAATATCACCATTATGCCATTTTACACCGCTTCATGGACAGAACTACATATTAAGTAGGGATAGCTCTAGGAAACAAAAAATAGGTATCACCAACATGCAGCTGTGTGTTGTATCAGACACTTTTCTTGCCTCTTCACCGCCGCCCTTCCCTTTCAACCCAGTAACACACCTCAGTTTCCACTGATGTGGAAGGCTCTGTTCTGACCACAAACTCTCACAAACTACACCTGTTAAACCACCACCACAGCATGCCAGTTGACACTGGCTTTGCTTGCAGTGTTCGCTAAATCAAAAATTCTTAACCAGACAAAACGCAGCTGCCTTAGAACAGGCAAAACCCACATACCTCTTTGCTTTTGCATGGAAATGGAACCTGAATTTGAGCTAATATCAAATTTTGCTACAGGTAATTAGTGAAATGGCAACAGCATGCATCTTTTTATTTATTTACTAGACACCTAAAAAACCAGGCACGACTCACCCATTCATATTTCACGCTACAAACTGAGATTACCTTGCTGCATGCAGTCTCACCCGGGCACCAAGAACTGCTGAAAGGCTCCGAAGTGCCCCGGTCCAAGAGGCAGGGCTGGCCTATTGGACTCCCACTTTACGCTGAGGGACAACACCGAGCCCGCCTTCTCCTTCAGCAGCTTCGAGCCGGTGTCACCTCCTCCCTCCGAGTGCCAAGGTTGCGGCACGGAGGTGCCGCTGTGACAACACCCGATGTGAGATCACGCCGGGCTGCCACCAACCCGCTCTCGGCAGCGCTTAAACCCGGCACGGGTGGAACTGTTACTCCCACCCACTCCAGTAACAACCGCGCATTCCACATCCAGGACGCGGCTTCATCCGCGTTGACGGTCGTCCCGGGACTGGAGCCAACACAGAGCGAGACACAAGGCGCTGCGGGCGGGGAGCGAGCGAGCAGGACGGGTCCCCGGCCCCTCAGGCTGCCGCGGACACCGCGGCGCTCCCGCCGCCCCCGGCCCGGCCCGGCCCCGCTCCCCAGCCCGGCCCCGGCCCCGCTCCCCAGCCCGGCCCCGGACCGGCCGCCCCTTCCTCCCCTTCCTCCCCTTCCTCACCCTCGTACTCCAGGCTGCCCCGGGCGCCCAGGACCAGCAGCGCGGCCAGGTGCAGCCAGCAGCTCCTCATGCTCCACACGGCGGCTCTGCCCGGCCCGGAGCTGTGCGGCGAGGGGCACGATGACTGGGACGGTGACATTCTCCGAGCGGCTCCCGGGCGCGCCCGGAGTCTCCGCCGCACCTCCCCTGCCCGGCCCCGCCTCGCCTCCCAGGAAGGCGGTCGGGCGTTTGGGATTGGCCGGGGCTGTGGTGTCGCCTGTGCCGTGGGCTGTCCCCCGCTGCTGCCCGCTGCCCTCCGCGGGGATTCCGGAATCACCTGGTGATGCCCTGGGGAGGGTTCATAGAATCAGAATGGTTTGTGTTGGAAGGAACCGTAAAGATCACCTCGTTCCACCACCACCACCGCCTCTTCTGGACCCACTCCTACAAGTTCCCTCTTTCCTGTGCTGGGGTCCCCAGACCTGGATGTACTATTTAAGCTGGGGTCTCAGCAGAGCAGAGGGGCAGAATCCCCTCTCTGGACCTGCTGCCCACGCTGCTGTTGATACGGCCCGGCTGTGGGGTCCCCGCTCGGTGCCATGAGCCCCGATCTCAGCCAGAGCACCGAGCTGGCCCCGGGACATGATGGGCATCTTTAAATGTTGAAAAAAATGTCCTCATGTCATGAGAGTAAGAAAAGAAAGTTTGGAGTCATCACATTTCTCATTAACTTTTTGAGCTGCCAGAGTGTTGCGGAGTTGCATTTTCAGGCTTTGTTCCATAGCCACAAAGACTAGAGGCTTTTTTTTCCTGCCTTTCACATGAAAGCAAATTCCCCAGACACTGCAAGCTTATGGAGGCAGACGCTTCTGGCAGAGTATCGTATGTTTTAACACTTTTGATTTGACATCTGTCAACCCTGCAGCTTGACTACAGGTAGATCTGAGGTTTCTTTATTTTTGCACTTCCTACCATGAGCATTTCGATGTGCAATGTAAACTGGCGAAGGTGTGGGAAGAGCCCTGGCCCCAGGCAGAGTTTGTGTGCTAGGATAGTAAAGGAAAGCGGGCACAAGGAGTTTGAAGTGTCCCTCCCACATTCTGTGCTGTTTCCTGGATAAATAGGGAAATATCATCTAGTCAGGAAGTGAATACTTCTTTGAAAATAAGGGACGCAGAATTGCAGAGGAAGGAGAGTCATCTCAAGGGGAAATGTTAGTCTGGAAACAGAAGAAGGTAACAATTCTACCACACTTTGAGGCTGGCTATACCAAAGTGGTCTAAGAAAAATCCAGTCTTGCTGGTAATTAAAATAAAAATCTATGTGGGTGCTGTGTTTGGGAGCTTTCTCCAAAGCTTTTTCTTCTCATCTGACTTTCCCTTTACATCAGGAGTGCCCCTGGATACCTCCCCACTTGGATCCCCTAATTTGCTGAGACTGAGATGTGCACAGGAGTGAGTGCACCTCCTGCATCTCTGGGGCCAGGCTGGAGCTACTCTGGAGTAAAATACCTGATGGGCTTGGGTGGGCACTGGGGCCTCAGCACAAACTGTTCTCCAAGTTGCTCTGCCTAGTACAGGTAGAGTCTGAGTATGCTTGGGCTCAATAATCTCTTTTGAACTTGTTTGCCAAAAAACGAAAAAGAAAGATGGCAACAAAAACAATGGCAGTTTCATCAGAGCAACTTCAGTTTAACAGACTAAGGAATTCTTAGATTACCACACATGAAGAGATTAAAATTCTAACATTACTCTGTTTAAAAAACATCAGGAAAATGAGTGCTTTAATCTGATAGTGATAATTGCTGAAGTTTATCTGTGCTGCAAGGCTTTCATAAGAGTTCAGCATTCCAATGTACTGGAATAATAAAGGTGCCTGAAGCAGATTTTAATGGGTCAGGTATCTCTTGCTTTCCCTTTGTGTACTGTCCTTGTAGCTGCCCATTTCCAAAGCACTGGCCTTCATTTAGGTATTTCTGTGAGTTAAGGTCTGTACTGCTATCAGAGCATTGTACAAGAAGCCACTGCCAGCAGAACTGTGAATGCAGCTGCAGCTTCTCCATCAGCTGTCCCAACACCACTCTGCCCATAGGTCACAGACTCTCTCCTGGGCAGCCTTCTAGAGACATTTCAAGCTGCATGGCCACAGTGCAGAAATGTGGTGATTGTGGTGACTGCAGCTGTGGTGTCCGAGTTAGTACAGGCAAGAATCCTGCTTGATTCTCTGGAATCAATGAGACCTCAGACTGCTTTCCTGTTGTTCCTCAATTGTGCATGTGCAATTCCATCTGCTCACACAACATAACCACTGGTGTTTGCAGAGTTCTTACTTTGTCAGACAGAATTCTTACTCTGTTACTGCACGGGGTTCTTGCAGTGGGCACTGTGAGCGGTCGTGCCTTTTCCTCTGACATGCAGCTCCTGGAGTGTTCTAGCTGTCCTGAGAAAGGCAAGAGATTTAAGAGATAACACAGTCTGCAACCTACAGCTCAAATTTAGACACAAGTGCGAGCATAAGGAGCAGTGGGATTGCATCCTTCATGGCCTTGGAAGAACACCAGTGCCAAGGCGTGTGTTCATCCTGACTCCAGTTTGCTCTGGAGTTTTGCTGTGCAATGTAACACTCATTCTTTGTGTTTGATGGAATGACAGCAATGTGAGATCACCTAAAAGACTCGGGCAACTCTAAAAAAAATGGAATTCCTAATAAATTAGATTTTTGTAGTATTCTTAAGTGACCTTTTAATAGGAGGAAGCATGTGGAACTATGAATGAATTAAACAAATGCTACATATACTGAATTTGAAGCCACAGTCCATTTCTTTTTCTCACAGTTCAGCTTTTAATTTTTATAGAAAAAATTCCAACTATTTAAGCTTGTGGTTTGTTGGAGTTCCTGGCACTCCTGGCATTACACAAGAATTAACCAGTCTGCTTTTCATGGAAAATTCAGGTTTTGACTGTCCAGAGGTAAAAGAAAATCTTCAAGACTAAAATCAAGCAACACTAGAGGACCGAAATGTGAGAAAATGTCTTGATTGGATAGACAAATAAAGCCCAAAGTGAAGTTAAGTGCTCCTGGAGACTTAAAAAAATATTCTTGTTATGTCAAAGAATTAATATAAAGACATCATTTTTCTTTTCTGCTTTTTTTAATAGCAGTTCAGAAGTATAATTTTATTACTCTATGCCAGAATAGCTGTAACAACTGCAGTTACAGTGATAATAAAAATATAGCTTTTGATGGAGAAGTGAAATTAATTAAAATCAAATTTTAATAAGGTTTAACAATCTAATAAATTTTCTCCAAATAGTAAAAGAATGATAAGGAAATAAAAACAAAACCCAAACAACCCAGCTGTGTGTAATGAAGTTTTTGAATCCCCTAGTAAGGTCTAATTAGTCATAAGAAGATGACAAATAGGGCCCCAATCCAAACCACACAGCTTTAGCCAGTGAATTGCCTGAGTGAACGCAAACGCTCTGATACTTAGAATTACTTTTGTAAATACCTGCAGAAATAGACAGTCCTAAAATAAAATAATAATCATAGTGATGCATTTTTTCTGTACAGTTCCTAGAATTCTTGGAGCTTATTATTACTTTGTCATGATGTTTAGTGGCAGCAACACTTAAAAATACTCATTTGTAACTCAACATGTGCTGTTATTGGATCCTCTTTCCAGCTGTTGGTCACTGCCAGCTCCTGTGGCCAAATTTTTCCCTCTGGATGTCAGCCTGTTGCACGTGGGCTGTGCTTGGACACTTGTCCCTTTAGGATTCCACTTAGGGCCATTCTGGGTTCTTGCTGTGGGGTGCACTTCAGTGTTGGGACATTTCAGAAACTCTGACAGAGTCTGGGAGAGGGAAGCTGAAGTGGAAGCAAAGACTGTGGTTGGCATGTAGAGATAGAAGGCAGGAAGAACAGATCTTCCACAGGTGCTGCTGTGGTGAAGGCATGAAGAGGAAAAAAGGCAAAAATATTTGGAGGAAGACATGGGCAGAAAGAGGCAGGTGGATGAGTGTCATGTAGGGTGCTCTCTGAGGAATGATTGACAAAATTCCTCACACACCATGCTGCTGCTGTCAGCTGATGGCTGGAACCCCTGTGCTAGCCCATGAAGACCCAGTGCTAGCCAAGAAACACCACTGCTAGCCCAAGATCATCCCTTCATGCAGAGCTGATACTTTGCTCAGTGCAGTTTTCAAAAGGCATCTCCCCTGCACATGCCATGCCTGTCAAAGGCACTTGGCTCATTTTGCATTTCTAAGTGATACGTTCATGTTTGCTAACAGAAAGCTGCTTTTCCTAAAATGACAGGAAAGAGGCCAGCCTAGGAGAGGACAGCATTGGATAAAATGTCAGGAAGATGTACACCAATGGAAATTCTTGCTCTGGAAGCTTAAATAACAGAGATGATGATCACATAGTTTCTTGCATATGAAATAATAAACTGAAGTTATATCCTAATAACTTTCTTTCCTAGGTCACACCTAAACCTCAAAGGCACACCCCTTGTCAAAAATGTAAATAATACTGCCATGACTGTAAAAATAGTGTATTTTAGGGAAATGAAATGTTCTTCAGGGCAGCAGTCTCTGCCTGTGTGTCCCATCCCTGAGCACTTTCCTGCTCCCTATGCCAGTGATCTAAAGAAATCTCCTTGGCTCTTCCCAGTTAAAGGTGGCCTCATGCCCTTCCTCCCAGCTATGGCACAAAGGAGGTGGTGAGAGTTACTTTCCCTCAATTTCTCCACTACCAAAACCCTTGCTATGGAAAATTTCAACATGAAAGTCTGGGACAGGCACACAGAAAGCACATACATGGTGTGCACATGTAGCAAGGCTTGGAGAACACCAGTTGCCTTTTTCCATTCCATCTGGCAGGGCTGGTGTGTCTTAGGCAGCCAGCAAAATAGAAAATTTTGGGGGGAAGACAATTTTGCAGTTCCCAGTTAGACACTGACTGATGCATCAGTATGTGGTAAATCAGCAGATAGATGGTCTCATGTTTAATAGATGTACTGAAGAACAAAATCTCTGTGGGTTTTTTTGGTGGGTTTTTTTATGCTGTTAACATCCCTTAAAATTCTAACTGCTAATATCTCTTGAGTTTTTGATGAGTGTGATTGGAAACAGCTGTCTAAACTGTTTTGACATTAAATGAGAATGGTCTCGAAAATAAAAGACTTCTTTGTGTACAAATAAAAGAACTACAGTTCAGCCAGATTTAGATTTTGCAAGGCTTTTGCTGGGTCATTACAATCTGATCCTGAAAAAGAAAATAGTAATTACATAGCATGAATAAAATGTCATTCCAAAACAGTCTTGAAAGGCAAATAGGTGTGAATTTTAGAGCTCATCACTATGAGATACTGAGCAAAGCAGACTTACTACCAAAGCATTAATATCTCCAATTCTCGCCACTGATGGTGGTCTCATTACACTTAATCAAAACATTATTTAGGTCCTTAAAGGAGTTTAGATATAATTCCTTAAAGGAATTTAGATATAACCACTGATGGTGGTCTCATTACATATAATCAAAACATTATTTAGGTCCTTAAAGGCATTTAGATATGACAGAGAAAATATTGTAAACTCTTCTAAGTAGTGAGTAGTATAAATAATATAGTTCCTAAAAGCACTGCGAGGGAATTTTGAGATAGTATATATTTATATATATATATATATTATATTTATATTTATATTTATATTTATAAGAGCTAAAGTAGTTCAAGTACATGAGTATGTTTTAAGTGAACCCATACTTAGTCTCTCAATAGCCTTGCAAGATTAGCTTCTGTATTCTTGATTATCAGGACTTACAGTGGTTTACCTTCATGATATGAATTCAGTTTAATTTAACTACCCTAATGTCAACAGCATGACTTAAAATACTCCTCAGGGACAAAGACTGGATGTATTTTGCATATTGTACAAGTAATACCTGGAAGAAAAAGGAAAAAGTTGCACAAAGTTAATGATGATCGTGATTATTAATTTTTGGCTTATAAAATGGTGTCTAAACAGTATGTTCTTTTTTTAATTTCAGTGACCACAAACTTGCATAGGAACAGTAGCTGCATAAATGAATCCCGTGGTTCTGGAAATCAGTAAAACTGCATATGTAACTATATGGATTAAATGGAAATTCCAGGAGGTCAGGCACATGTTTGATCATCCATGTGCACACATGCATACACACATATGACTGTATATACATCTCTTTGTCTATAAATGTACACATTTATGTCTCAGTGCGCATTAGGTGCAGTAATACCACTTCAATTTAAATCAAAAATATAATCTAGATTTATTTATCAGAACTATCTTACTATCTACAGAGCTAGCTAAGTATCTTACCTTTATTTATCAGAACTCAACCACTGTCCATCAATGCATACTTAGAAATAAATGAATAACTGTATTTTTTTATCTTTATATTTTTACAAATACACACAGTTTAGAACTTTCAAAATGTGCTATATAAGTACACCGAGGTACCAGAGTACTTTAATGCCAAAAGAAATATGCCAGAAAACATAAAGTTTTCTGAGAATTTGGAAACAGAAAAGTTGATACAGAATGAGTATCTTTAACTTCTTTCAGGGGCCATGAGAAGGAGAATTTCTGGCTGCAGGGGCTGGTTACACCTTCAAAGAGCACCAACTCCACCTAGTGATAGGTTCAGTGGTGAAATTTTAGAAACCCAACAATTTTAAAGCACAGTCTCTGTTGTGTGGCAGGACTATAAAAATGAGAAATATCAACTTGAGCTGATAGACTAAATCTCTGGGAAAGTAAAAAAAAAAACAGAGAAAGATGTACTATAAATGTTTCTAGAATTTTTTTGCTACTCATCTGTTTATGAAAACATTTCAGTAATAAAAAATCTTCACATTTTATCATAAATACTGTGAACTTGTTAAAAAACCCTGTAAGTTAATACACATGCACATGTAAATTGTTTTATTTGTTTAATCTTTTTTATTAAAAATGAAGACATGTAAAAAAGACATTGGAATGGAGTAATATGTTCCTGTTTCTCATTAAACAAAGTGTGTGGACAATACAAATGTACCAGTCCCTGAAACTGCTCAGACATACAGCAGCTTACAGTCCATTATGTAAACTTCTATAGTGTTAGATTTGAGGGTAATTCCCATTTTAAAGTAATATTTCTCACTAAATTCGTTCACCTTTAAAAAAAGAAATTGTCCTTACAATAATTCCTGTGACTGATCTCCCTTCTAAAAATATAATTAAAGCTTATTTAAATTAATGAGGGCACCATTTACTTTATTTATTTTTATTTATTTTATTTATCACTTCACTCTTCTCAACAGTATCCAAGTAGAAGAGAAACCACATGTGCATTCAGAAAAGTAAGAAAATATGTAAATATAATGGAGGAGAAAAACCCCTCATGTAAGGTTCACTGCAGAATCCAGGACTAGCCCAAAGGAAAATAAAAGACACAAAAGGATCCTAATTAATTCTGGCAAAGGATGACCCAAGCATCCAGGGTTTTAGTAGGATGATTATGGTAGCACAAGAGGAGGCCCCATGAAAGAATCTGGGCACCTGCCATACCTACAAGGACAAAGCATTCAGGTGAACCAACTCCTAGGATGAAATCAACTCTGGGCACTTCTGACCTATTATATAAAATTTATGCAACTCTGAAACTAGATAAAAATGAAGAAAGAACTGGAAAGCAACCAGCCCAGTTGTCCCACCAGTTCACTGTGTGGTCAGGGCTGACTCTGGGTCAGCGGCCACCAGGGACCAGCAAAGAGACCTCCAGGGCAGAAGAACACATGTAAAGGGGAAGGAAGATACATTAATGATTTCAGGGAAATTATTTCTCATGTGTGTGTTTATTCTGGGAAAATCAATGACTACATATGTAAAATAAAGTATATAAACAGGAGCTTTTTCTGTACTCAGCCTGCACAATATTTTGGAGGAGATATCCCTGAACTGGCTGAATAAAGAATTCCTGCTTCTTAATGCTACAGTGGTGTTAAGAAGTTTTTATTTATACTGATTTTTGACTCCTCCTGCAAAGTGTCCATCTGAAGAAAAGCCAGTCTGCCTGAGAGAAACATGAGTATCTACCCCCTAATGCCACAGTACCTCTAGTTGCATTATTTTCCTGTAAGAAAAGCTTCACTGGAGACTCATTAAAGTGTGAATGTTCAGAGAACACATGATTAGAATCCAAGTGAAACAAGAGTGAGGGTGTCCAGTTTTCACTGGGCCTGATTCAGTGAGGAGAGAGGCCCATCAGCTTATGCCAATTCCAGCAGGAACAAAGGTTTTCAGCACCTCTCAGAAATAAAAGCTTTCTCCCTGTCCCAGTCTGGCAGGATACTTCTATACTTACACTGTTTCCACTGGGACTGCTGCCATGCGTGAAATTAGGCACATACTCAAGGAACTTCTTCCATAATGGCCTACAAGTTAACTTGAAAGTTTCACTGCTATTTTTTCTATGTCAAAACAGAAAGAAACATGTATATTTCTAAGTAAATTCTTAACTAGGTTGTTAAACCAAATAATATCTTACATCAAATATTATAATTTTGCAAGAGTATCATGCTGGAAGTGGTATTCTGTAGACAGTAACAGAATAAAATTATTTAGCAAAAACCCATAAAATGCCTGTATTCAACTTTTCACATGAAAAACCCCATATTTTGCTTTAGAACATCAACAGGTAAGGCCACAGAACTCCAGCAAGGTGCTGATAAAGCAGATAATTTTGAACTATTAAAATTACCAATAAATACCAAGAAAATCATCTGCCTATTTAAAATTACAGCAATCAAATCAATAAAAAAAGCAGCCATCAACATCTCGAGTCACAACTTGAAATGTTTTCAAGTAAAAATTTCTTTATGTGCTTTAAGACTGTCACATTCTCATATATTACAGAGTGTTACAGCAATATACATGTATTAACTTTCATCCTTCTGTTCTGGTTAGTCACAGTTTCACTGGAATTCTCCAGTGTATGATTCTGATTTTCATCCTTACTGTCTTCACCAGGTAAATCTTCCTTTTCTTTTTCTTCACTCTGCAATGGTTTTTCAGAGCTATCTTCCTTTCTGCTACATTCATTCTTCTGGCTTGTCAGTGACTTTGGCCTAAACAGGGAAAACTGAAGTGAAAAAAACCAGGTAAATGATATGACTGAAAGAATTAGCAGGGAAATTCAAGATAAAAAAACCCACAAATCCTTTTGAATATACCAAAGTTAAATGAGGTTGGCAGATTTCTCCTTGGTAGAATAATTTTTTTATTTCAAAACAAAATGACTAAAAAATGTTAACGAGAAACATTTGCAATATTTGAAATGCGGTAAAATAGCACATGGGAATCAGAAAAGTTAAAGTGATTGCATTTTGTCAAATTACACATTGTACAGTTTGTACAAAATGCTTTAAGTGGTGCATTTATTTGGGTTTCTTTCAAATAAGAGCCTGAGGCAAGGTCCAAAAATAAAGCCCCAGAGCAGTAAGTGCTTACTATGCCTCCTGATAAATGTGTGTACTGCCATTACTGACAGTGCTTGTGCTCAGTGAGACCACACGTGTCAAAGTTAACTGATGCTTAGGGTCTTTGGTCAACAGGAAACTCAGCAGCCTCTACAGGAGCCTCTGGATCCTAAAACCTGTAAGAAATTCTATATCAGGTACTCCTCAACATGCTCATGCACCTATCTAAGAGAGATATATGATCACCAAATCAGTGCATGTTGCAAATAGATGCAAGGTCAATGATCTCAGCTTCTGCTTTCAGAGACAAATAGGGAGGAAATCTTTTTAGATGATGTCCCATAGGAATCAAGTCCTAAGTTTTCACCTCACCAGTACATGATGTGATAAACAACCTCCCTTTCAGGGACATGCCATCCATGAAGAGGTCATAATGAGCTTTAAGTAATTTCTATTATTTGGACAATTTGAAGTTATTTTATCAAAAAATAAAATGAAGTCCTAAACGGAAGGAACAGGTTACTCAGTAGTTTAATTATCTATGCAGATCATGTGAGTTGAGGTATTTGCTTTGGTAACTGCCCACTGGCTTCTTGCTCACTGACAAAGCTAGAAAGAAACATCAGGCCACAAACCTTTATTCTCCCCACAGTTCTTCCATTTTTTTGGTCATCAGTGTTCTCTGAAGAATTGTTCACAGTGTGATTGTCAGTGCTTTCCTTCTCTACAATAATATAAACGTTTATATTAACTCTCATCTGATTCATGCAAATCAGAAAAATATCACAGAAAAGCAGAAAAAAAATTGCTCTTCAGATTATTTTTGAAGTAGAGGTCACTAAATTAAACTTAAAACGCAATCAGAATATTCTGTAAAACTTGATGCTCAGCCTGAAAAGACTATTTTTATTTTTTAACTTTCCATATAATGTCCTCATATTACTCTCCAGATGCTCGGTTTTTAAGAGCAGAACACTTATGGCAGTGACAATATATAAAATATTTTTACTTGACACTCACAGTTTCCTCATCGTGACAGGAGACAATGTCTTGCACACTTATTTGTAAGTGTATTCTAGTTTGGTAAAGCTGACTTCTAGGGCAGGAGTTACAGTTCAGCATGAATTTTATTCCATAGAAACAATTCTGGGAAAGGAAAAACTTTCCATCTCAGTTGATGTTCCTGTGTTTAAATTTTCCTATACTGCTTGTATGAATCATATAAATTTCAAACTTAATATCAAACCCTCCAGATCACTGGATAATGGAAAATATTTAAGCATCCCTTCTGTACAAACTATTTCCATTATAATATTGAAAATAAATAGCATAACTTCTTCATTATAAAGGCTGTGGTCTGTTTTATACCACATTAGTTATTCTCTTTCAAGACAACCATCCTAGATTATTCCAGAATTTCTAAAATAAAAGAAGTCCTACACATATAGGGCACCCGACTTCATGTTCCCCAGCTTTTCCAAAGGAATATAAAGTTCTCATAAACTGCCATCAAAACTGCAAGGAGCTTCTAGACTTACATCTTCAGCATCGTGGACAGTGTTCAGCAATTACCACATTTCACCTACAATAATCTCTTTGTGAATGGAATGAGGAAATGTCAGCTGAAAAAGATAGGGAAGAATTCAGAGAAGCTTCTTGATTGAAATGAGGCACAGGGCACCTAAAGAAGTTGCCTGAGAGATAATAAAATTACCATGACTTTGGCACTGCACAACCAGAACTGCTCTTAGCAGGATACAGTCCTGCTAAGAGAAAGTCCTTCTCATGGACTTCATCCAACACATAACTGAGAAAAATATTTATTTCTTTCAAATCATTAACCATTAATAATGGGGGATTGCCCCTCAAATTTCATTACCTCTCAAGAACTGCTTTACCAGCTTTGAACAAGAACTGTGTTGTCCAGTATTTTTACAATATTGTTTAGAAAACTTTTATCTGTCTTTAGAATGTCCAATTCTTAGGAATTGTATTCTTACCCTGCTGAACGATGGTCTCTTTCTGAGTAGTCTCCTCTGTCTATAGACCAAAAAAAAAAAAAAAAAAAAAAACCAAAACACCCTCTTTCAAAATTATTTTTTAAAAAAGATATTTAACTATCAATACCTACATGTGTTTCTCCCTTTACTAAAACCACCCCAAACAACAACTTGGCATTTACAGGATAGCTACACATGCATCAAACTGAAGTTAGTTATAGAACCAAATTCTTTCAGAGACCAGTAACTTCATAGGCCTTTACCTTTCCAGTTTCCAAAGTGCTACTACTACTGCTTGTCTCTCCCTCAGGTGGTTTCCGATCCTTTTTGTTTTCAATTTTTTCCTCTTTTTCCTCTTCTTTCTCAGTTGCTTCTCCAGCTTCATCTCCTTCTGTTTCCTCTTTTCCTTTTATTTCTTCTACTTTTTCTTCTTCTTCTTCCTCTTCTTCTGTTTCTTCCTCTTCCTCCTCATCATCTATTTCTTCATCTCCAGACAAGTTTTGTTCCTTGGACAAAATTGCCAAAACATAATTTTGAAACTCAAGTTGTACAACAATCATGATTCTCATCCTACACCAAATCATGACACATCAAAATTTGACTAAGAACAAAAAAACTCAAAAGAAAATGTTCTAAGGAGTAGATAGAATAAGAACTGACTCAGGAGACCTCAATGTTTGCTAATTTTAATATATTTTTTAAAAAACTGACCTCCAGGGAACATTAGGGGTGTAGCTGACATGTTTTGGCAACATGTGCCTCCTTAAAGGAAAAGCAATGAAAACAACTTCTTTTTGGAAAGAAAATATTTCTTTTAAATATTTGAAATGAGCATAATTGACACAAGCAGTAGTAATTCCAATACTGAAAAAAAAATTTAAATCTATTTCTCAAGAAAATTAATGAAGAAATGCCAGATACAATGTTTTGAATTCATATGATTCAATACAGACATTATAATTTCAATTTAAGTTATTTTCAACCTAAGATAAAACTCCAATATAGTAAAAATAGAATGGCCAAGGGCATTATAAAATAAATATTTAAAAGCATAAATGTTATTTTTGTAAAATGCGTAGAAAAATGAACCAATTATATCCTTCTTTCTCCCTTCAATCAGATTGTAATTATTATGCCAGTATGTACTTATAACAGCATAGAATACAATATTTAAATAAGAAACATTCTGCTTCTCGTTGCAGAAATATTAGAGCCTAAACCAAGGGCTTCCAAGGTCAAATCAATCACTGCCCAGAAGGAGAACATTTCTGTTCCACTGCAGCCAATGGTAACTGGTGGGAAGCATCTGCACACTCCTTTGGAAGTGTGGTAGAGGAATGAGTCTTACATTGAACTCCTTCCTAGACCTAGTTCCAAATGTTGTTTCCTATCCTTTGGTAATCTTTTCCCTATTCTCTCTTCTTTGGATTTTTGCCTGTTGTCTCCCCAGCTGTTCTCATGGTCATTGGAAGGTAACTTGTTGGTGAGGAGGAGACCTCCAGTGAATGTTTCTAGAAGTTGGAACACAGAGGCCGTTGGTGAACTCCTCTGCTAAGCCCAACTCACCTATCCCAGGAATCAGAGACGTCCTTACAGGAGACTTATGGAGACCTGCTGGACATTCTGGACCCCTACTCACAGCCTACACCACCTAAATTCACACTAGATGAATTTATTTCAGCAACTGAGCCATGCTTCTCATCCAAAATAAAAAAGGTGGAGGAGAGAGACGCTCCTTTTACTCCAAGGAAACCACCTGTTTAACTGAACAGCTTCCCAGACTGACCCCGTTTCCATTTACTGCAGATTTTCACAGGTGTCTCTGGCTGTCACCTCATCTGTTCAACTCCTAAAATAGCACATTCTGCATCATAATTCTGATAGCACTGTTCTATTACTGTTACTTTTGCTTGCCTAGTTACAGGCATATTTTGGAGATTTACCAATGGTAGGGAGAGATCTGAGAATGTTATACTACAGATATTCTTTTACCTTAAAGGGTGATTCATCTGATCATTCAAACTTACACCTGAAAAATTTAATAATCTAAGAATCAAGGCTACTAATTAAAGTACATATACATGTATATATATGTATTATATGTATATGTTCTATGCATATATTATATATACACCTATAATATCTTCATCTTTTTCTTTTATCATGCTTTACAGGGTTTATTGTCTTATTTCACTCTAAATTCCTTTTTTATAGAAAGATAATGCTGAAAGAATACCTTCAATACCTCTAAAGCTGAAAAACATAGAAGCTGTCTAGGCTAAGGTCACACACAGAAAGTCAAAAGTAGTAAAGAGCATATAAAGAGAAATATTTCAAACTGGTTTCATTTAGGCTTGAGGTTCCAGTTTTCTTCAAGGAAAAAAACGTGGTCATTACTATGAAGCAGCCTTAAACCTTTTGTACCTCTAGCATAATAAATCAGCAGTCTAGGAAATATAACCTTGCAGATTTACCATACTACACAGATTTTTGAAAAGCTGTCTTTGCTGAATTTTTTTCATGCATTTATTCTGGTTTTCCTGTAAATACAGACCTTCATAACTAGACATTCTTCAACATAAATTTGCTGTTTCCAAGCTTATGGTGACAAATGCCCTTACCTGCACTGTTTTTGGCAGAAGTATTGCCTTAGTGAGCATAGCTTGGTGGGTATAACTGTCTTTTGCTAAAATGGCTGCAGCTAGCTTTTCCTTGGGCAGATTAATACAGAATAAACACATTTCTTTTCAGAATTCTCTATAAAAATGCAGTCCTATATCCACAGGAAAGAGGGGGGAAACTTTCACTCTGTTCTGTACTGTTGTTTCACCTGGTGCCATGCTCTGGCTAAAAGTCTCACTGAAGACTGAGACATATCTCATGGTAGACCTTGGTCAAACAACAGCTGCAAACTAGATTTCTCTGTATTTCTGTAATTGTTTCATTGTGGACCCCTCCTGCTTAGTTTATGGAAAGAGCTCTGGCAGGTGGGCTGCTCATGCATTTCAGAAGGGAAGGCTTATGGTATATTTCCACATCTCCTCAAGAAGTCAAAATAATGTTTGCCACTGTCATTTTATATTTTTAGGTAAGAAAATCTCAAAGCCACTGATGGGACAAATTTAGCTGCAAATCTTTTAAAAATCTGGTGAAAACACAGTGATGAAGAGAGCTGAAATTATTATGTGTACCACTTGAAGTGGAGAGTTCTAGGAAGCTCTGGTTGACAGAGATGTTTCTGTTTCCAGTTGCCGTGGAAACTGTTAAAAATCCACAGAGAAGCTTATTAAAGAGAGTTGAGAATGAGGTAGGTAGCTCCATGTCTGTTCCTGTGTGGTGTTCTGCCAAGCAGCCATAAACCAGCAATTGCTTAGCAGTTTTTAATCATTTAAGGAACAGATTTCTCCATTACCTGCCCAGCTCATTAGCTTGACATGCCCAAAAGCATTCTCATGGCCCTTTTGCATGTCTACAGGACAAATGGATGGTATAAATACCAAGCAGGAATTTCCCTATGAAGTGGAAGACTGAGTAGCTGGGAGTTAGGTCCAAGGATGTCGGACAATGGGCGCGATGCTTTATATGGGCCTGAACAGTGCTCCCTTTCTGGGGCACTAGTAAAGACAAATACAGAACACATTCTACACACTATCTTCTTACTTTGGTGCAGGACTGAAGAGGAACAGGCAGAGGAATCATATCCTATGCTAGCTGTCATTCTGCTCTCCAAAAACGTAGTGCTCATCCATGTCACTCCTGAACTGTCCATGCTGGGGAAATGCACCGGGTTAACATTTTACTAAAACAGCATTGAAAGTAACAACACCAACCCTGATCTTACAGACAGATGAGTGAAAAAAACCCCCAAATCCAAACAATTCAGTTTACCAATTGTGGGTTGGAGGTACCAACAACGTGGATGGGTAGACATGTAACACTTCCTTGATACTGATCAGGGTGTCAAGGCATCTGATGTGAAGTGACTGGAAATAATACCTGACAAAACTGTTAGCAAGATTCATACCATGTAGTTTCTTACTAAGCAGTTCCAGAGACAGCTTAACACCTTAAAGTCCACACAGTGTTAGCCACTTGTCATCAGGTATTTGAACTGGCTTTCATTTTGTAGCTATTAATATAGAGAAGTTATTAGCTCAGCTACTCTAAGCCTTAGAGAAATATCCTTCACTTTAATGATTATTAAAGAAAGCTGTCCAGTTTAAAGACAAAATCCAAAGATGTGAGTACTCAAATGAGAGATTTAGCAGCTTATCCTTTCACTTACAAGCAATAAGGCAGCCAAACTAAGCTTTCCTTATATATTGTCAGGGAGACAAACAGAAAAGCTTAGCTAAATATACTTAGAAGAATTTCCAGTAAAAAGCTGAGCCTGCCACCATAACTTGTCTAAAAGTTAACACCTAGGCTTCAACTAGGTTATATTGGTTTCCAAATTACACAATTTTATGTAAAGAGCACTTAACATTGGATTACCTGATACATATCACACTCCCTCAATGCTGCTGTTGTGTGATTGTCCTGGAAAACTAAGGCAATGCTGCACTTGTAATTTCAGGCAGACTGTGCAGTGAAACCACTGGAAACCAGGTTTATGTCAGACAGGAGTTTCCATTGTTAAATGTCAAAAACTGAACTTTAAAGATAGCTATGCCTTCTTCTAAATATGATGGAAGAAAACATATTAAAGTAGAAGTTGCCATGTAGTGAGACACTGATTACCCTGGACATGTGATGACTAATTACCACAACAGTGTCCTCCAACAGGATGGCATCACCCTGGCATAAAATAGTGAATACACAGGCTGAAAATGGTATTGGTAGAGACTGACTGAACAGACTCATTTTCCATAAAGTTTTTTCAGCCCATACTTTGCTACATAACCTATTTTATTTATTAAAAGCCGAACACAACAACCTACAAGTCTCCACAGACCTGTGCACTTTTGCCACAGGCTGGCAGTGCACATACTTTGCATTAAGAGGATTAATTAAATAATTATTCAGATTACATTTATTAACCAAGGCTTTAGGTGTCATCCTGAGACTGCACACTGGCATTTATTACACAGAGTAACCAGTTGTTTTTGAGGGCATTCTCCTAAAGATAATTTTAGTTGGCTTTGGTGTAATTATTCTGTGGTTTGCCAGCTTGCTGCTGTAGGTGTACCTGGAGAAAGATATATCTCTGCATTCTTCTGTGAATAAAAACAACTACTTACCAATGTATAAAATTGTAATTTAAAACTATATTCTGAAGAAGTATTTGTACTTTCAGTTTTTCACTAGAAATTTAAATAGAGTTAAATAAAGGTTTCTCCTCCCAGCAACTCGGAGCATATTTTTTGTTTATCAGCCAAGATAAGTCAACATCTAAAATAGCTCAGATGTACTATAACTTTCATATACAAAACAGCTACATTCTCATAAAAGTTTTCTTTCTTTGGAGAAAAAATAGAAAATATAAGTTTCCAAGCAAAAAGGGGAAAAAAGCTCTATAGAACTAGAAATAATTTTTAAGGTGTTTTGTGAAAACCATAAAACAAGTTAGAGACTGTTTACATCAAGTATGATCTCTTATGAAGTATTTTACACAATAACATAAGTACCCTCTAATATTCAGTCACTCAGAAATAGCATACCAAAATAACTCCTGAGTACTTAAGCGAAACAGGAGAAATATAATGAGCAACTCCAGAATATGTTGGTGTTATCTAAAAAACTTACTGTGTCTCTGGAAGATATTATGCTGTATAAAATGAATTTCTAATGCTAGCAGACACAGAGAAAAAAAATTACTTGGGAATATTGGCCCACACTTGGATGCAGATTGTGCATATTTTCCAAATCCTTATAGAAAAAAATGTAGTGTCTGGAGTTTGTCATGCTGCTCCCACATATTTGCAAGTGAATGAGGACAGTCACTACTTTCTGCTTTTATTGTGCACATAGTTTAGAGTAGTGCATGCCTCTCCCAAATCCTGTACTTTTCATTAAAATCCTGCCCTTATCATGCTGGTTTTTATTCAGTGCTTTGATAAAAATTTGCCTTTGGTAAAGGCAAATTTTTGCCAAAGCACCAAAGTCAGTAGGAAGGTTTTTTGAGATTCTCTGACTCTGTACATTCCTCAAAGAGGTGGTCCATTAGTCATTTCTAAAACCTCCACAGACTGCAAGACTGGGTCTCAGGGGAGAGCCCCCATTTCAAAATACTCGGATGTAAAAGTGGTGATTTTTCCACAACCATCACTAATCTTTAAACCCATTCTCATTTCACAGATTTTTCAAGGCACACCCAACTCAGCAATGTAAGTGCCACCAGCTTCCCCATGGAATTGTTCTCCACCTCATGCCAGCACTTGTGGAAGTTCTCCCTCAGCCACAGCAAGGCTGGCTTTAAAGCACAGCTTGACTTCTTTCTGTACCCTTGATACAGGACACGTTCAGGTTTGCTTTGTTCTTTTTCTCCTCACAGATGATAATGAAGTGCCTTGTAAAAGAGGTTAAATTTTGCAGCAGTTCTGCTGCTGTGTTTCTAATTATGAAAGTAGTTTTGTGCCTTGGATAGATGCTGGATGGAATGAAAGTCAAGTATTTTATGCTTCCTGTAAGAAAGCCAGGCTCTGCCAGGGTGGCTCACAAGCTCCTTTTAGGTTGGTATTTATTGTTCACTTTCCAGTCGAACAGCACAGGCTCTTGTACTAACACCAGTACACAGAGAGTTTGAAATATTACTCTTCAATACTACTGTGCTGTATATCCTTGTAAGAAAAAGGTGCAGATAAAGGCTCTGTTTAATATAAAATCCTTTTTAGAGCCATCTTTGTTTCTCACTCTCTCCATATGACAGCACAAATACTTTACATTTCACACAAACCACGAATGAGACTCTGTGTGAAAGGTGTGGCAGTCATGACAAATTATAAGGCTCTAAATCCATACCATTAAACCTGGGACACACCAGCAGGCAGCCCTGCAACCCACCACAGATCAAAAGAGTAATTTCTGATTTTTCAATGCTGGAGAAAAAAGTAAACCAGAAAGGTAAATATTTTTACACTAGATATTTCAGGGCCATGATAAGAATTATTTTCATAACTAAGCATGGGGGTTTGAGATAGCAGTATTAATATTTGTTTAAATCATTAGAGCATGAGGTTGACAAGCAAAAAAGCAATGAGCACTTATAAATCCTTAAAAATCCTTATTATAAATCCTTAAAAATCCTTAAAAAAAGAGAGCGATTAAGTGTACTTGCTTCTTCTTTTGGCAATAGAAAAATAAAACCTCTGTCACAGTCTGCAATGCAATTTTCTGATGCCAAAGCTGTCTCTCCAAAACTCTTTCAATATGCAAAAAGTTAACCTCTCCTGTCTCCATTAAAACATAAATAAGTGTATTAAGAGTGTTACAGCTCAGTGAGCGACTTTGGATCCCAAACATGCTCAGAACTTTACTGAGCACAGTATGGGTTTGCCATTTGTGCAAGCAAAGAATTTGCTCAGTTGCTCATAGAATGCCACAGTACTAAACAGTGTCACTTCCACAATTAGAAATTAGATGAAAAATTACCCTTTCAAATTTACTTTGCCCTATTTTGGCCATTTTACAGATCCTTAATGTTATATGAGAGATAGGATCTAGAAGGTAGTGTCATCTTGGGAGAAAATAAGCTAAAATTTATATTAAAAGATGCCTAAAGATAAGAAAACTAGGAGGGGAAAAAACCCTAAAAGCAATGAAAACAAAACTAGATGTCCTTTCTGCATAATTCTGAAAGACCTTGTTCTAAAGAATATCTATGTACTCATCCAGATAAGAAAATGGAACAAAAATAATGAGTGAAACCTAGATATTTCATGTAGTTTGGAGAAGGAAGTTTTTGTTATTCAGCATCAATTATGCAAAGAGATCTACTATCTGAATAAATGGCTTGATATGTTCAGCTATAACGGAGAAACTTCTCTGCTGAAATTTTGCAGGCACAAGAGAAGAGCTACAGAATATTCCAAAGTCACCCAGAGCACCCTCACCTCTAACCAGAGCTGTGAGGCAGCAGCAGAGCTGCACCCCACCCCTCTGAGGTGTTTGTATTGGATATCTGCTGGAAAAGGCAGCAGGTGCATCTGTAATTCTGTGAATGTCTGTGAGACTGTGCAGGGGATTCTGAGATGAGCTGCAGGGGCTCCCTAGAAATTCACAGGTGCCTATTAACACTTTAAGGATGCCCAGTCTTGCTGTCTACTGCTGTGTTGCTGCTCTTGAATTAAACACGTAGGTGGTTGATTGCTGGTTAAGTGTAATTAATAAATCAATAAACCACTTATTCCAGACTTAAACCACAGAACTGAATATTTTTTCCACATGAAAATCATTAGGGAATAAATCATGAAGAGAGAATAAATGCTCTTTTTTCTAGTACAAGAATACAAAGACACGAAATGATGCAAATAAAAAGAGGAGTTATTTTCCAAGCAACGTCTAAAGAAATCTAAGAGTTACTTTCCAAAACATGCTAAACAGGTTAAAAACTGATAGAAAGAAATTCATGAAAAGAAAATGGATGTTAAATGTAATATATACATCTGCTGAACCACAAGTTATTGAAAATGCTGAATATATTCATTACAGTGAATGATTACAAGGGCAAAGTAGCATTACATGTTTGTGCTACTCTAATATTTTAAGTTTTTTTTTTTTCACAGGCACTCACCAGTAGCCACTGGTAGAAAAAAGATGGGCAGATCTTTGGTCTGGGCAATTGTCTGTTGTTTTCTCTCTCTAATGCAGGATTTTTTTTCTCTATTAAAAACTAACTCAGGACTATTTCTGCCATGTTTCTTCAGTACTGCATATAAATCTCTTTGTATGCCATAATAAATACCAAAGATATACTGAATTTTCACAAAACCACAAGTAGCAAACTTTATAAACCAGAATGAGTCAAACTAAATAAAATTCCATTCGTTATGCTAATGGAGTTCCAAAGTCCCCTCAAAGCCCAGAAATGCTGGCACAGAGCACAATTTATGTAAGGAGTCTATGGAAAACCCTTAAAAGTGCTGGAGTAAAGCTCTGCTTTTCCCCTGCCACAGGAATGATCCACAAAAATACATAAAATCAGTTCTCAAATCAATGAATTTTCATCCAGACAAAACAAAGAAGAGAAGATGCCCATAAGTTGGCCTCCTTCACTCTCTTGGAAAGCTTTCTGCTATCAGCATATGGTAAGAGAGAAAAAACAGTCTTCATTTGCCTAAGAATTTACATTAAATGCTACAACCAAACAGTAAATGAAGGGTCATTCCTTTGTGGAATTGGAAATCACTTGCTTTAAAATGCTCTTTTTTCTCTCTCCCTCTCTCTAGGAAATATTTTTCACTAGAAATAACAGGGCTGTTTCATTCTTCACAGCCCAGTTTTCTTCCAACGATGAATTCTAGAACCACAAAGAAGTAGATGTCATATCCAAGAAACCCAGTTTTAGGCCTATAAAATAGTTTTCAATACTACTCTAAGTTTAGTCGCAGTAATATCCTAATCTTTCCTAAGAAAGACAAAGTAACACATCACAATTCCACTTAGTTTCAAAGGGAAGTGTTCTCAGAGGAGTTCAGTGACAACACAGCACACTGGCAAAATATCCAATGACTCCATTGGATATTTAGAGAGAGCTGATTTCTTAGGAAGGGCATTTAACTGATAAAATATTCCCTAACAGAATATGAGGATACTTACCCTGCTCCAAAGACACATGCTGATGTCAAGATGTGTTCCAGAGAATTCCAAAGTTTGAACCAAATTTCACAGGGGTACAGTCACTGGGGTAACCCTTTGCTGTAGGCACAGCATGTGACTGAAGTGATCTTACCTTTAAATGCAGTGTATGGAAGGGGTGAGTGAGGCAGGAATGGGATTTACTGGCAAACTACTGATCTACTACAGGCTTTTTAGAAAACCAATTCCAGAGACATCATGTCAAAGATCGTTTAATGCCATCATCTTACAAAAAATATTAAAATGTTTTATAATCTCAACATACGTATTGATTCCGTTCATATTTTTATTGAATGACATTTACTCATTTTGATTCCTTTCTTCTTCTCTCTTCATTTTCAAGTAGGGTTTAAATAACTATTTTTCTAGAGATCTGTTTACAAAAGATCTGTTTACAAAAGATGTAGAAAACTGAGATCTGTTTACAAAAATTTCTCAGACCACCCTTTCCCATTGGCATAATATTCAAGTACCAATGCTGCATGATGAGTCCCTATCTCTTCATTTGCTAGTTCAGTCCCTAATGGTTGAAAGAGTGATGCATTATCTTACAAAAATAATTTGCAAGATTCATTTGCATATTTTAAGGAAACTCCGAAAGTATTAACTTTGTATTTTCCAAATAGAATTCAGACTTTTTGCCACTTTCTTTACTATTCCATCTGGCTTGTTGGCATACCTCTTTTTGGAGATTACAAATAGGAATTTTTTTAGGAGGGAAAACCATAAATCTCCTCCAATGAGGAGAAGCTTTGGCTCTGATCCTAAACACATGTATGTGTTTCACACAGAAACAACATATATTCTCCCTCCTGGAGTACCTCAGAGTTAGAGGACTAATGTGATGTAGTCTTTTGTAGGCAGATATAGAATTCTTTATGTATTGCACAGTATAAACAGATAAAAAATGTTTTAGAGGTGTATATTTCAAATTCTTAGTCCTATCTAATCACCAAGTGTGATATTCAAAAATTATCCCTGAACTCTAATGTAATCTAGGCCAGATTCTGAGATCTGTGTGTGTTTTTTTGCACAGAATTGTGTGCTGACACCAAAATAAGAAGTCAGCCTTAAGGCCTTTGAAAGTCCTGGCCACTTACCCAGGCCTGCATTTCCATTTACCTCTCATCTGCTGACCCATGTAAATTTGGCAACCTGTCCTTTCTTTAAGTACTTGAACATTTTACCAATGTTTGAACAGAATAAAAGTAGGGGGAATACATTATGGAGTGATACCAAAATTTAAAAATAGGTAAATTTGCTAATTTACTGAAACTCCTTTCGTGTAAGGCACATTATCAAGTAAACTGTCCTGCAACTGAAATTGGTGTATTGCTGATTCAAAGGCAAAGATTACACTGTTACAATGTATAATTCATTTGCCAGCATGACATTACACTTTAAGAGGCAAACACAGTTTACCTCCTCAGCAATTAATTTTTATATATCATACATGATAAACATGATTGTGAAAATGATTGTGTCAATAAAGTATGATTTCTCTCATAAAAGTATCCTAAATCTAAACATTTTCTTCAGTCTTTTTCAAGAAATTGGCACTTACATCATAGGCATAATAGTATGCTTTGATTCCCTGAAAAGTTTCTTTTAAGTAATAAAGATCAATCTGTTTCCTGAATAGGCTTAAAATGCATCTCCAGTAGTCTATGCTACTTTAGTGTTAAATAATGAGGTAGCACATTGTTCCAAAACTGTTCTGAATTATGTAAACCATTTGCTACTTGACGTTTGGATTTAATGTTTTGCTTAGAGCTGTTTGGTAAAGCAGTATTTTTTGTCTTTTCCGGCTTCCTGGGTTTGCTTTTCTTTTCTGGAAGTTTACTACTATAATTTTTCCTTTTATCTTTTGCTTTTTCCTCTTCCTCTCCTTCTTCCTCCTCACCCTCATCTTCTTCCTCATCCTCTTCTTCTTCTTCTCCTACATCCTCTTCCTCCTCATTTCCTTCTTCCCCTTCTTCCTCTTCACCTTCTCCCCCCTCACCCTCCTCTCCTTTTTCTTCCTCCTCACCCTCTTCCCCTTTTCCTTCTTCCCCTTCTTCCTCTTCCTCTTCTTCCTCCTCACCTTCTTCCCCTTTTCCTTCTTCCCCCTCTTCCTCTTCTTCCTCCTCACCTTCTTCCCCTTTTTCTTCTTCCCCCTCTTCCTCTTCTTCTTCCTCCTCATCCTCTTCCCCTTTTTCTTCTTCCCTCTCTTCCTCTTCTTCTTCCTCTTCACCCTCTTCCTCTTTTTCCCTCTCTTCCCCTTCTCCTTCTTCTTCCTGCCCTCCCTCTTCTCCCTCCTCTACCTCTTCTTCTTCCTCTACTGTTTCCTCATCCCCCTCTTCTTCCACTCCCTCTGCTTCCAGTCCTTCTTCTTCCTCCTCATCTTCCTCTTCTTCTTCCACTCCCTGTTCTCCCTCATCTTCTCCAACACTCTCTTCTTCCTCCCCTAATCCCTCTTCATCTTCCCCCTCCTCTTCTTCCTTTTCATCTTCTTCCCCCTCCTCCCCTTCTGCTTCTGCCTCTGTTCCTTCCTCTTTCTCATCTTCTCTTTCCTCTTCCACTTCATCCTCCCCATCTTTTCCTTCTTCACCTCCATCCTCACCCACTTCCTTAGTTTTTGTATTTGCATCTTCCTCATCCTGTTCTTCTTCAGATACCTCTTCTTCCCTCCCTGCCAATGAGTCTCCAAAATCCTCCTCTTCACCCTCTTTGTCTTTTACATTCTCCCTTTCTTTGTTTTCTTCATCTTCCTTTTCATCTTCTCCTTCCTCTTCTGCCTCTACCTCTTTTTCTTCCTCTCCCTCTCTATCTTCCCCTTCTTCCTCACTCTCATCTCTTACCTCACTTTTAACCTGTTCCTCTTTTTCTTTTTCAGTGCCTTCCTCTTTCTCATACTTCTCCTCCATATCCTCCTTTTCTCCCTCACTCATCATTTCTTCTTCCTCCATCAACCTGCCTTGCTCATCTCCTTGATCTTTGCCATCTTGCTGACTGACCTCCTCAGTCTCCTCTGCACCCTCATTCCCACTGTTTCTTTCAGCCTGTGATTCCTCTCTTTCATTTTCTTCCTCATTATCGTTTTCCTCTTCATCTTTTTCTATTGAAATTTCATCTCTGTCTTTTTTAACTTCACTCTCTTCTTCCTCCCCTAGTTTACCTTCACTATCAATTGTTTCATCCAGTTTTTCTTTTTCACTTCCACCCTTTTCACTGCCTTCACTCTCCTGCTCCTGATCAGATTCCTCCTCATTTTTAATTTCTAATGGCCTGTCTTCATCAGATTTAGCATCAGAGCTTGTTTCTTCCTCATTCAGGCTTTTTACAGCAGTCTGTTCTACACATTCTTTCTCATTGTTTGTAGCTTGCATCTCCTCAATCTCACTGTATTTTTCTAAGTCCGGGTGTGTCACTATTCTCCTTGCCCTCTGGACAACTCTGGGTTCATAGCAGACCTCTTCCCTAAGTATATATTTTTGGATATCATTAGTACTTTCCTCAGTTGAAGATGATGACGAAGTTACAGATACTTGTTTCAAAAATTGATGCTTTTTTTTAAGCTCCTTCTGTTCTGCACTACTTTCTTCTCCTGTGACATTTATTTTTTCACACTTGTCAGATTTTTCAACACCATCCTTTATTTTGTTTTGACTTTCTGTTGTTTTTTGACTGCTTTGCTTTTTAACAGGACTGTATTCTTGTACAATTAATGAATCAGTCTGGGGCTGATCCCTGGGAGCAGAAGGAAGTACCTCTATTTTAAGGGATTGCTTAGATTTAACAGCTTTTGGCTTTTTATTGGAAGAATTTATTTTTTCAGTCAGAATTTGATTTTCAGTGGGAAGATTATATGTTGTATCCTCTCTGAAAAATTCAGGATTTTCCACACACTCTTTTTCCCTTTTCACTAATATGCTTTTGTCCTCAGTAATTTTTTGAGCACCATTTTTCAAAGTGGTATCACTTTGTGCATGCTCAGATTTACCTTTCTTTATACTTTTTCTGGCCACAGGCTTCCTTACAAAGGCACTACTCTTTTCTAAACCTTGCCCAGGTGACTCTGAAAGTGAGGACTGCTTTTGTGAAGAACCAGACTCTAACGTTGAGCCCTCTTTTGTGAAATCAGAATCCTTGTTTTTCAGCCCACCCTTACCATCTCTTTTCAGTTTCACATTTTTATTGTTCTTCTATTCCACATGAGAAGCAGAAAATTAAAAAGAAAGAAAAAAAGAATTAAAGACAAATGACAGCGAAAGAAAAATGTTACAAAAGCATCTGAACAAGAAAAGAAACAATTTGTGAGGGGGTTAAAAGACAGCATAAAAGGTAGGATATTTCACATGAAATGAATTTGCAAGTGCACATATTACAAGAATGTAACATCCTGTTAATGATCAGTGCAGTGCTACACCTTTCTCACAATCCTGGGAAATGCAGTAAGAATTTCTAGTAACACATCCCATAAACCAGAGCAGGGGCAATGCATGAGGCTGTGCAAGCAGAAGGAAATGAATACAGTTCTCTTACACCTTTCTCCTTTGGAAATCTGATGTGCTCACCGGTATACTCTTGCTAAGTTTGAAAATCTGTTGTCTTTCTCTTTAAATTTTACACTTATTTAACAAATTATGAATAATAACTTTAAAAATCTAAAATAAAATTTTAATGAAATATAACAAAGTGCTGAAAAGCTAGGATCACTTTAGGAGTGAAATAGGAAGGTATTGCAAAGTACTTTAATTTCGTAATTAATTATTGCTCCTTTAAATATACTTCATGGTGAATATTTGTAAATAAAATCTTTTATTTACACTGTGTCCCAAAATATTTTCTTAGCAACAAACCAGTAGAAATGTATGTTATCACCTGAAGTTACAAGGTGTATATGATAGTGTCTCACATCTTAAACTGGTGAAATATTATACAGTCATCTCAAACTGCACTGGATATGTGGAGTTCTAGGTGCCTGCCCAAATTCTCTCTGCCTGCATGCAGCTTCTTAGAATTTTAGGTTATGGATATTCAGAAAATTAGCAAGAAGAGGTCTGTAAAATTTGCCTTTTTAAAAATTCAAAGCAAAATAATTCAGTACTAGGACAATACAAGAATTGCAGGTTTTTTAAACATCAGTATCAATATGAAATATGTAATTAGTTACGGTACCTTCTGCTTTTGGAGTGGTGATAATTTTAAGGACCAGTCACCAGGATTCAACTTCATTGCATGTGTCTGCAAAAAATAAGATCTCTATTAAAAAATAAATATATTTAGTATGGAAAGCAGCATCAAAGCCCAATTCTACTAAACAGAGCTATTTTATGATAATTTTAATATTATTGCACAGTCAGGGTGAGACAAACCTGTATTATCCTTCAGCTCATCTATTTCACTTCCACTCCCTCATTTACTAATAGAGAGAGTGGTGAGCAAATGTCAACACCTAACACTACCCTGACCTTTCTTAGAGCCCACAGGCACGTGTGAGATCCACCTTCCATCACTGTGAGCTTACAAATACAACTTTACTCCCTTATCATCACAACTCAACACCCAGCTTGGTACCAGGGCCTTAAAAGAACATCTTCAAAGAAATGCTACACAGCAGAAATTTTCCTTGGAATCTAATGCCTTTATCTCATAAAGCAAGAAACCAAGAGGCAATACAGAATACTACTAGGTGGGAATATATAATGAAATTTTGCTCATCCCTTGCCATATATTCCAAATGACAACATAATAATATTGTCTGGTGCTGATTGTTAACAGCTCATGGTTTAATCACTATATTCTTTTTCAACACAGTCAGCATGGACAGTTTCAGACTCCCAATAATTTGTATCATCAATATGACATTGAAGGTTTTTCCTCCTCTTATCACATGTGTCAATAAGAGGTATATTGCCACGGTCTAGAAAAAGTGATAAAAACTATGCTGTAGCAGATTTGTTTTCATTCAGATCCAAGAAGAGCAGTCATTTATTTTGTATTTTTGGCAAGTTTGCCTGATGGGCTTTTTTTCAAATTTATGTTTAGAAATTTTTGAATGTTTTAAAATTGGTTCACGATAGATGTAAAACTGAAAAGGAGAGGGAAATCTATCACATAAAGTGTACAACATGTAAATAATTCTTCAGTAAATTAATTAAGGCCATGCTGTGCATTGGAACTGATCACATTGTTTTCTTGTTAATCAAAATAAAGTTTTATAACGTTAAATAAATGGCACGCACAAACAGCCTGTTAAATTTCTAAGTACTTTTAAATGCAAACAAATAATTCCTGTAAAATGCTCAGATTCCTGTAATCCCTCCAGCATAACTGTGGCTGCATTAAGGCCAGGACATGCTCCTTTTTGCCAAGAGAATAAAATGTTTTGGAAAGTTGTACAAGTGATAAGGTGAGCATGATTTTTAAATTAAAGAAATATGTAGGAACAAGCTGGGGGATCACCAAATAGTCAAAATGTCTGCATTTTTGGCCTTCCCTTTAATATGATCCACCTGTATTAAAAAACTCTTCTCAAAACAGGAAAAGATGCTCTTCTGCTTCATTTCCTGCAATTCTGTTTTGGAAATCATCAAGAAAAGCAAGGTCAGAGATAGAGATTATCATATGGTCTCCAGCATCCTTTCCCTTTTCTTTCAGAGCTAAAGCATGGGGAGACACTGCACTACTTGGACTTCTTCAATCTCATATCACAATATTACTTGGAAAATTAAAACACATTTTAGCATTGGGTAATGATGATATAAAATGCATGCTCATTTAACAGTGTGTCAGTACTTCCTGGTGTCACATATGATGTTCTGGGCTGGTCAGGAATTCTGTATGAGAACCTGAAACACAATTTAGCTTCTTTGTCTCCCCCTGCAAAAAAAATTACTGAATTACAGATCCATTATTGGAATATATTACCATGTTTAGGATGTCAGTTGTATCCCCAAGGTTTCTGTCAATATTTTCATTATCTGAATCTTGTTCTGAGGAAACTTCACCTGGTTTATCTTTTTGATGATTATTTTCTACAAGGTAAAATAGGAGCAAATGAACAAATGTCATAGGAACAAGCACTGTATAGCAAACAGAACACCCCATTCTTATAAAATAGATTATTCCTATTTTACTAACATAGAACTGAAGTCTTCAAAATCTTCATTCCCCCAGCCCAAGACACAGCAGAAACACTTCCATCTCCTTTCATCATTAACAATACAGGTAGCTCAGCAATCTAGTCTCAGGGCACTATAGATCTCTGATCATTCCTGCAGTCTTTCAAAGCCTAAATATTACCTGGGACAAAGATTCTTTTGGATAATTTCTTGAATAATAGTGTAACAATTAGACCAAATTAGCTGCAGTCGTTTTATCTCCATTGCACATTATGTAATGGATGGAGAGACAGAGAGTTCAATGCAGCATTATAAACATGTCCCTACATCATTAAGCTCATCAGGTCTATGACCATTTCATACAGCACAAAACATGAGGTTTTAGGCCTATGAAGACTCAAAAGGAAATTCAAATTTCACTGCATTGCTTTCCTGGAACCAGAAATGCTAATGGATATGCTGGTACATTTAGAAAGAATCATCTTCATTCTATGAATTAATTATTTTCAAATTAGATTTGTCTGTCTGAGACAAAATCTGTCTGAGTAAATCTGAGCTATTACACAGAAGCTCTGCATTCTGCACTCTTCCTAGGAAATCACACATGCCCACGAACCCAGGTAAGTCCAGAAGTGCTCTAGAGAATCTGTGCCACAAAGTCCAGTGCTGTATTATGATTATACAGACTTTTCCATTAGCTAGAGTATTATAAACCCTTATTTTCTTAGATAACAAAGATTGAAGAGTAGTTTTGCACTTCCAAGTGAAGAAGAAAGGTCCTGTAAGAATTAATAGACCTCTTTTCCTATCTTTTCTTACCCAAGTTCTTTGTAGGCTTACCTATGTCTTTAAGACTGTTCGTAACTTTTTTTGCCTGTAATTCCTTTTTTATTTTGTGAAAACAAAGTAGTTAATGTTCTTACAGTATTTTTGTGACATCTTATTTCTAAAGGCTTAAGGAACCACAGGTACAATTTATAAGTTGTTTTTCTTTCACTCAAGCCTCCCCTAAATCTTTAAACCTGTTTTGCAAACATGAGCAGTGTGAGACAATTTTTGTCTGCATTTCTCAGCTTTCATGTCTGTATGCTGCCAGACCCTCCTGAGGCAAGACTGAACCAGAACCCTTTTTCAGGTTCAAAAGGAACATTTGTTTATGAATGATCAGAGTCAAACCATTCTTATCAGAAAAGAGCAGCAAGATGTGGGGACACTTCACCTTTTTCATGGTCTCTATCCCTCACAGATTCAGATTTAGGATGACTTGTTGCAGAAAACCAGAATGGGCTGGTGTTGCTTGTCACAGGCAATGAAGATCTTAAGAAGCTTTCTCTCATTGGAGGCAGAGTTTGTGCCATTCGAACAAACTGCTCTGGTGATCTTTCCTTTAGAAGATTGAAAAACAATAGATTGAGAAAAAGGGTAGGAGAGCAAAATGTAAGCAATCTCTCTTACTTATCAGTGGTATTTGCTTTTAGCTGGGGATACAGTGCTGCAACTTAATAAGCAGAAACAAATATCTTTAAAATTTTAATTATTTATAGTCCTAGAACGTGGGCAGGTACTTAATAGAATTTTTGAGGTCATCTCTATGCAATGATTTCAAACAATCCTAAAATGTAAACAAAGGAGAAAAATAACTTAATTTTTATTATTTGAAATGAAAAACTAATCTCTCAAATAACACCAAGGTATTTAATCCACAATACCAATACATTTTTAAAAAATAAATTCAGGTTTTGGTAGAGTTAGTTCTCAGACAGGTAAGTGAAATGATCCAATTCATTATGCTGTTTAAGGAAATCACATGGAATGTGTGGTGGAGATAAAAGAGCAGAAAGTAATATTTTAAGTAGCTACATCTAATATCTTCCTTTGATATTTTATAAACGATGAAATTGTTTAATATTTTCAAGAACACAAAGGGAACAACAAAAGAGTCATGTTCTTCTTCTTTTTAAAAAATATGCCTAAGATATTTTAAGAAATGTAAAGGAACAGGTCCTATCCTACATTTTAGAACAAAAACATTACAAACTCAATTTGAATCTCTTTCACAAAAATAAATAAGCAAAATCTGACAAATATCTATTTTTTTTTGTCCAGCATCAATTTTTGGGACCAGAGAAAATATATATATTTTTTATATTATACATTAAAATTAAACATTTTAAGAAGATATATTTAACTGCTTGGTATATGCTGTGATTTTTGCTTTAAAAATGATTTTGTTTCCTGAAAGAAGTGTGACAACTCTAAATATCTCTGAACTTACCCTCTCTCGACGTCGTATTCGTGCTGCTGATAATTGCAAAGTGTTTGCTAGTACAAAGTCCCCACTTATTTTAGGGATAGTAGCAGTCAAACGAGGCTCATACAGATCTTCCAAGATTACCTCAGATCCTTTAGGTCTTGGAGCAGCAAAAACCAGCATGTGACAACCCCCACAAGCAACCTACAGCTCAAAAAAAGGTCTGATTACTTCATTTGCAAGTATCAAGAATGCACTTTTGTTACAATTATCTCTAGGGGCTTAGATGATAGGAAAAAATGTAGTAAAAGTAAGACATCTCAAATGGCTTCAAATTTAGTTCCTAATTACACCAGCAAGATAAAAGTACTTAATTGGATTTATTAATGACTATGTTCACTTCTAGTTAGTGAAATACAATATATTTAGTAAGTGAAATACAATATATTTGTATTGAACACAAAAAAAGACGGTCTATCAAATTTCTGATATATATATTTTCTGAGAGCAAAGTTATATATATATCTCTTTTCTGATAGCAAAGATATTTTCACTGATTTTCAAGACATTTTAGCTAATTATTTTGAAGCAAGTCAAATGAGACCAATACTGATACTTTCAGTGACTCAAACCTAAATGCATTATCTCAAAATCAACAAAATGTAAAACAAATTCTACACCCTCCAGTAGACACAATATTATTACATAAAGATTGGAGGTTTCACTTTTTAAAAGGTTTAAGACACTGCTTCCAATAAAACTTTCTTCACCTGTAATTCCAGTAAATAAACAGAAGTGATCAATAGACTTTTGTCCCAAATTTCTTCAATCTTGACTCATGTCAAGCATTTTGATTGCAGCAATCATGAAAGCATTTTTGATGCTGACAGTTCTGTGACATTTATTTCTTCTGAACCTCAAGAAGCAGATGAAAAAACTTCCCTTACACAATTCTCAAAAGAAAAGATTATTCCTGGTTTCTTGTCCAGTTTGGATTAAAAAAACCTAACACCTCAAATTTTCCTAAGATTTAAAGTTATCCTACTGAACAAAATTTCCAAAATTGAGAAGATGACTCTCTGGTGTTCACAGGAAAGATACAAATTTTCCCAATACTTCCAACCATCCAAGAGCAATAAATAATTCTGTTTATAAACTACCACAGCTCTAAAGACCACAACACCAAAGCACAAGAGTACTGAATAAAATCCTAAAGAGCAATCTCTATGTGTAGCCCAAGTCAAAGACATTCTAAACTAAATGAACACTGTGCTAAGGATATATAATTTCCTCTTTCCTTCAGTTTGTGTTGTCCACTATTCAAATGTTATAGAAAGAAATAATTTCAGCCCTCATTAACAATGTGCTTCATAAAAAGATCAATATTTTGGCGTCTGCAAAGAATGAAGAAACGTTTTACCAAAAGGACTGTGAACTTCAAGAAATTGTAACACAGAGTGGGATCAAACAGATTTGTAAAAGTCTCTTCTCCAAATCCTAACTTGCCGTGTCGTCCATCTCCAAAAGTAAACATGAGGCCATTCTCTGCATGTGGGAATAAAAAGGATGTTAAAACAAAGATTGGATACAAAACCAGGACAGAACCATTACAAGCAAAGTGACAGGCCGTGAAACTAAGGAATATTTCCCTTCCAAAAGCAAAACCTGAACAATTATTTTTAGATCTTCAAAGATTAATATTATTTAAAAATATGCATTTTTTCAGACAAAGTACTGTCTGATTTGTTGGTCTAGACAATTCACAAAAAAACCCGCCCCAACAAAACAATAAGACTTAAACAGGAAAACAAAGGAAAACAAAGGCTTCTAAACAAGAACATTTGTTAGCAAGGCATGATTAGGAGGTTATAATCCCCCAGGATATACAGAGTTATGCATGGCATGGCTGTGAGTCAAAAATTCCTATTGAATTCACTTTTCTCACTGGCTCATTTCACCTTTAGAACCAGTAATGGATATGTCTGCTCCTGCTCATTGTACAAGGAAAGCTCCTACAGAGTAAAAGAGAGTTGCTAGAAGTGGTTCCAGAATTTTGCACTCCCATACCTGCTATCACAGCAGTGTGATTTTCCCCACATGCAATGTTACATATTTTATGCCTCTTCAAGTTTTTCACAGGCTTCGGTACTGAACTTTCAAACACAAAAGTTCCATGTCCCAGCTGCCCATACTGTCCAAGTCCAAAAGTATAAACATCTGTCTCTGAAATTATACAGGCAAAGTTAACAACAAATATGCTAATATGTATATTTATTTATCTATTTATTTATATAATAACCTAAGTTCTATTTACCAAATGGAAGGCCACTGACATAAACATCATTAGAAAAAATGTCTAATTAATTAAAAAATGTTCCAACTAATCAGTTACATTTATCAATTACTAATATACAACAATATAAAAAAACAGGAATTGAAACACTAACATATACATAGAAAAGAATTTTAAATGGTTCAATGTACGATATATTTTCTAACATAAATGCAAAATAATCCACTGATCCTATGTACAAAAAGCAAAGTTAAACAAATGCATGGTAATTTACATACTGCAATCAATTCAAAACCACAATGTTTATACCTATATATGCATTTTCACAGTAGCCTCATCCTAATTTCTCCTTAGCTCCATGAACATTGTATGACCTTAAATTTAATAGATATGACCTCATAATTTGTATGTGAGAAGAGACTGGAACAGTAACAGAATAGGTTTCAGTATTCTGTTCAGCTACCAAATCAGCCCTGCAATAAATACAGAGAACACTATAATTGTGTTATCTTGTGACAGAATAATCATCTTTCCACATTTATATTTTGTCTGTTTAATGGACTGTCTGTGCCAGGAAAAAGAATAAGAGCTTCTGCAAGCAATAAAGATTCTTGGTGTGTCCATCCCTGGCACTCCATCACAACATGGGAAGATTGTGAAGCCTGGAAATCTTGATGAGGTCATGCTTGAACAGAGAAGTTTTTTGGGAAAAAAGAAGAAGCTTTCCTAGAATTTTGTTTCCTGCCCCTTTTTCTTTTGAATGTAGGCAACAAAGGAAAAGTGAGAGAAATTCTACTTAAAGCACTTGAAATATTATCATGAAAAAACAGGAAAGATTATGAATTAACAAAAAAAATTCCATATTAAGTTAGAAGAACTTTCCAATTTCAAAGGAACTGTGATGAAACAGTAACACTACACATGGAAATGTTCTGCCTAGGAAAGTGTTTCCCTTTCTGTTCCTTATAAATTGTTCCATTCACACTATTAAAAAAAAAAAAAAAGAAGCCCAATGGTCTCACATTATTTTTAAATTGTAGATGAAAAATATTAAGTAAACCTGGTTTTTTACTAAATGTAATAGTAAAGCTCCCTCTGCTGGAAATTTTAGTGCAAGAAAGTAAAACCTCGGGAGCTTTATAAAGTAAAAGAAGTAGTAAGAATTTTCCTGTAATATTTAGACTTCCTGCATAGGAATCAAGAAACTACACCTGAAAGACAGGAGCTGTCTCTGAGCAAACAAAAGTCTCATTTTTATTTTAGTTAACTGCTTTCTCAGGATGGCTGATTCCAAAAATTCTGTTTAGAAGTACTGTATTTGTTTTAACAATTCTTTGGAAACTGGCAGATAATTTAACTACATGGCTTTATCTGATTAACATAATTACTTTGGGTGAACTACAAGGTTTTTTCCTTTAATCCTAGCATGAAGCATGCAACGTCTTCTGCATTTCTGTTGAGAGACAAATGTTCTCAAATGTTAACTTTAAAAGTCCAGGGAATTTTTTCTTTCCTGTGTTTCTACAGAAAATGAGGACAAAGGCCAGTCCCAAGCCAGGTTAGAGTGCCTTTATGATGAAGAATTTCTTCTGCTGCCCTTATAAACCAGGGGCACCTAAATGTTGCTTCTCCTAAGTTTGCTTCTTAGTGAATTATCAGGGTAGAGGAAGAGAAGAACCTTGCACCTTTCTTAAATGACTCACCACTCTGGTGCAGAGGTGAGGTCAAACCACACTAATAACCCCCTTTAGGAGAAATGAGGTATTTCCTCCAGTCTGTCTTTATAAATGCGTGAAAGAGAAGAAAAGCAACCTCACACACTTATTGATAAAATGACAGGGGTGAATTTCATCATTCTGAACACGGCAGCAGCCCATGAGAGGGCCCTTGAAGGGCGAAGAGAAATTATTTCACAGCTTGCACAGAAGACAATGGCTTTGCTGTTCCAAGTGACCTCCAGCACTTGAGTGCTGGAAGAGCTGCTTCTTCACTTCTAATTTCCCTTTTTGGAAGAGCAGGGATATTTCCCTGTAATTGTGTTATTTTCCATCTTTGCAGCCATCTTTTATAATCCCCTTGACCATTTGCACTACCAATAAAATAGTCCTAAGCAAAAAGCTATATAGCTTTCGTATTATTTTTTAAAACATGCCATTTGCTGGCAGAACTGTGTGAACTCAAAGGATGTTTTTCAGAATTGTGTATTCCCTGCTATGTATCTGAGGCTACAGATGATGTTAAGAAGTCTACGGAACTAAAAAGGAAGCAGACAGGTAAGCTTATATCATAGAAACATAAAATGGTTTGGGTTGGAAGAGACCTTAAAGATCATCTGGTTCCAACCTCTTGCTATGGACAGGAATATTTTTCACTAGACCAGGTTGTCCAGAGCCCCATCCAGCCTGGCCTTGAACATTGCCAGGAATGGGACATCCACAACTTCTCTGGGCAACCTGTGCCAGGACTTCACCACCCTCACAGTAAAGAATTCCTTCTTAATATCCAATCTAAACCTGCTCTCTGTCAGTTTGAAGCCATTCCCCCTTGTCCTGTCACTCGAGGCTCTTGTAAATAGTCCCCGTCCCTCTCCATTATTTCTTGTAGGCTCTGTTCAGGTGCTGGAAGACTGCCATGAGACCAGCCCAGAACCTTCTCTTTTGCAGGCAAAACAAACCTAATTCTGTCAGCCTTTCCTCACAGGGGAGGTGCTGCATCCCTCTAATCATCTTGGTGGCCTGTCCACAAAAATTATTTTCTCTTGGACATTATTATTATTATTATTATTAGCACTACTACTATAACTATTATGCCAATGAACTATTCACTCTCACAGTAGCTTTATTTTTAAACAGCTTATGCTGAAAAATGTTACTGTAAAAAATCAACTGTCAACACAATGTTCAGTATTCAGAGTTAGTAACTGGATTTGGGGATTTCAGTATAAATAGTATACAGATTTACGAATGGTTTGAAAAATCTAATAATCCTATATGGAATTGTGAGTTCTGCCAGAAAAAGGTAGAGCTCTTACATCCTTTTGTCCTCTTTCAAAAGGGTGCCTTGGCTTTCTTTTCTTTTTAAAAGACCTTGAGACAGAAGATGAAAAATCCAACATTTTACATACTAATGCACTAATGTTCTTATGTCAAACATTCTATTCTCAAAGGTCTGCTTCACTTTTTCCTTTGAAGAGTTATCTTTGCTTTCCTTCCTTTCAGAGAATGAAAGGAAGTAATATATCCTTCTATAGAAAAAAAATATTCCCAGAGGATCTGTCCTCATCTGAAAAAACCTGCAAGATATTAAGGCCACTCCAAATAATCTGTTTCTTCTTCTCCAATTTCCAGATCCACATTTATTATGTTTCCACCTTTTAAAACACCTTATTGAAAAAGCACACAAATTGGGATTGCTGCTCTCCCATACTTCATTTGAAAATGATGATACCAGCTTTCATTTGCAGCAGGAAGAATCTGCAATATTGGGGGCAGTTGGTGCATTTTTTTCAGTCTCTGAGAATGAATCAGGGATGAGGACAGGATCTGCTTGGACTGGCTGACTGATTGCCATGAAATGAACAGCTTTGTGCTATCAAGATTTTGCATGATAGAATTTTTAAATGCAATTCTGTTTATTGTCTAGAGAAATTGCAAATATTATTAAAGGCAGAGGTAACAAAGAAGCTTGTAAAGAAGATGGTTTCCAATACCATACTCAACATTTCTAAAACCAATCTTTAAAAAATTGAGTTTTTTCTAAATTATTTCTCTCAACAATTTGATTCTTGTTCTCTGGGGAAAATAATTGAGTTTCTCATTTTGGAATTTCAGAGCAAAAAATCCCAAAGAACTATTTTAATATATACTTTCTACCTTTTACTCTGATACTTTTTGGAGAGATTCCAAACAGTATCTTGATTTAATAACCCATATAACAGTGGTTCTTACCATACAAAATTGCCAATAGAATAGATAACAGTCATAAAAAAGAAATCAAATGAAATGCTTTGGAATAGACTAATTACACTTGAGAGTCAGGAAGAAAGTTGCCTTGTACTCTGTAAGATAACTGAATTATGCATTCTTCTAATTTGATAAACTCTAAGTAGAAATGATGTCAAGACATGAGCCAAGATGTGCAACAGTTTTTCCATATGACATTTTCTCTTGTGTTTTCACTATGTTAAATGAGGTAGATGAAGCAGGAGAATATTCAATAGTCACACACTCAGTACTTGTTTCCTGAGACTAAAATCCTTAAAATCTAGAAAGACCCTAAAAGGATGAAAACCAGACCAGTATATATTGTGTTAGTAAGGGCAAGCAGCACCCGTTTTCGTGGAGGATGACACATGAAATTCAGAATTTCTTCTAAATTGTATTATTCTCTTAATTCATGAAAATGAGCTAAAAAGAGGAAATGTAAATGTTTCTGCCCCTCTTTAAAGCTATCTCATCAGAATTCTCAGTTTCTGGTCACATCACCTCAAGATGCAATTTAGGACCAATTTCAAGTGAAGTTTCTGGTACAAAACCAATAATGTATGTATTACTTTAAGTCACAGTTACTTAAAATTTTTAGTTATCTGTATCTACCTCTTCTCAAAACTTTTTCCTCAATTTTTGCTTTGAGTCAGAAAATTTTCTCTACGTTAACACTTCTGACTAAGTATCTTTCATTAGAGACAGTATTGGCACTATCCTCTACTGTTTCACTCAAAGTGTCTTAGAAGTTCACATCTGTCACCTATTAAATAACAGTTGAATCACATTTTAAAAAAAATCTATCTGATTTTTCACTCTTATCACAACTATTAATCTTTAGGAAATATATTTTTTTGGGGAGGATATAGTTTTCCTCTTTTTGTGACTCAAGTAGGTCATCGGGCACCCAACACTTTGATCATCAGCTGCCAACTCAGTCAGCACTAAATTTCTTATTTGCCTTCTACTAAGAATTTCTTTCCAAAAGCAAGGAAATCTTATCTACATACTTATACACATACTTATTACAGGATTTTCTTCACTGCATTCTTTCTATGGAATTTATATTTCCCTCTTTGTTCTAGCTCTTGTACAGATTTCACTATAATGATGATGGCATCCAAGTCTGTATCTTCTAAATCTCTGTAACAGTGTTTGGTTATAATGATTTTTTTATCACATGAAATGCCATCAAGTCAAAATATCTATTGGTTGAATTCAGATTTATGGTTAAAAAAATAATCAATAATGATAATAAAATTCTTTTTATAAAACTTCACTTTGTAACTCATAAAATAATGCTCTGATTTATGCATCTGTTTGTCCCAAATTTATGATAGTTTTTTCACTAATAATGATTATCTGATTCAACATAAAGAAATTTATTTTGTGACATAGAATACTGCCAGGGTAAGACTGTATGTTGGTGGAAGAAGGGAGACAAAGGCATTGAAATGTAGCCAAATGTTTACATTATTTCCTGGACTGGCTACTGCTATTTCTTCTTCATAGTTTTCCTAAAGGAATTTTAACTGAAGCAGAATCTTGCAGCTTGACTCACTACACACAATCCTTTCCAGCATTTCACTTCCACCTTTACTCTTTCCAACTGCTTGCAATAAAACATCACAGTCTCCCTCAGTTAGACTTTCAGTTTATATTTTAGAATGTTTGGCTACATAACCTTGAAGGTACATCACAAGATTTGTCAAGAGAAAACTACAGAGAACCTTCAAAATACAGATTTAAGGACTGATTAGTATACATCCAACTCGGTTTTACAGCTTTTTCATTTTGGCAGGAAAAACATTACAGGCCATACAGTCTTACACATATTATATTCATTACAAGCTAAAGCTGATATTTTTTAATACCTTCAGGCAAAGTCAAACTTACCTTTACTGCTTCTACACCACTCTAGGTCAGGATAGAATTTATGGAAAGAAGTGGCTGGCACTGCTTTGCATGTATGCCTTGGAAAAGCTAAGTCACCACTGGCAGACAACTATTTGACAGTTCAGTAACACACAGCATTTTCCAAGTACTATATGATGTGGCCCTGTGAACTAATATGTAACAGTTGTATTTGCTGATTTTCATAACCTGTACAACATGTCAAATGTATATGTCTGGACTAGTTTCATATTTATGCTAAAGATTCTGCTCAAAGGCACAAGCAAATTCTGTATCACAATAAGAGAGATTTAATCCATTCAGGCATGCAGTAGATAGTGAAGCTACTTGAGAAGTGACTCCCTACATACCTTCCTAAATATTCAAGAGCATTTAAATTTACTACTGAATGGAAGATATCCTCTAGAATTTCCCTCTCACTGCAATAACAATTTCAAGCTCCTTAGAGGAAAGAAACATCAATTATCTGTGTTGCACCAGGTGGTGCTGGCTTATTGCAATTCCAGTAAGAAAGGCACTCAGCCTATGTAAAGTTCTCTTAAAATGCTGTTTACTGGGGCTAAGACTATAAAGAAAAAGAAGACAGGATCAATAACCTTCTGTCCCTTCACAGGCTGGGAATCCCGAGCTGTGTGGAATTGAAAAGGACCCCAGCATGCTGTGCAGATCCTATCCATGGAAGGTTACCTCAGTTTGAGCTCTTACAGGGTTTTCTTACATCCAAAACAACTCTATACATCATTTATACTGATAAATTCAGCATTTATACTGAATAAAAAGGACATTCACTTGCTGGGAACTTGCTGCTGAAGTTTCAGATAAAAACAAGGACAGGCAAGTGGTGTCAGCCAGGAGCTGCCTGGAGCCCCTTTGTTAAAATCACCTGGCCAAGTTCATCCTGTAGCCAAGGGACATGGGCAGTGCAGCACAGGCCTGCCTTAGCTGGGTGTTATATGGATTTCTACCTCCTTGGTGTGCAATAATCTTCCAGTTAGGATCAGCATCCAGCATTTCAGTGGGATGTAAATTCTTTAGAGATAATGGAGTTTAAATTACAGGGCTGTAAGAAAAGCCAGTTAAATTGCATACCTGTCAGTACCACAGTGTGTTCTCCACCACAAGCAACCTTATTAACCTTTTCCATAATTCCTAGTACAGGCTGTGGGACTCTATTGTTCTTCAGCTGTTCAGGGAATAATCCCAGTTTCCCATTCACAGGTTCTCCAAAAGTGTAGAGCTCACCATCTCCTGTGAAAATACAGAACAGAGCATGGTTTCCAGCACGCACTCAGGAGCAAGGATGGGCTGTCAAGATTGCTGCAGACACAAATTACAAAGACAGAAAAGTGTATGAACATTACAGGATAGTTGAATATATTTGTATAATGCCCAAAGAGCTGTAAAAAGCACTCTGCTTTGATGGGACACAAAAGTGCTAGATTTTAGTCCCCTCCAAATTCAGAATCACAATATTTAGCCTTCAAGGAATGTAGCCACTGGAAAAACAAAACCATATACCTTCTGCTTCTGAGAGGTGGTAATTCCCTCTGTAATCAGTATTTAAGTCAACTGAATTTGCTTTTAAGAATCTGAACTGACCCAGAAAATAATTTTGCATAGAATTTTGATGGAAAACCAACCTGCTCAAGCAGAGTCATCCCTGAGCACATGGCACAGGATTGTGTCCAGACATTTCTGGAATATCTCCAGTGAGGGATATTCCACACCCTCTCTGGACAAGCAGTTCCAGTGCTCAGTCACTGCACCGGAAAGAAATTCTTCCTCATGTTCAGGTGGAACTTCCTGGCCATCAGTTCCTGCCCATTCCTCCTGTCCTGTTGCTGGGCACCACGGAGCAGAGCCTGGTCCATCCCCTGAGCCCTCCCTGCAGACACTGACACACAGGGGTGAAATCCCCCCTCAGCCTCATCTTCTCAAGGCTTTCTTACATTCTTCTACACCTCCTTCCTAAGAGTTTTTTGCAGTCATTTCAATCTGCCTGTGAATCCAGCAAATTACCAGCAAATTACCTCAACTGCAAAAAAGTGTATCTCATTTAATTTCAAACCTATGGACTGTGTTAGGCTTCTCTGTTCAGTTGAATTTCCTGGTTTAATTCTGATTTTGTTCTTATATCTATGTGCAGAAATACTCTGAACAGGCTGATACTTTGCTGTTATTTGCATCAGCATCAATTTTCTGTTCTAAAAGAGCAGCCCAGTTAAAAAGATAATAATCAAATGCAATGTGAGTTTTTCTGTAACCAAAATATTCTGCTGACAAAAAAGAGATTTTATTAAGCATTGAAGGAAGGAAGGAAGGAAGGAAGGAAGGAAGGAAGGAAGGAAGGAAGGAAGGAAGGAAGGAAGGATCCTGTATTTTTAGGAAGGTGAGTATTTTTTCAATACTCTTAGATTAGCCACATATTTCTAAAAACAAGTAAAAAAAAACCAAAAGCACTTGGGAGATAACTACTTTTGCAGTTCTCTTTGAAGAGACCAGCAGTTCTTTTTAAACACTATTGCACTGTAAAATTAATCCAATCACTATCTAATTAAGAGGATTAGAGATTCAAATGGCCAAGCCTCCCAAACTAATCAAGTTTATTACATTTTTTCCACTTAATAATCCAGCTAACAAAGATAAAACCATTTACCAAAGCAATTTTTTGAATACATTACACATCCCTTTTAGGCAAATAGTGGTCTAAAAATTATGAAAAATAGCAATCAAGCATAAACAGAACCCAGTCAGACCCAGATAAATTTGAGTGCAGTATGTGTGCAGCACATCTGCATGCTGAGGACATGACGTACTGTGTGCAGTACACCTGAATTTTAAGGACACTGTTCACAACAAAACCTGGTTATTTAATTTTCTCCTCTCATATGAGTCACATTGTCACACATTGGACTTTCCCTAATGTGGCACATTTTCTGTATCATTAAACTTAAAATCACAGGAGCATATCAAGAAAATGGACAAGTGAATGGAAAATGTCCCTCAAAGGAAAATGTGTATTTGAGAGTAGATAAGAGACTTGGCTTGGCGGCAAATGAGGGAAAAAAATGAGTGGACAAACAAATTGCATAACTGAGATTTCTTGAATAAATGAAGAAGAAAAAGAAAAGAAATATTTATTAAGACCAAATTGTTTAAAACTGTCTCAAACACTGAAATTCAGAGCATGGAAGTGTTTGTGGGATGAATGATTCTTAAACCAGTCCTTAAAAATAATGACAAATTACATTAAAAAAGAGAATTCAAGGAGCCTGTGAAGTTCTCCATAAAAAGACATCTTCTCAATAAGAATGCATCTTGACCTTGATTACAAGGGTCTAACATAGTCAATTCCTTTCGGTCTCCATGAATCTAATTCTGCTGTAGAACCCAGAGCAGTGGTGAGATACATCAGCTTTTCCTGCTCTCCATCTCCTGCAGTGGACAAATGAGCTGTACATGCTTGCTGAGCTTAATGCTTCCTGAAAAATTGCCCCTCCTGAGTGTGTGGTCAAAGAAAAGTCAAGTAAAGATCTGTATAAGTGCTCAAAATTATTGCTACACTCTCCCAGCAGTTTATTTCTCTGTTGATTTGCTTGAGACATAACCCTAATATTGGGATGCAATGTCCAAAGCCTGCATAAAGGGAAGAAAGGAAAAAATCCTAAAGAGAGCTGGAAGCTACAGGCTAAGAACTTCTTTTCAGTGGATCTCCTTGATGAATGCAAAGGAGAGAGAAAGGGAGCAAACAATCATCTTTCAAATAGGAACTGAATAATCAGACTAGTTCCTAATTTGCATATGGAATTGAGTTAGCCATTCCCTGTGCCTGTGCCTAGTCTACATTTCAGAAGTGGGTTTTTTATTTAAAATATTCAGGATTTATGCTGTTCTATTCTACAACCACTTTGGCATCAGTGGATTCCATGTGTACATGGCAGAACACAGGTGACACATGTTCAGCAGTTAAATGATTGTCTGCAAAGAAGGCCTTCTAGAAAGCAGAAGGAAGCAGGGTGACATCATCTTTTTGGAAATATAAGAGGCATTGCTCTTGGCTTTATAGCAGTTAAACACCTTAAGGATAAAAGCCTACTAAAAAAAAATCTTCTAAAACCCAGCAATGTCAAAGAAATAAGAACTTCAGTTTAAAAAGAAAAAAAAAAAAGCTGGAATCCATACTTCACCATTTTTTTATTCAATACTCTCTTATTAATGAACATCCTGCCCTGGAGATGGCACTCTGTGTCCACACTATGTTTTCTAGTGCCTTCATGAGCCACCTTTTAGTTTTAACCCAGATATGCCTGTGCTCCCAACAGGTTTTTCAGCCAGTGCACACCTTATGTCAAACACAAGCATATTAAGAAAGGGATCTGTGCTCATCAGTTCTGTCTGACAGCAGTCAGACTTTACTAAGTCTTAAATCCTGCAAGTATGTTACACTATTAAAGATAGTGCATTGTTTGATGTCTATAAATCAGAATGTGGTAATTCTATAGTATTCTAATAACTGAAAAGTAACACACCCTGTGACCATGGTATATTCAGAATGAATGCATAAAGTTAATTTTTAAACACTGTGTGGATACACTCTGATGGTAGTGCAACAGAAAATCGATTCTGCAAAAGTACTTGGAGGTTCAATACTAAATTTTTATGGTAGCTGAAGTATCAGTCGAATAAAACCAGCATGGGGCTAAAGGAAAGTAATAAAAAAAATCATGCTTTCACTAAAAGAAGGCCATGTGTGTGTCAGTAGTTTCAATAACATAGATTGAACCCAATTCATGCAGGACTTGCAGATATTAAGGTTGAAAATTAAGATTTTCCATCTTATACTCAGGCCTGTTTAAGTAGTAACAAGTTCAACAACTCTTTGTTTTCACAGGTGATAACCAGTTCAATTCTTCCTATTAATATTTTAAGAAACTCCATTTTTCTTAACCAGGTACAAGCCTAAGCCTTTTTTTCTTATCCTCTTCCATTAAAAGTTTCCACTTCCTTAGGGTACTTGGGACACACTGTTCTCTCTTTACTCTTAGATGTTTGTACTCAACCCTTCTACTAATGAGAACTTTTGTGACATCCTGCTGCAATCCTGGACCTTCAGCTCTTGGCTCAAAGGCAGAGACACACACATTACTACTGCTTCTTTGAAGCAAGTATCTTTTTCCCCCCCATTTATTCTGAGTCCAGGAACATGTGTTTTTCCTAACAGGTGCTGAGGTCCTGATCAGTCCCAGACACTTAATCCATTTACTGTAATAAAGCATTTGTAATAAAAGCTGCACAGTACCAGCATAACACCTAATTAATATTTGTCCACCGTAGCAAGCTCTCATTCTGTTAAGAGCATGTTCTCAGAGAGCAATATAGATATTGTATGTGGAAAAGTAACATTTATCAAGCAATCTGGGAAAGGTATCTGATGGAATAGCTCCTGGGTACCCATTAAAAGCCTTACAATCAACACTATCGATCCTTTGAAATCTTTAATTACTCTAAGGGGACCAAAGAGTAAAGTTTAATAATGTAAATCTATATGGCTGAGAGGAATTCATAGCTGCTCATACATAATGCCATCAATACTGGCTGATAATTCATCCATACTGGCATTATTAAAAGATGAGTGGAATCTTCCCTTTGGAAACCAATGGAGAGTTGGGAAGAGAGAGGTGGAAAGCAATAGGGAGGTGGTTTGGTTTGGAGATCAGACAACAGCTCATTGTAGTATTGCTTCTCCTCATATCCTGTACTGCCAGTGTAAGTGACTTCAAAACTTAAATTTTAAGAGCAAACAACAAACTTGGACAACAATCTTTTACTTCTAACAAGATTAATTTTTTCTCATAACATAGCAACTCAGTTCAATATTGATGTTTCTAGAGAAGATGAAGTTATTATTTGGTCATCAAAAAAAAAAAACCCAAGAAAAGTTGGATTTTTGAAACCATTGTTTTAATCCACAATATATGTGATAAGCTTTATGAAAACAAACTGTGATGAGATATTTCATTCTTTCTAATACTGCAAGTTGAACTGCAAGCTTTGCCTCTCTGTGTGATAAAAAACTACACAGGAGGTTTTCTGTCACATGGCAGTTTTTAACAACTATAGGGTATCAAGTTTCAAACAACTATTTGAAAACTACTGCCCTGTCTCCACTAACCTCTATAATACCCATTCTCTTACCTGTAATCAAGGCAGAATGATAATATCCACAGGATACAAAGGAAACAGGTTTTCCAATATCCACTTTACAGGGGACACTGACAGAGGCTTCATTGGCCAGGCCAATCTGACCTTCTGAGTTATCACCCCACACAAAGAGCTGCCCATCCTCTAAAATGAAGACACAGATAGTTAATAGATTTAAAACAAACACTAATAAAAAGTTAATCTATTTATTGATGAGTATTTCAGAAACTCTGTATATGATACTACTGAGTGTCATGATCTCAAGGATATAAAATGATAATTTAGCACAATGTAAAAAAGGAGTTGGAAATAAGAGGATTTTCCTTAAGCTTTTCAGAAGTGACCCAGAACACTTATGCATCAACTAATATTAGACCATAAATACCAACAGAAAAAGTACTATGTAAAAAACATTCCTTCAGAAAGAGGAAGACTGAAAGAGACAATTCAGTTGCCAGAAGTCAATATGAAAATATTATAGTGAATTTAAGGCATCTTCTCATTTTTAGGTGCAAGTCACCCCTTTCTCATTCTCCCAAACTTATTCTCTGTTCTGACTTTGATAGGCATCCCACTTATTCATGCCTTATCTTTCAGTTCTCCTCACAGGTGGTTATATTGACCAGCTTCATTTTGCTTTCTTTGAACTACAACTGTAGATGTTCCAGGTTTATTAAGACCAGCTTCTATTGAAACAAAGAGCAATGGCAACAGTAAAAAAAAAAACAAACAAAAAAAACAAACCACCACCCCAACCACAAAAGGCAGTGAACAACATGGAAAGTCTCTAGATTCTTCTAAAAGAGATAAGGTCTTCTCTATGTGTATTTCTTATAGGTGGGAAATAAGTTGTGAATAAAAAAGTACCACATACAGTGCTACTGAGATGGTGTTAGGAGCTAAAATAATTCAAATTTGTCCTAAAAACCTAAAAATCTCAGGAGAATGTCAGCAATTGGCATAAAAAACCCAAAACCCAAACAAGCAGGCTAGCATCTCTCTCAAGTTCTGAAATTACAGCCTCAATAACTTAGCCTAAACATGTACAGCAAAACTGCTTTACAGCTAGACGTGAAAAATTGCATTATAGGGTAATAAAGGACCATCCATCCAGTGACTAGGAGCACTGTAACTCTGTGGATTTCAGCATGTTGTGACATATAATTGGTATAATTCTGCCACCTGAGAAATAGGTGAGAGGCTCAGCCCCTCCCAGAATGAGAAAGGAATGACACAGCTGTGCAGCCTGTACCAATGGACCACAAGAGTTGCAGTAACAGGTGGAATTAGAGATGCTTAGTTTTCATAGGATTCATGGGTTTTAGCTGCTTTCCCTGGAAATAAACTGATTTTTTTTTTCATTTTGAGGGTATTCATACTGTTCCTCCTCTGTAATTATTTCTACTAAACTTCCACAAAAACTCTAAGAAGTCAATGAGACACACACCCCTTACCAGACTTAAAATAGGCAACTGGCTGCCAAAAAATGATTGTGGCTACAAAACAAAGAAGACAGGGAGGATAGAAAATGCATCCACATATGCAGACAGAATGCTGGATTGAATGTCTTCCTGGAACCAGGTTGGACACACACAAATAGATTTTATTAGCAGTTTTTCTCACCAGTTACTGCTGCTGAGGTGTATGATCCAGCTGACAGTTGCTTGATCTTGTGCTGGTTGGTAAAAAATCTAATTAAATGAAATGTGGTCCTTTCTTCTGTGTCACCTAATCCCAACTGGCCTTCACCATTACCTCCAGCAGCATAGACATTTCCTTTTTCTGCATACAGAAAAGCAGAGGTAATACACAGAAAGAAAAAAACAGAGCAGTAATTTAATTTTCAATGCAAAAAAATCCCAAAAACATTAGGGTCTGTTGCCCTGAAACACCCTCCAGCTGAAATTAGCAGTTTCTATTGTAGCTAACAAGGTTTTCCTGCACACACTTGGAGCAGAACTTCCTAAAGGCCTTGCATGTATTTAGACTGCATTTCCCACTATTCTGGAGACTGATGTAAAAATAAATGTGATTGGAAGTTCTGCAAGAGCTCTGAGAAAATCACTACCAGTAGCCCTGGCAGCCAGGAGCAGCTCCTTCCACAAATAATGTATCTTTCAAGATAAAGCAGGAGGAAAAGGGTGCATGATGTCACACACAAGAAAAACTGAAGCTGTATTAGTAAGTAAATTAAAGAAATTAATAACTTGATAGTTTTGAGTACTGTGAATGAAATATATTTCTACTTAGTTTTTTATTAGAAATATTTTACTTATTTTAATATTTAAATAACTTCCAATTTAATTAACCAGGGTGGTTTTTTTTTAGAATCTTGAATTTAATGCTGATGACAGATCTCTTCAACCTTAGAGAACTTTAAGATTTATATTTTTAATTTTAGTGTGTTTCACATCTAAAGTGCTCATCTATGAAGAAACAGATACAGCCTATTATTAACAAAAACCCAGACAGAAATGTGATAAATAAACTGACATATAATTTATAAATGGCCAGAAATTATCTAGTCTGTGTGTACACCAAAGGCAACTAATATTTACCCTTGCAGTCTTGCATACTTGATTGTTATTAATATGTTCTATTTTATTCTAACAATCTTATTTACAATGTTCAGGGTCTCCACATATATAAACCTCCTAATAATTAAACAATCCTCTTTAGAACATTACTGAAAGCTAAAGGATTGCAACCACAAACATGGCTATTCCATTACATAAACTATAGAAGCATGACAAGAATCTTCATAAATTCTTTGTATACGGTGTCTCTACAAATTTATTTTTAAGCTTAAATTTACTATTTATTTATAGCTTAATAAAGCAACTTGTCATTGAAATACCAGATTATGTGGTATAACCAAAAATGCAACAAAATTTGAAGACTTGAAAACATTCAGTTCTACTATATTTATTCAAATATATAACTTCACGCTAATAAAGATTATTTATCAAAGATAAATTTGAGTACAGATGCATATAAAAATAACAATATATATTTACAAGGCTTAAAGGAAATGTTCATAATTGTTAGCCATATCTCAAATGCCAGCAAGAAATTTTTCCATGTCTATTACTAGGAAACTACTATCTAACATTAGTTTATAAATGCATTGGCTAGAATAAATCAAATAATTCTAAAAATTTCCAAATTCTAAGAACTGGATGTCAAACTCCTAAGTCCCATTTTCATTAATTTTCCTTCCTCAATACTTCTGGGGTTCCTAATGTAATTTTACATGAAAGCAAAGGAAGAAATGTATCTTTAATACATATGAAATAGAGGTTACATACCTGTGTAAACTAAAGTGTGGTTTCTTCCACAAACAGCAAGTTTTGGTTTTTCTGGTTTTAAAGCTATGAATTAAAACCAAAGAGAAAGGGAAGTTACAAACAAGCTCATAGCTGGTTCAACACCAAAATGTTCTATGCTCTAGAGGGAGCTCTGATTTCTTCTTTTCACATTTTTACCAACAGAATTATTACAAGATTCGTTGCCCATTTGAATCATTGCACATGACTTATCAAATCAGTATTCCCCCAAGATAAGAAAATAGGTCAGACTTCAAAAACTTAAACCTCTCAAGTTAACTTGATGATGGTTACTTCATCCCAATGCCACAGTCCCTGGAATTTGCCATTTACGGGATATGCCTCAAAGAATATATTAAGTTGCAGGGTAAAATTAATAATTTAAGCTGTCTTCAGTTTTCAATAGCAGTACTATTCTTAGCTTCCTCTTAGGACTTTTCCCACTATTGTAAATCTTTGAAAACCATACCATTCCTTTATCTTACCATCCCTACCACCTTCATATTGTGCTCACATCCCTTTGCTGCTCTGTTCTGATCACTTCCTGATCACTGACCTCAATTGCAAAGGGCAGCCCTACCTGGACTAGTGCCAACATTTTTTGCATGTGCATTTTTGCTGAGTTACCACCAATGAGAGTGCCATGGTGTGCACTTCTCTGCTGTCTGGGCACTTTGAAAGACTGGGAATGTATGTGAGGGGAGTCAGGAGTTATTTTGGTGGGAGAGTGAGAATACAGAGGTTCTTCTTCTCCTATGACAAGTACAGTCCATTTCAGAAATAGAGAGGAAAAACATCTCCCTGACTTTTCCATCCTTGCTCCAATTACTGTTATTGTCAACAAATTATCTTCTCTCAGTCCATGTACCCTATACAATGCTCTAAACCAGGATTATTTTTACATAATGAATCTTTAATTGCTTTTCCACTGCACTAGTCCATAACAAAGCCAACAATAATGATCCCTTTCACAAAACCTTTTTCAGCCCTTCCAGATCAACTTTCATCAGCTCTTTAACATCCAGATTAAGGTCCCTTCTACCAAGTCACCAAACAAATTTATCAGCTTAAGCATGAACTGCCTTACTGGTCTGTCAAATAGACACAAACTTAATTTGTCCAAAATCAGGTTCCTGCCTCTTCTATCCAACACCTACCAGTACCATCAAGCTGGAACCGTAACATTCCCAGTGGTGGCTTCCTCCTACAATCTTTATATCCCAACACTCTTCAACTTCAGAGATGATCTTAATCAGCTCTTCAGAAGCCTGTGCTCCCTAAACTTCCTCCCACTTAGGCTAACCAATTGTATGTTGTGAGACATGCTATATTTACCGTGTTGCTGGTGATTTTTCACAACCAATCTCATTAATCTCTAGCCAAGTCCTAGGAAATGTTTTCTCAGCAAACATGCAGACACAAGTATTTGGCTCCAAGCAGAAACTGAAGTGATCTTGAAACCCCATTCCCAAAGCCAAGTGATGACCAAAGGCTAGTGAGAAAAGCTCCAGGAATTCCTCCTGCTATCTACTGCCAAGAGAAAAAAGACACCCCCCCTTGTGATTTTTTTCAATGGACACCAGGTCTGGCTTGAACTGTTGTCATCTTCTCTTCATCTTTTATTCTCCATTGCAATTTGACAGCAAACCCAAACCTTGAAACCAAATCTATTTAAACCAAGGTAAGAATCAATCTCTCACATGGCTGACAGAGGATGTGTACCTGAGAGTAGCTGCATTCTCAATCTGAAGAGAGATGGGGGCAGGAGCAAATAAACGACAGTAGAATAAACTAAATCAGGAAGAACAGAGTTTGAACAAGCAGGATAATTTGTTTTTAACAATAAGATAAAAGATCGATCTGCTGGCAGAAAGAGTGAAGATAAACATTTAATAGTGAAAAGAAATGTGTTAATGGGATAGATCTGACTTGACATAAGTAAGGAGATAGGGAAAAGTATTGACTTAGCTTTGTTTGACAAGATAAAAACAGCTAGGAAAGATCAAGAAGATCACAGTGCAATGAAAACATATTTTCCAACACATAGGAATTTATTTTACTGCCTTATAAAAATGTATAAACATTTATACCCCCTTGGGCATTTCTTAGACTTGTTAAAAATGTAGCAGTACTTGTGAAAAGTTTCTGATAGATTTTTTTTCATTTACAAAGTTGCTAAGAAAATAGTGACACAGAGGTTTCACAATGCTATTGGAACTCTGGTTTCTAACACATAGACAATGCAGAGACCAAGCATCTGATTATTGTCTGCAGTAAAAAATGAAGATGTGGTTTGTCAGAATAGGCAAACACTACATAAAGTCAGAGCTCTCAAAAATGACAGTATGTATTCTATGTATCTGAAGTAATCTTCAGGTGCAAAAGGACCCAGAATCTGAAGTAATGGAAAATCAGTAAGGGATCCCTTTGAGCTACCTTCATGATCTTGTGCAGTAATGAGCACACGTGATGAATAAAGAAACAGTTATTTTCGAATTGCATCCTATGAAGTACCTTTTCACAAGGGTCCCCTTTCAAAAAGACAAAAAAAAAAAAAAAAAGAAAAAAAAAGAAAAAGAAAGAAAAATCACACAAACCTTTAACACACGTTGGTTTGCTGACAGTGTTCTTTGATCCTAGTCCTAACTGGCCCCAGTCGTTGCTGCCGAACATGTATAGTTTACCTTTCCCTGAAAAAAAATCACAGACAGAATCCATACAAGTGTTTGAGTATCTCATTCCAGACAAGATGGTCATTGACTCACAATGAACCTATCACTTCCTTTTTAATGTAAGGTTTAAATTTAGGCAATTCAATACATAAGTGTAAACAACAATTAATATCCCTGTGATTTTACAGTTCAAAAATAGTAATTGTATTGTTTAAGTAAAAAATCCCCAGCCAGAAGAAGAAATATCCTCATCTTTAATTACAGCACAGATGAAGTGCTCTTCAGAAAACAAGATGCTGTACTCTTGGGCAGCCCTGCAGTTCAGAAACCACAGTATCTATAAGCCCCCTTATAAAATAACAGCACATCTAACTTAGCACCCACATCTTTTACCCCAAAGACATGAATGAATAATGCAGCTATTTGATAAATACAAGTACAAATTTGTAATATTTGGCTTATTTGATTGTTTAGGGTGGGATACTGCTTTTACTGCTAAATGTCTTCTCTTAAACTGATTTATAAATATCCATTTCTATCAAACGTAGTTTCTGATAAATTTTCAAAAACTGTATGAATTTGTTATTCTGCATATAAAGACGGAATGCATAAATCCACCCTGCAGTCTGAGACTTTTGAAAATCTAAATGCAAACATTAGGTTACAAATGTTCAACAGGGACAATGCTAGAATCACCTGTTAGAAATTCCTATGATGTGTCATTGGACTTGCATGTTTGACTATTGCAAACAATGAACTGTTATAATTCTGAACAACCAGTGCTTTTCCTGAGTGGTATATGAAGAGATGAGAATTTTGTCATCTGGGATGAAAATTAGCCTAAACTGACTACTGACAATACCTTAAAATGAACTCATTTAATTTCATTTTTTTAAGCTATCACATCTCGTAAAGCTGTAAAGTTCCAACTGAAAAATAAAACCCTTGTTTCAACAGAAATCTTTTCAAAACAAAAGAACTGATTTATGAAAAAAACCCACAACAAAACAACATCCTCTCTTCAAACCCCCACCCTTTTACAACAGCTAAAAGGACTTTGTTTACTTCTGAAGGTCTGCAGAGCTTTGTGCATTAGACTCCATCGTAATGTTGTCACCCTAAACAGAAATTTGGTCACAGAGCTTGTCACCTTCATCATCTACAATTACCACAACCACAGTCCATAATAGCAATTCCATATAATGATGCCAAAATAATATGGCTGTTCCCAGTGAAGGTTCTGATTGTGATTTACAGAGATTTTGAAATACAATATTGCAATGTTTTAAATATTACAAAAAAAATCCTATTCTAATAAAAATATCCATTCATTTTCTTAAATATGATCACATAGTTAAAAAGAAAAAAAAACCACCAATGCTTAACTATAAGTGGTATCTAAAATCCCAATCAAATTGTTAGATTTTACAATTCTTGGCACGTGGGACTATGTGTCAATATTATGTCTTTCCAAGAAATCTGGAAGGGAAGAAAGACAGAGGTCAAGTTCAGGCTCACAGTGTTCCACTAACAGCATTTATATCTCCATCCTAATTTTGATAATGCAATCATGTCAAACACATGCAGAGCTATCCCTGACAGCAAACACACCTTAACAGAAAGGATTTTTATCAGCAAATGATGTCTATCCTATATTGGCATGGCTTCCTTGTATCCTTGCTTTACACTTTCCAACTGCTTTCCTAAGACAGCAGTACTTCTGTGGGAGTATGATGCCAAGCTGCTCTAATTCAATTTAAGCACATTCTCTTTTATCCATGCAAAATTCAAACAAGGTCATGCTTTTCATCCTATAATCTGCTGGGGTTTATATCAGTCTTTAAATTCTCAGGCATTGCTTTGTAAGTCAAGGAGCTTAGTAGATGAGAGGAATTTTTTCACATTCTTTTACAACTGAGTGACAGCCTTTTAGAATTTCAGGTTTCCTAGGAGTATAACAGAAAATAAAAAATCTGGGAAGCAGTCAATTTAGAAAGAGAATGAGAATTAACAGGCACTACAGAGGAACCTAAACAAACGCCTGTAATGAAGCAATGTTTCTTGGTCAGTACATCAAATTAAGTTTCAGAAGAGACAAGATTCAATCTAAGCTGGCCAAGAAATTCAATATAATTTTGCATGCAAAAGGCCCAATTTTTGTAACTGCTTACTGAGATATCCCAACCATCACATAGATGCACTGAATCCAACAGCAGACAAATAGGCAAGGAAATTTCAAAATTTTGTAAATTCAAATTGCTCTTGGGTTTTTGCTTCCACTTTGGTGCTGTCATCCAGATTGTGGTCATCTGCCAGGTGGAATGGCTGGCACAAGACAGGCCCAGCAGAGTAACATTATGACTCTGGGCAGGAGGGAAACAACAGGATATACTGAAAACATCTATTCAGACTGTTCTGGTGATGAAAACACGCTTCCAACAGCAGTCACCACCTTTATCCTGATGCAAAACCCAAGTATTTCTCCCAAGTATGTTCATTGGCAGGTACAGCAGCAGATGTTTCACCAACAGAAATTCAGGGCTACCAGGGAAGCCACAAGACGCTTCCATGTGTAGCAACAGAGGTTTTTTGGGACAGTTCAGTAAGAGATTGTCTCCCACCTCATTCCTCACGAATAGTTGCTATCACAACTGTGACTCCTGGGAACCCCATCAGTCACGTGCACTTCTGGTTCATGAAGGGCTTTTAAAGGCATTCCTTGGGTAGCTGGGAAATACCAGCTGAAATCCCACATGCTTTGTCATAGCAGGCAGCCAAGTACTCTAATCACCTATGTTTAAAGGTATGTTTTACATATTGCCCCCTTTTCTTTTTAAATTATATGAGTGTGGGAGAGAAATAAGATGGGGAGGTGATGTACAGACCTTGAATTTTTACTACAAGATCCTTCTGAGAAACTGTATCTGAATAAAACATAAAAGGTAGTATTTTGTACAGAGTAGCAAATGCCAAGGCACCATGACTGTTTTTTAAAATTATTTTTATTTGAGCTATTTAGTGAATAAATTATGTTAACAGTTGATTTAAAACTCATATAAAAGTCAAACAGATCCCAGGGAAATAGGAGTGACATGAGTTTTGTTAGACAAGTCATGATATTCTCAGAAACTTTATTGAGCAACAAGAACAGTCATGCTTAGAACATTTGGCATCACACAAGCAAAACCAGCAGAGTACATTGCTTGCTCATATAAATCCACACAAATGTGTACTAATCTTTCTCACTGTCCCCTTGCAGTTCATGTAAAAGACACTGTGCTGTATTCTGATGACCTGCTGGTAAGCAGAAAGAATAGTGGTGACAAAATATTGGTGACAAAACACCTGGAGAGATTCCAAGGTCTATTTGTTGAATGTTTAATGCCTTACAAAACTTGAAATTATGCATATGCTATCTTCTTGTGATTCCACATGCACCTCTTTTCACTCCCACTTTTACAATTGATACTTCTTTCTTTCCTTCTGCCTTCTTGTGTTGGGGGCTTCAATTCTCTCCAGAGCACTGAGTTCAGAAAAGGGGTCTTCATTCATCAGCATTTTCCCCCTTGTGAACAGGGTTGGTCTCTTTGATTAAATGTGGTTAAGCTGCCTAGGATACTCTAATCAAGGCAAATAAACAATAAGACAGCTGTTAACTTTGAGAATTTTGTGGGAAAGAAAATTTAATACACAGGTATTGGAGGGAGATTCTTAGAAGTATGCATATTCATACTTCTTCACAGCAGCTCCCAAGAGGATGAATTAATTGCTTTCCAAAGCCTGCAGTCATAGAAGATGCAGAAAGTGGACTATCAGTATTCTTGGGCCAAAAAATACAGAAATGAGGCAAGAAACATTATGAAACATGCTACAAGTGATGCTGGAATCTATATTGCTCATGACTGCATTAAAGACCTAAAGAAGATCACAGCTTAAAAAAAATTCCTATTTGGACATTTTTATCAAGGTTATGCCAATGGTAGAGAGCAAAAGAATAAAGAAACACAAATTTCAATCCCAAACTTTCTTCCTGGAGAACAAAACATTTCTTCAGCTAGCTCAAAAAGCCAACTCAAAGTCAGCAAGTAACTATCACTGGTTCCTTCAATTCCAATATGCAGTCACAGCATGTAAATAAAATTTTGGACACTTAACTCTTGACCTAGAAAGGCAAAGGATGGACTGTTTTATATTTACTTTACACTTGTCTTTATAAAAGTTATATGGGAATATTGATGCTGGATTAGATGAAAGAAGTATTTGAAAGGTTCTGAATATTTTGTTTGAATGCTAAATTTCAGTTCTTGTACATTTTTCCCTTAGTATTCAGTCGAGATTTGGTGCTAGATGTAGCTGTCTCTCCTGCCCAAATCCAGCAGTAAGGAATGATTTGAATCAGCTTGGGTGATTATTTCATTTACAATTGTTGAGCCACGGTAAGTGTAAAATTGATATATTTCTAAATTTTAATCTACCTCATATTCCCACTGTCCTTTACAAATATAGCTCCCACTCCCTCTTTCAAGGTGTGGGAAAAAAAATGAGGGGGAAAATTTTGTGATCCATAAATAGAGACTGAAAGTAAAAAGAAGCATGCATTAACACACACCTGCTTGAGATACTTCTCCCTCCGTGGTGATGTTTGTTTTTTATCTCTTCCAGGTCAGGTTCAGCTGAAGAAGCTCCTGGTTTCCCACAAGGTCTGTACCCTTCTCAGTAAACTCATTATCAGTGTGTGCTTCTGGAGCATTTATTCCAGGTGTCACTGCAGCTCAGGGTCATTCCCAAGGACTTAATTCCACTGCATCATCCAATTTCATCTAACTGCAGAAATGTGAGGTGCACGTGGGCATGCACTGGTGTGAAGGATGAATGAGGGAGAAGAGCTTTTCCTTCCCTTCTTCACTTTTTTGGTACGACTCTTGCAGTTTCTCTACCTTTGCTTGTTGTTGACAGACATTTTACCCTCACTTTTGCCTGTACTTTACAATGACCCAGAAAACCTTTTGCTACCAAAGAAGTCTTTTTCTCATGCTTCTACAGTTCCTTGACGGCAAAAGCTTTGAAGAAAAGAAGATCTGATCATCTAGAAGCCTCCCTGGTGATGTACCTGCCCACTACAACAGCTAAGGCAAGCTACAGAGACACTTCTGAAACAAGCTGCATATACTAAAATAATGGAGAGAAGGGGAAATTGCACAGAAATGGTGCTGCATGAAGATCTCTGCAAGATGATCTAAGCTTTATCTAAGTGGTCACAATTACAGTGATGTGGGAATTAGGGAATTGTTGCTGATTTGGGTTAACAGTGCTGGCCCAGGCACATGCTGGGAGGCAATTTAAATTGACTGGTTTAAACATAGAACTATACCTGTGTTATTTCAAGCTGGGTGTGGGCATATAAAAGTATATGTAAAAAGGAAATGCAAAAGGAAAATGCCACAGTGCCCCAGGTTACATCCGGATTAATTGCGTGCAACAGGTAATTTAATATTATTGGTTCAATCCAAGAAAAAGTGTCAAGCTTTGTTCAAAATAAACTATTAATGTATAATTCATCTTCTGTGAAGTTAGGCTTGAAAAATTCATTGTGTAATTTCACCTCAGGGTGTTCTGCAGCCCATGAAATCGATAGTCTTTTTTATCTTGCCTAGAATAGTTCTTTCTAAAAATTCAGCACCTTCAATGTTGCTTGTGAACATTGCAAGAAACCCTCAGGAAATTATTCAATAAGCAATGACCAATTGGATATTGATGAGCAATAACTACACTCCAATTTAAAAGTCCTGAAAATACACATATATTTTTTTCAACAACAAAGTCTTATTATCTGTCAGCAGCTGATTGTCAATACAAACACCACACATGCTTATCCACAGAAGAGTAGTCCCTTCCATGCAAATTAAAATGAACAAATTCTTTAATGGGTATTGTTTCCATCATTTCAAAGAAAAAAAAGCCATTAATAATTCTCCCTCTATTACACCAGAGTTACTTTGAACACTTTTCTCAGTTATTCCTGATTTTTGTAGGATTTTCTGAAGTCATTTATTGAGTTGCTCTTCCAAGGATTACTTTCATCTGACAGTAATTCCAAACTTCATTTGAGAGACACAATTGTATTTATTGTTTCAAGGAGATTTCTAGTGAACTTATGGTGTTCAGCAGTTACTGTTACTTCCATGATACAATATATGTAACATACTAAACATTGTCAGATTCACAAGAAACATTCAGCCTGAACTAAGTTAAGCTTAGTTTAAATCTTGTCATACACTCAGTTATTACAAACTTCCTTCAGACAGTTCTTGGGCATGTCCTGTGAAAACCTTGAGCAACCTCACACTAACTCCAAAGGCATCCAACAGTTCCCACAAAGCAGACTTCTCTCCCCATCTCAATTAATGTATTACCTCAGGATGCAAGTATGATTCCTAACTTTCAAAGGTGTTCAGATATATCACCTTTTATCATATAGGTCAGCTTCACTACTAGAAAGACATTGAGGGGCTGGAATGTGTCCACAGAAGGGTCTGGAGCACAAGTCCTATCAGGGAAGCTGTGGGAGAAAAGGGGGGCTCAGAGAAGAGCCTATCACCCTACAACTTCCTGAAAGGAGGTTGTAGCCAGGTGGGGGTCAGCCTCTTCTCCCAGGTAACAAGCAAGAGGATGAGAGGAAATGGCCTCAGGCTGTGCCAGGGAAGGTCTAGACCAGAGACTGGGAAAAATTTCTTCATGGAACAGGATGCCCAGGGAAGTGGCTGAGTCACCATCCCTGGAGGTGTTTAAAAGACATAAAGATGTGGCACTTGAGGACATGGTTTGGTGGTGGATTTGGCAGTGCTGGGTTAATGGTTGGACTTGATAATCTTAAAGGTCTCTTCCAACCTAAACAATTCCGATTCTATATCCTCCATTTCCAGTACTGACCTGTAATAATAGCTGTATGTTCATCTCCACAGGATATAAGTACAGGCTTGTCATTTTTGAACCAGAACTTGCTAGGAATATCTTCTGCAAATTTGCTTTTCCCGAATGTGAAAATAGCACCTGATTCTGAAACACAAAAGGATAATGTCAATTTTAGTAAAAGCAAATTTTGCCTCACATATTTTGAAATAGACATGTTCTATCAATTCAGTGGCACATTTTATTTTCTTATCTTTCTCTTCTTTCTTCTCTCAGCCTCCAAAACATGGGTTGGCAAAACTCTCATTTCACCCAAACAGGAGGAAGAATTTCTTTCCTGTGTGAGTGGTAGAGCACTGGAACAGGCTGCCCAGAGAAGCTGTGGAGTCTCCATCTCTGGAGATATTCAAAACCTGCCTGGACACAATCCTGTGCAACCTCCTCTGGGTGAACTTGCTTTAGCAAGGGGGCTAGATAAGATGGTCTCCAGAGGTTTCTTCCAAGCCAAACTATTATGTGATTCAGTGATAAGACCATGATCTAAAAAATCCAAACAAAACCACCCCAAAATAAAGTCCAAGCAGCTCTTCAGGCTTTGTAGTCTGCTTGGTTTTCTCAATTCTTCGCACTTTCAAAAGTGCTAGCAACATTGTTTCAAAACACAGAATGTTAACTGTATTTGTTCAGCTTTTGGTTAGGCGTGTGGTTTGACAGAAAATATTAATTCTACAGAAAAATAAATGAACTTACAAGTTAAATAATTTGTCAAAATCCTTGCAGACAATGTCAACTCAGATATAAAAGCCCAATTAGACCTCCTATTTTAAAATGTCAAAGCCTGTGCTACAAACATAGACTTTTTAAAAAACAAAACCAAGAATAAACCAAACATTTTCCTTGTAAATTTTGTTAGCATGTAGCAAATGTTAGGAAATACACACGGTAACAGTGTACTATTTCTGAAAATTACATTGAGACATCTTAGTGAATCTACTTTCAATGAAAACAATCTCATCAACAATATGCACCCCAGGTCCAAAACCTAAACGTTCTTTCTTAAAAGAACTGTATATTTCTGTATATTTGATTTTCATTTAAAATAATTATTTAATGCAAAAGCTTCCCTTATTTCCAAAGACTTTATTTTATGTATCAGATGGAGCAGACATGTACAAATCACACTTATTACCTCATTAGATGTGTTTTTCACTTGCTCAACAAGCTTTGCGCAGACAAACAAGCCTTTTTAAAGAAAGAGTTGAGGTTTTCCTTATTTTACCTAGACACACTTACAACTACAGACAAGCGAAACAACATCTAAAAACTGTTTTCAGTTTTCATCTCCAGCCAGATAATCATGCACTTCTGAACTTTCTTAGCAATCTTCAGCGCATAGAGAGCTCTCTGTTTTGTTTATTTTCCCTTCAGAAGGGTTAACATGAAAACATTTTATGTTCTTCATTCAAGGCATACAAAAAAGCCAATAAATTTCCCAATGTCTTTTGAATCTCGTTCATTTGAGTGAGCCACAACATTTCACAACTGGACACTACTACCGTGCCCGGTTCTGGGCTCCTCAGTACAAGTGAGACATGGAGCTCACAAAGTGGGTCCAGGGTGAGGGCCAACAAGGATGACTGGGGGATTGGAGCATCTCTCCTTTGAGGAAAGGCTGAGGGATTTTGGCCTGTTCAGCCTCGAGAAGAGATGGCTTACAGGGAACTTTACTAATGTGTATAAATATCTAAACCCAGGGCGTGCCAAGAAGATGTAGCCAGGCTCCGCTCGGTGGTGCTGAGCAATAAGGAAAGAGGCAAAGGGCAGAAACTGATGCTCGGGAAGTTCCACCTGAACAAGAGGAAGAAATTCTTTCCTGTGCAGTGACCGCGCGTGGTGTGGAGTCTCCCTCACCAGACACATCCCAGAACAGTCTGGGCACAATTCTGTGCCATGTGCTGTGGGATGACCCTGCTTGAGCAGGGAGGTGGGACCAGATAACCTGGTCCCTTCCAGCCTGGCCCATTCTGCGCTGCCATCAGTTTGGAAACCGAATCCCATCAACTCGGTAGATTAAATCCCACAGGACATACACGAGGCGTTTGTTGTCCCAGCAACGCGCAAACGTTTGAACATTGCCCTGGGCCAAACCGCGACACAAACTAACCATTAATGCCCAGAATTAACCATGTCCTCCCGAATGCCCAGCGCTGCCCCTGCCCCCGCCGCTGACGGGGCTGCCCCGTCCCAGCCCTGGCGGCAGCGGACGCGTTTCTCCCCAGACGCCGCACGGCACCGGGCCGGAGCGGGGCCCGCAGCCGGAGGGAGCCGGTGGAAACCCGCGGGGCTGAGGCGGGCAGGGGCCGGCACAGACAGCCGCACTCCGCCCCCCCCGGGTGCCGAGAGGAGCGGCCGCACTCACCGGGCACGGGCAGCTCGGTCCCCGCGGCGGGCGCGGCCATGGCGGCCGGGAGGAGGCCGCGCCGGGCGGGCCGGGCCGCGGGCAGCGCCGCCTGGCGGCCGGAGGGGGGCGGCAACGGGCCGGGCGGGCCCTGAGGGCGCGCGGGGAAGCGGCCGGGTCCGAGGGCTGAGGGCACCGGGTCACAGCATGGATCGGCTGTACTGGGCAGGGTCCGAGGGCTGAGGGCACCGGGTCACAGCATGGATCGGCTGTGCTGGGCAGGGTCCGAGGGGTGAGGGCACGGGGTCACAGCATGGATCGGCTGTACTGGGCAGGGTCCGAGGGGTGAGGGCACAGGATCACAGCATGGATCGGCTGTGCTGGGCCGAGTCCGAGGGGTGAGGGCACCGGGTCACAGCATGGATCGGCTGTGCTGGGCCGGGTACGGGGGGTGAGGGCACAGGATCACAGCATGGATCGGCTGTGCTGGGCCGGGTACGGGGGGTGAGGGCACAGGATCACAGCATGGATCGGCTGTGCTGGGCAGGGTCCGAGGGATGAGGGCACGGGGTCACAGCATGGATCGGCTGTGCTGGAAACGACCTCTGGGATCACCTCTGGGTACAACCTACGGCCAGCGCCATCACGGCACTCAGTGCCACATCCAGTCTTTCCTTAAACCCGTCCAGGGAAGCCGGCTCCACCACCTCCCTGGGCGGCCGGCGGTGGGGCGGCACCGGGCCCGGCACAGCACCCTGAGCTCCCGGGGAAAGCTTCTCTGTAAAATCGACCCCCACAGTGCCCAGGTGGTGCCCCTGAGGACCCCTGACCTCTTGTTGGCCTAACCCTAACCCTAACCCAGATCCATACTGGACCCAGGACCAATGATCTGCTTTTCTCTCTCTCTTTTTTTTTTTTTTTTTTTTTTTTTAAATTCTTTTATTTCTCCTACTACTAGGAGATAATGAGCTAACTTATATCAATTTACATGCTACGTGTATAATTTACTAATAAATTTTTTTCAGGTGTTTTTGGACCCTCTGGCATTTGCTGTTCTTTTTCAATTGCAGGCATATGTAAATCTTGGCTGCCCCCTTCCTCTTAGGTGACTTGCTCATAGGAGCTTGCTATGAAATTGAGCCATGTGGGAATCGGGATCAGGCAGCCTCTGTACAGGGATGTGGTGGATTGGCTTTCACTGGACACCAGGTGCCCACCAAGCCACTTCATCTCTACCCCTTCTCAGGTGGACAGAGGAGAGAAAATAAGACAGGAAGCATAGGCTGAGAGAAGGCAGTTTACTAAAGCAAAAATTAAAGGTTGCATGCACAAAAGCAAAGCAAAAAAACAAAGATTTTTTTTTTCTCTTCTTCCCATCAGCAAGTGATGTCCAGCCAATTACCAGGAAGCAGGACTTAAGCACCTCATCTTTGCTCTCAAAGGCATATATTGTAAAATAATGAATGCTCCCCCTTCCTCCTCCTTTCCTTAGCTGTTATATCTGAGCTGGCATCATATGATATAAAATCTATGATATAAAATACCTCTTTAGTTAGTTTGGGTCAGCTGTGTCCCCTCCCAAGATCTTGTCCACCCCAAATCTACTGATGGGGGCTGGCAAGTTGGAAAGACAACATTGATGCTGTGCCAGTGGTGCTCAGCAGTGCCCAAAAATCTTGGTGTGGTATCAACACCTTTCCGGCTACCAGTGCAGATCCAGGCAGTGTGAGGGCTTGTATGGGAAAATGAACTCCAATTCAGCCAGACCTGGTACAAGGTGTGACCTGACAAAGAGGCATTGGCACTGTCCCCTCCCTGTGAGGCTGCAGGATGAGACTGGAGGCCTTGGCACCTCAACCACATTTGCTTTGTTTGCTGTCTTTTCTCCTGGGTGTCACTAATGACACACACTCAGCCCCCAGGGGCTGGGCTTGAGGTCGTGGGAGTCATTTGCCAGAGGACAACCAAGAGGAAAACTATGGCCTGGCTTTCTTCTCTTTCTTCCTTTCTTCTCTTTCTTATCTTTCTCCTTTTTCTTTTCTTTTCTTCTTTTCTTTTCTTTTCTTTTCTTTTCTTTTCTTTTCTTTTCTTTTCTTTTCTTTTCTTTTCTTTTCTTTTCTTTTCTTTTCTTTTCTTTTCTTTTCTTTTCTTTTCTTTTCTTTTCTTTTCTCTTCTCTTCTCTTCTCTTCTCTTCTCTTCTCTTCTCTTCTCTTCTCTTCTCTTCTCTTCTCTTCTCTTCTCTTTCTTCACTTTCACTCTACTGAATTTCTTGAAGAGCCAGGTGTAATTAGCTCTTTGAGGGTTCAATACCTCTGAGGGTGTCCAGCACCTCACAGGAAATTATTTAAATAACTAGTGAGACAGCATGGTCGAGTGTGTCTTGAAAAAGCAAAAAGGTTTTAATAAAAGAAGAAAATAATACAAAAACAGAAGAGCAAAGCCGAGCACGGTGTAGGGACAAGTCCCACACATCTGCTACAACACCCCGAAAATGCGCTGAGAAGCCTTGTGATCTCCCTTAAGTATTGAATGATTTGGACGGGGTTTTTTGGCAAACAGCTCAATAGAGAATAACTCCCTTTCTGAGGAACAGGTAAAGAGACCTGTCAGTGTTTTTGTCTTGGCATTCAGCCAATTACTGCCAGGAAAGCAAAGAAGTTTCTGGATCCTTTGCCTTATTAGTACAGCAAGAGATGAGTCTTAAACTTTTCCCTAGATGGAAACACTTGCTTGGGTGTGGGGTGTGTTACTACACCACTCCCTTACTATTAATTTCTCTTGGATTTTACTTCTATTTGACATTTCTCCTGGCAACTGATTTATTTCCCAAGCATCTCAGCATGAGAGGTCCTGAACAAATCCCACCAGGAGCTATCACCCTGCATGACTTTTTCACAGCTGTGTATCTTTCCAAGGGAGTCAAACTTCTTCTCTGTATGTTTTAATTATAAGTTCCTTGCACTGTAATTTCAGCATATCACCCTCTCTGACAGATATGCCATCACCTTGATTTACACTAGTGCATCTCTCCTTACAGGGAGGAGGAAATGAGAAAGTAATGGTCATATTTCAAAACCACCTACAGTGCAGGTGGCATAAAATCCTATCTGGCAATTATATTTGAAGGTAGAAACTTAAATGAAATCACTTTAGTATTTAGCAGTTGACCTACTTCAGATTATACAGCAAGCAGTTTAGCCTAAGGAGGTAGGCAGGCTGCAGTATTTCACTTTCTGGGCCCCACACTGTTTAACACTACCACAGCATAATTGAAAACTTGGTTAAAAAAAAAAAAAAAACAACAAACCACACAAAACACAAAAAACCAAACCAAAACAAAAAAACCCAACAAAAATCCCCCAAAACCCAGGAAAATGTACATTTCTTTAATGCAGACTACTTCATTATTGTCAGGCCCCCAAAAGCATGAATAAGGCTTTATTCCTTGCCCAGTTCCATACCCATGGGCCCAGAACCCTCATTTTGGCTCAGCTCAGGGCCAACAGTCCCTGCCTGGGCTGTGCTAGAGCTCCCATGGCCACAGTCCCATCCCTAGGGAGGGCACCATGCTCATGCTGACCCTGCAAGTCTTCTTTTGCCTTTTTCTATCAGCACATGCTCCTGTACAAATATTTAACATGAAATAGCTACGAAATAGTATTGACACAGTTATGATATGACATGATGAGCTGACACAGAAGAACACAAACTGTGAGTGGTGCAATGGGCCCTGGGAGAAATCTCTGTATCTGTAGGGTTTGACCAAAGAAAAGGTTCAGGGTCAGCCCCAGGCTGGCCCAACCCTGGCTGGAACAGCCAAAACAAGGACCTTGGTTCTTGGTTTTCTCTCATTCACACAGCAGCACAGCTCACTCTGCTTCCTACACCTTCCTTACTCATAACTTTATTTGTGGGTTAAGAGAAGTCTTAATGCAAAGAGAAGATGCTGCTTAATGGGAGGAATTTCATCAGTATTGCAAAACTAGCAGGGACCAGCAAACAGCTGCTGCGACAGTTCTGGTGAGCTTATCCTTAAATTTTGTCTGGTGTGTGGTGTTTGGTCAGAAACTCGGAGTCAAAAGTAATGGAATCCTGTGAAGGAGTGAGTGTTTTAGAGAAAGGCTCTGGGGGGGGATTTCCCTGCAATTTTATTGTCCTTTTACCTCACAAGGCAGCAAGCTCTGTGACTTCGGGAGACTGGATGATCATCTGTTTTTAGTGTTTGTGGAATACCATTAATTTGTTCTGTGGGATTTAGCTGCAAAGTCAGGAAGGAATGTCTATTCTCAAGGTCAGTGTGTGCTGCAGGTACTGTAACCAGTAAGTAACTATCTGAATAAAGTACAGGCAATCTTTCTGCATTTAGACATATATCGTGGCCAGTTTGGGTGGGGAATTCTCTCCTTGAAGCTGCAAGGTAAATCTCTGCCTCATTATTTTGTGTCTCTATATACCCTGGAGGCATGCAGGAAAAACATGATGTGGGGGGAGATTCAAAGTCAAGTAGGCAGACCTGCCTTTGGGTTCTTTCTGCATCCATGCAACTGCTCCTGTCCCCCCAGATTTCAGGAAAGTACCTGTATTACAGTGTTTCTCAGGTTTGTCACATCTCCAAAAGCTGGTTAAAATTTTAGAGCTGAAACTCAATTCCATGTTTTCTCATGGTTTTAGGTCAGCTTCAATGAGAATAGAATTAACACTTGTTACATAGCTGGTGATTAGTTCTAGAAAACAATATGCAGAAATTTCTCTATCCTAATATGCAACAAGTAATTTTTTTTAATAATTTCTACAATATATCATATGAAAACCAAATGTTTTCCAAGTTCTATGATTTATTTGGTACAGTTTTAGAGTGGTCCTAAAGGCTGAGTGGTAATTTTTTAATGAATTTGGGATTTTTACTGCAGCCAATTGGGAAATTTCTGCAGTTAATGGAGGTGATGGAAAAGCAAGTTTGGAAAACAACTGTAGTAAAGCTGGTTTTCTAAGTAATCCGATTTGTTAAGTTCCACACACAACATTGTTATTTTTGGTGTTTTTTTTTAACATTATAGCATAACATTGGCATAAGCTATCACCACTGTCTGTGAGTATTACCAGCTAAGCACACTGATACTGCAGGATAACCTAATGTCTGTGAGTCTGTGCTAAGAGTCCAAAGTTATGCTGTCCCTGCTCAGAAAGGAAGAAGCCAAAACTGCTTGACCTTGCAATTCTGCCTGTTACATTTTAACTTTGGTATGTTGTCTCATGCTCCTTCTCTGGAATTAATTTTTCCATTTCTGCCCCTCTTTCAGATATGGATAACAGGGAAGGGAGCGAATTTCTTGGAGGTCATAGCAATAAAACAGAATCTTCAAGAGGTCAGGAGCAGATCTCTAGTCCAACTTTCTACTTGCAACCTGTCAAAAACCATATGAGAGCAGCTATGCCTTTGCTTAGCCCCACGTCTTGAAAATGCTTAAGGATGGTAATTCCAAATCCTCTCTGGGAAACCAATTTAAATGCTTCACTATCTGCCAGTGGAGAAATTAGTGGTGAATATTTCTTAGTCCACTTCTCAATCATGCCAGATGGTGAAACAAGACCAATGAACAGAAGCTGTTGTTTGGCAAATTGAGATTAGATAATCTCTAAATCCCTGGAAGGAATTGCAGGCTGAAATGAGAAAAATGAGAAAAACAAGAAGCAGCTCCAAAGCTGTTCTGGAAAGAAGGAGGCAAAGCAGAGGAGGGAGCAGCAAGCAATTGCATAGATTTGAAAGCAGGACAAGTTTGGTTTTTTCCCCACAAACATGTTAAAAAAGCAAATCCGTATTCTGAAAATGTAAAGTAATTAAAGAAGTCCCAGTTCTAAAACTATTTTCCTTCAGAATATACACAGTGAAAATTAAAGCAAATCCCGTGATTATAAACTATGTGTCTTGGTACTCAAGAGTGGATTTCAGTATCTTGGTGGACTGTTTTTCGTGATGTGGTAGGAACTGCCTGACCCATGAATGCCCATACATTTGCTTCTATTTTCTTCTTTCCTCTGCTTCGAGCTGGGAATGTGCTTGAAAATGTCCAGCAGACAAACATTTGCTGTCTGCCATGGGAGCCCACATGGCTCTGGGACCTTGTCACCTGCACTTGCACAGTTCCTTGTGAGGCACGGCAGAAACAGCACCCCAGGAGCCTCGGTAATTCCCCTCTGTGATGCATGGCACACACTGCAATGATCTGGAATTCCAGTTTCCAGCAAGGAAAAGATGCTCCTGCCCTTTAAGGCAGAGCTCTGAAAGGGCTGAAACCCAAGCAGAGCAAGATCTTACAATGACATCTCATGACCAGTCTTCATAACTTCATCAAGGGTTGTTTTAGCACATGGACTGGGAAAAATGACGTGGTGAGGCTCTTTGGCTGAGCTGCCACAGGTACAGATGGACACTATGAAAGAAACAGAGAAGGCAAAGAAAGACAGAAGTGAAAGGAGGTCACAAAGAGCACTAAGCTGAGAAAGTGGTACTCTGAAAACCAAAGCAGAACCTACTGAAAAGAAATGGAACAGAAATAAAGAATCTGGAAAGCTCTGAAATGGCTTAAACCTAAGTGGAGCAAGAGCCCTGAGGGACAGCCCTCACCCCTGGCCTGCAGCTGCACATGGAGCCTCTGCCCACAAGTCCCTGGCTGTATCCATCTGGCCCATGGCTTGTGCCCCACATAGCTCACCCTCCAAAGCCAGGGCTCTGCAGTGTGGGGCTCAGGCTGTCATGTGGGACTGTGTCCAAAGCCTCACAAGGGTATATCTGAGCATATTTTCTTAGCTGTGGACTTCAGGGTTTGGCAATCAGCAGGCACTGCATCTGAGCTACTCCTTGAGCTAAAGGGAAATATACAACACAAATACAATTGGGAATAGAAAAGTATTAGCTGCACTCAGTCCATGTCTTTGCACTGCTTTGGTCTCCATTTCATTAGATCAATCTAAAAATGTTGACTTTAAATAAAAAGACATGTTTAGCTCATACCCATCAAAACCTTAGCAAGAGGACAGTGTGGGTTGTGTAGTGCTAAGGAGGGCTGTAAGTACAGAGCCAGAGAAAGGGCTGGACTGCCACACCTCCCTGTTAATCTTTAGCCTGTGAAACGTGGGCTTGGACAAGACTTTCATTAAGATGCCTCGTCTAAGCTAGAGGAAATTTGATCATGTAACTTCTGTGGGTGATTATCAACATCCAATTTCATGTGATTCTGAAATCCTAAATCTGGATGGAGGCCAGGATACACTGAATAAACACCACATGTCCAGAATGTCTCTTGTGGGGTACAGTAAGGATGTTTTGTTGGGGATTTTCACCCTTTCCCGCAGTGTAATGAAATGATTTCATACACATTTATAGAAATGCCACCTTTTGTGAGAGTGGGGTTGGAATGTGGCAAGTGTCTACTCATCCATAAAGCATAAAGGAGGGAGAAACAGCAGCAATATTCATTTCTGTTATTCTATCCCCTGAAAGGGCAGCTTTGGGGTCTACCCATAAATCATTTTACCATGTTCTGAATAGCTTTATTTGACAAGCAGCATGCAGTTGCCATATGCATCTCAGAAGACAGAAGAAAATACATCTAATATACATTTTATGATTACATTTTATGTAATTTGAAATATTGTCACAGTGGCCATGGATACAGTGCATCGTGACACGCTGTGCCTGTCTAAAAGAAGGAGTTATTTAAACTAATTAACACAGTCTATCAGGATGATCCAGCTGGGTCATGTGAACAGAGTGGGAGATATTTAAGGTGCTTGCTCACTGACTTTAGGACATGTACAATTTAGCATTGAATGGCAAAAAATATAATTTTTTTTCTCTTTTTACACAGGTGTGGGACACCAGTTCACATGAATGTTCATATGAAAGGTCGGGACCTCCTTACTTTACAGAACTACACAGCTGATGAACTGAAGTATTTGCTGTGGATGGCATCAGATTTAAAACAAAGGATAAAGCATGAAGGAGAGGTAAAGTGGTTTAACTGTCATTTAGGTCCCTCAGATGTTGAAATAAACACTGTTCTGAAGGGTATTGTGAAAAAGCCTTTTAGATATCTTGTCCTAAACAAAATCTCCTGAACTCTTAAATACTGTAAATCATGTGCTGCAAATCAAAGAGTAAAGTGTCCAGAGATATTCTTTAAACACTTCAGAGGACTTTGTGAGTGGAAAAGTTAAACAGGTTTGTGCAGCTAACTCTTTATTGTCAGCTAACGCTATCCATCCACACATGGTGTACATGCAGCACTAAATGTAGGAAATGGAAGACACTTCCCTGTGTGGGATTAAATTAATATCTGAGTTCTCCTTAATGCTGGCTCAAATTGAGTGCCAAAATGCAGTTGGTTTTGGGCCCAGAATTACTTCTTTGCCTTTAATCTTTCCTCTGCTAATAAATTTATTGAAGGGCAGGAGAACAAAACCACAGGTAAAAAAAACACTTTTGCAACTTTTCTAAAGGTGAATTTAAATGTGAAAGTAGTATTTCATACTTTAATGTGTATAATGATTATAAAATTGAAATGCCTTTATTTTTCACGTTTCAGTATTTGCCTTTGATGCAAGGCAAATCTTTGGCCATGATTTTTGAGAAGAGAAGCACAAGAACAAGATTATCTGCAGAAACAGGTAGGTCTGAGCAATGGCACAGTAAGACTTTATATGAAACTGTATACATTGAGTATGTACTGAAAAACACTGCATAATTTTGCATTTAGCAATTTTTACTCAGGAGAAACCTAGATTTTGAAAGCAAAAATAAGAAAAGAATGATGGCTATTTGTGTTTCACCTTGCATATTAATTTCACAAGCACACGGCTTTGGTCACTGAAATTTTGTCAAAATCTTCCAAAACACAGTAGATCAGAAACAAACAGGCAGAAGTAAACATTTCTGGTGTAAGCTCCTAGCTGTACTGGCAAGATGTACATTTTCTAACATCTACTTCAGGAAGCATCACAAATTTAATTTTGTGAGAGCTCTAATAAATATTTTCCGAATATAATATGCATTACCATTGTTACATTTCAAAGTATGTTCTTAGGCTGGGAATCACAGTAATGCCTGTATATAAATTTCGGGGGGGAAATTAACATGATTACCTACAGGGGAGAATAACTTTATGGAGACTCAAGGGTATTAGCTTAATAATATCAGGCACTGGAACATTTTTTCTTTTAGGTTACAGTCCTGCAAACACTGAAACATGTCCATATGGTGTCTTTATTTATATGGTAGTTGTTCTGAATTCAATGGCACTGCTGAAATAAATCACTCATCCATCATTCAATCAATCATTCATAGTGAGAAATAACTGAACTGGTGATGCATCAAGGAAGAACTTGCTCTTCTTTCATTTAAGTTGACCCAGCATCCCTCACTTGCCCCTAGTGAAGGAACAGGAAACCTGTTGAGAATTCACATTTCTTTACAAGCTGTGAAAGAGAAGGTAAAAATAATGGAAGGAAGAAGCAGATACATTAACTCCAAGCATTTCTGAATTTGCCTTTGTATTGTCTGGCACAGCCATTTGCCTGCTGTTCCTGCTCTTTAAGCAGACTTGTTGTTGCTTTCTGTTTTCTCCAGATAGTGAGGACTTACTAATGTGCATTCCCTCTCTGTGAAGACCACCCACCTTTTAATTCCTGAGTTTTTAGTCCAGTTTCTTGTTGCCTGCCATCCTGGTATATGGCCAGATAATGAATTCTCTGGATCTGTTTATCCTTCATTCTTCTATATTCTGAGGGAAACACTGCTTAGTCCTTGGCTTTTGAAGGCTTATGGAAGGGGGAAGCTCAGGAAAGTTCAAATGAATTAACTTAAGTATGGGAGTTAATGCACATAAATTCATCCAAGGGAGAATTAAGCTCCAGTGAAATAAAACAAATTTATTTCTAAGTGTGAGCTTCCACAAGGGAGTTTAATGCAGTTTAGCTTCTGTGCATTAACTTCACACCTTCAGTTAATTGGTCTTAAGTCTGTTAAGCCTAAGACTTTACTTCAAAGGCAGACTCAAGATTTTTCTGTCCACAAAAACTCTATACATTTCAGCTGCTTTTTTAACATAAATTATTCCCTCCTTGGAATTTCTAACTCAAAATAAATGTGGGGCCACATGTGTTCCTTTTAGCTAAACAAGATAATTTAATGCCAATTTTCTAATGTCTAGTGAAAGATGACAATTGCAGTGGATTGAAGTGTTTATTTATAAAGTTCCTGAGTCATCTCAAATAGAACTTCCCAAGAGCTGCCCCTTCAATAACTTGAGGGAGGTCACTTGTAGGGCAAGGTTCTGGGGATGAGATTAATCTAAACAAACTTTGCAACTCTCAGGAACAGCCAAATCAGTGGATTTCAATACAGAGTAGAGACGTGGAAAGCACTGATTACAAAATCTTCTCTGTGCAATGTCTAGGAGTTTTTTGGGACATATTAACACCAGGGAAGTCTTTTCAGAATTCCTACTGTCCCTGTGCCTAAAAGAACAACATTATTGAAAAATAAATAAACAGAATGGTCGAAGTTGGAAGTAATCTCTGAAGGTTATTTGGTCCAATCCCTTGCTCAAGCAGGGTCTTCTAGAGCCAGTTGTCCAGGACCATGTCCAGAAGTCTTTTGAATATCTCCAAGGATGAAGATTCCACAGTCTTTTATGGCAATCTATGCCGTTACTCAATCAGCTTTTCAGTAAATAGAATTTACTGTTCAGAGGGAACTTCCAAGTTTGTGCCCATTGCACTACTGAAAACACCTGTCTCTGTCTTCTTTGCCTCCTCCCTTCAAGTGCTTATATACTAGCAGTATTACCCCTGAGACTTCTGTTCTCTAGGCTGTGCTGTCCCAACTCTTTCAGCTTTTCTTCTCAGATGAAATATGCTTCACCCCCTCAGCCATCTTTGTGACCCTTTGCTAACATGGGCATACCAACTGCATCAAATATGTCCATATTTCTCATACTGAGGACCCCAAATCCAGACTCTTGAGCTTTGGTTTCACCAGTGCTGTATAAAGAGGAAGGATTACATCCCAAATGAACTTCCTGGCAGTATTTGTCTGGTGCAGTCCAGGACACCATTCCCCACCCTTGCTGGAAAGGTTCACACACTGCTGGATCATTATCAATTTGCTGCCCACCAGGACCCCCAAGTCCTTTTCTGCCAAGCTGCATCCCAGCTGGGAGGTCCCCATCACATCCTGGTGCATGGGGCTGTTCTTCCTCAGGTGCAGGACTTTACACCTCTCCTTGCTGAACTTCATGGGGCTCCTGTCAGACCATTTTCCCAGCCTGTCAAGATCCCTCTGGACAGCAGCATGACCCTATAATGTACCAGCCACTCCTCCCAGTTTTGTGCCATCAGCAGATTTGCCGAAACCACACTTGGACATTGAGACCCTTAACACAGGTGTTAAACAGGACTGGGCACAAATGGACCCCTAGGCTACCACTGGTCACTGGCCTCCAGCTGGACCTTGTGCTGGTGGTCACCACTCTCAGGCCTGGCCATTTGGACAGTTCTGAACCCATCCCAGGCTCTGCTCATCCATCCACAGCTTGGCTAGGAGGATGTCCACTGTCAATGGACACAATGGAGTCCAGGCAGAGAAAACCCACTGCCCTCCCCTCATCTACCAGGCCAGTCATAGAATCACAGAGGTTGATCAAGCTGCCCAAGAATTACTTCCTCTTGATGAAGCCCTGCTGACTACTCCTGATAATTTTCTTGTCCTTAATCTGCCTAGAAATGGTTTCCATGATTAGCTGCTTCATCACTTTCCCATGGATTGAGGTGGGGCAGCTTAGCCCGTATTCTCTGGGTCTTTCTTCTTGCCATTCTTTAACTTAGGGGTGACATTTTTCCATTTCTCCCACCTGTCCAGATCAATTGAAGATTATCAAAACATTAATTTATGATGCATTGTAATAGATCAGTTGATATTTAAGGTTTTCCAACATCCTGTTTTATTCTAATAACATTGCAACAGTACTGAATACTCCCTGGGGTATAATTCATTGCCTCTTTAATCTTGTCCTAATGTGTATTTCTGAAACCCATATCATTTTACCATTTCTAAGATAAGTTGTGATGTTGTAAGTTTAATGCAGAACTAGAAGTAACTCCCATAGAGTAGTGGCAAAGTAAATCCAGTTCTGTGAGCCTAGTAGATTTATTTCTCTCACTGGCTATTTTATTGGAAAATGTGACATATCTGCTATTACACTGGAAATTGTCACCTCTTCACAGTCAGAATCCCATACCCATTCTGCATAAAACCTTGTGTACTTTTTGAAAACAGAACTATTCACATGGTCATATATTACTTGTAAAATAAACATCCTCAGGCATGGCAAAAAGGTGAATGACCTGTTTTTGTTATAGCTTTGCTGTAAAATATTCTGATTGTCACTGTTGCTCTTAAAATATACAGCTGCAGTTATGTTTTAGTGAATAAATCAAAAATAAATCCAACCATTTCACAGATATTGAATGCAGACAATATTTCACAGGGTAGAAATGGAGGGGAAACAGTGCAGGTAGGAAAGTTCAGCCTGCCTTCTCTTGTTGTGCACTGGAATATACAAGATCTTGACAGCCTTACAGGGGTTCAGTGCCATTGGCTTTAGTGGAATTACTCCCAACTCACTCCTCCTACACAGTGGAGTGAGAGGAACATGATGGCCATGCCTGAAGACTGCCACACAGAGTCACAGAAATAATTGTACCACAGCATATGAACTAATGTAGTGGGGATGGTATTACATGGCAGGGGTACAGGGTCTGTTTTCTGTTGCAGTGGCTAAATTATTATTTAGCTTGGCCTCATTACAGAGGACCCAAATGCACTCTTAGTTTACTCTCCACTTAAAAGGGTAGTTTAAAAATCACTTTCAAAAACTGCTTATCAGGTTTTAGCTTCTGCTTTAGGAATATTCTGTAATTACTGCCTAGGGGAGTTCTTTGTTATCAGTCTAAATGGAGAAATACTTCCTATTTTGTTAAGTTTGGGCAGGCAATGGGGAAATTAATAAATGCAAATCCATATGTCTTGAAATTGTGAAAAAAATCCTTCCTTTGAGTCTGAGAAGATGACTCTGTGTGTCTCCTGATGACAGCCCCAGAACTGTGTAGCCAACCTGTGAACTACAGGGTTCATTTTGGCCCCCCTTGCCCCATGCAGCAGGGACAGCCTGGGATGAAGATTTCACTCAAGTCCTGTCTGAAGGAGTCTGCAGAGGGGGGTCAATAATGTGCCACAGCATGAGGTGTGAAACTGTGTATTTGGAAAACTAACAGCAGTGAGAAGTGTGGACATGAGGTAATAATCTATTCTGGATTTGCAGTATGAACATGTAGTAGTTTATTGAAGAGATCACAATTCATATAAATATTTAGCCTGTGGCCTTGGACATGATCAGGTTGTGACAACAAGGAGGATTAGATCTCCCAGTTTAACACAGCACTCCAATGTTGATTTGCTGAATTGCTGCCTGCATACCTTCAAAAGTCATCATTTTTTTTCGCTTTCTACTGGTAGTCTGGATGAAAGAATATGAAAAATATTCTGTCTCTGCAACTATATACAAAGCTAGACCACAGAGCTCCTGTATTTCCAGATGGAAAGTTTTGGATGGAAATATGTTCCCAGGCTCTGCACAGATGGCCAGTTCATGAGCAGAAAGCCCAACACATCAGGGCTCTGCTATGTACACAGACTCCAGGTGGCAGCTCTGACTGGGCTGTCTCACGTCTGGCAATTCTGAATAAATATTCAGATTCCTACTTTTTTACTTGGGCATCATTTGTAGAAAACAGAACATGTCCATTGGAGCCTGCCTGGACTGTGAATCATCTACCAAAACATATGCATTTAGAATCCTAAAATGCAGAGCTGCTCTATTGTGTGGAACTTGGAGGAGTAAATCACTGACATTATTGTATATGACTCCAAAATAATCCACAAGAATTTGGGAAGGAAAAGGACAGCTCATCCTTGAGGTCTTGACTTAAAAATTTGCACTGAATAAACAAGCTGTAAAGTGTAGTTTGTGTACACTCTCCTCTAAATACAGTGTTTGTGTCTGAGCTGTAGAGGGGAGGTGAAAAAAGTAGTAGTAGAACAACTGGTGCTTCATTCTTAAAAGTTTGCTGTGTCTGACTTGCAATATGGTTGAGATTTGGAGCAATCCTTAATGAAAACAACAAGCAGTTAAAAAGGGCCCGTTCAATAAAATGAGTGTACACTGGCTGGGGGAGCAGAAATTTGCCCTTCAGCTGGGACCTGGAGTATCACTACTTTTAATCTGACATTTAAGAAAATTGAAGCAGTCCAAAGACAATGATTTTCCTTTTTTTTTTTTTTTTTTTTTTTTTTTTTTTTTTTTTTTTTTTTTTTTTTTTTTGATCTATTGTATTTTAAACTCCAGAGGCTGGCTGAACTGATGCAAAGCAGAAGACCTCACCTCAACCCTGCTGCCCACAGGAGATGGGAGTTGATAAGGGTTGCTCTGTGTAAGGAGCCTGGCTGTAGGTCCCAGACCTGCTGCCTGTACCTGTTGGTTTTATCTGTGAAAGGTTTCAGTGTTCAGTCCTGGTTTAATCCTCTTTTAAAAAGTAGCTGTGGGACAAAGTTTTTAATTTATGGCAGACCTGTACAACCACCGTGCTGAAGCTGCAGTGCTGAATCTGGCAGCAGTGCCATCTAATGGATACAGCCAGGCTGAGCAGCTTTTGACCTTCTCTTCTAGTTTTTTCTCCCTTTTCCACTTATTTTTTCCTCTATCTTTTTAAATTTTTGTTTCTAACAGCACAAAATTCATCAGCATTTCCAAGACATCACAGTTTGGTTAACAAAGTGGGGGTCTCCACTCTTCCATGCTGTATACAGGCTTTCTCTTCCTGGCAATATAAATATAAAGATAGGCTTCTTTCTAGATTTTTGTCACAATAAAAGACTCATGCCTCCACAGTGTTGTCTTAACAATACTAAAATTCTCTGGAAATTTCCTCCATCAGAAATGCTAGTGACAGGGCAGGATCTGCCTGCAGGAAATTTCTGTTCTGGAGGGAAGTTGTTCTTCTCACACAGAAAATGCCTTTACAGGGCTACAGCCCAGTTCAAATCCTACACTTGATCCCTCCCCAGCGTGGGACCTGTGTCCTGTGGTAGGATCATGCCAAACCCTCTGTGACAGTTCATAAAACAGCCTCATTCTCCCAATGTGTGGCCATGAGAGACTTTACACTCAGATTCAGTAGAAAGAGACTTCAGACTAAAACCAGGCAAAGGCAGAGAGACTCAGATGTTGGTGAAAAGATATTTTCTTCCCTGTCTGCATTGTATGGTTGCTTGTGGTAACTTTCTACTGGTGTTGCAATTAAAATAAAGCAGCAGAGAACCTGAGAGTTGCCCTTAATGTGTAATTTGTCTTCATCCAAAACACTGTTCAGACACCTTTGAAGTTCCCCAAAGTGTTTTATATTCTTCAGTGATGCTCAAGTCTTTCCATGGTTTCCTGCTCAAGAATGGATTTTATTCTTCATGCCTAATCCATCCAGTTCTTTGGACCTCCTTGCAAATTCCTAACTACTGCAGGGTAGAGGGATGCTGGCAGGGCCTGAGACCTTTCCTTTTCTCTCTCATGCATTATCATTCTTAAGGCACTCGGTCATTTGAGACCAAATTCAAGTTTGTTACAGTGTATGAGGAGGATTAGGGTTTTCTGTCTGAGTGACTTTACATGAAAGACGATGTTGATCCTTGCAAGGATGTGGAAGTACACCAGGTGACTCTGTGGCCCCTCTAGGATGCAAAGTCCCATGGAGTAGAAAGGCAGCATGATGAATGGATTACCTGGCTCATAACAGGGAGCAACAGTGATGCCTGTGGCAATGCACAGCCTTGGAGCTTGAATGACTGTTCCTGTGATCACAGATCAGAAGTCATGGCTAAGGATTTCAGTAAGGCATGCATTTGAGTGGGTTTATTCCAAAGCACATTTATTTGAAATTTTGTGTGTCAAACGATAATCATTTTAACTGTTGGATGTCCTGCTGAGTTCTACTTTTATTTTTGTGTATGTATTTTATACCAAGAAGATTTTGAATCTTGGCTGTGAATATGAGGTGCTGGGGTTTAATTTTTCTTTTTTAAAATTTTTCCTCACTATAGGATTTTCACTCCTTGGAGGACATCCTTCCTTCCTCACAACACAAGATATACATCTGGGCACTAATGAGAGTCTCACAGATACAGCAAGGTTGGTAAAATGTCATTGGGTTGATGACTGCATTTGGTAACTGATTGGGCTGACACCTGTCTTGCAGAATTTTGGAAGCTGATATTTTCTTTCTGGAAAATGTCAGAAGGTAGTGGAAATTTCTAAAAATTTACAGATCAGCTCACAGAAACTGTATCTCAGTAAACCTTTGTTCCATCCTCTCAAGCTATCCTACACTTCCCACACAGACTCATTTTGGTATATAGAGTGTTAATTAGGGTTACATTTACAAATGGAACAATTTTATGAACCTCAGTAGTCATGTAATTCCCCTGATGACAGCACATATATTCTAACAAGACTCAAACCTTCTGGTTCTGCTGCCCTTGGAGCAAAAACAAAAAACAAAGACATAATTTATGTTTGTTAGGCCAGCTGCTGGTGGTAGTTAGCCTGCTGTAGTAGTGTCCCTGCAGTAACAGGGTGGCACTGAGGGCCTTTCTGATCCCCCTATTTCAGCAGCATGAAGGTGGACCAACACTTTGTAGCCAGTTCCAGATTTCCTGCACCCTCCTTCCCATCTGTACCCACTGCCAGGGCTGCTGTGGAGGCTGGGCTGTGGCTCCCTTCTCTTACTCAGTTATGCCCAGTCCCACATGCATGAAGGGATGGGTAGCAGCCTCTCTCCATTGCTGTGGCAGGGAGGACCTGAGCTCAGAGTTTTTCTGCAGTGGACTGCCTCTGATGTTGCAGAAAGCTGGCAGAACAGGAGGTCATGTTTTGCAGGTGCTCCTGCTGTTTTCCGTAGCACTCCAGCTACTAAAGCTTCACCCAGCCTTAGCATTATCCTGCTTTCTAGGCAGCCCTGTTGCAGCCTGAGGTCGATTCAGCCAGGCCCAGCTGTTGGAAGGTTAGCAGTGCTTGAGTGGCCCTTTTTGTTCTGTGAAAGATATGCAGTGTCAATCTCATCAGGCTCAATTCAAAATGTGCAATCAGGCAGATGAGTTCCATTGCCTCTGCTGAGTATCACAGTTCTCAGTCAGTGGGAGAAACTGTTTGAGAACTGTGTTGCCATTCTCTGTGATGAAAATTTAAGAAAAAAGATCAAACATTTGAACATTTTAAATTTTCCTTCCTTGTTTTTTTTAATACTGAAATGGAAGACATATGGATGTTGATAGTAGAAAGTAAAAATCTCAGTCCCTTGGGTTTTGAAAATACTTAACTCTCACTCTCTGCTAGATACAGAACTCTGCCATAATCAAAGCGAGCTGCAGCAATAGAATCATAGAATGTTTTGGGTTGGAAGAGACTTTAAGATCATCTGGTTCCAACCCCCCTGTCATGGACAGGGATACTTTTCACTAGACCAGGTTGTTCAGAGCCCCATCCAGTCTGGCCTGGAACACTGTCAGGGATGGGGCATCCACAACTTCTCTGGGCAACTTGTGCCAGGACTTCACCACCCTCACAGTAAAGAATTCCTTCCTAATATCCAATCTAAATCTATTCTCTGTCAGTTTAAAGCCATTCCCCCTTGTCCTGTCACTCCAGGCTCTTGTAAATAGTCCCTGTCCATTATTTTTTGTAGGCTCTGTTCAGGTATTGGCAGGCTGCAATTAGGTCAGCCTGGAGCCTTCTCTTTCCCAGGCTGAACAATGCCAGTTCTCTCAGCCTTTCCTTGCAGGTGAGGTGCTCCCTCCCTCATCTGCACTACTGCAAAGCTGGCTGTGAGCCCCAGCAGCCAAACCTTCAGGAAGGGGAAGGATGAAGTCAGGGCCCTTCCAAAGGGGCAATAACCTCTACAAGCATTGTCCCACCTGCCATGCAGGATTGTCACCTGGAGCTTCTCTGCCAGCCCTACAGCAAATCTGACACAAACCCAGAAATGCTTAATATAGGCCAGTTTTCATTTCTTCTTCCCAAATGTGACAGTAAAGGGACATTAAATCTTTTGTTTACAGTATCCTGAATGGCCTTTGTTTGCACAAGCAAAAAAAGGAAAAAGGCAGACAAAAACGACAAGAAACAAGGCAATAAATAGAAGCAAGCAAGTCTTCCAGCCCTTCTGAAGGCATCCCCATTCTGTGGATAAAGTTCCTACAATAGTCACTTCCCAAGCAAACCTTCAGCCCCCTTTTCTCTGTCACTGCTTGCTTTTCCAGGACAAGTTCCTGTTTAGGACTCTTACCTGGGGATTTTGCTCCTCTGCTGCGTCACAGATCTCACCTGCTTCAGTGGACAGGGGGTTTCCCAAATCCTTACAGAGTCCTGTGTGCTCTGCTCCACTCCTGCTCTCATTAGCAGAAATACTACTGACTGCATAATCAAGGCTGAGCAGTTTACTCAAAAGAACGATTGCAGTGTTAATTCCTTGGTGCTTCTTGTGAATGAAAGATTACATCCCAACCTCATTCACTTAATGTAAGAACAAAAATAAGAATGCCTCTAGTAGACCCAGAGGGTATTTCAAATATTTACAGCCATGTGTCTGGGGCTCTGAAGGCCTTTGAAGTACTTGAGATTGAGACTTAAAGTGAGAGGGGCACAGATCCATAAAAGTCACAGTTTTTATTAGAACTGCTGCAGGTGAGGGTTGAAAGCATCGCTGCTGTGAACATATTTTTAGTGACTTATTACTTGCTCATAAATCAGTTCCTCCATGCTTCACAAGACATTTACGTTTATGCTGACATAGTGGCAAGAAGTTACCGCCCATTAAGGGGCTCTAAGCCTTTCAGTGCTGTTTAACATGTCTGATATATCCCTTGAAATGAAATATAAGTACTGTGTCTGTATTTCCCACTGTAGAGCAGTTCCACTGGGCATCACTAAAGCTCAGTGGCCATCAGGTTCAGTGGCAGCCCTGGAGAACTCATAGGGTGATTTCACCAGTCCACTGGAGTTATTAGGGCATTAATCTCTGCATTTATGGGGAACAGGTTTACTTTGCTGAGAACACATCCACTGTCTGTCCCTGTGAGACTATGAGAGAAAGTGAAGTAGTCTTGTCAGAAGTTTAAAGCTTTTGAATGGATATAAACTTTCAAAACAAAAGCAAAACTACCCTTGCATAGCAGTATTCTATACAAAATATATGCAAATGCCCATTTTCAAATTCAGAGGTCTGCCATACCAAAAAGGCACACTCTGTGCTTCATTTTGGATTCCTCAGAGGATACAGCTGAGGAATAAAATTGAGATTTTCTCTGTAGAAATAAAAATTACTTTGAAAAGAGGTATATGCAGCATTCCAATGTACTCAGTGTTCCAATATAACGTATTTTCAGGCTCTGGGATTTTGAAGTTTTGCAAAAGAATGAAAAGACAGAAAGACCTAGCAATTGATAAAATAAGAATCCCATGTAGTCACCTGATGAACCTGTACTTACAGTCCCTCAGCTTCCAAAACGTCACCTTTGATAAGACTCTTATATATTCAGGACCTTTTTTTTTCCTATGCAATTCCATCCTTACATGGTTTCCTTTAAACTAGTTTAATTACTGGAGACTTAATCATTCCCCTGTAATCAGAGACCTCTAGGTGAGGGTTATTTGTTTGTGGTTTTTTCCCCCAACTTTAGTTTTTATTTTGATTTCACAAAGAATAAAGCCAATTTACAGCTGATTTTCCTACTTTAAAATATGACATCTAGAAATGCTGGCACAAGGACTTTCTGATGTCCTGCTGGTAGGTGTCTAATAAGTCTGATATCTACCTTCAACAGACTAAAGATGGAAGTCCAGCAGTTTTCACTAGTTGGTGATTATGACTGAATTTTCCCTAATGGCATACCCTATGAAGGAACCATTTCTTTAATTTCTTGATCAGCTGTGTCAAATAGAAATCAGCTGTCCTGACATCCTAAAGGGAAGAAAAGCTATAAGGAAAACCAGCAATTTCCCAGTGTGATTTCCCCTTTCCCTTGACTGTGACACTGGCTGTGTCTTGTTCAGGGTGTCTGCCAGTGAGATAACAAAAGGAAGCATGCATCACATCCCTGATGACCAGTTCAGAACAGAACAGGTTTTTCCCCCAGAGAAAGGAACTGGTGAGCTAAGAAGAAATAATGGCACTAACAGCAACTGTTCCAGTACTCTGTAATCAGTAAATACCTTGTTCAGTTCCTCCTTTTCATTTGTAGCTGCTATTGACAGCCTTTTCTTTGGAGAGAGCTCTACAGGCAATCTTGTAACATCTTTTAAGAGCTTTGCTTGTGTGAGGAATGGCTGGTGTCAGTAGAAAATACTTGTTACTGACTTCAGCAGGAGACCTTGCTGATGATGGTATTTACAGCCGTATTTCCACAAGAGGAGATGCAAGAATTTGTCATGGCTAATCAGGAAGGCAGATACTGCAAGGATTTTTTTCCACATATTTCTAATTCCGTCCTCCCTTGTTTTGTTTTAAGGTCCTATTACAGATAATGGGAAAACACACAAAATGCTACTTCAAAGTCAGGCTTCAGGGCCTGATTAAAACACAGAAATGCAGAGAAATTAAGAGTTCCAATCCATATTTAATTTATCTAAAAAATTCAGAGTATACTATGCTAATCCACTATGCTAATCTCTGTGTCTTTCACACTTCAGCAAATGAGGTTAATGCCAGAGTGGTACAGGGACTCCTTGTCTGAGTTTGAAATTTGGGCATTATTTGAATGCTGATACCATGTGAGTCAATACACAGGTGTGTAGGTAGGAGGAAGCAGGAGAACAACCCCAGCCTGTTCTGTTTCTGTGTTTATTAAGATCAGTAAACAATTGTTGTAATCTTAGAGAGATCTGTATTGCTGACCCTCACAAAGTCAGGCTACCATACAGGGTCTATAATATTCAGTCAATGCTACATTTGCTCTTTGCTAAAACATTGAAAAAAAATCATATACCCTATCTCTTCTGAGGTTATCAAATTCTTCAAATGTTACAGTATCACACAATCTCTTATCTTAGTTCAGAGAGCTTAACGTGTATCGATGTTCCATCTACAATTAAATGCTAAAGAGAAAAGAATATAAAACAGAGCAGCAGTTTTCATTTACTTACTACAGTAGTGTTAGGAAGTGAAACTTCATACTTATTAGCAGCTTGCTAAATGACTACATTTGAGTCTGTTCTGCAGGCATGATAAATTATTCAGATAGCTGAAAAATATTGATTCATTACCATTTCTCATTAATATTTATGTGTTGCACGGTGAAGAGTGCAATAGGGGTGTATTTATTATGTTTGACTTGAGTATTTTCTGCCATCTCTAGGGTGCTGTCCAGCATGACAAATGCAATCTTGGCTCGAGTTTATGACCATAATGATCTGGACCTAATGGCAAAAGAAGCCACGATCCCAATAATCAATGGATTGTCCAATTTATACCATCCTCTTCAGATTTTAGCTGATTACCTAACTCTGCAGGTAAAAATAGAAGCAATTTTTTTTTTTTAATAATTCTTAGTAAGTATTTGGGGAAGTCGGCTTCAAAACCATTTATGCCTAGCTTTTTCAAAGTAGTAATTACATGGCACTTGTTGTTTAAAGAGATCTTCATCCAGCAATATAATTAAGGACCTGTTTAATTTAAAACAATTACGTAGTCCTATCAGCTGTAGTGGGACTGAAGTTAAGCATAAAATTAAGTACTTCATTGGAATTAGTCTGCAATTCAAAGAATGTATAGAGGGCTGTACATATTAAGACAAAGATGAGAATCTGGCTCAGGCAAAGCCAGCAGAACTTTTTCCACTGAATTAAAAACACTCAGTAGTTTGCTCTTGATTTCTCCCTAATCTATAGACAGCTTAAAAGGAATCACTGTTTATATATTAGGAAATTGGTTGAGCATATTTGCTTTGAAAAGCCAGATAATGTTACCAGTACAAACTCTTAGTGTTCAGGCACTTCAACCAGTTTAAACTTTGCTCACATCAAAGAACAGTTAAAAGAGATTGTATTTTTTATTTTTATCTAATGTAAGAGTGGATCTGACAGCAGGATAACGTTTTACACAGAGAATACCAGATGTTTATCTGTGAACAGAAGGACGATGTGGTTTTACAATTGGATGAGGATCTGGCTTATAAAAAACATTATTATACTGCAGGGCTGGTTGACAACTATGATGAACTCCTCTGACCTTGTTTACTTTCTGAATGAATAAAAACCACACTGCTCGAAAACGGTAGGGCAGAATAATTTCCTGATTCATTCAGCTATGTTTCTCAGCTGTTGGGGACTTTGCTATGGGACATACAGTGTGTGGAAAAGATCTAGGGAGAGTAATATTAAATTATTCATGCTTAAACTTTAAATACTGAAAGGCTCATGTATTTGGTGAAAATAATTTTTTTATTTAAATTATTTTTTTGTAAATTTTTTATATTCGCAGTGAAGAGACCAGCAAAAACTGGTGAACTTGAAACCAAAATGCTTGCAAACCTCAGAATAAGGGAGATTTGTGAGACCACATTGTACCAGCCTCAGTGTTCAAATTGCATAAGACAGGAAGCTGTAATGAGAGTGTCATCATTTCATTGTAAACACTGTCTGCAAATATAAGTCAGGAGAATCTTCTGGTTGTGTTTTGTGGGGTCTTGCAAGCACCTTATTAATTAGCATTTTATCACTTGTGAGCAATACTCTTCAAGAAAAATTTGTGACTCACAGCCCACACAGCCATGGATATCTCTGCCCCTAAATATGGTTTTATCTAGGCCACTGACTGCAGGTTCACAGTGCTGCTGCCCTCTACTCCACCTGCAGTTAATGAAGAGAGACCACTGAGCATCTCAACTGCTTCCTGGAGATGCATCTCTGTCTCCACTGATCTTAGGGGGAAGCCTATGGAAAGCAGCAGGATGAGAATGTGCCCTGTTGATCACCCCCTGCTCCTCTTCCACTGCATCCTCCTGTAGGGCAGCCGTGGTAGAAGCTCCAGGTGAGCATGAGCCCACAGGCTGCACTCTTCCCTGGTCTGAGTACCAAGGGCAGCACCAACAGCTGTGGGTGCCCTGGCTGCACCAAACTCCAGGGAGGATGTCTTTGGTGATGAGGGTCCATAGCAGTTGGTGCTCAAACAAAAGTTGTATTTGACACAGAGAGGTGTCAAAGTGAGCACTTACAGAGATCACAAGGAATAGCTCAGCTTTTAGAGAGACATGGGAGTTTTTTTAAAATTTGCAGCACTTTCACACTCAGCCCAACAAGCAGAGCACTATTTCCTCCATCTGCCCATCTCTCCCTGACTTTTTCCAGCATGTTCTTTAGCCCAGACTTTGTCAGGAGATCTTTATAGGGCAGCTGGGTGGCCACCCTGCTATGCCAAGGGCATGTTGCACTGCTGGTTGCTGACTCACTTTCCATTCCTGCTTTCTTATCCAGGAGAGAGGGGCAGGCAGGGGAGAGCTCTCAGCAGCTCCCTGTGGGTGATGGCACTCCCTGAACTCTCCCTTTCTGACCTGTTCCTCTGCTCCCTTTTCTTCCTTTTTGCACTATACAGTGTGTTGGAGAATACTGGAGTGGCATGTAATGAAACATTTTTATCATATAATGAACTTAACCAGGCCACAGAAGTGAGATCAACTCTTGAAGAGGTGTGAGCCACGGGGTCTAGTTGCTACTTACCCCAATCAAGCTTCTTGTGGGATTTTCAGCAAGATGTCATCCAAGTACTGTCTGCAAGAAGTTTAATAAAGGGATGTGGAATGGTACCACTGATTCTTTAAATGGGCTGAAAGTCCATATATAACATTTAGACTGTTTCTGTGCAATGCAAAAGCAATTTATTTGATTTATACATATATGCAAACTACAATAGTGGCACAGACTGCTAGGCTAATATGTAACTACAGATTTTGTGCAGCTTATTTCTGTTTTAAAAATGTCTCTTCCTATCCCCATAAGTATTTTCCTGCCTGGATCTGTTCCTCCCTGCTGCCAGTACATACCCAAAATGTACCTTTTTTTCTTTTCTTTTTTTTCCCTTCTCTGTTTTACAGTGGAGCTCTACATGCACTCTGGCCCTCTTCATGCTTAGCACATTTTTCTGCTTCTATTTTCTATATCCTATTAGTTTTGTTGTGTGCCTTCTTGAACCCTCAGCAAGTACTTTCTCTTTGGTCTGAAATGACATAATTGCATGGTTCGTTTTGAAAAAGTATTTTCTTGCTTATAGCTTCTGATTCCCTTTTCCCCTTCCCAGGTGCATTTTAGTATTGCTATTTTAGTATAGTCCATTGCATCCCCCAAACAATGCAGCTAGTTTATTTTCAGGGCTGTCAATTCTCATTCTGTACTCAAGGCAAATTCTCATCCTGGAAATGTTCAGGGTGTTCTTTTCAGATCATGCAGAGTACTTCTGTTATGAATATTGGGGTGAGATTCCTCAAGTTCAGCATTCTCCCACCCAGTGTCTCCTTCCTGAGCAACCTGGATCCCCTCACATGTTTGAAGTTTCAGCTGGCTCTGTCCTTTAATATTGTGCTCAGGGTTAATGCCCTCTATTATGCCAAGATAAACGTTTTTCTTAGCATATATATACACTACCTTCCTTCTTAAAGGCTGTGTTGAATTGAGTGTGCTTGAGTTATAACCCACTCAAAATGGTTGCAAACATGTAAAGAACCTGATTTTGAGGATCAGGGGATTTGGCCTTTAAGGACTGTGAGTTTGTGTGCACACACTGAGCCCCTTTCCTCCCCTGCTTGTGCTGAGTTCACCCAGTGCCTCTCAATGTCCTGGGCAGAGCTGTGGCTCAGCCTCTGCTCTGCTCAGCGTGGCTGGAGGGCAGCATCACACAATTTGTATTCCAGAGACAGCCTGGGTATTGACATTGATTCAATTGAAATTAATGTCACTGGCCAAATCAGCTCACTTGTAGCTGACTGCAGGATGGCCAGACTGGTAATTAGAGTGGATCCATATGCCACTAGCTTTTATGTCACTGGTCTGGGGGGAATTTTCTTTTTTAGAAAGCAACGGTTGGCATAAGAAATACATCAGTGATTTCTTTTTAAACAGCATAACAAATAATGTTGACCAGCTTGAAAAGTGCTGCAATATATTCTCAAATTCTCCTAGCTGTGTGACCCCAAGACCTCAAATTTTTACAATTTCCAGATTCATCACCATAATCATCTTTATTATTCTAACAAATAAAAATTCCAACTAAGATCTGCTCTGATCCTCTAAAATATACTGTATCAATAATCATGACACAAACCAGTGTAGGAGTAAGAAAGATAACTGGCCCAGCATCTGCCTTAAGCCCAGTTTGAGAGCCAGAAGATCCAAGTTTGCCCAGTTTCTCATTCACTGGATTGCACTTTCTCCCAAAGGGCTAAAGCTTTGATTAGTCCCTGTCATTCCATTTTAAAATTTGACAGATTATTGATTCATTATTCAAAAGCTTGTTTTAATTGAGGGCTGTTATGACAGTTGTGGTCAAACATTTCAGAATTAATCTATAATGGTGTCAGAGTTTCAGTCTCACTGGAAGCAAGTCCAGGCAGAGGCAGACACAAATGTCCCTAATTAGTTAAACCAGTCTTCTCCACACATACAGCAGGGTCAAATCACTGAGCAAACTTATTCTTTCCCAGGATTGCCTACACTGATAAACTGCAGCCATGGATAAGAGCAGAATTAAACTTTGTAGAAGCAATTGAGGGTGAGAAGATAATTGAATGTAAAACTGGTATTACCTATTTAGCTGGGATTTTTCATGAGAATAACACAGGCAAGTTTTATGGCACTACAGCAGCAATTATTAGTTTGCCAAAGAGGCTTCATTAGAAGAAGGGCTCTAGAATTTCTAAATATGTTATTTTTGAGGGTGGCTTTACTAGGAATCGTGTCCCAAATGTAGAGTGAAACTGCAGAACACCCATGCAGGAGTAAAGCCTACATCAATACAACATAATTTATAAAAACTGGGGAGGGATGCAAAGAGGAAATATCTTCAGAGGTTCTGGTGATCAGCAGGTGTCGTAAAGGCTCTCATTTAATTTAGAGCGTTTCTACCAAAACACTTTTAGGAGGATTTCACCTGTGTGACTGCATAAGCACATACTATAAAAAAGGGAGTGGGCAGGAGGGGAAGTGTGTTTTGTTTACTGTAGCTTTTGTATTACCTCCAAGCTTTCTGGTTCTGACCAGCAGTCTCTTCCTCTTTGCTGGCAGCTGAGGGTGAGTGTTTGCTTATAAGCAGTACAGTCACAGTCACAGTCACAGTGATCTGGCTTTAGATGAAGAGGTTTGAATTACAGCAGCAGTGCACCAGTGGCAGCATAAAGCCTAGCACAGGATACAAAACAGGCTCCAGCAGCACACACACAGCTTGATTCTGCCTTGCTATGACTCCTTCCATTAGCAAAACATCTTCATTAAAACCAGTTCAGCTATGTCCACTCTATACAGTAGTCACAGCAGATGTGGTTTGCAATTTGCAATGTGTATCAGGGATCATTATACAGACACGTCCAGTACTCCATATTTTATCTGTAACAGCTAGAAGCTTGGGAAAACAGGGGAAAGCACTTAGTATGCACTGTGCCTCTTTTAATGCAGAGTAGCAGCTGGCAATAAGGTGAAGTTGTTTAACATAGCAGTGTATTTGTGACTCTAGTCAATGCTTTGAGTATTAAGGCTGAGATGTCTATTTTTAAACAGTGGGATGAGAAGAACTCAGGACTGTCTCACTTCTGGCTGTGGGTTCTGGTCTCAGCTATCACTAAGCCCTAAATGGAAACAACACCTTAAATAAATGCTTCAGTTTGGCCTTCTCCTAGGAGCACCATTGCTAGGAGATGTGGAGGGACTTTGAAAGATCCTTGGAGGCCTGGTTATACTGAAATAACTTCCTTGTCCACAAAGTCCTGATTTGTTCTCCTGTAAATGCCCTTGCATCCAACCTCTGTCAATGAGCCTGCCGGTAACAAAATTCAGCTGAGAAAGGAATATTTTTGCAATACCATAGTCCTTAAACCTGAACAGTCTAGAACTCTATCATATTTAGATCTTTTACAGTACTTTAATGTCATTCAGTATTTCAAGTACTACTATTTTTGAATCAAAATTGTGGTCACAGGAAGAAATGCTAATAACTTTGTTCTGGAACAACTTCACAAACTATTTGTTTAGGAGAAGCTGCTGCCAGGAGAGGAGGGGGTAGTCCCAGCCCTTTTCCTGTTCAGTCTTTTGGCATCTTTTCTGCAACTGCCTGCAAGGTTGCCACTTAGTACAATGTGGATGCTTATCCTCTCTGACAAGCATTGAATCATGTCACACAAAGTGTTGAAACACTGTCTGGCTTCCAGCTACTACAATGCAATTGTAGCATGGCCCAGATTTGAACTAGAATAAAAGGCTCTCCAGAAATTGTTTCAAGAGGTAGAGCTTTACAGAGCAGGCTTATAGGAGAATTTGGTCGCCTCTTTGTAAAAATTTTACTATCAGCTTAAGTGCCCATAAACATGCATATTTAAAACAAGGCTCATTAAGGAGCCTCAAATTGTCCTGCTCTGGAAATATGTAACCCCTGTTACTCTTGTTCCTCTTAGGCCTTATGTGCTGGGGTGGAGGGACAGAGTAACTGCACGTGGCCAGGCTGTAAGGGCCATCAGGCAAAGCCACAGTTAACTCTGTAAAGCACTTTCAAGTTTGGGTAATCCACATTTTTAAAAAAATCCCTGCACTCTTTGGCTGAACAAGGGAGAACAAATGCTGCAGGCCATGAGTGGCACAGCTGCTTTCAGAGTGCTGCTCTTTGCTGTCCTGTGCAGCTCTGGGGTGCAGATACACTCCCAGGACATGGCCACTGCCATGGCCACAGGGAACAGTGTCTAGAGGCAACCAAGCCAGAGCAAATCTCAACAGGGATATTTTCACAATTTGGGGGAAAGCTGGAAGGAGTTCTATTCTAGGCATTAAGACTGTCTCTAAATTAATAATTTCTAATATTCACTGATGCTTATGAAGCCCAAAGAACAGCTGTACATCGGTGATGCTAAAATCACTTTGTGTCTGGTGCTGAATCTCTCAGCCTGAGCCTCACCACGTGGCACATGTGCCAATGTGTCCTTCTCCAGGGGAAGCAGCAGCACTTGGGCCTTCTTGTATGACAGAGGGGGCTTTTCCTCTGTCACCATCCTGTAGGAGCAGTAATTCCATGTGCTCCATGCAGGTAGCATTTGAAGGCAGCCTGCTGCCTTTGCACAGACCCTTCTGATCATTCCCTCTTTGTCCATCAGCCTGCCCAGTTCCTCTGGAAAGTAACCCCAGAGCTTGTGATTGCTTTGGCAGGAGCACTTTGGAGGGCTGAAGGGGCTCAGCATCGCCTGGATTGGGGATGGCAACAATGTCCTGCAGTCCTTCATGACGAGCGCTGCAAAGCTGGGAATGCACCTGAGGATTGCCACTCCCAGGGTAAGGAGAGCCAAACCTGGGGAGAAGGGAAGGCAAACTTCACCCAGGCTTGTCTCAAACACTCAGACATTGGGCCCCAGCTGGGTGTGCCTGCATCTATCTTGAGTGCCTGTTTTCAGAACCAAGGTACAAAATCCCCAAGCAGTTATTTGGATGCAAAGCAGGAGTGATTCTACTGAGTCCAACATCAGAAATGGGAATACATGACAAGAATATAAATCATGGAGGATCACAGTTCAATTTGACAAAGCCTTACAAAGTCATCCAATGCACTCTCCCTATTAAAAAAAAAGAAAAAATTGAGCCTGTTTCAGATGGGTGGAAGTGTAGCACCTCATTTTGTTTAAATTGGTGGTGCTGCATTTTAGAGTGTTGCATTGTAATACAGTATAAAATATTTTTTAAAATTAGTTTAGAACAACAACAAAAAAAATAGATGTTGTATGTGCATTTAATTCTGTAACTGTCAAAACACATTTTTCTTATGCTTTTAGAACACTTTCTGCCACTTTATCTCCAAAATAAACTTTCAACAAAATCAACATTGTTTTCTCAATTTTTTACAGTTCTGAAAGGTACTCTTCTTCCATGGCCAATGGTTCAAGAAGTAATTTTCTAACCATTCTTATTAATTAGTGAAGATCTTATACATGTTCTATGATGTCTTACCTATCATCTCTTTTGTCAGGGCTTTGAACCAGACCTCAGGATAACTAAAATAGCTGAACAGAACTCCAAAGAGGTAGGAGCCTAAGAAACAGCTTAGTAGAATAGTTTGAATAGAGTTTATTTTCATTGTAAATCAAGCTGAAGTTCCTTGTCTTAGTGATCTTCCTTATTCTATTCACATTAGTATGGTACCAAGTTACTTCTCACAACGGACCCTTTGGAAGCTGCAGACAGTGCCAATGTCTTAGTTACAGACACATGGATAAGCATGGGACAAGAAGAGGAGAAGAAAGAAAGACTAAAGGCCTTTCAAGGTTATCAGATTACAATGCAGGTAAAACCTGATATTTTGGGGTTTATTTATGTTTTTACTGTTTGCAATTATAAGAATCAACATCAACGAAGCATGAGTTTGGGGGAGGGGGGAGGGGGGAGGGGGGCCATGGAAAATTCACATGCAAACCTCCCTCCAGCTTAAAAAACTCACAGAGACAACAAAGTTTGAGTTATGTCATACACTCCACATGGCTTGGCCTCTTTCAGAGCTTCCCAGTGAGATCCAGCTCCAGAACATGTGCAGCAGAGGGGTTTTCACTCCCCTTCTAAAGTGAGAGAAATTGGAGTGACTTTTTGACTTTTGTGAAGTCAGCATTGAACTTACAGACTTGCATGGAGATATTCCCATCTTATTCACAGATGAGGAATTCTTTTGAAGTCTGTGGAATTCTTCTGAGTTCATCATCCAAGTAACCAGAGTGGGAGTTAATATAAAATTTGTTAACCTTTTTACTAGTTAAGGATTTTACTAATGTCCTCACATATGTCTTTATTTTGTATGCTTTTTAATCTACAGACTGCAAAATCTGCTGCTTCCAACTGGACTTTTTTACATTGTTTACCCAGAAAACCTGAAGAAGTTGATGATGAAGTGTTTTATTCTCCACGGTCATTGGTTTTCCAGGAGGCTGAAAACAGAAAATGGACAATTATGGTAAGAAAAAAAAAAAAAAAAAAAGATAACAGTATTTGGAGGTTAGGGTAAGTTCTGTTCTGCTTTACATAACAGGCTTGAATTCAGCCTGGTTCCACAATAAATAGTGAATGTTAAAACATATGTTTTAAATTTACCCCAGAACACATCACAGTTTTGACTATAGACAACACTGTAGCACAAATGGGGCAACTTCTGGGCACAAATGTGATCTATTTTGGTGATAATCTGCTGCTGCTTGACCCAGGTTTTACCACTAAGTGGAATCTACAATATAAACTGCCATATTTTTTTTTGGTAATTAAATCACTGGATTTACTCTAATGATTAATTCAACTTCTCAGTTAAAACATGTTAAACACTGAGGTCCCATGGCCCGGTCTTAAAAACTACAGTTTCCCAAACACTTAAAACCAGTTATTTTGTCTCAGGAAAAGCTGCTGCTAATGACACCAATGGGAACTTTGCTGGAGAAAGTGCTGGAAGAGCAAAGATCCTGAAAAGTTTGGGTGTGGGTAACACTGTGCAATCCATGGGAACCATGAGAGGACACTTGGAATTTAACATAAACCATAACTCCCCTCTCAGCATTCCTAGAATTTCAGAAAATTACTGCCAGATCTCAGTAGCCTATTATTTATTTTTGGCTTTAGACCCACTAAGTTGACAAAAACTAGTGAAAACTTTCAGAGGTGAAAAGAAAAACAGAGATGGCATTGTCATAGTTCTGGGATGAAGTCTAGATGTGCTCCAAATGAATAAATAAGAGGTTGTGTTTGCTAAAACCTCAGACATTGGACACAGTCAAAATTACTAAAAAAAAATGTTAAATTCATAGTTTTGTCCTTAAAATTCAACAGAATGCTTGGATTTTTAATCTTAATTTTGCCATGTTTCTAATTGCCCTAAATATTTTTTTTTAAATAAAAGAAGCTCTTTACTTTGGGTTCCAGATGCATATTTTGGAGGGGGTAGCCAGCTGGGGGTGAAGGAAAATGTCATTTTTGTGTTTTATCAACCTATAAAAATAACGAATGTATGGGTCTTGTTTATATAGTATTTTCTACCACTTTCAGCACAGAGAGCAGACTGAAGAACAGATTATTTGCTCAGCTGTAGATCCAAGCAGAGCTGAGTGCAGCCACGCATGGGCAGCACTGAGGGGCTGCACAGCTGTAATTCAGCCACCTCTGTGTGCCTGGAGTGACCCTGTCACACTGGCAGTGATGAGGGGAAAGGAAGGACAGGCAGCAAGATCACAGCCCCTGGAGAACGCTCACAAATCCAGTGCTGGCCAAAATAACAATGTGCAGTCAGACCTTGCTGTGAAATCACAGCAGTGTGAACCACATAGAGCCTTGTCAGGGCCTTTGCTGTGGGCACAGGTGTGGGAGGGACAGCAGAGCTGCTGCAACACCACATTTTATTTAGCTGACAGTCCCATCACTTCCATTTCACAGCTGTGCCTAAGGCTGGGCAGGCAGGGCAGGAGGGGTAGATGGCACACTCCTAACCTCAGTGAGGATTTCCTATGTTTCACTGTAGAAAGTATAACTAAACTGGGATAAATTTCAGAGTTTATATTCTAACATGGCTCTCACTGATGCTAATGGAAACTGCTGAAATCCACAAGCCAGCCCATGTGATGGCTGGGTACCTACAGCATCTCCTAAAAGTGGCAGAGAATACATCACAACATGCCAAAAAGGCCTCAGCATTTGATCTAAATGCTTGTGTGAATAGCTCCTAAGCAGTCCATTAATATATTTTGTCCACACTGAGAAAATCTATCAGCTACAATACAGAACATCCTAACTGGTTTTCAGCTCTTGCCTGATTCATCATCAGAAATTCTAGCAAATAAATCTAAGTGTGCCGTTTTTGTCAGGATAATAACTTTCAGCACAAGGCTTCAGAGCTGGAAAATATTTCCCCCTTATTTATTTTTATGGAATATCTGTTTCCAATGTGATTGGATTTTTTTTTTCTCTTCCTCCTCTAGGCTGTCATGGTTTCCCTGCTGACAGATTACTCACCACAGCTACGAAAACCCACATTTTGATGCTTGGATTCCTGCCAGGAGAAAAATATTCCTCATCAGCAGAATATTCTGCTCCCCAAACACATAGATCTTCTTCAGAAGGGACCAAGGCAATGTGTGACTTTTTAATAAAAACATATAGTTAGCTGTATAATACTGCATTACAGTTGTGAAAATGTTCAAGATGATAAACACCATTACAGAAGCTGCTTTTCATCTGGCTGCTCCAAGCTGGCCCTCCTCTTTAGGGATCAGCATCATGGAAAACATTCCATTCAACCTTAATGGTTGGGTCTACCAGCAGCATAGGCATGGCATAGTCTACATGCAGGTGTGGTGGGGTCTGCACTGTGTGATATTGATGCCTAAAGATTTTTAGCTTTTTCAAATATTGTAGCTTTGTAGATTTTTAATACATAGTTGTATCATTTCTAGTGCTTTTCTTGCGCTCTCTCTCACATTTTAGAATTATAAGCTAACCCTTTCTAATGCATCCTTGAAATTCTGTTTAGTCTTATTCTCAAGAAAGGAATTTCTAACAAGGACGCCTTGTTTTTCACCAGAATTTGAGAGACATAACAACATATAGGACAAACAACTCCCTAAACCAGCTCCAGAGGGGCAGACCCGAGGGTGGGTTACTGGGGCAACTGATCTCCCATTGGATGTACCTGCTAGATATACAAATAAATTAACTTTATAAAAATTGTAGAAATCCTATATCACGCATGCGCAGGGCATATTTGTGCACCTGAAAGCTTTCACTAAAGAATTGTTTTTTATCTTACCACCCTTAATATTGTTTCGAAAGTTTTGTCTTTTGATGGCAGGCAGCAATATAACAGACATAAACCTGCCCCTAAATTGCTGATCTCAGGAAGTGTGCGTGGGGAAGCAACGCTGCAGTTTGCCTTGGCTGCCTGCACTTCCTGGGCACCCTGGCTCCTCTTTCTGTTCTCCAGCCAACCTCCAAATCCCACTCCTGTTTGACACCAAAAATGTAGAGACCTTGTGAGCATTCTCCTCCTCCATGGCATTCCTGTGGGCTGGCGCAGGGGGATATTGCTGTGGAATTGGAATAGGGTCGTTTCCACGGAGCTGGATGCAGCAAGGAGAGACAGCCAGAAGGAACTGGTTCATTCTATGCCTATCTCCCCTGGACCTTCATTCCCCAAACAGAATTTTGGCTAAAGAAGTGAATATTCAGTTTTTCTTTTCCTAAGCAAACACGAAGAGCACCATGTGATGAAACTTACACAGCTTCTCTGCAGAAATTGCTGCATTTTGCACAGTAACACAGCATACATTTCAGCTAATCCTTCTCAGTAGTAAACAAATTCATGACATTTGTAGTTTTTGTGATATCTGGGCATGTGCATTTAATATTTCAGGTAGAGTTTGGAGTTAACTATTAACAGACACCTTCTTTGTTGTTTCTAAATAGTTTCATTCTTTTTTTCCCCACTGTAATACCGGGACAATGTCTGCAATATTTAAAAAAAATTATGCAAATGGGTTTGCATTTTCTGACCAGCTGCAAAACATTATTCAGTTCCTTTCTAAATTCAAGTTCACTGCAGGGCCACACATGACTGAAATGAAAATAAAGATACTTTTTTTTTCTATCTATTTATTTACAATTGATTTTTTGGTTTTGCAAGCATTTGTGTGTGTCTTGTTAAGATTAACATTTTCCTTTACAACATTACAAGGGTTTCAATAATTCAGTGAACATTTACACTTCAGCAGAGATATAGCTGCATCAATGATGTAAGAATGCGTGCTAGAAATCAATGTTTTACTTCCCAGTTCAGCATGTGGAGGAAAGTGCATGGATACAATATATTTCTGGTTGCATTAAGTCCTGTATTTTGAATTAGGTTCCAGTTCAGCAAGATATGTAGAGGTATGATTGTTCCTCTTGGACCCGGTAAGCTGTTCATGTGCTCAAAATTGAAGATGTCCTTATTGACCTAAGTGCTGTCTGAGAGTCAGGTAGCTCCCTTTGCTGGTCCTTTCATAAAAACCACACCAGTATCAGTTTTATGGTGTTGCTCAATGCACTGTCAGTGAAGTCACGCACATTTATAATACCAAAGCTGTGTTGTTAAATGTTTCATGGTGGACAGTTTAACCAACCTGCTCCTCTTTTGATTCTCAGTGCTCTGATTAGAGCTAACGTGCATCTTGGTTATTGCTGACTCTCTTTGTACCCAGGAATCTGAGCAGGATGCCAGACAGCTGAATCCTCTCGACATTTTTATAACACATGCATAGAGCTGCTGGCATAGCATGTGAGTAAGAGGGTCCAACATTTCCAGGAGGGTAATTTCACCTCATTCTATTCCTCTGTGAACATATATAGCAAAGGATGACATTCCCTGCCCTGTCTTGCACAAGCTGCTCACACCATGAGCTGTTCTGCTGCTTTATAGAAACACTGGGTGGACTTTACATATCCTAAGCACTGGATTACACTGTGTGGAATCACTGGACCTCGTACACCCTCCTGCATGTGCAATACCCAGCCTATGTGCTGGGGGCCAAAAACATCCCAGCAGACAGATTTATGGAACATGTGTAGACTGTCTGCACAGTGCTCACAGAGCAGATCTGACACTTCCTAGAGGCACTGGATTGGTACCAAACAGACTTTCTGCCCCACACACCCTGAAATGTGGTGCCCTGAAGGGTTTCTGTTATGTCTGTAGGGACCTTCACTGCCTTGACATACAGCAGAACAGCTCTGAAAGGATTAATCCACTTGGGCAGGTTAAGCATCCTGGGATTGCTGGGTGGTAGCTGTGGTAGTGTGCAAGACAGCATTATGATGCCACCCAGACTCCTCATTAATTCATTACCTGAATTTGCTAGTGATGACTGCAAATGTGGTGAATAAGGGAAACAGCAATAATGTAGGGAGATTTTCTACAGGGGAAAATGGTTTGTCAGCATTCAAAGGGCTTAAACCAAATGCATAACAGGTAGCAGTCACTAAGAGCTTACAGTGTTTTTCATTACATTTATTATGCTTTGATCAGTAGGAGTGCTGTTTCCATTGCTGAGTGTTCTTGAAGGATTAGGGTGTTGTTCTCTATGCATTTCCACAGAGATGCTCCTGCCTGGCTCCTGGTACCTGTCTTGGTTTTGAAAGACAGTTGTCTGCCAGGGAAAGCTTCCCTTGGAACGGAGAATGTAAACCTCCTTCCCTCCAAATTATTATAATTTTGCAATTAAGGGGCTTTCAGGCAAAGATATGGGAATAGGAGTAACAGTTCTTTACTAGGAATATTAAAAATAAAAATGTAGTAGTACAAAAAACAAGTAAGCAAGCAAACAAAAATCCTGGAAAACACTGACAGAGTCAGGGATACAACCTGACACCCTGTTGGCCAGGGTGTTGGAAGCAGTCCAAATAAATCTTGGAGTAACAGATGTGGTTCTGTGGAGTAGAGATGATCCTGGACAAAGTCCAGTGGTGGTGAGATGGGTCCGGTCCTCCTCCGGGAATCCAGCGGAAAAACTGGACCCCTGCTGTTCCTGAGTCTCAGTTTTTATCCAGGTGGGAACAGTTGGCTCCCCCCACACTGGGTGGAGCATCTCCCAATGGGATGATGTAATGTGTGATGTCATTGGTGAGCTTTAATGGCCCATCAGCAGAAGATATCCCCCCGGAGGATGGGCAGATGGTGAAAGAAGCACTGCCCCACCTGGCTTTAACAGCTGGCCCATTATCAGAAGACATCTGCCCCCCTCCTCCCTGGAGTTACAAGAGATAAAGAAAAACATCTCCCCAGCTGATTTCAACAGATGAAATAGAATACAGAATTTCTTTTGGTTACATAACCCAAGACATTAGCTTAGGTCTTCCTTCCACAAAAGTCTTGCTTTTCTGTTTGAGCCAGAGAACAACCCTGGGTCATTTCAGGTCTACCAAGTCTTACCCACATCTGACTCATGCAATAATCCCCATGTCCAATATCTCACCCCACACATCTGCACAGCTGTGCTTTGGGCCCTCTCCAGGACCCTGCACTGGTGGGGGCAGCTGCCAGCCTAATCTATCTCCTGCTCAGAGGCACAAGGGGTGAACTGACCCCCACCCCTGCCCTGTTCCTCTTCCCTGCAGGGCTGGTTGTGTGCTCCTGCTTTTGCAGGCACATCCAGACCTCACACACAGGCAGGCACTGAGGTTGTGCTGTGTCCCAAGAGGACATACTCATGCTAACTTTGGTGCCCAAAGTCCAGATGCAGATCCAAAGTTAGTACTAAACCTGGTTCTGATCCCAGCTGAGGCCATGGGGGACCACAAGGGCCCCAAGGGGTACTTTAATGCCATTTTAGACAGCTGGGAGTCTTGGAGACATCTGCACATATCCAGCAGAAATGACACAGGACCATTGGGGCACTAAGGGCAGAAACTGGTGGCCAGCAAGGACATCCTACAGCACCTCAGATGGCCCCAAATCCAGTGCTTTGGCAACCACTCCCTCACTATATTCACGACTCATAGAGGATTATACCTATTCTATGCCTTGAAAGAAAAGTGCAAGATTGTTTATTAGCAGTTCACAGACTCTGTAAATACTTGTTCTGCAGAGCATTGACAGCAGTGGAGGGAGTCTTTGATTATCTACGTGTGATCTTCCAAAAGTGATCTAACATTAACTGGAGATTTGGTAGGGAGAGCCAGAAAGCTTCTTTATAATTTTCTCAAAGAGGAAGAACAGCATTTTTTTCCTGTGTACTACAAGGAAGAGAGCACAGTAACCACAGCAGGTAAAAGGCCTGTGGAAAGAATTTACAAATTATTAGTGTAACTTAGGAAGGACTGAATGGGGAGCCTGGACAACCAAGAGAGAAAAAAGTAAAAATCTTCAATCAGAATTAAATATTTTATTTGAGCCAGCTTACATCAGGAATGACACCACAAACAGCAGATTTACTCATTATCTGGTAGCAGAAGCAGTCGCCTGTGAAAGCCTGAGCTGCTAAAAGGGAAATACAGGAATAACTAAATAGTGAGGAAGCACCAAGGTTTGGTTGCCTGGAATCCTCTGGAACTCCTGAATTAATGTTTGCCTCTCATAAGACAGGGCTGTAAGTAATCCAGAATTATCTCGCTGCCTTTCAAATTTTGTGAGAGAAGGAACAGAGCTGCATGAAAGCCTGAGCAATGCACTGAACTGATCATTCAGTCTGGGGAAAAATTTCATGGCTGAGCTGAGATATATTGAGCTTAGTTTTGTTTTACAGGAATGTGTAATACTGGTGGAAAGTCTGAAAAACAGATTTCACACAAAGGGAAAGGTTTCTTCTTTCTTCTGTGTCTCCCATTTCTCAGCTAATCACTTGGTTAATGTATTGAGAAAATAAACAGTGCTTTTTTGATTATTTTGCCATGGCTATTTAGCCAGCTGCCTTTCAAATGCAGAGCCCAGAATTTCTGGGTCTTGCCCAAGGTTATGTGTACAGAGACACTTCCTAAGCCACAATCAACATTTAATTCAGCCCAGCATTTGCTCTCATGACTAATGGGATACAGCTATTTGCAAGGTTATTTGATTCTTACACAATCTTGTTACCAGCTTTTTGAAGAAATCCCAAACCTTTGTGGCCTCTGTAAAGGCTGATGATCCCTTCCATGTGTATGTGTGTAGAGGATTTTTCTCTAGGGGCAGGAAATCGGAGGTGCCTCCATTCAGACAACAGATCCCTCACAGCCACAGTCAAAGCATTGCCTGCCCTTGCCAAATCCCTTGGAAAGTTCCTTGTGGTCTGCATTATATGCTAGAGGATTAATGAATGCTGTTGCTCTTTAATGGGCCTATTTTCAGGGGATTGGCACTCATGCAAAGCAGGCTCCAACACAAGCATAATATATCTGGAAAGAGGGACAAGCACCAAGATCCGCAATCTTTGCTGATCAAAGTTTACTTAGTTGAGCCAAAACTCAATTCCAGCTGTAAGGAACAGCAGTGATAGCTGAAGAAGAGTACTGAGGAGCTGGCAGGGCAAATGTAGGTCATGCTCAGTGATTTAAGTGCAAAATAATATCAATTGAAGGGAAAAGGCTAAACTCCCCACATGGGTTATAGAATCAGAGTCACAGAATGGTTTGGGTTGGAAGGGACATTAAGGATCCTCTTGTTCCCACCATCCTGCCTCAGGCAGGACACCTTCCAGTAGGCCAGGCTGCTCAAAGCCCTATCCAACCTGGCCTTGAACTCTCCCAGGGATGGGGCACCTGCAAATTCCCTGGACAACCTGTTCCAGTGCCCTACCACCCCCAAAGTTCTGACACTTCACAGGTCCCTCTCCATCTCACAGTCAGCAAAATCAATGGTATTGCACCTGGCTGACTTCTGTCCTGCCTCACCTGATGTGCCCACCCACTATCTGAAGGTGAGGGGAGTGCTCTCACGTGGTGCCACTCCTGGCCAGTTTGGTTGGAGGAGGAGCACTCTGTGGCTCCCTTGTTGCTCACATGGCTGATTCCCTGCTGGTGGACAGCAGGTGTGTGGGGCAGGAGTGTCCCAGCCCTGAGAGGTGGGAACCCCACCATGGCTCTGGGTTTGGCCCATGTCATCCACAACCCCTCTGCAGCCCCAGTGTAGGACACCTACAGAAGGTTTCAGAAGGTAAAGATGAGGCTCATCACAGTAATGCCAGCTCAGTGGTGTTAAAGCTCCTGTTTTGGGTGACACAAACCAGGTTCTGCTTGTGGCCCAAAATGGAAGCCAACTTTCCCATCCTGTTCCCAGTTCTGTGCCCAGGTGAACTTGGCCTGGGTGTCACTGTGCCAAAGGGTTGTGTTTGACAGACTGCCAGCCACTGCTGCCTGGGTTCTGTGCCACACTCAGTGCTCCTGGCTGGCTGTTGTTCTTGTTTGGGTAACAAGGAAAGAAAACCTTGAGCTCCTGAAATGAGAAACACTGTAGTGCACACAGGGAAAAAGTGCCCTGGTGAGTGCAAGTACAGGCAGTTGCACACAAACCTTGGCCTAGGTTAGAAATGAGGGGGTCAGAGTGCTCTCCTGGCATGTCCCTGCTGGCAGGGCAGCCTGCTGTGCTCTCTGGTGGTGTCAGGATGGGGTCTGCACTGCTCTGGTTGCTCAGGAGGCTCTCCTGCATGTCTGGGGCATGCCCTGCCCATGGATGGGCTTCAGCCATCTGCAAAGTGCTGTCCCACCCATGGGTGATCACATCCTGTGACCTCCTGCTCTGCTGAGGGACTGGGCTGTCCCAGGAGCCCCTGCCCTGTGCCCTGGGGCTGAACTGCCACCCCAGGGCAGCCCCAGTGGGGCAGGTTTGTCCCTGTCCTGCAAACCCCAAGAATGGAGCCCCACAGATGGTGCACTGCTCTTGTCCCAGGACAGACTGAAATGTCTGTAATTGATGCCACTTGAAATACATCTGCTTACTTTGGGAATTCAACTAATTGAAAAGAAATGTCTGTCAGCTCCACAGGATCCCTGCATGATTCACCAGCAGGTTTATGAGACCCACTCCACAGCTCAGATTTCTGACTTCAGTCCCAGAGCAGTTTTGGGGGATTCCTGAGGACAGGGTGCTAGAGGGGGAATGGCACAAACACCTCTCCAGGATATTTCCCTTGTGGCAGAGCAGCCCTGTGGGCTCCTCTGGGGCACTGCCACCTCTGAAGGGGGCAGAGGCAGGATGTCTAAAACACTTTAAACTCAGACTGACTTCAAGCAATAAAGTGTCTTAATCCCAATCCAACAACTACAGAACACACCTCATGTGGTGATCTATACATATGCCTTATAGGCATATAATCCTATAATGGAGAGCTGTTGATAAAATGGTATACAGAGAAAGAAGAGAGAGCTTTCACATCCCTCTGTCTTAATCCCCTGTTCTGTGACACAGCTGGGCCTTTCTTAAGTCCATTTGTAACCCTGAATTTCTTGTGTTTTGTGTAATTACAATGCCCCATGTTTTTCTTTAAATTTCTCCCACATTCTTGCAGTGGGAGGAACTTTCAAACATGCAGCCAAATAACTTGATTTTGAGAAGCACTGCAGAGGAGATAAGGGAAGATGTATATAATTTGTCTCCTACCAGCTTTATGAATGTCTCTCTCTCAGGAAAGGTAACAATTCCATCCAGAAATAATTCCATTAGACATGAAATATCAGAGCTGTGAATCACTGGGCATTACAGAGCATCTTCCCAGCAGGAGACAATCCAAAAACTGCACCAGAGAGAGAAGTTTAATTCTTATTGTAACTCTAGGGAGGACAATGCAATCAAATACAGCTATAGGAAGTTGTAGTACAGCAGAACTATCTATTTTACTAATTTTCTTCCTGGGAAAACGAAACCAGGAGATTATACTTATTCTGTTGATTTGCTCAGGGTAGTAACTAGGATTCACAAGACTGCAATTAGGGACTCAGGAAAGCATGTTAAATAAATTCCTCTGAAAGACTATTGTAGTGACTATGCACAAATTGCTTCTAGGTGTCCATATAGCAGGAACAACTGGGCCTGCCAAGGAAAAGCTTTCCTGATGTTCTGAGAGGGCAGTACATCCAACTTGTATTAGAGGTTTCTAAAGGCAGGATGGATCCTGAATTGTGAGGGCAGTCAGTTATTCCCACTTGGAGGGGTTTAGTTCTGACTATAGGAAAAAGTCACCGTGGCTTGGTTTGGAAAGACAGGTATCTGCCAGCAAAAGCTGGAGCTTCCCTTGGAATGGAGAATGTAAACCCCTTCCCTCCAAACATTATAATTTTGTAATTAAGGGCAAAGATATAGGAATAGGAATATCAGTTCTTTACTAGGAATACTAAAAAATACAAATGTAGTAGTACAAAAAAAAAAAACAACAAGCAAACAAACAAAAAAATCCTAGAAACACTGACAAAGTCAGAATAGGACCTGATATCATGTTGGTCAGGGTGTTGGGAGCAGTCCAAAATAAGTCCTCCTGGAGTGACAGATGTGGTTCTGTTGGAGCAGAGGTGATCCTGTAGAAGGGTGTAGTTTTCCTCTGAAGGTCCAGTGGTGTAGATGTGCCTGGCCCTCCTTTGGAAATCCAGTGGAAACAGGCTGCTCTGGTGTTCTGACCCTCAGGTTTTATGCAGGTAAGAATGCTTGGCTCCTCTCACTGTGTGGAGCATCTCCCAATGGGATGATGTAATTTTATCAGTCATGCAGTGAGCCTTGATGGCCCATTAACAGCAGATATCCCCCAGAGGGAGGATGGGTCCTAGAAGAGATAAAAACACTGCCCCACCTGGTTTTAACAGCTGGCCTGTTAACAGAAGACACCCACCCCCTCCCTCAGAGTTATGAGGAATGGGTTATAAAAGAGAGAAAGAAAAACACCTCCCCAGCCAGTTTCAACAGATGGCAAAGAGAATACACACTTTTGGTTACATACGGCAACTCAAGACACACAGGTCCCTTGTTCTTGTCTCTGCAGCTTGACAGAACTCTACTGTTTCACTGTGGATGACTATGGGAGCATCTCTCCAACAGAGGTGGCCCTCTGAGATTGTCATAATTAAGCAGGGCAGTTGTTCCATCCGTAACATTTTGGACTTGCCCACTCTGCAAAAGGACAAAGCTGTTTCCAGTGGTTGTCGAGACAGACAGTGCACTCAAAATGCTTCAGTAAAAACATCAGAAGGCTTCAAACATCAGCCCTTGGTATCTGAAAGTCTCTTGTACCTTTTCTCTTTAGCAGTTCCACAGGGCAGCTCCACACAGCCCCAGCTCTTTCTCCACAGTCTTCTCTCTTCCTTCTGCTGTTCCAGCTCACTCCTTTCTGTCCCTGTCATGGCCATCTAACCCTGTTTGTCTCATGTACAGCATCTTACCCTTTCTGTCCCTTGCACAGCCTCCTGTCCCTTCCTCCTCACAGCACAGCCAGCAGACTCCAACTAACTCCAACTGAGCTCCCTCCCAGCTAACTCACTCTTTATCACACCCACAGCTGGGAGGGCAAGGCTGTTCCCACTCTTGGATAATTAGCACAGCTGCAATACATCAAGGGTAAGATTGCCTTTAGTGCTATCCCTCTGTCTCCCCACAGTCTGTCTCCCCACATTCCCGTGCTCACTGCTGATGCTCAGGGCACTCAGTGTATTTTCCTACTCTTCCTCATTGCCACAGTGGAGAGAAGGATTACAAACATGTTTATTCTGAACGCTGTATATTGCAAGTAACAATAATCAGGGTTCTGCTGACTTGAGAGCCTAATTTATAGACATGGGACATAACCTTTGGGAGAAATAAATTCACAGAAATTGCATGGACCTTAAGCACTCGGTATCTCTTGAAAGCAAGCTCATACTGCCTGTCTCAAGATTACTGCTGCTGTGAGAAACAGGTGTCAAAGGCTATTACACAAAAAATACTGGAAGTCCTTGTAGGTTGTTAGCTAGGCAGCTAAAAAGGTAATCTGCAGAGTATTTGCCTTACATGGCTTAACTGGATTAGCCTCTACATACTAAATGTCTGGACAGTCTCCAAAGGAGTGCCTTTCTTTGCAGCAGTCCTGTTTTTCAACCAGCTGTTGGAGAGCCATTGCTCATAGACTGCCTGGTTGTCTGATACCAGGATGAAGATGGAGAACTCATATTACAGGGGCTGTTTGCAGAAGCAAGCACAGGACATGCTTGAACAGGAGAATACTCTTTGCTGCAAAACTTCTGCAAAAACTGGGGGCACTTTTTCCAGCTGCAGTTGTGACAATATCAAAACACTTTGCCAAGTCAGTTTTTCACAGCAGAGCTCAGGTTTGTTCAGGAAATTTTACTTGTCTTTGAGTTTTTTTCTGCAGGCTACTGAAGAGAATATGTGCCCTTTAACCCAGGTGTTTACCTGGTGAGGGGACAGAGACCCAAGTGCCTACCAGCTTTGGGGATCCTCCTATTCCAAGTCTCTGAGTCCATGGCTGCCTGAAAACCTGGGCTTGTGGTCTTTACACCCTAGAGCCACCTCTAGTGTTTGGCACTGAGGTGCTTGGCAGGTGACTGTCCTGTACCCAGGATCTTCATTCTGTTTTTCAGAGACTTTCAGCACAGTCAGAATTATCAAATTCATCTGCCCAACCCCTTCTCTCAGTCCTAAAATTCCCAGTGCATCCCCCAGCTTACCAGGACCCAGGAATGTAAGACAGTGAGGAACAAAGGCCTGAAATGAGAATTTTTTTACAAAAAAACACTTCCACTCTTAAATAATGAATGCAATGTGATGCTCCATTTATGTCATATATTGTCTGTAACCACAAAAATAAGAGTAAAGCAATCCTACATTTATCTGAAAGAAAAAATTCTGGAATGGAATGAGAGCTGCCAGAGATATCTGGATCTATAGAGAAATGCCTGCACAGCAAAGAGGTTGATGTCCAGTGTGGCAGAAGACCTTGCTGAAATAATTTATGATTTATTTCCTGCATCTGCCTTGAACTGTCAGGAGGCCTTCAAGGTGTCCTTCATAATCTCCCATCCTTTTTCTTCTTAAACTTCAGTCTCTGCATCCCAAATGGCATTGTGATCTCATGAGAAATACAAGGGGAATGCCCTTCAAGTCTCTGAGTGCCATTTTGCATTAAACTGGGTGCTGGCCACCAGCAAGTGAGATGAGCCACTCCAAACACTGATTTAAACATGTCTGTGCACTAATCCACACAAAGTCATAAGCAGAGTGATTTATCATGTGTGTGCATAAGTGTAGGAAAAAAGAAATGGACAGTCTTGAGAACTGTGCTGAAGTGATCTATGTCCTGGCTAGAAATGTGTTAAGTTGGTAAAGGCTGGGCAAAAATAATAAGAGGGGGATGATTCACTGATTCTCACCTGCCCTCTACCAAATAAATCACAAAGGCTGGCTGTGCCTCCCTTGAGATTCTTATTTTTTCTGCTCTTCCCATAGCCACAATGAAAGGGGCTTTTCTTCTGCTTGAACTGACCTTTGGCAAACATTTCCCTTCCAATTAATGTCTGAAATGTCCTTGTGGACTGCTGTTTCTGGAGACAGCAGGGAGATGGCTCTGAAGCCACTCATACAAGAGTCAGGGCAGAGAATAATTACCTGAACTCATAAGGTTAATTCCAGTCTAGACAAAGGCAGGGAGAAGTTAACTAGAGGTCTTCTTTGGAGAACAATCTGTTTGTTTTTCTGGACTCTCTGGTCTCCCTGTGCTGGCTGCTATCTATACACTGTGATTATTTCTCTTATGGACTGTTGAGCAATTACTGTGTCTGAGCACTGGGCTCACTGTCCTCGTGTCATTATCAGTTTTATAGCCCACTGTGAGCCTCCCAGGAATGAGGCTTTGACTGGGGTTTGACCTGGTTCACTGGACTAAATGGAAAGACAGCAGGCTGGGCGTAGGTGTTTGGCAGTGGGGAAGTTGTTGCCTGACTAAACCAAAGAAATTTTATTAAAAACATTTGTCAAAATCTTGCTGCATGCAAACTTAAAGGTAAAGCCTAGAGTGACTTAATAAACAGTCTCATTAAAAGGACTGGGATAACTAGAATAGGTAAAAGAAAAACATCAGATTAATGACTGCAGGAAATTCAAGTGTTGCACTGAACATTTTCTTGTCCAGACCAAGTTCTCTGGATTTTGCAAACTCTTGCTAAGGGGACAATATTGCAGTGAAATTATTGGCTGGAGACTGACTATGTGATGGGCGTTGAAACACTTGGGTTTTCGTGGTACAATTATCTGGATTTCATGGCACTGCCATGTCAAGCCAGTGGTGTTAACAGTGGTGTCACAGTCAGGATGGATGAAGGACATGATGTAAGGTTGGTCAGTGAAAAGAGGTAAGATCCTTCAATATAAGGTTTTTGCCATACAGCTAAAATGCTCTCATGTGTCCTTGGGCAAGGGTAAGTGAAATGGGATGAACAGTGGTCCACTGCTTGTGCAGTTTTTGGTGGGGGACACATACACTTTTGTGTCATCCCTTCTTTCCCAGCTAGTCCATGTCTTTGTGCCCTAAACCTCCTGGTTTTGGTGACATCAGTTTTATCCCCTTGCTGAAACCTTTTCTTTCTGTGGCTTTGGCAGTCCTGTCCCTCTCAAGATCTCTTTTAACTCCTCTGTTTATTCCTTTAATGCTTCTCATCAATGGCTTCCTCTGTTCTTCTCCTTGCTCCCTTTGAAACGAGTACACTGCTCATGCTCTCTGCATTCCAGCCACATCCTTTGTGAGCTTATAAGAGCCATTCATTAACCTGGAAGTAATCTTTCTAAGCTAAAACATCTTGCATCTTCCTTCCCTTCCCTTAGTCATCACCATTCTTCTTGACCTTGGAGGTCTCTCATTGACCATGCTCCCTGTCTTTCAGGTCCACTGTAAGATGAATTTCCACAGCCTGAATTACTTGCTGTGCCCAACATGGTATTTGTAATAGTTCACTGTGAGGGGAATTTATGAATCCTTCCCCTCTTGGCCTTGCTAGTATGAAAACAATTAAATCTAATGCACGTGCACTGATAAAGCAATTTCCTTCCCTGCTCTATCCCTTTCTGCTTCTGTCTTCCTTATAAATATATCAAGCACAAATATTCTCTTTTCCCGTTCCAGACTTCTGACCATTTATTTACTCTGATGCCCTGTTGATTTCCATCCTCTGCAATGCCAGAAATCCCAGCCCCATTTGCCTGGATATCCAGTTTCCCACTGAGTGCACACATGCTTTGCTTTCCCCATCGTGGAAGGGGGGCCCTTCTGATACCGCTCTTGAAAATCTGCATTTTGCAGGCACGTTCTTTGTGCTGCCTACACAGCAGTGCCAATTAAGCACGATGGCACAGGCGGCCAAGGAGATGAAAAGGCCTCTTCTGTGTGCTGTTTTGCCCCCACATTTACATGTGTGTGGCTGAGCTATTCATAGGCATGACGTGATCTCTTTAAATGGGACCGAGTATGTGAGGAGGAGGCAGTGTGAAAGAGTGTGAAGGGCTGGCCTGTGACTGGGGCTCTGATGCCAGCTCTGTCACTGCTTTGGCATGCTCTGACAAGTCACCTGCTCCTGCCTCTGTCTCCCCACCTTTGAAACAGGAATCATTTTGCTTACCCTGTTTTCCAAGTGCTTTGAGACCAACTGATAAAATGTGCTATGCAATAACCATGTGCTGTTGTTTTTCCTGTCCCATTCTTTCTCATTATGTGTCACTCCAACTGGTTTCATCTGTGGCTAAATTAGTCCGTGGGCATCTGAAGGAATCCTACATTTTACATTTTTCACAGCATGATGGCAGAGGCATTGCAGTGCTCTCTAACTTGCAGGTACTAATGCAGCACAAATAAAAATTATAATAAAAGCACCTCTCCTAGAGCTGTGAACAGTGCTACAAAAGGGAATGCTAAGTGTCTGCACTCAATAATGGGGATCTAAAGTGACTTCTTGTGACATTTTATAGTCGGACAGTTGCCTGAAAAAGATCCCATATGGGATGTAAATTGCATTTGTTGCTGCCATATGCTGGGGGAAGCAAGATCCGTTTGTTCTGTTAGAGGAGAGGAGCCTGCTGAATTCAAACCAGAAGTCAGGTACACATCGTGTTCATCCCAGCTTGTTAGGGCTGTAGCAGTTTTTTATTCTTTTTCTTTGGAGTGCTGCACAGAGCTCAGTTTGGTGAGGCTGAGCTACTGTCACAGGGAATTTGTTTATTATTTGTGAGGGGATGTATCACATCCTGGTTGTAAAGTGTATTCTTACTCCTAGGGAAAAAAAAAACCCATATGAGCTTCCCCATATAACATAGGAAGCCAAATTCAGGCATAAGCCTGACTCCAGGAATTTCCTGACTTCATGAGTGTTCCAATCACTTACATGAGGGCTGAATTTGGCCTGGGATACACATTAGGACAATGGATTGCTGTTTGAAAACTAAGAAGTTTCTCTTTAAGTTTCTTTTCAAGATTCTTATTCCAGGAAAGATAGGTAGAATGGGTAGGGAGTGTTGTCTGAATTTTCTCTATCCTCTATTTCTCTGTACTGACACCTTATAATGTTTTATGGATTCTTGTTTCTTATTTAAGACCTGTAACAGTTTTATGGCCATGCATGAATACAAGAAGTAATAACTTGGAAGACACAGAAACTGCCAGACTGAAGACCTCTATTACATGCTGATCTTACCTGCCCCTTGCTGTAATTCTAAAAACAAGGCAATTTTTGATTAAGGAATTATGTTTTGAAAGGAACAGCACAATGATTGAGGCCCTTAACAGTATCAGTGATTTCCTAATAGCACATTCCTCACTTCCTTTTTTTTTTTTTAATTTGGCTCTGACACTCAAGAATATTGAAGCAGAAGCAGCACAATCCTGAGAGGATATTTTCCCTTAGGGAAAAAAAAATCTAGGCTGTTAGATTTAATTTTTTTTTACAAGATCCATGTAGTAGATCACAAGAAAATGGTTTTGCTTCCAAAACACCCATCGTACAGGTGTCATCTGAGGTTAGGGGGTTTGCAACCACTCAGCAGCTGCATCGAACAAGATGCTGCAGGGCAGGTGCTGCAGCTTCTCCCCTAACTCCAGACCCCTGCACTGCTGATAGCTGGGCATGGGTGAGCCATGCTGGCTCCCCGTGTAGGCTGGGGGTAGAAACAGGCATTTCTGAGAGGTGCATTTGTCCTGGTGTGAACACCTAAAGCAGTCCAAGAGGTAAATATCTTAAGCCCAGCTACTGCTTTCTCCTGGCTGTAAGTAGGGGATTTGTGACCAGCCCACATATGGACAGCTCCAGTGAGAGAAATTCCTCTCACACTGTTTCAATTTGGTCTCCTGAAGTTAATGGCTGCTTTGAAAACGTGTAAATTGCTCTCCTTGGGTCACAAAGTAAATCTGCACCACATCCCCCAGTGAAGCTTCAGATGACTCATTCCTACACTGGTCACATCCCAACCTCTGCCTGTCTCTGCCGTGTTCCCATCTCTTTCTCACTGCTTATTTTTTGATAATGTGTCCAAATGAACACTTCCACCGTGAACGTTTGAAAGAACCACTCACTGTCTTTCATTTACATGCTGATAAAAGTCATAAGCCATGAAATAGTTTAGTCATATATCATATGTGTTTCCACCATCCTGCAGAGATTCAAATAAGTCTCCAGGAAGAAATTTTAGGCAGTTTACCCATCCCTAGGCAAGGGCAAAGCATTTCTCCTCATTCTTTAACCCACATGTGGACTGCCAACAGAGAGCATCACACTCACCGAACCACTGAAGAGAGAAAAAAGAAAAAGCAAGACAAGACTATGAAAAAAGTCCCAGGAAGAGAAAAAGAGGAAAAATTAAAAGGAAAAAAACCCCCCACCAACAGTACATAAGAAAACAAAAAGCAACTGAAGTCAGTTAAGATAAGTTTTCCAGGGATGCTGCTGAATGAGGCTTTTGTGGCACTTGGATGCTGTGGTACAGAGCAGAGACCTCAGGCCATGCCGTGTGCTGCACCCCTTCAGTCCTGTTTCTGTGCCATCATCAGCACTGCTGTCTGTCTCACACTGCACCAGAACTAGGGGCAGGCAGAAACCAGAAATCCCATCCTCAGGAAAGCTGCAGGGCTTCTAAATTGGTTTCATTCTGAATCATAAATAAAAATTACTTGCACTGATTTTTTTTTTTTTTCCATGGGGGCAAACATTCAAACACTAAAGTCAAATTGTTTCCTTTGGGCTCATTAAATTAGACTTCATTTTGTATTTATGTAAAATAACAGTGTTACATAAAAGCTGTAGCAAAAAGGTAAGAACGGAATATTTTAACATATTTTGCAACTATTTAATGAAAGCCATATGTACCAGTAAAAAAATTCAGTTTTGTCAAACCAGCATTTCCCACCTGAAGAAAAAAATGCCTCTAATATATCTCTGCCTTGTCTTTCCAGTATATTCACCTATTGGTTCAAACTGTTAAACAATCAAAAATATGTATGTGTCACGCTCCTCTTTCGATTTCCTTTCTGGAAGGAAGAAGGCCATCCAGTGATTTATGAAGGCCTATGAAAACCTTCATAGTTGAATTTTGTTCTGATGGAGACCAGCCTGAAGATTTTTCATCTCTGTGTCATACCAGGATTTAGGCTTCAGAGGCAAAAAAGAAAAAGTTGGTGGGAGAGGAAGAAGGGAGGGACCATAAAGCAGCAGCTGTGCTGGATGGTTGCAGATGAGTAAAGGTTGACTCCACTATTTAAAACCAAGCCAAGATAAATGTCAGGTATTTCTAACATCACTGCTTGTCATCATTCTCTTATCAATATTTTGTGGGACATAGGGGCCAGGTCTTCCTTGCATTCACACACCAAAGGAGCAGCATTACCATCACAGGCTGCAAGCAAGTGAAGTCCCAGATCATTCAGGAATGTAAATACTTTTCTGTCCCTCTGTGGGTCATTTACCTTCTCCTTGGTGGTCTACTCAGGTCAGCAAAGTAGAATAACGCACGTGACTGAGCATTTATGAAACTCCAGTAACTTGCTTAGGCCAGAAAATGAGGTTGCGTATTGTTTGATAATCCAGCAATTACTAATAATCCTGCTAGCTTCCTTTGGGAAGAAGCAATGATTTCAGGAGAGTCACTGCATGAACAAAGCATTCAAAATGCATTTATGAAGTGGATAATATTTTATAAGTAGTTCTGTAAATATATCCCCGGGCAAGGAGATTCAAATCAAGACTTAAACTAGGGAACACCTCCTTTGATGAAAAAAATATGTTCCTGAGAGCAGTTGGAGCCATTTGCTGAGATAAATCAGATGCTACGTTCCACTTTTATGGGTTGCTAAACCCCAGAAATATATGGTTTGTCTAGAGTCTGTTGGCTGCATTCTTGTGCTATGAACACAAATATTGTAGTCCACTAACTAAGAAAAATGATGGACCCAGCAGGCAACAGCAAATATCTTCTTTTCTCATTCTTACTGATTAGAGCTGAGAGAAAACCATTCTGGTGGAACCTCTGGAGCTGTCTGATTTTTCCCATATTAGGCATGAGCTGAAAGCAGCCTGGGTCTCCTATTGCCACTTTTACCTCTAGGAAGGGAAGCAAGGAAAATATCACAGATCTTTTTTTAAAAGATAAAGCAGAAGGCTCACTAGTTGTTCCAAATACCTGGAAAGAATAATGGATTTTTAAGAATTTTGTCTCAAAAGGCAGTCTTAGAGACCACTAAGTCCCTCATGTCTCCAACATCTCCAAGTTTATGATAAACACACTTTCTATTCTGGACACTGTCAACTTATAAAAAGGGAAACTAAATCACTTATCTTAACAATGATCAATGGGTTGCAAAAGCAACAAAAGAGGAAATATATTACATTGTCCTTCTTCCCTCCTCCCCTCCATGCAGGATGTGTTTTCTCCACAAAAGCATTTCTCACAAACAATTGCACCTGAAGACTTTTAGCCAGGCAGTCAGGGAGCCATGGGGACACAACCTGTTTGGAGGTGGAAATGATCAAGGATGAGGATGATGTGAGCAAAAAACCACAGCTATAAATTAATAATTACAGAAAGCATATCTCAAAATACATGTGAGGCATCACAAGTGTATAATGAGGAGGCATCACAAAGGGATAACAATGTGCTTTGCTGCTTTGCAACATCACTTCAGGAGGCAGAGAAAGGTCCACTTCCAAGCAACCCCAGAAAAGATGGGATGGGAATGATCTGCCCAGTTCACATCTTGTCTCATTTTCCTGAAGCTTGTGTTTCTTGGGTGTGGTGGCTGCAAAGGCAAGGGACAGACTTGCACTCCAGACACTTAACTGGCTGCCAGTGAGATGCACAGTGTTTTCTTATGGAGATCTTGTGTTTTCTCCCCCTATTGTTCTGCTTAGTCTGTGTTACTATTTATGTTACTGTTGTTCTTCTGCTAATCAGTAAACTGCTTTGAAATTCTCCCAGCTGAATTATCAGCCAAAACTCAAAGTGCTGCTTTTGTTGGCAGCTAAGAGAGACATCACAACATTGCATCACACAGAAGCTTTTAGCCTTCTACTCTGACTCCCTCTTTTTGTTCCCTTCACTTTTCTTTGGCCTGGATAGAAAGGATTGGTAAATATATTATTAGCACTTTTAGGAAAGTATTTCCATTGTGAAATGGAATGTCCTGTCCATTCAGGACATATTCTATTCAATTTTTAATTTCAATTCTGAATTTTCAGACTAATTATCTTAGTAATTCCTCTGACTCAGCCTCATAAGGAAGGGAATTTGTCTGCATTTTTTTCTAAAGCTGTTTTAGCCAGTTGAGCTATACTCATGTTTAAAAAGAAAGCTGTTTCATCCTTCCCCTCCCATTCTGCTTCAGCACTGACACTGATGTAGCCTTTTGCTGTCTGGAGATGAGCAGTTTCCTGGTGAGTGATGTCATGGAAGGTACCACAGGGGAGCTCCAACACACCTGCAGTGAGAACATGCTTTCCTCCATTTTTGCACCAAACACAGAAAAATCCCATTTTTAACTAATGACATTTTGGGGTGGCTTAGGGGTGGTTTTAAAAGAAGTGCCAATTAAGCTAGACAAAAATCCCCCAGTTACAGAACTCCCTGTTTGGTAGGTCAGGTTGAAATCATTAGTGTAATTAAAGTTTTCAGAGAACATTCTAGTGCTAATGGCACCATGTAGGGTGTGGGCCTGCCTGTTCCTGTGCAGGCCAAGAGACAGGATGGAATATTTACAAGAAACAGCATAAAGAAGATAAAGTCACACCTCTCTATTCAAATAATTTCTTTCTTCCACCCACTTGACCCCACTTTTACAAACCAGCACAGATGTATCTTCCACCCCTTCTTACATCTTGCACATTGAGTTATGCTGATAGCTAAGAAAAGCATTTCTAAAGGTCAGAGAAGTGGTGGGGTTTTTCCACCTACTGGACCAAGAAAACTTGGGAAACACTATAATCATCAATACTAACAACAGCAAGGAGTATTAGGAACAAAATTCATGCTCCAAAGAAAGATCAGGGCAAGGGGTGTGCTTTGAAGCATGCATAAAAGAGAAGAAAAAGAGGATTTTGTTGTGATCATTACAGAAAAGATATTTTTTCTAAAGTCTCAAGAAACCAGGAAAGGGAAGATCTCCACACCCTTCCCACAGTTCCTCCTTCTAGACTGGAAAGAAAGCAGCATTTGACACATGTCTGAGGGTGGGCTGTGTGCAGTTGTTCTCACATGGGTACAGCAACACCACCAAAAAGCCTGAAGCAGATGGCAGGCACGTGGGTGGGGAGTGGATTGCAGAGATTCCAGGAGCAGCAAGGGAGAACACTGGTTATTAGGAGAACCACAAATGTGCAGGGACACAGCTCCACCCGTGTTTAGCCCCCCTGTGCTGCACAAGCCTATGAGACACAAACACTCTGGAGGGGTATCAGCCAGTGGGAAGAATGTGGTGGGACAACAATACTCTTGAGATGATTAATAGCAGCATGGGGAGAGTTGCCATTTATATTTAGTTATTCTCCTCTGTGCTATGAATCATCTGACACACCAGAAATTGAGAACAGATTGTGCAGGGTTTGAAGTGCACATGACAAGGTGCTACTCAGGTAGCACAGGCCATGCTGGCCCTGGTGGTGAGCCCTGCAGGCCTGCCCTCCTCTTCTTTCAGAGAGAAGTACAGGGAAAGTGTCTCACTGCTCTTTCTCTGGGCAGCTCATGCAGGTTTTGGAATGTGGAGACAGGGGGCTGACAAATACTCAAGTTGTGATTCAACCTCAGGTCTGGAAGTGGGAAGAAGGCACACACACAGATCCAGAAGCTGGGAAATCCCCCTGAATCCCACAGAAAAGGCACGAATCTGAATCTGAAATTAGCAGGCAGATTGGTGAACCAGTAGTCCAGACAGTTTTTGAAAATCCAGTGTTCTTCAGGAGCCTGCCTTTCCACCAGTACCTTCATCAGAAACTTGGGATGTTCTACAGAGCCTGCTGCAGAAAGATGCATTTGGGGCAAAGGAGTGGCCTGCAGCCAGTCTAGCAAGAGGGGCATGGAATCACATTACTGTCTCTTTCTACATTCCCATTGTTGAGATATTTTTGCATGAGCATAAAAGCAGAGGCATCAGACAGAGACCAGGAATTGTATCAGAGGTAATGATCTGGTGGAACAACTGGCAAGGAGGTCAAATTGAGAACCTAATTCTATTTTATCTCCTCCTTTTTCTGCCCTTGATGTCTAAAGTATCCCATTAGACTTGAGGCAGTGTCAGTGTCATTCTCTGTCACTAGAGCCAGCAGTACTGTGTTTGTACTCAGACACAAAGACCCAAAGGATGGGATCACAGCTCTGCATACAATGTTCAGTATCATTGCACACACCCATGCTCAGATATCCACCCCTGAAAATAACACTGAACATGAAGAAGAAGGTTAATCCAAGTATGTGCCAGCTCCCAGTGATGTGAGGCCACTCAGGGCAGGATTTGCACTGCAAGGCCCTGGCTTCACAGGACAGTGGGCTCATGGTGGGCTACCCTTACCCTGGAGCCCAGAGTCATGTCCTGTAACATGAAATATCCTTTCTTTCTTATTTGCAGCACTTTTGCTAGATGAACTCCCACTTAGCACTTCAAATTCCTAGTACCAGGAATGTGTCTGTTAACAAGTGTTGGAGGGAGGCATCTCTGAGCCCCCACGGGCACACTGCTTCTGATGATGCCATTTCAGAAGATGCAGGGATATCTGCAATATGCAGAATATTATTCCAGGAATGCCAACAGCATCAGGGCCAAGAGGTCTCCTGAAACCACTTAGAAGAAAACAAAGGCAATCACTCATTTTCTCTCAGTGCTCATAGCTGGTTATATAACATGTCTTGGTCACTATTATTTTTGTCTTCCCATCCTATCCACGTGGCAGATGGTTCACCTTGTGTTAATTTGATTCATAAGATTTCTGGGGTAGAGAATGTATCTTGCTGTGCTTGCAGTGTTTACATCTGGCATTTCCTGCCTTTCAAGTGCTTGACTATGCAGCCTAAATAAATACAATTTTTGTACAGAGATATTCGTAATACATTTGTATTGCTATGTTTATATTAATAATGTATCATTAAACATTGGAGGAAAGTAATTTGAAATGCAAACTGAAGAGAGAGGTGGATACAAAAAAATTATAATGCTGTAAAATGTAGAAAATTGGAATATATTCACAAGGTAACTGAATTAGGTTTTGCAGAATGACTTCTACATACAGAACTTTTAATTTTCAAGTGTCTGACTTTGCAACTTGTTTCATAGCATAATTTTTTTGCATGCTTCTGTTTTTAAATTTAATTCTCCATTTTTCCCCCTGGAGTGGAAAACGATGAACAAATTATATGTAACTGTAGCAGCCTGTTGTCATTGTGAGAAGGACCTGAACTGCAGACACAAACACAGAGGTTGGGACTTGCCTCCAGACCCAAACTCCAAAATCTGGGTGTTTCTGGAATAGCTGTCTACACGTGAAACACTTACCTATCCTGCCACTGTAGTCATTGGGGTCTGCAGGACTTTCCTAAAATGGGATGCCTGGTGAATTCACAGCTCTGCAGGTCTTACTAAATGGCTCTCCAGTGACAGTAACAGGAGCTGAGACATTCACTGCACCTGCAGGTACCTGTAGTGGAGAGAGGTGTTTGAGTGTCTGAAAGTGGAGATAAAGAGGAGCATCTGAACCTGTTCCCTAACCATGCATTTCTAGGGCTGTCTTACACGCTCTAGGGAACCCCATTTGCTCTCCAACCACCTCTCCAGAAGATTGTGGGTCTCCTGCTTTTCCTTCAGCCCCAGAGAAATCTGGAGGAGAGGAGAGGAGAGGGTGTCTGAAATAGCACAAGTTGTCTTTGGACAGCAGAGCTGAGTCCTGAGTGTCCCCTCCAGGCTGGGGAATGGATACACCCAGGAGGTCCATGCTCTGCTCACTCCTTGCTCACCTCCTGGAGACCGGGGGGCCCTGCAGGGTGGGAGTGAGGAGGGGGAACACTGCTCCTTAACATGGTGCCCCAGAAAAGGAGGTGTTCTGCTGCTGTGTACAGGGTTCAGAATAATGTCTGATTGTACAGGGAGAGGGAAGGCCCCTGGCCTGCTCCTCTTCTCATCACTGATGGCTTCAGCAGAGACACTGAAGCCTCCCAAGAGGAGTAAGATGAGTGGTTTTGCTGCAGCCACAGCCTAGCCTCAGAAAGCTGATGGCTGGCAAGGAAGCAAGTCTTTCCCAAAGATTAAAATTAAGGATGATATTTTGGGGACGATATACTTCTTCACAAAAACCTAACAAGAATTTCACTCTTTCAGCCAAAACGTTTCGCTGCTGAAAATCCAGCTCCCCTCACCCCAAGGCAAAACACTGAATATATCAAAGTTCCTGGTGAAACGTCATGATGGTCTTTTGTAATGGAAAGCACTGAGCAATGTAAAATGACAGGGCCCTTATCCACTCCTCCTGAATTAATAAAAAAGAGGTTTAGGCTTTTAAGAGAGGATAATGAGGATAGAGTTGCTTATCCTGGACATGATGCCTTTTACAAGGGTGCCTGACAGGCAAATCATCTTGGAAGAATTGAGTATTGTTGTGCCAAGCCCCTGTGCTGGCTTGTGTGATGCTCACCGAGCCTGGAACACAAAATCAGCTGCTCTGATGGAAACCACAACTCTCTGAATGATTTTCAGGAAACACTAACGAGATTTTGCTTTGCATTTTTCACTACAGAATGGGAAACCCAAAGAAGATAGAAGGGACAATTGCTGTCTTGCAAAAATATAGCTGTTGCAATAGGACACAAAAAGAAGATACAGACTCTAGTTTACCATGAGAACAACAGAAGGCTGAAAGCTTTATTACAATTTCTTTGGTTTCTTTTATAGCATGCTTTGCTAAAAAGGGATTCATTGGTCAGTAGGACCAACACCCCTTCCCATTGGTTAAGTAATAGAAAAAACAGCTGGGAAAGATTTTTTTGAGAGAAACTACTGCTCACTTGGAAATATTTTGGGAAAACAGGGAAAGATGTTTTGGGAAAGGAAACTGTTGAAAGTTTTCCCTTGGGAAAGGAGCTGGCAAGTTAGCAAGTTGAGAATTCTCTCAGGCTCAGAAATACTGAACCCACATAGCTGCATCCACAGAAGACAGAAGTTCAGGTTAATCAAGAACTAAAAAATTGGTTAAAAATTGTTCTAAATGGGGCATCACACGATTTGATACCAGTCTGGCCCTGTCCTGAATTAGAATGTTCCAGGTTTGTCTATGGACATCCCTTCTTAGTCACGCCATGGGCACGTCTACAGCATCACAGTCTGATGTTCTGTCACTTGTCCTCTCTGCTGACAAAGACCTGCTGCCACATTCCCAAAATGTGCACAGCTGACAGGTGGCCACTTCCATGACTGTGCCATCCAGGAACATATTCCCACACAAAGTCTTGCTCGTATCCTGTTTAACTGCAGATGACACGCTCACCTAGTTATGCTCAGCCTGGAGATGAGACTTCAGTGACATGTCACACCCTCTGTATTAATGGCATCCTCAGCCACATGTCACCACAGCAGCTGAAAGCCTGACTTGTTCTGAAGAGGGATATTAGAACACAGGCTTTGCTTTCTCCCAGGGTGCTAGGACTTTATCCCAGCTTCCTGCAATCAGAGGTTTTGTGTTTCCCCGTGCTGCTTCCCAACTGCTGTGTTTAAGTGCTGCTAATGATAGCTTTTGGTACCCTTGTTGCTGGGCATCTGCATCAGCAGCTGTGCAGGGGCTGGAACAGGCTCATGGCTCTGCCATGGCAGGGGCAGAGCAGCCTGAGTCAGAGGGCTTGTCTTCCAAACTTCCTCAGCATGCCAGATATGAATAGTTTTATTTTCCTTCCTGTGTAGCCTCTACATGCTCAGGGCTAGAAAGCAGTTCAGAGGTGCCTGGGAAGTGGGGTGGGCAGTGTGCTCCAGTGGAATGACCCATGAATCCACCTCTGTGTGATGCTGAACTCAGCTGGGGCTGAGGCCAAACAGAGAATGAGTCCACTCGGGCACCAGAATGAAGCTGAAGCAATAACCACTGCACATTTCTGCCTCTGTTACAAATAATTAATGTCTGACCCCTCAAAAAGTTTCTGGGAAAGTCCCTGGTGTTGTCTACCTTTTTACTTTTCAGCTGCCATATTTCAGACTTTGGAAGATGGATCCATATTATAATGGACCAACTTGTTATACTGCATATTAGCAAAAGGCCATTGTGACCTCTGCAGGAAACTATTGGAGTGCTATAAAAAATTCAATAAACTTAGCCATAAAATATGAATGGGTTAAAAATTCACAGCTCTTTGTTTAAATATTTTGTTTTCAGGAGAGCACAGAGCTGCCCATAGTGTGCTATTAAAATACAGTTAGGCAGAATATTATATACTGATGGAAAACCATAACAGCAATAGAAGGAGAGCTGTGGTATGGAACCAAATCAAACCATGTATTTTGTAACAGCTCAAATGCACCCTGACTCTAACTGATTACTACATTACTGCTGTAGCTGCTGCATGGACATGCTGGGAATGTATAAAGAGTCACTCTGACTGTTACTCAAACCCTTTTCTCTGTGGAATGACAATTTCCCATTTTTCAGTCTCCAGCACTCCTTCCTTTCTGTTCAGATGTGCTTAATTATTCAGACCCATTTAACTATTTGTCCTACTGTAGCATGATTCATACCTCAAGAGTCAACACAGTAACTGTCATACTGAGAAAAAAATACAATGACACCCCAAGAATACCAAGACACCCTCTTCTCAACAGGTTTTTCCTTCATTTTCTAGTGGAAAAGCCTTTTGATTGGTTTTATCTTATCAGTAAGACAAAAGCTTTACTGTTTCAAAGTATTGGGGTTTCTTCTGTAGCTACTGGGTGCATTATACAGCTATTTCTGTCTCCCAATTTGTTCTTGTCCTTTTCATGCATTTCTCCTAACAAGCTTAGAGCAATGCTGGCTGCCATCACTTCTCTTCATTTTTGCTCCTATATACTTGAAGGCTTTTCCTTTCCCCAGTCTTGCCATTCTCAGCCTGCTCAGAACCACCCCTCTAGTGGAGAGAAGAAAGCCCTTTCCAGGTATTTTGGCTTTTCTGGAACAAAAAATATTGTACAGATTTTATTTTATTTTTCCACAGAAAAATAAAACATCTGGCTTTGTGCATGAATCAAGACAAGGGTGGAGCAGTGGTCACTTGTCTGTGTGTGCCTCTCTGGCCTCTTCCTCAGGGACTAAGCCTGAGGAATGGTTGATGGCTTTGTGTTGCTCCCTAACTTTCTACATTTATATTTTCTTCCTACAGCTCCTCTGGAAAAAGATACTGCCTGAGGCCATGGCTTTATAGCATCCTGAATCATGCCTCCCCTGAGGCAGGGGGATCTCAGGGGCAGCAGCTGGGTTAGGAGAGAGCCTGAGGAGACTCCTGGTCCTCCCTCCACTCTGGCATAAACACACTGGTCTCCATTTCCTCAGATTCATTGGCAGCAGCTGCGCTATTTGCCTGGCAGTGGGTGCTCACTGAGCCTTTCAGATATTACCCAGTACTCCCAGAACAGAGTTATTGGCAGCACAGAGATTGGAGAATTTGAGAAATTATGGGCATTTCTTGAGTTAGCCTCTATAGGCTCACCTAAACTGTCTGTAGAAGAGAAATATCCAGTAGAGAAATTTATTACAACCTTTTGCTGTCTGAACATTGATTCTATCAGGTTTTAAAGATGAGCAGCTGAGCATGCAACTCTCATCCATTCCCCTAAATACTCCCCGTGACTTTTGGAGCATAAGGAGGGGTTTCTTTTCCTTTTAACTGGCTAAAAATATTAGGATCCTGTTGTCCCTGTCTGCTGGGGAATGAGGTCCTTCTGAATTCTTCACAGAGTAAGTACTGCTCTTCTCTAGACCGTGGAAACAACCCAGCACACACCAGGCAGAGGATGTATGATAATGACAATGGGGAATACAGCAAATACATGGGGAATCCAACAAATACAGTTCCCTCAGTGGTGGTCCCCATGGTCTCTGCAGCACAGGCACTGATTTTTCTCAAAGTTCCTGAGGGAGCAGGACAAAACTGGGATAAGTGCAGCTCTGCCTCTTTCCATGAGCACACACACACACACAAAATCCATGTCAGGGGTGGGTGAAGACAGACAGAGACCAAGCAACATCCATTCAGCCAAACTATGACATATCTGACAATACACAAACTGTCTATGTGAGCTCTCCACACAGAGTTCAGGCAAATCTCCAAGGATTTTCAGTCATAAACCATTAAAAAAACAGAATTTATTTTTCTTAGCTTGAAAAGAAATTAAGAAATTGTCATGAGTTTAGAAGACAGAAATTTAATGAGTTTTGAAGGTGAGATTGGGGGCAGGTTAATCTTAAGACCAAGCTGTATCCAGAGAGGCAGAATCTCCAGGCAGGTTTAATGTAGCTGGTGGGAAAACCATTCAGTGCAAAGAAAGGAAGGGAGGAGACAGGAAGAAAGAAGGTGCAGTAATGAGTATAGAAGATGGTGCAAACATTACTCTGGTTTCTAGGCATCCAGAAAGTCTCCTATTTCTGTAACATCCAGCTTCAAGTCATAGATACCTTTTGCCATTAACGACTGAAAGAAATAGGTGTTTTCTATATAGACTAAGAAACAAGAGTTAAAAATAACCCCTAGAGTCAAATACTTCTGAAATTTGATAATTAAATTACACTTAGTACTTGCACCATACATTAATTTCAGAGCAGTGCCTGAACAGTAATTAACAGCCATCACAACAGCTGAAAGACTGTATAAATATTATCCCCTGTTTATAAATATGAGAAAAAGGGGAGGGACAATAAGTGAAATGCCCAAGGCTACCGAGGAATTATAGGAGAAGCAAGATGAGAAAGTGGCTATCTTTGAACATCCCCTCCACTGGTCAGCAAAATGGGCTGTTCCTCATCCTTTGGAAGGTGAGCATAGATTTCCACCAGTGGGGAATGGGGGAACATTCCACTGCTGCTGGCTGCTTTAAACAGCTGCAGGAATGGTGAATGATGACACAGTGGATTCTTTGCCCCCCAGTCCCAGGGTCAGATAATAACATCCCCATGCATCACTCCTCTGCAAAGGAAGTATGGTTCAGTTACCAGCAGCTCAGGGCAGAGCTGAATCAATTAGCTCTACATTAAAAACTAAGTGTTTTTTAGAAAAAATCTATGTTAAACATTAACAGTGGGAAATAAGTTAGCTATTATACAAGATCAGAACATAGTACAAAAGGACTTTATACACAAGGGAAAGTTTGTGAACATAAGGTAAAATCCAGGCCCCACTGAATTCAGTAGGATCAAGAATGCTTGGCTTTAATTAATTTAGTAATTTGTCCACAGATTCTTAGCCTGTAGAGGACACCATATGGTTCACCACTCTCGTTATTAAAGCACAGGGACAAGGAAAATGATGGAGGGCTTCCATTTCCTAGGATAGGTTAGTAATAATACAATATTTCCTTCACCCTGTGAGGAGATGACATAAGTGCTTCACCAGCCATCCCTGCTAAACCACATATTTCTCCTTCAGCGCTGCTCCCAGAACTGTTATGGCAATATTTATACTCTGCCAGAATCACTTCCCTGTGAGTAAAAAATGGTTATACAAGCAGACAGCACAGCAGCTACCTGTAAATGTGTGCTCCTCTTCATGTGCACACCAATATTTTGTTTTCAAGGGTTGGCCATGGGGCATCTGTGGCAGATTTCTGCCCTCATGTGAACATTTTTGTGGCCTCAGCCACCAAAGCAGAAGCTGTGCAGACAGCCTGTCTGTATTTGAGCTTTCTAATTTTAAAGCCACACTACATTACCACTGGTCAAATCCTTCAGGGTGCTGAAATCGATCTCTGCAGTAAAGCTGCACCCACGGATGCTGCCCATGTGATCCTGTTTAAATTGGAGCACCACAGAAAAGACAAACTATTGTGATTGCTTTTATTCCACTCTCTACAACAGATATTTTCCAGCCTGGTGGGTTGATAGGAGAGAAAAGCAGAATAATCCTTGCCTGTCTTAACTGTGTCAGCAGAAGCCTCTGGTGCAGATCCAGCTACACTGGTGAGGGTTTGTGTTCTCTGGGATAGTTTGGCTTGCTTATAAAATATAGTTCTGCTTTCTTTAGGAGCACAGAGAGCAGAAATGGTGATACAGCTACACACCCAAGAGCAAACTGTGTTGCTCAAACCATTGTACCTGCATTACTGTGCAAGAAAAATCCTTCTAAGGCCAGCACAGCTTCCGAGCTTTGAGAAACTTGAGCAACTGCTTTAATGTGTGACCAGATCCAGCTGTCACTCACTCCCAGTTGCAAAGGTTAGCACCCCCTTAGCAGTGTAAGGTGAAGGAAATGTCACCTCTTCTTTGGTGGCTCCAAATTTTGATCCACGGCATCAGATGAAGGCCTTAATGTGCAGGATTGGGAATGGGAGATGTAAGTGGGTGCACATCTCCTTCTGCTGACTCTTTAAAGGTTGTGACTTTGAACAGAGGGACAGAGCAGACAGCTGGAGGCAATAACATCTTAAACTGCTACAGCAAGGGTTACCATCTGACAAAACCCTTTGTAATGAAATTGTAAACGTTGACTTGAGAAATACAGATGTTAAGATCATCTGCTAAAGCACCAAAAAGTAGGGAGAATATGTGGTAAATTTCCTCTGTGGGCCAGCATTGCCCCAGGACTTCTGTGGCTGAAACCAGGACTCAACCCTTGTGCTTTCTCTTTTGTGCTTTCCCTTTTCAGTCAGTCTCTAGCAAGGGAGGGGTGATGGTTTTCCAAGCTTTCCTGTGCTTGCTGTTAATCAGATCTGCAGACTGGGGCTTTTCTGGTGCTCAGCTGTGTGAGCAGGGGCAGCACAACCCTGGGACCTGTTCTGACAGACACCTGGACACACAAAGAATGTCTCTAATTACCCTGACCAGTCTCTGGTTGGAGGGTGAGAGTGATGGAGCCAGAAGCAGAAGGGAATAGAGCAAAATTGCTCCATTTAAGGGCAGTCAGTGCCTTGTCCCAAAACACCCTGAGAGTCCTGCTCAGTGACTACTTTTGTTATTACTGACACATTGCAGGGAACAGAGCCTCCTGCTGCTTCCCAGATGAGGCTCAGACTCCCTCTTGCTAACTTTCCTGCTGAGCCCTGTGAGCTTTGGGAGCTAGACCCCTTTAAGGATTGCAGAGGGATCCCCTGCCAACAGGAGGGACAGAGGATTCCTCAGGCTCCCTCCCTGGCTCCCCTCCATGCTCTCATATCAGACAAAACCAGATCTTTGCAGGCTGAGGAAAGCACTGAGCCAAAGCTGTTTTCATTCAAGGCACATTTTCCACCCCCTAGTCTTATTATATGGTGAGATGGGAGATGAAGAAAAAGATGAGCTAATGCCACTGCCTTTTCTCTAAAAAGCTGCTGATCCTCCTCAGAAAAGCAGTACCTCTGGTGGAATGAGTCATCCAGCATTTCCTACTCATTTCTTAAATTATCAATGGAGAGAAAGAGAGATGCTCAAAGATGCTGAATTAATATCTGGAAGCTTCTAGGGATGCCTTCTGCCCTCTCTAAAGTAGAGATAATTTTCTTTAGGAAGGCTGGAAGAAATGTTTCTATACCATGGGCTAGAGACCCGAGAAGCAGGCTGGTGCTGACCTAAATTAGATCATAAAATCATAGAATATTCTGAGTTGGAAAGGACCCACAAGGATCATCAAAATCCAGCTCCTGGCCCCACACAGGACAGCTCCAAGAATCCCACCACGTTCCTGACAGAGCTGTCCAAACACTTTTTGAGCTCTGTCAGGCTTGGAGCTTTGACCAGTACCCTGGGGAGCCTGTGCTAGGCTGGATGAGCCAGACACACTCTGGATGAAGGACCTAATGTCTGGGTGCTTGTTAATGCTTGGACAATTCCCACTCTGGAAGACACAGTGCAGGAGCACTATGTACAGATCTGTGGTGCTCCAGCCACTGACTGGGCCTCAGCTCACAGGACAAGTCCATGGACAGACTCAATGTCCTGCAGTAAGGGTGAGGAATTCTGGCTGCCACATCACCCCTCTTACTCCAGGTTCTGCCTCTGTTACTCCTCCTCACAGGCTGATGTGAACAAAGCCTAAATGAGGTGGCATTTATCAGACAGTTTGCTCCCTTCCCTCGTGGCTCATCCTCCTTTTCTCCCTTCTCTCTTACCACTGTTTTCCTTCTTGCTCTTCCTCCCACTCAGCAAGCTGCTGGCTTTCCAAGGATAGCTTTGCCCTGAAGGTCAGAGCTGCTGCTAGCAGCTGTTCTATTTCTTATTAATATCTGAGGAGTTCCCTCCCTGCCTCCCAGGTCTGCCTGCAATCACTGCAATGACCTATCTATAAAATATCTGCACCTCCAGTCTAATGACACAAACTAGACTTCAAGGCTATTGAACTAACAGGGTATCTTAGCAACAAATATTTATTTTAATAACAGTATTCCCAGCCATGTTAAACAAGTACCTACTTCAATAGTCAGAATGCCCTAGAACATTTTATTTTGTACCACAACCCACCTTCTGTTGGCTCATCTTCACTTTAAAGAGTTACTAAAGTCAATGCCATTGTCCCAGAGAGGTTGTCCTCAATGACTTCACAACATTTTAGAACAACACCCAAAGGAAGCAGGTCACTGCACTCCTGCTAACCACCCACACAGATCTGATGTGGGGGCTTTCCTCTCACTATCTGCCAGAAATTTCTTCTTGTTGCTGATGTTGATCTGCTCAGAGGAGTTGATTTCTTGTATTGTTCATTTACTGCATATCTGAAGACTGCAACATTCCAACTACTCTCCCAGCAAGGACCACCAGGCTGATGTCTGCTCTCATCACAGTTGATCCTTGACTGACATCCTCTCCTTAATGCTGTTGGGAAGCAACAGATGACGTCCCAGCAAACTTCCCTGCTACTGCTCATTCATGCTGCTCACCCAACTTGCCATGAGGCTTTACCATCCATTTCCTCTGGCCCTTATTAGGATTCCAGGAAGGACTTTTCTTTAAAAGAAATTTCCAATTTCCTCTCGAAAATTAGCTGTAGTGGAAACATTCACACATCAGAAATAATGGCTAACATAACCACCTAGCTTTACTGTTTTATTGTCATTGTACATTTTGCAATTACCTTTTCCTCTCCCCTGCTAGCTAAGCCAAGAGACTGACTGTGACATCAAACCATAATTTGTATGGTCATCGTTATAAATTTATGAAAGCAAGTAATAGTTTGTCTTATGGAATAAAATAACACAGCATGAAATTAGAGTAGCTTATCTTCATATTCCTTGGACAGCACATTGTTGCTCCCTGATGGGTTGAAAGCTCTTTCTTTTGATAAACTCAATAGTATCTGCCTTTGTACTCTCCTGGTGAGATATTTTAGTGACAGAAACATCCAGAAATGTTTTTCTCAGCATCGCCCTATAGAGGATAAATCCAGCCCTTCTTGTCCCCAGCACTCACTGGGGTTCAGTTTTGTTTCAGGAAGGGAACACCGTGGTCATCAGAAAGCACAACCTCTCCTAGTGCACATTTACATGGGCATTGTTGAGCCACACGTTCTCCAGTTCTCTCTATTTTTCCATATTGCCTCCTGTTAATTTGTGTGTCAGCAGCAGTGACTCGAGTGGCATCTGAGCAGTTCTGCTCCAAGGATTCAGCATGATCCAGCCTGGGTCAGCAGGCATTACCCTGGCTCCTGAGGATGGTCCAGCACAGGGCAGAGTGCTCTTCCTCAGCTCCCAGACACAGCTGCAGGCTCCTCACTGAATTGCTCCACTTCCAGGCTGACTTTGTCCATGAATAGTCTCCCTTCCACCTGCCACCCTCCTCCCCCAGTTACAAATGAATGTTTGTGTACAGCTCAAGGAGAAACACCTTTCGCAGCTCCATAAAAATAAATGATGTCAGCCTGCTGCTGAGTTAGGGAGTTCTGCTGAGGACAAAAGCTGTTCTAAAGCTGCCATCATGCACTATTTAGCAATCCTATCTGGGCTAGAGGGTGGACCTGCTATCCCACAAACTGTGTGCATGGACAGGGAACTGGTAATGACACCCATCTCCCTGAAGCAGCCACAGGACTTTAAAAAAATATTGTGGCCAGAATCACTGTTTAACCCTGGAGAGCTGAGCACTACTTATATTGAAAGAGGGATCTTGCTCTCCTCTCTCATTCTTGCTTGGTAAGGGTCAAAGTCCAGACCAAACAGGTGATGTGACCTGTGCTGCTCCCCAGACAAGTGAAAGGAGTGTTCTGGGTTGGATGCCAGACTTGTGGTCTGAAAACAACTCTTCCTCTGATTCCCTTAGCATAACTTCATTAGTGACAAGGATTGAGAGTGAAAGTGACAGCCTCATCATTTGATTTGATTGCTTATTGTGTTAATTTGGTACGGAAGCACTTTGAAGCTATTAATCTATTGATGCATTTTTACTTGAGAACATAATTTGATTACTGTATTTTTTGCATTTTTATTAGCTTTGTAAATAAACTAAGTAGCATGCTTGCTTTCAATTTATGTTTCCTCTGTTATTCAGTTTGATAAATTCTATAAAAAGGCCACTGAGCTGGTTAGGTTAGACCATTCCAAATGCAAGCCCGTCTAATATGGCAAAGGCAAGTCTATACATGCAGCTCTTCTTCCACATTATCCATATTCAGCATATACAGCTTTACTCTGTCCAGCAGCACTACCCACTCCCCTATTCACAAAGCACAGCTGACTCCTCCAAATGCAGCACAGTTCTATTTTCTGATGTGTGAGCCACATTTTCTGCAGCTGCATTAACCAACCTTTGCCAATGCCCCTCTAAGCCAGTACCAGCCCAAAAACACACTCCATGAGTGGAGTTCTTCTCCCCATTCACCCACAGGAGGCTGCTCATGCATATGCACATGCAGCCCTATAAATTAGGGCCACCTGAATTCATAAAAGCAGGCAAGCTGTTGGTGTTTTGGGCTGTTTTTAGCACTGCTGCTCAGCTGAAGCAGGAAAAAATGGATGCAGGCTAGACATTTAACTTGCTGCTCTCCAAACACAAAACACTTTTCACCATTGCCAAGGTTTTCACTCCCAGTCTCAGATTCTAAGAGAATCTGACACCTGTTGTAAGGCAACACCTCTTGGGAGAAATCTGCTTTTTACGGGTCTCAAAAGAGGAGTTGCCATGAAAGCTATAATGTTGAGTGCTGCTTCATAAACTGGCCTAAATTTAGGGTTTGTTATTTACAGCTAGAGCAGCAATGCATCTCACAGCACTGGTTGGATTGTAGCTAGGAAGTTGAAGATGAGAGATCTGACCTTTAAAAATGTGAGCTCTTTGTCTAATGAAAGCACAGCCACCTATTCTTCCTCCTTCCTGTGAAGGCCAACCTTCACCCTCTGGGCTTTGCAACATCATCACCCTCAGTGTGGCCTGGGAGAATGAAATAAACTTCCCTCTAGAGACTATCAGTGTTTCTTGATCATGGACGCTGACAGTGAGTCATCAATTAGATAATCAGTTAAGTATAAAGATGGAAATTAGCTTGGAAAAATGATGGAGAAAGCTCCTATCAAATATTTGTGCCTAAGCAGACAGAGATCCTGCTCAGCCAGGCTTAAATCCATTTGTGTTTAAGCAAACACTTGAATGGCCACTGTTTGTTCAAGGGAAATGTGCAGAGGGGCCGTTCATCAGTGCTTGTACACAGACAAATCCACGCTGCAGGAATTGGTACCAACATGGTTTAACCCTCACTGTGTGGGCAGGGGGTGTTTGGGAGAATGTGAGGAAGCACAGAGAGATCAGGGAATGAAGCAGGCAGCACTTCTAGTCCAGACCCACAAGGTGGATGCCTGGTGGTGGTGAGGAAGAGGAGGAATCCCTCAGAAGTGGTGAAGTCCTTGCCCAGAATCCAGGTGCTTGTGGTCCTGAGCAGGAGCACAGGATGAGATGCCTGAGCAGGAGCTGGGCAGAAGGATGCAGCTGAGTAAAACTTCATGTGCACTGCCCCACTCTAGCTCTGACCTTAAAGATCACTGAGATGGGCTTGTTGCCTGGGAGAGGGAGACACTGATAACTGTTTAGTACATGGTTCAAAACCTGACTCCTGTCTGGATGAAATGGACAGCTACCAGCCCTGCTGTCCAGAGATAAGCGTGGAAAGAGAATTGGGTATCTTGGCAAGATTTCTGCTGGAGCTGAATTCAAACTGCAAACTAATACATCACTTGCAACTCTTCAATCCTTATTACCCTCTTTGCTATCTTGAATCCAAGTCCTCTGTCTTCTGAAGTTCAGTTCTTATTTTAACTGAGACATTTTTTTCCTGAAGAGCAACTCTCCAATTTAGGGGCAGGCAATAAATTAATAAAAAGATGGGTATAAATCATCACTCATGACTTGGAATAGCTCTGCAATTATTTGGGTCTATAAGGCTTAGCTAATGTTTCTAATGTAATATTCTGCCATGAGATTTAATTTGCCTCATATGAGTCATTTAGTAACCTAAGCATAGATGTAGAACTGACAAATACCTATTAAACCAGTATGTCCAGATACAATGGGATGGATTTCTCCATCACTAGGTATTATAGCAACACTGAGCAGATGATTTTGGATAGATAGCCCCAGCTGTAAACTCTGTTTAATTACATGTTTGTTATTCTCTTACTGTTTTCTCTCTTCCATTGAGCCATGTGCATCAAGAGCTCTCTCACATGAGATTTCTGGGTACAAACAACTAATTTACTTAAGTGGCTTTCTTAGTCATCTCTCTGCTACGTTCCCATCTGGATATAATTCCACACCATGGACTGGGCCTTGTTCTGTGAAAAGTGGAAGTGGCTCATTGTCACTCTGGGAGCTCATGACTGAGGTATGAGATACTACTGAGGTCACAAAAACCACAGAAGGTTATAGCAACAATTACCACACCTCCAGTTACTTCAACTGAACTGTCCATGACATTCCATGTGCAGTTATTTGCCTGTGCTAGAAATGATATTGCACTTTTCATAAGCTGATAGCAATTAGCAGAACAGTGGTTGGTGGTTATTTTAGGTGGTTATTTATTCATTGTCTCTGATGTTAGCCCTCAGTTTTCTTCTCAGCAGTTGCCATGATGGACCTGAACATGATATTTATCTTGGTCACAAGGTCCTCGACTATAAAATTGACTAAAACTGGCTTCAGTCCAAAGTAACTTGTCATTAAAAAAGCTCTTTCAAGCAAAATCAATGGGATTTTACTGGTTAAAAAGAAAAATGTAAATGGAATTGAAAAGCAAAAGCTAAGAGAGGAGGGTATTCAGTCAAGACCTGACGCTCTCTGTGCCTGATCTGTGCTTTTCTTCACCACCTTTCTCTAGACAGGAAAAAGTGATGCATTTCTTGCTGTACCACCTGCATGTTACCCAGGGAGATAAAATTCCTCAATAAAAAATGAAATGCAAGTCTGTAGGCTTTGAGAGCTAAGCCTAATTTTTTAAATTCAAACTCCTCACATCTTCAGGCAAAATAGCAGGCAGCATTTGATCTACAGACCTCTTATTCCTGTGTTTTGAATTAATATTAACCATGAACAGTTCTACCAGAAGAAAAGACTGAACACCAGTGTTGCAGAATACACTCCTGGATGTGTACAGGTTTCTGAAGAGACTATCAGCTTTTCCTTTTCTTGCTTTATTGTGCCTAACTAGAGGAAACCCCCAAAAAATCAGATAAGCCTGGCACCATACAGCCCTAAACTTCCCTTATCATCTACCTTCCAGACTTAATTTCTCTCTGCCCTCTTTCTACTGCACTTTGGAATAAAACAGGTCTTTAATAAGTGTTGATTACAAAATGCCCTGATCCCATCCCGCTTAGATTGCATGAATGGCCTATTGCTAGACTGCTCCAAGCTTGACCCTCATTCTGCATCCAAATTCAATGATACAGCCATTCATCAGCTTGATTTTGGCAGTGCTATACATGCCCTCTGAAACATTATTTTTGGCAGGCTCTCAAAGCACGAGCGACTTTCAGCATACAAATCTCATTTGCTGCATCGTCTCCTTCATGATCCTTGACCAGCAGGAGCTCAGGACCTGGGCTGACTAGCACAGAGCCAAAAATAGTGTGTTCATCAGTGCAAGTCTGAATAACCATTAATATGTAACCTCAGTGACAACAGTTGGTGTGTGCATCTGTGCTGCTGGTGGTTGGTGTGTGCTCTGTGACTGCTTCTCTCCACCTGTGTTCATGTGAGCTGGTCAGCAGGAGGAAGATGCCCTAAAAGCACTTGCATCTGGTCCCTAAACTAAGCAACTGTTGCTGTAAGCTGATTTGTCCCACCAAGGACTGTCTGGAGATGGTAACCACAAAGAGAGGGCCCCTAAATCAGAGCCTTTTTTTGTTTTTTGTGGGGTTTTTGTTTGTTTGTTTGTTTTGGTTAGAGAAGCAGTAATAATGACTCTGTGTATTTTTTTAAGCTTTGGAAAATTTTAGAAGAATTTCTATTCTTTTTGATGGCCTGGAGTTGACTGTTAGTTACCCCTGTGCTACTGATGGGAAAATGACAACACAGAACAAACATGGGTATCTCCCTGCCACTCAGATTTTCTTCTTGGAGGACCAGTTCTCAGGCTTTTTCTAAGATTGCTGGACCTCACCTCTTTAAGTTCTCAAAGCCTCCAGCAAAAAGCCCAAGGTGCCCTGCCATCCCTGTGTGCAAGGTGTGAGTGTCCTACAGCAGCTCTTTGGGAAAGCAGGAGGAAGTCTTTGATTGCTGCAGTGCCTTATATAACCCAGCAATACCCACAGACAGAGGCACCTGATCCCCCTGTAACTGAAGAAAGGTTGTGAGGATCTGCTCAAGTCCACTAAGGCACAAGAGACACCACTGCACCCCAAACAACCCTCTTCAGACACTCCTGCAGGGAAAAAGCTGGAGGAGCTGCCTGGACACTGGCACTGTCCTTTACTCCCTCAGAAACCTCAGGACAAGAAGTGATTCAGCAGAAGTTGATGCAGTGCAGGAGTATTTGCTTGGCAGAGACCCCATTGCAGGTCTAAAGCTGCTGCCCTACAGCACCTCTTCCACTGAAAATGAGTGAAACCAAAACTTTTGCCTCTCACAGGAGGTAGATACTAAACATGAGGCCACCTAGCACTGTTTGCTCTTAGGTAATATCCCAACCTAGCAAGTAGAAGTCAGCTCTCCTAGCAGTAGCCCCCAGCTTTGTTCTTTCAGCAAGGCCAACTGGAGTCCTTGTGCTCCTCAGTGCTCTGAGAGCTGAACACAGCCCTTGCCAGAGCAGGTCTGTGTGCCCTTTTAATGACACAAAAAACAAGCACTCAGACTGCAAGAGTGATTCTTCACTGAGTTGTGCATATTTCATGCCAGTAAATAACTGTAGTAAAATCTATGTTCTAAGCCAGTGAAATCTATTTTGTGATGATGAGGGATCAGGCTCAGGAAAACGTATCCAAAAATTAAACAAGAAAAACAGAGCAAACAGCTCTGTCCTATCAAGGTAATTTATGTCCTGTTAACCACAAGGAAAAAAACCAACCAACAACCCAACATGCACAAGAGACATCTGGAAATGAAAATTAACTAAAACCAGACTAACGACATAAACAAGAGAGAAATACAGCCTCCAGATCTGTGTAGCTGAGCCTGATGTATATCACAAACTAGATTGCTCGGGGTTTTTGTTTTTAAAGGAGCACAACAAATCAGGGAGGAAATTTTCCATTTAAAGCCATAACTTCTCAATTCAGACATTTGTGAGGGTATAAAAGACAGAAGTAAAGTGGAAAAAAATCATCTGTCAAGAGCTCTACATGCATGTTGGTCCCAGAACTAACTGAATAACAATAACCATAACATGAAAATCACTTTGGTTGCCAAAATTCACGAATAACATTATTTGCAATCTGGTGTATGACCACCTGCAAATTTAACTGAATTTTTAAAAATACATACTAGCACATATACACATAAATTTGGAAAAAAATAGTATTAGTTTTAATTTTAATTTAAAAAATTACAGTTAAGCAAGCACATTGCTTCCCCATTGCTATATTGTCTTACACAAAGGGCATTTGCTTCTCATTGTGAAACAATTTCTGGGTTTGGTGCATTTCCTCTAAATGTGTGAAAAAGCTGTACATGCTCCTAGCTGAAGAAAACCTGAGAATGGTTTTCACCTCATCACTGACCTTGACTATTTTCTTGCCTATGTAGCTATGAAATCTTCATCCAAACTGCAGTGGGATCTGCCATCTGTTTGATTCCCCTGCAGATCTGGGCATAGCAGTTTTATGATCTCTTTCCATGACTATAATAGAATTTTTTTAAAGGTGGCAAATGCTACTGCTTAAAAACCTGGGGGGATGTTGCTTATTTTTTTTATTTTCAGTATTGGAAAAAATATCATTATGGAGCTTTCATTTGCTCATATAACCCTGAGACCCCACCAAAACAAACATTTGCTAAAATAATGGTAAACTCAGCAAAGCAGAGAGGTTTGGGTTTTGAATTATATACCATCAGATCTTAAACAATACTGCTGCCAAAACCAGAGTCCACATCATTTTCAAGCATACAAGTAATTTTCAAATACCAGGCTAGTTTTGCAGTGCTGACAGACTAAAATGATCTCCTGCTTTACTTAGAAGTTGACCCAGTTTGACAGAAAAATCTTCAGGAGAAAGCAAATGTAGAACTTTGTATTTTATTTGATACTACTTTACCAACTACAGCAGAGCTCTGAAGGTCACTAATGTTACCCAGGCACTAAATACCAAATCCTGCATCAAAACACATCCCAGAAAGGTGTGCCTGGTTCTTTTATTCCTGCATGGAAAAGGTGAAGTCTTTCCTTACGGTACCACTTCCATGGTGCACCCACCTCGTGTCTTTATTGTGCTGCTCCTGCACAATAGAAATATTACCATGTCAGTAATTCCTAAGTAATTTCATAAGGAATAGAGGCCTTTGCTGTGCTTGTGAAGTCATCAGAACCCAGAAAAAGGCAGTCTACAATCTGGTTTGGCTTTGTGTGACTTGTGCAGTCCTTGCAGCTCCTTTACTTATGTACATCATGGGACTGCCACATGACAACCTCCCCAAAGGTGCTCTGCAGGATAAAAGGTCCTGTGCAGCTCTGCAGGCTGGGCTGGGGCTTGGAGACGACTGCAAGATGCAAGGTGGGAGGAAAACACTGAAATGGAAAAAGAGGAGAGTCAGAGTGGCTCAATTTTCTAAAGCTTATTGGTTCTCAGGCACCAAAGTGATGAGTAAGAGACTTGCTGAGTTCTTCTTCCCCACAGGGGACACCCCACACAAAGGTCACTGGCACCTCTGCAGTGACCCCCAGGGACTGAGGGCACTCTTTGTACCCCTCATCCATGAGGCCAGCATGGCAGCAAGAAGAGATGGGATGTTTCTGGTTTACCTGTGATTCTTGGGTCAGAAGCTCCAGGAAGAGCTGGACAACACAGGGAGTTCTTCAGAGGTTGTTTCCACAGTGTGTTGTTGTGGCAGCCTCATTTTTATGTCTTCTTTTGCTATATGAAATTGAGTATTGAATACAAGTGACATCATTAAAACCATTTCAAACGAGTCAATAAACTATTTAACTCAGTTCCTAATACAGGAACTAATATATTTCTGGGAGTTGTCCAGAAAAAGAAGAAATTTTAACAAATACATACAATTTAAGACAAACGTGGACATCACACATTTCAAAGGCAAAAAGTCAATAAAAATTTTATCAGCCTCCACTATGCACCCTTAAAAAGGAAAGCCCTAGTTGATTACCTGTTTATTAAAAATCTGGGTATCTCCAGTCTGGGCCTGGATGCAGCAGGCCCAGTGTGACAGGCCAGCAATGCAACTTTGTGCCCTAGGTGTCAGTGACAGTGGCACCAGGGCTGGCCAGCCATGCTCTGTGCTGAGGACAATGGCACATGGCAGGACCTCATCTCCTTGCCCAGGCTGCTCATCCTGCCAAGGGTTTCACCTGCAGTGAGACAGCAGGGGAGACTGTAAGGCAAAGAGGAGAGGGTGATGGTGTCCAACAGCAGTAAAAAGGGGAAGATGCCTGTAGAGCAGCCACCTTTGAGGCAGGATGTCAGGAAATGAATGGGGGAGGCACCCCCTTGGAGGAGGAGAGGAGAGGAGAGGAGAGGAGAGGAGAGGAGAGGAGAGGAGAGGAGAGGAGAGGAGAGGAGAGGAGAGGAGAGGAGAGGAGAGGAGAGGAGAGGAGAGGAGAGGAGAGGAGAGGAGAGGAGAGGAGAGGAGAGGAGAGGAGAGGAGAGGAGAGGAGAGGAGAGGAGAGGAGAGGAGAGGAGAGGAGAGGAGAGGAGAGGAGAGGAGAGGAGAGGAGAGGAGAGGAGAGGAGAGGAGAGGAGAGGAGAGGAGAGGAGAGGAGAGGAGAGGAGAGATCTCTGAGTTATCCACCAGTGCCCATAAGGAGGTGAGCATGAAGCAAGACGTCCTGGTGCTTTCCCTGTGTGCCTCCCTTGCCCTTCTGCTCCCAGCCCCCTTTGCCTTGGGCTCGTCCTTTTGCTCTGGCTGCTTGAGCATATGGTGCTTTGTTCCCAGTGCCAGGGAGGCTTTGTGAACAAGCTGAGTGTGCTGCTTGCATTCCTTGACCCCAGTCCATCTCGGGTGGGTGGCCAGCCTGGAGCACAGGCATGGCCACAGGCAGGGCTGCAATGTGCCTGCAGCATTTTGAGGACAGTGCCCAGCCTAAAAGCACCTCCAGAGAGAAGGGCAGCCCTTCCATCTCCACCAAGGACTCTCACAGCGTTTTCCCAAAGGCTTGATTCAAGGTGTGACACCTGCACCCCTCACCTAAGCTGGCCCTGAGCCCAAGCAGTCAGAGCCCAGGAAGAGCAGGAGGGTCAGGCAGGAGGTGCTGGGCACAAACTGAGACACAACTGTTTGCTGCTCCTCTGCTTGGAGGAGCAGAGCTCCTCACCCAATGGCTTCAAGAATTGCTGGATGGTTGTGGAGGAAACGAGGCTGCTCACTGAAGGAGCCTGGCAGGGACATGCAGTGGGTGTCTCCAGGGAACAGATTGCTCCTCCAGAAGGAAGGGATGTGGGCACAAAACAAGAAAAGCCTCCACAAGGGAAGAAGAGCTGCTCTCATCCACCTCCCAGATCATGCAAGAAACAAGCAGGGTCTGAGTGAGCAGTTCGTGTCTGCTCTATTCCCCAGCATCACAGGGAAGGAGTCTGCTCCACAGTGAGCAGCTGGGCCTCTCAGCTGGAGCCAGAGCTTTTGTGTGCTCATGTAAGAAATACCTGTACTCAACATGCAACAGGTTGTCCTTGAAAAACCAGAACTTTGCCTACACAGGCACTGATGTGGGCACAAGATGTGCTCTAAGTATCAATCTTGTTTCTTTTGTTGTTTGAATATTTATTGTCATACACTTTACCTGTAATGAATTGGTTTTTTTAAATGTTATTGTTTTATATGGCATAATTCTATTTGCTAAAACATGCTAATATTTTGTTGTCATTTTTTCCCTTTTCATCACTAGCATATTGTTGTAAGATACATGGCAGCTTTAAAAAATCAATTATCTTGTCTTTTGAAGACAAGAAGAGGAGCCATTTTTTAGAGGAGGAGAAAGAAAACTGAACACCATATAGAGAGAAAGCACATTGGATCAAAATCCATGCAGTGTACCTCCACTTCCTTTCATTATGTACATGGTTTAATTTTACCTTGAGCATGGTTACTTACCAAAGAGCTCTTGGTGCTCCCAGAGCCTCTGTGGCACTCTTCAGTGTCCCTTGGAATATCACATCCCACACTTTGACCTCCCTCAGCAGCATCCATGTTGTCCATGGTCCATCAGCTGTCTCACACCTGAGCTTTCCCCATCCCACCGTCCATAAGCTGAGGACATCCAGAATTCCCTTTCTGCTCAAATAGCTGCACAAGGGTTAGGTTATGGTTTCCTTTCCTCTGGAATTAGACCTGGGATGCATACAAGGAAAAGCAAGCCTCAGGGAAAAATGAAGTTTTCTCAAACCTGTTTCCAGACTGTCACTGGACTGGTCTCTGCTGAAAGGATGGGCACACTCTTGCTGCAGGGCTCTTATGGCTGACACAAAAAATCCAGAGTCTGCAGCTGGGGCAACAAGAGTGGGAGCAGCCCAGGCAAGAGGTCAGGGTCCTCCCCCATGGACCACCTGTGAGTGCTGTCAGACACAAGGTCCAGGGCCTGGCAGGTCCTTGCAGGTGGCCAGGCAGACCAGAGTCTTACCCAGCTCAGAAAATACCACACAATATGCAGACAGACACTCCCACGTCAGCCAGGAGCCTGTGTCTGTCACACTGGGGATTGCTGCAGAACAGAAAAGCTGGGATTTGCTCTCCTGCCCCTATTTCTTATGCAAACACTCACAGACCAGCGATGACAATGGGTAACTTCTGCCAGCACTGGAGAAGAGGCTGAGATCCCCAGTTCTGCCTGCATTTGCTTCAGGGCACAGAAAAGAGAAATCTAGTGGAAACAAATCATGGCACAGTCAAGAAAGGAAAAGGAGGAAAATGCAAACAATACTGAATGCTTTAGTGTTCACAGTTTAACGTGCAGCCCAACCACACTTCTTGACAGAAGCCAAATAACAGAAAACCATGGAGGAGGGGGGCCTCATAAACGATTTTTGGTCCCTCACATTGAGCTTTCCAGAGGAATAAATTATTTAATTCCTCCCAAGATTATTGTAAATTATCTGCTGACCTTAAGAAAATGTCCAGGTATGCCAGGGACACAGAGGAGAGAATCTAATGTTGTTATTCATAACTACAAAGAAGAGAAAAAACCAGAAAATACAGTGCGACAAATCAATTTGAGTGACTTGGCAAATATGCAGGGTTAATTGTCACTTTATTGCTAAAGATGAAGATAATAAAATTGTGTGGCTCCATTCTTCTTGCTGTGTGTCAAAACTCTCATCATTTGAAGATGTAATAATGCTTCTCCTGAAATAATATAGACTTGCTCTTTGAGTATTTATATGCCCTTGTGTATTTTTCTGCTTTCTGACTTCTTATCTCTCCTAAGTCCTCCACCCTTCCTCTGTAAATGCTGCTGATCTTAATTTATCCTGTTGTGGTAGTTATGCTTAGTCACAAATGTATTTCTGTTCCATTCCCTTCAAGAGGACACTTCACAAAGCTTTGGCGTAATCAGGAAAGTCATCACAGGCCATGAGAAGTACCTGCCTACAAAACAGCTATAAACTTCCCTTTTAAATCAAGGCATTTTCTGAGAAATACAAAGAGTTATGAAAAGCTTATTTGTATCAAAGTTACTGATAAAAGCCAGATATTACATGCCCACTCTGAAGGGAAACGGGATAAAGAACATCTCTTTTTGGCCTCACATAAGAGCATAAACTGAGCATGATTCATAGAGTGTTAGGTACTTCCCATAAAGCATCCTAAAGACCTTCCTAAAAGGTTTAAGAACTTTTCCTAGCATTACTACTTCGTCCTCTGCAAACATGCACTGCTGCCCATCAGGGTAAGCACTATGATCCCAATACTGCAGAGCCATCCCATGAGCCCTTCACGTTTGTCCTAGGTTACAATGTAAGATGTGCCCGAAGTATGAATTCTATCCCCATCTCAATGAGCTGTTGAAACCAGGTGGGGCAGTGTTTCCCTTATCTCCTGTTCATGGGCCCATCAATGCCTTGCTGCATGACTCATGGGTAACTCCCTCCAGGAGCTATCTCTGGTTAATGGGCCATCGAGGACCCACTGCAGGACTCATAGAATGAGATCAGCCCATTGGGAGATGCTCTGCCCAGGGGGAGGAGCCAAGCATTCCCACCTGGATATAATCCAGGGTTTGGGACAGCACAGGCAGCTTTTACTCACTGGACTCCCAGAGAAGACAAAAGCTACCAGACGTTTCTACAGGATCACTGCTTTGACAAGACCATCTCATCTGGACTGCCACTACCACCCTAACAGGGTGTCAGGTTGTATTCTGACTCTGTCAGTGGTTTTTTGTACTAGTGCATTTATTTTATTTTACTTTATTTTACTTCTTTTCTTTTCCTCTTATTAAATTGTATTTCTGACTTGGAGTCTCTCACTGGTGCTGCTTTCAAACCAGCACTATGTTGAATCAGTGCTGAATATGAATTTCATCCTAACTCATACCTGTTGCCAAACTACTGAAGCTGATGTCTGTATTTGCTTCCTTATGCCTGTGCTGCAGGAGACTGGGCCTTTATTTCCAAGTTGTGGTAAATGGAAATTCCATGGTTGACATTCATCTCCTTGGAGGATCTTTTCTGGCAAATCATTCTCTGGCACTGGTTTTGTAGCCCAGCATCTCTTCCTTGGGGACCTATAAAGCCTGAGGCATCTTTGGAAGACACATTTTGGGCCTGGCAGCCTGGTCCCACTGATGCATCTGCCAAAAGCATGCAGCCACCAGCCACGTGAGAAACTGGCTGCTGTACAAGAGTTCTGCTGTTTTAGAGCTGAATTGTGATGTAGGGGTGTCAGTGGGACCTGTATGAAGTTGCCTGAACTCACCTGTGAACTGTGAGGGCAGCAAAATTATCAGACACTTATTTTTCCTCCTGCTTTCTGCATTTTGCCACAAAGATTGCAATGGAGTGACACAGGCTCCCCCAGCTGAGGACAGCTGCTGGCAGGCCACATGGAGACAGGGCGAATGAAAAAAGGACAAAAACCCCCTCAAACCTCTGCTCTCCAGGGAGGATGAGTGAGTGTGGATTATAAACCTGAATGCCCTATAAAGGATAGCAGAGGTTGCTGCCTTTACATTCAACAGCACCACAGCAAATCCAGGAAAGGCCAGAATGGGCATGAAGAGAACAAAGCACCACATTTCTCACCTGCTATAATTGCAGAAGAATGTGAGACCTTTACAGTTTTCCACCACTTTCCCCAGAAAGTTGCTATTTAACTGTCAAATAGCCAAGGTCAGCTTCAGGTAAGGATGGAAGTCCTCATTTTCACTTTCTATGGGATGAAAGAGCTCCTTCTAGACTGATGCTTTGCAAACAAACTTATTAAGACAGGATATTCCCTGTGCATCATGAAGAAATAGGAGCTTACAGATTGAAGAAGAATCTCCTGCAAACTGCCAGTGTTTTAAAGAAATATTTTTCAAATGACACAGTTAGGCAAAAATGTTCTGTTTTGAATAACTACAAGAATGTTCTCTCTGTGGGGAGATGTGAAGAGCAATTATGTTCCCAACTTTGCAAACATGGATTACAGAACTGAAAATGTATTTTGCTTTAGAAAGGCTTGCTTTGATTTTGTTCAAGTAATACTTGAGAATCTGCCCTCCCAAATCTGCAAAACGATGATAAAAATAATTTTAAAAGGTAGATGTGTTTCCAAGCCACATATAAAGGCTAGCAAATGTTCAGTAATTCCATTTAAGCCTAAAATGTTTGATGGCTCAGTGCTCTTGTCATATTTTAATGGTATTTGCTGTAATCAGGCAGATTTTTGTTCAGCTCTGTTCAGACATTCTCATTTTTAATCCAAAATTTGCATCTACATCCAATAAAGTATGTCCTCCATGACTGTATGCCAAAAAGCAACTCAGAGTTCCTCCAAAGACAGCCTCGTGGGAAGGCTGTAGGTTCAGGTGGAGATATCATGGAGCCTCTGTTTCTCAGTTCTCAGGACATTATGCCCACCGTGGTCTGACATTTGTGAAGAAAGGAGCAGTATTTCCTGATGTGGACTTTTCTTCTTGCACCTCTGTTTTCTCTCTGGTTCCATGGTGCAAAATCCTATGAGTTTTAACAGCACTATCAGGGGAGGCTTTGTAGGCACTCATGCAGTTTAGATCCCCAATACATCCTTCTGAGAAGACTCAGGGGATGTATCTCAAATTAGGCACTATGGGACAGACTGACCTAAAATCACATGCTGTTGGGAGAAAATGTGAGTCTTTGTCAAAATCAGCATCTACCAAAATATCCATTCTGATTGATATTATAGTTTGTTTCACGCTTTCTTAAAACCACCTGAAGGGGAGGGAAAGTATAACCATAGCTACTGAAATAAATGGCTGCTGTCCCCTGAGCTGTGGCAGCAGCATTTATCTTTTCTACAGCCCGTGTGTGAGGGGAAGGAAAAGAATTCTCCAGCTCGTAGCTATTTTCTGTCAAAAATCTTAGTGTAATTTTTGTGCAGTGAATATTTATAACTGTTGTTAGTGTCAATACAATTTTTTGCAGTTAGTACACTTATTTACATTTTAATGGCCAAGCCAATAAAGATTTATGCACCTGTCATCTGAATTTTCCACTAAAGTGGTGATTGCTTAAAAAAAACCCAGTATCTCCTGCAGAACACTCCCTCTCCAAGCATCTTTTAGATGCCTTCATTGTTTTGGGAAACAGTGGGCTAACAGCTCTAAAACTCATAAGTTAAACCCAGCAAAATCCTGCAGCAGTCTTCACGGCAAAACTTCTGCATATTACAAAAGCACTTGCTCAGGAACCATGTTTTTCTCACTCTGTTCTTCAAACACTGTCTCTTGAATGGCAAAGGCTGTTTCACCACTTTGATATGTCTCAGCTGCACAAACTACACTACTTTTGTAGCTTGAGGAGAGTCGCTGTTTAGTGTTGACCTTGTTTTGATTTTAATGCAGTTAAAGTCATCGTTCAGATCCCTGCCTTGTGGGGTGTGCAGGCACACCACTCAGGAGGGACAGGCAGTGCTCCAGCATCCCCTCCCCTGCACACACAACCTCCTCCAAAACGTGAACTACGGAAAAAACCCTGAGGGCATCCCCTCTGTGCCTGCCCACGGCCTTGGCACTGCAGCTTGGGCTGCCTAGGCACGTCTGTGCCCTCATTCTGGCCATGCTTCTCCAGGAGGCAGCCAGCCCACAAGCCTTTTTTATTCCCACCCAGAGGAGGCTGGTGAGACCCACACACTGCTTTGCTGCCAGGGCTCTGCAGGATCAGCTCCCTTTCCATCCCCAGACTAGCACGGTTATTTATTTCCCTGCTGTCCCATCCCCTGCTGGATTTTCCAGTGGGCTGGTGGCTGCGGTGACAGGGGGGAGAAGCAGGCTCTCCCCGGAGCTCTGTGCTCTCCCCGGCGCTCTGTGCTCTCCCCGGAGCTCCGTGCTCTCTCCGGGGTGTGTTGGCACTCCAGGCAGAGCTGAGCCAGGTCTGTTACAGCTGAAGCTGAGGGTCTCAAAGACACAGAAGTATGAGGTTTCTGATCAGTTTAGCTGGAGAACGCCCAGAGTAGTTTTAGCATAGAGTTCAGATTCGGGGCTGACATGAAGCCAGTGCTAGTAGGGGCCAGGCTCCAGCAGCACCTCAGCTTCATGACCTGCTCTTGTAAGGCACCGTGCATCGGTCACAGCTCTTACAGCCTCCGCACGGTCACCTGCGCTAGAGCTGCAAAAGAGGCAAGCCACATGGAGAGCTGGAGGAGCCCCGGTCCCTCAAATGGCCTCGGTGCAGAGCTCTTGCTCTTAGGTACAGCCTGGCTCAGCCAGGCTGCGTGGCTGTAGGCAGAGCACCGTCAAACCTGTGCTTGCTGCCCTTGCTGTGGTCTCCAGACCTTTGAAGCTTGCGCAGGCACACACGTTTTAATCGTGACACTGAAAGATATTTTCTCCCGTACCGGCAATTCCCTCTGCAGCTCCGGCCATGCAGCGCCTCCATCCCCAAGCCCCCGAGCAGCCCAAGCAACGCCCCCGAGCACCTTCCCGAGAAAAGGGGGCGGCCGGGGGGTGTCTTTCACCTCATCTTTCAAAACCTCAAGCCCCCCCTCCCCGAGATATTCCAGTAGATGCCACCCCTGCGGCCGCGCCCGGCAGATGATGTTCGAGTCCCCCGTGCCCTGCCCTGGGCCGGGGGTCCCCGGGCGGCGGCGGCGGCAGCGGCAGCAGCAGGAGGCGCGGTGAGCCCGGCCGCGGCAGCCGGGCGCTGAGCTCACCTCCCTCCGCCCCCCCCGCTCCCTTCTCCCTCCCCCTCCCCTCCCTCCTCCTCCGCCTCCTCCCGCGCCCAGCCTGCAGCCGGGATCTCAGTATTATGGCATCGAGGAGAATGGAGACCAAACCCGTGATAACGTGTCTGAAAACCCTCCTCATCATCTACTCCTTCGTGTTCTGGGTGAGTGCTGCGCGGCGCGGCGCGGGCACACGGGCACCGCTGGGCACGGCCCGGCACCCCCCGGCCCCCACCTGCCCGGGGCGGGGGGCTCGGGGGGCTCCGCAGCGCGGCTCCGCCGGGGTGGCACGGCTCGCCGAGCGGGGACGGGGCATGTCCGCCGGAATACAGATCTGCATGCACACGCACATATATAGGAGCTCACACATATATATACACACATATCTATGTGTAAAAAACGATGGGTTTTCTTCCTCTCGCTGCGAGCACATCCCCTCCGAGCCCCCGCGGGGGAAAGTTGCAGGGGTCTCCCCGAGAGCCTCCATAGCCTGTCCCCTCCCCGCCGCCCCGCTGGCCGGCCGGACCGTGTCCGCAGTGCCGGACCGTGTCCCCGGTGCCCGCCTCATCCGCGTCCCTCGGCGGGGCGCGGGGGATGCGCCCCCAGCCCGCGGTACCTGCTGCCCTCGCCCCGGCCGCGGTACCCGCCGCGCTGCCCGCGTTTCGTAACCGGGCTCAGGCTCCCGCAAACCATTTTCCTGACCCAGATGCATTAATTGAGTTGCCGCGATTGCCTGACGGGTTAGCCCGGCCGTGTTTTTCAGGCGACCCCGCGGGCTGGAGGTTTTGGCAGCTCCCCGGCCTGTTAGTCAGCAGATCCCCGGCAGGAGCCGCGAATCGCGGCGGCGATCGGCAGGTTAGAGACCTTGCAATGGCACACGGTGACAACACGCGATAATGGCCCCGCCGTGTGCAGTTATAGAGACCTGCTCCGCACATCATCGGCACAGCGCACCGAGGCGCATTTGTCACTTCCTAGCCAGGGGAACTGGTTGTGCTCTGTCGGTTTGGTAGCTTTGTGCTGTGGAAAGTGTCTGTGAAACACAGAGACTCAAATCTTCATCTTTCTGCTTAAAAAGGCATTCTAAACAAAGAATTGCTTATTCATGGCAATAGCGTTTGACATCCTTACAATGAACACAGGACTTCGACTGTTTCAGCTTTAACTTCATAGGCTTTCTTTTTTTTTTTAATCATAAACAAAACACATTTTGCTTATCCATACTTATGGCAGTACCTCGGTGTTATTGGCCCCCTCGTACCTCCCCCCCCCCCCCATATTTAACATAGCCCCTCCTTCTTTTTAAATAATTTTGGTGGCAGCAGATGTGTCTGATGACTGAAATGGATAGGAAGCCGGAATCATCTGTTGGGTTTTTTGTTGGCAAGTAGATTCTTCACATTAGTCTCAAGGAGGTAGGTGGCTAAGTTTATATACTCACCACAGTTTCAAGATTCATCCTTTCCAGTCCTCAGTTCGCAGCGGATCTGTAAGAAACCCCTCTTCATCCTGTGATGAGAGAGCAACTGCAGGAGCTCAGGCGAATTCAAGGCATCTTTTAACATTGTGTCTTTTTTTTTAAAGTGATCGCTGTATCTGCTGTAGCCCGAACAAACAGAGGACTTAGATCAGCGTGCCCGTTGAGCTAGCACATTTCACCAACGCTAATCTCATTTAAAAAGAGAGAATTGTACGCTGAGCCAAGCAGCTGGCTGAGGGCATTTGTGCCGTAGGCTGTCATGATGCCAGGCCAGGTTGACAGCTGGGATCTCTTAGGGTAAATAACACAGCTGAGCTCCGGTTTGGGCTCCAGCAACGCGGCTGTGCTGGTGGGATGCTCTGCTGTGAATTCTTTTCCTCTGAACTGTGGGTCAGGCTCCCATGTGTCCTGATCTTCTCCAAGGCCAAGGTCCACTCTTCCAGTCACTTAACATTCCAGTTGCTTAACATTCGACGGCCGCCAGAGTCTCTGTCCTCTTCCTTGAGCTTGGAAAAGGAGGAGGGAATCAATGGTTGGAGACAGAATCCTGCAGCCATGATCAAAGCAGAATGAAGAATCATGCTTGCTGTTGCAACTGGTTTCTCAAGGCACCAGCCTAGGAACACCTAGGCAGGTCTCAGTGGGAGAAGATAGCAAAGGATTTGGTAAAGGTCCAGAGCATTTGACAGCAGATTCTAAGTCTTTATCAGTTCTTCTGTGCTAAAAGAAAGAACAAAACTAATTCACATTTTGTCCCCTTTCTGGGCTCTGAATCCATTAAGTATAAATTGGAGCAAGGGTGCAGCTATTGCCATGAGGAGAGCAAAATCATGATGTGCTCTGGCTGTATGCTCATTTCATTTCTTTCAAGCAAGATTGAGAGCTGAGGGATGCATGGACTTCCCTCAAACCCCCCCTTCCATTATTTTCTGGGGTGATTTTTGTACTCTTAGAAGCTGCTGGCTCCAGAGTCAGTGTAACTCAACTTGAGTCCTTGTGAATTCTCAGAGCTGAAAATATGGGAAGGATTCTATTGGAGGAACTATTTTAAAATTTCATTTCTTGGACTGATCTAAATACCAGAAGGAAACCATGCCAGCGCCACAAATGGCTGGTTTGTAAATTTTTATTCTGACGGCTTTCCCACATTTTTTGGAGCGGTTGTAAGCTGATTTCTGAAGGAGAAAGCTCTGCGTTGCTTAGCTGCAGTTTGTATGGGTTTTCTTCTAGCTGTGGGAATGGAGCTGCCATACAACACAGGGCAGAAACTCGTCCTGTGACAGGGTGGTGTGTGTGGCAACCCTTTGCCCGTTGGGTCAGGTGGTTACAGATGTGAGGGAGTGGGGAGAAGATGCTTCTTTGCATCCAGTGAGCTGTTCTGAACCATCACAAAGGACTTCTGTGTGTTTCACATTGTTTATAAAATAAGAAAATCTGTGTACGCAGCATGTTCCCCCAACAAGTGATTTTTTTGTCAGGGTTAAATATGAACTGCATTTGTATCTGTGGGACAGATGTGTATAGGTGGAGGCTTTTAGTATAGCCATTAAATGAGGCTGCACGGATTTCATGGGAGCTGTAGGACCGTAATGGGGAGACACAGTTCATTCAAATTTCATACTGTGTAGCTTGTTCCTTTCCAAATAGGTTTTGTTTAATGTAATTTGTTATTTTGATAGCTTCCTCTCCTCCCCCTCACCGTACTTCTCAACTTCTTTCCATAAATGTATCAACATGGTAAAAAAAAAATCTATAAACAGAGATAACAAGCTTTTTGTCTGCTCATATGTATTGTTATTCATAGAACACATTAAATGCCTAAGGTTACCGCTTTTGGTCCTTAAGGGATGTAGTAATAAAAATTCAACAGCCATTTTTTTTCTAATCAGAATTCTGTACTGAATGCATCTGATTTGAAACTAGTAGATTAAAAAGAAGGCAATAAAAGCTCTACTTGGCTGTTATCTATTTTTATTTTTTCCTTTTGGGTATCATAAATCGCTTGCATAGAAATCCAAGATACAGCCTGTCTTGTTCTTAAGAGAAGATGAATTTTGGATTAAAATTCTAAGTGAATTTTTTGTAGGAGAGAGAAACCTTGAAGCACCCCACAATACCTTGTACTTGTCTAGTACTTAAGTAACCTTTGGTCTCAAAACACATGTATAATTAATATTTCATTGTAGCCTTCTAAATATATTTTGTTACCAAATGAACTGCCTGCCTCGATGTGTTTTGGGAGGGAGCTTTAAGGGTGCATGCACTTGTCCTCAAAGTTATATGGCTGAGGAAAATGGGTTTTGTCTTCCATGCAAAGCTTGCTGTTGCCCCAAATCGGCACCATAGCAAAGTGATTACTTTCTGATCCTAGGCCTGTGAGACATTTGGCACCCAAATGAGTGCTTTGTGTGTGCTGTCCTGTTGGAGTTGGGTTTTCTTGCTGTCAGTTAATGTAAAGAAAGTGTGGCAGTAGAGTTTCCACTTAGGTAATGTTCCAAGGTGGGTCACTGATCTGAAGAGCATCTCCCAAAGTTTTTGGGGACTACATTATGTTCTTAGAACTTGGTGTGTCTTTGGCTATGTGACAAAATCAGAACCAAGGTAGCTACTCATAGTTATTTGGTAGTTTGGTTTTCCAAGTTTTTATTGCTTTCAAAATAGACCTGTACGTCCCGGTGTGACCCCTTGGAAGTTAGGAGGTGGCAGGAGAGTGTTGGGGCAGGTAAGTGTTGCTTAGCTGTGATGCCACACCAGGGCTGTGATGTTGAAAAAGTTAAAGTTGTGTGTTTTCATATGTTCCTCTTCTTTTAGCCAGTTCCTCTGGGAATGTGGTGTCACCGGTGTGGAGGTCAGGGGGTCTGGAGATGGCCCCATGAAGGACCACGGGCTCGGTGGCCCTCTGGCACGGGAGGTGTGGAAAGTCTTGGTGTCTGCTTTGAAGTGCCCCCCTCCATTTCCATCTTCTCAGAATTCCCCCAGAAGGAGGTCACTTGTGGGTGCTGGGAGTGGCTCTGCTGTTGGGGCAGGCAGCTCCTGCTGTGGCAGGAGGGTGCAGGGGGCATTCCCCCGACATTCCGGGGGCTCACAAAGCTGTTTTCTGGGAGATGACTGAGACAAAGAGTGAGTGTGGCAGCCTGCTGGGGAACACAGATTTATGGCTCAACTCCTGACCCATCCTCAAATGCAGCCATCTGAGCTGTGCATTATAATGTGGGATTAAATTTGCGTGTCCCTTTGAGTTACCAGTGGCATTAGTCATCTCCCCTATAAGTGTCCAGCTGGGTTGCTGAAATAACTGGTTTTCTCCCAAAATCTTCTTTCCAGTGTTTCTGCATTGGTTTCTGCATGTTTCTGGTCTTTTTAATACCTCTTACCATGCCTGTATTTCTTTTCTTTTAATTCTTTCAAAGTATATGTTAGCAGATGGTTTTAAAGGAAATATTTTGGGAAATTTTTAGCTTTCCCATGTGGCTTAGATTGCTCAATCTCTTGGTGGTTCCATTTGATTGCAGAGTCAACATCGCTATACTTTTAGAAAGAAGGGTTATTACTCATATGTAGTTACCTGAAATCCCAAAAAAACCCCAAGCTCTCAGAAATGCACAGTATCCCCCCCTCATGACAGGTTTGAAGTGCTCCATTGTTCAGGCACAAACCTCGTGCAGTTGCCTCCTTAAGTCAGTTGTTTCCTGTTCTGTTCTCATAATGATATACATGAAAGATTAAAGATAATGGTGTTTTCTAGTGAGCATAGCCCAAGGTGAATTCTGTTGGCTAAATAAATAACTGGATTTTAAAAAACAACCAAAAAAAAAAAAAGGCTAGATGGTGTTTGAAACCATAACTCCAGAGTCAGCTTTCTAAGTTCTTTCTTGGGATATGTACCCAGCTTGGCTTAGTTTGGTGGGGTTTTGATTGGGATTTTTCACATTCTGAAAATTGTCTGGGTTTGGTACAAATTAGCATTTTACACCTCATTTAATAGAATAATTGACTTTGCCATTGGCTAAATGCTCCCTCTTTTCTGTTTGTGGAGCTGTGATTGCATCTGGGCAGGTGCAACCCCTTGACCTTGGAGTTTGCATCAGGACAGTTCTGTAATTTGGGGATGGTGACATTTTCACATTAATGGGCAAGTCTGGACTGGTGAAGGGGGATAGTGGGTGACTTGGAATTTGTTTCAGTTCTGTTTGGGAAGGCATAGGGTGCATTCATAGCCAAGCCATGGCAGGAGCCCTTGTTTTTCACAGGGAAGGGGGTGAGGCTGTGGGGGAGTGCCACTGTGTGTGTAGTAAACATTTGGCTGTTTAGCATTCCCTCGTGCTCTGAGCAACCTGTTGTGTGGCCTAAACAGGGTAAATATAAAATCTAGGGAAAGGTGCTGGGAAGGCCTTGCTAGCACTTTTCCATGAAAACAGCAGTAGAGACCTTGGATGCTGGTTCATTCCAGCCTTGCTTGTCAAGGAAATGGAGGCAATTATCGTAGGTAAACCAAGGGAATTTAAAATGGATCCAATAATCTGATTTTATCTCTGATTCTGTGACTATTTATCAATTCCCTGTGCTGTCAGGGAGGGAAATTAGGTTACCTGGTACTGTTAGTTGTCTCCATCTCTGGATTTTTATCATCGTTTCTTCTATTGTTACAACTGTCCTACAAATTTACGTGCCAGTGAGTTAATAGATGAGTATCTAGAAAGGCTCTTTGTGCATGTGAGCTTGCAGAAACATCTCCTTCAATCTTTCACATGCTGTTTAAACCCAGTGATGCTTGTTACAGAGATGCTGGCTTTGCTGTAGTGCTGAGTCCATTCTGCAGCCACCAAATTTGCACTTTTCAGCCCTGTTGATCTCAGTGTCCCGCAAACCTCGGCGACTGAACCTTTAGAATAAAATGCAGGACTCCAGAAGTGACTGTGGGGAGACAGGAATTTTACAGCTTTTTTTTTTTTTTTTTTTTTAATAATGTTACTCCTTTAGGCTCATTTCTATTAATTAGCATTTAATAATCTCTCAGAGAAGAGATCCTTCACACTGGTAGAGGAGGCTTCTTTCCATCTTAGCTCTCTCTCACGGTGGTGGGCAGATGGTTGAAATGTTCTGTCTCCATAACAGTTCTGGGTTAAGAGAAGGAAGTATTTGAATTTCCCTTGCACTGAGGACTCTGAAGCATGGCACACTTGTGTCTTGCTGGATTATCATTACTTCACAGCTGAGCTGGTTCTTTGAGCTCTGGTAGGAGGACACAGGACTTTTAGGAGCTGTAATAAAGGAGCGGAAGTTAATGTTGTTAATACTAATTTTGCTGTAATTTCCATGTAGTGTTTGGCAAGATGTTTTCCAGATGTGCTTTTTTCATCTCTGTGTTTCTGGGGACAGTACTAAAATCCTTAAAAGAAGCAAGCAGCCCCCCTTCCCTCTCTGTTTCTTGCTTTTCTCATCTCCCTGAGTTTCTGTGCTGAGTTCAGCTGGTGACTGGTCACTGTGTGAGGCTGGAAGTGACCCTCTCCCAAAAGCCAGGCAGGACTCACCACATTCACCAACAGCCTGGGCTGAGCAGAAGGCTGAAATTTGGTCTTGCCATCATTTATTATCAGGAGATATTTGCTGAGGGTTTTGAGGAAAGGTTGGGTTTGGTTTGGGCTGAATGTGGATTTGGATGGATCAAACTGAAATGTTATTTTTTTTTTGTTATTATATTCAAAAATCATCTTTTTTAAGAGTTTAATTGCTAGGAGAATGTGATGGGATGAATAATGATGTGATGGACTTAATCTGCAGAAGCCTCTGGATCTTGGGAGCAGACCTAAGGAAAACATTGGCATGTTTGTAAGGTGCTGCAGAGAAGTAGGAGAGGAGAAAAGACAGTGAAACCCTGTAAATATCATAGGAAGAGGAGCACTTACATCTCCCTAAAACTGGGAAGAGAAGGAAGCCTCTGCTATCTGACCCACATAACCACTCAGTGCCTTAATGCCTCTGAACAGAAATTATCATCTCAGACCTGCTGCTGCCACAGGATTGAAGCTACCAGTGAAGCTGACAAGTTCCTCAGGATCTTGTTCCAGACTGGATTATGGGCATTGCTTCAGAGAATGCAGTACACAGGAACAGCAAATTGCACTGAATGCCACCAGCAAAACATGTCTGCAACTCAGCACATGAGAAACTCTCACTGTAAGAACCTGAGTACATCTCCTGCAAATGAAGATTCAGCCAGGCCAAGCTGATTTAGTCATTTGATAAGTTTTAAAAACATTTATCGTTTGGACAGAGTTTCTCATGGGTTGGCCTTCATCTGGAAAAAAACTTTAAAATGTTTGGAGAACTCCTTTTAGCATTTTTTGGAAAAAGAATATGAAAAATTCTTCATTTTGTATGTTTCTCAAAGTAAATGGGAGCTATATCAAAACCTAACATTTTTGATGGAGGTCATCTTCTCAATGATAAAAACTTAGTGATTTGGGAAATTCTAAAAAAAAATGAAGTTTTCAAAGAAATGAGAATTTCCTGAACATACCAGGAAGCACCAAAATTCTTTTTTTTGTATCTGGACTTGAAACTGAGGCCAGTTTATGGCATCACAGGTTGTGTCATGGGATGTGTTGCATCAGTCCAGTTGGGCAGTACCAAGGCTTCGAAGTTGTGTCTGGGGCTTGGAGCCCAGCCACAGGGGAAAGTCTGGCAGAGATGGGGACCTGGGGTCTGCAGACCCATGAAGCCTGTAAAGATATACACCTGGACTGGGATTTTGGTCCATGCTTGAAGATAAGACAAAGGTGCATGGCAGTGTGCAGCTTGCTTGGACTGTCCAGATACTCTGCTGTGACCTCAACCAAAGAAAAGGTGGAGGACATTGTAAACAGGTTGTGGAAACACACCCAAGTCAATTCCAAAAGCTGTTTGAGATGGAGGGTTGCTGCAGATTTCCTGCAATGGAGAAGCCATGATTTTTGTTGTCTCCCCTAATAGTCTCCTGCCAAAAACATTTTTATTACAACTTTCTGTGGCCACCGCTGCATCAAAAGACAGTCAACACAGCAGAAATGTGTCACACAGGTTGTGCTTTTCATTCTTGGAAGAATAGGTTAAGATAGAAGACATTTCCAGGTAGGCATTAACAGAAGAACAGATAGAAACTCAATCCTCCTGTTTTACTTCAATAGTACTTAACATCTAACTGGCTCTAATTAGGCTTGGAATGGGAACATAATTAAGTCCCTGTTTCCCTTTGAAAACAAAGAAAGGAAACAAATACAGATAGGTTACCCTCAGTACCTTGGTGCTCTCCCTGATGGCTGCATCTTATGGCTGGATTCATTTTCACTGGTGCAGCTGCCTTGTGCTGGATGTAGCATTTATTGCTCTGTGGCGTGCACTGATTACAGACAGAGCATGATTCAATTTACCTGCAAAATAATGTCTTAGAGGAAACCAGCAGCTGGCATTATTGCATGCTTTTGAGATTTTTTTTTTCAAATTTCCTCTGTTTTCAGGTCATTGATGCTATGCTAGAGCTCCTTTTCTGTATAGCTGAATCTTTGAGTCAGTTAAAGCTGGTCCACTGTGCAGCTGCTTGTAAATGCTGAGGTCATCTTGAGTGTTACCTGGAACTGAGTTCCTCTTTCCAGTATACTTCAGGAAAACTGCTGAGTTAAATCGTGTGGGTCAAATAATCTAGAGGCTTAAATTGATCTCACTTGTCCCAGAATAACCTATAGGCCATCTGTGCATCACCTGCAGTCTGCAGGGTTTTGGTTTTCTTCTATGCAAGTGGGATTGAAACCTCCTGAAAAAAAGAACCAGGACCTCAAGCTGTCGGAGAGCTGACTTTCAGGAATGTTTCCTTATTATTTCCTGGAACATACAAGCCAAACCTTGATATATTCCTTGCCTCTTGTTGTCACAAAACAAAGGGATTGAATTAGGATTTTCCAACAGAAGGTCACACCATTTAAAAAGGAAAAAAAAAGTAGTTCACAGAGACGACCTTGCAGGTTTATTTCTGTCATGGCAGGTAGGACTGGGGACACGTAACAGCCTTTCTAGGAGGCAGCATGACCTTGCTGCATTTACTGAATATGTGCAGGATGTCTGTGCAGCTTTCAGAGCACTCCTGCAAAACTCTCACTGGCAGGATGGGGCAACTGCTGCTTTTGCCCATGGCCTTGTAGATAAACAGTTCCTTATGGAAAAAAAATCCACTCCTTTTTAAACCTTTCCCTCCTGGTCTCCAACTTCAAAGCAAAGCTTTCACTGGGCATCCTCCCAGCATGGAAAGGGCAGCTCAGTGCCCTCTGTGCCCTGCTCAGCACTGACTTCACCCACCCTCAGCTGTGTTTACTGGCACTCTCACCAGAGACACATGCAAGACAGGGCCATTGGTCCTTGTCCCATCCAAGGTGGTCCCTGCCTTAGCCAGGGGACAGCCAGCAGCCTCCTGGCCAGCAGGAGAGCACTGCCAGGCAGGTGTGGGGTGGGCTCTCCTTCTGTGCTCACCAGCTGGTGAAATTACAAGCTGCAGGAGATGTGCTGGACCAGCCACTGAGGTAATAAACAGTATTTCATCCAGCTCTTGTGTAATTTTCAACTGAAACCAGCAACAAAAATAAAACCACCCACTCCCAGGACTTCTGTGTTTTGTAAGCAACAGCTAGTTGCTTTGTGACAAGATGGTTGTACTCAAAATAGGTATGTCTGTGGTAAGGGAATTTTCAGCTCATGGAATTGATCAGAATGATATGGAAATGTTGCCTCATTTTCTGTGAGCTGGCATGATATGCATGTAATACTCTTTAACACAAAACAAACCTGGTCCCTGTTGTACAGAAACCTGAGCATGCTGCAACATAGCTATTTTCTAACAGAAGTATCAGATTTAATGTGTTCCCTTCCCTCCTGCTCACTGACCTCAGATTGCTGGGGGACCAGACAGGATTAATCCCTGTGCCATGAAGAATATCCAGTATTAAAGCAAGGAGCTTGGTTGTTTCCTACAGCAATACAATCCCCAAATGATAAGGAATATAACTGAACTACAACCACTTAGTTGATTTCTTCTCTTAATTTCACTTAATTTCCAGTGCCATAGGAGGTGTTAGACCAAAATTAATTCCTATTTTTTCCAGCACTATTGAATATGAAAAATATTTAAAATTGCAGCCCTCTAAATTTGAAGGATATAGAGAAGAATTTCATTATAAGACTTAGCTCTTAGGCACTCAATCAAGTTATTAATGATATAAGAATAAGAGCCACCTCATCAGTGAGGAGCAGACAATTACCCAGTTTTTCTTCTAGCACCATTAACCAGCTTATCAGTTGTGCCCCAAGCCCAAGCCTGTATGGCACTAAAATTTCCCTTTTGAACACATATTTGCTCTAGATCATATATTAGTGCAATACTGGTAAGCAAAAGAATATGAAATAAAAAGACATTTTAAGAAGAATTACGTCAGCTCTGGTTGATGGGCACATGTGGGTGGACTCAGCTTGGTCCATATGAAAGGTGTAAAATGTCTTAGAACATCATCTTGCTCTGCTTAAATTCAGTGGGAAACAAACATGACCAAACTGTCTTATGCAGTCAGGGAATGGTTTTTGGAACTCACCTGTGTTTAATATTCATGTCCAGTGAAACAGACAGTTACTCTGGCTTTGATTCCACAGAATTCCCACAGACATGTGGTTGGGAGGGTTTATCATTCATTCGTGTGCTGGATGTCTCAAAAGGATAAACTTTCCTCCCCTTCCTCTGCCAAGTTAAATTCTGCCTCTGGTCTCTAGTCTTGCTTTGGCTACCCCATGATTTTGCAGCACAACATCATTTTACAAGAAGGTATGTGATCCTCTGGTGCAGTGGTCCCACTGAAGCATAGATAGACCCTAAAAGAGGTAAAATTGTGTTTAAAATTTTTCAGCTTCAATGGAAACAAAGCCTAAACTACAAGGATACAAGAGCAAAAGTCTGTTGATGAGATGGTGTAGTGCAAGACCACACGAGTCAGCTGGTAGATGAACAAATGCTGAGCATTATGGCTGGCATCAGAGGGCATGGGAGAGTGCATGTTGTTTGGATTAAATTCAGAAAAAACTGGACCCTGGCTGCACCCTGTATGTTGATAAGATGGGATTTTTTTACAACATGGATAGCTGTATGTTATATTTTCTCTGTTCTTAAGAAGCATTGTGTAATTACTTATGGAAACACTACATCTTTGGATTTATTTACCAGTTGCAGTCCTTAAAAAATAATAGTTGGCATGTCCATTTGATAAGACAGAGCCACTGGTGCAAGTCAGGCAATATGTCTAAGATGTGGCACAGCTGTGAGTTAGTTATTTTAAATCCCTAATAATCCCTGACTGTAATAATTATTATGTCAAAGCATTGACTTTGACATCTTACTTCAATTGCAGCAGTAGCAAGCTGAAATAAAAATTTGGGTTACCTGATGTTGCTTGTAGAGTACAGGAATGCTTCTGAGAAGTCTAATGAATACTGCTTGTGAAGACAGAGTATGATGGAGCAGCTGGCTGTACCTGAGCTATGAAATTGATACACCATGATGCTTCTTTATTCTGAACCTGCATTGACAATGCTCTGAAAAAACCTTTCAGGCTGCCCAATATCTTGGTAGAGGGAGAGGAGCTGCTGGTGCATGAGAGCAAGCCCCAAGGTGAGTGGGCTTCCACAGCTGGGAATGATCCATGCAACTTTCCTGACTTCACAGATCAGGCAAGCCCTTTTGTGGGGGAAAAAAAAAAAAAATATCTTGTCATCCAGGGCGTAGGGGGGATAGTTTTTCTTCAGGGAAAGAGCTGCCCATTTCTGCAGATGGATATCCACCTTTATTTTGGAAGATCATTTGACTGGGGCACAAGCATGTTGACACATTTCCCCGTGGAGAGGAGACTTGGTGTACCTGCTTAAGAATGTCCTCATCCTCTTTGTGCTGAGTGCCAGCGATCTGTTATCTCCATGGTATGTTCCAAGTGTGGCAAGCAGGATCAGGTTTAAGTGGTGACCTCCAGAACAAGGTGGTTTGCTTACTTTTACCCTGCTGTGGACATGAAGACACAGAGGAAGATTTTGCTAATGTGGAGTTCTGGTTAAAGACCAGGATGCAGAATTTTGTCATTTGTGGATTCTGCCAAGTTTTGTGAGTGGGATTGCTTCTAGGATTTAGTTCCTAAATCAAGTGCTTCTAGGAACTGGACTGACTTCTTAGCTCAAGAAGGGTTTCTCTCTAGTTTACTCATGCAGTGGATATTATGACAGCTGCAAAGAATTATTAGCAGTTTCGTTTGGTAAATTGTAATCAGGCAAATAAAAAGAACACTTTGTGTGGGGATGCAGCTCTCAGGACTCTGCTTTAGCACAGGAAGGGAACACTAGCATCTACTGGGGCAGAGGCTGTGGTGCTGGGAAGGACAGTGGGGGCTTCCCAAGCTGTCATTTAAGACTAGAACATGTTATAAGGAAAAGGATATCAGGCAACTTACTGCTTGGAGGAAACTTTTTAATTTGGGAATTTCTTCAAGTAGAAGGGAGTTTGTGCATGCTGAGAGCCCTTTCTGTAGCTTGTGCTTTCTCCCACACCCCAGTGAGGCCCTTCTGGAAGAAATTAATGCTGCCTGCTCTTAGTTTTGTGTCAGAGTTAAATTAAGGCTTTTCACTAGCCTGGATTAAGGTGTATTTTGGTGTTTGGTGTGTGTAGGCAGTGACAGCTCATGGAAAGATGTGATCATTCATCCTAGTGTGCACCTTGGATCTGAGTGGGTGAGTGACAGGCTGGTTTTCTTCTGATGGCCCTGTGCAGTTCTATCTAAAATCCCTTGTAATGGCTATTGCCCAGCTGGTCAGGCTGAGAGCAGGGCAGAATGGCTTAGAGCAGTCTCTGTTTTCTTCTTATCCTCTCCCATGGCTTGGTGAACAAGAGGGCAAAGGGCTCAGCAGGGACTCAGCAGAAGGTAATTAATTTCTCTGGCATTCCTGGACCATGCTGCTTTTAGGCAGAGAGAATTTTCAGGTTAGCCACAGCATGATTTCTGTTTCCCACTTCTCCTTCCCTCTGAGTGGGTATCATGTAGGGACAGAGATTGCTCTGTGGCTTAGTTCATGCTTTGTTTTCCTTTATCACCTTATGTGGTGCAATTTAAATTACAATTTTCAAATGGTAAATTGCTTAGGAAAGACTTTCTTAATGCCATTTTTCCTGGCAGTTTATTTCATACTTTTCAGGCAAGTTGTACCAATCAAGTGCCTAGTGGGGCTGCCTGCTAAGCAGTAACAGATGGCCCATGCTAGCAAGGACAGGAAGGATCACAGGGGTAGGAGCCAGTGTTATTTACATATGTGTTTTGGATTGCATCATGAATGCTTCCCAGGAGGAAGCACAGCTGGCACTGGAATTGCAGAGATCTGATTTTTGGTATTCTCTATTCTAAGTCTTGGCATATGTGAAAATCAAGTTCATGTTGGGCTAGATCAATAATATTGAAATAATACCTCTTCTTGAATAAAATCATTGTGCTTGCTCATTTTCTTTTGGGTTTTTTTTGCTGTTTTTTGTTTGTTTGTTTGTTTTGGGTTGGGTTGTTTTTTAGGTTTTTTTGGTTTTTTTGTTTTTTGCTTATCCTGTAATCAAAAGTACCATGTGAGAAAATACACAGAAGAGAGCAGCCAGGTCCACGATGTAATCTTGCTTCCATGAGTGCTCTACCACACAATGGCCTGAAAATGGAGCAATTAATGCAAAACTGAAGGAAGAAAACCAGAATTAATCATAGATTGCTTGACCAGTATTTCCCCTTCTAGCTTGCTCTGGAACAAAAACACTTGAGCACCATGACAGGCAAAAGGCCAAAGAGGAGAGGGGGATGTGTCAGAAAGTGGCTGCCTTGCAGAGCTCATGTTCTGGGAAAGTTTCTTCCTAACACTGGGCTGGCAGCATCCCCTGTGCTTCGACCTGGTTTTTATCTGCAGCACTGGGCACACCTCCAAGGGGGCAGGCAAAAAGCATGAATGAAGAAAGCTGTGATCTTGAACACCCTCTGTGGAGGCCAAACTTTGATTCTGCCAAGGTGGCCAAGCCACCTTTGTCTTGTGTACTGTATTATATTGGATGTTTGTCCAGGTGCCAGCAGGAAAAGGCCAAGAGATCCTAGACATGGCCATGTGATTAAGAGTTGGCACATCAAGCCTTTCAGAGGATTCTTGGAGTATATATTGGTACCTGTCTTGACACGAAGACACAACATGAATAAAAATGTGAGAAACTTCTTACTGAAAAATTCACTATCAGACAGTCATGGGAAATTCATTACTTTGTGGAGTTTTTTTTGTGGGGTTTTTTGGGTTGGTTTTTTTGGTGGGGAGGGGTTGGTGGGTGTTTTGGTATTTTTTCTTTTTTCTTTTTGTTGTTGTTGCTGTCCTAGAAGCTTTCAGTTTAGAAGATAACATTTCATTTGGTTCTGACATTTAAATCCTTTTCCTTCCCCTGCATGGACAAAGACTAAGCAGTCCTTGCTTCGTATAAAGCAACTAGAGCCTGTGTCAGTCCTGGGATGAGGCAATCATAGAATCACAGAGTGGTTTGGGTTGGAAGGAACCTGAAAGATCCCCTGGTTCCAATCCCCCACCAAAGGCAGTGATGCCACCTGCTAGACCAGGTTGCTGAAAACTCCATCCAGCCTGGCCTTCAATTCTTCCAGGATTGGGGCAGCCACAGTTTCTCTGGGCAAACTCTTCCAGTGCCTCATCACCCTCTGACTTCTATTCTCACTGGCAGGATAATAACCTGTAGTAGATCAAACACATTGCAACTGCCCAGAGAATGATGTGGAAGATGTTAGGAAGATGACCTAAGGCAATCCTGTCAGGATATGCCCTTATCCTTGGACTGCTGTGCAAGGGGAAGACCCTTCTTGTCAGCCTGGCCTGGAAGGATTTGTCTCACAACTTGTCTTTTGAATTTTGCACTTTTACAACATCACTGTGTTGACCGTGGTTCCTGCTGTCTTGATGTGTGTCTTTCGAACATAAGCAGAAAATGTTGGCAATGTGTCAGGAAAAAAACCCATGAGGAATGCCTCTAAAATGCCCTGGGAGAGAAGAGGAAACCAAGTAAGGTGGTGAAAATTCCTCCTCTCCCCCTGGCCCATGTACACAAACTTGCTTGGGTCTAGGGTAAAGCCAGATTCTGTATTCAATTAAAAGCTTTTTCATCAACAATCCTGTGTGTGGAGACAGGACTAGAAGCACATTGCTGGTCATTCAAGGGAAGGAAAATAAGTTTATCCCCACTTTCTCCAGGAGATATGGAATACATGGCTATGCAGAATGGTCAAATGCATTTACCTTGATGGAGGTGGCAGCTGGGTACTCTCTGGTTCTCCTGTCCCCTGTTATCTCTGGAGAGGAGTCCCATGGCATTCCTTCTGGAGAGCTACAAGGGAGGGAGCACCTGCTTTTGTACCTAAGCTGCTGAAGGGATCAAAGTAATTAATGATAACTCTCCCTTGCACTTCCCTCCTTAAGCTCTGCTCTTGAGAAATAGCTTATTAATTTATTAGTGGCTTGATGGGAAAGGAGGGGGTGGAAAGCCACTAACAAATGGCTTTGGTCCAGGTCAGGTCTCTCTATAGCAGGAGGAACCTGCTCTTTCCCCCCTTGTTCCAGTGGGGAGATCAGGAGCTGGATGGTGAGGAAGCTGCTTCCCATATTATTCCATAGACTGGTTTGGCTGCTGCTCATACAAAGGCTGCTATATATGAAATTCCTTCTTGATGGATATGACAAGCTACCTAAGAAAAAATGTAAGGGCTGTAGAACTTACATAGATTCCAAAGTTAACTGCCACCTTCCTCCCAAAACTTCACTCCAGAGTTTAAATGTGGAACTTTTCTCTCCTTTTCAAAGATCTATGTGTATATCACAAGTCAACAAGCCAAAAGAACTTTATCTCTGACCTCATAAATCAGTCTTGCAGACAGATAGAAATTGGCAGGTTCCTTTTGTATGGGTTTCCACTGCCAGAGAAAAAGGAAGTTCATTTCCTCCCTAGGAAGGAGAATATCCTTGTCATAACGCTACCCATTGCTGGCCTTGTCTCTGGCTCACTGTTACAATGAACCAGGAATTTTTTTACCTGACTTTGAAACTGGAAAGAAAATCACAGAATGACTGTAAAATGTAAGTGTTTGTACTTGGTTCCTGTTGTAGGAAGGTGTGGATTTTCACACTATGTATTTCAAACTGGTCAGAGAAGGTGAGGAGGCCTGCCTGTAGAGACAAAAGATTTTACTATGCTTTCTGTTACAGCAAACAATATGTGAAAGATGATTCATGTAGAAAATTGGAAGAATTTAGGTAACTTAGTCTAATGATGTAGGTATTTGAACAAAGAAAACTCCAGCATTGTTTGTTTTGAAACTCTCTTTATGAAGGGAATAGTTGCTCTCAAACACTACTGAAGTTTTATATCTCTTTGCTCCTGACATACCTCCCAGTGTTTCTACAGCACACCTGGGTTGTCCTTTTGAGCCTCCCAGCCTTAGGAGTAGAAGAACAAGTGGTGAACAGTTTTTCTTGAAACACTTAATGATAAAATGGTATTTGTGTATATATCTAACCTAAATACCAACAACAGGAATAATATTGAACATCCTGGATGTAATCCCAAAGTTCAGTGTTCACTCTGTTTCTGATGCTTCTAGCAGAAACAGTTATCCCATTTTTAATACTTCTCTTTGGCTAGCCAGCAGGTTCCCTCTGATTTTATGACCTGCTCCACAGGGTATGCCTCATCCTAAACACTATGCACTCTTGCACTTCCCCTGTTCCTTTTTTTTTTTTTTAACTGATGAAATCATCTCTCTCTTTTTGTTATTCCCCCCTCCGCCCCTCAGTTTAAAGGTTTACCACATGTTTTAGGGTTGGTTTAGGAAAACTTGCCTTCCCCTTTGGGGGGTCCCTCTATTTGAAACTCTGCCTAGCTTGTCAAAAGTCCAGATTCTGGGACTTCTAGGCTGTGGTACAGTCTGGGGATCCAAGCCCTCACTGCAGGCTGTTTTCCCTGTGCTTTTGTCCTTGTTCAGCATTTGGGAGGGATCTGTCTCTTGGGAACAGCTAAAACAAGAGAGGGGGCAGCTGCACTGCAGTAGCAGGGGATCCAGCTTTAGGGCATGGAGGGTTTATACCAGTGCTGAGTAGCACAACCACACTAAATCCATCCTGTGCCAGCTGTATCTGGGATTTGTAATGCTCTCCCAACGAGGCTGCAGTTATTTACTGTGCATGCTCGATGTGGCTGACTGCCCTGCCCTCATCAGCACCTGTGCCCTGGGCAGTATTGCACACCCTGCACACCCTGAACACTCTGCACACCCTGCACACCCTGCACACCCTCCTGCTCTGTCCTTCAGGTGTGTCAGTTTGATTTTTTCCTACATTCAAAACTGTGCAGGGAAAAGAAAAAAAAAAAAAAAAAGGAAGAAAAGGCTGCATTACATTTAAAAAAGGGAGGGGAAGGAGTGGAGAGTGGTGAAAAAATGGAAAATGAAAGTGTGAAGTGAGGGGCAAAAGCATACACCTTGGTGCATTGTGTGCTGATGCAGGGGGAAATGGCATCAGATGAGGCACCAACACACACAGAGATGTCAGGAGTGCAAACTGGGCTGCACTGCATCAATCTCTGTGCATGCTGGTGCCTCTCCTGTCATCTCATTCACGAGTAACCCCCCGGACAGCACAGCCTCCCTGTGCACAGATGAACTCTCACTAGCTGTGTGATTATTGGCAGCACCATCCAGGTATCCCCCAGAGGTGGTGGTGAGGGCAGGCTGCCTGTGGTGTGGCTCACACTGTGGTGTAGCTCACACTGTGGTGTAGCTCACACTGTGGTGTTAGTGGTGCCCAAGTGTCTCCCCCCATGCCCAGGCAGGGCAAAGCTGATTTTGAAAACAAACCCAGGGCTGCCTCATGTGCTCCTGTGTTACCTCCAGCTGCAGGAGTGAATGCTGCTGTCTCGGGGTGCCACATGGCCCTGGTGGGGCAGCAGCCCTTTGCTTACCCCCGGTGCAGGGTGGGAGCAAGGCTGCATTAGGGACCCCTGCCCCTCAACCCCTAATGCTATTTTCAGGGTTTCTCTAAGGCCATAATAGCATGTGATGCCTTTGGGGTAGGAATTCCTCCTGTCTGTCCTTTGGGCTTTTCCTTCAGGCAGCTTCACCTGCCAGGAGTGAGTGTGGGTGTTGGTGCTGATGGCTGCCTGTTTCTAGCTGTGTGAAATGTGGACATCAACAGGTGACTAAATTTGATTGAGCAGGCAAAGATCTTGAAGCAGAAAGTGTGGGCTAACAGAGAGAAGAGGGATGGAGAAGCAAGGCAGAAATTAATGGAGAAGGGCAAAGGGAAACAGGTAATTGAGTCAACCAACCAGTCAATTGTTGGCCAGTAAAATAAGTAAGTGGCTGGGCAGAATAAATCAGGAAGGTGAAAGAGGAGATAAGGCTGGCAGGGCATTCTGTTTTATGGCCCTGTTCACTTGCTTTCTGGGACTTCTGTATCACTGAGTTTGGTGCTTCATTGTGGGGCCTATTCATGCCCCTCTCTGCTCCCCCTTTGGCCCCCTGTGCCTCAGGGTGAGGAGCTGCTGCCCCACTGACCCCACTCTGGTGGGGAGAGGCAATGGTGTGGGAGCAGGATAGTTTGTGAGATCAGTGCATCTCAGAGGTTGTGTTGGGATAGAAGAACCCCGGGAAATGGGAAGGGGAAGACATCCCTGTGCTTCTTTTCAACTTGCCATCATGACATAAAACCCCTTTATCTGCAGGTTAGTGTCTCCAGCAGAACCAGAGGGGCTGGTGGGAGGGGAGGCAGCCTGGCACTGAGGGAAGAGAGGGAAATTTCCAGTTGTGTGGATACAAAACTCCTATCAGTCCCTTTCCCAAACAGCTTGGTGGCATCAGGATTCACAGTGTTTTCACCAACAAATCAATGGTGCCAATGGCATTGGCCATGAGCATTATCACTACAAGGGCACCTATGCCTTGAATCCAGCCCCACACCTTTGGATGTGCCTGTGTGACTGTATTTTAAAGCTTTTTGTGCAGGAAAATGGAGTACATATCAGGGATACCCAGGAAACATCTCTGGCTGGAAGAACTTAGATCACCTTCTGGGGGACTTGTCAAAAAGCCAGCTACAACAACATCTTTGTCCATCAGTCACATTGCTGTTAATAAATGTGAACTCTGAACCCCCCAGCAAACCAAGCACTTCACTGGCTGCACCCCATGTGCCTGCTCCATGTGCTGAAGGTGTTTGTGCAGTGGGACTGGGGCCATCAGTGCAATCCTAAAGCCAAGGGGTTCCACATGTCCCGTCAGCTGTGCAGGAGAGCAAGCTTCAAGGGTCTTACTTTCCATTCCTATCAAAATTCCATTTTATCCCACTTCCTTTTCTTCTATTGAATTAAAAAGCCAGTATCACTAATAATCCTGTTTTTAAATATAAGTTTCAGAAATTCATGAGCTGCCTGGGTGGGACAGAGCATTTCTTTTGTTTACAAGTGCAAATCTCTGCCAGACCATGCCTGTCGTGGAGTAGCTTAAAGAGACTTTTCTGGTGACATTAAGGGTCAGAATATGTTGAGACACCCAACAATAGTGAAGTTGAGCTTATGGTGGGCAAGTCTGTGCTGAGAGAAGAGGACTGCTTCAGAGCATTTGTACTAATGAACTTTCTTTGTGCTCTGCTTGTTTGTCTGCTTTGTTCTCTTAAATGATGGTACATTTCTGGATAATTTCCTCTGCTGGTGAGCTACCCCCATCAAGTTGAAAGTTGTCTATTTTTAAAATGCCAGCTGCCTCTCGGATAAAAAAGCCAGTGCTGATGTACCGTTGCTTGCAATGCATTATTCAAAGTCCTTTTTAGACTCTCTCAAATAAAGAGCTTCATTAATATTTCAGCGGTCGCTGTGATTCTCTCCAAGGGGGCTCCATTCCTTTTTCTCACTTGACACCCCTGTATTTCTCTGTGTAGTGAAGATGATTGGATTTCGAGTTACCTTTGGTAGAGTGAACTCATCGTTTTCTGCAGGAAGTGGATCTTAAAAGAAAATCTGACCTTGAGATTGGTGCTAAGCAGATACCTGGCATACCCAGAACCTTATCTCAGCCCTCAGGAATGGGAGTGGTTTGGGAGTGGAGGGGCTATTTTGTGCACCAAACACCAACTGTTGTGCACCATCATTCTGATCATTCTAGCTGGCTTTGCTAGCTTAGAGGGGAGGTAGGGAGGGGGATCAGAAAAGGAGAATCACAACAGGTTGGATTTATAGACATAAAGATTTACTTAATGAGGCTTTCTTACTTAAATATTAAGTAATTTGCACTGATTGTATTTGCACTGATTTCAAAACCACACTAAGGGTTATATTCTTTTTTCACGTTGTTAGGTACAGAAGCTGTGATGAATTGGGCTTTTGAGAAACAGAGTGATTTCCTCACTTGAGGTACTGGAGGAAAATCAGTACCAGGCAGGTCTGGAAAAGGTGGGTTTAGCCCTAAAGAAGAAAGGCTGAGACAGAAAGCACCAACCATTCCAAACTTGCTGCAATATGAGCAGTTTTCTTAATTTATAGGGTTCTTACTTCTTTCCTTGTGATGCCACAAATAAAGATTCCTTTGGCTTGATTGTGCATGACGGGTTTTGATGCTGGGAGATGGGGATCTAGTGATACAGAGCTGCGTAATAATTTTAAGAGGTAGTTTCTCAATACATCAAGCAATTAAGTGTCTGAAGGGAAGACAAGCATTCAAAGCTGCTGCTCATCCGTGAAACAAGAGCGAGAGAGAGAGAGAATGGTTGCTAAAAATCAGCGCTGCATCCCCTGAGTGCACGAGAGCTGCAGGCTGGGGCCTCCCCTTCAAGTGGAGGCCATGGAGGAAGGGATGATGAAGAGGTTAATCTAAGTAGGGTGGGGACCATCAGTTATCAAAGAAATAAAGCAACCACAAGCATAGAGGGGACTCACACTGTGAATTCCTGGACACTGTGTTGGCTGCCTACATCGTGCCTGGTTTGCATGTCAGGCAGCTCTTGCACTGTCAGGCCTCTTGTCAGGACACTGTGCAAGGGGAATCCTGTGGCTTTGCTTGCAAAATACTAGAAATGCTGTGAGCTGCAGTTGCTGAGCATCCAGAAACTTAAATTCTGCTTTGCTGTTGAAGAAAATGACTGTGACCAGGCTGGTTAAGAATAGCTCGATGTTTCTGCCCTGAGTCAGCAGTAAAGTGATACTCTGGATAAGAAATAAATCTTTGATTTGAGGAGTTTTGTGTTTGAGGTTTTTTCTGTGGGTGCTGCTGTGCTTTAAAATATGGTCTGTATTTAGCTACCTTATTCGACTTGAAATTAAATTTCCTTTAGTTTCATGAGGTTAATGACAGTATCTAAAAGTCACAATTCTGCTTTCCCAAAATGTGCAGAAGGGTTGCTTGTTCCTTTAGGATGCAAATAACATCTGCTGTTCTCAGAAAATAAAGATTTTTTTCCCCCCCAGACACACTTCACTGGAATCATTCATGACTTTTCCGGTGTAATTTGTTTGACACTTTAAAAAGGATCTTGGCTTACAAGCTGTTCAGAAGGTACAGCAGATCATATTGCAGGGTGCTGGGGAGATGGAGGGGATGCCAAAGCAACGCTGGTATATTTTGACCAAAATATTGTGTCTTGCTGGGAAATGGCTGAGGATAGGCGGTATTAGCAGCGAAGTTCAGCACCCCGTGGAGGTCACGCAGACCCCGTGGGCGTGTGCTGCGTGGTCGAGCATCCCAGCGCAGGGCTCTGGGTGGAGATTCGGCATCGGTGTGGTTTCTATAGCAGGGGCTGGAAGGGATCCGCCCCAGCAGCAGCACCGAGGGGTGACCGGGGCGTGCGGAGATGCTGCGGTGAGGAACCGGGCAGGGTTTGTACCGTGTCCCTGTCACAGCCCGGGCCGGGTTTGTACCCTGTCTCTCTCGCAGCCCGGACAGGGTTTGTACTGTGTCTGTCACAGCCTGGGCAGGGTTTGTACCGTGTCTGTCACAGCCCGGACAGGGTTTGTTCCCCGTGTGTCACAGCCCGGGCAGGGTTTGTGCCGTGTCTCTGTCACAGCCCGGACAGGGTTTGTTCCCCGTGTGTCACAGCTCGGACAGGGTTTGTTCCCCGTGTCGCTGTCACGGCCCGGACAGGGTTTGTTCCCCGTGTCTCTCACAGCCCGGACAGGGTTTGTGCAGTGTCTGTCACAGCCCGGACAGGGTTTGTACCGTGTCGCTGTCACAGCCCGGACAGGGTTTGCTCCCCGTGTGTCACAGCTCGGACAGGGTTTGTGCCGTGTCGCTGTCACAGCCCGGACAGGGTTTGCTCCCCGTGTGTCACAGCTCGGACAGGTTTTGTGCAGTGTCGCTGTCACAGCCCGGACAGAGTTTGTTCCCCGTGTGTCACAGCCCGGGCAGGGTTTGTTCCCCGTGTGTCACAGCTCGGACAGGGTTTGTTCCCCGTGTGTCACAGCTCGGACAGGGTTTGTGCCGTGTGTCACAGCTCGGACAGGGTTTGTTCCCCGTGTGTCACCGCTCGGACAGGTTTTGTGCAGTGTCGCTGTCACAGCCCGGGCAGGGTTTGTTCCCCGTGTGTCACAGCCCGGGCAGGGTTTGTGCCGTGTCGCTGTCACAGCCCGGACAGGGTTTGTTCCCCGTGTGTCACAGCTCGGACAGGGTTTGTGCCGTGTCTCTCACAGCCCGGACAGGGTTTGTTCCCCGTGTGTCACAGCTCGGACAGGGTTTGTTCCCCGTGTGTCACAGCTCGGACAGGTTTTGTGCAGTGTCGCTGTCACAGCCCCTCCGGCGCCCGCAGCAGATTATCCTGTCACGCGCTCTCAGGCTGACCTTAATCTTCCTAATACGGGACCGCCCTCCCTGAGAGGGACAATAAACAACCCAGATTTTCCTGCTGATGGTAATGCGGCGAGCAAGCCCGTAGCTCCGGGGAGGAAGCGTTCGCAGGGCGCTGAGACGCGGAGGATGAAAAGAGTGCCCTGGGGAAAACGGAGGATAGACACGACTGCTTCCTAATTTCCCTACTGTGTATCCATCAGGCCTTTTGGCATTAGCACTGGCTGCTGGGAAGTTACTCCTTCTAAGGTTGCTTTTCCTGGCCAAGACACCTTTTCACCATTACAATCGGGCTCCCCGAGGTAGTTGGACTGGCCGCTGTTTGCTCTTTTAAATCCCTGGAACTCTGTTTCTTGTTCCCTGTTCCAGGAAGGAGGGATAGCATCTCTTTCTTTTGTGTCTGGCCCTGCTACCGCTGCCTTTCCTTCAGCAAACTGTTAATTACAATTAAAAGCCTGTTACCAGTCCCCTGTGTAAGTAATAGGTGACTTGCTTCTGCAAGGGTTGCAGAAGGGTCCCAGCCCAAGGGACCGGTCTGAATGTTGTTTGGAGCTGATGCTCCCATCTGGTTGTTAAACACTGACACTCATAATTTTACCCAAATGGTGGCTGCTGGAAAAATTTGGGCCATTGTGTTCAAGGACTGGCTGATGTGAGAGCAGATGCTCAAAGAGAAAAATGGGTGCTTGGGCCTGCTTGACCTTGCAAATGGCTTATCTTGGGAAACAGGAGCCAAATCTCTTCCAAAAGCCCTTAACATTTGCTAATGGTAAATCTTTTTTCCAGCATGGGAAGCAAGGGCTGTGTGCAGGAGTGGGGAAAAGACAGTGACCAAAAAGCAGAACAGGAGTCAAAATTGTCTGGGCAGATTTTTGATCCAATATCTTAGGGGATCAGGTAAGCACATAAAAATGCCTTTTTGTAGCTTCAGCCACTTCTTCTAGTTGTGTGTTTTCTGGAAATGTGCTACAACAGTCAGTATCAGCTCTGGCTAACTCCACACACTACCCAAATTTGGAAGGTTGAGATTTTCATAAAGGGACAAAGGTCTTAAGACTCTTACAGTGACATACATGGTTCTGTCTTTTTCCTGTCCATTTTCCTTTCCTTCTTCCAAGCCAGTTCAGAAAAAGGTCTCCAGGAATTTTTTTGCTGAGTCCCCCTCCCAATAGGAAGAAGACTTTCTGCAAGCCTCCTGACTCCTATTTGCTCAGAGAGAGACCAGGAGATTTAGTCAGAAAAGCTGGTGTGGTTGGAGGGCAGCCAAGCAAACAGACACTCACACAACTCAGTGCTGCTGATAGAGTGAGACTCTGCTAGAAGTGACTCAGAGGAATTGGCTAATACGTCCTGCAGCTACAAAGAAGTGCTCAGAGCAGAATGTTGTTGTCAGCAAAACATCTGATGATGCAGTAGGTAAACTTGTTTTTAATGGAAACTGGGAAGTAAGACTTGGAAAAATGTCAGAGGCAGCCTTGTAGGTAGAAATTGAATGCTGTATTCTTGGATGTTTGCAAGACTGTAATGATTATTTAAGAGAGTAGAAAGTTAATTTGTTAATTAAATGTTCTGTCATCTTGCTCCTCAGTGCCAGCTTGTCTGAGTCACCACTTATCAGTCTGGCCTTCCTTCGTACAAGTGTCACAAGCTTCAATTTTTACCACAGCTTGATCTGCATGTATTGCAAACTGCACTCTGCTCGTTTAAACCTGGGCAAATATAAATGTTGCCTGTAACATACCCAGTGCGGTTAAAATTACCTCTTTTGTGGGAGACATGTCAAAATTGGCTTGGATTTTCTTCTGGGAACAACTGCTGATGGCACTGCAGAAACACTGTTGGCTTTTATCAATGGACAAGCAGAAAAAGAGAGTGTTGGCAGGGTTTGGTGGGTCTTTGGGAGCACCAGAGAGCCCAACTGCTCCAGTGTGAAGCAGAGAAATGGCACATCACAAGTGCCTGTAGTGCAGCGTCGACATTTCCCTCTGGTTTTTGCATCCTTGCCCTGGAGTTGGGGGTTTTGCCAGGCATCAGTGCAGTCCCACGCAGCTGCAGCCTCTTCACAGCCAAGTTTTCAGTGGAGATCCCAGCAGGGAAAGCTTATGGGAGGCTCAAAAATGTAACTCGGAGCAATGAGAAAATCCACAAAGCATCTGTCATGCCACCTCTTGCCTGGACAAATGTCTGGTTTTAAATCTCTTTGGGAGGTTGTCTGTTTGGGGCTGAGTTCTCCCAGCCCTGGGATGCTTTCAGGAGGGATCTCTGGCTCAAAGTTGCTCCTTGCTCATGCAGCAGACCAGAAAAGAGGCTTTTGGCTTCTGAAGCTGCACGAACCAAGAGGCTTTTGCAGAAGGATGCTGAGGAGAGCCTCCCTTCCAGTGGCCATCACAGTGGGAGTGGGCACCTCACTGCCCTCCAAAGATGCCATCACCACTGTCAGAGTGCTCATGCTTTGCTGCTCTCAGCAGCTCATGGCCTCTTGCAAAAACAAAATCAAAATCCTGCTTGTTTTCCTATCTGGCATTAGGTGAGGTGTTAGTTAAGTGTGTGCATTGCTGATTTACAGCCCCTGCAAAAGCATCAGCAAAAGAGGGCACAGAATTATGCTACATTTGTACAGAGCTACCTCAGTCAAAGGCTCACAGGCTGAAAGTTTCTTCCAGATAAGAAAGTGAGCCTCCTGTCCTGCAGGCTTTTCAGTAATGCCTCCAAGGGCACATTTCACAGGGACAAAATGGCTCTTTGTGATAAGTACAGTGACAGTGCTATTACTACTCAGTAAATTAGGTCTTGGGTCTGAAATGAAGCTATTTGGACTTTTTAACATTATTAATAGGGGAGATTCAAAGACTCTTTCCCTCTTTTCTTTTTCTGCTATTTCTCCTCTTACTTTGCCGTCTTTGCTTTTACATCTGAAATGATTTAAAATTGCCACAGATGGACCTTCTGGGCAGAATTATCCAGATCTGGGCAGCATAAAGAATACCTCCTTGTTCTTGTGCCCATTAGTCTAATGGGAGTGAGGAGTGAAACTCTTTGCCAGGCTTTGCAAATGTACCTCTGTGCCTATTTATTTTGTGTCCTTCCGTGGGTGTTTTCTCCTTATGCAGGGACAGCTCTCTGGCCCAGCTGAGATCCTGTGTGTTCAGACCTGGACTGGGGAAGCCACTCTGCTTTGCAGAGTCATTAAAACAAGCGTGCAGCAAAGAGCTCCTGAAGGAGCTGTGTTGCAATTTCTTCTCTGCCCACGATGCCCAGAATGAGCCAGCTGGGATGCTGTGCAGGGGAGGGCTGCTTTTCTGTGGGTGAATCAGAGGCTGGGGTTTATGGTCATTTCTTTGCTCCCACCCTCCTCTGGATGCGTGACTGCTGCTGATTCCCAGTGCGCACAGGCCATTCTCTAGAGCTTTATTACCATAGAGTTTATGGAAATGCTTGCTGAAATATGGATCTTGACAAGATGTCCTTAAGTACCCAAACCACTAAAATATTAAATTATTCTTACAATAATGCTCAAATCATTAAAATAAAAGCAGAAAAGTAATTCTCTAGAAGACCTATAAGTTAAACAGGTGAGAAATCCAATAGTACAGCTAAGGAGAAGGGAAAAATTATTTGTTCTGGTTTTCCTTCTTTTGTAACAAATTGCTTCATTTTGCAAAAGATTAATTGCTTACTAGCAATTCCTGTTGACCTAGAGAGCCTCAGACAGTGATTGTGCAACTGCTGATGTCTCTGTGTTTTGCTGGTTTTCAGGAGAACCCCTGAATGCAGCAGGTGATTGTCTCCAGGCATTGAGCTCATCTGTGGAGAGGACACAGCAGTGCCCCTGCACGGGCTCTTGCCCTCAGCATTAAGTGTTTTTTGGAAAATGTAGCTCCTTGATTGTGGTGAGAGGAGGACTGACTGCCTTAGGAAGCTGCATAAATGTCTAGCTGGAAAGTACAATTTACTGTGCACTTCTCTGCAAAACCATAGTCCCTGGCATAATTTGTCCTTCAATGACTAGTGCCATTAACTTTAATGGCTTGCATAATCAAGCTCTCCCATTATCCTACCCCACATTGTATTTTAGTTTGCTTCTCATTCTTCTGCAAGCCTATGAAGAATGGTGTGTGCTGGATGACACAGATATAAGTGCACAGGCTCCACTTCTCTTGGTCATTTGGACACCTAAGAAGCAAGGATGGTTGTCTAGCTGACCCTAGACAACCTCAGGAAGCATGTTTTACACTAGAAGTAATGTCAGGGTTCATATTTCTGTTCTCAGGCACTGTCAGCATCAGTAAGAAACAAGGGTTGAGACCAGTAGAGGATTTGTGTGATGTGCACCCAGCACTGGGGAATAATGGGAGCCTTGGCCTTAGTCCAGGAGAAATGTGACCCAGTAAACTTCGTAAAAGACCATTCAATCACTCTCTTTATTATGCTGGAGCATACAGGCTGTGTACAGGATGAATGGCATTTTCATAACTGCTGCCAAATGAAACATTTTCTGTGCTGTGTGTAGTAATTTTCTCTACTTTGGAGTCTGGGCTGGCAGCAAGAGGGCTGCTCCTCACCTCCTCACAGGGATGGGTGGTCATGGTGCACCTTGAACTGAGCCCTTTACCAGTGATTTAATTCCATCAAGCCTAAGCACAGCTTCATGGGTCTGTATCTTTGCAGAGAAATCCATTGCCTTTCTGTAGTCATACAGATCAGGAGTGAAATAATAGAGGAAAAAAAAAGTTGTATTTGAATAAAAACAGCACAGACCATGGATATCTGGATGGGAACAGCAGTGTGGTTGCTTGCCTGGAGGTGCAGTGAGATGCCCAGGCACCTGAGAACTGTGGGCTGCTCTTGTAGGAGGGCTGGAGCGTAGAGCTCCTGCAGGCTCCTTCCCAAAAAAATCCTCAATAACATCAGAAATAGCACAGTGTCTCCAGGTGGGGTTTTTTTATGCTTCTAGCCTTTTCTCTAGCCTTTGCCCTTCTCTGTGGTTTATTGCTTTCCCAAAATAGGTTTCCTGGGAAAAAAATTTTCCACTAGATTCACTCTGAAGCCAGAGTGACAAGCTGTTTATTTATTTAATTGGTTTTATGTTCCAACCAATAAATTAATCTTCTCTGTGTTTGATTTTTGAGCAAGCAAAGCTGAAAGAAGGGGGAATGCATACCAGAGATGTGGGGCTCTCTTTTTCATGTTTTATCAGCTCTTTCTTTAAATAAAAAGCTTAATTAAGCCTGCATTTCTCATTACAGTCTGTGTAAACGTGGCACCTAGAGAACATGAACTGGGCTTGAGAACAGTTTGCTGTTCCTGTGCAGCTCATCATTTTCTTTAAAAGAACAATTCCTGCCTATAATAATTTTGTGATCTCAGTGTATTTATCTCTTGTATCTTCATACACGACTCTTGGAGGTTTTCCTGGCATTCTGACAGCCTGAGCTTCCCCAGCACTCAGACTGTGTTTTTCTCACAAGCTTCTGAAACTGCATTAGATTTGATTTTTTTCTTATTTTTTGCATCTACATTTGTTTTTTATCCATCATAAGCCACAGTGCTCACAGTTATGTGTACAACCCATCTGCACACAAAACAAGAATGAAAGATGCAGGGTTCATTAGTCAGATGTGGTGAATGGCTTGAAATGTTTAATTAAAGAAAAAGGAAAAACACAAAAGGCCCAGTGAATCAGATGTTCAGAGTAATAGAGGTGGGGATAAAAACCTTCATGAATAATCTGCTATTTAAATGTAGGGTCCCTTATTTGCTCACAGTTAGTTCCCACCCATGTTTTTTTGCAAGGATGATCAGTCAGTAACAATATATGTCATCCTCAACTTTTTATTTCTTATGGAAATTCTGCTATGCTAATTCTTTTGCCTTGATGTTAGGTCTTTTGTCCTTAATCTATTTCAAAGCTAAGCATTGCTGGATTCTACAATGTATCTTTGTTTGAGAATGTAATGCCTGTATATTTCCTAGCTATGGCATGGTCATTCTGTCTTAGAACTGAAGCTTTGGAAAAGCCTCTTCCTACCTAGGACAAGTCTATTCCCACTTAATTCTTATGAACTTGCTTGCAAAACCAAACTGGTGACATCCTTGTTAGTCAGCCCTTGCAAGATAAAAAAAAAACCAAACAAATAAAAAAACCACCCCAAAACAAAACAAAACAAAACAAACCACAAAGAAAAAAGCAAGTGCTTTACATCTCTTGTTGTTGCTATTAAATTTGGGTGTATTTTTAAACCTTTCCTGGCGATTCATGCTTCTTGTGAGCTCCTCATCAGTGGCGAAGCTGAACAGAATAGGGGTTATTTCAGCTAATTACAGGGTGACGTTATAGCCTGAAATGGAGGATGAGGAATGAACAAGCACTTTGAGTGCTCTGCCCATATTCCGTTCTGTGCAGGCATGTTAATAGCCGTATCTGTTAGTATATTTTTAAGGCTGTGTTCAGTCTCAATAGGGTGATGTTTGTCTGTGGGCCTCCCTCTCAGTCTGTTTGTGCCCAGTGTATTTGTGACAATGCCTGCACTGTCTCTGTGCCCTGAGCCGAATGGATGGCTTGTGAAGGGGACTGAGATGTTAGACTGGGCTGTCAGTGATGCTCTTCATTTGTATTCTGCTCAGGGGGCCAAGCCACCAAGGAGGAGACGTGCCAGAGTGCTTTCCTTATGAGAGCCCCTGCCCTCTTTAATTTTCCTTTGCATTTCTTTACCCCAGTGAACCTTTCTCTTTCAAGGTGTAACTATTTCTGCAGCACGGAGCTTGCCTTTAGCTGATGAAACAGATAGGATGTGCAGTACCTACAAACCAGTGAGTTGTTTGGGCCTGGTTTATTTTTGGCTGTGAAATGTTGCATTAGGAAACAGAGAGCTGCATTGAGGGCATCTGGTGCCTGCCCTCTTCCAGGCTGGGAGGGGGGTTTCGTGTGGGCAGAGAAATGTGAAGTACATTGTGGGAGTATGGCCTGTGCAGAGCTGCCTCTGAAGCAACAGCCAGCTCAGCTTTTCATGCTCTTGGAAACCCACGAATGAGAAGCTCCCAAAGTGCTGTTGTTTTAAACCAAAAACACTGGGTTTGCCCTAAGTCTAAAAGGCTGCTCATTTGAGATCTGACATGCTAATGCAGTGTTTCTCCTAAAATGGTGCAGTGATGCATCCTCAGTGCTGAGGGGATGTGCAGATGAGTGCAGTGTCCTTGCCTGCTCTGCCGGTGAGACAGGGGCAGCCTTTGGGGAGAAGGAAGGATGTTTTAACAATATGAGGTAATTTTGTTACTGAATTCATGAGTACCTTCCTGTTCAAAATCTTCTGAGTTTTTTCGGTGGTTTTCTTGGAAGAGAAGGGTGCTGGTTTTACATCCTGTCATTTTACATCTTTCCTTGCTTTAACTGCAGCAGTTTCCAAGTCTGTTGTGCCATGGTCCTGTTTCTGGAACTGCTGATGCAGCATATCCCTGTGGCAGGAGAAACCAGCACCCCTGAGGGATTCCTTGAGCTTCACACTGACAGAGCCAGGCTACTCCATCTCCTCTCCTGGCAGCCAGTGATTAATGTAAAATTCAATAGCACCAACTTTCATCTTCTGCCACATGAGTTGTCCCCACCAGAGAGAGAAAGGTCTGACTGTTCTGTTGCCTGCAGTCTGTGTTGCTGTCCACATGCTGGTGTGACTTTTCTCTCCTCCATCCTTCCTGCAGTTCCCTTTTGCCCTCTGCCCTTAGAGACTCCTGTGCAAAGGTGAGATCAAACAGTCACCCTGAAAGGAAAACACAGAACAGAGAAAAGGCAGTTTTGGTAAGGATTGCAGGTCATATGTCAGGTCGAATCAGTCCCTCATGGAGACAGCAAAGAAAATGTAACATTGCAAGAGCAAATGTGGTTTTGCTGAGGAAAGATTCATGGCTGGTTTTGATTGCTTCAGGGTCATCTACATGGCTGCCTACAAACCCTCTCTGCACTTAAATTCATGTGGTGCCAAACTCTTTCAAGTGAGGAAAATGAAGATCAGGAGGAGGTTGCTGGACACTGGCCAGGGTGAGTGCCTGACCATTTGTGCGAGCCAAGTCAGGAACAGGACAAAGCAGTTCCTACCTTGGTATCCCAGGGAATGCCATGACATGAATGAAGATGCCCATTTCTTGTACTGTACTGTTATCTTCCTCTGAGCCTCCCATTGTCTGCCCCCATGTCCTGGAAGACAAAGATCTAATTCTAGATTTAGCCAGCCACAGGTAGAATCACGGTCAGTTGCAAACTCCTGGGTATATTCCTAAAGAAAACTGTTTTCTCCATGCCACTTCCCTGGGTTTTTTTTGGTACGTGCTGGAATCAAAGTCTTGCTTTTTCTTGAGTTTCACCAGCTTTTGGTTTAGTGGGCACTGCAGGAGACTGGCTATGTTGCTGCCAGTATTAGGAAAAGAGGAAATTCTTCTACTTGAGGAACATTTTGGATGAAGGCCTGGTAACCGAAAGAAAGTTCAAACAAATTCAGCAAATACTGTATCCTGAAGCCATGCTAAAGCAACACACATGATGGCAGAGCAAGCCCTTATCTTCCTGGCCTATGAATGAATAAAAGTGACTCCTAATTTCAAAACAAAGGGAAAAATAACAGAAAACCAGTTATTCATTGTATTCTAGTAGGGATGTGGATCCTGTATGCAGAGCTAGGAGAACCATGCAGTAAATCCAGTTACCTCTTTTCCTTCATCCCTGATGGATGCAGGGAAGTAAACTGAAAGGAAGCCACATCACAGTAAGAGATGGAAGGCAGAAATAGCAGCTGGGCCTGTTTGGTGCCTAATATATTTGGAACTGCATATCAGAGAGGTCCCAGCATCCTCTGAACAGAGTGGGGTGATCTGCTGAAGTCCCAAAGCGCTGTTGTTCCCATGCATTACACATTTGTTCTTGTCGTAACAATCACCATGTCAGTGGAATTTTCTTACATAATTAGGAGGAATGTTATCACCTTCAACCCTGAGAGCAAGCAGCAATTCCCATTCATATGTGTACTGCATACCAAGGGAAAGAGGAATACAATGGATTTTGTGTCTAAGCGGAACACAATCTGCAACTGGAAATGCCACTTCTTGTGAAGCAATTTTATGTGCTGGTGACTGGACATTTTTCATTTGAAATCAAATTCCTCCTTGCCCTGCTGCATATTGGGGTTTGGATTGATGAGTAATTTCTCACAAATCTGTGCATCATCTCTGTTTTGCATCTTCCCTTTCTGCTGCTCCCAACACTGCAAATTGATGGCAAGAAGAGAGCATGACTCAAATTGTAATTTGTTAAGCCTTCTGGTTTTCTCTCATACAGGAATTTTGCTATTTGAAAGTTTATCTTTCAACCATAACTAGACCTGTGCAAAATTGATAAACAGGTGAAGGAATCACCCTGTCCCAACAACAGGACAACAAATATAGTCTGTGGTACTGCCTGAGCAAAGCCTGTGAATTAACTACATTTTAATCAAGTGAAATGGGTACCTTGGGCTTGCTCTGAGACAAGTGTTTGAGTAAAGGATCAGCTTTCTGTTTCCCAATATTTTCAGCAAGCTTAGGAAGACATTCTGGAATTAAACAGGCAACCTTCCCCAAAATGCTGTCCTGACTGCAAGCTTTCTAGATCCTGAAGCGTGATCTCACTGCCTCTTTCTCATACTTCCACTTCTGACTAGACTGAACCTCTGATGCAGATGTCAGCATGTTCCCAATTATTATGGCAATGTCCTTGAGTGGAGCCATCTCCAGTCAGAAAAATCTGTAGGGTTGAATATAGCAAAGTGCTATTTCAACTCAAGTTTGGCTTTCTTCCAGCTGACATAGCATTTGTTCCCAAAGTCAATTCCAGGACAATTTCTTTTTTTTTTCCTTTTTCTCTTTTTTCTCCTTTCTCTGTTCCTTCCCCTCAAAGCCATTTCGGGGAAGAAAAGTCACATAAGTTGTATTGACATCTGAAGGATGTAGCTGAATATGAATTCATGGTTATTTTTCAGTTGATGTTCTGTGCCACCATTTTTATCAGAAATCTTTTTCACAGGCTCATCTGTGAGAGCAGGGGGAATATCTGAATGCAATTCATTTGGAATTTTCATATTTAGAGATTTGCCCTTCTTCCCCTTAGACACAGCTGAGTTGTCTGACTGGCTGTAATGTATCTGTTGGCATTACTGCACTGAAAACCAGAAAAATGTCTCTGTTCTTGCCTGATAATACTCTTTTGCTATGAAGAACTTTTGCCAGAATCAACCCATCTTGTACTGCTGTGTGAAGTTTCCAGAATAATAATGGATGCTGACTTCCAAATATTTAGAGTTCTCTAATTAGAAGAAATTATCTCAGTGCTCCACAGTAGGGGAATTGTTTATGCCTTCCTCACCCTCCCAGCCCCAAGGGGGCTGGAATGAATTCTGGGGTGTAAGAAAGCAACTCCTGTACCCTGCAAAAGGCCTATGAGCTCTGGGATAGCACTGCCCTGGCTTTGTAATGTTTTCCAGAGAGGCCATGCCTCACCAGGAGAAAGCCCAGTGCAAATGGGCAGACCCCAAACCTGAAATGTAATCTGAAGGGTTCTGCTTTTCCTAATTGCAAGAAGCTAAGCCTGATGTTCCAGAGAAGATATTACATGAGCTGTTCCTGTCTGGTGCTTCCCAAGCTGTGTCTTGAAAACAAGCAAACAAAAAAAAGGCTCTGGATCCAGGGTTAATGGTACATCTTTCAAAGAAGTGTTTCTCTAAAAACATGCTGATGTCCCATACGGAATAACATCAGTGAGAACCCTAAACCATGTTGGGATGCTTTGCTCCCTTGTGTAGTAAAGGTTATAGCCAAAATCTTTTTAGAAGAGAAGGGTAAAATCTGTCTTGGACTTCTTGTGCCAGTGCTGTGCAGCATCTTCTCTGGCTGCACTGATCTGGAAGTTTCTAGAAGTGTCAGCATGGGTTTCTGAGGGGCTGGGGACACAGGTGACTGTTTCAGTGCACACAGACAAATCATTCTGTATTACCTGCACAAGAAATCTCACAATTCCAGCCAAGCCCTGAGCTAGCCCTGAGGGTGCCTGCCCAGCCAGCACAGAGCACACCCCTGACACAGCCTTTATTCCAGAGCAGGTGTTGACCATGGGTATTTGTTGACTCTGCTGGGGGCTGAGAGTGATATCTGGCTGAAATTTCTCTTCTTCTGCTAATCCTATGTCAGCTGAATCATGCCCTTAGTAAAAGGCATTTCCCTGCCATCACATTGACCAGAGAGCACAAACCACTTGTAATTTAATGATTGGTAATAATGAGGTACTCAATGCATGTAAACTTCAGAGGTTTGTGGTAGCTCTTATGGTTATAATATTGTTGTAGCTCTTAGTGCTTACAGTTGTACAGCTTGAGATTCATGGAAAATGGGAAAAAATGGGATGGAGGGAGAATACCCCAAGATTGCCAAGGTGCTCTTCCTGCTCCTGGGTATGATCAGCAGTGCTTCAGTGATGCACCACTGCTGTTAATTTATCCTGTGTTTGGAGAACTCTGAATAAAATCTATTCCTGTGCTTTGTTATCATTATATTTAGTTTTTATAATGTTTGATCTGAGTCATTCTTGCTCCAATTTCAGCCCATTACTCCTTATCTGCCGTGGTTATGGAGAACAGATCGTTCTATTGACTTTTGTAGCATGTTTCTATGTACAAAGCAGTCCATTATCACCCTGCTCATAGCATTCTCCTCACTAGATAAAAACACTGCCATTTTCTGTAAAGCCTCCTGACAAGTCCTATTTTCTAGATATCTTTCCTGATTTTTGTACTCTCTTTGTTTGGTCCCCTTTTATTTATTTAAGGTACTCAGTGTGGGAGATAATACTTCATCCAAGGACTTAGCAAGCTGAGCAGAGCAGAAGAATTACTTATATTGTAGGTGATGTGGGCTCCTGTATTTATTAATACCAGCTTGTTCAGCTCTCATAACAGTATGACTTCACCAAGGCACATTCCCTTTATAGTCTGCTACACTCCAAATCTTCCTCTGAAGAGCTGTTGTCTGCACAGTCTGAACAGTTTTCCCCAACCTCTCTTTGCTGGTTGTTCCTGAGTGCCTGTAGTGACTATACTTCTGATCGTGTTGAATTTCAAAGCATGTCTTCAAATGATGAAATAATCTCATATAATCTTGTCCTCTGGTGTAATTGCATTCCCTCCAGACTTGTGTGCTTCAAATTTTAATAAGCATGTCCTCTACTTCCTCCTCTCCTTCACTAATGTTAGTGGGGAATAGAACCAAGAGCAAGGAAAAAAAAAAGAAGGAAACCTACTTGACATCTCTTTTTGCTTTTACAGGGTCCCATTTATGACACCCATGTGGGTCCTCCATTTGCTGATGGTTTCATCAAGACTGTGCTTCCTTCCTTGGAATATCTGTGACTGCAGTATCCAAGGAAGTGTGGCTATACATGAAGTAAAAACAATAAAAGTATTTTTGTACAGAGGTATCTGGAGCTTTCCTGCAGAAGTGAAAACTCATGGGCTACCAATATACTCTCTTCTTCTTCAGTTTGGTTATAGTCAGGTTGCAACAGCAAATGATTGTCCAAAACAGTGGGGGTGTAAGTGCAGGTTTCTCACATGAAAATCTTCGTATGATAAAAAAATCATGCAGAGAAGTATAAATCAGTCATAAACATAAGGATTTTGGAAACTGGGAAGTAGCAGACATTGGAATGGTCATACTTCTGGCTTTAAATGTTCAGAACTGGGTAACTAGGTTCTGGCATTCAGGAAGATTGGTATTGAAAGCTCCCATGTTAAAAGGCCTCATAGATTTGAAAGCTAAATTATTTCACAGACTGAAGGCAAATGTAGGTTCAAGTGCTATGTAGGTCCCCAAATCCCTTGCCAGTGTGTGGGTTTTGCAGTAGGTTCTTTTCATAGTACTTTTGCACTTCTCCATGTGTGACAGCTGGGGAGAATGGAGATGGGGCGTGTGGCACTGACAAGTGCTCAAACTGAAATAATCCTGAGAAAAGAGTCTTCGTGCCACTTTCTCTTTGGGTTTCTGATGAGCACAGCAGATGTCTGCAGAGATGGGAGCTGTAGGCTCCTGCTGTGAAAGACTGTAATAATGAGAAACATTTGATGAGCTGACTGTGTTTCATTCTTACTGATGAGTTGATACTTTAAGTATACAAATTATTACAGCAACTTTGATCAGATTTAGTTTAGGTGCATATAGAATTGATTCCAAGAGAGGCAGTTTGCGTGGATAGAAAAGTAACTAAGATGTGCAATCTTGCTGGCTTTATTTTTCATTCCTTCCTCATCCTTGTTTCCCCATCTACTTAGCAGTGATTTTATGTTAAGTATCTCTTTAGAATTGTCTTGTTCTGCAGTCTTTAATGTTTAAGGTTGTGTGGCATCATTTTGGTTGCCTGGTTATCACAAGTATAGGGAAAACAGTCTTCTTGTTAAATATGAGTCTTACAGAGATACTCTGGCACCAGAGTCAAATTGCAAATCCGTGTGTGCTTTGTTGCCTGGCTCTGTATGGAAAGGAGCCTGGGAGACCTGTACAGGGTGAGAAATGCAAAGGCTGGGGCTAATGCTGCCCTTCAGAGCAGTCATTTGGGCTGGTGAACTGGAACACTTCCAGGAAAAGGGTACTGATACCAAAGTATCTTCACACATCGCTGCTAATACTGGGAAGGAAAGTGCCTGAGGGAAGGACAAAACTCTGTAAACAACTCTGAGATGGAAATACGTGCAGCAGCCCTTTCGGTTGCTTTGACCGAGGGCAGGCCAGCAGGAAGTCTGTAGCGAGCTGTTGCTTTCTCCAGGTCAAGGAAAACATTTCAGGAATAACCTCCCCGTTTTATTTTGCTTCTCATTCTTGGGAAACAGTGGAGGTTGGAGAATCATTGTGCAGCAGTTGTTTTGTGGCCAGTGCCCCAGGGAAGTGGTGCTGCTCTCTGGTCTCCTACCATCCTGTGGAGGCTGCTGCAGGCAGCAGGTGCCCTGCCGGCCCTCACAGCTCTTGCTCCACTTCCTCCGAAAAATTCCCCAGATCTGGAGTGACTTGAAGTATATATCCCTTTCCCCATGCCATGAGGTCTTGCCCTGAGCTTCCTGACATCAAGAAGGGCCAAGTGCTCCCTGTCAGGGAGGACGTGAGCTGCCATGGGCCTACACCCCCAGAGCGGGGACGGCTCCGCGCCGCTCCCAGCGCGGGCGGCAATTCCAGCGGGTGGCTGTGAGGGGGAGGCAATTCCACGGTGGCTGTGGGAGGGAGGCAATTCCACGGTGGCTGTGAGGGGGAGGCGGGCGGGAGCGGGTCATTTTTGGAGAGCTGCTGGTGAATGTGTCACGGAGCTGCTGCCTTCACACCGCCCCGGCAGCCAGCAGCGGCCGCCCTGCCGTGAGCCCGGCGCTATAATTAGCTGGTGGCAATCAGCGGCCGCTTGCTGCTGTCACAGGGATTCAGACTGACTGGAGCGGCAAATGCGCGCAGCTACGGCGCTTGTGCTTTAATGACTGCACTTTCCCGGTGCCAAAGTCAGCTGACTTTTCAACCTGGGTTTCGGGCTGATTTGAGGCTTTATTTTTGTAATTCAGGAGTGGATTGGGCTTTGCTTTCCCCAAGTAAATTCTAGGAGATATGTTGAAGCATTAATAGGCCTTACTGACGTTTCTGTGCAGTCCCTTCAATTTACAGGAAGCTTTCATCAATTAAAAGATCTCACTGATTGAAGTATGTGCAGATCCATTTCTGGAGATGGCCTCAGTACATTCCTTTAACCCATGTCCTTTCCATGTTAGCTCATTCTGCTTGAACCACTTGGGAAGGAACCTTTACAGGGTGTGAAGTTCTGTTTTGTGAAGGCATTTCTTTATGTTGGAAAATCCTGGGTCTTTTTTGGCTAAGATTGCTCTCAGCACTGATCAATTGAAAAAATTATGTATCCCCCTGACCTTCTGACATGCATAATCTACCTGAGAAGGAGGATGGAGGAGAGATTGTGACACTGCACACCACCAAATGTTTCTGTGGGAGCCAAAGCTAGGAAAGGAGGATACCACATTCTGTTCACTCTATTTTTATTTACAACATGATAAGCCAGTACATCAAGATTTGTACTGGCTTTTAATAGATTTTGGGAGTGCAGTTAACTTAAATGGTTCTCAATTAAGGTACCTGGCTGCTCTGGCACACTATCCATTTCCATTATTTTGTTCTGTGGTGGTAGGAAATGTTCTTCCCCTCTCTGAAAATGATCTCTGTACCTAAGGTTTGGGGTTTTTTGCTGGTATGTCAATCTACAGCATAAGCACTTCTCTGGCAGTTTTTAAGAGCTTGACTGTGGGAAGAGGGAATGAGGTCTCACATCTTGGTGAGCGGGGTAGGATCCAGAAGTCTGCATTACGTCAGACTGAGCAAGACTGATTTTGACCTGATTCTATCAAATTCAAATGCTGGCAGTAGGAGCTGGAAACATGAACTCCTTTTGGTGCCTGCAGTTGCAGGGTACGATCAGCCTGGCCTGCATTTGGCTAGAGAGCTGGACAAACTGTCTAGAAGTAAACTGGGCACTAACAAACTTGGGGGCTTCTTTTTTAAGGGTGGGTTATTTCCTCAATCTATCAAATAAGTTCAAGTTTGCTTATTGAAGGATTTGGTGTGTGCCCTGACAACCCTTCTTTGCAGCTGTGATCAGCCCTTGGAGCACAGCTCTCCAGGTTTTGCCTTTAATTCAAATTACTGGTTTGCATGGAGTCTCCTCTAATGCTTTCATGCAGCCTCCTGCTCTCCTACGTGAGGATAAACCATTTATGTGAAAAAGCCTGCAGCAAACTCAGCAGGTCTGTGCCTGGATCTCTGTGGTGAGGCTCTGAACCACTAATATCTCCTGTGGTTGCTGATGTGCATTTGGAAGAGTGAGATGACGTCATAAGGCTTTAAGACAACTGTGCAGTCTTATCTTTCAAAGCCAAAAGTTTTTTCTTCAAATCTATACATACATTAGAATCCTGGGCACCTTGTTTGTGCACCCATCTCTTCCCTTTGTCTGCCCTCTTTCATGAGTTACTACTGATTTATAAATAAATAAGGATGCAAGCACATTTTGTGAGATTTTTAAAATGTTGTTTATAGAATAGATTTGTTTGGTACAAAATATAGCTCTAAAAAGCATTTGGCATCAGAAAACAAGGCTGCAATCCTAAGGACCTGCTTCACACCCAAGCTGCCATAACCTGAAGGAATTTTTAGGAGGCGATACTGCTTGCAGTCTGTGATACTAGAAGTGTCTGCTGCCTGACGTACTGTGGAACTAATGCACAGCCTTAGTGGCTGTATTTATAGCATGCAACAGCCAGATCCACCACAGCAAGCAGAACTGCTCTCCAGTGTCATGGGATTTCCTCAGTGTTCTGGCTTAACAGAAGGATGGGGACATCTCCTCACAGAGACATTTGGAACTCGAGTCCTCCGAAGCAATTTCCATTAGGCTGTGTCATGTGCTGTGTGTACCGAGTGTTTTACGCCGAGGCTGGCACAAACCAATTTGTTGACGCTCTGTTTACCTTGTACTCCATGCTGCGCCGTGCTCCAGAGAGGAAGGGAAAGCGTTGGGTCTGCAGCTCTCATCACCTGGGAGAGGGATTACGATGGGAAGCACAGCGTCCACGGTAGCTGGAGCTGTTGCCCATATATCTGCTGCTCACATAACCGATAATCTCCTACGTTCAGCGCGAAGCATCCGGAACAAAGTGCTACCCACGCCGCTCCCCTGCTGACATCCATCCTTCCAGTTCCCATCTGCTCACACGTTTCCAGGGCATCAGCTGTGCTCCCAGCTGCTGGTCCTCTTCACGTACCACTCAGGTCCTGGGACAAGCTTCCTGAGGAGTTGCCCACTAATCCAAGCCCTAAGGGCTGGCAGATTACCCCTTCAAAACACAGCTCCCATATATATATATATAGTTTTTGTACTTGGATGTCAGTGTGTATGTATATTCATTGAATGAAATGTATAAAATCATACATGCAGAACTCCTACCAAAAGTAATTAATTTGCCATATGCTATTGGCTGCTTTGCCAGGCTTCCGTCTCTTCACCTGATCACTTTCAGCCCTGTCTCAGCCTTGAGTGTCTTAAAGCTTTAGACGTGTTTTTCAGTCACTCAATCTGCCATAGAAATGTTTTGCTCCTCTGGACCTCCAAGTTTCTCTGCCTGAAGTGAGTCAAAGGTGTAATTTAAACAGCTATAGCTTTGAGCATGTTCTTGGACTGCTCCTCAAGAAAATGTGCACTGCAAGAGAAGCAGGAATTTTCCCCTTCCCTTGGGACTTGTAGCACTTCCATCTTACTTTGGAAAGGACCCAAGATACCAATTTTTAAAATTCTTACTCTCTTTATAGGAAAGTGTAAGTGTTCTACATCATGTAACTGACTTCAGCATGCTCCAAGCCTTGTATCCATCATATTGAAGGGATTAAAAAAAAAAAAATAGCTGTGGTAGGATTTGAAAAGCCGTCTGATGAATTTCTGGGAAGGTGACATATGGATGATACAGGGTAGCTCTTTTTTAACATTTCTATCTTGCCATCCAAGCCTAGTTTGTGGCTTCACCACCTGTGAACAATCCATGGTTTCAAACTCATCCTGCAGTCACCTTGTGTGCCCTTCCTCCCCATCACATATTCCAATTCCTGCTCTCAGACTCTGCTACAGAGTGACTTGAAGGGACTCTTCAATTTTGGCAGGAACAGTGTGGCTGCTACGGAGCCTCTAATGCATGCTTCTTCATTTTATTCATCATTGAAACAGGATTTGGAGAGGGTGGGGATTCTGAATAAAGTGTGTAAAATTTTGCTGCCAACAGCATGATAATTAAAGAGAGAAGATAGCAGTACATGTGAAAATATTGTTACATGTGCACAAAACAGGGCTGATCTTGGAAGTGGGTATTTCTGAGCTGTGTGCCTTTAAGACCTACATAATGCTGTTACATTACCTTAGGGTTTTTTCTTTTGAATTTCCAGCTTCAGAAAACCAAGCTTGATTTTCCTCTTTTCCTTCCATCCCCTGACGATGCTCTCAAAACCTGGGGGTGTTTATTTGAAAGAAGACTCCCTGCATCTAAGATATTATGGTGTGATAAGACACGTTGCAGTAAATAGGGGTAGAATCATGTGGACATCCCTGTCAGATGTGCCATGGCCATGTTACCCTCCTCTACAAAGCCAGCTCCGTGATTTAGGGCAGCCACAACTAATTTTTCTCTATTGCTCCCTGACATCTCGTGGTAGCACCAGGTAATGCAGTTAATTGCTTAAAATTTTGCCAAGAGAGTAGCTCCAACATGAGACTTTGAAGCTTCAGTAGCTTTGCTGGAAAAGAAACTAACTTAGCTGTTGGTATTGTGTTTTGGAGGGATTTCCCCCCCCCCCCCCCCGGGGAAGAACACTTCTCTAAGGAAGGATTTTGAACAGGACAGGCCTTCCAAAAATTGTAGGTGTTTTTATATATATATATTTATATATATATATATATTTTATATATATATATATATAATGTTAGACATTAAATTAAAAGCTTGTACTAACATGGTGCATTCTGTTTTAAAATGTTGCCAGTGAAATTTCACTAAGAACTGCTTTGATGCTTGGAGAGGAAGAGGTTGATGATAGCAAATGCTGCAGAAGAGCTGAATGCCGTTGGCTGGCTCTTTGATATTTTCTTGCTCTAATACTTAATTCCCCAGAAGAGTTAGAGTTTGCTGGCTAGCTTTGAGAAAATGGCCAAGTCTGGGAACAAAATTATGCTGCATTCTGAGCTAGAAAGAAACATACTTTTGCTAGAAGTAACTGAGTCTTTTCTATTTCTTTCCTCTCCTCCCTTTCTTAAGTGCTGAGTAAAGACAAAAATGGGAATAAAACAAGCAGAATGGGCAGTAAATGCACATATGTGTGGCAGGTGCACCAAAACTTAAGAGTAAGACTCGATGATCCTCCTGGGTCCCTTCCAACTCAGACTATTCTGTGATTCCTGTGATTTCAATCTATGAGCTCACTGCAATTCCAGCTTAGGGGCTTGGGGTTTGTGTGTGGCTGCTAAGAAGGTGTCAGTGAACCTCCCCCGGTACACAAGTTCTGTGTCACTTAGAAATAACAAGGTTTCTCTGTGAAGACCAGTAGCAGGAGAGGATGGATAAAGCATTGCTAATAGGAGGGGTGACTCGCTCTGTAATGGTTTGTTTTCTGTTCACAAGTTCCCCTTGTAATACCTGCTTTTGCCTCCTCTCTGGGTAAGAGCAGTGAGACCTCGGTGGGAATTGTAAACTGATAGTGATTAATTTTATGTGGCACACTGCAGATTGGACTCCTGTTCCAATTTCAGGTAGAAATTGGAACCTTAAAATCTGTGTTTCCTTTCCTCTCCAATCTCCAGTCCCAAGGTAAGAGACCAGCCAGCTAAAACTGGGAAGTGCAATCCCCACAGCTTCTTACCTGTGCAGTGAGTAGTGCTGTATTCCAAAGGGGCTTTCCCCCCATCTCTTCTGGTTTTGTACTCTGTGCCATCTTGGCAGTTCTTTTATATGGATGGCATGGAATTGTCAGCAGCTTGTCCCATCTTTCTCTGGCTTAACGAGGTAACGGCTACAAGTGTCTTCTTTTTATTCTCTTTCTTGTTTTGGAGGGTTTATTCTTTGCTTGTTCCAAAGCTCCTCCATCCTGGATTTTGTCTAAGAGGTTTCCCACCTTTACCTCTCAGGCACATTTGTTTATCTCCTTGACTCCATGAGTAGGTGGCCACACACCCCAGCTTTCAGCGTTTGAAAGGAGGGCAGAACAGGAGCAGCAGCTGCTGGCTGCCCCAAAAGAAAACCTGAGGCAAGTGCCAAGGTTTATGTCGACTGGCATTGCAGGGCTTAATTCTGCACAGAAGAGACTTCAGAAAACACTGGCCTTTTTCAGTATGTGAGACAGATCTGTGGCAGCCTGACTTTCACCAGAGACCCAGTGTGTGTCTATGTCCCACTAAAATACCTGTGAAGTCACAGCCTTCCAACATCACAGAGGATGTTTTGGAGAGAGCAGAAATGCTCCAGCACAGTAGGAAACACGATGCCTCTGAACCAGGCATCTTATCTTGAAGGGAAGCCCTTGGAGGGCTCTGGCTGATGGAGCCAGGCTGTGACCAAAAGGACTGAGAGCTCCAGAGAACGGTGTCAGGGTGGAAAAGAGACCAACATGAGGATACCTTGAGCTTTTTATCCCCATTGTTTGCTTTGTAAAGTTTTAACAGAAATCATGCCATAGGAAGGTGTTCAAACTAGTGTTTCCTTTCCCCTTTGTCCTGTCATTAGTCAGACCATGAATTTAGTCCATTATTTCGGAATTATTTTCCACAGCGACTTTGGTGATAATATCAGAGCCTTGTTCTAGCTAGACTTTTACAGAATTGTTTCATCCTTGTTCATGGTGTCAGTGTGCCATCCCATGTCGAAAACAAACCCTCTCAAAATTAAAACCTGCACTTTACAAGGATGTTTGTAGACTGAATTATAACCAAGTCCATTATAGCTTATCGGGTAAAATATTTACCATAGGTGTTTTCCCCCTGGGAATGACAGCTTGACTTGATTGGATGCTTAAATGCTCAGATGTTTTGAATGAGGAATTGGGGGAGCCTCTTGGTTGGTGGCAGGGGCAGCATTAAGGGACAATATCAACCAGTGATCTGGCACAGCGTCTCCCAAGCAATAAAACTGCACTCTGCAATCTTTTGTGTTCAAGATGACTGAGTCTTAACCTACACAGCAATACCAACGAATGAGTGATCACATGAAAGTCTGCTCAATCCTTTTGTGGGGAAGGAGCAAGTGCCAACAGCTTGGGTTTGCAGTGAACCCAGGGGATTCTACCTCCTGCCTTGGAGAATGGTGTCTCCTTCTTACCAACTACTCTCCTCTGTGTGGCAAAGAGTAGTTTTTCCTCTCCTTCCTGATAGCTGGCTTTTGTGTGAAAGTGAAAGAAACTCGTTGTGCTGAAGGATTCATGCAGTGCAATGGCTCCAAATCCTGCAGAGCAGCTCACACCTCAGTAGAGGGGTTGTTTCATGGCATTTCAGTATTGTGTAGCACCCCTGGGGTAGTTACACCAGGCACTTCTGCACGGAAGTAATAATTTTGTATATTTTAGCTGCATTTGCTGCAATTTAGCAATTGGTTCTAAATAGCAGCAGGACAGCTCTGTGCTTGCTGCCACACACAAGATATGACTTGGGAGCCAGTAGCTCAGCTTGTTTGTGAAAATATCCCAGCACTGCTGCCTTTCAGCCTGGCTCTGAGGTAAATGAGCTCAGGACCTTGCCACCATCGAGCCAGGAGGGGTTTGCTGCTTCCTTCTGTACAGAAAATGCCTCTGCATTGGGACAGATGATTTTGATTAAAAACCTTCATTTAACATTTGAGAGAGATTTTTTTTCCTGCCTGGTTATAATAGTTAAAGTAGGTCAAGGTTGAGAGCCAGATCATCATAAATCACTCCCCTTTAAAGGCAAATGTTTTGCTTTGTGGCCTGAGGGACTGAAATCAAGTCTGACAAGGCACACAGACCTGCATTTTATTCTTGGCTTTTCCGCGCTGCCTCTGTCATTTTTTTTCTCCATCTGGAGAGCGCTGCTTACCTTGCTCTGCTGTTGTGGGGATTAATTAATCCCTCTATTTGCACAGCGCTTTGAACATGCCCAAACGAAGCGCTGTTATTTTAATTGCCTCGTGGCTCTGTGCAGCCTCCTGTGACAGCAGAGGCTGAGGGACCAATGGATGGGCAGAGCAAGGCCCCTGGGCCACCCCACATGCCAACTTCTGAGCTCTGCCTGCCACCTCCCAAGCCAGTCCAGTCCGAGGGGACACCAGGTGTGACAGACCTCCAGGTTGGGCAGAGGCTTGTGTGGATTCCTGGACTATTTTCTGTGCCCCATGGCTGTAGCAGCTGGTGAGGAGTCTTCAGCAAGACTGGCTTGCAGGTTACAGGTTGTTGTGCATCTAGCACTGACTGCTAGGAATTTGGACATAAATTTAAGAGCCAAATGGCTATCTTAAGTTATCTGTTGGTGTTTGGAACCCACAAGGGGATTTGACCTCTGCTTAGAAGATGACAAACCACCACAGGATGACAGTGTAAGCATCATGTGCAAGTGTCTAAGGACAAAATGGTCATTTAGCCATCATAAATGTACATTATCAATTGTATGTGTAATCTACTAGGCATTTAAGGCCATAAACCAGTTACTGCTTTTAGAGGGCCACAAGCTCTGTGTATTTTTTTTGGCAGAGAGCTCTTTGGTACATTTGTGGTCTCACCTCCCAGAATTTTCTTTGTTTTACTGGTTCACAGTAAAACAGGGGCAAGTTAAAGGTGTCACAAGGATGTTAACCAGTTGCAGTTACAGCACGAAGAATTTGCATACCAGAGATTGATTTTTCCTAGCATCTCCTTCTACAAAAGAGATGCACTGGTAAAGTATGTAGGGCTTCACAGATGGGCTGTAAAAGAACAATAGGAACATTGTAGCTGTGTTTGCTGTGTCATTTCCTTCCATCTTTTCATTTGCTGTCTTACTCCATCACTCTTCCTTTTTTTTTTTTTTCTTTCTTGTCAGTCCCTATTTACTTTACTCCTTGCTGGCAGAGTTATTTCGAGTGGAAGTGGATGTTTCACATCACATGGTGGTGCTCATGCAGTAGTGCCCTCACCAGCCCAGCCAGCCTGGCTGTTTGAGAGCTGCAGAAAATGCAGTCCACGACAAGGGATGGGAACCCAGAATTTACTTTGCTGCCATCATGACAGTGGATCCTTTTCCAGTGATGTATTCAGGACACTTGGATGCCAGTGGGAGGAAACAGAATTAAAGAAAACACAGAGGGAAAGGCCTCCAGAAAAACATTTGAGTTACTAATGATATGCTTGGAAATAAATTTGGGGTGACAATGCTGCCTGGACAGGGTTGTCTGTTCAGCCCGTGGTGACCTGCTGGAGCAGTGGTGTGGGCTTCTCCTTGCAAGGAAGAGGAGTATGGAAAGGACACTTTTCTTAAGGATGCTTTTCTTAAGTTTCCTAAGCAGAAGAGATGCTGCATAGGTCTAGCTTTCAGAAAATCCAGTTCAGGCATGAAAGAGGAGCTCATGGAGAAAGCTTGATTAACTCTACTCCACTGAGGAAGAAAAACAAAACTTGATCATAGTTACAAAAATCCATCCAGGAAAACCACATTGTGTCACCATGTTTCTGTGACAAAATGCAAACACCATTCCAGCCATGAATGTTTACTGCATTGTCTGAAAAGGTGCATTTTGATCCAGTAACAACTGCATTTCAGCCACCTTTATTTTGTCAAACATCACACACTCCTGCTAACTGGAAGTTTTGGTGGCCATGGGAACTGTGGTGTGAGACCTGGGTGTTTGCTGGGAAATCAGAGGTTGGAGCTGACAGACTCAGCCCATGCCTCACTTTGGAGTGTTACCAGTGTGTTGTGAGGTATGGAGTGCTGTTGTTTCCATCTTTCTCCATGTGCTTTGCCACAATTTAAAGGACTTAACCATGGTATTTGGTGCAAAGCAGCATCTGTAAGAGAGATAATGATTATCAGCACAGCTGACTGTCCATGTACGTGTCACTGCAACATGTACTGACCTGCCTTCTTCATTTAAAGCCCTGTTCCCTCTGCTTTCTTCCTGCCGTGGACTACATTCCACAGAATAACCCAAAGCCTTCTTGAGGGCACTCTCTTAGTCATCAATTTCCTTTTGGCCATCCCTGGAGCTACATTTTACCTTCTTGCCAGTGTCCCTCATGCTAGCTGCCCTGATGTGAGCTCCTCCTCTTCCAAAAAAAAAAAAATAACCCAGTTGCCTTGGGTAATGTTCATTCTACTAATGCACATTGCTACGATAAGAGGAATGACTGTCACTTGAGATAGCTGGAAAAGGAAATGAGGCATTTATTCAGCAGAGTGCAAATTGTACTGCTTTCTCTTCCAGGGATCCAGCAGGTACCAGTGGTTGGTGTGGGGTGGAGAATTGCTTGGTATTGGATACGTGACTGTGGTCCTCACCTAGGTCTCATCCCTGGGCAGGCCTGGGCTGTGAAATGGGAAACACTCTCTTGTTTTTCAGGCTGGGGTCCAGAACCAAGGCAGGACCCTAAGCTTTGAATATACTGATGTGGGGTTTTGTAGGAGAAAACTACTTGAACAAAGCACACCAGGTTTATTTGTGAGTTTGTATGGTGTGAAGGGAGTGGCTTCGTGTTGAGTTTTGATCAAAATATTTTTAGAAGCAGGTCAATTACACAGAGCATTCCCCAGCTTTCATTTCCCTGTCAGTGATAAGAAATGTTGCATTTTTGTTGTCTTTCACTAAATTGAAATAAAGGAAATAACATTTCTTAGAGTGTATTTACTGTGCTCTCTCACTACCTCTTAAATGCTTAAAGTTGGTTCAGAACCGAGTATTAATAATTGCATTGTATTCATTTATTTTTAACTTGACTCTAAGCCTGTAAGCAACCAAGCAGAAAAATTATTTAATAAACAACAAACTTAGAGGAGCAGAACACATAGCCCAGTGCTGTTAACATCCTTCAGCAGAAAAAGATTAAGCACTGCTGTCGTCATTTAAGCTTTGGGGGGTGAGAGGGAGTGGGGGAAGGGAGAGAGGAGATGTCTGATCCACTTAATGCAAAGTATAAATTGATGTCATTTTAATTTTCTTCTTATAAGATTTACCACTTTACATGTAAATACCAGGCAGCACTGTGGCTATGCTGGATTTCTGATTCATATGGAGAATGTGTTCATCTGCTGGAACTTAACTGATCACACTGAGTTAAGGGGAGGATAATAAAAAGCTATGGAGTGAATAATGGAAGGATTTAAAAATGAGGCATGGGGGGCAGAAGATAGGATATAGAGTAATTTTGGAGGTAAAACTACAGTTGAGATTAACAATATATTTCTGGACATCTGGCTGATCTAAAGTCTGTCTGATGATTGTCTTGTAATTGTTAAACCTGTCGCCTTTATGTGTGGGATTAGGCCTGTTTAAATATGCATGCAAAAGGCAGAATGGTTATTGATTCTGTGCAGCATAATTTGTGTGGATCTTAGTTTGGAGTCAAATGGAGTTTATTTCTACTTTAGTTCACAGATACTCAGTTCTTGTTTAGCTTTTTGCTCAAATGCAATGTCAAAACGAGCATCTGTGAGAGGCTTAGTGATAGGGAAAGAGTTTAAAATAAAAGTTACCATTTTTAGAGGGATTGATTTATAAAGGAAAAATGAGCATCTTATTAGTTACTAAAAGTGTATCTTCTGAACAACTGTACAAAAGTTAGCATCTAATAATACTGCATCTGTATTTAACCCCTCTCACTGCCACAGATCTTTAATTAAATACTCTTCTATCTGTATGCCAATTAGTTTGAGATCCTAACCTTTGTGCTTAACAGAAATGGTTGCAGGATCTCTGCTGACATCCTCAGTGCTGTTTGTAAAGAAAGAAAACTCCAGGAAAAACACGTCAATATCAGCCCCCATGGAAACCCCTGAACATTTCATTAGCGTTTGTAAGCTGCAGCGACAATGAGCTGGAGGGAAGGCTTTATTAGGCCAGAGGTGGTAAATGGAAAATTGGCAGCAGAAAATCAAAGTTTGATCATGAACAGCCTCTCACAACTGCAAACAGCATCTTATTGTCCGTACGTTTGCATTTCCATCGTGCCCTGATCGCAGCTGTGTCAGGCCACGTAATAAACAAATAGCCCAACCTTCACCAGCAAGGGAAAAACAATATGATGGCTCAGGGCCAGCCAAAGCTGCTCTGCAGCCATCTGCTCAGCATCAGCCCAGCACCAGCCTGCATGCTGTGAGCAGGGAGTACAGATCATTCCCCAAGGCCTGATGGTCAAAATGTCACTGATTTTATGTTCTTTGCTGAGTATATTTAATGTGGTCTTTTCCTTACAGCAACCATCTCTGCTGGTGCTCTAGTTACACATCTATATTAGAAATCCACTGCAAATATGTTGTGTCTATATTAACAGGCTGAGGGTAGGGAGCTGAAATACTGAATACTTTGATTTGCTGTTCTAAGATGGTTCAAATGGAAAAAATGAGCACAAGTCAAGGGATGTTAGAAAAGGAACAGATTAATGCTGGCTTGAGAGTGGTCAGAAAAGGTGATGTTTATGTGGAGTAACATTTCCATTTTGGTACCTAAAAGTGCTGATAGGTCCTGGGGTTTTCAGATGGTCAGGCTGCTGGACCTTTGTGCAATGAAAGACAGCCCTTGGAAATCAGGTACCTGTTTTCTACTGCATTATCTCTTCTGAGTCTCTTGGTGCTTTTGAAATGTCTTTATTTACATGCTAGGCTTTTTACATCTCTGCCAATCTGGTTTAAGTAGGTATGGAAGCAGCCTCTGTATTTTATCCTCTGCCCTGTGATGCCCATTCTTGGGTGAAGCCTTCATGCTTAAGTAATGTTGACAACCAAAGTCAACACTGAGTTTTTGGACAAGAGATGGAAGAAGGAAATAGAGGACACGGGAGCTCACAACTCTGGCTTAGGGTTTAGATACGTAAAATTTGTTAAAATGAGTGACCTGTAGTCTACAAAGTGGTTTTGTGGATGGAGAATTCTAAGCCTTTATTTCAGTGTTTCTGCTGTCATTTCAGGCAATATTTTGTGGGTGTGGGTGCTCTTTGTCCTTGGGGGAGTTAAACACTCTTAGGTGTTAAAAAAGTAAAAGTGACCCATGAGAACTCTGTTCAAGTAATTCTGGGTGGATTTAGAGAGAGCCATGTGCTGGATGCTTCAGAGATGGGGATTGAAAGTGTAGCAAAAATTGTCAGGTGTAGCAGGAATTGTCAAGTTGGAACATAAAAGCTATAAATGAGACTGAGAACTATCTTTATTCTTTTTTCCCAGCCAGCTCTAATTTAAGCTGGCTGTCTAACCAATTTTACATGTGATCCACAGGGTCAGGTAGGCCATGCGTGCTTGCATAAAGAAAAGAGTTAAGAGCATGACTGAAAACTGCCAAAAAACTGCCCTTAGACCTTACACTTGCACTGTCATGAGCATGACTGGTGCTGCTGCTGAAGGAAGACAAGGAACCCCCTGAGCAGCCTAGAAAACTGTGGTTTCTGCAGCACTCATGGTGTTTGCCATATTCATTGTGTAATAATCTGAACGTGGACAGCTCAAATCATACTCTGCTCCCGAGGAGATTTCATCAGGGCTTTGTTCTTTAGTACCCATATTTCCATGTGCTGGAAGTACATAGTTTGCACAAGAATTTTTCATACCTACTTTGCTCTAGTAGCAAATACTCACCTTTTCAGCAGCTGGTGCAGGTGTTTCAGCTGTAATTCCTGAGCACTGAGACCAGGCCATGCCAGAGGTCTGTATACAAATGCTCAGGACATTCCCCAGTTATTCACATCCCTTCTGTTTTGGTGTGAAATGCCTCCATTTCCTCCAGTGTCCTCAGTGTGACAGTGATGGCCATTCTCATCCTCAATAAACTTTCCTTAGGATGTTCCTCATTTTTTGTGACACTCATAAAAGCAAGTCAGCTCCAGTGCTTGCAGAATTCCTCTAATAACTCCTGCTGGCACAGGTGATTGCAGCTTCCCCTGTTTCCAGCTCCTTTTTCATCAGGCTGTTTCAGTACAGCTTTTTTGGCTTTTCCACGTGGTGCTCTGTCAGCAGCTTTCCTGCAGGGAGCTCAGATGGTTCCAGCAGTATTTCTGTTGTATAAAAAGTGAGTCAGCTTTTCAGAAAGGGTTATTTGGGTTAATTTGCAATAGCCAAGCTTCAGTGAGCCTTGCTTTCTGCATGGTTTTATCCCACTTCCTACTTACCTCTATGACTTCATTTAATAAAGCAAGTAAGACAAGCTAGAAAAAAAAAAGTTAATTTTTTTTTGTGGTCAAAATAAGACATCTGTTTAAATTAATAAAACATTGGGGGTTTTGCTTCATTTAGCTGCAGTAATGCAGGCAATGCTGCTAAAGATGTCCAGATGATTCACTGATCATCTGGATATGAAAATTAATGCTGGTGCTAAGTTTTGAAAGGAATATTTTCGTAATATTGTTGCATTTTGATGGGACATTGGGAGTTTAAGAAATAATAATAATACCTTGCTGATGGCTTGCTTCCAGGTGCCACCCATTCCAAGAAGTAGAGGTAATGGCTCATACCATGCCTGATGGTAGATGTTGCAAGAATATTATTTTATTTTTAATAGGTGGGCCCCAGTTTCCCATTTATATTGACACTTCACCAGCTTGTGCAATGAAAACTATAACTACATTTACTTAACTTTTTAAAAAATATTTCAAATATATTTTTTTTACTTTCTTCTGGTGTTTGCATTGTTAAAGAGTGCAGTTGCTGTAATGATGCAGCAAGGGTATATTTACTTGTCCTGACATTTAAATATCCATTTGAATGAGAAAATATTTTCCTCAACAGAAGTGTAAATGTGTTTTAGAAGCCCTTACATTTCTGTATTGATCAGCAAATTTCACTGAAGTAAGTTCAGCTTACTTTGTCATGTTGGAATAAAACTGTTTGAGCAATTCTGTTGGGGAAGAGGGCAAAGTATGTAGAAAGAATATTCTTTCATTGTAGTTTAAGCATTCTTTTGCTTTGAGGCATCTCTTGGGGTGCACTTGCCTAAGCTTTGTTCTGTAAGGCAGCTTGATCTGCCTTGATCAGAGGCATCATTTATCCCATGTGGAGTATTCCTGGGATGTGTTCTTATTTGGACACCCATTAATGCATTTGTGCCTTAGCATTCAGCCATAGTTTTTTGCCTCTATGAATGACACACACCTAAATCTTTAAGTCCAGGTTACTCTGCTACCCAAAGTGTTCAGCCCCACTCCCTGAGCCAGAGAGACCATCCAGATCTCCCAGTCTTCCCTCTCCTGACTCTGGCAACACCACACTACCCTTGGAAGAGATGCATCAAGTCTCTTTTCCATGTCTAGGACATGGATGTGATTGGTTGGATGTTTCTCCTATAATTTCTCTAGGAAGATACAAAGTGGGAACCTGGAAGATGGATAGTAAGAATTTGGTCACCTGAGAGACAAAAGTTTTTGCCTGATCTATTGAAATGGTATAATTCTAGAAGGGGTTAGTTCTAAGGAATTTGTATTTTGCTAAGAACTTTGTAAGTCAGATGATTTGTCTTTCTTAGTATATTACAGAATGGTACTTTTCTTTAATTGACAAGACATTCATCTGGTGTTTCATTCATGGTGTTTCATTCACAGTCAGTGAATTTCAGCCCTTCTGTGCTTAATTCACACTGTATCTGGAATATCTTTTGAAAATATGCCCCTATTGGCACAAACAGAAGAAGATTAATTTTTGTTAGATTTAAATATTCACATTTCTTGATGTGGCATGTTTTGGGATGCTTTCTGCTGACCTTGATTCTGGGTTTCTACAGCTGTAGTGCAGCAAAATGCACTGCAAAATGCATGAAGACTTTGCAGTGTAGAAACTTGCAACGGAAGTACCAAGATCAATGTGTGAGAAATGTGAATGGAAATGCCCATGTGGGAAACTGCCATAAGAAACAACAGAATAAGGGTTAAAGGAACAGCATGTTTTGGTATAGAGGATCCTTTGTGTGAAGTTCAATCAAGGAACCAAACAGCAAGAAAATAAAGAATGATACTAGACTCTCTCAGAGAAGTTCCTGTTACTTCTTGGGTTGTGTTGTCTCCAGACGTTGATTTTGGAGCATTCCCTCTCAGTAACACTTAGATGGGAACATTTTATTTTTGAAGAAGCAGAACTTGCTGAGACTGTTGTACAGGGCTATCACAGCTGGAAACAGCCTTTGTTTTCTCCCTGTAACTCCTAAGAAAGTGCAGGATTCCCAAGCTTCCACCTCCACAACCTCAGTCAGGAGAGCTCCCCAAAAGCCTGGCATGCTTGGAAGCCGTAGGGTCCCCCTTATAATATAATCCATATCATAATTCTGGTCTTTATATAATTTTATATGTTAATTAAGTAGGAGGATGTGGTTCTTTTGTATATGCCTAGAGTTTGGAAGAGAACACTCTACTGTGTGTTAACAGTGTGCTTGGCAACATGAGGTGGAAAAGGTGTGTCTGGTCTTTTCCCATAATGTTTGGTGCCAAGGTTTTTAATTTTTTTTTAATTATTATTGTTATATATGGATGAATGTAGCCATTTTATCTTTGTTTCCTTCCTTGCTGGTACTGCTGCTCTGTCTTTCCTCCCAGGCTCTGATATCCTAAGCTTAGAGAGGTCTGGTTAATAAACTATAATGTAAACCATAATGTAAACCATGGTGCTGGTGTGTCATCCTGGATTAACAGTGTGCATCAGCTACAGCCAGCTAGGATGGCAAATTTGGGAGCTACATCCCTGCCTGGAGCCACTGACAGTACAGTCCTAGTGACAGCTGCTGCCAGGGTGTAGTAAGAGCTGGTGAAGTAAAACAGGAAAGCTTGGTAGAGTAATCAACTAGGAAATTTTATGGCTCATGCTCAGCCTTTTAAAGTTTTCTATTTTCTGTCGTTAGTAGGTGGTTCCCCAAATTGGAACCTATAAAGAGCATAGATGAGGCTTGAATAAGATCAACTGGCAACAGTGCAAACATGAATTTTACGACAACCAGGCAAATGAAATAAAACAGAATGATGTGTATAATGATGGTAACATTAGCTTGCCTTACTGCTCATATGAATGCTAGTAAGATAAATATTGAATATCTGTAAATAAACTAGCATTATATCAGCATGAAACCCCCCTCCAAACTGTAATTCTTCTTGAGAAAGATGCAGTGGTTTTCTTTAATCTTTTCAACAGGGGCTCTACAGTGAATCATTTCCTTTAATTGCTGTTCTGAAACACATAACAGGTTTTTTAATGCCTACTTTTTATATTTGTCTTTTTTCTTTCCGTTAATTGCAGTACTTCCATTCAAGCTTGAAAATGAAATTGCTTCCTCAACGTATTTCTTCTCTGCTTTATGTAAACATAGGGGGGTTTATTAGCCCAATTTCCAGGGAAGATGGAAGTGCATTCACGTCAAGCACATAGAGAGGCTTTCTCCAGTTGTCGTAGTTAGAAGCACTTTAAAGGAAATTCAGAAGAGTTGCCAGGCAGAACAAACCTCATCTCTTTTTCTTACTCTGTGGAATTTATCTCGTGCCTGGGGGACTGAAGAGCAGCACCAAAATCCAGTGGGATGGCTGCTCATCTCTGCCTCTCCAGTGCCTGCTCTAAGAGGCTCAGAAAGGTTTTGCAAGTTGCTCTCTGGAACTGTGCGCACCAGAGCCAAGGATCAGATAAAGTCCTCGTCTTCCTCTCCTTTAAACAACCCACTCACTTAATTTATTTGCATTGATTGCAGATTTGGTTAGCAAATATATTAACTGTATATCAAAACCTGATTAAAGCTGATGAGATGAACAGGTGATGCCTTAGGAAGGCTGACCTGGAACTGAGACTAGACAGAGCTACTGAATAAAGAAGAGACTTATTGAAAGGCCTCCAGGATCCACTTTGGGCAGGGCAGGGCCTGACCAGGGCTACACCCAAGATGGACTAAGAATGGTCACAAAATGGCTGACCAGTCATAAGGTCTTACACTTTTATAAGTTTTGGTCCATTTGCATCTTGGGCTTTAATTGTCCAACCACAGCCTCAGGTTGTGAGGTCTCATCTTTCTTGTTCCTCCCTTCATGTCCACCATTGTTTATGTTTTTGGGCCTGAAAGTTGTCCTTGGCGTTCAGCAGGAAAAGGATTTGTGTTGTCTACCTACTCTGTGAAGAGAGCTGAGTGACACTTAATATGAGGCTCAGAACTGCACCCCTAGGCAGCACAGAATCTGAAAAACACAAAAACTTAAGGCATCATAGGAATAAAGAAGTCTGAAAGTATTTAAAAATTAATCATCTTTCATAGCAATAAGATATGCAAAATACCATACAGTTTGGTCCATCTGTCATTTAGGACATCACTGCAGCTGTTTCAGGAAAAGAAAACGTGAAGGATTAAGCAGCAACTGAGCTGTACGTACTACATGTAGAAATCTAAGAGTTTGATTTAAAACCCAAAGGTAATCCATCCCTTCTGCAAATCTTACACTGCATCTCAAAGAGCAGGAGCATTCCTGCTCAGTTTTGGGGTGTTTTGGTGGTTTTGACAAAGGACATTTTACAGGCTGGGTGGAGGTTCACGGCAGGGATGAGGGGTCTGCAGGTGGAAGCAGCAGCAGTCGCTCCCCAAGGCTCCTCTGAAGGGGACTGGCAGCAGCTCAGCCACAATTGACACAGACATTTGTCCCTGTGCTCCCACAGGAGCTGTGGCAAAGCTTCAGGGTGGGGTGAGGGAATCCTGCATGATGGAACCCCACAGCTTCTGGACCCATGCCAGAGAATGAGTTTAAGTAGTGGGAGACCTAGGGTTAAAAAGCTTTCCTGGTGGCACTGCTGTCCTGATGGGGAATGGAGTGCTGGGTTATTTCTGTCTCAAAGAGCATTAAAGTACCAGCAGTATAGTTCCATGTGTGTTATCAGCAATATGGTAATGTCACTTGGGTATTGGAATTATCAGGTCTATTTGACTGGTTTTGCTGTTGTGGTAGTGGTGGGTTTTGGGGTTTTGTCGTTGTAACTTTTGTTGCTCAGGTTCTTTTGTGTTGCTTTGGTTTGGCTTGATTTTTTTGGTTTAGTTTGCTTTTGCTTGGGTGGGGTTTTTTTTGTTTTTCTTGTAGTGTTGTTTTGGTTTTTTCAATAATCAAACATCTGGGTTGAAATTTTTAAAGTTTTGTTTCTGCTCTGGCTGATGTTTTTTGGTTTTGTTTCAGCTAGAATTTAGCAGTTTGAGTGCAGGCTACATAGAATTTTTTTTTCCCATGCAAGCACATATAGTCATACACACTCAAAGGTATTTGAATTAGGCAACTCTGACATGTAGCAAAACCCAACTAATATATGAGGAATATGCCTTTATTTTCAGACACATATTCAAATGAATACCCACAAACAGGAACTCCAGTATCTCAACCATTTAAGCACCAGTATATGTGTACATATAGGAATATAAAACACAATTCAGCTTTTTCTTTTCATTTTATCTAGAGAGTTTTGGTGAATGGTTACAGGTCCTAAACTATTTTGAAATCTTATTTATAAGTTATGGTGTGGAATTTTGATTTTGCAATTCTGTTGGGATTTGCAGCAGATATTTCCTTCTCTAAAAAAGCACTGAAGTATTAAAAGCAACTTCTGGCTTTGACTTTGGCTCCTGTAGCAGGAGCAGCACATGAAAACCAGAGCTGTACACAAATGAGCAACAGAGCAGTATGAAAACTGCGTGTAAATGCAGAACCAAAGTACTGGACCTTGGCTGGGCAAAACTGGGTTGTTTTAGAGTGGAACAAACCTTACTTTTGCCACCCTTGTTGCCAACCTTTTTCAATTCCTTGACTGCATTGCTGCTTGTGCTTGGGAGGATGGGCAGCAGCTGAGGTGTGGGTGAGAGCAAATGCTCTCCAAGTTATGGAGAACATGATTGGTTTTGAAGGACTGACTTGGGTATCCTGAACAGAGAACATTTTATTTCTCATGTGAACTGTACAACAGCGTAGTGGGGATCCATCCTGTGTGCACTGCCTCCAAAAGCAGACCACCAGAAAACACTGGAGCATGGCACTTGAAGACCACAAGAAGAAAACATGGCTCATATGAAAGGAGAAAGGGAAAGAACCAGAAGTCTTAAAGATAAAAGAAATGTGTCCTTTCTGGGGAAAAAAATTAAACAGCCCCACAATAGGAACAGCAGTTCTCAGCTCATTCTGAGAGTGATTAGGAGAATGTAAACAACCAGTGATTTTCCATAAAATGGGATCAGGACATGAGGGGCTTGGTTGCAATAATGAAATCCTTTTTCAACTTTAAACAAAACCTTATCATTACATGTGCCCCCAAGCTGATTTTTGGATGGACTGAACTGAAATTAATGCTGCAGCTGACGACCTTCTTGCCAGAGGCAGCCTGGCTCTGCACGGATGGAGGCTGAGACCCCACTGTCCCCATTCCTCTTCACAGGCTCCAGCTTTTTAGGCATTGAGTGGGACCCCCCAGCTCTCCATTTGTGCAGCCCCCATCCCACGGTGAAGGGATGAAAGCTGCCCAGCTGTCACCCTTTGCAGGCTCTGGTTGTGTTGCTGGCTTCACCTCCTTCCCTTTTCCAGAGGAGGAGGCTGCTCCCACCCTCATTACCCTCATTTGCACCCTCAGCACATTCATGGCCAGCGTGTGCTCGCTTTGTTCCCAGATGGGCTGCCCTGTGCCTTAACCAGCTCTCTCTTGTCCTTGGAGTGTAATCTCCTTACAGGCAGGTTTAGATCCCCTCATCCCTCCTCATCCCCTTCATGCCAGGCTTTGGAAGCCACACATTTCAGCTCCTGCCCCAGGGACTCTCCAGTGCCTCATCATCCTGGGAGTCCTGCCATGGACCTGTTGCAGCATCACCTCAGCTTTCTTGAAACAGCCTCCTCTGGAAGTTCCTTGCCCTTGGAAATGCACCACTGGGTTGCATGTGCCTTCTTCTGTATGTGTGTGCCATGAGTGGTTCCTCATAAACACCGTGGTCAGCTGGCATTCAGAAATCCTTTACCTCCACTGTTACTTGCAAATTTAGGGGCTTGAAACTGCTGGAATTGGTCCCAGCACTGTGACCTTGCATTTGGTACTACTGAATTTATCATCTCACACCTCAATGCCATATTCTGCTTTCTCTGAAGGTTATTAGGACTGTAGTTGCTCGAATAAAAAATGGTTCTAAAAGAGTTTCACCCCACTGCTGTTGTGTGCAGTGACTAATGAGCTCATATATCTCTTTTTAATTCTTTTCAAGTTTTCTTACTGCTAAATCCAAACTTTGTAAGGCTGTTACATGTGCAGGGAAGAATTTATGTGCTGATTGATCCACTGAAATTACCAAAATTCCTTGACTAGGGTCTCTCTCAAAGTCTTCTCTGCCCTGGTCAGTCCTGAGGAACAAGGCAATCTTTCCACTGAAGTCTGACTCAGCCTGGGCTTTGGACACAGTGCTAGTCTCATGGGCATGGATAGCACTAGGAGCTATTTTTCAGGGTGTTTAATTTTATTGCTTTACTTTGTTCACATAAGGATTATAGAAGTTTAGATTTTTGCCTTGGTTTATAAGAAGGCAAGCAAACAAGAGCATTTAAGAAACAGTAAAGTATTTAAGTAGGGAATAGTCCTGTCTTAAAACATTTTATTGTCTTGCATTTTTTATCATTTGAAGTCTTATATCTCAGTAAAATAGGTGAATTGTTTTAAAATTTGAGGCCAAGCTATTTCACGCTGTGTAAACAATATTTCTGTCACCTCTGTATATTGCTACTGAATGGATTAGAAAGAGTGAGTATGAGGGACAGCTGCTGCATTAAAGCTTCCAAAAACTTTCAGACCCCATAGGCAAATATTCTCTGGCTGTATCACTTTGCTGATGATCAGTTAGTTCCTTCTGTTCTGTGTACTACTAGACCTGCAAAACAACCACAGTTCCTATGGCTAGGAGTGTGCCTTAGCCTTGCAGAGTGGGATGCTGCTTTTGAAGTCTCCATCTCTAAGTTCTTTTCCCTGAGATGTTCAGTCATGCATATTTAAAGCTACATTTCTAGAAATTAGGTCTGAAAATTCCCAGCAGAAATGTATTTTTGCATTTTATTTTTATCCAGAGATGACCACATTTTTGTCTGCAAGCTGGTTAAAAGATACATCAATTAATAGAGCCACTGGTGATTAAACTGTAAAGCAGAATATCTTCTCTCATTTAATGAAGTGTCTTACATAAAAATAAGTATAATTCTCATGATAAAGAACTTAATTTTACTGAGATTTCAAACTTTTTTTCTGAAAGTGCAAGGTATAATAAAGCTACATCTTCAGCATAAGAATATGGCTGTTTATTATAACTATTCATCGTGAGCATGACATTAGTATAGAGATCAGGTCACAAATGTCCTTATTCTTCCCACATGTAATCAATTGTTTCCTTATAGAAAAATTCTCTAAGAATAGGTCTTTGCACTGTATTAGCAAAAAATCCTTAGTTTTGAGCAATGCTGCAAGGTTGTTTTCAAGTTCTTGTCTCCTCACTGCAGTCCTTGTTAGTGCTCCTAGGACTTCTTGGGCCATGTCCAATTTTTTATCCTGCAGCAAACAAAATTACTGCCATGTTTTATTCCCTGCTGTTCATTAAATGATCATTGGCCTCTTCTGGTTGCAAGGAGAAGGTTGCACTCACCTCTACGTGATTTTTAATCTGTTTTCCATATAGAGTAAATGATACAGTCCTGGTTGTCATTTCTGCCCCAGCCTGCAAGGAAAGCACTGTTAGACCTTGGTGTGTGGTTGGTGTATGGATGGGTGGGAGTGCTGGGAAACACCTTTATTGTTTATGAAATGCTCGCTTCCTTTCAGAGCTCATTTAACTCTGTAGTTGACAGAGGCACTATTAAAGTTAGGGTTTAGTACACACTCTGTTGTTTGCAGAGTTGGTGGTGAGTAGCCAGATCAGCTCCATGATCATTTGGTATTCACTTTGTCATCTGTGTGAGAGCCAATGGGGGTTTTTTGTTTGCTTGTTTGGGTTGTTTTTTTGGTTGGGTTTTTTTTTGGGCGGGGGTGGGTGTTTTTGTTGGTTTTTTTGTTTGTTCATTTGGGGGGTTTTGTTTGGTTTTTTTTAAACCAGCACTACTGTTTGACCACTGAGGACCTTAATCTGATGTCAGCTCACTTGTGACAGCTATTCATGTACTTGTAATAGTGTCCCAGCTAGGACAAACACCGAAAATTAAAAATTTTTTTGAAAAGGAAATAGGATAATAGTCCACTTACAGAAAGGAGCTGTGCAAGGCCAAGTTGCTAAGCTTGATATCAGTGTGCCTAATCAAAATCTCCTCCACTGCATTTCAGGGCACATTCAGTGGCTGTCCCCAGACTTGGGTGCACTGATACTCAGCTCTGACCTGGTGCTGACATGAGAGCAGAGGCAGCATCCCCATTGCTGTGGCCTGCATGTGCGGGTATCCCTGATGATGGTTTCCACAGGGAGGACGTGGACCAGTAGTTTTAATACACAGGAACCTCAGTTTTGCACAGAAACAGCAAGGGCTGTGGTGAATAATCAATTTTGTGACAGCAGCTGGCTCTTGATGGATGCTGAACAGCAGGAATCATAACTCAAACAGATTCCTGAGGTGAAGGGATGAAGCAAGATTCGTGCTGGACATTCCACACATGCAACAGGGAGAGAAAACCCTGAGCCCAAACCGTGGCAGCCTGCCCAGGTGAGACAGGCATCGCAGAGAGGAATGCGAATTAATCTTAGGGCATTTTTTCCTTTAAATCCTTTTGGCTCTGTCTTTTTAGGAAGGAATTATTTACATGGAAAACTGTAAGGAACGAAGAAGAAGAAGAATTATTTACATGGAAAACTGTAAGGAACGAAGAAGAAGAAGAGGGACAGGCCTGAGTTACAAGAGCAGAGGGACAAAATAAACTTGTTAGGCACTGGAGGAATGTGCTAAGAAATGGTGAAGTCAGGAACTAGAAGAACTAGAACAGTTAAATACAAGGATGGCCACTGCAGGTGTTTTCTCCTAACACAGTGACCTTTACAGGCTGTCTCTCAGTTTGTAAAGGGGCCAGAAATGGTTATTAGTTGCCTTGCAACTTGTTGCCTTCTTCCAAAGGTACAGTTGGTGGGATCTTCATGTCCTGTTCCCTCCAGCAGAGATGAGTCCTGTGCAAAGCTGACCCACGTTGGGCTTGCAGGTGCAGACAAGATCAGCAGATGTGAGGACAGAGAATGTGTGCTGCTGGCTTACAGGCATTTCCATGATCTCTTGTATCTTGGCGTAATGCTTTGCCCCTGCCTGTGAAGAGCTGACATTGAAGCTTAAAGGAAGATTTATATCAGTTTTAGTCACCTGCCTGCCTGATGAGAGCCCAGGGGCTGAGGCAGGAGAAGACTCAAAGCCAGCCACTCCCAGTGCTTGACAAGCTGTAAAGCAAGAACATTTTGAATGTGATCCATTGCCTATTTTGGGAAAGTTATAAAATTTTCAGAGGTAGGCCAGTTATTTTTAAGTCTCTCTGGACATGCTTTTAACGCAGGATTTGTTCTGGATGCTGTCAAGGTCGGACGTTTTCTTCAGGAAAAAAGTTTCCCTCCTTTGGGGAAATGTCTGGAAGAGCTAATTAGCTGTGTGCCTTGGTCCTCCCTCATTTCCTCACAGCCTGCTAAACCTATTGCTAGACCTTCCAGCTTCAGCCAAGATGGATTGAGAGTGGATTGTCTGCCTTCTCCTGGCTTCATCCCTTTCATGCACAGCCTTCCTCTAGCCTGTTTGAGGAGAGGGTTGCTCTCCTCATGCCCTGCATGTTGCAGAGACAGCATGCAGGGAGGCTGGTGTTTGGAAAAGGAAGCATTTGGAATTGAGCAACTGAAAATACCAGCAACACGGTTATTTTCCTTGTGTCTGATTCTTTGCTGCTGCTTTGGATTTCATTTTAAGTTGCCCACATTTTCCATTCATTTAGCAAGGTTGAAAATATGAAATAGAAGAATTATGCCTAGAGTGAGATCCTCATAAATGAAGTTGTCGTCCTTCATCTCAGTTCTGTAGATAAAGAGCTGGTCCAGAGAAATGCTGAGCTCTTCCTGCTGCTTTTGGGAGTAGTAGGGATTGCTGTGTGCTCTGCAGAAATCAGGATTGGCTTCCAAGTTTAATTTCCAAACTCACATCAGTAGTGAACAGGAGGACTTGAATTATGTGGACCAATAAACTAGCAATTCCTTCTGCACATTTATCTTCACCTCTGTGAATGACAAACTAAATATTCCATATGGCATATTCCATATGCCCTGAGTATAAATAAGGGTTTGAATTAGGGTCTTGAATCTCTGTGGATGCGAGATGTAGGACCTTTCATGCCTCCTGTATCAGCAGCAACCCTCATATCATGCCACTAATCCTCTGTGGGTTTTGGGGTATGAAGACAACAGACTCTTTTAGGAGTGGTGTGCATCCAGCTGAAAGGAGTACATAGTGTTTTCCTGCCTAATTCTGACAGAATTAAAGACAGTGCACTTTCAGAAGTTATTTTCTGAATACTCCTCTCTGCACACTTTGCTGCTGTTACCTAGAAGAAGGGGGTTGATAATTTAATCTTTGTTTTGGTACTATTAAAAGAACTAATTCTCAGACATTTTTCTGTTGCCTTTTGTTGAGAAACTGCAAGTGTTTAGTTCTGATTTCAGCAAAGCTGGGCATTATCAAGACATCACTGACCCTGTGTCCTGTAAGGCTGTGGCACATCCCTTGTGTCCGTGCTGCTGGCCATATCTTTGTCTGTGTGCCCCTAAAAAGCAGTTGGTTTGTTGGACAAGTGAAGTTAGAGCTGACAGGCAGTTCTGTTGTATTTCTGCCTGCCTGTTGCATGGTAGCTTTTCCACCACATCCAGAACTGGGAGCAGTACTGCAGATGACATTGGAAACATCTGTATTGATGCTGAAGGAAGGCAAAAGGATTAGAAATCCTGCTTTTGACTGAAATCAGGGGTTGGTGGGATGTGCCAGTGATACCATGCTTGAGGAGAGGCAAGAGGGAGAGTTGAGGGGGGAGAGTTGGTTCACAGATTTATTTTTTTTTTATTAAGCCAGAACAATCCAGTTCATCTAGATTAAAACATTCTGTGGGAACATCTTGATTTCAGCGGAGTTTTTCTTAGAAAATGTCCAGGTGGCCCACCTGCTTCATTTCCTGCCATCTCATCAGTCAAGGGCTTCTGGGGTGTGTTTGCTGAGCCTGAGCTCAGAGGCACTGAAATGTGAGACCTGCTAGGGCTAAACAATGTGATTTCTACTTGTGCGTAGCCTTTACAATCTTTGCCCTATTTGGATATCTCCTGTGTTGTTCTTTTTTTCTTTTAACCTTTAAAATATTGACCTAAGTGAAGGGCAGGACTAATAATGTTTTATGGAATGCTACATCTCCCATTTCCTGGCTGAGGAAACATGAGTCCAGGGCTTCCAGTGCAGTGAACTTTCGTAAGGAAGATATCATCTACCTTTGATGAAATCCAGGACGAAATAGCTTTCTAATAATGTTGCAAACTAGAGAAAGAACACAGAAAAGAAACAGAAGGTGTGGGAAAAATCCATCAAAACATTGTGGGGGGCAGGACATGAAAAAGAGACAACCAAAACCAGCATAAACCTCTTTGCAAGCCCATTTGTGGACACAAAATTTGTCTGATTTTTTGGGGCTTGTTATGATTGTAGGAACTGGCCCTAACATGGATAAATCAGGCCAGCCCTGGCTGCTGGCAGGAATCTCTCTGTTGATGTCTGGTTGGGTGTGGATATGAGCTTTGCCTGTGTTATCCAGGGTGGGCTATTACTGCTTAAATCAAAGCGTGTATAAAGCTCAAGAAAAACTCCAGAGGTTTTTTTCTGAATCAAAAACATTCAGTTAGTTTTTGACAGGCCTTGAAACCTGGTGTTTGGGGTAGTTTTTATCTTTTGCTTTTCCTTGTAAACACCAAAGGACAGGATCCCACATGTCTTTACATTTACGTAGGATGTCCCTGGCAGGCAGTTGCTTTTTAGAAGCAAACTTCTTCCTTTTCTCAGGGAGGAGGGTTGGTTTTGGTTTTTTTGGTGGTTTTTTTGTTTGGTTGGTTGGTTGGTTTTGGTTTTGGTGTTTTTTGGTAGTTTTTTTTTTTTTTTTTCTTCCTTTGCAAATGCTTATTTTTCTGTACCACTCCAGATGTCTCATTTGGGGCATCATGAGCTGTGCAGCTGCCAGTTCATTTCTTCTGTGTCTGCTGAGGATCTGGAGTGGGGTTGTGACACTCCTTCCTCACAGGCTGTAGCTGTCATAGCATTTCCAGGACAAATCTTAAAATTCTGGCTGGGCCATATGAAGACCAGGTTTTGCTGTAGAAGTCCACTGGTGGAATGTGACTGCTGCTCTTGTGCTCCATGTGTGCTGCCTCTTCCAGGTGTTTGTAAATGAAGTTCCTTTGGATGCTGAATGCTCAGAGGGGCTCTAAAGGTCAAAGGGCTGATAGTCACTCTCCTCTGACTGCCAGGATATCTGGAATACTTTGTACATCTCCTATTTGATCATTGTCTGAATTGAAACTTTACAATGGAAAGGGAGTAGGGAAGACTGAGGTGGGATTGCACACTGGAGAAGATGCTCTGGGTTTCCTTTTAGACCTTTCAGGTGTAAATGGACCCACAGCATCCTGCTTTTGCAACTATTGAGCCTGACCTACAGGTCACAGAATTAGGCTGGTGGGGAGATTTCAGGTCAAAGGAAGGAGACAGAGGTAAAGGGAAGATGTGTGTACTGATGGTAAGCGTCAGGATCAGTGTCTATTCCTGCTGCCCTGTTCTCAGGCCAGCACTGTCCTGGTCTTCTGTCTGCTCATGTCTCTCCTGCTTTTAAAGAAAAACCTAAAAACCAAACCAGAAACCAGCACATTCATTGTTCCCTAGACTGTGTGATGGCACAGAGAGATAGTGATAAAAAGTGTGTCTTGGAAATAAGGAAAAGAGGCTTGCCTTGGGGTGGAGGTAGGCATTAGTCATACCACTGCTTGTGCTCTGCTAAATAAAGGTCATGAAAAGGTTTGTAGGGAAATCTTATGGTTTTTCATCTTCATAAGCAAAATGCCAGCCAGCACTGCTGTAAACTGAGGTGCATCTTCAGCGTGTCTTTGTGGAAACATCCCATCCCCTCTGCACCCTGCCAAGCTTTCTGGGGACTTAGGCCTCCCAACAAACTCAGGGATTTCCTTAAATCCCTGTAAATCAGAGCTCTATTACGAAGCAGAAGGGGAATAAACCACCAAGAGGCTTTCCTCCTTTCTTCCAAAATCTGTGTGTGCCATAAGTTGAATGGGCCCCCCCTGAGACCTGGGGAAACCAAACTCTTAAAATGCATAGTAAAGGGTTAGTAATTGTTTCAAACAGCCAGCTAAAAATGCTTTTTATTACGAGGCTTGAGCTCTCTTTCATATGTGAAGCTGCTTGTTCACTTTGGCAGTGAAGGCTGCTTTTATGCCTCCCTGGGGACAGTGGTAAAACTTTCAGCAGCTTAGGCACAGAAACCAGCCCTTTGTGGAACTGCAGGCGAGAAACCAGAAGTTGTTCTGCAGATTTCCCAGTCCTCTGCAGCTTGCTCTCAGATTTTGCTGATTAATCCATTCCTGTTCAGGACAAGTGAAGATGGTGCTGTGCAGGGATGGGACCAGACTTGGCAAGGATATTTGGTGTCTGTGGGTTGGTATGCACTCCTGGGTGATTTTTTCTGACATTCAGCTGTTGGGTGCAACAGCAAGGAATCAGCACTTTTCACACAGTTGCACTGAGAGATGGACTAGAGCTGGATTTATTCTTATTGCCTCTGTGAGCAGGAAAGCAGAAACCTCTGCTAATCCTGTCCCAGAGTGGTAGCAGAAATGCCAAGCCCTGCCGAGGCTGATCAAGGGGAGCACGGGACACTGAGGCAGAGGGACATGTGGAGCTGGCCATGTCTCTCAGAGCAGAGAGCTGATCCTGCAGGTGGTACAGGGCAGTGATTAGTCTTGGATGTTTGTCCTTCAGTGGCAGGTGTGACACATGCTGCAGTCTAATTTTCTCTGTCTGTCCCTGTGCTGGTTTGAAAACAAAACCAGTGAAAGACTCCAAGTCAGAAACACAATTTAATAAGAGGAAAAGAAAAAAAAAGAAAGTAAAATAAAATAAAAGTAATAGTAAAAAAAAAACCCCACTGACAGAGTCAGAATACAACCTGACACCCTGTTAGGGTGGTAGCAGCAGTCCAGATGAGATGGTCTTGCCAAAGCAGTGATCCTGTAGAAAGGTCTGGTAGCTCTTGTCTTCTCTGGGAGTCCAGTGGGTAAAGGCTCCCTGTGCTGTCTCAAACCCTGGATTATATCCAGGTGGGAATGCTTGGCTCCTCCCCCTGGGCGGAGCATCTCCCAATGGGCTGATCTCATTCTCTGAGTCCTGCAGTGGGTCCTTGATGGCCCATTAACCAGAGATAGCTCCTGGAGGGAGTTATCTATGAGTCATGTGGCACGGCATTGATGGAAACACTGCTCCACCTGGTTTCAACAGCTCATGAAGATGGGGATAGAATACAGACTTTGGGTACAATTTACACTGTAACCTAGGACAGTCCCTCTGGAGCTCGTAGCAGCCTTGAGGCCTCATCCAGCAGCACAAATTCCCCTCAGGATCCCCTCAGGATCCCCTCAGTATCTCCGTGTGCTGCCTTTGGGTGCTCTCCCCAGCGGCTCCTGACACGTTTCTCCCCTGGCTTTGCAGATCACCGGCGTTATCCTCCTCGCAGTCGGCGTCTGGGGCAAGCTCACCCTCGGCACCTACATCTCCCTGATTGCTGAGAACTCCACCAATGCCCCCTACGTGCTCATCGGGACGGGCACCACCATCATCGTCTTCGGGCTCTTCGGCTGCTTCGCCACCTGCCGTGGCAGCCCATGGATGCTGAAGCTGGTGAGCAAACCCAAGTGCCTTAGGAGGGGAGGTTTTTTGATCAGCTGGGATTCCCCCCACACCCTGAGAGATGTTGATGAAGTTTTTAGGCACATAAGCTAGGTTTTATTAATCTTTATGTTCAACGTGGGTGCCTCTTGGACAAAGCAGGAGGGAAAAAAGCCCTTTGCCAAAACCAGTTTTTAATTGACCATGACTGAATTTTGCTACACGTGGCACATAGGCCCAAGTGTTTGGAGCAGGGTGGAATGCTGCTGAATTGCTCTGTGAGTCGTTCTACAATCATTCTGGTTTTCTGTGAGCCAGATAGACAAATATATTTACAATCTTAAAGATGCCCAAATCATCATAAATGAGAAATTCTTTCAAACTGTATTTTAAGGGGTCAGTTTAACACCCTGATGGAACAAATAGTTGGTACCTCATAAAAGTACACCAGCCCTTCTTTTTCTCCTAACATTCACTAGGCTAGAACAATTCAACCCCAAAAGCAGAGCACTCTATAGTATGTTTGGCCTCATCTCAAAAGCAGCAGGGGCTCAAGGTGCACTGAGCAGAGGGGAAGCTGTTGTCCCTCAGTCCACTTTAACCTCTCTGTGTTTCTCTGTTCTGAGTTATCCAGCCTACCTTAAAATTCAAAATAACTACAGGTTAAACACACTTACATAATAAACTGTTCTTCTAGGCACATGTAGGAGCAAAATCCTACTGCATGTGCAATGATTTGAAGGGTGGAAATAGCACCTGTGAAACACTGAACTAGTGAGAAACGGCTTGACAGTACAATGCATCTCCTGTTACAGTATTTTGGGACTGGTTTTCTGAGGAGATGGGATCATTTTTCTCCAGTTTAAGCTGCATTTTAAGAAAGAAAGAACATGTTAAAGGGAGGTAATTTCCTCAAATGATGGCAGGGAGGGGAAGGGAGAGGTAGCAGCTGCAATTCCATCAGTTGGTGGCCAGCTGGCAAGTGCCTCACTGCTGTCTCTTGCTGGTGATGTGCTGTCAGGGCATGTGCAGAGGCTTGCTGGAGTCACTGCAGTCCAGATGGGAAAGAGATAAAGGTGAACGATATATAAATCCATTCAGGCTCTGCGAGTTGCTCCATAACTCATGCAACTTTCTGAAAACTATGCCACTAATAGTAGCGTGTGCTGTTCCAAGCACGTGGGTTTATTTTCATTGTACGTGTAAGAAATATTTCTAAACTTCTTTTCTCTCCTGAACAGACAATGATTTGACAGCTGCATTAATTGGACACTCTTTTTTTTTAATTCTACCTTCACCATTGTGCTCCTTTCCCCAATAACCTTTCATTAAAGCTAAGTTTCCCTTTCTCCACTAAATCCTGCTAGGACTGAATTTAATTTAAAATGTTTCCTTTCTTAACTAACTGTTAAGTAGATTGTGGAGTAAAAAGGTAATTTTTCCTCCAGAAGATTTCTGCTTAAATATATTTTTAGTACTTGGTGAGTGCCTACACTGAAAGCACTGTTTTCAAGGTTTATTTAGCTCCTGATCCAAATGCTGCACCTAAAGCCAAATATGGACCTTGGCTCAGCAAAGTATTTGGAGCATATGTCTAGTGTTAGTATGAGAATATTTCCAGTGAAGGCAATGTTTCAGTTCATTCATTGGAGAAACTTCAGGAATCAGGCAGCAAATCCCAATCTGGTAGTGAGATAGATAAACACAAACCAAAACACCTGGGGAAGCCTATTAACCTTAGCAGAGCACCGTGCAAACAGGAAGGGTCTGTTTGTATCCCTTATTCCAAGATCAAAACCTGAGTGACTTGGATTCACCTCTGGCATGTGAGTGTGTTTTAATGTATATAAGAATGTTAAGAAACCTGGGAACAGAAATGTCAGAAAACCCAGTATGTAAGCAATATCTATCAGTTGTAAATTGTATAAACACATGTATTACATTCAGGTGGTAATCTGTGTATCCCCTCCAAAAGACCTTTGGTTTCTTAACATCTTTGAAGGGTGCCTAGAGGGGAAAGTTACATTTTATGTGTTGATATCTGTGCTGAGACTAAAGCCTATCATGCTCTGACTTCTCTTGCTTCCTGCCTTTTCAGTATGCCATGTTCTTGTCCCTGGTGTTCCTGGCTGAGCTAGTGGCTGGCATTTCAGGGTTTGTCTTTCGCCACGAGGTAGGTGGAAATGTGCTGAGTTTGCATCTGGCAGCGCCTCCCTGGGCAGGAGCTGCTGAGAAGTTCCCTGGAACATGGAGAATGTGTGGGGTGCTGAGCTCAGGGGCTCCAGCACATCTCCAGGGATGTGCCTGATGTGCAACACTAACTTGTACAGCTCTTAAAAACCTGCTTGATTCCAAAGGAAGGGATTTAGCCAAAGCTCTTGCCCTCAGCTGCCTGGTGATTTACTCTGGAGCTATCAGGTTTTGTGTGTCCACCATGTAAGATCTTCTTTACTCTTTTACATATGCTGAGGGCTGCAAAATAGATTAAATGCTTTTCTTAAACACAGCTTTTTCAGCCAGGCAAATGCTGGTTTATGTAAGGCAGAGACAACTTCTGCATCACACCAGACTTGCTGTTTTGTAAATCTTTTTGGGTTTTTTTTGGCGGGGGATGGAGAGAGGGGGTGGGGAGGGAGTGGGATGGGATTTCATTTCTATCTTGAGAGTAAGGAGAGATTAGAAGTAGAGTGAGGTAGGAAACTGGGACAGGAAGAAGCTTTAAAAAAGCGTGATGGTCTAGATTTGTAGTAACACTTCTGCTTTATCCACTGTAATCAGGTCTATCTCTGGCTGTAAGCCCATGGACCTACACGCCACTGGTGCTGAACCAGAACAACCCCAGAGACCCTCCTTGTCTCTTCTCTTTGTATTAGCTGGTTTTTGACATGACATTTCCATTGCTACAGAGTTTTCTGCTGTCCACCTTTGGGAGCAGTGGATAGTTTTTAATGTGGTCCTGAGGTGCCTGTCCACCTGCTGAGGATTCCCATTTCATCCCACCTCACCTGCAGCAGCCTCCCTTTTGGGAGAGGCAGTGTCTTGTGAAGGTCACAGCCATGAGGGTTGCTCATGTCATCTGCTCCCCAGCCCCTTTCCCACCCAAAATGCCATTCCTATGATGTGCCCGACATTTTCCAGCTGGGGGACCTCTTGCTCCTTACCCAAATCCCTTTGGTGCTGGGGATGCCTGGTCAGGAGATTCATGTCTTACTTTTCTGCCACTGGCTTGTGTCCCCAGGGTGTTTGCACAGGCTTTGGCTCTCACCTGGCATCTATGAGCAGGGAGTCTCCTTCAGACTTAGTGCTGGAACAAAGAGTTTGGGGGGAAAAGCATAAAATGATACCTTTTTGATAGGTTAAGTAATTTTACAGTATTTTTTTAAAACATGTCATTTTGATGGGGTAATCTTGTTTCTGTGTCTGATATCCCATTGGAAAAATGTCATGAATGATTCCTGACAGTTAAGAGCGAGCTCTGCCAGCTCTAAAAACACCCTTAAAAACAGCTGAGAAGGACTAGTTTGGGTGTGTTGGTAGGAAATTTGGAAATGCATTTGCTTCCTGCAACAACTGCTTCAGATTTTGTGCGTCTTGTTGCCGACCTGGACTGGTTTGTTTTTCCCTCACCCTCACAGATCAAGGACACTTTCCTTAGGACATACACTGAAGCAATCCAGAATTACAACAAGAACGATGAGCGGAGCCATGCAGTGGACAACGTACAGGAAAGTGTAAGTCTCAAACTGGATACCAAAAATTAGTCAATAGAACAAGCATGGATTTGATCCCAGAATGTGAAGTTTTTATGGATCAATCTGCAGGCTGCAATTTGCAAGCAAAATTAGAGGCCAGAAAAACTGATCTAAAGGAAAAATATTTCAGCTGAAATGTTCACCCAGGATGCTTAAATTTTATTGAAAAAGCTGTCTGATAAAGGCAAAGTCTGCCCCACTGGCTCGTTCGTGGTCCCAGATCTTGGATTAGGTTTAGGTGGCAGTTCTATTCCTAAAGAACACACCTTGTTCCAAAGGGAATTTGCCAGTAAGATTGTAAAATGTTTTAAATTCGAGCTGGATGGGACAGGGTTTTATAATCTTGTGTCCTGCATCACTGATAAACTGCAGCAGTTCTCTTCACAAGTACAGAGAGAGAGGCTGGCAAAGGAGACCTAGTGAGTTAAGGAGAAAAATTGGGTGTATTTTCCCCAGAGGAAAATGGAGGGGGAAACTTCTGAGGTTGGCAGTGAAAGCTGTGCTGGAGGGATGGAGTAGGAGGCTGGTGGAGAAGAGCCTTTCTGACCCTCAGGGGTGGTAGCAGGGCAGTGGGGGCTTGTCTTTCCTTCCAGCAGGGCACAGGGCAGGAGCAAATGCCACAGCATGGCCAAACCAGCTGGGCATGCCACCCACAAGAGACCAAGTCCACCAACTACAACACAGAGTGATAAAATTCACATTTGCATTCCCACTGGGAGCTCTGCCATAGCAAGGAGCTATTCCTTCAGTCTGCAATCCATTCTAAGAGCCAATTTCCTTTCCATGAGATTGTAGCTCGATGAATGGCTGAAATGTCAGGGTAATTGTATCGCTGACTTCTAGACCTTTAGAAATTACAGCTGTTATGTTGGACCCTTCAGCATGATTGAAGCTGTACTCTAACCTGGCTTCTCCTGGTTAGCAGATTACTGCAATGCTCAAAACTGAGTATATTCTGCTGTCAAATTCTGCTGTCTGCATAATGTTAACCTGTATTTGAAACTTTTGATTCCTTGGAGTTGACCAAATAAAATAGTTCTGAGTAGTTTTTCAGTATTTCTGTTGTAGCAAAGTGCTCATTTCATTCATAGTTCTCTTTTTACAGGAACTGCATTTATAAGTCCTTTCCATGCAGAAAATTCAGCACATACTCCATATGTTTGAGTCTCTGTCTTCTAGCTTAGGATGTAAATCAGAACACCCTTCCCAGTTTAGGGTTTTCAAGCTGACTTCCTAGATACACCCTGTGAACATATGGTCTCTTTCTGTTCACAGCTCAGTGAATTGTCCTAGTAATTATTTTGGTGAGTTAGAGAGGCTTCACCTTATTGATTTGTACTAGTTTGAACCCGTATGTGTTACATGTAATTCTGTGTAATGCCCCTTGAGGTCGTGAATTTGCAGGGTCATCTTTAATCAAATAAAAAAGAAAACAAACAAACAAAAAATCCAACAGACCACCAACTAAAAAAGATGAGTTTATGGCTGGACCTTTGTCAAATGTTACAAATAATAGTTCTGCTCATAAAATACCTTTTTTTTAGTAGGTCATCTGCTCCCATGTTCTGTAAATTACATCCCTGGTACTTTTGTAATTCATGGAGCAGGGGTGGTATCTGCTTTTCAAACCTTGAGGTGCCCTGTCTTTATTTTGGTTATGAGGCTTATGAAGTGGGCTGAGATTATTCTGTTCTCATTTTAATTCTGTTTTGTTTGTCTGTGTGTTTTAAACCTGCCTTTTGTCCCTCCTAGCTGAGCTGCTGTGGCATTCAGAGCTACACCAACTGGAGCACCAGCCCTTACTTCTTCAAGCACGGCATCCCTACGAGCTGTTGCATGAACTCCAGTGACTGCAACACTCAGGATCTGCGCAACATGACCGTGGCTGCCACTAAAGTAAACCAGAAGGTACCAGTAACCTTGTGCCAGAGGCACTTGTGACACCATCCGGCACCCCAGTGGAGTGTATGGCTGCTTGCAGCTGCATTTCATTTCAAATGGTTGGTTGATAATGTGCAAATAAGGCTGGAGTGATGGTAAGAATGGGCTTGGTCCTGCACTTGCTTCATATTCTTTGAGCTGGCCTTTCTCAAATCCAATCCCAGGTGCAGCAGTTCTGAGGAAACACAGGTAAACGTTGTGGTTAGTGGGTACATTTATTGTGAGTTAAAATCTTTGAACATGCAGGGCTGCAAGCACAGCACAGCCAAAGTGACCCTTTCCCTGGGGTCACCTGAAAGAGTAGGTTGGGAAGACAGAAATAGAAAGCAAGTTGGGAGAACAGGAAGAAAATGAATAATTAGAAAATTAAAATACAGAAAATGCTAAGAAAGAGAAGAATGAAGAGAAAATAATGCAGCACCTATGTATTAGACACTGTGCTGAAGAAGTGCAACTCAAGTAATGGCTTCAAGTGCTAGTGTGTCATCAATTCTTTCTCACTTGAGATTTGCAAGAGAGGGTACAGTGTTTTGATAAGAGGAATGATATTGTGGCTAAATCATCATTCTAAGTTGAAGCACAGCTTAGTCAGACATAAGGATTATTTTCTTTTCTGTTTTTATTTTCAGAGATCTATTTTACAAATAAATAGAAGTCCTGAGTAGACAACAGGGGAAATATGGAAATCCCTCTGTCTCTTCTGTTTCTGCCTTTTTCACCTCAGTCACCTGTGACTCAGAAGGTTGGACTGGTGGCTGAGCACAGCCTGAAACATCTTTGAAAACCAGTCAAGTAGATAACATTTTCTGGCATGTATTGTAAAAGGGATACTAGAGGATTATTTTCCACTAAGCCTTTCTCCTTTTTTGCAATGGTTTAATGAGAGCCACTTGTTGCAGATGTGTGGAATGCTGGTGGTGTCCATTGGTTGAGTAACTCACAGCCCCCACCAGCAGAGTAATCTTGCATGAGTGTAGAGGGTGAGCCACTCTGTTCAGTTGCTCTTTGTGAATTTGTACTGACTTGATGTTTTTGTGGAGGTGGAAGGAAGGTGAGAGGCAGGGCAGGGTGGATCTAGGGCATGTGCAGTACAGCCAGCACCCACAGCAGGCATGGGTGAGCAGCCCACCCTGCTTTGGCCCCTCTTCCCAGCAGGGAAGCTTTCTGGTGTGACTGGTGTTCCACCAGCAGGTCCCAGCTCTGCAGTTCAGGACAGCCATGCACTCTGAACCTTTCCTGGCTGCACAACCATTTAGGAACCAGTTGCACTCCCAGCACTGATCTGCTGTTTCTCCCAAGTCCCAGGCTTGCTCTGCCTGCACAGGGAAATCCCTGTCCACTTTTGGGTTCCTCGTGGCACAGGATGCCTCCTGAATTGTAGGAAGCAACTGAGGGCTCAGTGTGTGCTAGTCCAGGGCTGGTAACACATTTCCAGCCATTCTTGCTCCTCGAATGCACAAGTCACCTGACAGAAAAGGACTGCTGATTCCTCAGGAAATTGTTGAAGTAATTACTTGATTTAATTAACTAGAGGAAATCTGGATGTTTGGCAGTTCATGTGGTTTTGTCTCATTTTCTGAAGTAGCCATTGAAAATGCAAAGTTGCAGATTTCTGTTCAGCAGGTGTGAGATATTGGAGTTGTCCCACACATTTGAGCAAAATGGGATGCTTCTAAAAGGCACATAGGAAAAAAAAGCAAGAAGGAGAAAATGCTGTTTGGCCTATCCTTTCACTTCAGATAGGCAGCAAACATCATTACCTCTGACCCAAGCCCCTTGCTCATCTTGGAAACAGGCCCTTTGCTCTCTGTGTGTTGGAGAAAAAGGAAAATATTTATTGCCTGTGTTGTGGAAGACCCTTCTCACCATGCCTGTGGACAAGTGTATTTGGATTACATCTTTTGGTGGATCTTGCAAAACTATCAGTAAGACAAGTTCTCCGTGAGCTAATCGAATTACTAGCAGTTTCTGAGGACTAATAATGAATTAACCAAAGAGGATTAAACTAATTATATAATTACAGGACTAAAAGACAGCATTCCTGGATTTTCTTTGCCAATTCTGACCCTAACTTGCTTAGTGACCTTGGGTTAATTATTTAGGCTCTCTGTTTCTTCATCTCTGACAGCACTAATACCTAACTTTAGGAGCTGTCATTAGGATTAGCTAATTAATGTTCATCTAGTGCTTTTAATCACACTTCTTTACCAAGAAACTTCAAGAACTATTTCTCTCTAAAATCTTAAGAAAGGAACAGATGCATGGAGTCAAGAAAGATCAGATTCTTTGTGAACTGTCCCTTCTGTGCTCTGGGTCTCTGGATCAGCACCCAGAGGTGCTCACACGGTGCTGCACACACTTCTGTGTTGTAATGCAGCTCGTGGGTGCTGCCTGCACTCTCAGTCCATGCACAGCAAGGACTGAGCAATTAAGCCATATGTAAACAATGTGCTTCAGTAAACAGATTATTGTGGCTTGGGAAAACAGTCTTCCAGTGAGGAGGGTGATCAAAACTCTGCCATTGCGTGTTTTGTTGACAAAATCTTCTGTCTCCCTCAAATTACCACTGTGCTTTGGTGTTGCATCTCTTGAAGGCTCTTCAACAGAATAGATTTCAGAAGAGCCGGGAGAGCATTAAGCCATGTAAGACAGAACAAAAATACTGCTTGAGAAATCTAATCTCATTGCATACCATGTAAAACATGCAAACATAGTTACTTGATGGGTTAAATAAGCAAGTTTGAATCAGACCTACTGTACACTGTGGTAAAACATAGTTAATATGTTCACATAAACATTTCAGAAAATAATCAGGACCAGCTGTGCTGGTCCTCAGCTACTATTAGGTCCAGCACTTCATTACTCTCAGGATTAAATGTCTGGTGATGTTATAAAAGAAGTTAAAGAAATGGTACAATTTATTTAATGAATGGCCTGTCTGTAATAAAGGACATTGTCCTTCTTGCTGCTGTTTTTTACAAGCACCTGATGCTCTGAGGTCATAAAGAGTTCCTACAGGGCAGGCAGAGTGAGGGGTGTGTGGGTGTAGGTGAAATGTGGAGACACTTCTCTCTTATGGGGCAGGAGTCCAAACTGGGAAAGGCAACTCACTGTTATTTCTGAGTTTTCCAATTTCTGATAAAGTGGATAAAGTTATAATGTATAAAACCCCTCAGGTCTTAAGCCAGAGCGTTGGTCAATTGAGGAAGGTGGCAAAAGGTGCTGAGCAGTGACTTTGGATTGGGGGGACAGATGGGTTAATAATGAAAGAAAAAAAAAGATGTAATCTTTCTTTTTTTCTTCACATATCAAGTCACTTGTTCAGATTAATTTAGGCACCACAAATTAGGAGATAATTTCAAATTATTTTTTCAGGGGTCAAATAGGTGAGAATCTTGGCAAACATTGTTGTACTGAGGGGGAACCTCTCAAAAAAGTCTGTCCAAGAGAAGGGCAGATATTGTACATGAATCTGTGAATTGAGGCCTGAGAAAACAAGTCAGCAGAGAGAAGATTTGGTTTGGGGAGCAGGACAGGAAATTTTATGTCCAAGGGCCAACAAACCAAGAAAATTCATACAAAACCCTTGATAACTTTGTTACATGGTTTAAAGTTACATGCTGTTCAGTGCCCTGCCTGGTGTCCTTTGATGGGTAAAGGCAAGCAGAATGCCTCAAGGGACACTTTATTAAATACCTAGAGTATTTAAAAATCAGCATCATTTATTCATTTTTGACATCTGTATTGTATTATAACATTGGTGTATTGTTACTGGTTTGGTTTCAGGTCAAAGCTATATTGTTTTTTAACAGACTTTCTTTTAAAAGACCCATAAAAATGAGTCCAACATCACATTTAGATTTTAAAAGTATTGAAATGCATTTCTTTCTAAAAGGAGCTGGTTTTTTCTACAACTCCACATCATTCACTCAGAATTGCTATTAAAAAAAAAAAAAGCTGCCACTGTTGGAAATTACAGCAGAAATATTGTCTAGCCAGAGTTCATTTTAAATGAGAAATTTTTATGTATGCATTCATGGCAGGGAAGGTCAGTACAAGGAATGATGATGTTTGTTTTCCAGGGCTGTTATGACTTGGTGACCAGTTTTATGGAGACAAATATGGGAATCATAGCTGGAGTGGCTTTTGGGATTGCATTCTCACAGGTAAGTGCATAAACACTCCCCTTCCCCCCTTTTCTTTTCCCCTCTTTTTCTTTACCTGGACTTCAAGGAAGGAAGGATTATGGAAAGGGACTGAACTCAGCATGCTCATTAGTCCTGAGGTCATCTGTTCATTGATTTTCTTTTTTTCAACTTAAATGAAGTTTCTCCTTGGGAATATCAGTTACGGTTGAGCTAATGACTAGCTTAAGGAAAACAACTTGTCCCTCCACTGGGTCAAATAGAGGTTAACCCAATAAAACATTGGCTTAAATGGAGCATAAACAGCTAAGAAGACAAATAGCTTATCCATTGCTTGGGTAGGCTTGTATCTTCTAAGTACTCTTATTTGTTCTTAAAGGACTCGAAAATTCAAACGAGTGCAGCCTCAAGCCTCCCCATCCTGGACCTGGAGCCTGGAGGGGACACTCAGTGACCAATTTTATTTATTTTCCCTTTAACAGTGAACACTGAGAAACCATAAGTCTACCAAAATCAGGTTGTTAAACTTTGACTGCACCAAAAGGAGTGTGGCACGAGAGCGACAAGAGGAGAGCTAAGAAGGGGTTTTCACGATATTCAAACTGCATTTATGTAGACAGGAACTGGGGAAAATATAGGTCTGGTCAGGTTGTTCTGATCAAGAAGGGGCAGGAAAACACCTTTCAACAAGACACTCCTTTATACCAGTCACTTCATGTGTGACAGCAAGGACTATACTGGAAGCATGGAAAAATGAGAGAGAGGGAAATATACACAATTCAAAACTGTCCCCAAGCCATGTGGAAAATGGCCCCACGTCCTCTCCATCAGCATACACACAGCCTGAGGGAGCCCTAAAATTGTCTGGGCTCAGACTGGCTGGCTGCCCTGCCCTGGGCACATCTGGAAGCCTGATGCCCTGTAGCCAAGGTGTTGGATGTGAGGAACACGTGGTTTGGTGTGGCTGGAAATGTTGGTTCATCACCACAGCAGCTGCTCAGAGCATGTGCCTGCATGTCAGGTTTTTGGGATGCAGACAACGTGAATAATCTGGAGCTGTTTGTGCATGGATGAGTGGAGGGGGTTTTTTAGTGGGCTATTCTAGCTCTTGTTGAATGGTGACAGCATTGATACTCTTCTCCAGCCTTGATTATGGCTTGATTACTGCTATGGGACTCCAAGCTCGGGTTTCAGTTTGGGTTCTAGATAGCCAGAAGGCTGTAAAGCATCTTTTTAAATGCCTCATGTAAAGCTATCCAAAAGAAAAACGAGCCAAGTAGAATTGTAAAATATGCTGCTGGGGGAAAAAGTCAGGACCAATACTGCCTGAAAGCCTTTAATGGATGTTTCATGGCAGGCTGCGGGCAGCACAGGCTGCAAGGCACTTTGTCCCTGTGACTGAGGGGGAAAACGAGGTGTGTTTGGATGTGGTGTTGGCATCTCACACTGCTGGTGGCACCATGAGCCCTGCTGCCAGGTGGGGATGTCACTCCCCAGCCCCACTGGGCTCTGGCACTGGGAGGACATACCCAGCTGCTTGAGGTGTCAGCAAAAAAACTGAAGAGAGAGGCTGCAGAGGAGAAAAATGCAGTTCTCCCAGGCTGTGAAAAATAGAAGGTGGCCAGTGGTGATTTACTGCCTAATCTGTTTTGCTGGGCCCAATCAGGGGCAGTGTTTACAGATTGATTTCAGGTTAATGGGGCTGGCAGTAATGCCAGGCAGGGCTCCAGCTGTAGGTGAGGTTTTGCTGTTCCTATTGAGAATAGGTTTAATCTAAATAAAAGACAAATTAAATCATGTTGCTCTTCAACAGTAAAGCGTGCTCAAGGGCCTTTCCTTCACGTGATTTGTTAGGTGTTGACTAGCATGGGGAATGTGCTGATGCCCAGAAATAGGGAAAGATGTCTTGGCATTGCAAATCTTACAGGCCTGGCACAGACCTCCCCATCAGAGTCAAGAGCTTTTATAAAAAACACTGTGTTGCTGACCTTGTCTGCTCTGCTCCTCGGGTTTGAAATAATAACAATAAAATAAAATTTGATTGTTTTTGGACTTGGATGCTGATGCTGACTTCCAGCTGGAATCATTTCCTTTTAGCAGGTGCTCTTCAGAGCAGAAAAATGATTGCTGTGTTGTGCCCAACAGAGAATAAAATTATGCAAACTGCATAGATGATGGAGAGCTGTGCCTAGATAAAACTACAGAGCAGGCATTGGCTTAAGGAATGCAGGAGACACTGTCTGGAGAGGTTTATAGATTGTAAGTAGGGAAGACTCAGTGCAGTGTTCAGGTCACATTATTCCCTTTGTGCTGAAGGACTGAAAATCAGGTGTTCTCCACATGCTCCAAACCAGTTGTTGGGCATATACAGGTGCCATCCTGCTGAGATAAATTCCCATGCAGCCATGGGCACTCTCTGCTGTGCAACATCCACCTGCCCTCTTTGCTGTCAGCATTAATGTGGATTAATTAACAGCATTCAGCTCTGCCTGAATGTGGACACAGTTCTGGTGCAGACATCAGCCCCCTTGTCTGCTGCAACTCCTCCCTGAGCACAGGGAGGCTGGGACTTGCTTAGGGCTTAGGGAGTGGGATCCAGCATCCAATCTGTGACTTGAAATCTGGTCTAAGACTGGGTTGTTTCTAAAGGCTGCTCTTTAGATCTGTTTCTAAAGACTAATCTGATCTAAGCACTAAATCATGGTGGATTCAGTGGGGAGGTAGAACTTGTGACAGAGGCACACTGTGGCACAGGAGGCTGACTAAGTGACATGTGACATAGAAAATTCTCTCTTTTAAAACAGAGCCAGAGAAGCTGCACATTTGGAGATTTGCATTTTGAGAATATGACAAGGCATTGAGCTAAAAAATTATTCCTGATGGATTAAACCCCCCCAGTTTTGGCTTACCTGATGTGCTGATGAATTCTAAGTTAGTTCAACACATTTCTATTTACAGAAATTCCCCCAAAGAATGAAAAATGGTGAGGATACCAAGACCCAAAATAAAATGGAAATTCAAATTACAATTCAGTTTCTTTCTCTTCAGTATAATAAGGTGTAATAAATATGTCATGCAGAACAGCTTCCAGTCAGTGGTAACTCCTACAGAATAAATGTATTAAAAAGCCAGTTCTTATGTGTACAGGAGGGATAAGACTGCTACAAAATATGCTGTGGATGGTTTTCAATGGTCAGAACTAAGATGTGCCTGAGATTGCTCCTAGAAATCATGAGAAATTCACTGTATTCTGCTTGCTGGAATGACCTGTGGCCTACAGGATGGTAGTACAGAAGACACACCTGAGGGGTGTGGGTTTCCCAGTTGTCTAAACCAAAGAATTTGTCAGCATTTTCAAGTTTCCTGTGGCAAGACCAGAGTATGGGAAACGCTCTGCTTTCTATATAATAGCTCAAAAGACCAAGATAATCTTAGGAAAAAAAGGGAAGAAAGGAAAAAAGTAAGAGAGGAGACAAATGCAGAACCAAGTCTGACATCTTAGCACTCAAAAATCAAGACAGTAAAATCAAATAAATGAATAAGTGGATGAAAGTTGAGATGGGGCATTTGAGAGGCAATGAGAGTGCAGGGAAATGAATGCAGCTCCCAGCAGCAGTTTCTTTGTGGGAATCCTTTAGCTCCAATTCTTCTGGTTTTTCAAAGGAGCTGCGGGGACCTGGTGCACAATAGGATAAGGAGCTTCCTCCTGCCTGAAGAGCAGAGGAGGCAAGTGGTGGAACAAATGCAGAGAACAAGGCAGGGTGGAGAGTGCTTGATTTGTGCTGCACAGTCTGGGAGCCTCTAGCCTGACTTAAATGCAGAGGGTTGTAGTTATGCCTGTAATGAAAGAGCATCGTGAAGAAAATCCAGCAGCTCAGTACAATATTGCCTCTTTTTGGCTACAGGAGGAACAGTGCTCTTGTGGTTAAATGTGGAAGTCAACACATTGAAAAACACATGTTTTTATATGTATTCAAAGTATTTCTAGAATATTTATTATAGCTCTGCTACATCCTGGTAATACTTAGAAATGCTGAATAAAATGTGTGTGCAATGGCTTGATATCCATGCCATTATTTTTGAAATACAGAGTTAAACATTATGTCACTATAACCACTTAAATGCCTAAACCAGCCTAAGGTCAGAGCAAAGAATCAGAAAATGGGCCAAAGATCTAGAATATACATTCATGAGTAACCTGCCATTTGTTTTAGGAGTGAGCTGATTAAAACAAAACACCATTACATGCCTGCAGATGCTACAAAGTTTAGACACACTGATTATTAGAGTTACAGTCTGCACAGAACAGAAAAATCCTTAATTAGAGGTAAATGGGGAAGTCTGCTCCAGTTGAAGGGGGAAGAAAAGCCTATGATTTCCTATTTGTAGAAGCTACAGCATCTTTCCCCTTGTAAACCTGATACAAGCAGCAGATTGTGGTTGAGAAGAACAGTGGCTGCAATCTGGGTGCTCTGGTATTGGAGAAAAATAAACAATTTCGATGTACATACCATTCTCAGCCATTGTAGAGAGGAATTGATTCAGGTCTGGGCTGGAATTTGCTCAGGGAAAATAATTTGGATAAATACACTGTGACATACATTTTACTCAAAAATACAATAAGGCAGAGAAGTAACTTCTGAGTCCAGCCAAGGAAGGTGAAGAAAGACTGAAAGTCACCACAAACACAGAAAAGTGACAGTGAAGGAGGTGGGGCAGGGCCACCCAGAGGCACTCACTCTGTTCAGCCTGTCAGAGCATTTAGAAATACATAGCAGTGTCCAAAACAGAAATCTCATTCTCCAAAATTGAACTGAGCTGAAGAAACAGTTGCATGAGTCAGCTGCAGGAGTGTCATGTAACCTGTAGAATGTGCTTGGTTTTCAGCAATGCCTTCAGCAATTGATTAAATCATCCTCCCAATGATGAGTAGAAAAGGCCACAAAATGGCTAAAATGTCTTCTTGGTATGAAGGGAGATTTTCAGAGCTGAGGAGGGTTTTTACCATGCACATATCGTTTTGGCAACTAAAAACACAGCCCCTGGACCATGGTAGCTTTGGTTTTTGTTGGAGCTTGGTCAGGAGGTGGTACCAGTGCTCCACATTTAGTTACAATCAAGGCAGTGTCATCCTTGGTGCCAAAATCAGGAGGTGCAGAGGGGGACAGGAAGGTTCAACCTGCTTTTAAATGTGACTCTGTGCCCTTTTGAAATTCCCAGAACAGCTCTGGTGGACACTGAAACAGGAAATGGAGCCAATTTCTGGCAAAAGAAGCATGATCTGACAAGGACTGTGGCATCTTAGAGACAGGAAACAGTTTATGCAGATTTGAGTTACCCTGGCTTGGCCTTGCTCTGGGCTGGTGCCTGGTACAGAAGATGTGGATTTTGATGATGATTGTGTTCACAGGGAGCACTGCCTGGTCTAGGGGAAGGGACAAACAATCCTGAGGAGTGAAATAGGAGGAGGAGCCAGTTTGGATGAGCAGCCAGCCAGACATACCTAGGCATGCTCTGGATATGCTGAGGAGTTAATTAATTGACCAACCCAAATGAGAAAAGCCAGGTTGAATTATTTACAGCATATAAACACTGTTGGCACATGCAGGAAGTGCTAAGAAACTGCAATCAACAAAACATTGAAAAGACTGAGTGCTTATTGATGACTGGAAGCCTGGGATCTGTTTTCAATAATCTGAGTGACAGCCAAGAGAATAGTGAATGACTTTCTAAAAAGTTATTTCCAGATTTGCAGCACTCATTTCTACAGTGTTGCATCACTTGTAAAGGAAGCATAACCACTCTGGGACATCAGGGAGCTTTTCCCTGGCACAGGGATAAAGAAGTTAAAGGCACCAGCTCTCAGGGCTGATGGGTGGTGGTGAGGAATCCAGGTGGAGCCAGTGAAACAGCCTGTAACATGCTGATACCCCCAGCAATTTATTCATCCGCATCTGGCTTGGCCAGACATTGACAACGGGATTGAAAAAATACCAAAAAGGCATGCTGCCTGTCAAATAAATGAAAAAAAATCAAGAGGAAGATCTGAAAAAGAAAGATGACAGATTTTAATGCTGTTTTTCTAATTAGAGCAGTCCTTAAAATAGGGCAAAAATATGTTGTGCATAGTAATTCCAGAACATAAAATACATGTTTACCAATGCTCTGCATTGATGTAATTAAACTTAAATTCTGTTCTGTCTCTGTCTTGTCTGGAACAGTTGATCGGGATGCTGCTGGCATGCTGTCTGTCCCGGTTTATTACTGCTAACCAGTATGAGATGGTGTAACAAGGTGAGCTTTTCCCATTTTCCAGGTGTTAAAACTATAAAAGCCTTGCTGTGTTGTTGTGGCTGTGCTGTTTCTGCTGAAGACAGCAAGCAAGATTTACATTCTGGATGTGTTCATTGAGAATTAAGCTTTCCCATGTGCTTCTTTGCTTTGGGATTTTCACCCCAATGTTGTGCGTGGTGGGGAAAAAAAAAAAAAAGTGTGGGGGGGATGCAGAGTTGAATTTCATCATTTCAGTTTTCCTGGAAAGAGAGAGCCAAACGCATGCTGTGAATACTGTTAGCAACCAAACCAACCCACTTGTTGTTTTGTTATTTGTTTTTTATTTTTTTTCTGTCCTTCACGCTCTCCAGTCTTTCAAGAAGTGTGAAGTCCAGAGCCTGTGTGAAGACCAGGAGCTGCAGAATTGGAGAAAGACTGACATGAATGTTCTAGCACACACTGTCTCTCGCACGCACGCACGCACACCCCCACGAGCAAGCCCGTGTGCGCGCACACTCGCACCCCACCTCCCGAACTGTCCCATGCGTAGTGTCCCATTCTGTGAAGTTCCACGGTGCCACCGAGAGCGGCCGGGTCCCCTCGGCCTCCAGAGCCAGCCCCCACCCCCGCGGCTCGGCGTTAGGACGGCACCGTCTGTATGTTCTTGGTCACACAGTAGTTGCATCGTAAGTTAACAAAGGTAACTCATTAACAGCATTGATCGGGCTGTGCATGTAGTGACTGGAGGGCGTAATTAGCCTTTCACCATGGTTAATAAGTGTTGCACACGTTCATATAAACCGGTATATGAAATATATATTCTTTTGGTTTTACCTTAATTTCTTGGTTTGTTTCTTGCTTTACTAAGGTTTCCATCCTTTCCCCCTTCCCCTGCGCCTGTCCCCCCTCTCCCCAAAAACAAAGGAATCAGTAACATAACATAAAGATACTTGAAAATGATGTTAAAATGTTGTGCTTGAAGGGAACTGTTATTCCTGATGTTCTTCTACATCTTTGATTCTTACTCAGTGTTGTATGCCTAGTGCGTATCCCGGTAGGCTTTGTCTAGTGCATTTTGCCTCGGAACCTGATCCTGTGTAATACTGTTATTAAGCTGTGTTGTTGCTTACTGTGAAGGCAGAACTTTTTGCTCCCTTTATTTTTATTACGTAGCTATGAACTAATTGAACTGTGCTGTACTGCGGCCTTCATACTTTTTTCCTGGTCTTTCTTTTTTTCGTTCTTTCTTTTTGCATTGAGGTTGCAGCCACCAAGTACGTTGTTTAAACAAATTGAAATAAAAACAGACATACAGACACACAAAAAAAAAAAAAATAAAAAAACACAACAGGCATATGAAATATTTTTGGGGGAAAGCAAAAGTTTAAAACCTTTTTAAAAAAAAATAGGACTTTTTTAATAATGCCTCTGTCTAGCATGCCAACGAGAATGCATTGATATTGTGAGTATTTGTGATATACGTATTAATAAATGGAACCATTACAGATTTCTAGCTGCTTCCTTCTCATTCTTTAGTTATAAGAAAACTCTTTTTTTTGGGAGGGGGGAAAGTGAGCATGAAACACCTGGACACAGCTTGGCATGACAGGTCTCTATGCGTTTTTTAACAACTAATTTGCTTGTAAAAAAAGAAAAGCTAATACCCTGGGAAAAGGAAAAAAAAAAGGAGAAAGAGCTGGAATTGTTTCAAAACTCCTTCTACAGCTGGTTTCACCACGTGACAAATACATACGCTCTGCTTTGCAATTCTTCTTCTTGTAATTGTTAAAAATCTGCAGTTTTTAATTATCTCATCCTTAGTGCTGTGAATGATTTTGGCATTGAGCATTTCTCTCTAGATTTTGGCGAGAAAGGAGTGAGGAGAGCTTTGGGGTAGAGGGGGTGGCTTAGGAAAGGCAGGCAGTTCTCTCTCTCTCACTTGAATAAGTGAAACGTCACAGATCTGACAGAAAACCCATGGAAGTTTAAACCTGGGAATTCTGGGCCAAGCCCTTAGCTCGGCAGTGTGGACAGAGACAGAAACTTGAGAAGTGCTGGAGCTTTCTGGCTGTGGGAGCTGTGCAGCTGCTGGAGTCCCAGTCCTTCCTCTGTCTGTCTGTCTGTCTGTCCATCCATCAGTGCCACTGTGACCCCCTGCCCGGGGGCTGCCCTGCCTGGTGCCTCCAGCATCAGATCCTGGTGAGCCTTTGGGTGGTGCTGGTGTGGTCAGTGCACTCCCACCACAGCTCTAAAAGGGGTCACAGCCACACGGGCAGAAACATGCCAGCATACCCTAAAAATCCCAGTAGCACCCTCTTCAGCTTTATTCAGACAGCACTTCCAGAGCAGGAAAGAGAAAAAGAGCTTTGCAAATAGGAGAGGAATGTGGTCCCCAAATTTAAATCTGCCCTCAATAAAACATCTGCCATGAGGGAGAGAGGCATCTTTAACAGGGGAAATGCCAATGCAGGTGCTGCATCTATGCTGAGCAGCCAAGCAGGACGGTGCTGGGGACAAAGCCACTCGGCGGGTCACAGCACTCACATTTGCAGTCTCTTCGGAGGGCTCAAGAGCAGTCACAGCCGCTCGCTCGGTTGCTGGGGCTACGCGATGCTGGAGCGATGCCCTTCTCCTGTAGGCACAGGATGTTCACAGAGCGATGTTTTTCCATACCAGAAAGAACTGGCCCACCAGCTGCCCCAATTTCTCTCCCCTATTCACTCCCGGGCAGGTCTCCCCTTGCCCCACGGAGGGGAGGGAGGTGGGTGAGGCTGCCTCAGGAGCCACCAGTGACCTTCCGGAGTACAAAAGCACCAGCCTCTCCTTGGTTTTATTTCCTTCTTTTTTTTTTTTTTTCCCTTTTCATTTTCCTGAAAGAAAGAGCTGTTTGTGCCAAGAGCTGTTCCTTTTGAAGATGCTGATGTTGGGTGACAGGTCAGCAGGCCCCCAAACGTGCCTGTCCCCATTCAGGAAGGCTGAGCTGCGCTCAGCTTTAAGGCGTCAGCGCTGAATTAAGTCCATTCAGCAGAGCCCTTCAGTGCGTGGTCGATTGTTTCCCTCAGCGCAGCACCACTCCTGCTTTTATGGGGTAGGTGTGTTAATTGGGCTCTTGGCAGCTTCCCTGAAGAGGATCCGGCTGGTGCAGGAACTGCCAGGGGCTTCCCTGGCGAAATCCCCGTGGCTCGGGCTGGGACCACACAGGCTGCGCTGGCTGGCACCGCCGCATCCCCTGCCTGGGTGGAGCATCCCCGCGCTCCCTTCGTTCCTCCCTCCTGGAGGGACAAGTGGGGGTAGCTGATGTAGGAAACAAAGCCGGAGCTGCAGAGAACGCGTCAGTGTCAGCCGGGCACAAATAAGCAGGATTTTCCTTCCAGAGGTGAAGCTGCCACAGGTACCAGAGCTCTTTGCCCCAGGGGCTGCAGTCCCTCTGAGCAGCAGGGGAATCGGGATGGCTCTGGCTGCCTCATCCCTCCCTGTGATGCCTTGGGAAGGCTGACCTGGAACAGAGACTGGACAGAGCTAAGAGAATGAAGTAGGTATTTATTAAAAGGCCTTTAAGGATACACCTTGGGTAGTACAAGAGCCTGGCCAGGGCTACACCCAAGGTGGACCCAAAATGGTCACAAAATGGACAGCCGGTCATGAGGTCTTACACTTTTATGTTTTGGTCTATTTGCATATTGGGGTTAATTGTCCAATTACAGCTTAAGATTATGAAGTTCCATCCTTGTTGTTTTCTCTCTTCAGTCTGCTATTGTTTGTGCTTTTGGGCCTGAAAACTTATAACAGTTGTCCTTGGTCTCCATCTGGAAAAGGATTTTTTTTGTCTACCTACTCTGTGAAGAGAGCTTACTGGCACTTAATGTGAGGCTCAGAACTACACCCCTAGGCAGCACAGAATCTGAAAAATATTAAAGCTAAAACTCAAGGCATCACCTAAGCAAATTGTGTTTTGTGCAATTAGTGAACCAACTGGGCAGGTGTGGGAGGGAAAGCAGATGAGAAGGCAAACAGATAAGCCCCAGGAAGGGTGGGAGGAATGGGGCATGGCTGGGGGTCGAGGAGAGTGGGGCATCATAGAATCAGTTAGGATGAAAAACACCTCTAAGGTCAGTACAACTGTTACTCCAGCGCTGCCAAATCCACCACAAAATCATGACAACAGATGAAGCAGGACTCTGGGAGGAGGAAGAAGGGGCCCCACCATGCTTTGGTCCCAGTGAGCTGCCAGCCTGGTTTGGCTGTAAGGTGGACCAGCAGCCTTAGCTGATGTGTGTGCTGTCCTGAGCTGCCTCCCAGGGCTGGTTTCTGCTGAGGAGGACAGCCCTGAGCCCTGCTGAAAGGACAGGATGTTGCTGTGAAGGTGATGTTTCATGGTGTCAGCAAACTGTGGCAGCTCTTGGAGGCCTTGCTGCTGCTGCCATCCTTGGGCAAGCATCACTGCAGAAGAGACTGGCTTTGCTTACAGGATTTCAGGCTGCTGCTCCTTGGAGGAAACAAAGCAGCCCCTAAGATGATTTTGTCTTCTGTGATTCTTCCCTTGACTTTAGTGGCTCATTATTGTTGAAGATAATTTTAAAGCTAGGAAATTAATTTACTGCCAGCCAAGCCCTTGCATAAAAACACCTGGCATCCCACTGGAGGGGAAGGATTGATCAGGATGTCAGGCTTCCACCAGGGCTGAGTGAGGCCTGATTCACTATGAACCTGTATCACAAAAATAAAAATCCTCATGATTTGACATAGAAATGACACTTCTCTATTTTGTAAGTAAAAATGTTTTGCCCTCCAAATGTGTAAAGTATGGTCAGCATTCTGCAAGCAGTTTCTACCAGCTTGGCCTGATTTTGATGTAAAAAGCTGTTGTTGCCACTGCCTTTTTCTTGTCATTGCACCTGTTCCTGCTGCAACCAGGAAACATTTTATTCAAAAGTAATTTCAGTTTTGTCCAGTGTGACTGGGGATGTTTGGTATGTGCAAGCTCATTAAAAGCAAGCTGTGCTGAGGCAGCAAGTCCTCAAGCTCTGGAGTCTGTTCTGCTCCCTGGTAGCTGCAGTGTGGTTATTTTTGGTGTCTTGAGCTGTCTGTAGGTGACACCAAGGACTTATTTTAAGTTGTGGTCCTCCTGTGTGATCAATAACTGAGGAGTGTGTATTACAGACACAGAATATCCAGGCCAGGAAGGATGGGGCCCTGTGCAGCCTCATCCAAGAAGGGGGATAGAACAAGATGATCTTTAAGGTCCTTTCCAATCCAAACCATTCTGTAATTCTGTGATTCTATCCCTGGTGCACTATGCCACAGTGCAAACATTCCCAAAGCAACTACTAAATCACCTGAATGTTATTTTTTATTCACCATACTTGGCCAAGACTTCCAGAAGCAGTAGATTCCAGGCAACCCCTGGAGGTATTTCCAGAATGCTTTCAGAAAGTGCCAAACAACCAACTTTTTGTTAATCCAACCCTCTCAAAACCTCTCAGGGCACTGAGAAAAGTCTTTTCTGAAAGCCCTATCTGTTCTCAAAATGAAGATTCTTCAACCAACTCTAATTTTAACTTCGATTTTTAACTTTAAAGAACAATAATATTTTTTTAAACTGTGATTTCTGGGGGGAAAGACAGCTTTCTGGCTTGCATATGGAGAGCATGGTTTGTGTGCTTTATCTTCTTGAGTAGAGAATCAGAAAGTATGATGTGAGGGAAGACTGGTGCCCTGTAGAACTGCTGGGGTGGGACAGGAGAAGAAAAAAGAGGGAAAAAAAATTTCTCCAGTCAGAGGAGTTGGAAATGGGAAGCAGTTCAGTCTGATGGGGTGTCTGACAGTAGCTCCAAGGTAAGTAGGCTCAGCAGCTCGGGTCTGCAGCCACGGGGTCTGAGGTCTGGCTGGAGGGGACTGTTGCCTGCCAGGACAGCTCTGACATCCCCTGGGTGGTGAGAGCAGCCTTTTGTGGGAGTCTGTAGGTGTCAGGCAGCTAGAAACTACTGCAGTGCACATCCAGTGAAATTCACAGCCAGCATCAACCCACGGCACCTCCTGAGGCTTTGCAGGAACGTTTGGACCCTGGTAGTTTCCTACTCTGCCTCCCACAGGCTGATTGTATTTCTGTGGGATTTGCTTTAAATGTAGTGTTTGTAAGTTATTGCTTCCTCAATAGAACTAAAAGGACTTGGTGAGTACTTGTGTTGATTTTTTTGGTACCTTCAGCCCTGTAGTTATTTGTAAATAAAAGCAAACAAATGATTATCCAAAGTTTTCTTCATCTTGGAGTGCAGTGTGACCCAAAGATCGGGTGAATGAGTCTTCCTCCCAAGTACAGGAACAGGTACATTGACCCCATGGGTTATTGCTGTGTTGCTCCTTTTGCCTCCACACAGTCCTGGTGCTTGCAGGGCCAGGGATTGCCTCGTTCCTGCAGCCAAGGTGGAATTCAGCTCTGCAGGGAACCTGCCTGAGCCTTGTGCATTCCCTCTGCTCTGCCAGAGCAGAATTCTCTGAGGCCTGCCAGAATCAATGCTGTGCCTTGGGGGAGTTCAGAAAACAGGTCTCCACCTGCTTGGTGGAAGCAGGAAGGGGCAAGACCCAGAAAATCTTGGCCAGCACCACAGCAGGCTCGAGCACTGAACTGAGCATGAATTGGCATGGTCCACTGGTCTTTGTGATGGTGGGCTTTCCTCCCCATGCTCATCTGGATAACCTAGCTGTTCCCAGCTTCTTTGGACTATGCATTAAGCGTTACAATATGAGAGGGAAATCAAAACACAATCAAAATTATCTCTATGAGACCCATTCAATAAAATAGTTATTGGCAATTAGCACGGATTTTTTATAAAGAAGTAATTAGCCCTCCTGCCCTGAGCATTAATGAATGCTTTTAATTACACCCCAAGGGGTAGTCAACCTGATAATAATCCACTTCAACAGGAATGTTGTTATAAAACAACGTTGTTTGACAACAGAGGCAGCAGGACAGTCACAAACAGGAGGTGAGCTGGCTCCAATGAGCGCTGGAGCTGGTTGCATAAAAATGAAAGATCATTATAATTTGCTTGGATTGGTGCTGTAGACTTGTATTCTTACTCATAAAGGAGATGAAGCAATGGATACAAAAAACTGGGTCTCATTTCCCTGAGTCAAAGCTGAGAACGCCAATGGAGATGCAGCAGTGCTGGCCACAGCCTTACACTGATGGAGCCTTAGAGCCTGGCAGGGTGGAACAGGACTCGGCTGTGTGGGTGACTGGAGGTGCTGATTTTATGGTCTGGAGGTGTTTGGCAGCCAAATGGCAGAGGGCTGTGTGTCCCTGCAGTCCCCACTGCTGAACCCTTTGGCACTGCAGGAAATGAGCACCTGGTGACAGCACTCCTTCCCCCTTCCTCCTGTTTGGTTGTTGGCATTTTCTAGTGAGGAATGTGTTAGTGCAGAGGCAAAGTCCACATTGACTTCTCAATTCAGTGGCTTTCCTGCTCTGACAACCCTTCACAGCCACCTGGTTCTGTTCAGGGTGGTGAGCACAGCACAGGCAGGGCTCTCTGTCAGAAGAAAGCCCTCACAGTCTAAACAGATGAACCCACAGTTTCCCTTCTCCTGCTCTGGGAACATCCTTGCTGCTCCCCTCTGACCCCTCTGCAGCCCCTGCTCAGCCCAGGTCTGGTGGGAATCCCAGCTGCCACTGCTGAGCAGGGACTGCTGGCACAGCCAGGCTATAAAAACATCCCTGATACCTTTACAAACCTGGGGATTCCGGTGAGCAGCTGAATCCTCCCCTCCGAGCTGGGCTGTCCAATTAGGAAGAAGTGGTCCAGGATGACTCTGGGGAGCTTGGCCCCAGGGCTTTTCCCTGTGGAAAGACAGTTGGTAATGGGAGGTTTAATTAAGGAGGCCAGCAGGACATCTGCATGCTGCTGGGAAAATCTTCCTTGCCCACACCTCCCTCTGCTCATTCACACTTATTTTCTGGGGATCCCGTTCTCACTCCAGAGAAAAAAGATGCTTCCAGCCTCTCCTCCTTTCCAGCTCTCCCTGTGCTGGAAGCAACGACAGCCCAGCCCACGGTGGGGATGGGGACAGCTCAGAGATGGTGCCACAGCCCCTGGGACAGCGTGTGACACCGGGCTCAGGGGTGGCAGCCCCAACCCAGGCTGTACCAGGCAGCTTTGCCAAACACCTCTGTGGTGGGCACGTCTGGGCGCTGTGTCAGGGAGAGGAACCCCTCGGGGGAGCTGGGATTGTGGTGACCCCTCGGGGAACCAGGGATTGTGGTGACCCCTCGGGGAACCAGGGATTGTGGTGACCCCTCGGGGGAGCTGGGATTGTGGTGACCCCTCGGGGTAGCAGGGATTGTGGTGATCCCTCGGGGTAGCAGGGATTGTGGTGACCCCTCGGGGGAGCAGGGATTGTGGTGACCGCTCGGGGGAGCTGGGATTGTGGTGACCCCTCGGGGGAGCTGGGATTGTGGTGACCCCTCGGGGTAGCTGGGATTGTGGTGACCCCTCGGGGGAGCAGGGATTGTGGTGATGGCTCCGATCGCTCCCCTTGCAGCGCGGAGCTGCCCGCAGGCATGGGGCGGGATCAGAGCATCGTCTCCCTGGATATGTCAGGGGAATTCAGTCATGCCAAGCAGCCAAGGCTGTTGGTGTGAGAGGAGAAAAAAACAAGGGCAGAGAGCTCCATCCTTGTGGGTCTCTTCCAGCTTGGAATATTCCATGGGAAAAGAAAAAAAAAAGAGAAGATTATTAGGCAATGTGGAGGCTGCTGGGATCAGTGCAATGAGCACAGAGCTGCATTAGACTTGCTTTAGGCAATCTCGATTTTGGCATTTCGTAGATGATGGGTGCCTAATTTCACAGCTGTAAGCTTCTTTGAGCGCACATTTGTTTTGATGTAATTACTTCACTTCAAAAATAAAGTACATGCGGGAAAATATTTTTTTTTTCATGTGGAACCATAACCATGCTCTGAGGTACCCTTAGCAGGGCTGCAATCCCACATCAGCCCTTCAGTGCCTGTCTCACCAGCTCTTTATGGGATGGGAAGAGGGACTGTTCAGCTCCTGGCCCAAAGGAAAAGCTGCCTGGGCTGCAGAGTCGTGGGGATTAAGGGAATGCTCCCACAGAGCACAGGGCTCCCTGAGGAAGCTGATTTCCATGCTGTGTCATGATTTTAGTATAAAGAGAAAAAAAGATCCCTCAGTTTAATACTCACTAGAGTCTTATTCTCTGTTACTGCTGGAAGGGTTGGCAGACCTCTGGGGAAAGTTTTACAAGGGGGAAAAACTGATTTTTTTTCCAATGCAGAAGTTCCAGAACTTCAACAAGCTGTAATTAGCTTTGAAACATGAACTAGGAATCACTTAACCGCTACATTTAAAGTATCTGGGGTCAAGAATTACATTTTTTGGTAATACAATGATATTTTGAATTAATATGGCTATATATGCAGTTTTTGCTTTTTAGAGATTTGTCCCTTTTTTCAGTTGTTTTTTTCATTTTTTTCAACAAACAAAAGAGATGAAGACTTGACTTGATCTTACTAGAGAACCAAGGAAGACCTGGGATAGGTCTCCTATGGATTCATACAGCACTGGGGTCCATATTTGCCTTCACCCATTCTCCTCCAATACCAGGAAGGGAAATTTTTGCAGGAATAGTTGAAGCTTGAAAAAAGGGAATTATCCTTTAATGCCATCACAGCAATGGTGCCAAGAAATACCAACTGCTTGTATCTGCAGCCAGGACAGGTCAGACATAAAGGCAGCTACAAGCTCCAAACCAGGGGGAGTTACAGGGTGAGTGTGTTTTGTGCCAGCAGGAGCTGTGACCCCAAACACAGGTGCACTTACTGAAGTGGGAGATGCTCACCAACCCTCCCTAGAGATTACCTGCCCCACAAAACTCCCATTAACACAGCCCCTAAGGAGCCTGGGTTCCTGTTACCCACAGGCTGCACTGCAGCCCCTGGGCCAGGGCTCTCAGCCCCTGGCAGCCTGCAGGGGAATCATTGTCCTGCCCAGGATGCTGCCACAGTCCTGGGCTCACACATCCAGCACCTGCTTTTCCCCCTGGCTCCCTATCTGGGAGCCCAGCTTTGCTGGGCTGTGTAAGGACAGCTGTGCACAGCAGTGGGGTCAAGAGCAAAGGCTGACATGGACAAGAGCAAAGGAGAAGGACGTGGACAGATTTGCCCTTTTATTTGCATTTTATCCTGCAAATTGGAAGTTGCACACAGCTGCCTGTCTGTCCTGGCTTCAGCTGAAATCAAGTTTATTTTCTCTACAGTAGCTGGCACAAGTCTGTGTTCTGGATTTAGGGTGAGAATAATATGGATAACACACTGGTGTTTTTAGTTTTTGCTAAGTAGCGTTTTTACTAAGTCAAGGACTTTGTATTGTGTATGCCTTGTTTTCTTGGGTTTTTCCTCTCTCTGCCTTTCCTTTTAACTACAATTATTATTAATAGTAGTATAATTTTTATTGGGTTTTTTTATATTTTACTTTGTTTTGATTATTAATCCATCTTGACCCACAGTTAAGTTTTATTTTTCTTTCCCGATTCTCCTCTCCATCCCCCTGGAGTGGGTGGGGAGGGAGGGAGGGAGGGAGGGAGGGAGGGAAGGAGGGAGTGGTTGTTTGGTACTCAATTGCCAGCTGGGTAAAACCATTACACTATCCCAGGAGGGTTTCAAATGCTGGACACCGTGCACAGTTACAACAGTCAGGAGGCAAATTCTACCTGGGGGACAAATGAGCTGTTGTGTTTGTCACTGACTTATTTCCAAACTGGAAAATCTATGGCTGTGACTGTTCCTCAGCCTTCCTAATTCTCTCTTGCCAGTCAGTGCCTTGTATTTGAGAATAATTGGACTCTTTTTTAATAAGTAGGATATATTTTTCAAGGCCATGCTAGTCCTCTGCTTGTGGTCAAACAAGCCATGCTGTGTGCACAGGTGCCCCAAAAGTCACAGCAAACTCTGTCATCTCTCTGGGAAAAAAATAAGCTGCTTGAAAAGAATAAGCTGCTTTCAGGACATGGATTGCAACAAGGCACTACATGGAGTGGGGCTGTGAGCAGCTTCATCTAGTTGGAGATGTCCCTGCTCATTGTAGGGAGGTTGAACTAGAGGATCTTTATGGTCCCTTCCACTCCAAACCATTCCTTGACTATGGTTCTATAATTCCATGATTCCTGCTGCCTGAAGAAGGGCATATTCAGGAGGTGAAACAGGAGGTCTTTCCATCCCTAGAGCCTCATTTATCTTGTGGTGGGGCTGCATCCCTCCAAAGGGTGGCTGTGCAAGGGCAGGTGCAATACCCCAAACTCTCTCCAGCCTGTGATGCTCACCCTGGCACCAGCACGCCAGGAAGCAGCTGATAAATGGCCAGGGAGGGCTCCTATCTCCCCTCTCACAGGAGTTTTGATCCCTTCCTTGGCTGGTGGTGAGCACAGTTTCACCTGGTGGTGATATGGGGTCCCAGCACACAAAAGACATTGAAAATTCATCCCCTCTGTGGCACCCAAATGCCATGGGTCAAATAGGGACTGGCCTGGCTTTTCTGCCATGCTGCAGTCAGTCCAATCCACCTGACTGAACCTGGGTCATGCTGTGGAGGACACAACCCAGAGGCCCAGCTGCCAAGGTCCACAAGAGCTGCATTTCCCAGTTCTAGAAGTCTAGTCCCATGTTGGTAATGACGGTGCAATTTTCAGTACTGTATTCCAGGACCAAGGTTTTTGTAGTCTCTCCATCAATTAATGTTTTCAACATTTTGATTTCTTGAGAAAGGTGTGGTCTGTGCCACCTGGGGAAGGCACTAGTGAGGGTGCACACCTCTGCCATCTAAAGCACAGTCTCAAGACAGCTCAACAACCTATGGATGATTAAATAACAAACTGAATGTATTAGTAGCAGCCTAATGAACTGGCCTGTACCATCTCGAAAGTGGAAGATGGGCATGATGTATCAGCCCTGCATGTGAACCATACCTTCTTTGTTTTATGCAGGTTACTGAGCAGAAGATCCATGGAAAACCCTGTAAACACTTTCCAATTTACCAATGTTCATTATTTTTACCAATTACCCTTCAGAGTAAAAACATGATCAGATAAAACATGCTTAGGTGATAGTTCACATACTGAGTATTTTCTATAATGTAAGCATGTGGTGGCACTCACATCTGTGTATGTGTAAAAAAGACAGCTATTATGCCATTTATCATCATCATTATCATCATCATCATTGTATAATATATCTGTATAACTTACACTCTGATTGAAATTGAATACATTTTTTGCCTTATGGGAAGGAAGAGAATGTGGCAAGGGAAAGACAAGTTAAAAGTGTCTGGGTGCTTTTAAAGCTGATCTCTGAGACTCAGCTCTCTAGGGCAGCAGAGATTTGGCAGTTCACACAGTGGTCCCAAGCGTGGCCGTGCCAGACACTTTGTTTGAGGTATTCCCACTCAAAACAGTCCTCTGCTTATTCTGGGCTGTAAACAAGGTCAGTGCTGAGTTTCACAAGCTCGGGGTTGTTGCATCCTTGGATGTCACCGTGGAGCCACAAGGCAGAGGAGCCCTCAGTGCAATACAACATTGCACCTCCCGCGCAGCCACGCAGGAGATCGGGCGGTCACATTTCAGGTCTGCAAGCTGTGGCAGTGTCCCTTTCAGCACCATTGCGATGACACCTGTTACACCACCTCTGCTCGCTCCCACTTCATGCATTGTGGCGCTCGCCGTGGTGTCGCAAGGACAGCTGACACATCCCCTGCCTTGGCAGATCCGCTCCTGTCGCCTTGCAGGCGCTCGCTAATCGGATAATGCCGTTGTTTCGGTGGCACTCCTGTTTGTCTGCGCTAAATGACAAGCAGGGGAGCTTGTGTTCTGCTTTCTGGCGCTTCCCTTTCAAGCTTCACAGTTGTACTTGCCATTTCACCTTGTGCGTGAATCAAAGTTGTTCTCGCCTCTTTGTGAGACGGCGGCAGCTCAAACCCGGGGGGAAGGATGCGCGGTGGCATCCCCGGCATCCCCGGCATCCCCCGGCATCCCTGGCAGACCCCGGCATCCCCGGCATCCCCAGCATCCCCGGCAGCCCCCGACAGCCCCCGGTAGCCCCCATCAGCCTCTCACGGAGGCAGCTCAGAAATCGATGGAAAAAAAAGGGCAGTCGCCTGAAACTTGGCCCAATTTGGTTTCTGCTGATTGATCTGGCAGCTCCACCGGGGAAAACAAAGTTATGTTGGATATTAATTATTTGTGGGTCCACTTCCTTCATCTCAGAAGTGCTTTTAGTCGGGGAGATAAACGGAGGAAGAGAGGACCCCTGTCTCTCCAGCAGTGGCTGTTCCTGTAAATCAGCTCTTGTTAATGAGTCCAGGTGCAAATAAGGAACTGCTGAAATGCACAATTAGACATGCTGATCATCAGTGGAACTTGATACGAAGATTTCTGCACAAACCCACAAGGCTGAAAAAGATTTCTCTTTATATAGTTGGGATCATGGGTGCAAAACTGAGGATTTAGATATTCTTCTGTTGAACAGGTTTGTTCACCAGCACCTGAAGCCCATGAGAGCTCCAGCCTCTCCCAGGCAGGGCTCTGCCCCTCAAACCATGCAGCCAGGGCTTGTGCAGGGCTCTTGTGGCAGGGCCTGAACTTCCATGCAGCTCAGGTGCTTGAGAGAAAACTGTCTAATCAAGGAAGGGTGCAATGAATAGATTGCCTTTGTGCATGGGATCAGAGGAACGAGTATTAGAACTTAATAATACAATTCCCCACCTTGGCACAGATAATGGATGTCTCATTTAGTGCAAGTTGGAAGAGCCCCTGTAGGGCAAGGCTCAGACTCTGCCCAGAGCAGAAGATCCCTAGGTTATCTCCAGGGGAGTGTTAAGCCCAGCAGCAATTCTGGGCCACTGGATTTCCTCGTGGGGCACTGTGGGGCACCAGGTTTCCAGCTGACTTTGGCAGTGCTTTGAACCCAGAGCTGAGAAACAGCTCCAAAATACACCCAGACCAGAGCACAGTGGTGTTGGAGGGATGTGTGCTGTACAGATTTACTTTGCTTACTTTAGAAGTCTTACTACAGATCAGCCACCAAGAGTAAAAGATTAAATATAGGGAACATGGAAGCATGCCACGAAAAATAAATCAGATAAAGGCCTGCCTCTTGGTAGGAAAATGGGAAAGAGCACAGTCAGTGTCACTTTTTGTTGGTTTTAGTGGTGGGAGTTGAGAGCTGAGAGTGAGGGTAAGAAGGGAAGAAGATTACTTCAGAAATTATACATTTTACATAAATGATCTACCAAAGATCAATGTTCTGCATAAGAAGTCAGAGAGAAAAAAAAATCCTACATATTTAAAACAGACTTAAAAGAAATAATTAGCCTTGTTAGTCTGGCATATTAAAGAAACCTCATAACTTCAAACTGATCAGCTCTTGACACATCTTCGTTTAGAATCCTACAGGCGTGCAGAATGTCTCCTGTTGGGCTATAGAAAATAAAGATACACAGCAGCCTCTGCGTGGGTGCAGAGATCCCACTGGGCAAAGCAGAAATGAGCAAACACATCTGTAATGTGGTGTCTAGAAAGCATCAAAAAGCATGCAGCTGGAAACACCAGAGTAAAGCAGACAGAGGAAAAGTGCATAAAAAACCCAGGGGAAAGGGGGAATCCTTTCCTACAAGGAATGATAACAAGGCAGATTGGATGAACACTTTGAAGAGATTCCAACCAGAAAGAATCACAAGAAGCTCAAAACAGGAAAAACTGGGAGGTGAAGGTTAAATGTGGAGGGTCTTTACAGGAAAGATAGGAGCAACTTCAAGCACAGTGAGAAGACAATCTGTCAAGTTTTAGGGCTCTCACTTGTGAAAACATCTAATGACAGTCACAGTTGACTATGTCCAGGCAAGCAAGCATGGGACCACAAAATTCAGGAAATTTAGTATGAAGATGAATACTGGCCATGCCAAACTTTCCAATGAATGACATCTCTAGATTGGGTACTTGTCATTTAATCCACTACAGTCAATGAACTTGACAAAGAAAAGCTGTAGGCTGTGAGATTGCATATACCTGAGCTGTTAGGCCCGAGACCAAGAGGATCTAAACACCACCACATCACCAAAAGCTACAACAATAATCAAAAATTCTTCCCAGAAGCAAGGGGCCATCTGCATCCACAGGAAAGGCACAGGGCTGTTGACCAGAAACACAAGAGTATGTCATGGAAAAGATGAACCCTGTTCTTGTCACCACCTGCAATGTTTCACAAACCTGAAATTAAGGGATTAAAAGAAGCATTGCAGATGAAGAGTGTAGATAGCACAGCTCGTAACATATGAAATGAGAGAAAGCTCCATAACAGTGTGCAGGTTTGGGCTGGGGTAGGGTGATATTTCCTCACAGTGCCTGCTATGGGGCTGTGTTTTGGATTTGCTGAAAACAGTGTTTATAATTTAGAGGTGTTTTTGTCATTGCTAAGCAGCACTTGCACAGTATCAAGGCCTTTTCTGCTTCCCCTACTGACATGCTGGCCAGGGGGCTGCAGGTGCATGAGACACTGGGAGCATGTGACACAGCAGGGACAGCTGACCCCAAGTGACCAGAGGGATGTCCTAGACCATATGGCATGATCAGCCTCCAGAGCTGAGGAGGAAGGAAGGGGCAGATGTTAGAAGTGGTGTCGTTTGTCTCCCCATTACATGTGATGGAGCCCTGCTGTCTTGGGGATGGCTGAACACCTGCCCAACCATGGGACGTGGTGCATGAATTCCTTAGTTTGCTTTGCTGGCACACAAGGCTTTTGTTGTTAAGCTGTCTGTATCTCAATCCATGAGTTTTGTAACTTTTACTCTTCTAATTCTCTCCCCCATCCCACTGGTGGAGGGAGTGAGCAGCTGCCTGGGGCTCAGCTGTCAGCTTGGGTTAAGCCATAAGAAACATCAGAGCAGAGAAGGGGCACAGCAGAGGTACCCAGAGGTCTTCCTTTGACCCATTGGCAAGATCACAGACAGCAGGGAGAAACCAAATTCTTCCATGAATCTGTTTTTTGTCAGAACTTTATCAGCTACTGAAGGACCAAGGAACACTCCAAATGAGACCTCTGGCTGGGTGTGAAGGTGAAGACCCCAGCCCTGGAGAGCTCACAGTCCTCCTGCAAAGGGATGGGGACCCTCAGGAATTCCTATAGCTCAATGCAGTCCTGCTGGAGGCTCCAACAGGCACAACAGGCACAACAGCTGAGGCTGTCTTGAAATAACCTTCCGGAGTGCTCTGAGAGCCAGAAACACTTCACTGCCTTATTGCAGGCACAAGGGAGTCCTCAGGAATGAAAGTGCCCATTGATGATGTGCCATGCCCGGGCAGGCAGTGATCAGAATCCCAAATCAAGGAGGACATTGAGGCAGCCAAGAAGATGCAACCCAAACCTCAGCAGAGCCAGATGCCAATCACAGACAATTTAATTGTGTCTGGAGAAACCAACCACAAAGGCAGTAAAGCCTGCTGATTATAAGGAACAGTGAACAGGCTGACAATGAAAGGGGTAAACAGGGAAATTTAGAAATTGCAAAGGAGGTTGAAGTAGGTCAGTCTGTTCACACCCAGACACGCAACTCAAACCACTTGCTAAAGAAAGTGCATTGCTCAGATACAGAGTAATTATCACAGCTAGAGCACTGGACACGGTCCCTTCCAACCTTGCCATTGTGTGATTCTGAGACAGCAAGGACCTGAAGCATTTACAAGCATCATCAGTATTTCTCCTCCTTCACCTTCCTACCACTGCAATCAGGCTCATGCTACAGGGCAAAATGCAGCTGTAAATAAATAATAGGACTTTGCCAAGCTGTGTCAATGACTACAAAATGTTCCATGGTCTGTAGTTCCCACCTTCACAAGTGTCTCTTTCAAAAGGATGGCCATATTTTCGCTCTTAAACTATAATCCATCAAACAGTGTGACATCTGTTGATGTGCAGCACAGACTTAACATGCTTGGTGAAGCTGAGAGGATGATCAAGTGTCTCTGCCTTTGGAAAGCTGCTAATCTGAAAAAAATGAAGAAGAACAAGATGTCCACAGGGAGAACTAAAGAGAGGAGAAGTGGTGCATCACCCAAGAAATACAGGCTCGAGTAACCACAGCCTGTAGTGGACTTCACAGGAAGCACAACAAGGATGGGAACCAATTTGGCAAGATGTACCAGGCCATGTAGGTCACTGTACATTCTTTTGATGGCCATCCCCTCACTCTGTGGCATCCAAATATGCATTGAACCTAAACCACTACATTACAGAAAAGGAAATGACAGGGAGTAGTACCTTGGCAGGTAACCGTGAGTGCCTTTGTTAGCAGGTTGAAGGTCTGGATAAAAAATTACGTCAATTCAAAAGAGCAGCCAGCATTCCACCTGGTAATTGTCAGTGTGTTCAGCCTGATGAGATACAAATGATTTGGAGAAAGCAGAAGCCTCCCATGTGAACATGGTAAGGTGTAATGTATCTGTAAGGCTTTGCTGTATCTCCAGCAAACAGGGGAGAGCAGGGAAAGAAATGCAGCCAAAGAGGAAATACTGTAACAGCAACAAACCCTCAAAGTACAGGATGGTGTAACTGATCCCCCCACACAAACATTCAGTCATTTAGGGAATATTCATGAAAAGTGTGGGCACAGTATTTCCCACGATGCTGAAAAGGAAGGAGGGGAAGGGGGAGTGTGGGAAAGCACTTTGCAGTGACTCTGCTCACTGACATTGAAACGGGGAGAAAATAGCCTGGAAGTTCCAGGGTGGACAGGGAGAAGGACCTCTGTGTCTGCCCTGAATGGCAGTGAAGTGGGGCCCTTCACCCGAGGCAGCTGACTGAGGGGCTCAGATCAGGGCTGTGAAATCCCTCCTGATGCTGCTCCTCACGGCATCCCGAGCGTTCCAGCACTGCTCCTGCCCAAATAGCCCAGCAATGCTCCCAAGAAATCATTTGTGTCTGAGGCATAGGAGATCTGTGGAGTTATGCAAACAGTTTACAGACTTTTAATGTCAGGCTGTGACCACACATTACCCACAGCTTTTTAAAGTCCAATCTGCTGGGATTTTATCACAGCCGGAGTATCACTGTCCTTTCCAACTACCAAAATCTGACTTCTGAAAAAGCCTCCATCTGTCTCACATCTTACTTTAATTTACTAAGTTGTGCCATATCCCCATCTGGCTATTGGCTGGAATTTTGTTTTGTTTTGTCCCCTTGAGTTATTCAAGGAGACACAGAGCTGGCTGAGTACATTAGATCATTATATGCCTCTTAAAGCACTTGTTGGATTTATGTGAATAGGGATTAGCTAGATTAAGAATGTTTTCTTTAAATTACTATAGTAGCCTACAATTTTCAAATGATAATTTTATTCATTATATTGATTTGTATTTGAAGGACTTTGATGTTTTTTTACTACAGTACAAAGAAGGCAGTTAAGCAATGCTCCTGTGAAAACCAACAGTTTTAGAATTTTGTTCAAGACCGAAATAACAGATGCACAAATCCCATTAAAATTCGATGGAAATTGACCTCACACCTCTGTAAGTTGCTTGAAAAGCTCATTTATAGAACTTCCATAAGTGGCTTTACAAACAATTGGTGTTTCCTACCAAACATTCTTCATACAACTTCACATATTGTTATTTCGGAGGGGAAAATAATCAAGGAGCATTCCTGACACGACATTACTGACATGGAAAAGTAGTTCAGCCCTTCTGAAAAGTGCTTCAGTCCTTTCCTTATCTGTCTTTGTCTCTCTGAAGTGCAGGACCTCAGTTTAGCTTTCTGTGCTGATTGTATTGATGCCTTGGGAAGGCCGACTTGAAACAGAGACTGGACAGAGGTAGAGAATAAAGCAGGGATTTATTGAAAGGTCTACAGGATCCACCTTGGGCAGGACAGAAGCCTGACCAGGGCTACACCCAAGGTGGACCCAAAATGGTCACAAAATGGACCACCAGTCACGAGGTCTTACATTTTTATAAGTTTTGGTCCTTTTGCATCTTGGGGTTTAACTGTCCAATTACAGCTTCAGGTTGTGAGGTCTCATCTTTCTTGTTCCTCCCTTCAGTCCACCCTTGTTTGTGCCTTTGGGCCTGAAAGTTGTCCTTGGTCTTCAGCAGGAAAAGGATTTGTGTTGTCTACCTACTCTGTGAAGAGAGCTGAGTGACACTTAATATGAGGCTCAGAACTACACCTAGGCAGCACAGAATCTGAAAAACAAGAAAGCTAAAACTTAAGGCATCAGTATCAACTAGGTACAGAAGGAAGTCTCAGTGTAGTTTATCTTTCTATCATCTCAATTCCACCTCCAGCCACATCCATTATTTTATCCAAAAAAAAAAAAAAACCCACCCAAAAAAACCACCTGAGCTTGTGTAGCTCTAAGGAGCTTCAAAGGAGCCATCCAAGGTTCCTTTATCAGAGGGGAGCATTTGGATGGAGGGCTGGATTCTCAGGATCCCATCCTGCTGATCCATCAGCTCCATGCCCAGACATCCCAGCTGCTCTAACACCAGCACCTGGTGCAGGCTGTACCTGGGGCTGCTCCAGCATCTCCTGGCTGTTCTTGTGTCTCACTCAGGGGGATGGACATGGCTTATGCCACGAACTAGCTGTCATATGAACCAAGGAAAGCTAGAGGTCTGCCACTCCTTTCTCCCTCCAAAGATCATCCAGGTGTTGACCTTTTGCTGTTTATGCCCATCTGTTGGACATCAGCTGCTCTTGGCATCAGCCTCTGGCACAGTTTGGGTCAGTGACCAAGCACTGCCTGTGTGCAGCCCCCTCCTACCCTCACGGGCACGCAGGGAATACCTGAGCTGAGCTGTCAGAAAAGAATGCTGAAGTATTTGCTGCCTGTGTCCTGCCCAAGTTCTGTGCAAAAACCACGGGATTTTATTCTCCTTTCTGGAGGGAACAAGATGGAGGGAAATGAAGTGCTTAGAAACCCTTTTCTTTCCCAATCATGCTTTGCCTGTCCAAATTATTCAGTCATTCTCTGTGCACACTCACTGGGAGAAAAATAACACCAATAATAACAATAATAACAACACCTTAATGAAATACTGTAAAGAGAAACTAATTAATGAATGTTATAGTACCCTTTCTGCATGTTTGCTAAATGGCACAATCATTGTCTCTGTGCTGATGGCAGGCGAGTTCAGCCTCCCCTCAACGTGTAACTACCACCAATTTTAGAATCTGTAAAGGATAAAGTATTCAGTAATTTTTCCTCTCTGTCTCTTTGTATGCATATCCTAATACATGCAGAGACTCCACAGCTCACATTTTTGTAAGAATACAAGCAAATATCCTGCCCCAAAAGTTAAACTGAAGCACAGCTCAGCAGCAATCCTTTCAAAAGCTTTTCAATGGCCTGTTCTCTGCCTTTGAACACATCTTTGGCATTCAAGTCCTCGGAAGAGAGGCATTTACCAGTTTGGATCTGAGGCATTATCTGGTGTGTGCTCTGGATGTTTCAGGATCTGTGCGATCACATATCACTGCACATCTCACAAAATCAACATTGCTGTGCTCCTGCACTCACAGTACAGCTCTGATCCAAACTCAGCTCCTTGTATGGACAGGAGATTGGCTTTGGGGTGTCTCACCTACAGTGATGCTCACAGTTTTACCGGTTTAGCAAAAAACCCCGAATAAGACATCTACTGTTTAAATTCTGTCTTCACTGCTTTAATATGAAAGAAACCCTGACATTTTATGACCAAGCAGGAATCTATCTGAATGTCTCTGCCTAAAATTTTCTCTCCCTCCAGTGACATGCAGTCTGCTGCAATCCATGTGATTGTCCTATCCAAGAAGGGACTGGGTTATAGCCACACTGCAAAAAATGCAATGAATTTTGAGAGAATTACTCTGAAAGTGGAGAAAAAAAGCTGAAAAGCACTTTGAGATGTAAGCCATTACATAAAAGCTCAGCTGTTATTTTTATAACTTTATTAGTCATTATTGCTGATAATGATGGAAATGCTTTCCAGGCTTAGAAAAGGTCATCCTTTCTGCTGCAATAGAATCCCTTTTTGAAGGCTGAAGTCTTTATCCCTCCAACTCTGTGTCGAATAATCACAATAATACATAATCACAATTTCTATAAATCGATGTAAAAGTAGGGGGATAAAAATTATCACTAGCTGGAAATTACCTTGATTGAAAATCAATTTAGGTTTGAGTTTGCTAAGGAAAACAGACTAATTCAAGCCATTTGTTGATTTTGAGTCCAGGTAACCTTAACAGCTTTCAAACTTACCACCCAATTTAACCAAATGTGACAGAGGGCCAAAGATGTCTACGACAGACGTTTCCTGTGGGTTGCATGAAAGCAGGAAGGTGGATGAAAAAGACCTTATTAATATTCCCAGCTGAGGGAAAGGGTACAGTGTGGGCATCAGCGCTATTACACAGTACAAATTCCTCTTAGGTGCTCAGCCTTAAGCCATGAATCTGTAGAAAACCAGGTCTTCAAACACTTCTTTGTTATTCTCTCTTGATAGCAAACCCAGTAACCTCCTAAGTAAAGATTTGAATTGTAAATGACAATATAGCCTGTGCTAGCATGTAAAATGAAACTTTGGTATTATTCATAGCTCACCAAGCCTACAGGGTGTGGTATGGCTTTACCTGAAACCTGCCAGGTTTTCTTTGTGGTGGCACATCTGTTGCCCTGTTTTCCTGTGCAGCAGGAGAGGCATTTTGAAAACAGCTCATTAGTTTATTATTACTGTCTTCACCCTTTCTGTCTGTCTCAGTCTCCAGCTTAACTCGGTCTCCTTTTGCTTTGCCTCATCATTATCTACTTTTTAAGCTGCTTGGCACACAGTTTATGTGCTTGTCCTTTACCCAAGCAATGCCAACTCCTCCCTATGATAATTTTTTAGGCCTGTAAAGGTGTTTGTGTGAATCCAACTGCTGAAGGAAGTTCTACATTAAAAAAAAAACAGAAAATATTTCTAAAATTCCTCCAGAAACTTGTTGCCAAGAAAAACATTGTTTTTTTCTTCTTTAAGGAAATGGTATTCAAAGTCCAAACCTGTCCCTGTTAAATTCAGTTCATGAAGCATGAGACCTTTTAGTTCTACATGCTGGGAACTGATTGTGAGGCAGCCAAACTCACTTATCTATGCCCTCTCTATTTCAGAGGTGACTAGAATTTGTTTAAATTAAACCTAAAATAAAAAGGTTCAGCAAATATTAATTTGTACTTTATGGGAAATTAGGTTGGATTTGCATCTCAGGCATTTTTTCATATCTAGTTATAGTCTTAAAAATGTCACAGACCCGAAGTTTGTAGACACAGCACTCTCTAAATGAACAGGAGAGAATTATTTCAGAGAGTAAATCAGAAATTCATGCACGTGAGTAAGCCCTGTGTGTCTGGACCAAAAGGCTTTGTACAGTGTTCCTGTGCTTCCAGTCAACCAGCCATAATTCCTGTGACTCCAGGGCTCCCCAATAAACTGCCTGCACATCCTTTGGGGATGTCCTATGTTCACTGAAGTTTTTGACCCAGCAATGTAGAAGAACAAATTAATATGAGAAAATCATGAGCTATTCATGGGCAATATCCAGGTGAGAGGGAGGGTCCACAAAGCAGCTCGGATCCACTACTCAGTGTCACTGAAATGGATTCACCTGGCTCTGCTCCCAAGCCTTCCCCTGTAAAATCCTGTCTCTCACAGCTCAGAGCAGCCTCACTTGCCAAACAAGTTGAGTGGTGGCAACAGCGCTGCAGCGGCTTGGGTTCCGTCACAGCTTCAACCCTAAATCAGGAGATCCGAATGACGCTAAATATCCACTTTTAGGCGGCTGCAAATCAGTGAGGGAAGGGTTTCCTAGCGAGCCACAGGCAGCTCGTGTGGCCACCAGTGATTTATCCCCTTTCCCGCTGCTATCGACAGCACGAAACACCCACCGCCTCTTCCCGACGCGGCGGTGCAGCCTTTGCGGAACATAAAATATTGATGCCAATTAATGTCGGGGGAAACAAACAAACAAACAAACAAACAAAACAACAACAAAAAAACCCTAAAAACAACCCAAGCCGAAGTTCTGGTAATTCCAGCCGGGCCCCAGAGCTGGGGTTCCGTGCGATGCTGGCGGCGGGCTCTTGCAATCCGGAGGCGCGGCGCTAGATGGCAAAGCCGCGCCAGGTTTGGCAGCGCAGCCCCGGCAGCGGAGCCGCGGGGCCGGGGAGAGGCTGCGCATCCCCGCCTCGCCCTCCTGCGTGCCCGGCTTCCCTCCTTCAAACCGCGGCCAGCCGCAGAGATCGCGCCCCAGAGATCGGGTGCATAAGCACCGGGGGTGAGGGGACTGTGAGGATGTAGACGTGGCTGGTTTTCTTATCGGTTTTGCTGGCAGTAGTGGCTTGCGCTGCAGCTGCCATCGGGAGCTCGCAGGACGAGCAGCCCTCGCTCCAAAAAAGATTACGCAGCACCTGAGTGGCAAAATTTGTTTCGTCCCCTTATTGAACAGAAAGAGATTTACATTTAATAGTCCCACGTGGAAACACCTCTCCTTTCAATCTCAAGTCAGTCTATGCTTCGGGTGTTTTACTGTGTGAGGGAAGCTATCACCTATGCGCTTAAGGTGTGAAGTATTTTTATTAGGTGTCTGTTCTCCCTTTTCCCTTGAGTGCAGATAATACCTGTTTATGCTAAAAGGAGTTACAGAAGGAAAGGTGGAATCTTCAGGATCCAGTTTTGGATCAAAAAACAAAAACCTTTTAGGTCTAAGTAAAAAAAAATATTTATATATATTATATATTAGTATATCATTTACTGGGCAGGCCAGTAAATCCCTTTCTATTTTTTGAAAGGGAGTGTCATGGTTTAAGCACTCTCTTAACAGGGAGTTAAGATCATGTCAATAAACTCATCCTCACAACTGCAACACTACAAATTATACCATTTAAGGGTTACCTCTGTTTTCCCACCATATCTACCTGCTAGACTCCAAGGATCAACTTAAGTTGGAGATTGCAATGTTTACAGTTTCATCAGAAGGGGATATCCAAACTTCTCTGCCCTTCCAATGCTTGTGAACACAGGATTGACGGCAGGAATGCTCCTCCTCTCCCCGACAGCTGCAAGAGTGTGTATGAGGCTCTGGATGCTAATGGTCATGGTGTCACCCTGCTGGAGGTGTCTTATGCATGGTCTCCTTGGGAGCAGCTGAGCCCATGTTGCTGTGACATGATGTTCAAAACAGAGCTTCCACTCAGAAAGTTTTGCAGAAGCTTTGAGCTTTGTCCCTCCCTTTAATTTTTCTCTCCATCCTTGCAATATTCAGTTCTTCCCCCTCTCCCTTGCCTTCTATGAGCTACTAGTGACAATCCCAAAACGAGTTAGGACTATCAGAAAACTCTTCTTTAAGTGACAGTGCTCTACCAAGTCCCAAACTTTGCACTTGGGGATAAAAGGGCAGCAGTGAGCCTAAATGGGCAGTGCACACACACTGACAGAAGGGTATTTGCTCTTCAGGGCTGAAAGAAGTCAAGATACTTGCCAAATCTAGATTATTTCTACCTTCAGGACAGGACAAGACTAACATGAAAAAATTCCTGCTTTCTGCTGCCGTGGGCTTTTTGTAAGATGTATCACGCTTGTCCTTGGCTATTTAAATAACACTGTCTCACTCTGTATAAACCAGCTTATAATATGAATGAAAAAAAAGCTATGGATCGTGAAGCAAGTGGGAATGGATAATCAATTTTTATCACCAATATTGTGGGTATGACCAATAACTCTGAATGAGTTATGGAAGTCTCTGCTCTGTGCAGATGTGTCTCCTTTCAAAGAAGTCTCTTTCTGGCACAGCCTTAATAACAGAAAAAGTGTTGATTTAAATTTATTTAAGACTAAACAAACGTGTTTTCATTGTCCAATATATTTCTTCTTAAAATGTAGGAATATGAAATTCTCAGAGGTGGGCTGGCTGCGGGAGGCACACCAACAGTGGATTACAAAAGCTTTCAGCTTTACAAACATGGGTTCAAATCAAGCTTAAGTAAGTGACAGGCAAAATGGGGCTATTGATTTCCTTCTAGTCCCATTTGGCTACAGCGAAAACTGGGCACAACAGTGTCTTAACACTTAAAGGGATGGCATCAGCCAAAAGATAAAGCTTCTGTGGGAGAACATTTGCGGTGTTATTTATAGCAATTGAGATTGCTGGACTGCTTGAAATTACTAGAGCTGAAAGACATCAGGGAGTAAATCCACATCCCCTCATTTTGGGAGGTGTGCTTGCTTTCTAAGTTTGGCTGTGCTTTCTGGCAACCCTGTGCCCAAAGCTCCCTTCCAGTTACACGGTAGAGCAGACGTGCAGCTCAGGCTGGGAAACATGTTTTCCTTGCAACAGGCCTGTCAAAGAAAGAGATCCACACAGAGTCAAAAACCTTCTGCTGGCCAGAAACCAACCTGCCAGGCAAGAAATAGGGTCTGCTGGTTTTCCTTCCTGCCCATGCACTCCTGCTGCAAGAAAGCCCCAACAGGTCCTTGAAGGGAATGTGGTGGCCAAGGCTGTGTCTCCCTGCAGGTGACAACACGACAAGGCCCTTGCCTTGACTGAGAGGTGTCACAAGTAGAGCTGTAACTGGGGTGGACTCACAGCTCCATCATGACCTTGTAAGAACAGACCTCAGGGATCCTTCCTCAAAAGCTCCCAGCAGGCACCACCAGGACTTGGTTTTTAAATACCTCGATGCTCTTTGGGTGTGTAAATCAGGTCCAAGGGGCTCAGGAATGAGCACAGGAAGCTGTGTAAGGCCTGGCCTGCACTCTGGCTAATTAACATCTGATTAACACCTGAATAACACCTGAATATCTGGCCCAAGGTGACTGACTCAGGACCATTGAAAGAGCCAGGGCTAAAGTGCAGGAGTTTCTTGCTCCTGTGTTGCTCTCCTGCTTTTCTGAATTAGGTGCACCTCTTCTGCTGCTATTTAAAGACACAGCAGGGCTCAGTGGAAGGTTGTGGCTGCCCTCTCCATTTCCTTACGTCAGGGGATTTGTGTCAGAAGTTCAGCATTCCCAAATGTCATTTTGAATGATTTTGTAGTTCTAGGTCAATAAACTGCTTACCATCATAAGGGAACTGAACCATGAATTACTCCAGTTGCTACAGTGCATCTTTTTTTTAGCCACGTACATAGAATGAGCAGTTCAGGATGATTCTCCATAGCTCTACATTTTCCAATTCACATTTTCAATTAAATAAAATTTTCTTTCTTTTGTTTCTAAGTGGGCATGCTGTGTTGCTCAAGGACCACCAAGGCAAGAATATCTCAAGACCTCATGGCTGCAGGGCCCCATGCTTGCTGCAGAGAAGAAAATATCAGAGAATAGTGAAATAGAAGGGCAGAGAGCAAGAACATTCTCTGCATGCTTTTTTGTTGTTGTTGTTAAATTACAGGGATAAACATCATATTAATTCAAAGCCTCTTTGTAGTGACCTCTCTTCAACATTATCTGAAGATTATGTTAATTTCTTATTTAGTGAGGCTCCACTTCAGAGGAGGAATGGAGTGAAAACCCCTCCCAGCCCAGGGAGAACCAGGATGAGAATAAAATATTTGCTGGTGATACTGTCTCCAGTGTAGTAGGGAGCAGTTGTATGTGGTGTGTACCTTCCCACACATGTAAGAAGGGTGGATTCATAATCTGATTCAAAATCATTTAAACCACATGCAGTATTATGTTTTATACTCATATATTGTTTCCTTGATGATGTGGAAGACAAATTCCTAGTGATGGCACAGATCTCTTCTGGTGCCTTAGGCTGATGAAGGCTGTATGTTTCTCCTCTCAACCCACCATTTCCTCCACTTGGAGGCAAGGAACACAGTTTATAATTTTTTACCGACTTTCCTAGGTGCGAGCCAGGCACAATGGCTATGATTTACTTCCCAGTGGTGTCCTTTCCTTTGGAAGCTGAGGAGCAGTCAGCTTTTGTTGTGAATCCCTCTCAGCCCTTCACCCCACAGTAGGGACGGGAAGTGTGGCAGCTCGTCTGCCCACTCCCATTCCTTCCTGCAGGCACCACGTTATACATCCCTCACAAGCCTGACCACAGCTTTCAGAAACATCCAATAAATCAACAGTTAAAAGGGAAGAGTAGACATGGGGAGCAGGTGCTTATTATGTGTGCATCTCTGGAGAAGAATAACCCACAGTGTATTTCCATGCCCATTTGAAATGGAATATGACCATGACCCTGCAAGTGGCTCTGCTTGAATTGTTCCTGGCATGATGTTTTACTCCTAATATTTTCATTGTCTGCCTCCATCAGTTTTACCTCCCACTGTAGCATTAATTTTGTATGTGAATATGGAGGCTGTGCTTTAAATAATACAGCATATGCTTTTTATTTGCCATGTAGAATAATATTTTTTTGGCTGATTTATGTTCCACCTGGACAAAATTATTTTTTATGACGGGTTTATTTCATTTGTTCCCACATCCCCAAATGGCGGGGGGGCTGGGGGGAGAAGAGAAATCTTGTAAACCAGTGATAATGATGGACACAAAAATCTGCTTTGAAATACAAATTTACTGCAAAAACAGATTCTCTCCAGCCATGTAAAAGAAAAAATGCTGTTGTAATAATTTTAAGGCTGCAAATGCATGTTACTACTGGAGAGAGTAATCTTCAGGCTCTTGTGTCATCCCTTACACAATGCTGGGAGTATGGAGAAATTTACTGACAGCTATAAGCTATTCCAGTAGAACAAAATTACACATATGGCTGCAGCATGGATTTAATTTAGCTCTTTTCAGAACTTCATCAAAGCCAGGACAAAACCCTGTGGTCTTTCGGTTTAGAGATTTGCCCCAGAACTTCATAGGCTAAGCTGCTAAATCTACCTTATTTCCAGTTTTCACAAGGACCATGGAAAAATATGTTACTTGCCATTGAAACAAATTCATTTCAAACAGATAATCTGAGTTCAATTAAAAAAATAATATATGATGTACCTTGTGTTTTACAACCCTGAAAAACTGGTAGTATTTTTATGTTAATCTATCACCTACAGAAATATGCACTATGAATAGACATATATTTTTTTAAAAAAGTTATATGCAGTCCTTAGCACAACTTTGTTCCAATTTTGACTTCCAGCTTTTGGTGCTTTTTGTGGAGCAACTAAATATTAATCCTAAAAATTCATAATAGTCATAGCATTCGGGAAGCTCTGGTACTATTTTTGGTTGTAATAGCTGTCCTTAACCACACAGCATCCTCCAGCCAAAACCACACTATAATAGGAGTGCTTATAATAAGGACACGTAACGCCTTCATGTCAGCTCCAAACTACAGAGCCAGGAAAAGTAGGATATTCTTTCAGAGCAGCTTCTCTCATAATACTGAATGTAAAATGAAGAGATTGGACTTTCACAGGAAAATTCTGCTGCTTCTAGTCCCACCCTTTAAGTCCCCATCAGACGGCAGAAATCCAAGCTGGAATCTTCTCCCTGGCATTTTCTGGCAGCGAGCAGATTTGTTCCTAGGCAGGCCCCCTCCTCCGCACACAGAGCTCTCCCTCAGCCCCTGGTCCTGCCAGGCCAGCACGGAAAGCTTCAGTGACAGTGGCCACCTTTGTTCTGCTGCTTCTCCTTCTGAGCACCGACAAGTGAAGAATTCATCCAGCAAGCCAGGCGCTGAAAATCAGTGACTGGTTTACAACGAGGAATTACAATTTATAGGACTGTATGAAGGCGTACTGTATTTGTTTCATCACCTGGGCAGCTCTGGGCCTTTCAAACGAAAGCAGAGCTGCCGTTTTTCCGCCAGTTCGGCGGGATGCAGAGGCAGCTCCTGCGGGAGCGGGCGGGAAGGGGCGGCAGTCCCAGCAAAGCGCAGTAGATGGAGCCGGAGAGGCGCGGCAGAGCCCGCGCGTCACCTGAGGATACCTGCGAGATTTCCCCCTCCGCTAAAGCGGGTTAGAAAATGTGCAATTTAGATTTATCAGTTCAGGAGGGAGATTCAGATAAAAACAGTTGAGCCGGTGAGATTATTAAATGCAGAGCCCCATGCTCAGACGATGCTCACCTCACTACGCGCGCTGGTGAAGGGGAAATAGGGCACGGGCACCCCCTCAACTGCACCCAGGCGGTCACACACACGGGGAGCAAGGTGATGGAAGGAGAGGGGGAACATCGCGGACAGAGACCTTCCTCCACTCAAGAACGTCTTCTGGGAGCTTGGGATGGCACCCTTGGGACAGGGGCGGCAGAGGCAGCAGGAATGCATGGGTTTGGGTCAGAGTGGGAAGCACAGATCGGTATTTCCTGCTGTCAGCCCCTGCGTATCAGCCCGGTAATGTCACAGAAAGGTGGTCTCGTGTATTTAATTTTATCAGGCGGAAGAACTCTGATATATGCTGCGCTCAGTTCAGCGCTCCCGTGCAGATTTACTCGGCACTTTAGCATGCGTGCTGCCTCGCTGACAGAGATTAAAGGCTCTCCTCAGAGCCCCAGGTATTACGCTCAAACGTATAAATCAGGGCTTAATATATAATATTTGTCCATAAAAATATATCACAGTGGCATTCGTTTGACTATCTGCATATTAAATACCATTACAGAAAAGTCCTGAGCTTATTGAGGATTACTTTGCTACACCGGTAAAGTCTCCCGCCATCCTAAACAGGTTCCTTTCCTTCCAGAGTGTGGCTGAGAGGCAAAGAGGAAGGGGCAGGTTTTGCTAACACTGTCCATGACCCCACACACGCCCCAGCCACACAGAGCCGTGCCAGGAACACGCTCCCAGGCAGGCCCTGGGCTCTGGCTCGCCGGCACCGGGCAGGCAGGGCAGGGATCATGGTGGAGATGACACCGCAAGGCTCTAAAGGAGAAAATTGCATGATGTATCGCCGCTCACGAGCACCCGCCAGAGAGCTGTTTAGAGCGAGATTACAGTCTCAGAGGAGACTCTCATGCCTCTTGGTCACAGGGTTACTAAGATGATGCAGTTGTAACTTGTATGCGGGAGGTAGGAGGGATTTAAGCGATGGCCAGAAAGAAAAGCTGGATCAAACCTCCACAAACCATGCTCAGATTAACCCAGATTCTTGAGTCCCCGCTTTGTGGGTCTTGAAATCAGCCAAATTGCTTCCTTTCCCTTGAACAGAAGACGAAAAATGTGAGGGAGATGATAAAGTTTATACTTGGGCCACAAGTTTATGAGCAGCATTTTAGAATGAACAGAAACAAAGCTCCCCAAAATAAGAGTTTGTGCAGTACAGAGGTCTCGATCCTGCTCATGCCAATTCCATATTAGCACAGCTATATGGATTCCTCTGCGCTTGCTGCTGACTTACAGAGATGCAAGGGAGAAAAAAATCAGACCCAGTTGCAGGGAGAAAAAAAATCAGACCCAGTTGCAATCTTTTCCCCTTCATCCTCTTCATATTCAAGCTCTTTTTTTTTCCTTCTAAATTCCTATTATTAACACAGGAGAAGAAGAAGAAAAAAAAAAAAAGAATCCCTGGGATCCCTGGTGCATCCTTGGAGTGGCTGCAGCCTCATCATGGATGACTAGACAACCGCCACTGTGCCACATAATGAGGAGCACACATGCTGCACCGGGAGATACTAATGAGGGAGCTACAGCCCCCTTAGCCCTCTCCAGTAAATCCGTGTCTGCAAGCCATGTTTTATTTATCAGGCTTATTATGGCAGCACTAAGGAGCCATTTGAAAAGGGCCGCTGCTGTCCTGGGCACTGCACACTGCAGTGCCTGCTCAGACCAGCTTCCAGGGAAGATGGATGAGGCTGGCAAGAGATGGGGGAGAGGGATGCGAGGCACACACCATGCAAACAATCTGTGGCAGCATTTATCCCACCAGCTCCTTTAAGGAGGAAGAGGATTCAGCCTGTTTTGACCTCACAGCACTAGCTGGCTTATTCCAGGCCCTGAAAATACGCAGCAACTGGCAAACAGATTGAAGCTGTGCATGTAATGATTTCCAGGAAAGCTGAGGAAGTAAGGACTTGACAGACCTGGAGAGACCCGGGTGCAAACTGCAGCCAGGCAACTCAGAGGGGCTTTGCCTGAGACAGCTGCCTACCTGCCCAGCACTGCTCCCTGATCCCACTGCCAACACATCTCCTGCTGGATCCCACACTTTTCACTGTGCACTGCTGCTCTGTGTCAGGATAGAAGGACGCAGAGCTCTTGTGCTGCTCCTGGCAGTGTGCAGTGTCACGCAGATCTGTGCATGTGCCAAAGGGAAAGGGGATTTACTATCACCACTGACTTCTCCAAACATCCTCCTGACCCCTCTGCACATCCTCACAGAGGCTTCTGTGCCCTTCTGAGAATCACTCCACTTGCAGAAGATCAACAGAAAGAGGAGTAAAAGGCAGCTAAGTGAAAGATAGGAGAGAGATGAGTAAATCTTTGCAAAACTTACACTGCAGGTCTCAGCAGGGCTCAGACAAATTGGTCTGCATTCCTTTAATATATTAGATTTCTACTTACCCTGTTCATTAGCATGTTAAGCTACAAGGGCTGATTATATGAACCTCATGGAGAGGCATCAATTAAGATGATAAATTTACATACATTCCTTCTGGATGAGAAATGACGGGTTTCCCCAGTTCAGTGTTTGGTACAACTGGACTCTTTTTCAGAAAGAGAAAGAAGTGTTAAATGCGTGCATCTGTACTGCTTCCCAAAATGATGGGAGCAGTTCACAAGTTTGAGCAAAAATGTGTGTCAAATAGGAATAGAAGGAAACAACTCGCAGTTTCCAAGGCTGAACTCTAATCTGCCGTGTCACGTTGACAACAGATTATGAGAGGAAGTGAAATTCCCAAGAGATGTTGCCCTTACAAGGCTGGCCCAAATGGCGCTCCCAGCCTGAAGAATGCAACACTAAATATTTGCACATATTTATCACTTCTTGCCCGCACAAGATCTCATCTTATTTTGCAAACACTGTGCAGCAGAACAACTTCATAGCCACCAAAGTGTAGCCATTTCTGGTCTGCAGCGTGCCAGTGGCACCTCTTTGGTGCCAGCACGTGTCTTGGGAAAACTGTGAACAAAGACGGTTTGTTATCCTGTTGCCACTGAACAGGGAAATTAGATAGGCCTTGCAAATGGTATGAAAACCCACGCAAGCTGACAGAATCATCTGTCTTTGCTTGAAAAACACTGCACAGCTGCTAATGTTGCCAAAGGAGACAGGACAGTAGCAGCTCTGCTCCTATAGCTAACCTTTGTAGCACTAACCTCAGTGTTCCTGGGGCTGAAGAGTGGTTTACAGCTAAGTCAAACAGTTAATGCCATTAATAGCCCAGTAACAGGAACAGCTAAATAGTAACAGCTATAGTTCATCCCTGTTCTTCTTCAGGAAGAAGAAAGAAAGAAGGCTCTTGTCCACAAAGGGCTGAACACCACCAGCCCTCATTCATTTCAGAGAAAATTAAAGGGGTTTTATGTGACTCCTGCTTTCCTGAATAGCAGAACCAAGTTTATTTGAGCAGAAAGGTGTTTTCACCTCGCACTGCTGGGCTTGTGCATCAGGAGTGCTCCATCCATCCCAGGTGCTGGATAAAGACTACTGTTGCATGTTGTCATGTTTGTTTCCTTATCCAGGACCGTGCTGGGCAAAGGTACACATTTACACTTTCTTGGACTGCCAGATAGCAAACATGCAAACTTCTTTGCTCAGGGCACGATAAGGGGCTTCCAGCCGAGTCCCCTTCCAGGGCCTGCACAGCCACGATAACCAGATCATTCTGAGGAGGACACATTTCAAACAAATGCCACTTGCATATAAAAGTTTTTGCCCCAAATGGGATCGTCTAGGAGTGGAAAAACTAGCATTTCTTTTTCTCTCATGTGCACAGCCATGTCAGTTACATACCACTGGAGTAAGGAATATGTGTTTCTTTATTTTCTTTGAGCCAAAAAGGAATCAAACCTACCCAAGCTTGTGTTCATGATGCACATTATATGTACCAGGGACGTTTATGCCACCTATAAAAATCCATCAGAACATAAGGAAGGTAAAAAAAATAAAAATAAGCCAATTCCCTTATGCTGCTAAGTTTGACTTGAATATGATCTATCTCAGCCTAGCGGGTGAAGCACACGCCTCCCTAAAATAAGGAAACATTTACAGCCAGGCTGGAAGCAGAATGTGTGGCTATACCTTTTGGAAAAAAAAGAAGATAGGTGTGGCTGAAAATTATTTCATGCTCAGGCCCTAATTCCTATAATACCATCACACTGAAGACAGAGGTACTTCCCCCCCTTTGCAGCTCCAAGCTGGGTTGCTTTTGCCAACTCTTCCTCCTCCCCAGCCAGTATGTTGTAACCTCAGGTAAAGACTTCAGTTTTAATTTGTTCAAATGTTTAATTGTTTTAATTCGGAAAGTTGGACAATAAACCAATTCCCCTTGTTTCTAAAGATTTATTGCTTTTTCCAATTTATTGAACGTTCAGTGCAGTCTGTATTTCAATTAAAGGCAGCAAAACTGTTAATGGTCTATTAACGACACACTGCATCTATATAAACACGCAAATACAAGTCGTGGCCAATTTTCTGGCCCGGTGAGATAATTCCTTCTTTTCCCCGTGGTGAATTATCTGCGAACAACTTATAATTTTATACCAACCCGTATCTCTGGCTACTGCTTAACTGCGAGGTATCTGCAGCGCACGAGCTGCCCGCGGTCCCATCCCTCACACAGACGGTTTGTCACACAGGGAAGCGGCCGGGGCCCGCAGAGGCTGTGGGGAGCAGGGCGGGCAGACCCTGGGGCAGGTCCAGGCCCGTCTCAGGCCGGGATTCTCGCCTGTGGGATCCCGGGGGAGCGGGGGAGGCGGGCCCGGGGCGCGCCCGCGCAGCCGCTCCGCCCCCTCAGCCCCGGCGCGCCGGGCGATGCTCGAGCCGTTACCACGGCAACCGCCCCCCCCCCCATCCCGCGCCGCTCGGCCCCACGTGACCCGCGGCGGCGCTCGCGGCCAACCCGCCTGTTACCAGGGCGGGGGCGTGTGGGGGGGGCCGCTCTTGTTTCCGATTGGCCGCTGCCGCGCCTCGCTGATTGGCGGGGGGCGGACGGGCGGCGCGCCCATTGGCCGGGCCTGGAGGAGAGGCTGTGGGGTGATGCCCGCCGCCCCGCGCAGTGCCGGGACACAGACAAAGGCTGCCCAAAGGCTGCCCGGAGGCTGCCCGAGCTCCCCCCGCACCCCTCGGGCTGGCGCGGCGCGGGAGGGCGGCGGAGGGGCCGCGGCTCTTGGCGCGCTGCTGAGAGGTGGCAACGCGAGCCTGGCCGAGCGCCCACAACCCCCGCGCCCTCCCCGCCCGTCCGCTCCAACTGGCGCCTGGGCACGCGGCGCGCGGGGGGGCGGGGCCGCTGTCACGCTCGCCGCGCGCCCGGCAGCCAATGGGCGGGCCGGGAGAACGCGGGCAGCACGCGGGGCCCGCGTGTCCCCGCGGCACGGGCTGTCAATCACCCGCCCATCACTCGCCCGGCCCCGCCCCGGCGCGGCCCCGCCCGGCGATGGAGCGGGGGTGAGGGAGGGCTGGCATCGCCGCTGTGTCACCGTGCCCCTCGCTGCCACCGTGCCCGGGGCAGCACCGGCGCTGGGGAGCGTGCTGCGGCCGCCGGTTCCATGTTCCATGGCTAAGGTGCGAGAGACTCGCCGCCCTGGAACGGCTCCCCTGGGGCTCAGCCCCGCCGTTTGTGCCGCCGGCGCCGAGCCCGCGCGGCCCGGCCCCCTCGGGATGCCCGCGGTGCGAGCTCCGCTCCCGGCGCCCTCCCCCGGTGGGGGGCGAGAGGCGGAGCCGGCGTGGCCGCCGCCCGCCGCCTTTATCTGGCGTGGGGGCGCGGGGGATGGCACTGGGGAACACCTTGTTGTGAGATCCGCGCTATAAATACGGTGCCGGGGATGGGAGCGCGGCCACGGGCGGCGGGGAGCAGCTCCGGAGCACGGTGGGTGCCTTCCCCGCGGCACGGCGGCTGGGGACCGCTTGAATTTTAATTCACCGGCGCGGTGCGCGGCTGCCATCCCCTCGGCCACCCTCCACACCCGGTTCCCGGGAGGATTTGGGGGGCATTTCTACGTTTTGCCTCGTTGTGTACGGAGGGGAGCGGCGGCAGCGAGCCCCGGCGGCTGCAGCAGGGCAGGCGGAGGAGCGGAGGGTGAGAGAAGGGACGGCGAGGGGAAGGATGAAGGAAGGACACGGGGCTGGGGATGAAGGCGGCGGGGGAGGAGAAGACGCTGGCGGGAGGGGACGGGAAGGCGGGTTGGGGGAGGGAGGAGGGAAAGAGGGAGGGAGAGCAGCCTCTAACCCCGGCGCCTTCGCCACCGCCTCCCAGCAGGACTCTGATCGCCAGCAGCCGCCGAGCCCAGCCCGCCACGGAGGGCGGCCGGTGCTGCTAGCGCGGAGGAGGACGAGGAGGAAGAGGTCGCCGCCGGAGGAGCCCCGCGGTCCGGTCCGAGCCGCGTCGCTGAGCACGCCCGCCCGGCCGCCAGCATGATGCAGATCTGCGACTCGTACAGCCAGAAGTACTCCCTCTTCAACGCCATGAACCGCTTCATCGGCGCCGTCAACAACATGGACCAGACGGTGATGGTGCCCAGCCTGCTGCGCGACGTGCCGCTGCTGCTGGAGGAGCTGGACGCGGCGGGCGCCGTGTGCCCGCCCCGGGATGCTGCCCTGCCGCCCGGCGACCCCGGCGCCTACTTCTCCCGCAGGGACATGTACAGCCACTACATGCTGCTCAAGTCCATCCGCAACGACATCGAGTGGGGCGTGGTGCAGCCGCCGGCGGGCGAGGAGGCCGCCCGCAAGAAGGACAAGCTGGGCGGCGGGCCCGCCGAGGAGGGCGAGGGGGAGGAGGACCTGGAGCAGCAGTTCCATTACCACCTCAGCGGACTCCACTCGGTCCTCTCCAAGCTCACCCGCAAGGCCAACGTCCTCACCAACAGATACAAGCAGGAGATCGGCGTCAGCAGCTGGGGGCAGTGAGCGCCGGGGGGGAGCGGGGGAAGGGGCTCGGACCCGGCGGGAGCGGCGCGTCCCCGCCCGGCGCCGCCGCTGCTGCGGTGGCCGAGGGCAGCGCCCCGGGCCGGGGCTTCCCTGCGCGCTCCCAGGACTGCGGCAGGTTTTCTACCAACGCACAAGCGAGAGAAAGAGATGTAAATTAATCAGTACTAGTTTATTAATTATTTTGACACCCCCCCCTCCGTGTTTTTTTTTCGTTGTACGGTCCGGGGCGAGCAGTCGCTGTGCCCGACCCAGCGGGGAGGCTGAACCCGTGCGTGTACGAGGTGGTGGCATTGCTGGCTGATAAGGAGGCTCTACTGAAGCCGATGAACATAACGAAACTGGCACAAAATTGCTTCTGTTACCCCGGAGGGAACCCAGTGAGCTAAGGAGCATCCCTCTGTTGAGGGAGAGATGGCAGGGTCCCATGGTTGTACATGTACTGGAGTTTATTTAAAACTTTTTTACTCAGATGTAGAGTATATTCTAAAATAAATGCAAATGTATTAACTAAGAGTGACCTAAACTTTTGGTATGATTTATCTTTCTCTAATTAAATGATATTTTTAACATCTGGAATTCTTCTGTTTTTCTTCTATGCTACATTCAGAGTTGCCTTACTAGGTACAGAAATCTGCATGTGCAGAAGAGGGGGTTTTGTGGCATTGCTTTTTTTTTCCCATCAAAGCAATTAGGCAGTGATGATAACTTGGCACATCTAAAATGTTTGAATGACCATATTAAACTTAACCATACATGGCCTGAGTTTTGGTAAGCTGTTTCCATCTGCACAGTGCAGTTGCTCTGTGTTGGCTTGAAGGTCAGTGTCTCTTTAAAAAAATCTGAGAAGATCGAGTCATGGTTACTCTGCAGGCAGCGATTCATGGAAGTTGGAGCAAAGCCTAGGAATGACTCTTGCTTTTTTCGGGAAGTATCTTAATGTACTGTGGGGAGCTCTTTTCTCTCCCTGCGAATAGGTCTGGCAGACTTGCCTCCCCAATCTCTTGCATTTCTTTCCTCTAATCCTCCTTGGATACCATGAATTAATTGGTTTTATGTTATCCAGATTGTATTGATTTCTTTCTCTCTACTTTTTCATTTCATGAAGTACCTCAGAATTGGGTGTCTATGTTGTGTTCTAATATTAAGTTCTGATATTAAAGTGCACTTGCTGGTTGTGATGCAATATATAACAGAGGACAAATGTTTAATAAATATGTAAGTCCTTACATTATGTAAGTTTTCTTCTCAGGCACTGAATTACCAAATTTGTAGACATCTTATGCTGAGGTTTCACTTTGTTTTACTGTCATCAAATTTAGAGCTTGTTTGGTGGTGTTGGTTTGGGGTTTCTAAAAAGCATTTTTCTCTCAACTTCAAGGATATTTTTGTTTAAATTCGGATATTTCTTAGCACCTTATTTTTCAGCCCAACTCTTAGGACATTGTAGTAAAGCACGAGCACTCCAGACTTGGTACTAGTTGGCAGATGTTTGTGTAAGTTGAAACACTCAGCCTAAATCTATGTTTAAAAATACGTATGTTGGAAGGTTTTTCCCTTCTGGGGTAAAGAAGAACTTTGTAAGGCTGGATAATTTTTAGTTTGGCGATGCTTGTTCTTTTCATAATGTTTTTAACTCCTCTTCCCCTCCCTTCTTGGGAAGATGCCAGGAAAAAGTCAGGAGCAAGGAGAGGGATTACCCTGGTTTCCTAACATGTCAGCTTGCCAGTCTTTCCGTGGTCAGACTAATGCAATGCAAAAGATGCAGTGCCCTGAGCTGGATGGTGAAGTTTTGTTCTGAAGACAAGGGTGAGAGGGAGAACCTGTTCTGCTGTGTGGCTCCCTTCTGGCCCTGTGCTCCATCAGCTGAAAACCACATTACAGCCTCTCCTGGGGAGCGCCGGTGAAACCTCAGACAAAAGCAGCTTGTGCAGTTTCACCTGTGTGCCTTTTGATCTCCTGGTAACTTCTCCTGGTCTGGGTTTTGACAATCCTGTTTAAATGTTGCACAAGAGACAGTGTGATGCTGATTTAGACTGTGAGTAATGTCAGAAAAATATGTTACATTAGTGCGGCACAGCCATGATTATGGCATCCATTCCCTTTGCATTCTAAGAAAAGCCCAAAAGGGAAGTTTTGGTGGGAAGGGCAGCTGAAATCTAGTACTATGGGGCAGCAAGGGTGGAATTTCCTTAAAAGTAACACTTGGGGTAACAGGAGGAGGAGGATTCTGTGAGTCAAGGGTTTGCCTTGCCTCTCTCTGTGACTAAGCTGCAGTTGCTGAACTGCACGTGGCTCCCATGCGGGGGCCCAGCCACAGCAGCCCTGATAATCCCAACTCAGCCATGCAAAACCTGCCCGGAGTCACACCAGCTGAAGAGACTCCTGCCACCTCCCACCTGGGAGCTGCTTTAGAATTTCCCCTTCTCAAGGTCGTGGGAGAGGATTGAGGCTCTCGGGATCAAGAAAGTGATCTAATGCAGAGGAGAGACAAAACCAGATAAAACCAGGGATGTATTTCTCATGCAGAGGACAAGGGATGGGACTTTGCTGCTTTGCTGTAAAATAACTTGGCCTAAAATGTGGGGTGGTCAGGCAATTATGTAAATGCTGACTCCTGGCATTGCAGTAAGCAAAGATGAGGTTGCAGAGTCTTAATGCAGATTTTGCATGTTAGGTGCTGAACTGGGAAATATTTCCATCAGCAGCACTATATAAAACAATTAGGTTTATTATTAAGGAGTTATATGTTTCCTTTTGAAAGACTGGATCCCTTTAAGTCTCCCAATTGTATACAGAGTTCAGCAAAATTTTAGACTGCTCTGGTAAAGTGATTCTGGTACTTGTGTTAATTACAAATTACATCAGTCTAATGTAAAGAGTATCTTTATGATCTCAAATGCTTTGGGAAGTGACTTAATTTCTTAGCCACACACAGGCAAAAAGACAACTTGCCAAACTACCCCAGCCATGCTCAAAACAGGGGATATGCATTGTGAGAAGCAGTTGTCATTTTTAGCTCACTTAAGTGAAATAGACTCCATATAGAGTAGGGCAGACATTAGAAGAGCAGTAACTAATTGGATTCAGAACTGTTTGCACTAACAAATTGATTACAGCAGAATTTATCTTACAGCCAAGAAGCCTCAAGGACATTGCTCATGGCATGTATCAGTTAATATATAAAAGTGCTCAGTATCTGTCATTATAATTCATGAGTCAACTCTTGCTTTTGTGTATATGGAAGGAGGACGGATGAGGGGAAACCCATGCTTCCCCTCTCTCTTTCTCTCTAAAAATAAAGACATTGGAGATGGGTGTGAGTTCCATGGAAAGAACAAGAATCATGGGCTGGTGGAAGCAGAACAGGCTGAATCAGGCCAGGCTGTCACCTTCCTACTTTCCCTCTGAAAGCTCTTCCTTGCAAAGGGTTCTAACTAGATCAAGATATTCGTGTTTTGTGGTTTGTGTCTTCCTCCCCACAGGCTCTTGCATCAAGACAACATGAGTCATCAGTACACTGGCTTTGCTGAAAGATGCACTAATGTTAGTGGTCAGAGGGAAGGTGGTGTTAAGATCTTATTATCGTGTACTTAAACTCTGCACCCTGTTCTACCAGGAAAAAAAAAAAAAAAGAAAAAAGAAAGCATCTCCTTTCTATGCCTTTGGATTTGGTACAGTGCTAATCTCTGCAGTAAGGTCTGCAGCAATTTTCCCTCACTGACTTATTTCCCTGGAGTCTTGAGTATGGGAGGGGATTGAGTGGAAGTATTGGTTTTTATTCATACTTTAAAACATACCTTATTCATACCTTTAAACTTTTAATGTTTTGATTGTTGTATCTAGCTAACAGTGTGTTAGGTACCATATTCCAAAGAGCTTAAAGATCATAAAACCAGAAGTGGATAGAGGTGCAGTTTCAACCCCCTTGCCATGGGCGGAGACACCTTCTTCTAGCTCAGGTTGCTCAAATCCCATCCACTCTGGCCCTGAACACTTCCAGGAATAAGACATCCACAGCTTCTCTGGGTAGCCTCTTCCAGTGCCTTGCTACGCTCACAGTAAAAATATTTCTTCCTAATATCTAATCTAAACCTATTTTCTTTCAGTTAGAAGCCATTTCCCCCTGTCCTATCTGTACATGCCTGTGTCGAAAGTCCCTCTCCAGCTTTCTTGTAGCCCTCTTTAGGTTCCAGAAGGCTGCTATAAGTTCTCCCTGGAGCCTTCCCTTCTGCAGGCTGAACAATCCAAATTCTTTCATCCTGTCTTTTTAGATGTGCTCCAGCCCCTCTGATCATCTTTGTGGTCTCTGCACTCACTCCAGCAGGTCCATGTCCTTACTGTGTTGGGGACCCCAGAGCTGGATGCAGCACTGCAGGTGGGGTCTCGTGAGAGCTGAGGGGTAGAATCACCTCCCATGACCTGCATCTTGGGATGCAGCTCAGGATACATTTGGCTTTCTGAGCTGTGAGCACAAATTGCTGGATCATGTCAAGCTTTTCATCAAACAACATCCTCAAGCTGTTCTCCTCAGGGCTGCTCTCAACCCATTCTCCACCCAGCCTATGTCTCTCTGTGCTTGGGATTGCTCTGACCCACATGCAGGACCTTGTGCTTGACCTTGTTGAAGTGCACAGGGCTCACACAGACCCACCTCTCACACCTGTCCAGGTCCCTCTGCATGGCATCCCCTCCCTCCAGCATGTGGACCACACCACACAGCCTGAGAGTGCCTCAGTCCCACTGTCCCTGTCACCAACAAAGATGTTGAATAGTGCTGATCCCAATACTGAACTCGAGGAGCACCTTTGGTCACTGCTCTGCACTTGGACATCGAGCCATTGACCACAACTCTGTGAGTGCAACCAACCAGCCAATTCCTTATCCATGGAGTTGCCCACCCATCAAATCCATGTCTCTCCAGTTTAGAGACAAGGATGTTGTGTGGGACAGTGCCAAATGCTGTGCACAATTTCATGCACCTGACGTCAGTTGCTTCCAAAGATCTTCAGTGATAGTACACACAGGGAAAAAAGGAGCACAATGGGTTATAACCCGCCACAAAATCTGAAGGAAGTGCAATCAAGGTAAGTGTTTCAAAAGCTTCTCCAGCTCCATTTTCTGGTATTTGTCATTGTCGCCCCTAAACAACCAGAAATACCTGAATGTGTTAGTTCTAATGTTGCAACTTTTTTCCAGACCACAGACTTGCATGACAAGTTTAGGTAAAAATTAGTTTCAAGGAATGAAGCTATAAACACCTTTCCAAAGGGAAATCTGCAAATAATTGCAAATTACTTGCAGTAATGGTATATCTTTTTGTTGGTAGCCAACTGCCAGAATGGGCACTCTTTGTAAAAAGTAATAGTCCTTCCTTGCTCAAACATCCTTATTTGACCCAGAGTGATAGAATGAGGAAAACATCTTCCAGTCTTTGAATTTTGTTCTGGAAGGAATGGCACAGTAGAAGCTTAGAGAACTTACAGAGAAAGCAGGTGCCTGTGTGTTAAATCACAAAACAATGAATGATTTTGCCCCATATTTGTAAGGTCTGTCATAGTGTCAGTTGTATCTTTTTATCATGCATATCTACATATATCTGATTCTAAAATGATTCTTCTTTTTCTTATGGCCTGTTTTATCTTAGCAACTTTGGGGTGCAAACAGCAGGGTCAATATCCCAGAGGCCCAGACACACCACTTTAGACAGTTTAGCTGAGCCTTTTTAAGTGCATCTCACTTTCCCATCTCTATTTGAACTGAGAAGATGAGCAGAATGCCTAAAGCCATGATTCAGAGTACAGCACAGGAGCATGGCAGCCCTCTTGCTTTGGGAGTGCTTTTTGGTCATTGGTTTATGTGCTGGAGCATGGAGACAGATGCAAGGTGAACCATTCCTTTAGGGATTTACTACAGGTTGTACTGTGTTTGGAATGGAGAATGGCAATGGGGAGTTTTCTCAGATATTTAACCAATATGTGTCCTTCCCATTTCCTCTTCCCCTCTCTAAGAATGTTCCTCTGAAATTCGTGGTAAACCAAGATTGTTTTGTCACCCAGACAGCTTTCAGTTTTGAACTAAACTGCAATTACTAATAACAGGAGTATTAGGTGATTTCAAGATATTTTATTATCTGAATTGTGTAATTAAACCTGGCTTCTTTTATTAACCTGCTGTTTTTCCTGTGGAGGCACTTTTCTTTTAAAAATGTTTCAATAGTGATGGCTGATCACCAATCCATACTTTGAGAAATATCAATGTCTGAATAGCTGTTTTGAAGGCAGAGCCAACAATGCAGAAAACTGGTTTCTGTTGCTAATGTGTGCAGTGCTCATCTTTTGACGTGCCCTGATAATTGCCATTCGTATTAACTGTAGCATCACACACTGAGAGAAAAACACACCCTGTAGTGAGCCTGAACAGAGACAAGGAAAAGCAGGGGAGCTGGCAGATCATGGCCTTGGCATTTCTGATAGGCTTTTGTGTTCAAGTTCAGTGTAATGCAAAAAAAAAAAAGCCTCATTTAAAGAAGCTGAGAAGTCTGGTTATAATGAAACAGGCAGTAGGTTTCTTTCAGCTTTCACCAGTCTTGGTATATGGTATTTTGTAAAGACTAAAATAATTTCTCATCCAGGTGAATACAGTCATGAAAGCCTTAATTTCAACAACCAAACACAAGCAGTATTTTTGAAGGTCTTTTTATTTTAAGACCCAGCAGACTATTTCTTGACTGGTTTAAGCTCAGGCAGTGCCAAGAGGGCTGATCCTGTTCTGTCCCCTGACTTCCATCCCAGCCCCCTGAACTCTCAGGTTCTGTTGTGCTGGCACCAGCACTCAAGCAGCAATGGAGTTACCAGATTTGGGGAGCTGATCCAGATCAAAATTAGTAGAGGAAAGAAAGCTTTCAGCTGTACTAATTCCCTCATTCAGCAGAAGTGTAGCTGCATTAGCTGCGGGCTGCTGTTGGAGGAAGGGTTGGGAAGGCGCTGCCAGAAGGCAGAGAGGGACCTCCCCTCTTGGCAGCCACTTTCAAGTAGATTGGATTATGCGTGTTGTGAAAGTGTCATCTGAGTCCCATCTTCAAAAGATGTTTGTATGCTGATGAGTTTCAGTATCGCTGAAACTGGCGGCTGCTCGGGGCTGAGATCCCGGGCAGGACGAGCACTGCTGATGTGCCACCTCTGCCACGCGTCGGCTCCTTGTGCCGGAGCCTGCAGTCCCTAAGGAGGCAGTGCCGGCTCCCCACGCCGCCCTCCTGGCAGCCGGGACACTCAGCAGGGCCGCACAAACCGCTGGGGGAGAGCGCTGGGGGGGCTGAGCTCACACTTCATCCCTCTGCCTCTTGGCTGCCTCTGTCCCCTCGTGGCGTCCATGGCAGAGAAGAGATGCTCCTACAGGGAGTTTAGGAGCCATGGGCAAGAGGAGATGCTCCCACAGGGACTTTAAGAGCCATGGGCAAGAGGAGATGCTCCCACATGGAGTTCAAGAGCCATGACTAAGAGGAGATGCTCCCACAGGGAGTTAAGGAGCCATGGGCAAGAGGAGATGCTCCCACATGTAGTTTAGGAGCCATGGTGTAGAGGAGATGCTCCCACACGGAGTTTAGGAGCCATGGCCAAGAGGAGATGCTCCCACACGGAGTTTAGGAGCCATGGCCAAGAGGAGATGCTCCCACACGGAGTTTAGGAGCCATGGGCAAGAGGAGATGCTCCCACATGGAGTTTAGGAGCGAGACCTTCAGCTCCTTCGGAGCATGGCCAACAGGATTGCTGCCATCCTGCCTCCATTGGTGTCCCAGCTTCCCAGAGAACACCTATGAGATTCCATGGGACAACGACACTGAGTACACCATGGCAGCCGTTTTGCTTGGTATGAAATGAATTTGATACTTTTGGATTGTGTGTGAGAGAAAGAGGAGGGGACAACAGGAGCCCTGGTGCATCTTGTACACAGGCTCTGACACGTGCCAGGCTTTGGTGCAGGGATGGGAGCCCAAGACTTGCCCTCCCTGGGAGTGCCCTGAGCACAAGGTCTCTCTTGCTCTCTAATTAAAGGATGCCACGCAAAATAAGGCTGTGACCAGAAGACTGAGAGCCAGGAGAGCAGGTTGCTCCTGAAGTGATGAACCACTCTTAAAGAAACCTCGAGAGGTGAACTTGAAGCTACTTGGAGGGTTGAAAATAAGGTCTTTGCTACCCCTCAAAGGTGCCAGTGTGTACAAAGGCAGAGTATTTTGTGGGGAGTCCTTCTCAGCAGACGTGCTATGAGACCACTACCAAGCCTAAAACCATTTCTCGTGGGAGCTGTGGTTTAGTGGAGTGCAGATTTTGGCACAGTTCTCTCCTCTGGCTCACCTTGCCTTCTGCAGGAGGTAGGATCTGACTGCGGTGCAGGAACAACCAGACTTCTCTTGCCTCCACATCACTCTGCAAGGTAAAATTTTTCTTTGCTGTTGCTGCAATCGTCATGGACGAAGAGCAAAGGGAGGCAGCAAGAATTTTGCCTAATGATCTCTGTTGGGTAGGGAGCTCTGCATGGCAAAGGCTTTCCCAGCCAGGCTCCCTCTCATACCCTCCCTGTGGCACTGGAGCTTTGCCAAGCCTTACTCTGACTCTCAGCTTCTGTTCCCTCCCTGCTCTTAGAGCAGCCACCTGGGAAACACAGGAGGCTGCAGGCAGGAGCCTGTACCACCAGGAAAGAGTAGGAGAGAATGCCTGTTGATTTTGCCAGAAGATGCTGCCTTCATGAGAATGAGAAGCAGAAATGAATGGACTGCAACGTCAACAGGAGTGCTAACCCACAGTGTTCCTCCAACCTTCCTGCCCAGCTTCCTTCTACAGAAAGTGGAAGGGAGGGGAGAATGTTGTTCACCACGCTCCCATCTGACCTGGGGTCACCACGTAGGATGAGGAAGATGCCTTGATGTCCTTTTGGCCTGCATGTGTGTAAAGATTTACCCAGAAAATTCTGAGGAAGAGTTTCCACCAGAAACAAGGCTGTGCCCCATGGCTGAATGACACAGTCACACAGGGTGAGGATGTTGATGATGTTGGTGGCAGTGGGAACCACCCTCTGCATTGAGGGCTGGGCTTTAGGGGCTGCCACACCAACTCCCTCCTCCTCCTCCCCTGACTCGGTGCTCAGGGCACATCTCCAGGTGCAGTGGCTTTCTCCATGAAAGCCAGGCTCAGGAGAGGCTGGCTGTCAGACTCTGAGACACCTGCTGCTTTTGACTGTGTGTTTTGGACAGAATCCCCTTCCATCTGCATTGATGCAGCTATTGTTTGTATACATGATTTTAAGAAGGGATTTCCCGTCCTTCATTCTCCTTTTAATATCATGTAGCAGCTAGAAGCAGGGAAAAGAGACTGGCACCATATGACCAACCAGCTGTCTGTGGACTGTCAGAGCATATTGAGGGGAACACAATGTGACTACCTTGGGTGCTTGATCGTTCAGTCTCTGTTGGCTAAGCCATACACTATCATCCTTCCACCCAATTATCCTAAATGTCTCTGGGTCAGTGCATGGTTTGCAGGACAGTATTTTGAATTTAAAAAAAAAAAAAAGTAACCTGGTCCATGTCCAGTGCATGGTAAGAGCCCTTTCCTAGGAAAGCAGCATGACTTATGCTGGCAGAGCATTTACAGCCAAGTCATCATTTCTGTTGCACAGCAATGTCTTCACTTCTCTAAATTGCCTTTAAAGGCAGGAGAGTGGGTCACCTTTGCTCCAGCTTCAAGGTAGCAAACATAAGTATTTAGGAAGGAGAATACCAAAGGATGTGAAGCAAAGCTAAGTATAGATGTCTCACACTGAATAATGTTGGAGAGATGGTGAGTTGTCTTTGACCTCAGTCCTCTCAGTTTTCTCTGCAGAGGAAACACAAATACATTTTAAAGATCTCTTCCATTATTTGTGAGTTTCATGGATTTATGAAGACATGTAAGTATGCTTCAGTTTTCACTAGAAAATCAAGATGCTTTTTACAGAGGGAAAGGAAAGCACCCTGAGGTGCACAGACAACAAAAGGCATGATCTGTCACTGGTGCAGTGGAGCAGAGAAAGGCAGTTTTGGGGCACCAGGGGAAAGATAATCTTTGTCACTTGAGGAATTTATCAGGTAAAGGCTTTTCTGAGGGTGCCACCTAAACTGTGCTCTCTGACACAGCCAGTCACCAGAACCATTAGGCACAAGTTCTTCAGGTTGAAGTTTAATGTGGGGGAATTCCCCAAGAAATTGACCCAAAGAGAGGAAATGTTCCATAAGGAAAGAGAGAAGACTCTTTTCATTATTAATCGGATGAAATAACTAATTTCTAGGCAGCCCCACTTTCTCTGAATTGGCAGATTTGAGTTCCCTCAATATACAGATGACAGGATTATACTCTGCACACTTTGCCAGCAGACATACTGCCTTATTTACTCAGGAACACGTCGTGTTTTACTTGACAAGTGGTAAAAACATGGTCTGCTTTACTTCTCTTTAACATTCTAATTTGTAGGCTACTGAGGTATGCTCCTATGCCTTCACCTATTCAAGGAGGATAGATTCTAATAAAAACTGTGTGATGATTGTTATTGATTATGACCAATAATATATTATTTTTGTCTGTCCCTTCTTCCTTCCCTCTTGCATTATTTATACTGCTATCCTTTTCCTTCTAGTGACAATCAACATCATTACTTCTCTTCACAAACTGCACACTGCTGTTTCTCAAGCCTACAGACTTTTGCAAGCAAGTTTCCAGTTATTCTTTTGGGGTTGTAATTCATCCAGATGGACGTGGAATTATTGCATTTTCCTTCTTGCAGATATTTCCCTGCAGTTATGGAAGTCTGTGGAAACCCTCACCACATTAATTCAGTGTTGTGGACTGGGATTGGGACATGAGCTGGTGTCATGTACCTCCTGCAAAGCCTCAGTGTGGCAGAAAGACCTGCTAATTACACTGCCTGGAGTAGAAAGTTTGAATAATCAAGGAAGGGGAAATGGTGAGAAGCATATGAACAGAATTGTTCATCATTTCCATCTCAGCTCCTGCCATAGGAAAGAAGGAGAACTAAAACCTGAGAAACCTAATTCTGGTTGCAAGAACATCATGGCAAATGCACATAATTCACTGCTGATGCACTTGAAGAACTGTGGTGTCTAGATAAGGCAAGTCAAGGCAGTTCTATGTTAATAGCACAATTTACTTAACATAACATGGTTGATTTGAATTTTTGTGAATTAAGATATTTTGAACTAAATTTTTTATGCTTTTGGGTTTTTTCCTTCTTTCTCCTTCTGTATGTTCTCTTTCTTCCTCTGTCTTTCCTTTTCCTTCTCAGAGAAGCTGTTTGGCAACTTGAGGTGGTTTTTATGTTTGCATATTTTGCATTTAGCCCTTGTGTTTTGGAGCAGTGCCTGCCTGCAGCAGCCTAGACAGATTTCTAGGCCTGGAAGCATGTTTTCTAAATAATGGATGTAAGTTTACTTCACCTTTGACTCTTTTCCACTGTGGAACTGAAGAAATCTCTGAAGAAATCTCAGGGCTAGGTTTAGTCCTCTGCTCCCCATATTGCTTCAAGCACCCTACCCTAAATGTTACTGCTTTTCCCAGCAGTTTCACAGCCCAGGAAAATCTAGAAGAGGTTCTCATCCTCACTTCCCATCTACTTTTCTCTCTGACACCTAGGAACAGGGTAGGAGATGCTTATTCTCTCAACCCTTCTTGCTGATTTCTGTTTCCTTTCCCTCCTGGCCCCGCAGAAAGAGGAGGTACTCCAATAAACATCTCTCACTGTCTTCTCCTCCTGGTTTTGGGGACAGAAAGGAGCAGGATCCACTCCTTTTTGTTATTGTCAAGGTCACTGAATCCCTTCCAGACCTGCTTGTACTTCTGTGATCAAGTTTGGCTCATACACAAAGTTGTCCATTTCCTTTTTATTTCCAAAACAGCACAGAAGTTCGAGAGAAGCAGTGACTGTGAGAAAATTACTTTCTAATGAACTATGAGAAAGAAATAGCTGAGATCATGATGGGTGGATCCTCCTTTGCCCTGCTGTCTGCATCAGCCTCCTGGAATAACTTCCCCAAGGAGTGATAATTTGTTTCAGTGAAATACAGATTTCAAGGGAGATCCTGATTATAAAGGAGAAGATAATGTGTCAGGTAGCATGGGCTTCCTCTAATATTCCCTTTTATGCCCATCTTCTACAGTCCTCTCTCCCATCCAGCTCTTTTTTTTTTTCCACACATCCTCTGCCAATCTCTTCTGCCCGGGGTCTGTTCCATCTCCTGTGGAGTTTCATTTCAGTCCTTGCATGGATGTAGATGATATTACATCAGGATTCATGTCGTGTTCTGGGGGAGAAAGCAAGACAGTAAATCTCTCCTGTATTTAACGGGCTAATTATGATTTTGTGTAACCCACATCTCTGGCTTTCTCTTTCTCCAGGAGAGCTAGGGAGGAGCAGGGAAGGAAGAGGCAGAACTACTGAACAAAACCCCACAGCAGCCTTTTTGGCATCCTTTATGAAGGAAAGGGGAGAGAACAGGAGAGAGATCCTAATCTTAACATGTGTTGGGTGCTCCCATACAACAGTGGTGGGTGTGGGCTGAAATGCTCAGTAGCCAGATGGTAGATTAGGCAGATTGTTTGCTGTGAGATGGATAGAGGAAAAAGAGAAGGAAAGACTCAAGGAGGGGCTGCAGAAGGGTGTGTGAGGTAGGTAATGGAAAGTTCAAGTAAGTTCCAAAGAAGTTGAAAATGGAAGCAGGAACTGGGATTTTTTTTTTTTTTTCTGAGAACAGACAAAGAATGCAGGGGGAAAAAAAAGATGGGAAGATGAAAGCCCTGGGAGTTAATTCAGCTCCTATTAAAGCTGACAGCATTACTCTTTACAGATAGTAGGCTTGGCTCATGGGAAGATTTTGAAATAGGACAGGAGGAAAGGAGACAAAAGACAAAGAGAGCAAGGAGAAGGAATATGCAAAAATGGAAATAGAAAACAGTTGAAAATTAACACAGGGAAACATACTCTGTATATTGGAAATATACTGAAAAAGGGAAGGGAGATTGAAACCAGAGCAAAAAAAAATGCATGAGATCATTTTGTGATTTCAGATTTACATCCTAGGGAATACAAGGATCCTGCCTGTAGAGCTGAGACCTTGAGAAAAACCTGTGGCAGATGTGAAGATGTGCAGGGCAGGGTATAACTGCAAACTCTAAATTGTATGATTTATGCAGATACTTTCCTCTTAAGCTGTAAACCCCAGGAGTGCAGTGGGCTCAGAGAGCATGCTGGGGCTGGGTAGAGGCAAGTAAAAGAGCCCATGACCAGATGGTTTGGTACAGATCTGTGTCTTGGTGTTGGTTGACTCTGACATCTAAGGAAACAAAAGCTTCAGCTGAAGCTTTTCTTGAAGCTGAGGAACCATGAGGTCTGTCTCCATGTTTTCTCTGGCATAGGGGTTCCCTGCCAACAAAACATGACCTCAGGCTTCAGTCTTCTCCCTGGGGAGAGCATGAATACCCAGCTGCCTGTTCCCACAAAGCCTGCAGAAGCCAGGGATCTCTGGCTGTGTCTGGACTGCAAGACCCTCAAGCCTCTGCATTCCAGGGTTCCACAGGTTTGCTCTTACCCTGTAGGAAGGTAATACACAGTCGAGGGTCAGTGCTCCAGTCTCTCCAGCCCCAGGCTCTGGTTTCCAGAAGAGGGAAATGTCCAGGAGGGGAATGTGACACACTCCACCAGGCCCCCTGACATGTGCCACCTCCAAGGTCCCTTAGCCCAGCAAGAAAGGGCAGCTGGAAATACCAACTCCTTTGTCAAACCTGGCTGAGCTGGGCTGATGGATTCAAAGCCTGCTAAGGGAGACCCAGGCATTTGTACATGCACAGAGTAAAATCATGTGAGATTTGGTTTGTTTATTTTTTTCTTTTTCCTGAAAACCAGGCTTAAAGCAAGACTCTTGATCAGGCATCCTTTCCAGAAGGAAAAATCAGCCATGCCTGCCAAGGGAGCGCAAGCTGCCTGGGCCATATGGGCTGCTGGTCCTATGCCTCAGAAAGCAGATCCCAAACCTCAGAAAGGTTCATTGTACACAAGGGTTGACTGCCTGTGTGTCTCTGGGGCAGGCATTGAGGGACCTGCCTGCTGCAAGGTTGGTGAGATTCCTGCTGTGTGTTTGGATGAGGGAAAACTTCCTCCAAAATGTGAGCAAGACCTGTGCCTGGGGCAGCCCATCGGGTTTGCTCTGGTGCTTAAGAGTTGGACTCTTGTGGGTCCCTTCCAACTGAGAATATTCTGGGTTCTGTGATCCTTCACTCCCCCAGTACCAGATCACTACCCCTGAGTGTGAAGGCTCTGGCTCCCACCCACTGCAGTCAGACACAGAGTCCCACAGGGAAAACTCCTGCTGGGATGGGCCAGGCCTGCTCACACACCCACAGCTGGGCTGTCAATGCCAGAAACATCACCTCACCCCAGGGACCAGCAGTGCAACTGGTGTCCCTGAGGGAGGAAACCTGCTGTAATCGAGGGGGACATTTGTGCTGAGACAAGGTGCTTTTCCATGTGCTCTGGCTTCTTGCCTATGCATTTCCGTGACATGAGCAGGGGCTGGTGAGATTATCTTATTTTTCTCCTCAGCGTGATAGCTGGAATCGATGGGAGTGGTGTTTAGAGCTTCACTGCCTGAGCTCCCTGTGCTCAGCCTGAAAAAGCATCTCTCCAGCAGGAAAAAGAGCATCTTAAACAAACTGGATCCCAAGATTTAAGAAGCCTAGCAGGTTTATGGCAACACATTTTGAAGAAGGAAATAGAAGCAGAATAAATACATATTCCATTACATGTGTTTGTTATAAACTTGGTATGGTGCTGAGAGCGTTCAGTGCATACAGTTCATGGTTACAAACTTCCCAAGGCAGATTCCTAAGCCTCCTCTTCTTGTAGTATTCCTTCCTACCCCATCAGACAGGCATAACCCCTGAGAGTGGCAGAAAACCCCAACTCTTCCAGGTTTGATCCCAGTCCTAAAGAGCCATGAAGTAGGATATGGGAAATATCAGGTCTTATTTAAAGTAGGGAACTAAAGATGTGTGGGGTTTTGGCCACAGCCATCGACAGTTCAAGATCCCTTAATTTTTCTTTTCCTGGGCCATTGCAGCTGTATATGCAGCACTAATTCCCCAAGGCTGGAGGGTTTGGGGATTTTTTTCATTTTCAATCCTGGTGCATTTTGTTAGCTGTTCTTCAATCTGTTTATTGATTCTCAGCTTTTTTCATGACTCTAAGTGCCTCTTACTTTGTACTCCTCCCTTCCTCCCTCCCCCCAAAACATACCAGCCTGCATTCATTTGGGCTGAATCTCAATTTATTTACTGCCTTTTTAGAGGCATTTTTTTTCCCTACAGCTTGCTGAAAGAGAGCTGTCCATTAAGATTCTTTTCCCACTGCAGAGAAAGCTTTGTCCTGTTTTTCTCGTGGTGTTTGTGGCAGATATGAAACTGTTGAAGACAAAATGTACTTTTGAATCGTTCAGGCTGAAGCAAATGAGAGCTGTGTGCAGGCAGATGGAGAAAGGGTCCCAGGGTACTTTTCAACTGTGGGAGGGGGGCATATTACTTTAGCAAATTGTTGCAAGCATCTGTTTTTGCATGGGGCAGTTCTCTAGCCCCAGATAATCCCCTCGGAGTGCCAGGACTGGCTGTGCTCTTTGGCTGCTGATCTGTCACTTCCCAGCAACTGAATAACTGCTACAAAGCAGCTATTCCAGAAGCAACATTGCTGAGAGATTAATGAATTTATTTAAGCTTTCCACATTATTGTCAAAAAAGTACAGGACTAATGCATGAAATTTGCTCTGTGTTGATGTTCATGATGAGGAGTAAGAGAAGCCTTTGCCAATATTTTACTCCCTTATCAAAAGTAATCAATAAAAGTGCTTCCTGGTAAATAGCAGGTTTGACATGTGGCCTGTCTGTCGGGGCATTGGAAAGGCTAATAAATACCCAGTATCCTTACTACAGTGCTTCCCTGGAAAACAAACAGCTTGGGGCAGAGAAGGAGCTGTGCAGCTCTGCAGTGTGCTGTCTGTGCTCAGCATCCAGAGATGCTGCAAGTCTGGACACACTAATCCTGCTCCTCCCACTGTCCCCTCTCCTTTCCCACTCCTCAGATCAGCCAAGGGAACACTGCTCAGCCCCAGCCACACTCAGTGTCCACTGATTCTGCAAGTCTGGATCCTGCTCCTCCCACTGTCCCTCTCTTTTCCCACTCCTCACTGCTCAGCCCCAGCCACACTCAGCGTGTGCTGACCCACCAAGGACTTCTCTGAAGGCTAGTGCAGGCTCTTAGTGCAGGACTGATGAATTATCATTTATTCATGATCCTAAATGTGCTTTCAAGTCCAGGTAACGCTGTTTAGCCAGCCCCCTCCTCATGCCTCCCCCCATTTCCCCCAGAGCCCTGTCTTACTTGCTCTGCAGTCAGTACAAAGCTGAAGGCACAGCTCTGATGGCACAGCTACACTCTCTTCACACTTGCTTAATGCAGGTCCAGGTATGTTCAGCAATACTTTACTCCTCTCGTGTGCTGCTCTGCAAGGTGTCTTCTTCTTCTCTGCCATTTTTGGTTAAGGTGTGCTGAAAGAAATAGAAGTGATTGGATTTCTCTCCCCTGATTATCCTCCTGCTAGCATAATTCATTGTCATTTAGAACATAATTCACTGCTAGGAACGTGATTAGCTTGGATTAAGACACCATTAAATAAACAAGGCTGGGTAAGAGTAAGATGGCTGCAGAAAAAGACAAAGTTGTTTTGCATCAGCTCACATCTTGTAATTAGTGGTAATTTAAAAAGAAATACCTGAAAATTTCCTAAGGGCTGAGGGAATTCCAAAGCAATCTAATCCAGTATTTTAGAGTTAGTCCGAATGTGATCAGGGATCTTAAGAACAGTAAGTATGTAGTGATGGACTGAGGAGTGCCTGTACACCTCCCACACAATCTCCTCCATTTCTTCCTCATCCTCAATCCAGTGCAGCCCTCACTGGATGTGAACACTCACATGTTCAGTTGAAGCCATGGTTCTGTCTTTGTACTACATGTTCCATAAAATGTGAAGCTTTAGGGAAATTCAAGTATCATCCTTTTTGGAATCCTTCTCTAGAGTGTGTGGAGGTTGAAGGGGAAATTTGTTGAATCTTCAACAATGCTATGAAGTCAAGAAAGCCATTGCTTCCACTCATGAGCTGAAGGATGAGTTCTGCTTCAAGAGCTTCTGGTATTCACATTTCTATTATTTCCAGGTGGAATATTAAAATTCACATTTTTCCAGTGGCTGCAGAAATACCTTAGAACAGCCAGGCAAAGTTACCATGGCTGTGAGCAGAGTGCTGTTAACTAAACGTAGGACCAGACCTCTATGCTGAACATCAAATGGGAGTTATAACACTTTCTACATGTCCTTAGTAAGACCTAAGGATAGATTAGCTGGGAAACAGAATGCATTACTGTAAAAACTGGTCTTTTATTTCTTCTCATCCTGAACCTCTCTGAGCCGAACTCTGCCTCCCTTACAATAAAAAATGTGGTTTTGAATTGTTCAGAAAAGGTACTTCCAAATAAAGCTGTCTGTGTAAAGAGTAATGTAAGTGACTTCCCAAGCATTTATTCTGTAAGTTCCCTGACCTGCTACCTTTTGTTTGCATTAATTTGGCTGTTACATCTGATCCACAAGTCCACTGAGAATAGATGTCTTGAAATTGCAACTCAAGCCAAAACTCAGGAGCCCAATAAAAAAGAGTTTAACAGCTACAGGTTTTGACTGTAGTCCACAAATTGTGACAGCTAAACTTTCTTCATCATGTGTAGAAACTCAGAATTAGAAACTTAAATATAGAATTGGCTGGTTCACCAACTTAGTACAGTTAATGATGTGGATTAGCCTTTTTTGCAAATGTTTTTGTGGAGAAACAAAACAAGCAGAGGAACTTTGTACTCTGATTTGTCTAAGCATGTCTGAGCTAGAATGAAATTTGCTCAGTATATATTTTCCCAGTTAGAAAAGCTACACTTTTAAAAAGTCCCAGTGAACTCAGTGGTATCATTTGTTGACCCACCTGGAAGAGATGACCGGTCGAGGTCTGTTGACTTTCCTGGAATAGCTGGAGTAGGCTGGCAGGGGGACAGTGACCTGCAGGCCAAGGCTTTTGGTGGAATATAATCTTCCTGTGTTGACTCTTGTGTGACATTAGAGGTGAGACTGACATTCATTTACATTCTTGTGTTAAGTAAGCAGAGGGTTCTTGTTCTGCTTTAGCCCTGTGCAGCACAGCCACAGGTACTTTGGGTATGTGCAAGGAAATGAGAAGTGTGACTGCCGCTCCTTGGAGGGACAAGGGGTGGAATGCTTATCAGGAAACACAAAAAAAGGTATGTCCAGATCCCTCAAAACTTGATTTGAACAGGTGAAATTCCTCCCATCAATACAACTGCATCTACTTCCAACAACAGCCTAGGGAATTAAAGGAAAAAATGAAAACGTAATAATGAAAACCTTGAGAGGAACCTTTGCCTGTGCAGCATATGGTAGACATTTGGTGTGACCCTTCACGTGCTAGCATTGCACAGGAGCCTTGTGAAGGAACCCTAACAACCACGAATTGTAGCATTTTAGAGCACAAATCTACCCTTAAAAGGGTCTGGTTAACTTCAACTGTTGTGCTTCCCAAGTCTGCCCAAACTATGACAGCTGAATTTAATGACAGAATAAGTTGTTATGACTTCACTGCTCTTTCTCTAAACCAGATCCAGCTATGCTTTGGAAATGTGAGCTGTGCTGGCCTTTGCTTTATAAACAGGAGCATTCAGTGGATTCTAGCTGTAACAACTCAACTTTCGGGGGTGGAGAGCCAGAAATCATCCATCCTGATGAAAGGGCCAGTAGGATTTGCAGCATCTAAACAGTGGGAAGGGAGCACATCTCTGCATGCTGTGAGAAGGTGCAGGCCCACAGCAGTCCCTGCAGTGGTGAAATTACAAAGAAACCTGCAGGCAAGCAGGGAGCCATGGGATGTGCCAGTCTGCTCCCAGCACTGAGACTGTGGTAAATAGAGAGCAGACCTGACCCACGGTTTGGGTGCACAGGGGAGAGGATGCACCTCTGCACTCAGACATTTAAGGTCAGCTGGACTTCACCTGTGTTTGAAGTTGTGTCCTTCCCATGCCAGCAGCTCATTCAGGGCCAGCTCAGCTGTGCTGCTCTCTGCAGTGCAGACACACTCTGAGCCCTGCACTGGCATTTACAAACCACCACTTCTCCCAGAACAAAATTGTGCTCCAGTTGGAGCTGTCTTCCTCTCTTTGCAGCCTGTGGTTGCTTCTGGCAATTGCCATCCTGCAAATGAGGGAGAAGGATGACCTCAAACACAGGCAGGCAGGCTCTCTGCTCACCCTGTTTAATACCTGCTAATGCTTTTCATCAACACCAACAGCAAAAGCCCAGTAGATTGTGGGTTTGGGCAAAAGTCCATGATTTCTATATATCCCAGCACAGACTGCCAGGAGCCAGTACTTTCTCAGTATAAAGTTTGTTGTAACACTGTAAGTTGATCTAATTTTCCTCCAGAGTTGTTCCTTAGAAGAGGGTGACTGCAGAGAGGAAAACCAGAAAGTTTTGCAGGACCTTGCTGTATGGGACTCTGCTTTTTCACTCTTATTCCCAGGTGGGGAAGTCTCAGGTTTTCAGTGAGCTGAGGAAGTGGTTACAGCAGCATTTACCCAGCCCAGAACTGAAGCCCCCACTAACCTCTGGACCTCTGTATCTGCAGAAGCCAGAATTTCAGATCACACCCTCCCAGGAATTTCAGGAGGGTAACATCTGGATCCAAAATTAACCATTGTAGTGTTGGCTCTTCTTACATTCAAAATCCTGTCATCTAAACTCAATCCAGTGTACTTGTCAGTGTAGTGAGCCACCAGCCAGAAAGCTGCTAAGTGATGCACTTAAAACAGCTGAGCCACTGAAGGGTGGGAGCTGGAAGGTGAACAGGGGTGGCTTTTTGAACCACTGCCATCCCAACAGGGGTGGCTTTATGAACCATCCAGCCCTGAGGGACCAGGCTGCTCTTTCTAGTGCACTTCAGGACACAGCCAACAAGGAAATTAACATCTCTGTCATCTCAGGAGAAGAAGCCCACCCCTTTGTCATGCACTTGAGACCAGCAGAGGTCCATCAGGCTGCCAAGGGGAGAGGAGCAAACTTGTTATTTGATTTCATGCAAAGTCCTGCAGTGGAACTCAACAGCCCAGCCAAGGGCTCAGCTGCAGAGCTTCACCCAGGCTCAGCATCTCACATACACCTTGAGGGGTTGTTATTATGTCTCAGTATATGGAGAATGCTCCCTTCGATATCTTTGCTCACAGAATTAAAACCTGCATTCATCCCCTCTCTGTGCCCCATGGTAAATAAGCACCAGCTCCTTCTGTAACTTCTGAATTAAATCAGTTACCTGGCCTGTGCTGCATCACAGCTCAGTGCTCTCCTGGATATTTGGGTGGCACAGCGCATATTTTGGGATGTTTTGCATCTGTTAAAGGCAGATCCCTTTTCTCAATGGAACTTTCTAAGCTATTCCCCCCAGTGACATCATGCCCTCTCCTCTCCCACAGCCACAAAGGCATTTATTGATAGGCATGACATTTCCCTTTAATGCTTTCATTGTTTCCAGAGGTTTATTTGGGTTGTTGTTGGTAGTCAGAAAAACAAGACAAAAGGCAAAGTATGCTAAGAAGGAGACTTGGCCTGAATGCAAGTATGTGGTGAGAGAAAATCTCTGGGGTAATTTTTAGAGAATCTGCTTTCCACAGGCTTCTCCACAGTGACAAATGAGTGTCATCCAAGCCCCCTGGAATTGCCTCCTCCTCCCAGCAATGTGCTGCAGTCCAATGCTTGGGTTTGGTGTGCTGTGCAGGGATCTGGCACGGGGATTTTAGAGCACTTCTGTAGATGTATCTGACTGTCCTGCTCTTCTTCCCTATTTGCCTCTCTAGATACTCTTTTTTTTTTTTTTCCCTGAGAATTACCCACAGCACTTCCAGTGAGTTGTTGTCCAGAACGATGTGTTAGTTTATGGATAGATAAACTGACTGTTACATATTTCATTAAATATTCCTTAAGAGTTGCTTTGTGTCTAAGGGAGTTTGCAGACATCCATATAGACCCCTCTTAAAAGTTAATTTGTCTGGCAGCCTGGACAAAACAATACTCCAAAGGTTAATAAGCATGAAATGAATGGCTTGGTAAGCCTGGGCTAAATGATCATTTGGAGGAGGGAGCAGCTACTACTCTATTACATGCTGCTGCTGTTAAACCTCAGCAAATCTGCTAAGTGAAGAAGAACCCAGAAGAGAGAGGCCCTTTAGGTCTTTCCCTTCAATAGCCTCTGGATTTGATCTCACATAATGCTTGAACTGCTTGACAGACCTGGGAGCTCTGCTGGGATTTGCTCTCAGAGGAGCCCTGTGGGGTTTTTCAAAAATCTTTTGTTATTATTATTTATTTGGGAGTTTTGCTGGTTTGTTTTTGGTTTTGTTTTTGGTTTTTGTTGTTGTTTGTGGGTTTTTGTTCCAGTGGTTTTGGTAGTGATGGTGGGGTTTGGGTTTGGAGTTTTCCCGTACAAATTAAGACCCAGTTAATTGAGATGTGACATGAGTTTTTGCCAGTGCAGTCTCTGCTGAGGAGAGGAGATTGCAGAATTTGGTAGAACCTGTTCACCCAGGCTGGCCAGGAGCCAAGAGCCACTGGAGGTGCTGAAGTCTTCTGGGGCTTTGCTTTGTTCTTTCCTTTTAATGTGTGGAGGGGGCTCTCCTGTTTAATTTCTTTGGTCAGTTTTTCTTCTCTTTTTGGAAAAAATCAAAAAGCTGAGCTGAGCTGCCCCCTGCCCCACTGATCCCAGCTGAGATGGAAGCAGGTGAGTGCCTCCCCACCTGCAGAGAAATCACCTGTTGCTGCTGAGGAGAGAGTGTGCAGGGAATGATTAGAGGTGACCCTCTGCTCTGGGGTTCCTTCCACCCCCTGTCAGCTCCTGACACTGAGGAACTTGCTGAGCTTTTCTGGCTTGCACTGGCCATGCTGGGCTGACAGATTTTCAAGTACCAAACATCCCACTTCTGCCTGAACTTCTGCAGAGACCAGGGCGGTGACAGTAGGGGTCATTTCCTGGTGACATAATCGCCTACTGCAGAAATCTGCAGAATATTTGTAGCTTCCACAGCTTTTCCCTCCTCTGCAAGATTGACTCAGAAGTTAAATCAAATGTGTGGCTGTGTAGAATCCCCTGTGCTCTACAAGGACCATCAACCCTGTGTCCATGCAGAGTCCCCTGTGCTTTACAAGGACCGTTTACTCCATCTGAGATGCTGCTGCAGAGGACAACTTATTTTTGCCAGTAACCAGCACCAGAGCAGTCAGCCTGTTGTCACCTGACTGTGTGGTGTTAGCAGGTGTGGATAGTGTTGTCTTGAGTGCAGCAGATACCAGCATGGGGCCGAGGTTGGAGGAAGAATCATGGCAGAAAGTGGGACAGAGGGTTGGTGTGAGAGTGGGAGATGTGAGGGGAAGACCCTGATGCCTTAAGTTTTAGCTTTCATGTTTTTCAGATTCTGTGCTGCTTAGTGAAATATATTCCCTCTAGCCAGCCCTCAGGCTCTAGCTAGCTCAGTTTCTCAGGGGTTTTAGGGAGATATATTTCATAGAGAAAGAATAAAGATCTCAAAAGGGTGGCTCTCACCCCTCAGCTTCAGTCCAAGCTTTATTCTTCATGTGGTGTTCCAAGGGAGTGAGGAGAGAGAGAGAGAGAACAGGAAGAGACAGGGGTTTATCTAGTTTAGGGCCAAGGAAAGATATTGGTCCTGAGCCAATAGGGTCAGGAGTAGGTAAGATAGGGAGGAAGGGTCCAACTACATGGCACAGGCTTCAGGGGGACTCTGAGGGGAAAAACCATTTCTCAGAGGAATACAACAGCTTAGGTATGTGGTTCTGAGCCTCATATTAAGTGTTAGTAAGCTCTCTTCACAGAATAGGCAGACAAAACAAATCCTTTTCCTGCTGAAGACCAAGGACAACTTTCAGGCCCAACAGCAAAACAAGGGTGGACTGAAGGGAGGAACAAGCAGGATGGGACCTCACAACCCGAAGCTGTAACTGGACAGTTAAACCCCAATATGCAAAAGGACCAAAACTTATAAAAATGTAAGACCTCGTGACTGGTGGTCCATTTTGTGACCATTTTGGGTCCACCTTGAGTGTAGCCCTGGTCAGGCCCTATCCTGCCCAAGGTGGATCCTGGAGGCTTTTCAATAAATGCCTGCTTTATTCTCTACCTCTGTCCAGTCTCTGTTTCAGGTCATCTCATCCTTCCCAAGGCATCAACCCTACAGCAAGGTGAGGTAAGGCCAGGTCAAGCCATGGCCTTCCTTAAAATGTCCTTTGTCACCTGGCAGCAGCAATCCTACAAACCTTTTTTATTTAGTTCTTCCATTGAATTACTTTCAGCAAACAGAAGTGAACCAAAACAACCCTGCCTTTTGCCCCGGGTTTGGCTCGGGGAGCTGGCTCCACTCTGGCAGTTCTCCAGGAGGACACAGCTTGTGTCTGTGTCTGCACGTGTGCTCCAGTGCTCCTCACCGAGCCCTGGAGAAGCCTGTGGAGGTTTTAATCCTACATCTTGGCCCCAGACAGATCAGTTGTTCATGTGCATCATCAGCTGTGTGGTGTGTCCAGGCAGAGCAGCCTGTCTGAGGGTTGGGGTGATGACCAAGGAGGGTGCCTGGGGCTCCTGTCCTGTCCTGCCACTCTGGAGCAGGTTAAAGGAGCCTTCAAAGCTGTCCCATCTCCTGTCCTGGAGCATTTGGCCTCAGGAAAGCTCTTCAGGGCTTGCCAGTCCCAAGTCACAGCTCAGGTCTGAGCCTCCAGGGCCCAAGAGCTGCACCTTGGCTGAGACCAGAGGTTTCTGGCTCTTGGCCAAGAGGAACCAGGTAATAACCAAAGGAAAGCTGGCACAGCAATTCCTTCTAAAATTGCAGGCCCCTGTGGAGGGCTGACGGCTCAGGAGACCCTGCCCAGGGCCTGGAGCACCTGCCCTGTGCCCACTTTGTTCCAGGCTGTAATTGCTGAGAGAGACCCTCCTGACACCCCCTGTGCCTGCCAGAGCCAAGGGGACAAGCCAGGGGACCTGGCAAGCATCGCTGGAGCCCCAGGGATTTACATAAAACACATCCAGACCTCTGAACTGACAGCTCTCTTCTCCTGGCTCCTTTCATCTCAAGGAAAGGAAGCCAATTTCCTTTGCAAAGTAATCTGAGCTCCAGGAGTTAAAAGTGCTGTTTAAAGAGCTCTGTGGTGATGTTGCCCAAGGAGCTTGCAGGCTGGAGAAAGCTCTCCCCCTCAGTGTGTAAAAACTAGGCTAATAATGTTTTTCTGCCTCACACAAGCTGGTGAGAGTTAATTAATTTTAAAAGCAGTTTGAAACACAGTCACAACATAGGTGCTAAGTTTTATTTATTAATATTCCATATTCAAAATGCAAGACAAATTACTTGTGTGCGCGGCAAAGGGTGCATTTCTGTGCTAGTAATTCAATTTTAATGGTTTAGGTGGTACTTGCATTGAGCTGTACTCAAAGAGAAAACGTTTCATTAGGTAAAAATTGTGTGTAGGTCTCTCATTAAGTGTTATCTTTATTATGCTGGTTTGAAATTATTTCATGCTGAATTTGTTAAGACCAAACATCTGGCTTTTGCTATAACGGTGATGTTTCCTGAATTGCCAGTTCCCAGCTAGGAGGAAGGGGCTCAGGAGAAGTTCATGGAAGTGGAGGGATGAGATGGAACCAAATTTGTTCCCCGTGGTTTTGTTGTCAGTGAGAAGAGGGCAGAAGGGGTTTGTGCCTGCTATGGAGAGGGATGTGGAGCCCGTGTAGGTGTCTGACCTGGGGATGTAGAGGTTTTCCCTATGCACTGATAGGGATGCAAGGAAAACCACTCACCAGAGGGCTTTTCTCTCTGGGTACCACATGGTCTTTGCTGGTGCTTTAACCCCTCTACAGCTGGACCATATTTTCAGAGCTCTGAAAAGTTTATAAACAAAAGAGTGGGATCTTGCAAACAATGGTTTCTGTGTCACTGGTTTAGAGAAGACCTCCCAGTTGTACATGCTGTGGGGCAGCACCTGTCTCTTCCTACTTGTTTGAATATAATTTAGAGTGGACTGGCTCTGAGTGGAGCCCCTGGATGTCCTGGTAGTGAATAAGTTCCATGTTCCACTCTAGATAAAACAAACAAACAAACAAACAAAAACCCCCAAACCAAGAAACAATCAAACTACATTGGAGAAAATCAGAAATTAAACTGGGAAAAAAAATTCTTTGGGGATTTTTCTCCCTACTGAGTCTGGTGAAGATGGAGAGGGTGCAGAAACCCCCTGGAAAGTCCAGCTGTGGTGAAATTTTAGCAATAAGGAGATGCAGATACACCCTCTAATGTATGTAAGAGATGTGAAAGAAGTCCTCTGCTCCAACTCACCTAGGAATTGCAATAAACTCTGACACTTCCTAATGCTTCAACCACATGCACAGCAAGGATTTCAACTAAAGATGTTAGATACAGACAGCAAAAGTCACATTTGCTCCCCTCAGCTTTGAGGGTTGTCTGAATTGCAGGCCAGTGAGGTTGTTATTTTAGCTGAAGGAAGCTAAAATGTAAATGCATTGAAAGTAAAATGGCCTCAGTTTGGGTGATTTTTTAAGAAGTAATCACAGTGCAGAAAACTTGGTAATGCACAGAGTTCAAAGTTGGTCTTTTCATAAGAGCAGAAGAGCCATGTGACTCAAAATTATAAGCAGAAATTGGAGAGGTGCCCACTGTGATATTCTGAGTTCAGCTTAGAGGTAGATAAAGAAGGAAAGTTAAAATTTAACTTTAAGTTTTGCACGTTAAGAGATGTATTACATTTCCTTATGATGCAGCACAATGAGAAACAGAATTATTATTTAGTGATTTCACATTTTCCTCAAAATGTATGAATCTGAAACTTGTATGTTGACTGGAGCTACGTCTGCCTCACCCAAGCTTGCTAGTGCTTTTCTGAAAATTGCTGTTTGCCTCCAGATAAATTCATATTAATACTGGCTCTCCCTTACCTATCCACAGGATAAGTGGGGGGTAACAACAGGCAGATTCTTGCTGTCCTGGATGAAAATGCCATGTGCTGATGGTATCCATTCCACCCTTTTCATTCTGACTGAAGTCTCCCATGGGCTTGAGAGGGTTGCCCAGTGCCCCCACCAGCCCCCCTTTCAGTTCCTTGGTACCTGGGTTGGGATGGGGAATTTCTTTCCAAGGGACATATTAGACTCTTCTTTCTTGTGCAGTTATGTGCATTTTCCTTCTTGAAATTATGTCTTCCCTTTAACTCATGATTTTTGCAGCCTTCCTTTCCACCTTGTATGCATATTGTGAGCTGGAAAAGAAACCTTTAAATGGCTTGAAGCTGCTGCTGGCTGTAAAGTAACCGGAGCTGACAGTGGGCTTGCACAAGCACAGAGCTGTAAATCAGTTAAATGTATTGCACATAATTTCCTGGTGCCTGCTCTCCTCGGGAGCAGAGCCCTGCTGGGATGAATGTCATCACAGCATGCAAACTCCTGGATTTGATGCTCCTTTTGTTTGCAGGGGGAATGGGGCTTGCCTCTGCCAAGAATGGTCCATTCTGCCACGGGGTCACCAGCCACCTGACTTCTCTGTAGTGGTCTCTCTAAGGCTGCCTCTTGCAGCCTTAAAGATCTTGTACTTCACCCCACAAAATGCCCAGTAATTTATTTTAGGTGTACAGAATTGGTGGGAACTCTCTCCTGAAGTGCTGCTATCTTAAATGGGCAAATCCATGGGGAAAGAGTCTCTGAGTAATTGAGGGCACTGTGCTTTTCTGTGTCCATAGGTAACTGGAGATTAAAATCTTTTTTTCACCTTGGAACTTGGAAGAGGTTTTTATTGCATTAGTTGCATTAGTTATCAAGTAAAATTTCCACACCCTGGCTAATGTATGTGGATCAGCATTTGCTAATTTAAAACACAAGGTAAGAACACAAAAAATTTCAGAAAGGAAATTTTCAAAGCGGGCATTTTTTGAGGTTATCTGTCCATGCATTCATTGTAACTTCTACTAAATGGCTGGAGTGCCAGCAGCTGCCTGGAGCAATGGGTGGCACTGGTGGCTGTCACCAGAGAAGCAGCCATCACCATTCCCAGCAGTGCTGGGCTGGGAGCAGCGTGGCACCACTCCCTTTGGATCATGGGCACTCACCCTGCCGTGCTTTTCTGTGGATCCACTCCCATCTGGTTCCAAGAGCTGCCAGCAGATCTGGTTACCTTCGTAAGCACACAGCTTTTTCTTTATTATATTTTCTTTCTGTTTTTTCTTTTTTTTTTCCCCTGAACCCCGTGATATTATACAATTACAATGTATATTTATTTCTACTCTCACTACTTCCTCTTGAAATTATGCAAGCTGTTTAAATCTCTCTGGCATTTTCATGGAAGGATGGATTCTGCAGGGTGTGGGAGTGTGTGGAGCAGCCATATAATTTCCTGCCTCTGATTTCCCCTGGGGAAGGGTAACAAAACACCGGCACCATCTGCACATCTTGGGAGGCCCTAAGAACCCAGCACCCTGAAAGTCAGCTGGGGGGGATGCAGCACCCCAAAGCCTGGTCTGGGGGACCTCAAAAGGGAGGTGATTATTCTCTGTTCCTTTTGGGGTACAGAACTGGCACTGCTTGGTTGGAGATTGCAACAGATTTGTGTCCTTGAGGAGCAGGGCATGGGAACAGCTGGGGCACGCGAGGGAGCAGATAAAAGAAACACCTCTGGAAGGTCAGTGTTTGCTCTTTGTACCAACAGCCTGAGCCTTCCACAAACACTCGTTTCACAAAGCACCGCAAACATTGCGTTAGGAAACACTGAAGAAAGCCACAAAAAACGACCTGGATGTAGATCTTGCCCCTGCTGTGAAGTGACCCTACCTGGTCAGTGCTGGGTTAGGAGGTGAGGGCGGGCGGGCATCCCTTTATCACCTCCTCCATGGTAAAGTTGCATCAGCTCCTGGACTGGCTGTCCTCAGCCTGCCTTCACCTGCCTTGTGGGAGAAAATGTCCATTCCTGCCTGCTAGCTGCAAAAAACCCTCGTGTAAATACACTGCTGGGATTTTTATGAGACTCCAGCTCTTTCAGTGCTGAAGTTGAGAGGAAGCTGAAGTGCAGCTTGCTTACACTAACTCCCTGCAAAGGAAAAAAGTTACCTCTGCGGCAAAAAAAGTTTCCAAATCTGGGCTCTTAGAGGTCAGTTACAAAATCTCTTCACATCCGTGACCCAAGGCAGCTGTACCCAGTGCACCTATGGAGACCAAAACATGATTTGGGGAGCTCTGCTGGCACTGAGCCCCACTGAGCCCTGGAGAGTTCCATTATTTCTGTCAGGCTGTAAGAGCTCTGCTATGCTGGAAATGAAGTTTGCAGCATGGAGTAAATGGAGAAGAGGAAGATTGAGGCACTTTCCTCCAAGCCCCACACCTTTGGGTGCTCTGGACATAATATCAGTCATCCTTGGTGGGCTCCCTCACATCCAGTTTTCTCTCATGGCTGTGTAGATGAAAATAACAAGTCTGCTGGTGTTGGATTATCCTTTTCCTTAAAAAAAATGCTAATGAACCTCTACATCTTTAGATCTTTTGGGCATGCCAGTGGGTTTGCACCATAAGCAATCCAGGAGGATGGGTAGCACTGAGATCACTACACATCCATGGCACATTTCACCCTGTACCTTCTTCCTCCTCTGGAAATTCAGCTGCTGCCTTCAAAGTTTGTCATAACATTATCCAGGACAAATAGATACAAAAAAATGGTACTCTGGGGGCAAAAAAGAAAATTTAAAAAAAAAATCCTAACTAGGATTTTTTTAGTTCAAAAACTTTTTGAACTTTTTGAAGCTTTCCCTGACAATGTGCAACCATCCCAGACAAGCAGAGAGATCCTTTTGGTCCCTGTGTTTCCAGTGCCAAACACAGCATTGCTGCTGGTTCCAGGACACAGTAGGTGGGTGTGCTGGAAAGATGCCTGATGTTTGGGGAGTGTGAAGTAGATTTGGTGTGATTCAGTTCTTTCTCCTCTTTCAAATTTTTTTCATGAATAAAGCAAGCCTCTGTCTCAGCCTCCTCACAAGTGAAAGGGCTGGGGAGGGAACAGGGCAAGGAGAGGGAGGAGAAAAGCCAGAAAAATGGGGCTAAAGAGAAGAGGTCACTCCTCCTCCCTGCCTAAGTCCTCTCCAGAAAGTTCTCCAGGATGTCCAAAGGTCCCTGCCATGATTGCTGCCATACCTCCTTCTGCTGACTGGCAAGGTCTTTTCTGTACTTTTGCCAAGCCACATGTGGAGAAGAGAGGCAGTGTGTCTTTCCCAACATCCCATTCCAGCAGGAGGCCAGTGCAAGAAGGGAAATTGCCACTTCTTGGTCTCTATTAACTCTTTGTCCCAGCTTGCCCTTGGCTGCCTCTTTGTGGCACCTCCAAGTTTTAGTTATATGTCATGATTATTTACAAAACATTTTAACATCCCAGTCTGCACTGCATTTGTGGAGTAAAAACCACCCATCTTAGAACACACAACATTCACTGATGCATTGCACAACTTTTGGTACAAATTATTTCCATTTGGTGTCCCGTCATACTGCACAGTTTTAAAACAGGTAAAATGGAAGTGGATGTGTGTGTGTGCAACCACGGTGTGAAGTGAGGGGTGCTCTGAATAACACAGGGTGTGATGTAATTCCATGAGGAGCAGCCCCCCAGTGCCCTGCCAGGGGGTGCCAGCCCAGCGAGTTCCAAGAGCCTCAATCCAGCAGCGTGGAGGTGAATTGAAGTGGGATTTGCAGGAACTGCTGTGGGGTGATGGGGTTGTTTGGGGTGCAGGCTGGGCACTGCCAGCTGCTGGGCACAGGCTGGCACTGTCACTCTCCTCCAAGTGCCCTGGGCAGAGGAACAGGCACAGCAGGCTGGGACCAAAGGTGCCTGAGGAAGAGAGGCTTGCCCTAGAAATGTGTGTTGGTCTGTAAAAGGTCAGTGAACTGCAGCACCCTCTGACCCTCCCTGTAGACATCTAAAGCTCCCATGCCTAAGTGCAGATCTCCCTAATTCCTGCCGTGCCTTGCACCAGTGTGAGGAGTTTCTCCTCATCTGCAGCAGGCTCACCAGCTGGGAGTTCTCCTCTCTGCCTCTGCAGGATGTATTTCTTCCTTCAGCCAGCTGATCCAGGGTCTGCTAGGCTGCTGCCCCACACCCAGCCCCCAGAGTGCCTTTTGTGAGGAGGGGTCCCCCTGCCTGACTTCCAGCACTGTCCCCTGGCTGATGATTGTCAGATGGGAATAGAGAAGGGTGCACTGCTGCTGCTCCCAGCCCACCTGGAGACAGCTCTATTTATGTCTTATCTGTCATGGTTAATCATTAGGCTTTATATGCATCCCCCTGGCACACACTCATTCCTTCTGGAAATGAGTTGAGTCTCCTGAGACTTGAGTGAGTAATGGTGAAAGGGAAGAAAAACTCCAAGAGACGGAGCTGAGTGCCTCTCATGCCCGTGTGTAGTACACCTGTGTGATCAGACCTAGGGCATTTCTGAAGATCCCTGTGCTGCAGTAGGGCCAGGGAGGAGGCTGAGCACACCTGCCTCCCAGAAATGGAGCAGCTTTCCAGAGTGAGAGTGGGCAGGGACTCACGGGGAAGGCACCACATCCCTCCTCCAAGGCTCAGAGATGCTGGGCAGATCCTCTAACACTGAGGGGACAAGATGGAGTGACTTTCAGATCTCACTAGAGGTGTTACTTTTAATCAGCTCATGTATTTAGAAAGGGCAGAATTCTGTGTAGCAGCCATCAGTGCCTGGCTTAGGGCCAGACCAGGGAAAACATATTTTACAGTGGGAGTGGTAAAACTCTGGAACAGTTTGCCCAAAGAGGTGGTGGATGCCCCATTCCTGGAGACATTCCAAGGGCCAAGTTGGAGGGGCTCTGAGTAACCTAATCTAATTGGAGAGGCCCCTACTCATTGCAGAGAGTTGGGCTAGATGGCCTTTAAATGTCCAGTTCAATCCAAACTATTCTAAGATTCAATTATTCTGTGGTAGGGTCTCTGCTTGAGGTTCCCCAGCCTCCTCCTGCAAGATTTCACTGAGGAGAGAGCAAACCTGGGTCCTGCAGGGTCCATCCTCAGCTCCACAATGCACCAGCTGCTCCAGGCAATGGGCAAAGCTGCTGAAAACATGCAAATGCCCATTTTTGTTCAGCTGCTTTGAGGAGTCCTGCAAAATGGAGGAGGAAGGTGCTGGTTCTGTGGATTCCTGCTGGATACCTGGAGTTGTGCTGCTGGAGTTTGAGCTCCTGCTGGCGAGTTTTGAAGGAGACATCTCCAACTCTAGGACAAATGCAAGTTAGCAGCAAAGGGGAAAAACAGTTGTTCAACCAAGATGAGAAGATTTAAAACTTAGAAAACACCTATGGGTTTGAGCACAGTACCATAAAGCAAAAAACACGGATGAAGGGATCACAGGAGAAGTCATTACATGGAAAATTGCTAGTATGGGATGAAACAGTCCCATGAATTCCCAGTCCCAACTCCCCAGTCTTGAGCCTGGTTTAATAATCACAGCTTAACTGTCAAGTAGGAGAAGGGCTTTTTCTCTGCACTGTGGGTTGTTCCATGTTTGGAAATCAGTTATGTTATATTTTCAAGATTATCGAGTCTATAAAGAATTTTAAAATGTTTGAAGATGATCAAGTAGGAAGAATTTGTGAAAAATACTTGTTTTAAGGAAAAAGCTTAGTATAGCTAAAAACTTGGGAGCTAAGGAGTTCAAACACTTCCAGAATTTTCTCCTTGCTAAAAATAACATCCTCCAGCTTGGGCCACAGCTTGAGGACTTGATCCAACACCTGCAAGGGGTTTTAGTTGTTTTTCTCTGTTTTAAAACTTTTTAAATTGTTTTTTGATGTTCTGGTGGATTCTGACCTACAGGCATAACTTTACTATGATGAACCAAATACATTCAAAATCATTTGTAATAAACCAGCAGGTTAAAGATGCTGTCTTAATATTTTCACTGTTTGTTGGGGTGTTATTTGGCATTCTGAAGGATTTGGTCTATAGTTGTACCTCTTTCAGTTCCATTTATTTGTTTAATTATTAATTTTTAAGCATTCTTAATACACAGTCATGAGATTCACCCTTTCAGTTAGAAGCAAAGATCATTACATAGGACCAAGGTGGAGTTATTCTGCTATTTGTGAGAATGCCAGTCAGAAACCTCATACAATATTTTTTATAGGACGTGTATTTTCTTCTGAAAAAAAGTTATTTCACAATTCTGTAAAATCTCCAAGGTAAGAGTTAAAGCAAATCTATTTCAAAGCAATGAGGATAAATAAAGTGATCAAAAGAAGGCTGGAATGTCCATAAACTCACATATGTCCTGGAATGGGTGCTTTAGCTGGCATACCAAGTGCCACGGAGCTTTTGATGAAAGCCTGAGATCTGGCTGTGTGACTGCTGACAAATTAAAACGTGCAAAAACATGTTTTCAACCAGGAAAGTTTTACCTTTAATTGAAACCATCAAGAGAGGAAAACTGTGACCCTGGCTGTGCAGATCGTGGGCTGGGACCAGGATAATCAGCCTGCTGGATACACTTCCCAGTGCTGTGGGTCTAGTCACTCTTCTCCTCAGGACAGAGACCAAAGTCCTTGCAGAGTATGCCGTGGTGGTGGATCATGTTCCAAAGCCCAGAGAAGCCCTCTGGAGAAGGCTGGCACCCTCCTGGTTGCAGGAATTGCCTTGGGATGGGCCACTAGCTAGCTGACCCAGAATTGGGAATGGGAGGTAGATCTCTGTAAAGATCTTTTGCCTTGGAAAGAGGGAAGGCAGCACTTTTAAAGAATGCCTTTAAAGAAACCCACCAGATGCCCTGTTTTCTCTCCCTCCCCTGGGGAAGCTGGGAGGGCTCAGGGATCCAGAGGAGCAGGCACATTTCCCAAGGGCAGGTCCTGTGTGAGAGCTGAGCCCTGCTCAGGTGTCCCCAACCCTCTGCACGGGGCTGTACAACTGCAGAGGATTGTCACCTTCTCATTGGGGTTACAGGATGGGAGCATTTAAACTCCTGCCCACTTCAGGGGCAGCTTTTTTGGCAAATACCAATATGGGTAATAGGTTGCCACTAATACATGAAGGCTGGAGCTGGGGTGGGGAGAACTGTGCAGGAATTTTCCAGAAAGACTGTGTGCACTGCTGATGAATTTTATTCATTAGCTGGATTTTTAATCAACTTCAGTTTAACCAGATTAACAATGACTTCAAATCCACTGAGAAAGGAGTGGGGAAAGCACAACAAAAAACCAGGGAGACAACACCCTTTATTACATATTGATAAAAGACAAAGCTTTGCTGCTCATATAAAATTAAGTGGTGTTATAAATGGTGAAATTCAGGTGGGAAATGCTTCAGATTTTGGACAAAGCCTACTGCTGAAGTCAGCAATGTAGGGAGGCACAGGAGTGTGACAGCAATTTCCCCACACCTGCCGTACCCCTGGCAGGTAAGGACAGGGGAATGTTGTGTGCCCTGGATAAGAGGGTTGGGACTCAGAACAAGTGGCTTTTATTCCCACTCCTCTGTTTAATGTGCTCCTTACTCCTGGACTGTGTCAACAAACTTCCTTCTTTACTTTTCAGTCAATGGGCTGAACTCCATGGAGTGTTGTGATACTTAAAGCAGCTGCACAAAGTGGCTGAAATATGTCATCTACCTGAAAAGTGCTCAGGTTTTTTCTAAGATAGTAAAAGTGAGTGGGAAAACTGAGTGCCCTGAGCACTAAGGAATGATGACAAAATTAATGATGGCCATATGGAGAGCCAAATAGGAGCAAACCCCACTTTATTACCATTGATAATAGTGCAGATATGAAGTTTCTGACGGGGGGGCCTGTGGGTGTTTCCATAGATTCTCAGTAGAAATAAATGCTTTTGTGGTGAAACAAAAAATTCTGGGTGAATGCAAAAATAAATTTCATACCTCTGATCAGTATGAAGAAGCCTGGAGTGTGCTTCTGTGCAGAAGGCAAGCAGAAACCTGAGTACTGTTCAGGTCAGGCTGTAAATCCACCAAAGCCAGGGGTTATTCACAGGCATTCTGGGGCTAACAACACATCCTGTTGTAAAACTGAACTTTAGCTTTTACTCATTTCTCAGCAACTGCTCTGGATGTTGGCCATTTCTCAACATCCTCTTAAGTATTTTGTCTTAGAATAGAAATCTGGAGATCATTTCCATGTATCTAAATATTTATCCTGAGACTTTTCAATGATTAATGTGCATTTAATCCCCTACCTATGTGACTGAACATGAAAATGCAAATATCTTAGTGACTAATTATATCCTTGAAATCTGGCTCTCTTTTTTTTCCTTTTTTGGTCCCCTGACTACTTTAGTTTAGCTCTCCAAAGCAAAACTCTGTTATCCTGGCATTCCCTACCAGTCCTATAACCCCTTCCAGCTGAAGGAAAGCTCAGGCCCTTGGATGTGCACTGACCAAGAGCCAGTCCTATCCCCCAGTGTAAAATTTCTCCCGTGGATGAGTCACTGGGTAGCGAGCAGTGTTTGTTTTCCCTGCCCTGCACGATAAGGGATGACGTGTACTGCAAATCCTGAGGTCTCTAATGCAATTAAAGATGCTCATAACAAAGAACAGAGAATAATATCAAATTTCATTTCGGTGCACTAAAGGGAGAAGGTGCCATCTGTTCTTTATGTTGCTGTTAATGAATATGCAGAGGAGACACGGACCCAGACACGAGTGGCACCGCCACAGGAGCAGCAGCAAAGTCCCAAAGGGACTTTCTTGCAGCAGAGCATCCAGCTATGGACACATCCCTGGTCTGGATCCCCAGGAAGGGCACTCAGTGCCAGGCAGACCCTGGGTTAGGACCTGCAATCACCTCAGCGACAGCAAACAGCTTTAAACTGGGAGGGAATGGAGGAGGAACCCATTCATGCAGCCAGACCTTCCCAGCAGGAATGAAAAGGCTCCAAACTTGGAGAGTGACTGGAAGAGGCTCAGCCAGGCCAAGGGCTACCACAAACCCTTGGAGCCAGGAAAAGAGCTCTTCTGCTCCTTGCAATAAACACCATGTTCCCAATGCTTTGCAGTTAACTCAGCTGTGAAAATGCATGGCAGAAGTTTTGGCATGGGGTGTGTTATGTCAACAGGAAACAAAGGATATGTGCCTACATCTTTTTACATGTGCAGGCAAGGAAAGAATGGTTGGCAAGGGTTTTCCAGCTACAGAAATGCCCTCATGATTTTAGGAGCAAAGCCTTTTGTAAGATTGTGTTATAATGAAGGTTTGGACCGAGACCTTCTGGGAGAGATTAAAGGAAGGCACGGAATTACTGCATGACAAAGAATGAAGGCTTGTCAAGAAAGAGAGGTAAATCATGGAGGGAGGAGGACAGTGCCTTGACAGAAGGGACAAAGTAAAAAATCAAGATGCTGCAGGAAAGGGCTTGACACAAGGGGTCATGTGAAGTTCAAAGTCAGACTCACAAAAATTGGCATGTGAAGAGGCACAGCCTGTGACAGCCAGCATAAACCAGCCCCTGTGCAGGTAAAGGTTGTGCAAAAATCCAGTGCATTGCATTGCTGGGCAGAAGAATTGGCAAGAACCTGTGGACTATGCATAGCCTGGACAGAGAGGAAGGAAAATATGCTCCTACCCCAAACAAATCCTGCAGCAGAACAGAACCAGTGCAGGCTGGCAGGAGTGAACCAGCCATCTAAAGACAGAGGAATATCTGTGGATCCTGAGCTGCAAGAGCAGTGCAGACAAACTGTGGTGGGTGAAAAGTTCCAGTTTCCAGTGACTGCAGGCAAAAATGCTCATTCAGTTACAATGCTGTCATGCCTCTGTTCCCATCAGCAGGATGCCTTTGTGCTGGGCCAGAGCAGTGAAGGAGGGATCAGAGGGATGTTCTCCAGGGGATATGAGTGCTCTGAACCCAAAAAAGAGATAACCCGTGCAGCAGGGCTTTATAGGGTCTCCTGGCACACAGTACTGACCAAGAGAAGTTCAGAATGTGAAGCAGAGTCCTTGATTCTGGGTATTTTCTGAAGCACAGGGTATAACCCTTTTCCCTCTGCATATCAAACCTGGAGCCCTGGCTTCAGGAAGAGCTTTGTCTCCCAGGATGACTGGACAGCATCCTGTGCTTGCAATTAAACCTCCAAACAGAATGGAAGAGGGTAACCTCAGAGAAGCCCACTGCCATCCCTCACACTGACAGATGTTTCCTTTCCCCCCAGCAATCCTGGGCTGTGTTTGTGGCAGCACTCTCTGCCCCTCACACCAGCCCTTCCCTCTCTGTCTTCCAGGCAGCTGAATAGTTCTCACTGGTCTGACATGAGCAGCTCCCCATGAACAGAGACAGCTTTTTCATCAACACCAGCTTCCCAGGGATATTTTCTTCCCCAGACTGTTTGTTTACTAAAATGCTTACTCTAAAAATGTATGTCTCCTTAATTTATTGGTCCACTGGAGAAAACTGCATCACGTCTGAAACGCTTTAATAAGGATCCACGGCGAGGGATGATCAAATAAATGATAATTACAGTGTCAGGGAGGCATTCCCAGATCCCCCACCCTCCTCAGATGTCAGTGAGCTGCAATAACAGAGCAGGAGCAAGAGGCTGGTGTTGAAAGCCCACGTGAAGCTCCTGCTAGCCACACACCTGCAGCAGCTTGTCCCTGTCCTGCTGGGCACACAGAGGGCTCCTTAGCACAACAGCTCTCCCAGCTGTGTTGGTGACTAACACTTCATGAGTCAGAGCACCAGGGGACCCAACAGCACAGTTTTTTAATTGGTTTTTCCTCGCTATCTCACATGGGTTACCATCCCGTGTTGGTGGAAGATGAAAAGTTCGTGGTCTCTGGACAGTGGGGACCCAGATATGCCATGGGCAGAAAGGAGCCAGGGCATGGCTGGCAAGAGGGGTCTGAAGTTGAATATGAAGGCTGTGGGGGCTCAGGAGGGTTTTGAGGCAAGGGTGCCACAGCCCTGTGCAGCATGTGCTGGGGACTGTCTGCATACAGAGGGGAAGGGTTTTCCACTGGGACTTCAGTATTCTTGGAAAACCCCTGCTTTGCTCTCAGTTCCTCTGTTGCCAAGGCCACAGTCTTCATAGGAATCACGTGTTGTCAGAGCTTTGTTAGCACCACAAACCTCTTTTACACAAGGCTTTACCCACAGACTCCTCTGTAGCATATTATATAGCTCCAAATGGCAAAATCTGTACAATGCACCCCTCAAAAACTAACTCCAGAAATGATGGGTACACCCACAAGTGCAGGTTTGTCCTCATGTCCTGAGAAACACCTTCTGCTCTGAGCTTTGCCCCTGTGCCCTACAGAGCACAGGGATTATCCCAGCAAGGATCAGGGGGAAGGACCTCTGCCTGAGGTGCAATGGAGGCAACTCAAAGGTCCTCAGGTTTCTCTCACAAGGGAAAAAAATTGCAAAATGTGGGTGTTGGGAATTTGGGGAGAAGGCTTCTCTGAGGATTTCCAGTGAAGTTTTTCCCAGAGACTGAGCAGGGCCCCAGCTGGTACCTTGCAGGTGGAAAAGAGGATTTTTCCACCATGGCTCACTGCAGCAGCACGTCCTCACACAGCCCAGATCTTCATGTGCCCATGCAGGGCCAAGGGACTCCCAGGCACCAGTTGCCTCAACCTCCACCCGGCCCAGTTTCAGCCCTCCTGAGCTTTCTGGGTGGTAATGTCGCCAGTGAAGTTCCTCCATAAATCATCTCTCTGCCTTTGCCTTGTACTAGAATCCAGCAGCTACTTAATATTTATAACATAGATGGTATTACACAGTGTATCAAAATATGCATATTATTTTATATCAACTCTAACACTGCAAGTAGTGTCAGCTCTTTCACCTGGCATTATGTGCTGCTGGTAAGGAAAAACACTCAGGGGCTTAACCTACATGATCAAAACCTTTGTGGCATAGGGCTGATTTACAGTGTGCTTCATGGGAGGATGCTTTTTCAAAAAGGATTTAGTCCTTCTCAAGTGTTTCTCTTGTTGAAAATGTTTGTGGAACGGCACGGGCAGAGCCCACAGCACCAGCAGTGACCAGAACCCACCTCAATCACTCACTCCTGACAATCCATATCTAAGGTACTGTGTTTGTCCAAGCACAGGGGATGGCATGGGCTCTGCTCCCTGCTCCTCAGGTACCCTGAACCATCAGGGTGATCAGGCCACTCAGAACCACAGGATGGGAGCTAAATGCTGAGACTGTCGATGGAATTGCTAATGAGGACCTAAAGACGACACGGTGAATGATAGCAGATCAGTAATTGCTTTTTTCCCTGTCGTGACTTAGCAATTACAAATGGAAGAGGGAAATCCGAGTGAAATTTGAGAGCTGTGCTGTTTGGAGTACCTGCCTTTGTTTATTTTTAACCCTCCCTTTTGTCCCTCTAATCCCTTCCGCGATGATTCTGCTCCCTCGCTCTGCGGAGCGTTGCATTATATTTGCAATGCCCTGTCACTCGCATCATGTCTGCAAGCTGTCTTCTTCAGGCATGAGCTTATTTAGACAAGTTGTCAGGCTGAATGGGAAAAATCTTAAATCAATGTATTTCAGCATGCAATCATATATAGGCTAATTTATCTGCTGCCCTGTTCAGCCTGCCAGGTTAAAATGAGGTCTCTCAGGCATGGTGCCTCTGAAAGTCTCCTGATTAACAGAGCAATTTTTATTGGTAGGGCGACAACGAGATTGTTTTATGGTAATTGTTATCATTTGGACCTGTGTATATGCAAATGGGGGAGATTAAAGTAGAGAAAATATAAAGATGATGAATATGCAGAGCGTAGCCAAGATGGCAGAGGGATAGAAATAATTTCTATGTTGTGTTCTCCACCGTGGCTGGGGTGGTGAAGGGCTGGCTGCTTTTCCAGGCACAGGGACATCCCCACCCTACAGGGGCAGCCAACAGGACACCTGCCTGCAGGGCACTGAACTGTGCCCACTCTCAGTCCCACCTCTCTGTCTCTCAGTGCCCTGACGCTGATCAAGGTGGCTGCCTCTCCTCCCAGTCAAAGGGCTTTGGGGATGGAAAATAGAAAAATGGACAAAAAAGATGAAGCAGTAGCACAAGTCATGTCAGTGCAAGAGTTCTTGAGGCGGACTCACTAGTCCTAATGTTGCCTTGGGAAGGCTGACCTGAAACAGAGGCTAGGCAAAACTAGAGAGTAAAATTAGAATTTATTAAAAGGTCCCCAGAATCCACCCTGGGCATTACAGAAGCCTACACAAGGCTGCACCCAGGGTGGTCTGCAAGTGGTGGCCAAGATGGCCCCCCAAGTCACAAGATTTTGCCATTTTATAAGTTTAGGTCTATTTGCAAATTGGGGTCCAATTGTCCAATTACAGCTCCAGACCATGAGGTCCCATCCTTCTTGTTCCACCCCTCAGTCCATCGTTGTTTGTGTTCTTGGCCTGAAAGTTGTCCTTGGTCTTCCAGCAGAAATGGATTTGTTTTGTCTGCCTGCTCCATAGAGGGAGCTTAGCACAGTTCCTGATACTAGGCTTCATCCCTAAGCAGCACAGAATCTGAAAATATAAAAGCTAAGGCATCACTAAGGGTACAAACCCTTTGGGGGGGGTTTAAATGTATTTCAGCTACTCTTTTGCTGGCTTTCCTGCTCAGTACTTCCTATCACTTCTGTTTCTCTTACCTGTTTTAAGTGAAGCTTGGATGTGTGAAATACATTGTCTCTACAGGCATGGACCTTTCTAACCCTCACTGGCACAAAACCACAGAGCAAGGCTACCACACCAGTAAATCTAATCCCTCACCTGGGAAGAAATACCTCTACAAATAAAGAGTGCTCCAGTCTCAATCCCTCCAGCTCTGCTGCCCCTGAAATAGAGAGAAAAACCCCTGTGGGGAAGGTCTGGCCCATCAGTGCCAGACTTTCTTGAGGAAACCAGCAGCAGGTCAGGAGTGTGCAGATGCTCACTGAGCCTGGATCTGCCCACTAAGAGGGGGACTGAGCTCAGTAACTCACTTTAGATAAATCACTGAGCATGAGATCATATCTTTTTTTTTTCCTTTTTTACATTACGTTATTGAGGCTTGTGGCAAAGGGAGCAGGACAGCAAATTTTGTCTCTATTAAAAACATGTCAGGCTTTTTCTGTTTTGTAATATATTTTAGTATCCATGTGGGAGAGCATCTCTGGCTGTTCCCTGCAGTTACAGCTGCACAGCTTGAGCCACTGCAACCTCCCTTTTTCTCCATCTGCTGGAAATGAGATCAATGTAGCCCCTGCATTCTTCTTCATGTGCCACCATCCTCAGCTGTGTATTTTTGCCTTGCAAGCCTTAGCCACTCGTTCTGAATGCATCTCTCAGCTGCAAGTGGCTGCTATTTGCCTGTTCCATATTTTTCAGGAATGCTGCTGGAGCATGGAGTGACTCTGCCTTGCCCCAAGTCCCCGACAATGGGTAATGGCCAGCAAAAATCTGTGCACAGCAAGGGTCCTGCCCAAGCTGATAATGCATTGGTGGATGGGACTGCTCCTCACTTTTGCTGAGGAACACAAGAGATCTTACAAGTTTGCTGACATCTGTGCCTGAGCAGATCAGGCATGCAGTACTCCACTGTCAGAGATGCTCTGTCTTCCACCAAGCATTGCTCAGGATTCTGGTCCTGCCCTCGAGGCCAGGAGGGCACATGGGAAGATTGCAGATGTCGAGATTTTGGCTCATCTTCATTGAAGACCAAAAGCTGAGTGGTTGTAAAAGTAAAGTCCTTTATTGGGTGGCTAAATCAGCCTCATGAAGGCAAAGGTGTTATAGTTCATGCCAGTATGCAGAGAGCCTTCTAACATAAATTCCCCATGTCCCAAGCAGAAGTGGTAGCATCACAGCAGCAGCAGCAGCAGGGACAGCACCCATAATCTGTATTTCATGAGCATCCAAGCATTCTCAAAGCAGTGCAATTTATTCTATTTTTAGCCAATCAGGAACAAACACAAATTTACTGCAGTCTTGCTGGACCTATCCAAATCTAAGACTGATGTGTGAAAGTAATAGTAATTTCTTACACAAATTCTATGTATATAACTCTATCTTGTTCTATCTAGGAATGTTAGCAAGGCTATTATTTTTTTAAGGCACTTAAAATATTCTCTACTTATTTAGAACTAAACCTGCATTTCTACCTCATGTCTGTGTGGATTTATGTATTTTAGTTCCTCTGAGGGTTTTAATTCAGCCCTCACATTTCTGAACACCTCTGGGCCTGTGTGGATGGGGCTCAGAGGGATTTTGCATCCCGACAATTGCACTGGTTTTAGCTGGAACAGAGTTAATTTTTTTCACAGTACCTTGCATGGGGGTTGATAATTCCTGTGTGTTTTAGTCGTCGACTTACACAGAGGCAAGGCCTTTTCTGCCCCTCAGGAAGCTGGGAGTGCATAAGGAGTTGGGAGGGGACACAGCTGGGACAGCTGACAGCAGCTGACCACAGGGATATCCCACAGCACCGTGGGATCAGCATATAGAGCTGGGGAAAGAAGAAGGAATCAAGGGACACTCAGGGAAATGGAGTTTGTCTTCCCAAATCATCATTACACATGATGGAATCCTGCTGTCCTGAAGATGGCTGAGCACCTGCTTGCCCATGGGAAGCAGCGAATGAATTCCTTGTTTCTTTGTGTGAGTGCTGCTTTGGCTTGACCTGTTAAACTATCTTCATCTTAACCCATGAATTTTCTCACCTTTACTCCTCTGATTCTCTTCCCCACCCATCCCACCTGAGGAGAGTGATCAAGTGGGCTGTGTGGGTTTAACCTGGGGTTAAACCACAACATGCACATTTCCCTTAAAAGCCTTATTTCCTTAGCTGTCCAAGAAGAGAGCCAGTGCCTACAATAGCAGAGGTTTGTCATGAGTGGGAAAAACTGAATACAGTGAAAACACATTTCTCTCTGCTCTGCAGACCTGTTTCATTCCTTATTTCCTGTGTTTCTGAATGCAGCCAAAACCTGCCCTTGAAAACCCAATACACCAAAGTATAAAATCCTGGCTTGGATCAGCAACTGTGTGCCCAGCAGGACCAGGGCAGTGAGCACCCCTGTGTACTCAGCACTGGTGAGGCCACACCGCCAATCCTGGGTTCAGTTTGGGGCCTCTCACAACAAGAAGGACCTTAAAGGGCTGAGGTGTGTCCAGAGAAGGGCAATGGAGCTGGAGAAGGCTCTGGAGCACAGACCTGGTAAGGAGCAGTTGAAGGAACTGGGGGTGTTTAGCCTGGAGAAAAGGAGGCTCAGGGGTGACCTTGCTCTCTCCAACTCCCTGGCAGGGAAGGTGTAGCCAGGTGGGGTTGGTCTCTTCTCCCAAGTAACAAGTGGTAGGACAAGAGGAAATGGCCTCAAGTTGTGCCAGGGAATGTTCAATTGGGTATTAGGAAATATCTCTTCATGGAAAGGGTTATCAAGCACTGGGACAGGCTGTCCAGGGGAGTGGCTGAGTCCCCACCCCTGGAGGTATTAAACAGATGTGTAGATGTGGCACTTAGGGACACAGTTTTGTGGTGGACTTGGAAGTGCTGGGATAATGGCTGGGCTTAGTGATCTTAGAGTTCTTTTCCAACATAAATGATTCTATGATTCTATAATTCTACATTTACCAATATTTCCTGATGAGCCTCTGTTGTTCTGTGACATTTGATTAATTTGATTCTCAATCATCTCATGATTGAGACTGTTGGTTTGGCATTCTGTTCAGCCACTGTGTGGGTCCTGGACCCAACCAGGGACCTGATTGTGGATATTCCCTCTCCACTCTCATCCCTCACACTCCAGCTGGCAGCACAGAGGCTGAAAATTTCAAAGCATCTCCACTAAGTGGAAAGGATAATAAAAGTGTTTTGGCATTGAGGGCTACCTCTGATTCTCTTCCATTCACCATCACACAGCCTTTCCTTGCAGGGCTCACCCCAGATCAGCTGAGATGTGCAATTCCATCACTTCTACTGCTTTCCATAGTGTTTTCCCCAAGAAGTCATCCTGATAAAGCCACAGTCCCGTTCCAGCACACTCTTCTCTTTGAGGAGCATTGGCCAAGCATTGTGCGTAAGGAACTTTCACTCATGACTTACACAGACCTAAGGACATATCTCAGAGCTATTCCTCCCCTGTGTCACTGGCAGGGATCACATCTGTGTCACGGATGAGGCAGCAGTCAGGCTCAGCTTTGTCCCAGCAAGCAGCTTACTGCAGTCCAGACAGACTTGATTTTTAAAAGCTGAAAGTCAAATTGCTGGAAAAATTCCTACTATTTCAACAGGAAAATCTGTTCAGCTGGAGCTGGGTTGCAGAAGAGGATGGATATCTCATTTTGTGTAAGACACCAGCAAGTAATCTGATGCTTTTCTATGACTAACACAATAGGTCATATTTGAATGGTCGATGGAGAGATGAGAGGGTTCATATTCTATTACCAAATCCCTGAGCCATCTGGTTCCTAATGGCTTCTTTCAAAACAAAGGGAATAAAACTTCCAAATTGTGCAATGCAAACTGACATCCTCTCTTAGACAGAAGATGCCCATTGCTTCACATCAGCAAATGAGATCAATGCCTCCATCAATTAGAGTTTCAGGTATTTCTGCCCATGCACTGAATGGCAAATATATCCTCCTCATTGCTCAAGCTGGTTCAGTCCATCACGGGGAACCATGGGTTGGAAAGTGGAGGGCAGTGGCTGTTGGCACAGTGAGTGTTGGTTTCCAGAGGCGTGGGGCAGGTTTGATGGCAGGAAGATGGAGAAAAGCCTGGCAGGAGCTGGGGCTTGGCAGGGCTCTGTGGGCTGTGCCAGCTGTCCCAGCCGTGGTGACACAGTGCTGGGGTGAGCAGCACACTGGGGGACATGTCTTTGTCCTCATCCCTGTGCCCTGGGATGGCAGCTGCTCCCTGGGCCCTGCCACCAGAGCCAGGTGCCTCCTCGTGACTCCCATGAGTTGTAGGTGAGGAACAAGAGCCATTCCTGTGTCACAACCTTTTTCTGTGATTATGCTTTGACACCAGGAGCATGTGCAGTGTGTGCTTTGCTCATGGCCTGGCTTCTGCCCCAGCTTGGCATATTTTGGGGAGGATTCCTCAGAAATGCTCACCTGCTCAAAGGAGAGGTGCCCCTTGCCAGCCTAAATCCTGGGCTGGGTGAAATGCAAAGTGCAGACAGAAAATCCTGAAGAAATAAAGTGTTTTTAAGGGGGAGCTGCCACCTTTGCTTCCTGAGGCAGATGGCCATGAGATGCCATCACAGCCTGGGTAGGTCAGCCAGGCTGGTGCCTTTTAAATTACAGGTCTGACACAGTACCCACGGCAGTGACAGCCATGGGGGCTCTCAGCAGCCACGACATTGTCTGTGGTCAATGTAGCCCATGCCACGCTCACCAAACTGGTAAAATTGCCTGAGCTAGTTTGCTTAAGTGGTAGCTCAGTCATGTTTGTTATTTGTGGTCACAGTGCAAATCTGCCCCAGGGAAACGCAGGCCAGGAGCTTTTCTATCCACACTTTCACTGTTGCAAAGCATTCGATGCTGTGGGTTTGTTTGTTGTCTAGCAAAGGCCCTGAGCCCCCTCCCCACGCTCTGCTCCAGGTGCTCCTGGGCCACAGCAAGATGTGTGCAGAGCTGCTGATGTGTTTTGCCTTTGGTCCCACCTGTCCTTGTAACTTGAATTAAACCCTACACAAATGAAAGGACACAGAATACATATATTTATCATTCTGTGTTTATCGCTTGTATAGTTTAGCCGAGAACATCACAACACTGTTTGTGTGATGCTATCAGGGATTACATATGCAGTAAGTACTGTGTATTATCAGCATACTATAGCCCCATTATGTATCATTATACATGTTTATGGATGCCCCATCACAGGCCAGCGTAGCTCTTGGTTACATCTGTGATACGCTGCTTGTTGCATCACGATCACCAATGTTCTGCTACCTCTAATTATGTAGGTTTATAGATGTACTTAGTGCACACCATCATGCTTGCACCATCAATCAGAGTCATCCTGTTGATAGGGCAGCTGATGTTTATTTGCTTAATGTCTTCTGATTCTTTAAACATCTGTCTTTTAAGTGGTGGGTGCCTTACAATGGATTCATCCTGTAGTTAGACCTGACTTACACAACTGAATAAGTTGGTGAAGCCCTGGTTTCCCTACAAGCTGCTGGCCAAGAACCTGGCAGTCCCACAGGAGCCAGGGTTTCACCAGATGTGACTGGGTTACACATCAGCTCATTTAGGAAGAGCACTGACTTTGGTGGGGTTTGAGGTTGCTGCACACCTGCACTCAGCTCTCAAGTGAAAGCTGGATGATGGGCTGCAACATCACCCAAAATTTGGGCTGCCAGCTGTAGCTCCTCTCTATTTATTGCTCAAGGGCAGGAATTCTTGGGTCTGCAAGAAGCATTGGTCTGCTCTTCTCCTTTGGTGCTTTTCCTAATGTCTATTGAATTGCTCCTCCCTTTGTACTGTATAATTTAGGTCTGGTTGAGTGCAGAGTATTTTATTTATTTATGTATTCAAATTTTTAAAATGTATCTCTGGGCATCTTAGCAGTACACTGGGCGCCTACCACATAAATTAAAAATAACAGCATAAACTTAGACAAAGGACCTTCCATAAATAATTCCTCCCCAGCTCACACCCTTAGCCTTAGCTTGGAACAGGGAAATAAATGGGCTTTACAGCCTTTTGGGAAGGTTAATAAATCTGGGCACTGATGGACCAAAAGGGAAAATTAGTTTCAAAATTGAAGCCCACCCTCTTCATCCCCTTTGTGGAGACTCCTTGCCTTGAACTCTTCACCTCTCCTGGTCCTTAGTGGGAGATCAGATCCTGCTGGACAACTTAGGGTTAGAAACAAAACTGTCAGAGACATCTCACACTGCTACCATGATGCAAATTAGCTGACCACATTTTGATCACACAAAAAGTTATTTTAAAATTACTTTTGTTCACAGCTTTAAAAATGATTTAATTTAACACTACGTTTAGGTATCCAGTCTAAGCCAAACTGGATAATCAGAAGATGTCTATACACCCTTTTCTAAAGATCAGGCACCTTTTATAGATGTCAGATTGAGCACCAAAATCACTGGTTAGGTCTGAAAAGGTAAATCTGTGTGTGTAAGTGTACAGGGGAAAACATCCTCTTTAGAAGTAATTTGCTGAAAACAGTTTTTGCATTTTGTTCCTGCCTATGGCAATTTATGAAACACAAATGAGATATTGTACCTGTAGTGATGCTGAAATAAATCACTCTAAAAACAGATCTGAAATTTTATTTCATTACTAAAGTAAATATAAAAGTGTTTTAGCACGGTTTCAAATTAGATTGGGGTTTGGTCAAGCTTGTTATAAATCCGATGATTGCAAGGCAAAGGGCTGGAGATGACTCTCAGTAGAGCAGCACTGCAAGCACAGCTAATGGGATGCTGTGAGGTGCAGAGCAATAAACAGGGAGAAGCAAAGGGGTGGATTCTGTGCCTGCACTACCAGAACCAAAGGCAGTGGTGCAGGATGCTGTGGCCAGCCCTGCTGTCCAGTTCCTAAAAGGATGTGGAGAAAATAGAGGGGGGGACAGAATATATCCCCAAAAACCGTCTCACAGCCTGGAAAAAATGCCTTCCTCTGAGAATGTGGAGAGGAGGGACAGCTGAGCTCAACCCAGGGTCCTACAGCCCAGCTGTAAATGGTGCTGGAAGACCATTGAGAAGGGCACAGCACAGGAGAGAAACACCTGCAGGAGATGGAGTCCTCTCTAATGATAAAGGCCATGGGGTGAGACACAAGGTGGTGGCTCTGTCTCCCCTCAGCTCAGGGTACCCCCACTGGCAGTCTGGGATCACTGGTCATACAGAGGCAAGGAGATGTTCTGGTACCACAGGTTCTTCCTAAGGACCAAAACCAGATGATAACATCAACCAGCTGCTGGGAGCAGATGTTCACAACAGAAACATCTTGCAAAATGTGTCGAGGAAATCACAACTGGCTGTGGGAGGAAGCTGAGCAAACTTCATCTGGGTGGACTTTGGGAGGGGCTTGACAAACCACTGTTGCCTCCAACTTCCATGCCTGATTTCCTCTTCTTGGTCTCAGCTTGCAGAACAGCTGTGGAGCAGTGATGAGGAACCATCTCAGCACTGCAGCCAGTGGCCCCTCAGAGGCTGGGTGTCCTGCAGCCTTTCTCCCATGGGAGAAAACTCCATGCTGGCAGTAGTGGTCAGCTTTGTAATAAGTAGAATAGATAAATTCGTGTAGGTTTAAGCTACTAATAAAAGATACCCGAGAATGCCTCCAGGATTCCGAAGTTCCCAAACACACCTACAACTGTAACAACAAGACAGAGCCAGAAGATGGCCCGGCCATTAAGGGGTGGACCCTCGCTTCACAGCTCCTCCACATCAGATACCGATCTTGGTGGAGATCCTGGACGATCAAGATGACCCCTCCCAAGATGAATTCCGGAAAAAAATATCAAGCAACTTTTTCATGCAGACAGGACTCTTTTAGAAACACAGCATACCTGGACTTTCAATAGACTTAGCCTTAGAGTAAAAAAACTGTATAAAACCCACGGGCTGAAACATAGCAGTGTGGCAGAATTCGGAGGGTACTTTTGTACCGCCTCTCTGTCCACCCAGCATTCGATCAATGTTGTTTCTTTTTATTGTGGCTTTATTTCAGTGTTGAAATTGTGTTAAATAAATTTTGTTATTTTATTTTGAATTGGCCTCTGACCATTTATAACAGCTTTATCTCACCTCTGATTTCCCACCAAGGCCAGGTGCTGGCTCACTGTCCAGCAAACTGGTGGCACCTGAGCCCACAGCAGCTGCCCTTGAAGGTACAACCCCTCCTTCACCTCCGTGGGGCTTTGGTGGGCTCTTGCTGGAAAAGCCCATAGAATAACCCTAGCTCATCCCTAAAACCTGACAGCTCAAACACCAAACTGCCTTCCAAGAAGGCAGGACTCGATCCCATCAGAGACTCACAAACTTCTATTTAGCAACATGCTTTCCCTCCTCAATATTTTCAACCTTGTAAAACTAGAGCTGCCTTGCTATTATTAACCTGCTTGGGGGTTGATTCAGAGATCTGGAAGTTATTGGAAAGATGCCCATTAATATATAAACCTCTGCGTCATAATGACCAATAAACAAAAATCTGTTTTGCTGAAGAGGGAAAATTGAAACTATGGTTTCAGGTCATTCCCTAGCAGGGCAGATGCTGCAATCTGTGCAGCATCCTGGAACTGACATGTTTTCCATATTCTGTTCTATACCCACAGCACCTGCACCAATGTAACTGAGCATTATGCACGTTCATCAGCTGAACAATAACCCCCGAGGAATTAATGATTCATTACAAAATGGTTTCTTCTGGAAGAGAAAGAAGGTTTTGTCTGGTTTTTAGGAGTACCCCAGGAAACCTCCATTTATTTATGCCTGCTTTTGTTTGACAATAGTTCCTTTGTTCCCCTCTGCTGTTGCTTTTTCTAGTGGCAGTTAGCAGCAACGACCGTGGGGAAAGAAAGGAGAGGCAGAATCTTTGTCAGGAAGGAAAAGGAAATCTGTGCCTAACAAAATAGAATTGAAGCAACATGTTTAAGCAAACCACAGGCATAGACACTTGAGGTTTTTCTCCATGTGTGTTTACATTTCCTAGTTATTGGAGTCTGTCACTTCCCACAGCACCTCTGATTTCTCCAGGTTGTCCCCAGCTCATAACCTTACTCTGGTCAGAGGAAGTCCATCCTAAAGACACGTTTGATGTTCTGCTGGACAGCTGTGGTCTAGAAGATGTTCTTAAGTGGGCACAAGCAGATTTGTATCTGTTAAGGCTTTACTGAATGTGCAGAGCCATCACCAATAGTCATTATCCACCCATACCAGTCTACAGACTGCTTTTAGCAGCCAGTCTTTTTAGCCCATCACTGGCTCTTAAATCAATGACCTGGCCTGGGAGGTCATCCCATGCAAACAGACACAAGACCTGATACCCCATCACCTCCTGAGACTGTGAAGTCCCAGACCCAGGAGCCCAGATAAAGAGAATGTTTCCATGTTAGGAGGCAATTTTCTTTTTATTTAGGAAGAAATCCAGGGTCAGGAGGGGAGAAGTATCCCAAGGATGGACAAGAAGACACAACTGTCCACTGATAAAATAGAAGAGAGGGGTGCTAGACATTAAAAAAAAAAAAAAAAAAAAAAAGTGCACTTCTTCTTCAAGGTTTCCTTCTGGAAATTCTTAAAGTGGCTTCACTAATGAAAACAATTTGTGGACTATGGAAGAGGTAGGAATGAGAACAGACACGCAGAGGGACTCAGGAACATGCCAGAGTCTGCAAATTTGCCTTTTACTTTATAATTCAAAGCACAATAGGCATAAATAAAATGGGATGCAGAAAATCAATGCTGGTAAATAGTAAAAGATGCTTTGGGGGAGATTGGAGAGGAAAGGTGTAATTGCTGCTGAGGAATGTTTAGCAATAACTGAGATAAGGGGCATTAGGACAATGGTATATGGGACTGGTGATTCAGATCAGAGGCCCACCCTAACTCTTGGGACAGATTAAAGGATCTCTTAAACAATCTCCTGGCTGGCACAGCTGAGATAAACCCGGCCCTGCTGCCCTGCAGATCTCCAGAGGGAAGAGCAGATTCACGACTTTGCCCTTTCCTGGGTTTCTCTGCTCTCACAGCCCCCTTGCAGTTTAACCATTTCCTGCGGCACTGGGAGAGCTCCGCGGTGTCTCTGCTTTCCATCCTCACTCCTTTTAACTTCTGTCCAGCCCCTCCAGCTTTGTGTGCCCCCAACCTCATCCCTACCTCCTTGCTGGGCACTGAGCTGAGTTTGGGGTCAGCCAGGTGCTCCTGGTGCCTGTTGAGGTTGTTTGGAGCTCTCACCTGGAGAGAGGCAGAGCCTGTGGTTCCACTAAACCCTAAAGCAAGGTGGAAGCAGCTCCCAAATAGGGAGAAATGGAGATATCTGCTTCTAGTGCAACTGCACAGGAAAAAAACGGAGGGGTATAGGTGAGTTTGAAGCACGCATGGTAAAGGAAAGGAAGGGCATGAAGTGGGCTGGCAGAGGATGAAAAGCAGAGGCACACAAATCACAGCCTGTCCACACGTTTTAAATGCCACACAGGAATAAATGCCATGGGAGTTAAAGCAGGGCACTGTGAATGAGTATGGAAGAGCAGATAATAATAAAAGATAAGGGAGAGGCACGTGTGAAGTGTAAAACATCACCCCAGAGAAGGGAGGGAGGAGAGGAGAGGAGAGAGAGTGAAAGAAGCAACACGCACGTGTGCACACACATAGACAAACACACAAAAGAAAAGTAAATAATGAAAGAAATATTGTGCAAGAGATCGAGGTAAACATGAAACTCTTCAGACATGCAAGGGAAAAGGTCTAAGAGGAGACAGCAAATTTACTTGCACAACATGGTAAGGATAATTAATTGATGTGAGCTGGCCACTGGTAAATGGAAAAAAATATAATTAACTGTTTTCCTTAATATTCCCTAAGGAGAGAGGCCAAGGCATATCCACATTAATTTACATTGTAGGAGGACAAAAAACACTGGGAGAAAACAAGGAGAGCACGACCTGACTATCAGAGCACTGAAGAAGTGACAAATCTCTGTGGGGAGGTCAGGGAGGTGCAGGGGACAGAAGGCAGGGGCAGGGGACAGAAGGCAGGGGCAGGGTGACAGGGCCTGAGGGAAGGGTGATGGGAGGTGCTGGCACAGGGGTGGGAGGATGGGGGAGCCTCTGTTGAGGGCACCATGAGGCTGGGACTGTGAGAGCTCCTGTGCATCCCTCATCCTCCCTGCTCCGCTCCCCTGGCAGATTAGGGGAGCTTTCAAAGTGCAGGAATGCAAAATAAGCCATTTTATGGTAAGGCAGAGGGGGCAGAGGGGTACTGGAAAAGTTACAACTGGACAGCAATCCATGAAGTTTGGCAGCTTTTCTCACATGAGATTCACCCCAAATGTGCTGCTGCTCCTGCAGGAGGTCCTGGGCATCTCCAGACTCCACTGAAACCTGACATTAAAGGACTCTGGTTTGACTCTGGGGTACAAAACTGCACCTGCAGCATCCCTAGGGCGGGGTCCTGTCCTGAGCACCATCCACGTTCACATTGTCACCCCAGCTGTGCCTCAGGGCTGGAGGACAGGGGGGACACACACTATGCCAGCAGGGAAAGCAGCTCTAGGGACCCCTGGCAGCTCTGCCAGCCAGCAGGAACACTTGGCAGCACCCACCTGGGGCAGGCCAGGACAGGAATGGTGAGAGTGCTCCAGGCAGCTGCTGGAAGGATGCTGGGGATGAGGGCAGGCAGATGAAAGTGCCATGTGGCTTGCTGGCTCAGCTCAGTGTGGAATGACCATCACCCTGTTATACACACAAGCTTAAGAATTAACAGGATCCAATATTATGCAGCTTTTGCTCACTTAACTTTCCCCTCAAACCTGCACTATCACCCTGTCAGTGTCAGAGTGCTTTTTTTGGCCTCCCCTTTCATATCTGTGTAAGCTCCAAGGGCAGATCCTGTACCCAGTGAAAAGGACTGTGTTCAGGAAACTGATAAATAACCCATGCCAAATGGAGGCAGCAGCATCCCTCATTTGATTTTGGAGGACAACTCCCAGCTGCATCTCTGTGTTGGTGCCCACAGAGATCGAGCACTAAATACTAAAAATTCTAAAAGAAGAGTATTCCTGATCTTTGCTCTGAATCTGGGTGCTGAGTCCTCAGGAAGCTCTGTGTCCTGGTGGTTTTTCCCCTTCTCTGTGGGTCCCTATCAGTGTCAGCACCAGTCACACACTGCTCTGGTGGGTACTGGCAGCAGCATGTCTATTAGAAAGAGTATATTAAATTACTGGCGTGTAAAACAGCTGCACTGAAATAAAGAACTGCAGCTCTTCTTGGTGCTTGTTCTCCAGGTCAGCTCCTGAGGTTTCTCTCTTGTTTCATCCAGCTAAATATATGTGTCCAGCTGCCTGTGTAACCTTTGGTGGTAAGAGGCAATCTGCTGCTTCCCCCTGCCAGGATCCCTGCTGCTGGGCAAGCCCTGCTCTTAAATGTGCATTTTTCTCCCCAGGGCCCTATTTCCCTGCAGTCTCCTGTGTTTCATAAACTTTACCCAGACACCAGTTTTCACTGCATGCCCTAAAGACTACTGGTGTCAGTCTCACTTTGGAAATGCTTGGTGAGCCCTCTGCTTTGCAGACAGGAAATTTGGCTCTCCCTGGGGCTGGGAGCCTAAAGACCATCCTGGCACTTGAGGGGACTGTGACCAACTCACATCCTTCCCCACAGAGGATTGTGATTGTGGATTGTTCCCTCCAGAGCAGCAAAGCAGGTTTTGAGATGTGCCTCATAACCCTTCAGATCCTGATGTTTGTCTCAGAAACACCTGAAGGGGTGGCCTGGCCTCACAGGGACAGGGGAGGAAGAGCCTGAGGAGTTCAACCACTGCTCTGGGGAAGAGAGCTACGGGAGGGATACAAAGGGAGGAGTTTGGAGCTCCCAGCTGTCCTAAAGATTGTGGGAAACCTTGAAAACATTCCTTTTTCCTCCTTATTATGTGATGTCTAGTCTCATGCTGGTCTCCCAAGTCACTCAGCAGCACTGTCCTTCTTCCTTCCTTCCCACAGGAGCTTGTGGATCTGCTGAAATCCACAGAGCTCTGACCAGGATAAATGATTGCAGGGGTTTCACCTCCATTCTTGTGTTTGTGGGGAAGCTTTTCTGGGTGCAGTCTGAGATCCTAACACAGGGCAGCTACATAAACATGCTTGTTTTTTTTCTTTGGTGGTTGAACTTGGGAAAGCAATGAGCAGCATAAGGAGAAGGCGGCTATACCACAATAGTAGTGTCATCTCTGTTCCATGCTGGGGCATCTGGCAAAACTCTCCTGTGCAGGTAATGTTCAGGTCAGGTAGTTTAGGTCAGTCGCTCAGGATGGGGCCAGAGCTCACTGGGAATATTTAGACAGTTCCTACCAGCCTCATAGGTCTCAGGAGAGGAAAAACAAACCATAAAGTAAAGAGATCCCAGTTTTGAATAAGCCAGAAAAGAAAGTGCCTGCATCTTCTCCCTACAGGATGCTGTCATTTTTTATTTTATTTGAAGCTTTCTATTAAATTTTATATTTTTCTTTAAAAACATCTCATTGGGGGAAAGCATTTTTTATGCCATATTTTCAGGTTTTGCTGTCCTGTTCCCCAGGGCACAGGGAGGAAAAACATTGGGGCCTGTCAGTTGTCCCCACTGAAATAAATCTAATCAGGAGGACGACAAGGTGCTGGGATTTCCTGTCTCATATCCAGGAGCATGTGTGGTTTGCTGATGGCTCTGGCTCACACAGGCAGCAGCCATCTACCAGCCCTGCTTTGCAGATACCCAGGTGAAGGTGTGGGATTGTAAAAAACACAGTTCACTTCTGTTAAAAATTTAAAAGTTTAATAATAATAAAAATAAGACAATAAGACACAATAAAAAGCAAAAGTTACAGACATCCGGGTGCCTGGCATTTCTATCCCAAGGCACGGCTTGCAAACAAACAGTCTCCCTTTAAAAAAAATAGGTTATTGCATATTTATAAATTTCATACATGATTCAAACATGCCTTTCGACTTAAGGTGTTTCTGCTTAATTGCAACTTTTCTCCCCCACCATTCTTTCTTGCAAATAAATCTTCTTGTGGTTCCACAAAGTTGCAAATCCCTTGATAACAGAGGAAATAAATTCTTCCTTTTGGAGTCTTTGGTGTCCTTGCTATTATCTTTACCCAGATGGAATGATGTGAGGAATTTCTTAATTGTCTTTCTCATTTCTTGAGCTGATTCAGATGTTACTAAAAAGCATCTTACATCACATAGTTTCTATTTTAATATTATGCTATAGCCTAAATATATATATATATTTATCACACTACTAAAAAAACTATATTAATACAACATAACTTTCTAACATAACACATATAGTATTTATTTCAATATTTGCAAAGAGCCAATCATATGATATGTATTTATAACAGGATCTGCTCAGTGTCTGAGGCTCATCTTCCTTGCATGCTGCTCTGAGGCATCCTAAGGTTCTCCTTAGCCTCTCCCAGGCTAAGGCTCTCCCAGTTTTCCCATGGCAGCATGGAAAACTTGGCACAAGTTGCTGCCCTTGGCACAAGGATGCTGCCCAGAGCCAGGACATCCCTCCTCTGCTGTGCTCCTGCATCCTGAGCACGTCAACAAAATTGGTTTGGTAGGAATCTCATGGGGGCTCGCTATGTTGGGCTCCTGCTTGCCAGGATCTCTGTGGGGTCTGGATATCCCAGCACCCTTCAAAGAACCGAGGAGATCCGAGGAAGGGCAGATTCAGCAGAGGACCTGCCAGAACCCTCCACCCTCCCGAAGCAGCTGCTGAGCCGGATACCCCCGGGCATTTCGAAGGGCACTAATCACAGATATTTATACACCGGAATCCCACCTGGTAAGGCAGCAAAGCCCTTTCCCGGCACATTCCCCTCCCTGGTGTGACAGGGTGGGGCAAGGCAGATGAAGCAGGACAGATAAAACGTGCCAGTGCTTCCCTGCCGGGCATTCCCTGAAGGCAGCAGTCACAGGAAATTCCCGTGGAGTAGAGGAGACGGAGAGCCTTTCAACAAGTTTAATTTTAACCATCCTGCAGAGCTGTATCATTTCCTGGGAATACGATGGGTTTGGTTGGGGGTGTTGCCATTCTCAAATGAGCTCTTGAAAATAAATAAGCACATAAATAAATAAATAGCATGCCCCTTTAAATCTTTGCTTCTTATTTGACTAGTGTTGGATGTAACTTGTAGGTTTAGTTCGTTTTTGATTCTGCATGGAGTCATGAAGGCTGCCTGGGGTTTTGTGGGACAGGTATGGTAAAAAAGGGTCTGTCATATCCAATAATATGGCACAGAGGCTACGTGTGTGGGGAATACACCCATCCAGGATGGAAGCTGGCTTTCCCTGGTATGAGTTGCCTTCCAGCCTCTGGATGCCTTGAGCATATTGCAGTGGGGGTTTTGTGTTCTGGTATCCTTGCTTTGTGAAGAAAAAATTGATGTGACTGAGGCCCAGAGCATCTTAACCCCAGGGAGGGGGTGGATTTCTTTGCTCACAATTACCCAGGAAAGTGAGGGCTGTGGGAGCTCTCGGTGGGACTGCTCTCCCCTGCCTGAACACTGGGTTGCTGTTTAAGCTGTGTTGGAGCTGAGCCCTGCAGGGTGGGGTAGCTCAATCCTGAGCGTTCAGGCTTTGTGCCCGAAATGCTCTGATGCACATCCTTTCCCAGCTCCACAAAGGACAAGCACAACTTTTATTTCACCCTTGAGCAAAAGAGAGAAGGCACCAGTGACTTGTGTTTTATTAAAGCCAGGCCAACTGCTTGGGGCTTTCTTGTGACAGGAATTATCAATCTTACATATATATGTAGTGGAGCAGGCTGGTTTTGCCAAAAGCCTGAAGGAAGAGCTGGGCATTGCACTGCTGTGTGCAATGTATAAACACCCATTTTTTGGTGCCCCTGTGTCTGAGGCAGAGCAAAACTTCCTGGCTTTAAATGCTGCCCCTTCATCAGGGACACTTCGCCAGAAAAAAGGCAGCATTTATGACCCTAAATAATACATTTGATTAGAAAGAGGGGCTTGGGAGCTGTCACTGTTTTATCAGTTCCCTGGTGACTTTTGTGTTCTCCTCATGTGGGCTGGCAGCCTTGGGGAACCTGCACCTCCCTGAGGTCCCTCCTGAGCACCCCAGGGTTTGAGAGCTCCCTGAGCATCCCTGAGCTTTCAGCTGTGCTGCCAGAGCCCTTACCTGTGTGGTGTGGGTACCCAGCACTGTGCTCCCCTCTGGTGATCAGGTACACAGAGACAGGAATGATTCAGTGCGACTCTCTCAGCTCTGAGCTCAGATCAAAGTGTCACAGCAACTCAGGGCTCCCCGAGCCTGCAGAGAGTGTCCTGCAAAGCCCAGACTCTCACTCTGCCACTTCAGCCTTGCTGTGTGGAGCTGTTTGAAGGCTGTGGGCTGCCAGGCATCCTGAGAGTTCGGGAATTGTCTGTCCTCCCACAGCCCTCACAAAGGCAGCACAAAAAGCAGAAAGGTGGGTTTTGCTCTTTGGCTTCTTCATCAGAAATAGCCACACCTGCTGCCAGGCAGGAGGGGGATGCTGCAGTCATGCAGGGGAGCAGAAGCACCTCACCCTTCTGCCATGCACGGGGTCTCTGTTCTTTTGTCCAAGATGCTCAACAGGATCAGAGGAAGAAAATATTGTTAATGTTTCCCCCATGAGAATGTAGGGCCTAATTCCTCCCTCCCTAAATCAAAAGCAGGACGAGAAGGCAAGAATCCAGTTTTGTCTCATCTCAGGTCTCTGTCTCAGGATATAGGGCTGTAAGATCACTGTGCCCTAATAGCTTCCAGCTAAGAGAACAACATCCAGAACAAACACCAAAATTGGTTAAAAAGAACCCCTTAGACAATAAAAGCAGGCTGGAGATGACTTCCCATCCTAAATGAAATTAATGTAATTGTTTCAGTCTTTTCCTCTCAGGCCCAAGGTACTATGGGGCAATTTTTGTTTTCCTCTTCCTAATACACACCATGTGTTTTTTGGACTCGTGCTCCAGTCACCACATGACCTGACAGCTGCTTTCCCCTCTGATGCTCAGGCAGCTGTGAGCAGCTGCTTCCTCTGCCACACCCACACCAGCGCCTCCACAACCAGGGGAGCAGGAAGGGGCTCTGGCACTTCTGTCTCACACTTTTTGGTGGCTGCACAGCTTTTCTCCTGCCCTGAAAGGCAAGAGCAGAGAGAGTAGGATGCATTGCTGGGCACCCCCCTCCTTGCCAGGGCAGCACCTTTTTCTGCAGGACAGATTTCAGCGTTGCACACCAGATTTCAGATGGAATTTTGGAGCAATATTTCCTTTCTGGCCGTTGGGCTTTGTGTCCCCACCCTCTATTAGTGCCACTGCTAATTGTCCAGAAAGCCTCAATAGAAACTGCTGATAATTGTCCCAGAATTTCACAACTGCAACAAGAACAGACTGTGTCTAACCACGGATTGAGTGTGCTGCCAGGCCATTAGCTTTTGTTCGCTTTGCTGTTTAGGAGGCACCTTTAATTATTTTATTTTTTTTCTGTGTTACAAAGTGAGAAATACTTAGCATTTATTTAATTAGCTTGGCTACAATACAGACGGTCCATGATTACAAACCAAAGTCAGTAAAATCCCAACGTGAATGGTACTTTTTTGTCCCACTGGAAATTAAAAATCAGTTGCACTATGATTGATTCCGGATGGTTTCTTTTTGAGCAATTATGTTCAAAAACAGTCTGCCAGTCCAATTTGCTATCAAATCTCACTTTATCACTAGCATTCCACATGCAGGTGCATAGACAATATAAACCCAAAGTCCTACAGAATTATCATCCTTTTGAAGGGATGAAATGCTGATTGTTTATTATCTGATTTAATTTCTGGTGGTTAAATCTGAGCAGTCTGATTTAGCAACACTTTCAATCAACCTTACAAATATTTGAATGCATTTATGTAATAATTAATGTGCAAAATAGCGTGGAGCAAAGTCAGCTCTTTTTTTCTGCTTCAGTCAGGGCACAAGATTCCTGTCCCCTGAGGAGTGGGATGTCCCCAGGGCAGCCTGGTGTGAGACAGCACGTGAAAGGAGCTGTGGTGCTGTCCTTTGGAAAAGGGCACCATTAGCATCTATCAGCCACTCTCATCTCTGTGGGGCCACCAGCGAGAGGGGCTGGGAGCAGGGATGAATTTGGGATCACAGCCCAGTCCCATTCTTGTGCCAATGCACCTCAAAGTGGGATTACACCCCTCACTGTGCTGGCAGCTGAGAGTGAAGCTGAGGCTGCAGGGCAGGAGCTGCTGCATGGGACACAGACCTGCTGCCCCTCTTGGGCATGGTGAAACCAGGTCACCAAAGGGAGCTCAATTTGTGAATTCAGGTCACTGGAACAGCTCTAACATCACACTGCATGACTTTATTTATCAGAGGCATTGGATAGATTCAGCATTGCCCATAAGCTCTCAGTTACCTCTTTTCCAAGCCACGAGGCACCATCCCTGTTTGCAGGCAGCTGGAAGCAGCTCCTGTGGCAGTGGCTGGAGCAGGGATGGGGACCCTGGGCATCTCTGAGCTCTGCTGGTGCCACTCTTTACTGTTCAAGGTGACTGAGTGCAGGCTGGGATGGCTCTGGTGCCATTTCTGCACAGCCACTGCTGTTCTGGATGCCTCCCTTCCCCTGTGCACAGCAAGTTGGTAGTGATGCTGCTGACAAAGAGGTGACTCATTTCCACCACCAAATCCCTCTCACACAATGCATCTATATCCTGTTTAATTTCACACCTATCCTGTTTGCTTAGTTACACAGCATTGCTGTTCTGTTTGGTGAATTTTAGATTGTATTCTAAGGAGTGAATTTTTATATTATATTATACTATATGATAATTGCTCATTTAATTTTAACTTGGTAATATGCTTATACTGCAAACAGTTATGAAAATGACTTATAAGAGTGTTTTAACTAGATGTGCAATTTGAGGATACGAATTTAATATGCACTCCAAACCTTATGGGACAGAATTGCTGTGCCCTTACTCAGTTAGGTAAATGTGAGTTTACTCGAGCACAGAAGCATTCACAACCCAGGGAGTATTTTGAGACCACTGCTTAATTACAATAATTACTACCATAGGTCACAAACTCGGATGTGATGTATCACCAGAGCTGTTCCTGGCTTTGCTGCAGTGGGCAGTGCAATGTTGAGCAAGGTGCACACAACCTGAGCTGTGAACCTGTTACTCAGCCCTGAGAGGAGTTACTCATGCTGCTCGCTTTGCCACACGAGCAATGAGGAGATGAACACCCCTGTTTTCACCAAATACTCAGGAGTTCCTCAGGTGGGCAGATGTTGTCAGAGTGGAAGCCACATCACTCCACTGTGTTGCCTATTTTTTTTGGCCTGGGCTAAGGTGTTGCACCCAGCAGAGGTCTGATATCAGAGCACTGGGAGCTCTGTGCATCTCCCTGCCAGCACCCCACTCATCCTGCCCCTGAACATCCCTCCAAGAGCCACAATCCTTCTGGGTGCACTCTCCTTATCCTCCCAACACTCTGCTCCTCTTGATCCCACTGAACCAGCACTCTTTAATTACTCCTATCCTTAATATAATTTAATGAAGGAGCTGAGGGAATGGACAGGGATAAGGGGAAGATCAATGGGAGGTGCTTAGATGGCACTGCAGGTCTTGACACCCTGGGGGAGGCCCCATGGCAGTCTGGCTGCACAGCTTCCAGCTTTCCCAGCAGTGTCTGCCCTGTATAGACTAAAAAGTTACTCTCCTTCTGTCTCTCTTTCCACAGTGGATTTTACTGTTGTAAATAGGGATTGGACAAATGACAATGAAAGAGACTCTTCAGAGAACCTGGAGGTTTGGTAGGTAAAATAATTTGGCTTGCTGTGAACATTTGTACTTGAAATTTCCAATTTCAGTGTGGAATTAAATTTTGACCTCATCAGCATACCTGACAGCACTCCTGGAAGGTTTGCTAACCCTTTATTTAATGTTCTGATCTACTGTTTGTTCCAACTTCAGCAAAAAACCTCCTTTTCTTTAGCAAAGTGTAGCAGCCAAGCTAAACAAATACCAGAAAATCCTTTTAACTGTGTCCACTTCTTTTGTTTGGATGCCCTGAACTTCCCACCCCATCGTGGCACCGCTCCTGCTCTGCAGCCTCACAGCAAAGGCACCACATTTCTGCTGATCCTGGTGCCCAGGGGCACCTTGCTCTCAGCATCTGGGTCCTGCCTGCAAAAATCCATCATGCCTTGGCCCCTTGAGTTTCAGGCTGCTGCCCATTTCCCTCTTTGCTCCTGCTTTGCCAACCTTCAAGCTCGTGGTCCTGGGACCTCGGGCTGCAGCTGCAGCCACCCCAGCAGTGTGGGCTCACACCCCCCCAAGTCAAGTGCAAAGTCAGAGGCTAAGCAGAGATTAGGGATCAGGTACTTTAATCAGTGACATCCTAAGAACTTGATCTGAACGGCCTGGCTTAAAATAAATAACCCATTTTCAATCAGGTTTTGCTTCTGACATAGAAAAAAGTAGGAGAAGGCTCTGGAGCAAATCCACCAGAGTCGTGAATGTCAGTAATACCATACCAAGCAACAGGAACTCACTAATACTCATGTTTCTTGGATTAAGCAATGTGTCCTGGTTTTCCATCTATGTGGTGTGCAAGTAGCCAAGTTCCACTGTCAGCTTGAGTTCCTGTTGGGACTATTCCCATAAGGCCAACCTCAGAGGAGAAAACTCAAGGGATTAACAGGATATTTGTCCCAGTGGTTTCACTGGATTTTGAATGAGGCCTAAAATGTTGCTGATGCTAAAAGTATGTGCACTTTTAGCCGCACAGGCTTAGCCATGCCCTTTAATAATCTTTAATGATCTGATTCCTTCGCAGTACCAGCAGTAATAACAGCATTGGGATGATGCCAGGAGAGGATGAGCCATCCTGGTAACCCTTTAGTGCTTCAGGAAGACAAACTTCTACTGCTCCTGCCTAAGAAAAATGGATCCCTTTTAACTCCAGTAACCAAATCCCACTCCCTCTCAAGCTGCCAGGTGCTTTCTCCCACAAGATCCTACCTGCCACTGTGTGGATGCTGTGTGCCTGTTTTGCCTGCACTTGCAGCCCAGCTGTGAATTTTGGTTTTTGCCCTGTCACATTGCTGTCTCGTGAGCTGCAGGGATCTGAAAAGATCTGGAAAACACACTGGCCCTCCAGCCCCTGGAGGCAGGCTATTTGCACTGTGCCTCGGGCTCTGTTTTTGCCAGGCACGTGACAAATTTGGCTGTCCTGTGCCATTGTGGTGAAGAGGATCTGAGCAAGAGCCTCTTCCACGGGCAGCCTGGGGTGCCAGCACATGGGATTGGAGCTGCTGGGGTCCAATGCAGGGAGATTAAAGACAGTGAGCAGTCTCTCCTGTGTTTGCAATGTGGAAAAGGGGCTTCTGAAGGCAAGCACCTCATGCTTCTGACAGTTTTTCAGATATGTTGCAATCCTGCAGAAGCAAAGCCTACCTCACGAGTGCAGTTTCTGCACTTTTCCCTCGGTGCTGTTTGTTCTCCCTCTCTCCTGGTGCCATTGTTTCCTCCTTCCCCAGCTGAACTTGGTGAGAACTTGGCTGCAGTGCACTTACCTTTGGCCAAGGTTCTTTAAAGTCAGCTCCTGACCAATGTGTTGGTCAGCCAGGTGACTCCTGAGGCAGTTATTCTTAATAATAATTGTATATAATAAAAATTAATAATTTTCCCTTCCACAAACTCCTGGGATGGCTCTCTCAGAGCCAGCCACTTGTTCCCACCCGCTGCTGGCTGCTGTGGGACACAGCAGGCACTGCTGCCAGGCTGACTGAGCACAGCCAGCCAGGGATGCAGGATAGTTCTTAACTCTTGCTGGAGCCACCAGAGGGGAGTTTATGGCATGACATCAACAGCACAGCACAGGCATGAGCAGTGACACAGAGGGGAATTGGGGCTGGATGCCTGGGGGAGGAGGGAACAGGAACAAAAAGAGACTGAAGGAAGAGGTTTGTTTTCTGTTTTCTTCGCTGCGTATCCCAGCAGCTGTGTTAGAGCAGGATCTCTGGGTTTGGGACACTGTAAGACACACAAGTTAAAAGGGAAACCATCACACTGCCCTGCTCCTTATCAAACCCTGCTTTTTTGTAGCACTTTCTTTGCCCCCAAGTAGTGGGAAGCTTAAAATCAGTTCTCATCTCAATTCTCCCTGGTGCATCACCAGCTCCTCTCCCCTCTGGCACCAGCAGGAACTTTCCCCAGAGTTCTTTGCCTCTGGGCACCATGCCCAGGCTGCTGTGCCATGGTACATTAGAGCAGATCTAACCCTGTAAGCCCCACTAATCCCTCCAGGGCAGGAGAACACTCTTTGGTGGCAGGGATGTAACAGAACACGGAGACTGTGGAGTGCAGACACCAGGGTTTACCAGGGGTACCCCAGACTCCTCATCCCCAGGTGTTACCACTGCCAATGGGTTTTGGGGGGTTCTGAGGGCACCCCAGGCCCAGCTGAAGGACTCAGATTTGAACCTGAGGTCTTCAGGGCTGCAGCCACAGCTCAGTCCCTGCTGGTTGTCCACACCTCATCACAACCACCACGTTCCAAGTGTCTCGAGATGCTGTGCCCACATGCAAGGGTTCCCTTCTTTTTCACTGATTTATTGAAAAGAGTAGGGTCTCCTGGCATCCCTCAGGATTCCTAGAGAAGGAATTTAAAAGAGAAACACTTGGATCTGTAGGTTTCCATCAAAATAACAGTGCCTATGATGACAGGCAGAGTATAAACACTGAGGCAGACAAAGATAAGCGTTGGTGCTGTGGCTGCCTATTTAAATCAGATCCCCACAAACGCCGGTGTGGACAGGAGAGACCCAAAGTCTTTCTTGTTCATTACGTGAGCCTAAGCAGAAGACCTTTATTTGAAGCTTATTTCTGCTTTCATATGTCACAGCAGCAGTATTCTCCAGCAGTGGAGGGCAGCTTTTCTCTAATTTTAGATCTTTCTCTCGGAAGATGGCAGCTGACAACGGAGACAGGCCTCTGAAAAGGATGGATTTGAAGGCTTGCCTTTTTACTAAAGATGTACAAGCTGTGCAGCACGGCGGTTCTTCCGAGATCAAACCGAGTGGATTCAGATTCAAATCCCACCCTACTTTGAGGTCAGACTCCAGGCAATGTGTCCCAAGCTGCTCACCAACAGAAAGGCAGGCATCATTTTTTTTTAGCAAAAAAAATACAAATTGTGAGAGCTAAGAAAGGGGAGCAGGAGCAGGGATAAATGATTTACACACAGCAAACCCACTGAGGAAGTCAAGCAGATGCTTTATTGTCTCCCAGGGCTCCAGGCTGGATGTATCCATTTCTAAACAGAGCTTGCTGCACCTCAGTGAATCGTTTCAGGCTATAAATTGTCCTTTAAGGTTCAAGGCAAAGCTTCTCTGTTTCCCTCCTGAACAGCCCATTGCACCTGAGAAAAGGCAGAGCCAGCCCACGACATGGGCAGAGGTAGGAAAAGCCCCACCAGGTCAGCTGCAATCCCCCACCAGTGTGTCTGATGGGTTTCCAACAACAGGCTTAGGAGATGCCTCAACAACTTGCTTTGCACCGTCTGTTTCAGTTACTAAGAGAGAAAAGTTTGCACAAATAGGGAGTCAAAGTGGGAGAGCAGAAGCTACCAGCTGAGTTACTTATGGGGGTGGGTTAATTTTCTCTTCCGTGGAGCTACTCCCTTATCACAGATGTGTCACCCTTTGTGTCCTCCCTTGGGCAAGTGATGCATTCTCCCCGGGGCCCTTTTGCTGTCATTAGAAGGCAATGTAAAGTATCTATCTGTGAATCTGCCTAATCTCATTCTGGCTGTTGCTGTGATGGCTAGATAACAGATATGAAAATTAGGGCTTGTCTAGCAAGGCCCAGCTTTCCTCCTGAATGACTTCCCATAGGGAGTGACCAATCTTTAAGGCACTGAGAGCTGCCCTGACAGGCAGCAGCCTGGAGACCAAGCTTCCAACTCCCATATATGCTTGCATTCACTTCTGTGTAATTTTTAAAAGGAAGTTTGTAATGGACTTTGTTCAGGTGCACATTTGTCATAGATCAATGTGGAGTTGAAAATTTTAAAGGGATGTTGTAAGGCTAAAAATAATCTTGGCTGGTTTCCCCTTTGCTAATCAGGTGCTGACAGCCGCACAAGCTGAGTGGGAAATGCCTGCCTCTGGTTTGCACTGCTCTTGCTCAGGAGATGGAGACAGGGCAGAGCTCAAAGTCTCTCAGCAGGGTTCAGAACCATGGACCATAAGCATATTCTTCTTGGAGTGTTGAGCAATTCCTTCCCTAACTTAACAGACTGAATTTTAAATATCTAATTTAGCTTTCAGCTGCATGTTATTAGCCTTTTTTTCCCCTTTCAGTTTGAATTGTAAAAGAGAAAAAAAAAAAAAAAAAAAGAGAGAGAAAAACGTAGGCTTCCCTCGGTAGCCAGGCCTCCAGTTTGTTTTCCTTTTCAGTCTGATGCACAAGGATCCAGTAAAGATTTGCAAATGCTGCTGGAGAGTGTTCATTTACATCAGAACATGCTGTTTGCAACTGATTTTTAAAGACCCACTTTCCTTCTCTATTAATTTTATGCTGTGAAATAAAATCGCACAAAAATAATACACACAATGATTTTGACAGCAAACTAAATAGGGCGCTCTGTAGGAGATGCCATCGCTGATTTTGCCCATTTTGTTTAGCTGAGAAAGAGAGGGGGAACGCTTGCTTTAAGAAAAATCACTCTCCAAAGAGCAGCAGCAGCTGGGGAAGTGGAGGCTGGTAAGCAGTTGCTGCCTGAAGGTTCCTAAGCCTGGGAGCACTTACTGCAGGCAGTTTTCCCTTTGGAGGGAAGGGAGCTACGTGTGTTACTCTGCCACCCGAAGGGGAAGAGTTTCTTATCCTCCAAAGAGGAACTTTTCCAGTGGCTCACTGTCCCCTGCCAGAAAAAAAAAAAAAAAACAACACGTATCTGTCCTCATCTTGCTCCTCTTCTTAAACTGAGAGTGCCTTGCAGTGCCAGCCTGCCCTTAGAATAATTTGGGGAATGTGCCTACAGACACATCTTGGCAAAGGGGGGAAAGGGAGGAGTGCAGAGCAACCAATCATGGCAATCATGGCAATCATGGCATGACTGTTGTTTTCTACAGGGAGCAGAATGAAGCTGAGATCTTCGTGTGGAAAAAAATAACAAATGCAAAAAAAAAAAAAAATTAAGAAAAAGGCTCAGCCCATAGAAATAGCATCATAGAAATCTCACACTTGGCCTGTGCTCTTGGGTCTCCTGTGATGAGACCATAGGTGGAGGAGAGACTGTAAATATTGTTCAGATAAACATAAAACTCCCTTCCTCTGCTTCTGCTGGGGAAAACACCCCAAGGTGGTGGAGAAGGCAGCTTTCCCAAGAGCTGGGTCACATCCCTTTTCAGAGCCAGCGAGGGGATGCCTGGGTGACCTGTACACCCATTCCCCTCTCCCCATCTGACTTTTTGCGAGGTGCTCTCAGCGGTGCCATCCTCCCTCAATCCCAAGGGGCCGAATCCTGCTCAGAGCTCCTGGCACGGCTCCAGAGCGAGCATTCCTGGCCGCTCCTACAGCTGCTGCTTGGGATCCTTCCATCTCCATCAGCGCCACTGCCACCGGCTGGGGACCGGCGCTGCTCTGCGGTCTCCTTAGCACCAAGCACATTACCGGCACTCACAAATCATTCTCACGATAATTAGCAGCAATTAGTGACTTAATGGAGAGTCTTTGGGGATTCCTAAGCGTGCCTCGTGAGCGTGGGTTTTTTAGGACGGTGGAAGTTGAGAAAGCCCTGAGGAATGCTGGTGGCATCTGGCTGCCCCTTATCTCCGTGCCTGCCCCGGATGGGTTTGTTTGTGCGCGCCCTTCCCAAACATCGCCCGGCCGGGGGAATTCCACCTGCCAGCCTTTGGTGGCATCCCCGGGAGCAGTCCCTGGGACCTCAACCCCGGGAGCAGTCCCTGGGACCTCTGCCTGCTGCCCCCGCCTCGCCCCCACTCGCAGTGGGAGCCAGTTTAAAATCAGATTAATTTCCTTTGCCCCAGCAGGTCCTCGGCTGTGCCAGGGCTGGGGCTCCCGGGCAGTCACACAGGGTTCGTTTGCTGAGGGCACAAGGCATGAACTCCTCCGCCAAAATAAAAACCCCTCACCTAATTAAACTTCTCATTCTGAAAACAAATAGGTATTCTCAGAGGAGACAACGCGGTCTCCCGGAGGTTGTTTCTGTTAGGCAGATTTTTGCAAGTCATTAGCAACCTCGGGAAAGTGTTGATCAAATGGCTGGAAATGCAGCTTTCCAGTTTTCCACTAAACCGAGCATAGTAAGCCACTGCGGCATAAGCATCTCCATAATGATGTTTCTGAGTTACCAGGAGGGGCCTGGGGTGTTTTAATTGCCTTAGATTCTAAATAAATGTAAAGAGATTTGTACACTTCCTAGATGCAAACGACCTCTTGCAGAAAGGTTGCCTGACTTTCCTTGTGGCTTTTTGCCTCTGAAAGAAGGAAAAAAAATCCCAATAAAGCTGGGCTTTGAGTGTGGTACTAGCATGTGCCCAAAACTATAATTAATGCAGACACTTACCACTCCTCATTTTGAGATCTAACCAGCACCTGCATATCTGTGAACCCTTCTCAGCTGCTAGCACAGGTTGTTAAATACTCTTTCGTCTAGCTGATTTTTTTTCAAGATTTTTGTGCCATTTCACTGGCAAAGTGACATGAAAACACATCAATAGAAATAGGACAATTACAATAGATAGTCAGTCAGTCAGTCCTTAGGTCAGTATGCAAATTGCTATTTTTAGAAATTACACATTTTTGCCCTGCATGTGGCTCTCATCTTTCTGTAATTACGGGCATTCTGCTATATAATAGAGTCTACTTCTGTATGACAAGTTATTTTGTAACACCCTGGCAGCAGTTTCAATTGCACAGATCGATCCAGGCATTGGAAATTTAAAACAGATTTTTTCTTTATTGCCTACTTTAGTTTCTACCTGTTCTCTGCAGGTGTAGAGGGAACATTAGTCTGGTCCAAATTCCAGATCAGTATTTACTCGGGGTAATTTTAACCGAGCTGGCTGAATGTGAAACTCACCCCAATGAATAATAATACCTGCTCTTCTAGAAGAATGACAGAGATGAAAATAGAATTAATTCAGAGATCCATTCCTATGGTCTAGCCACTGGGCACACATCCTCCAAATTAGACTAGACAGAATGGGAACTCCCTTGAAATTAGCAGGCAGCCAATTCAAAATAAACACAAAGGAATGCCTTTCCATAAGGTACAAAATTGAACTGGGGAAGTCACTGCCACCAGTTAATGGGGAGGCCCCCAGTATAAACAGGTTCCAACAGGGTTTAACCAGAGCTGGGAGGTTGGAATAACCACTGCTGCAGTCCTCAGAGGTTTGGCTGCAAGCTCCAGCTCAGACAATCCTTCAAGTCTCCCATTTGCTGGTGATGAGAAGGTGGTGATGAGATGGATCATCTCCTCACCACGTTCCTCTTCCTCCTTCCCTCCCCATCCACCACTGGCTGCTCTCAGGAATGAACTGTCAGGTTGATGCAGCAGCTTTGGTCCAGCCCTGTGCTCCACTCTGGGTTCTGTGTTGCCACAGGTCAAGCCCAGTGTGGTTCCCAGGCAGAGCTGATCACAGTCAGTAAGCACAGAGCCTGGCTGCACCCCTGCTCCAGAGACAAGGCTGTTCCACACATCTCTCCTTTTCTAAGAACTGAAGTTTGCAGAGAAAAGCCCATATTTTACTGGAAGGTCCACAAGCAAACCAGAGCATTCAACCCAGAGCTGGCTGTGCAGTGCCTTAGTGACCCTCCAGAGGAATTCAAGGCAGACTGCATTTTTTTGTGTGTGTGCTTGTTATCTTATCTTTGAAGTCCTTTGGGAGGCTTCCATCTGCCTTCAACTGACCTGCACGCAGTCTGACTGCAAATCTTTGTTTAAGGAAGCAATTGTGAGAATTTTTTTAGCTCCCATATAGCAGGTAGATGTAAAGAGCCTGCCAAGGTCTGGCTTCACAGTGCATAATGTTTTCATTAGCATCACTACCAGAGATGCCAGGTCAGAGTTCAGCCCTCCATCTTCAGTGGGCCCAGAACAGTCAGTGCTCTCAGACCTCTTCTTTCCCTAATCCTCCTACCCCAGGGCTCAGGAGAGAGCTATTTTCCTGCTCTTCCAGGGAAAGCCAGGGGTGTTGGGTTCCCCCAGTTCCTCCTTTCAGGACACTATTTCCCCACATGAAATCATTCCTCCTCTTCACTTTACAGCACTGAGCCAAGGACTGAATCTATTCCTGTGGCTCACCAAGGGGCAAGGCCTGGATGAACACCTGCAGAGGTGGAGATGATGACACTATTACAAAATATTGTTATTGTGGTACAGGAGACTGACTGCCTGGGTCCCACGTGGTGGCTGCCTGCACAGCCACGGATCAAACATTTTCCCCATTCACGCAATTCCATAAATGCTCATAGGTGTCAGTTTTCCATAAACACTGTGGACAGACTCTGCTAAATGGTTAAGAGATCTATTTTCTGTATAGGTGCCTGCATCCCAAGGGTGTCAGTGGCATTGTGCTGACTTTTCCTGTTTGCACCCAGGAGGCTGATCTCAATTTCTGCTCAGACTCCTTCCTGCACTCTGGCTGTGTGAAGGAGGCATGAATTGCAGACTGAATGTAGTGGTTCTCCATGAACCATGGGTAACATTCACCCTGCCAGGCCTTGCTCCAGAAGCTGTGGCCCCATTTAAACAGGAGGATGGTGGGAGCAGCACATTTATAGAGAGGCTTTTCTCACTGTGCCATGAGAAGATTTTCCATGTTAGCCTGAGAGTTAAAATAGAAAACAATGGTCCAGGAGACAGATCAGGAGAGCACACAGGTCTGAGGTAAGTAAAGAACCCACAGGAATGTTAAATGAGTGAGCTTTCACCCTCTTTATTGGTAGCAGATCTTTTGGACAAGATTTTTTTTTTGAGATTTTCAAGAGAGATATTGGCACCGACTGGCACAAGGCTAATTCCCATCCTCTTGTTTCCTTCTGTGCCTGAGGAGGGCAGGGAAGAATTTTCAAATGCATGAATGGGGTTTGGGTCAGACCTAGCTAATAAACTCCCCAATGGCTCAGCTCTTCATCTGAGCCAGTGCAAATTCTTACCCTGCAAATGGGAAGCACTTCTACCTTAGTTCCAGGTAATCTTGTTTAACTCAGAGTTTTTAAAACATAAGTGCCCCTCGTGACATAACTTGACCTATTCACCTTGAATTTGGGTTTGTTAATAATAGAGAAATGCTTTGTGGCACCTGCCATGGAAGCACAAACAACTGATCCCAGCAGGAACATTTCCTATAATAGACTGGAGTTTATCTATGGATCCTTTACTTACAGATGAAGAATTATATGAATAGAGTTAATCTTAGGTGTGTATCCTAAGTGTGATGGACTTAGGTGTCTGCTCCTGAACCCTCCTACTACCCTCAGGCAGCAGCTCTATCCCTCTGACCAGTGGCCATATTCACCACTGGAGATGAACCATTGGAAAAGTGCCCTTCAGAGGTGCCACAGGAGGTTTTGCAGTTGGAGAGAAAATCCCTCTCCACGGTCCTGCTCCCTTGGCTGCAGCACAATTCCTGCAGCAGTTGGTGTGTGCTTGGAGGGACCTACAGCTGAATGCTAAATTCGTTTATTTCTCAGATTGGACTCTGCATATCTATTTACCCAGCATAACTGTGTGCTTCTCTAGCCTCACATGGGTACTCCCTTGTTTTCTTTTCCCATTGCCAAGAAATAGTAAAATGTTTTGCAACAGCTGGCTGGGAGCACCCACTTCCCAGGGCAGCTGGAAGACAGGGTACAGAGAGCCTCCTAGTAAAAGGCAAGTGCAATAGATCATATTCCCCTTGGGCTGAATGGAAGTTTAACCCTAATCTCCCACATCCTGTGTGGATGTCCCAGCCACCTCCTGCTTTGCTTGTTGACATCTAATTAAAAACCACAAAAGTTTATCAGAAATACAGGCCACATTTTCACACAGTGTCATATAAGTTGTTCTTGCAAAAAATGTGGATTGCTGCTTTGAGCAGGAAGGACATAGGTTAGTAATTCTTACAGTGTTAAGACTTTTTGTTCCAAAATACTTCACTTTTTAAAAAGGTGTGTGTGGTTTTTTGTTTATCCTGTAAATTATACGCATTTGTAACAACAAATGTAATCACAGTGACTTAAGAGAAGCAGCAGAGAGGAAGCACGTGTCTCATTGGACATGCAAAGCGAATTTAAGTAAATAAAATGGACAACTTGTGCTGGAGTCAGGACATGATGTAGGGCTGAAGTCAGTCTGGTTCTTGTAGGCAACCTGCTGTACTGAAGTGGGACATTTAACACCACAATTTGTTTTATTAGTGTGTCATAAAGTGCCCTGTACGAACTAATGGTCAGGATTTAGGTGTGGGTAGATATTGAAAAAAAAAATCCATTAATTGATTATGGAGTTTTTCAAACTTTCTGGACTGCCAGCTGTGTTGTGCTCACTCAGTCTGTCTGCAGAGGAGGCTGTTTGCAGAATGGGTGGTTTTCAGGAACCTTCTTCCTCCTTAACACGTTTTTCATCCAGCAAAGGCTGTAAAAATGCCAGGTGAGTTCAGTCACCAGCTGCACCCTGTGAGTGGCAAATTCTCCACAGCTGCCCTACTGAGGAGTCCTAGGAAACAGTTTGCAAGGCCTACCTATGCTAAACTGTGTTCAAAAGAACCAGTGCTAAAATACAAGAAAAAACCACTCTAGACATTGTAGCCAAGATTAAGGCTGAACCCAACTAGAGATTTTCTCACCATTTTTCTTCCAGTGGACTTGCCTGTCTTGGCTATTGAGTGATGTCTTTCACAAACATGATGCTTTACCTCCAGCCCTGCCACAGTAACCCAAACTCAAGGTCGCCAGCGCCCACCTCTTCCCCCTGCAGCCAGGCCTTGTGTACAAACACCCTCTGAAGGCATTGGTCTGGCCTCATTCTTTGCCTGAACTACATCCAAGAGCAGCACGAGGTGGTGCAGCTGGGGGTGATGTTTGGAAAACCTTGTTCATGAAATGTAAATCCTTGTAGGTGATTGTATAGATAATATGGTCTCATGAAGGAACCACTTGATGTGTCAGTGTTAATGCGTGCGTCCCTTCATTCCCCCGGTGTTTGTATGCACAGTACATATTTTGCTTATAGAATACAGAGCAGGGTTGTAATAGAGATGTCTTCAAGCTACATTTATTTGATCTATTTGTTTTTACATTATTTTTATGCTACTAGCGAATGGGCTGTTTGGGAATCAAAATGCCAAAGCTGAGGTATGAGCAGGATCGCTCATCTCCATCCCCCATCATCCTTGACAAAGAAATCAGGCTGGTATTGATTGTGGCAGAGAGGGGAGCAGAGTACACTAAGTATGCAAGTCCATGCCAGTCATTTAGCACCTCGGGAAAGGTGATATTTTTGCCTGAACTTCCTGGCAGTTTAGAGCTGTGCTCTGTGCTGCGGGACAGCATCACATCTTTTGGGAAGGCACAGCAGGAAATACCTTCCGGTAAACATCATTAACAAGCAGCTTCAGCAAATATTGGTGATTGTGCATCACTCAAGGTTGAAGAATGGCAAGGGAAGGATGTGTTTCTTTAACCAGCACACCTCGGGCATCCAGACCTTGGCGAAGAGGGATCCCAGCAGGGCTGAACCCAGGGCTGTCAGTTCCTGCACTCTCAGCATCTCCCTGTGTCCCAAGAGCCTTTCCCCTTGCTCCCAGTGACCTGGGGGCAGGTTTGCTGGCAGTGCCCTCAGCAATCACAGCCCCAGGGAGAGGCTGCCCCAATGCAGGGGCAGGTTAACACCCCAGGGCTGCCACCATGCACATCCCAGGGCTGACTTCTGTCTTGGGGAATCCCACACCAGGGTGAGTGCTGGTGGTTGGTTGGCTTCAACAAATCCCCCCAAAACCTTGATTTCAACCAAGACAAATGTGCACCCTGCCACTTGCATGCTTTTGGCCAAGTTGCCATCAGGCCTGTCTCCCCCATGGACACTGTGCCCACATCTCTGAGATCCTGGAACCCAAACACTTCTCCCTCTTCAGTCACAGCTGCTGCTGCTTCCTACAGTTTCTCATCTTTTTGTCTTTTGTCCTCCTTGGACGAGGTCAGCCAGACTGTAACTCTCTTTCTGCTGAAGCTGAAGGCCCATTAGCCCCGTTGTGCAGAGCTTGAGGGATTTGCATTTATCACTACCCCGTGTGTTTAGACCCTGCTGAAAGCGCTCCTTATCTCTCTCCCCCATTGAGCAAGGGATGTAATAACTTCCAAGCCCTTACCAATACCCAGGATATGAATGCTGCCACCCCCAAACAGCCTGTGACACTGCATCCATCACCTGGTGTCCGCCACATCCCAGCCTTGTGGGAGCTCTGCTCGGACCAGCCTCAGGCAGCTACACATGGATTATGTATCTCAGCTTCTGAAGCAGAAGATTTTATTGCTTTCCCAATGATCATAAAATACATTTTTAGGTCTGAATGTTCTTTATCTTTCTTGCTGGGAAATGTGAAAAACAAGGCCTGAGAGCCTAAGAGCAAGGATATTTTTCGTGCATGCAGGTTTGAGGTCAAAGTGTGAAAAACCTAACACCAGCTCCTAAAAGAAGATTAGAAGGTGTCACCAGTCTGTGATGTACAACTGCCCGAGGAACGAGCTAATTTACACAGGAAAAGGTGCATGCCAATTGATTTGTGCATGTGCAAATGAGAGTGCCCGTGTGTGGACAGACCAGGAGATACCAAACAGAAGAGAAATGGAAAGCTGAAATATAAAAGGACAATGGCATTTAAAAAATGCAAGTGTTTATTTTTATGGTGCATTTATAACAGGCAATTCATAAGCCTGTACCCTTCCTGGGCTACTGTAAAAGCAAAGTGAGAAATGCAGGGAGGAGTAACACCTTTTATCAGACCAGCTGATAACAGCCTGAGAAAACAGATATATTGGGACACAAAAAGCCTTGCTGAGACCAGAGGAGAGGTTTCTCTTCAGATCTGACAAGAAGTCCGTGTACCTGTTACACTTGTCTGTTTTTCATGCCTTTAGAGGTTACAGCTGCTGTCAGGCCATGGGATTCAGCTGTCAGGAACAGCTGGGAGCTGGCAAGGCACCCCACACCAACAGGAATGCCTGGATCCTGTGCCCCCCTCCCCTGCTGTGCTGCTCATTCCTGCAGCCAAGGGCCTCTCTGATGCCCAGTCTGAAATCAGGACTGTCTGGAACAACTTGTTCTTGGAAAATGTGCATTTATGTGGTTAGACTTGCTCTGCAGGGATATGGACAGGACATCAGTGGTCCCAAACACACTCCTCAGTTCCTGGTTTTCCCACCTATGCTCTGGAGCTGTCCAGTTTTCCAGTATGCCCCTTTACCAGGATGGAAGTCATCAAGAAGGGCTGGGAGCCTTGAGAGCCTCGCATCGTTGGTAGCACTTCCCATTCCTGGACCAAGGCCAATCTGCTAAGAAAGGCATTTGGAGAATCCTGAACTGGAAGACAGGAGAGAAGAGAAGAGAAGAGAAGAGAAGAGAAGAGAAGAGAAGAGAAGAGAAGAGAAGAGAAGAGAAGAGAAGAGAAGAGAAGAGAAGAGAAGAGAAGAGAAGAGAAGAGAAGAGAAGAGAAGAGAAGAGAAGAGAAGAGAAGAGAAGAGAAGAGAAGAGAAGAGGAGAAGAGAAGAGAAGAGAAGAGAAGAGAAGAGAAGAGAAGAGAAGAGAAGAGAAGAGAAGAGAAGAGAAGAGAAGAGAAGAGAATGATTTATGTTAAAAAATACTTCTAAGATCTTGGAGTCCAACTACTAACCCAACACTACCAAGTCCACCCCTAAACCTCGTCCCTCAGTGCCACTTCCACAGGCCTTTTAAATTCCTCCAGGAATGGTGACTCAACCTGGCAGACCCTGGGCAGCCTGTTCCAATGCTTGAAAACCCTTTCCATGAAGAAATTTTCCTGATATCTAATCTAAACTTTCCCTGGAGCAACCTGAGGTAATTTCCTCTCATCCTGTCACTTGTTACTTGGGAGAAAAGACAGGTTCACACCTGGCTACACTCTCCTTTCAGGGAGTTGTAGAGAGCACTTAGGTTTCCCAGAGCCTCCTTTTCTCCAGGTTAAACAACCCCAGCTCCCCCAGCCAATCCTTGTAGGACTTGTGCTCCAGACCCTTCCCAAACTCTTTTGCCCTTCTCTGGACCTGTTCCAGCACCTCAATGCCTTTCCTGAACTGAGGGGCCCAGAACTGGACACAGGCTTTGAGGTGTGGCCAGGTACAGGGGACAATCCATTCTCTAGTCCTGCTGGCCACACCACTGCTGATACAAGATGCTTATCTTGCATCAGGTGCTTAACTAAGGGGTGCTCTGCTCTTTGGGGCTTCCCACTCACAAACTGGTGCACCTCCTGTGACCTGCATAGCCTCAAGGTAGGTTTTAAAAGGTCAAAACAAATTGTTTCAACCTTCCAGGACTCGGGGGAGAAATTGTTATTGCTATTCTGCACCACATTTTTATTCCGAGGTGGAATGGGATTTTTTGCACCTTTCGCTGAAAATTGGGAGTGTCTTGTGAACTCACCATTCCTCAGCCAGTTCCTTCCACAGCCCATCCCCAACAGCAGCTTTGCAGACTCCTTGGGGCACGTTGCCAGGTGGAAGGGATGCTTTCACAGGAGAGAGGTGAGGAGAGGTTGTTCGATTCTCTCCTATCTCTATATTTGCACCAACAGAAGCTAAAAAAAGAAATGCCTCCCTACCTACAGTTGCACTAAATATAACTATCTAGCTGGTTCTATATATTTTTAAAAGCATGATATGTGATACTTGCAAAGGGTTGAGCCTGGAAAATAAATTACAATGCCAGAGGGCCGGAGATGTCAGTCACTCCATGCAAGGTAAACCACTGATTGATTTGGTCCTCGAGAATGGCTGACTTTTCTCTTTGTCGTCCTCTGAAATAACAAACTTACTGTATTTTCTGGTTAACAAAAAAAAAAAAAAAAAAAAAAAAAAAAAAAAAAAAAAAAAAAAAAAAAAGCTCAAAAGTAGCAATAATAATGACTAATATCTGAAAATCCAGGGAGAGCCAAGGATGTGGTATAGAGATTTTGGTTCATCTAGGGTTAAAACCTCCAGTCCGCAGCGGCAGTGATATCAGTCACTAATAGTAACCTTGCGTAGCTGCATGCATTAAGGTGGTGTTGGATGATAAGGCAGAGGAGCGAAGCAATCTGTTGGGCTACAGCTGAAAATAGAGTCGCTGCTGCACAGGGAAAAGCTCCATCCCCTCCCTGGCTCTTGCCTCAGAAATGAAAATGCAGGGAGTCGTGCCGAGGGAAGGGAAATCTGATTTCCCACTGCTAAGAGACAGGATGGCACTTGTGAGAAGGATTTCAAGGTCACGGTGGCGATGCTATCAGCGGCGATGGGGGAGCCAGGCAGACAACAGGTGAAGGCTTCAGAGCGGCGCTGGTGCGCTGCCGGGGAGATCATCCGATAGCTGCGGCGAGCCGCCTGCTGCGGGGCACCTTCAGCCCTTGTTTTCCACACAAAAGATCCGGGCATCAAGGTGACAGTGAGGGGTGAGAGGTAAAGTGCCTGTAGATAAGTGAGGTTACACCGCCACCCACCCTCACACCCACCAGGCAGTCCTGGAGCATCCCCTTCCCCCTCCACCGCCCACCGCCCTGGTAAACCTTCTCCCACCCTGGTAAACCTTCTCCCGCCCTGGTAAACCTTCTCCTGCCCTGGTAAACCTTCTCCCACCCTGGTAAACCTTCTCCCACCCTGGTAAACCTTCTCCTGCCCTGGTAAACCTTCTCTTGCCCTGGTACACCTTCTCCCACCCTGGTAAACCTTCTCCCACCCTGGTAAACCTTCTCCTGCCCTGGTAAACCTTCTCTTGCCCTGGTACACCTTCTCCCACCCTGGTAAACCTTCTCCCATCCTGGTAAACCTTCTCCTGCCCTGGTAAACCTTCTCCTGCCCTGGTAAACCTTCTCCCATTCTGGTAAACCTTCTCCTATCCTGGTAAACCTTCTCCCACTGCCGACAGGGCACAGGCAGTCTGGCAACACACTCATGTGCCCTTTAATCACACACATTCAAAGGCAAATAAATGAAACAGCAGGGAATCCTGAGGAATGACCAAGGCCAAATGAAATCTCAGTGCACTCTCAAAATTGCAGTTCTGTCAGTAAAGGGCAAGGAGTTGAGCACAGGACCCTACACTTCCACTGATACCCTTTGTTCCATCTGTGTTCCACCTACATTTCTAAGCTTGGGCAAAGCATTTACCAGCTTGGCACCTCTGTTTACTCTTCTTGTAGAATGAAAAGAAGTTAAGAACCACTTCACAGGCTTACATTAGAATTTCATAACTAATATTTATATGGGTCTTAGAGATCCCTGGCTGGGAGGGACTACAAAGGGGACCTCCACATCAAAGATGCAAATATACACAAAAGTGGCCCAGGGAGTACAAGGACTGGCTTTTGCAAAGAGGCTTCTGAAGTGAGAGCAGCAGCGTGAGCAAAGGTTGCACAACCCAGTCAGGGTATGTTCCAAGGTGATACTGAGACCTTAACTAAGGCAATGGAAATTTCACCCTCTTAAGAACAGGTGCAAGACATTCAGAATGTCATAAATTTTATCTGGGCTACCTTTCCTGGATTATCTGATTTAGACAGAGAATTAAAAAACACCACTTAGCTTAGCAACAAGCACTCTGACTTATGACTTTTTGTTTTCACCAGTGGTTTTTGTCCTCATTTTTTTGCTCTCCAAACTCCAGAGCTGATCTGGACACTTGAAATCCTGCAGTCAAGAGTTTCTCTGATTATGCCAACACTTATCAATCCCACTGGCAGAATTACTAACAGATCCTTGGTGCTCTTTTGTAATTAGGGAACAAGTATATTCTTGCAGTTTGAGCACTGGGGAGGTATGTGGGAGATGGGGATTAAATTTGCCCAAACAAAACCTTCTTGCAGAAATTTCCATAATGCTGAATCTTTCTGTAAATACCTGTACTTCTGAATATCACATGGCTCCTATGCCACATTCAGTGAATTTGCCACGTGGCACCTAAAAATATATTTATGGTGGTACTGTCTACCTGACCTGCTCTGTGCCCTGAAATCTACCTTGTGTGTGTTTATATTTATATTTATATTTATATTTATATTTATATTTATATTTATATTTAATATATGTATGCTTTTTGTCACAACCATAGGACTATGAAGCTATAGAGAACTAACTAATCTTACAATTTCAGGGAGCTGGGATAGATCTTGTATTGTTTGTTATTTTGTTTGGTTTATTTTTCCAGCTCTTCTTTCCATTTCTCAGTTTTCCACTGCCCCTAGCTGGAAAATTGAGGGCAGCCAGGAGTTGACACCCAGATGTTTTCCTGGCTGCTAATTTAAATAAACAAGAAAGTGAAGCTGATGCAGGTAGGGCTGGTGTGGTTCCAGCAGGGATCAGTGGGAAGAGGAAGGTGCTGCTTTACCCCACACTGGCCCTGAGAAGTGGGAAATTGAGCAAACATCTGCCACCACTGCACACCAAAGCTGAACCCTACAGACCTGAAACAGACTGCCTAGCAAGGTCAGTAACAACTCCTCTGAGCCAGAGAGTGAAAATGAACTGAGAAAAATGCAGCCAAGCCAAGGACAGCTGGGAAAATCCTGCTATTCTGCCTTCTTTTGCCCATTTCTCAGTGCAAGGTCCTAAAGGCTGTATCCTGAGTGGTGGGGACCAGTGCAATTTCCCTGGGACCATAGCACTGCCCTGGCTGCTGCCTTCTTCTGAGGATGGGGATTGTCTGGGGAGAAAAGGCTGTTGCTGATGTAGGAGCAAGGAGGATCAGAGGAATCATCTAAGAATCGATGTGGCTGCAGCTGCCTATATTTCATTGTGACCAAGAGCCCTCATTGTAGTGGACAGAACTTTATAAATGTAAATACTTAACACAGTCCCCTGGGCACTGAGCTGTGTGCATGCATGGTGAAATGAGTTATTATGGCTGCACCACTTTTACTGTTGCTTTCCTCAACCAGAACTTTCCTTGTAGCTTTGGTCAAAAGCCTTTTGCCATTGTAGGACTTTCCAGCCAGCACTACTGTGGTATTAAACAGGCAGCATCACATTTAAACACTGAAAGTAGGTGTTTCTAGCTTCTGAGGTTGGTCAGACGAAGAAAGACAACACACCACTACTTGAACACAATAAAATGTTTCAAACAGAACTTTTAAACATTTTCTAAAGTCCTTGTTTTAAGAAATATCACATCATGGTGTTCCACAGTGGTAGATCATGCAAGAGATCTAGGAGGGAATCACTTCCCAAGCAGATGCCCTGCTCAGTGTCTAGTGGTCTGCTGCTGGCCATGCCAGGCTGTGAGTTACAGGTCACTGGTGACCTGTGAGGGCAGGGGACACAATCTCCAGCCAGGCTGCACGCTGCAGCAGGACACCTGTCCAAAGAAACCCTTGAGGGTGGCACAGTGATAGCCCCAGTGCGGAGATTTGGCTTCTCTCTAGCTGTGTGACAGGTCTGCCCCAGCACGAGGGCAGTGGCCCACATCCCATGGTCTATTTGCCGTGGTGAGCTGTGATAAAAAGGCTTTGGTCTACATTATTATGGTCTCAAACTGGGCTGTGTTTCCAGCTCTCCTTGCATGCAGAAAATGTTCAGGAAGGATAATCCCTGGGTCAGAGCATGAGACAAAAATCAGGTGAATTGGTTGCCTTTGGGCTTTAAACTCCCTGTGTGACAGGGAAAACATTCATCTCCCTGCTTCATGGTCAGGAAGAAATATAACTTCCCCCTAACACAGACCAGGGCTGTGGGAAGTACCCAAGCAAAGCCAGATCCTTCCCTGGCTGTAGGAATTACCCCAGCAAAGCTGCATCCTGCCATTCTTACTCCTGTGCTGCCTCTTTCTGCCCTGCAGAAGGGAGGTAGAGCTGTAGCATAAAAGCAGGTCCAGCATTCAACCCAGCTGCACTCACAGCAAGAAAGCTTGTGGCACTCACTGCTGCCCTAACCCATCATTTCCATTTCTAGTGCTGCATCCAGATTTTGTGTTTATCTTTCTTGAAGCCATTCAGTGCACGCTGAGACTTCAATGCCTGGAAGAGGTGTTAAGTAATGAGCCTCTTAAGCACAGATGCATCCCCTCAGGTATCTCTGGGTCTCCTGTGGGATCAGGCTCTTCCCTACTTTTGCCCCTGGCACCAGGCTGTGCCAGCAGGGTGGCTGCTGCAAGGATTAAATTATGGTCACAATTAGCTCAAGATTTTGAGTATTGAGTCCAGGCCCTAAGGAAAGTGGCAGGAATGCAGAAAGGAGGTGGTACCCAGCAGCACAGTGGGTGTCCTGGGACAGCGTGGGCTCTGCAGGAGTGCTGCTCACCGCTGCTCTGAGCACCACAGATCCGCCCAGAGCTGAAACCCCAGGAGATCTGTGCTATCTCTGCCTTCCCCGTGGCTTTTGTATGCAAAAGCAACCCACAAATTTCACTTTTTAAATCTTTATCAAGGTTCAAAAGGAACAGGGGAGAAGCATTGTTAGGGGTAACCCAGAGCCTCAGGTTAGTGTTGTCAAATCCCAGAGGAAAGGAGCCAGGAAAGGGTAAAAGGGAAGTGGGAGGAGAGCTGAGGTTCCAGGAATTGTTAGCTGCACATACAGGAAAAATAATACTGCCCTCCCTTTCTCATTAGCAGCAGTGGAGATGCTTTGCTGTAAACACTGAAAACATGTTTGTCTTTAGTCAGCTGCCTACACGTGTCCGTGCTTGCAACGGTGGTCAAGGAAAAGGCTGAATTCCCTTAAATCTGAGGTGTTTGCCAAGCTGCACATTCAAGTGAGAATAAACTGCTGATAAAAACCTCCCTCCTCCATGCTTTCCTCTGCACCTGGAACATTGACCACGGTGGAGCCCCAGGGTCTCAGCAGGTTTCAGGCAGCTCCTCTCCCCCTCTGTCTCATGGAGAGCCAGAAGCTCCCAGGGCGCTCTGCAGTGAGCAGAGCTCCACTGACACTGATTCCTGCTTCCCAAAGGTGGAGATGCTTAGGAGCAACAGGAGTGATTCCAAACGATTTGCTAATGAACAGAGGTATGGCAGGAACGTTGCCTGCCTTTTATTAAAATTCATTTCTAGATAAGAAATAAAGGACTGGGGGGGAAGGCAGGGTGTTTCTTCCCAAGTTATATTTTGCAGGACAGAAAATACAAATTAGCAGAACTGTTCTTTTGGTTAGCAAGCTGATTTCAAATTTTCTCATTCCTGATTTCTTTGCAGTCTCCTTTTTTGTGCACAATGTAATGTCCCTGGACCTTGGGGTTGAATTTTGCTCAGTTTCAAGGAGAAAATGAGTTTCTACCTCGCAACACTTTATGAGAATGCCAAAGACAGTACTTTTATATATTTCATAAGTCTTAATCCTATCTCCTCCAGAATTCCCAGTAATGTCTGGGAAAACTTTGTACAGATTTATCCTCATCATCTGCTGAAGAAATTCAAGGCCAAGAGCAGAAGCAATCATTCCAGATCCCTCAAAGTAGCCTAACCCAGATTATCAAACATCCTGTTAGATATGCTGGGTCAAATTTAGTCCTGCTGTAAACTAATGCCACAGTGTTTAGAGGATTCTGGCTTACAGCTACTGATGAGTATCTATTTGCCATTGCTTAGACAAATGATCTCACATCAAAAAGTATTATTCATCTGGGGGATTTCTTATGAAAACAGCCAATTACATTTCATTTGGGGTTCACAGGTTTAACTACAATTCTACTGCACTTAACACAGGTTCTCTCATCTCCATGGGCTATACAAGAGGACCCTTATGGACACTGTGACTGCCATTTCTCACAGTTTTCACCTGCTTCCTTCTTGCAGATTAATGGCTTGGAAAAACCTAAATGTCCAAGAGGAACTTATCTGTCACCTTGCTGAGGAAACAGTCAAAACAACAAAATAATTAGATTACAATGGAATACTTTAGGACCCAGGGAAACATGATTTTAAACTTTGGTCTGTCACAGGCTCACAGTATGACACTGGGTAAGTTACTTAGGTCTGGGTCTATCATACCTAATTCTTGTTATATCACCAAAAGCTCCTATGGTAGGAGCATGGTCTGCAATAGGAAGTTGTGTTGCCTGGAGGGCCAGAAAGGGAGCTGGGAGTAGGAATTAATTACCCTCCTTTGATACTTGTGTTTCACCATGGACCATGCAAGAAATTAATCTGCTGCCTTAGACACTTCTGCGTCTTAAAGACAACGAGGAACAGTCCAGGCTTTGACTTTTGCATGGAGTGGTTCCAAATGTGAAGAGACACTCAGCATTTAGTCCACACAGCAGCACTGGCAAGAAAAATATTAAATATGGTGAAGTAACAAGATCCATCCTTCTGTTCCTGATAGAGAGGGGGATGGCTGTGTAGACCTCAGAAGAAAATCTGAAGGTTGGTTTAAATGCTGACACAGAAGTTGGCCTGGGTCTTTTAAATCTGCACAGCATCTTATGTTTCAGAATATCCCAACCCCCTTAAAATTCTACAATAATATTAATGAGCCTCTAGAATAATGGCATAACAGAGTTTTGTAGCCAGGATAATTGAAGGCCAGAAGAGAGAATATTACCTCTTTCCACAAGCCTTGCCTTGCTTTGGAAAGCACAGTTTGAGATTGAAGCTCGAGATTAAATCCCAAAGTCCACATTTGGGATGATTTGTGACATTCAATGTGAGCATTTGCAAAATGCTCATGTTTACATTTCTCCAGGCCTCTTGTTATCTTCCATCATGAAGTGCAGGTGTGAGCCCAACTACAACCATGCTTCACTCTCTGTGCTGTTATGAGCTTTTGATCACTGTGCTTAAGAGTAGTTTGATCTATTTTTTCCAACTAATTTGACATTCTACTAGGTAAGAAGGTAATTAGTGACGTCTGCTCTACTGAAAGGGTATGGAATTTCACTTATTCCCTCGAGAGCTTTACATTTTGGCTACAGCCATTGTTAGATAGAAAACAATGCTTCTTTCTTAAGGAACGAGAAGTAAAAGACAACTTTGAGTAACCTGATTATGCAGCTTGCTGACATTTTGTTTTGGCTCTGTCTTTGATGCTATGCAAAGAATGAATTTTAGCTTTCCTTCACCCTTGAAGGTCCAGCTGCTGGAGTAGTCAGTGCTCTTTACCTGCAAGTCTCTCTCTTGTGTATGTTTGCTGACTTTATTTGGCAACAGGCTCAGGTACATGGCTGAAAACAAGGTTTTCTTGCTTGTGGCATGGTTTTGCACCCCTAGGAAGTTTTAAGCAGGAGGTTCTGCTGCTTTTACTGCCTGATCTTATCTGAGTCACTTAGAAGGTACCAGCTGTCTGAGTATTAGCTAATTGCACAATTTGTGTGTGTTTGAGCAGGCTTTCATAAAAGATAGGGATGGTATCAGTGGGGTAATGCTCTCCCCTTCCCCAGGGGACTCTCTGGCTGTGTGACCTGACAGTGTTACACGGCTCATTGCAGAACAACTCTGGTCTGCTGCCTCCTGAGCAGCGAATCTGACCTTTGTTTAGACAAACCATCTGCTTTCTCTGCTCTCTCTCTCTCTCTCTCAGTCTCTGATCTACCATCACAAAGGAAAAGGAGTGGCAAGCAAAACTTCAAACACCAAAAAACATTTCAGCCTGAATTTGCTGAGGTGCCTGGGATCCCAGCCTCCCCCGGGAGGTGGTGGCTGTATCAGAGCTCTCCAGAGCTCTGTTCCCAAGGAGGAGATGCTTTTGTAGCCAGACAGGCAATTTCTTCCCTCTGAAAACCAGGGGCGGGCTGGATGGCAGCAGACGCTGCTTCAGAAGCTCCTTTGCAGGTTTTGATGATCAGCACACTTCCCAGTGCCAGCAGCACTCTGAAACCCAGTGCAGGACTGCAGTGTTGGTAAAGCATTTGCACTCTCACACAGGTGCCCTCTCACCCTTGCCTTTTGCAGAGGTGCAGGAGGTCCATCCCTCCCCATCAGCCCACAGCTGGGAAATGAGAGGCTGTGAGGTCAGTGCTGAACCCCAGAGCAGCTCCCTGCTCTGCTTCACTCTTTTAAACTCTGCTGGTGGGAAGGCCTTGAATGTATTGGGATTTCCCTGTCCCTGGTTGCTCTGCAGGGCAGCAGCTGCCATGTGCCCCCTAGAAATGGGCAGGTTTCACCAGGCAGGTTCAGCTGAGCTCAGAACAGCAGAGACAGAGGCAGGAGGTCCTCAGCTCATCAGGACACTGTTCTTCCATTCTCTTCAGCTTCCTTCTCTTCATGGGTATGGGGTGCTATAGTTGGGAAAGCAAAGAGGAAGGAGGATTTAGGTCCATCTCAAGACACCTCAAGGTCTGTCTTATGGTAGGGCAAATGTACACCATTTCACTAAACTTCAGAATTTTAGTTTCCTTTTAGAATTGGAATGGTTACTCCTGCTCACATAAATCCTGCAGCCTCCCCAGCTGGAGCAAAGATCCTCATGTAGCACACACAGCTCTTTGGAGCATTGCAGGGCTTTATTACTCCTTTGCCTCTATTTTACAGTAGTGTGCAGAGTTCCCAGTGAGTTCCCCAGGCCTCACCATGCAGATGCTGGACCGCAGGCAAATCCAGCCCTAGAGGTGTTGGTGATGGTTCCAAGTCTTCCAGCTGCTCTCACCAGCCTGGGAGTGACACCTCTAATGCTCGTGGGGTCAGCTGATGCCAGCAGGGATTGAGCTGAGAGGTCCAGAGCTGCTCACACCCTGTGGCCTGCAGTCCCTATTTAGCTTGTACAGTAAGGAACAAAATGAAGGTTGCCTGTTGTTACTGCACAGGGTCTGTTATGCAACAAATTTTGTTATAAATAAATGGCCAAATCCCCAGTGCTCCCCAGATAATAGGATTTCTTCCACCAGCATGTCTATGAGAAGGACAGGAGACAGATGGCTGTGGGGATGGACACTTGCAGTGTAGGATTCTTCTTATCCAAGAGCTGCTGAGATGTTTGATCTTACACTACAGAAACCACATAATTCAAAGGCAGCAGGATCCAGGCCATAAGGAAGCGAAGATGGGAAAAAAAATCAATCCACCTTATCAAATAAACGTGTGTCTGGAAGCACGTGCCTGAGATAGAGATGTTCTTCCTTTGCATGCACAAAGATTACCAGTCTGGTGAGAATCAGTGGGGTTTCATTATGATGAAATCCTGGGGAGCCCATGTGCTGTCCCTTTTTGGAGACCCCAGGCCCCAAGCTGGTGCCTGCAGTGCCCTCACTGGAGCCAGGGGCTGATCTTTGTCACGGCCACCTCACTGCCCTCTCTGCTCCTCCTCCCTTTGCTCTTCCAAGCAGAGATCCAGGCTGCAGTGACGGCCAATCCACAGAACTCCCCACGTGTCCAGCCCCTGAATATCTTAAATGTTGCATAAGGAGCACAGTGGGGCTTTTTTTGCACAGACAAGGCTTTGCATTTGCTGGCTTCTTGCTGCAATAAACTGGCAGATGATGCTCTAATGAGAACAATAACACACCCACCCTACCGCCTCAGATCACTTTCGTGCTTTTTGCAGCTTGTGAAAGGCTCTAAAAGCTTTCACCAGACACATTGTCTGATTTTTAGGGAGTGTCACTACTGCTGCTTACCCTGGACAGGCAGAAGCCTGTTTTTATCCCACATGGTTGCTTCGACAATTAATGTCGGGCTAAGTGACCAATAATTAGTCTGACCCGAGGAGCTCTGATTCCAGAGGTTTTCCAACAATTTCAGCAGCCTGTCCTAATGGAGCACTTCAATAAACTCCCTAATGTGTGCCATGCTGGGGTGCAGTCAATTGGCATCAGATGTGCTGTGCCATTTCACACCAGCTGATGGTCAGCAGCAGTGACCATGTGTGTGCTGTGCTCCTGTGACAAAGTGATCTGTGTTCTCCAGTGTTTTCTACTCAGAGATACGTGTGCAAGGGATGGAAAAGCGTTTCAATTTGCTCACTTGTTTCCACTTGTTCAGTTCTCCAGCTACAGACTCAGGACCGTCTCTACTCCTTGTTTAAAAAGTTTCTCAGCAGCTCAGATGAACTCCCATGGGTGATTATCACCAGGTTGTGATTAAAATTATCCACCAAACAGCTGTTTCTTTGGAGGGAAAGCATTGTTTCATTAACCTGTAAACCCACTGCAATTAAAATCGGGTTTTGAAACTACAACAGCAAAAAGCTGTCTGCATGCTATCTCGCTGTTGAGAGTGCCATTTCCCGTGTGCTCTGCTTGTCACCTTTTCCTGCAGCGTCTCAGTGTGAGGGACTGAAGTGACAGGTGATCTTCTTCGACTTTCAGTTTACCTTTGTCTGCTCTAGGACCCGCAGCCAGCCCCTGCTTATTTATGCATCTTTATCTGAAGGGGAATCGACTCTATTTTAATTGCACACAAACGGGATGATAATAAAAACGTTAATTACTTTTCCTGCCCGTGCACTGATCTCTATCTGGCGGAATTTGCCCTTGATGATCCCAGGGCATCATCGGCACCATCGCGGACAAACAAACGCGGACACGCCGCTCGCATGAGAATCCAGGGATCTCCCCCATTGTTCCCGGGCTGCTCAATGCTTTTCCATTTCAGCAGCTGCATGCAGCATCACTGATGTGGAACTGCTCAGCACATATGCTAATACCAATATTCATTATACCAGCAATCCCTACAGGAGAGCTAATGTGGGATTTCTTTTGGATAAGAGGGTGGTGCCTTTTTTTCTGCAGGTCTGAAATCTCCTCATTACCTAAACCACCTAGAAATGGCCCACCTGTCTACCTCAGAGGAATCCTGGGCTGACAACAGCCTGTAAGACATGGAGCTGTTCAAACATGTATCCGTCATCCACAGCTTCCTATGTCCTGTGACACACCTACTGCTGGGATAACTGAGCACCTGTCAAGATTCTATATTGCTAGCCATGAAGTCCTCTTGAATTTATCAACAGAGAAGCTTACCCTGCTGCCTGGCAAGCTTTTGTGACTCAACCTTGACCTCTGAGGATCTTCTGAAGATGAGAAAGCATCAAATTCTCCTTGTAGATTTAATCACTGTTTCCTCTGCTGTGGGCTCTGACTGACAAGATGGTAGAGATATCCTTAGCTCAGACAAAATCACCTGAAAGCCGTCACTGCTACAAAGACACAGACCACACACTTGTGCCAAATATTGTGTTTGGCATCCCAGGCTCCCAAACAAAGCACACAGCAAAGTAGAAAACTGCCCACAGCCTGAGGTGACCGACTGACCATCAAGGTCACTCAGTCACCTTCCAGACACGAAGACTCTGGGCCATGTTTGAACTGCTGGCCCAAGGGCAAGACACCCTCTATACCCTTGCTGTCCCTTGAGTTTCAAAAGGATGCTTACAACCTTGCAAACCCCTCCCCAAAATATGGCAATGAGGCATCAAGTAATACTAGACTGCCACTGGAAGCCACCAGAGGTGAGTGCTGAAAGATTCCCACCTGTTAACAGCAAATAATTCCATTATAACTCTAGTAAAAGCAAATATGATTTGTCTTATGCACTGATGTCTTTCTCAAGTACTGCTTCTCACAGAAGTCCAGGTTCAAGGCCTCTCCCTTCCTTTTTCTGGATGCTCTCCATTTCCCAGAACATGTCCCAGAGTTGGAGGCCATTCCATTGGTGAGACACTGCATTTCTCACCTGCAGATTGCAATGCTGCTGAGCTGCTGAGGAGCCAGCAAGAAGCAGAGACCAGCACCAGGCCTCAAGCACACGTGCTGAGAGCAAACAAGAAATGCAGCACTGTGATCCTGAGGTGTCTCCACTGCCAAACAAGGTTCTCAAGGCTCTGAATGTGTGTGTCAAAGTCTGGTTTTGGAGGCTCAGCTTGCTCCTCACACTCTTACAGATTGCATTCACATGTTTGACAGAAAGGAAGCATGGGGAAATAAAGGTTGCTGTAGGTAAAAACAAACCCAACCATGCTGTTGCTAAGAAATCTTCCCATTCACCCCTATCCCAAGGCAGCATTAATCATCCCAATGGATAAATTAACTCTGACTATGGTGGCTGCCACACCAGGTGACCTCTGGAGGTGGGCAGAGCCACCGTGTTCCCTGTCCTGCCTGCTGTTTTCTGAGGCATCTTCATGACCTCCAAAGTACAGTTCCCAATAGTCTTCACTTCAGTCTTCACCTATTTGTAAAGAAGCTAATAGCAATGCTGGGGCATAACTTATCTGCTGGGGCAGGTAAGTTTTCATCTCAGATCTCCACGGGAAATTCCCCTGAAATCTCTAAAGGTAAGCCAGCCTCCTTCCATGAGCCCCAGGAAACCATCCTGGCATTCTCTCACTTGTTCATTAAGTATCCAGTGCAGATGATGCACAGCAGAAAAGCACCATGTCATTCCTGAAAACATCCAGTGCATGCCTATTTCAGAAGAAACAGCAATTCTGACCCATAGCTATTCTCTCAAATCAATGGGAGGCAGCAGTGGCATCTACTTAGAAATTCCCAACAACTCTCAAGCCAAGGTGTTAAAAAGTACATGCTGATAAGGTCTTTCCCAGGACCTATGTCTCCCTCTTGTCATTAAATATAAAAAACAGGGAGGGTTTGCCTTTAAAGCTAGAGACCAGAGCAAGGGTCAATCTCAGACTGGAAAGAAACCCCACTATCTCCAGCCCCAGGGACCCCTGTATCCCTTCAATATTCCTCACATTGCACCAGTGCAGCAGCCCAAAGGGTGCCAAGCTGTCTTGGGTTATGTAACAAAAAAACCAAAAGTGTATTCTATTTCATCTGTTGAAAGCAGTTGAGATGTTTTTTCTTTATCTCTTGTAACTCCAGGGGAGGGGGGCGGATGCCTTCTGATAATGGGCCAGCTGTTAAAACCAGGTGTGGCAGTGTTTCTTATCTCTGTCACCACCCGTCCATCCTCTAGGGGGATATCTGCTGATAATGGGCCATGAAGGCTCACCAGTGACACATGACATCATCCCACTGTAAGATGCTCCACTCAGTGTGGGGGGAGCCAACTGTTCCCTCCTGGATAAAAACTGAGACTCAGGAACACCAGCCATCTGGTTTTCCACCAGAGGAAGACTGGACCCATTTCACCACCACTGGACCTTTCTACTGGACCATCTCTACTCCACAGAACCACATCTGTTACTCCAGGAGGATTTATTTGGACTGCTTCCAAAACCCTGACCAACAGGGTGTCAGGTTTTATCCCTGACCCTGTCAGGGTTTACCAGGACTTTTTGTTTGCTTGCTTGCTTGTTTTTTTGTACTACTACATTTGTATTCTTTTTTCTTTATATTCCTAGTAAACAACTGTTATTCCTATTCCCATATCTTTGCCTGAAAGCCCCTAATTGCAAAATTATAATAATTTGGAGGGAAGGGGATTTACATTCTCCATTCCAAGAGAAGCTCTAGCTTTCCCTGGCAGACACCTGTCTTTCCAAACCAAGACACAAGCCCTCTGCTCCCGTGTTCCTTGATCTTTAAAGGTCCCTGGAAAGCTGCAAAGGTCTCTCTTACAATCTGTGTTCTGATCTAAAGGACACAGCTGTGGAAAGAAACGGCCTCAAAAAGGTGACCAAGACTACCAAGTGCATGCTATGTATGGGAGAAGTCAAGCTATAAGTTCCTGTAGATCTGCTGAAAAAGGTCAGAGCTTGCCAGGCTAAAGGAATGCCCTGAAGGATTAAGCTGTGCTACTGTCCACCTTTAAGATTTTTAGATGGGAGTCCAGAGATTTTTGGAGTACAGCATCTGCATGTAGGTAAAAGCAAGGTGAACTCACACATTTTCAGCTCCTCAGCACAGCTCTTTGTGGCCTGATTTAATCTGGGAAGGCTGCTGCAGCACCACGCTCATTTTGGTGGCTATAGAGGATCCGGCTGAGAAAAATGTAACAATTTTTTCAGCAAGTCAGATTTTTTTGCTGGTAATTTCCACCTCTCTCCGGTTCGGCTCCCAGGGGATTCACGAAGGGGTTTGTCATCTCTCCAGGTCATTCAGCACTCTGGAATGTGCTGTAAAATTATTTGCCCTGAGCAGCATTACAGGAAAGGCATCCATCAGTTAACTCCATCGTCAGCTTTCTCTTCTGAGGGATGTGTTGCTGATGATGAGTCATAAAGACATTGATTTTAACATTTGCTTTGAATCATAATTGCATTCGTAAGATTACATAGTGGCTCTCAGGGATCTACTGAGTTTTTAAATCTATAGTCAATGCCTATTCTTCTTAGTTAAGTACTATATAATGCATAGGGTGACTGGACAATTTTTTATTTTTATACACGTCGCTTTTGGAAAATGGTGCCTTACACCTGAAAAATTAATATGAAAGAAAAAGCTTTCTTTTTTTCCAATGGTAGTCTTTGTTTTAAAAATTCAGTATAATGGTTCAGTAGGGTGAAACAGTGCATTATAATTGAAGGTTAATATCCATATGGAGTTAATATCAGAGGGGTTCCCATTGTGATTTGAGATTCCAGTGTTCTAAGCTGCTATAAATCTAAACCAATGGTTAAAAGTATAAAACTAAAGGGGCATACTTGGGAATGAAAATGGGGTGCAAGGTCTAGTCACTAGGAATATGGAATGACAGTCCTATGTTACAGTTTATATTGCTGTATTATATTTATTTTTAGATAAATTCTTCACACCTATTTTGAAAGGTGATTGTTATTGTTGTCATTATTATTATTACTACTACTACCATTATCTCCCACTTTGTATTCCCAGAGAGAACTTTCCTTAAAATTTCCTTTGACTTCATTCTCCTCCTCTGGTCTTTACCTACAGGCTACACCCCACAAACCTCTCAGAACCCCCTTCAGCAGCAGCTGGCTCCTCCAGTCTGGAGGTTTTTTCCAGGCATCCCACACCCCTGAAGCTGTGCCATCCGTGGAAAGAAATCGAGCTGTTTCTCTAATGCAAGCCTACTGGAGAAGGTGAGAGCTCCAGGAACACTCCAATGCCCACATTTTGCTCTATTTGATGAGGATTTCATGTTCCAGGTGAGCATGAGAAGGCTGGATGGACACTGACAGACCCTCTGGTAAACAAAAGACACTCTCCACTTGTGTGATTTGTCTTTAGCGATTAAGATGCCCCTAAGGCACTTCCCACCTTGGTGCTGTGGGCAAGGAAATAAAGCACTGTCACTTTACAGAACAGACACTAAGAAATCTCCCTGGCTATCTTACATCCAGCCACTTTCCCATTAATTTGCTGAGTCAAAATAGTAAAATAAAAATCCCAAGGCATTGGTGAGCACAGCAAGAGACTGGGAAGAAGCTGATGCATTTCAAACCTGGTAGGCTCTGGTCTCTGGCTTGTGAACTTACTGGTCCCTGCCTCTCCAGTCTATGGTTTTTTTCCCAAGTACTTTGCATAATAAAATATTGAGAGGTAAGAGCTAAGATCTTCCTAAGGTTTAAGAGCAGACAACAGGATTACAAAATGCAATGGTCAAATAAAATAAAAAAACTAAAAAATAAAATTTAAAGAAAAATCCAACAAAGCAAACAAACAAGAGCAAAACCAAACCAACCAACCAAACAAAAAACACCAAAAAAACCCAAGAAAAAACCCACAAACAAATGGAAAACCATGTCTCTCCATGCCACAGCCCTTAATCTTCACAGTACTTTGAATATGATCAAAGTCAAAATTGTTCTTTGCAACCTCCATGAAACATTTTTTCTTCAACTGGCCTGAGTGTATCTGAGTATCCTGCTGGACTCTTGTGGAATATTTCTAACCCTGGCAGGCAAGAGCCCCACAGGGCTGCTTTCATTCAGGCAGATGAGGAAAGGGGTGAAAGACAGGTTGTAGTAAAGGTGCCTGAACCTGCTGCTCTGTTTGGGCTGCAAGGATTCTTGGTTTGTGGTTCTAGAGCTATTAAGACTGCAAGTGCTAAATAGATGCCAAGTATGGTATTCCTGGGGCTAAAAAAGAAGGTAATCTTTCCTTATCCTACAGCTGTGAGGTCAAGGTAAATGTGACTGTTCAGAAACACTGCAGTTCTCAAGCCCCTGGGGGATTTTAATGCATTTTATAAACTTGTTTCCAAACCAAGCTATTAGGAAAACAAGATATTTCTCAGTAAAGCCTTTATTTTTCTCTCTTTAGGGACAGTACTGCCTGCCTTACAGAGCTTTAACTCAATCAGAATCATCATTTTTATAAACAGACCATTTTTCATGACTTGCTTGATCAACTTGGGAAGGCAGCTTTTCAGAAGTTATAGTCATACACTGGGGGAAAAAAATAAAACAACATTTTACTCCACCTGCTGCAACCAGAGATGTAATAGAAACCATGCCCTTTCTCTGAAGGTAATGCATAAGGAAAAACACAGACACTTGCTTTCCTTTCACACTCAGCTGCAGTTATGCAATATTACAAAGAGAAAGGAACAAGCTCTTTCACAATTAGATTGCAGAGAAAAATCTTTTTTTTTTCTTTTTAACAGAAGTTTTTGGTGGGAGATGTCAATATTTACCCAGGCTTCACTTATATCAGGAGGAAATTTCAGGCTGGTGGCTTTTGAATACTTAAGTTGGGCCGAGGAGGGCGTTGAGGACACACAACCCAAATAACCCCAGAGAGCCCTGGCAGCGCTGGGTGCCAGCTGGTTGCTCAACAGTGGATCAGCTCTGCTAAGACTGAAATGTTTATTTACATTGGAGGCTTTAATTGCCCACTTTTGGCCTTACATCCATGAGATGAACTGTGTGCATCAAGGGGATTTGGTTTGCTTTTTGTCTCAGCACAAGGAGTGTGAAAACGTTGACATCTAGAGCACATATATGAAGGACTTGCTCTAAATGAACAGGAGAGGATCCTCTCTGCTGACTCTGTACAGGGGCTGGGAGTCAGCCAGAAACCTCAGGAAAACTTCTGAGTGTTCCAGGACTGCAGAGTGATTTCAAGCACTCTCACTGGCCTCATCAGTGCCATGCTTTCTCACGCTCACCCTGCCAGACACAAGTGTAAACACTCTTTCCCCTCCGGTGCTCACACATGTACTCTAACATGTGAAATATTCAGCAAAATAAAGATTTAGTGCAGAATCTGATAAAAACCTGAACTTATTCTGAGTCACAGTGGTCTCAAAGCAGTGCTGTCAGACTGGGAGTGTAGAGAGCAATCCAAAGAAGTTTTGAGACTGTTGTTATAGAGAAAATGCCACACGCCCCATGAAAAGCAAATATGTATAAGAGGAAATATCTGCTTATCTGAGAATTAGTACTGCTCAAATATGCCTTTAGTGTCAGGAGAGAGAGGCAAAGTTTGCAGATTTAGCTGCTAACAGAATACCTCTAGCAGGTGTGTTACATTCCATGGGAATGGACTTTGCACCACAGAATTGATCTAATTCCACCCCAGCTCACAGGAATGAAGCGTTTTGATTGTCTCTTAAATGTCTCTTGACAACTCTCTACAGACCTTTCAGGTGGAAAATTCAGCTTCCTAATGAGAGATGAAACTTTAACATAGTTTGATTGAGAAAAAGGACATACATGTTTGGTTTCTTCCCCTTTAGTGTCTGTAGTTCAGTCAGTTGGGGAGGTAGTTAGACTATTCCAAGTTTGAAAAATGTGAATAAAATGCTAAAACATGAACAATAGTTTTAGAAAGTTACTGGTTTTGGCTGAGCCCTTACTGTGTGTCCACACTGGATTGTCCTTTGCAGGTGCTGGTGCAAGCAACATTTTTAATAAAGATTTTTTTTTTCCAGGGCAGTGTTATCACTGTTAACAAACTCTAATCAATGTTCTGCATCACTTTCTGAGAAAAAGCATTAATTGGGATGCTGGTAGTGATGGTGTTTGCATCAGAAAGGAGCAATAATAAATAAAGCATCTCTTTATTTCTATAAATGAGACAAAATGAATAAAGAGAGAGGAGACATTAGCAAGGAGGGAATAGGAAAGGAATGGATTAAATGAGCTACATTGAGTATGTTTTTTGTTCTCAAAGCATAAGTCAGCTATCTCAAGAACAGTGCACATTACTCAAATTCCACCAACAGGACTGGGGACTTCTCTGGGAAGTTGCAGCTGATGTGGTGAACAAACGGAAAATATTATTAGTTCCTTATTGTAGACTGTGAGCCAGTGGTGTGCTGGGTAATAGTGAACATTGAGCCAGAATATTGTCTTGGGATGTAAAATAACAAGTCCACTAGGAAAAATCTCGTGAGGCAGAGAGGGGTTTGTGTTTCCCGTATTGCTCAGGGTGCAGCAGCCACCCAACACCAGCCTGTTCAGGCTGGCATGCTTTATGCCTGTCTGAGGCTCAGTTTACCCCAGGAGAGCTAAATGACCCATTCAAGGTTGCTCAAGAAGCGTATGAATATCTGGTTCTGAATAAGTGAAAGCCTCTCTGTCTCTGGGCCAATTTCCTTAACTACAAAACTGTCCTCCCTGTTTGCCTTGTTTTAAAGCGAATCCTTGACCACAGCTGTCCTCTCCTCTCTTCCCTCATGTCATCAGCCCAGCCTACTGAATCCCTGTTGGCAGCAAACACTTGATCACATTTATCACATTACGATATTTTTGCCTCCTTGGCCAAACTCTTCGAACTGCTCAGCTTGCGACAAAGCCACGACAGAACAACCTCTGCTGCCGTTTGCTGGTCCTGTTCCTTGCCTTCTGAGGTGCAGATGGAAATCTGACCTTCACCTTGGAGTGATTTCCCATTCATCACCAAGATGAATAGCTGTCGATCCACCCCGAGCCGCCTGGAGAGGAGCCTGGCAGCGCTGAATTCTTCGCGGCTGCACCAGCAGGGCTGCTGCTCTGCACCGGGTGAATAGCGCTCATAATCCGAGACTTAACGTCAAATATTTTCTGCAAGGGAAATAAAAATGTCAACAGGAAGTGAAATGTGACCTGATTAACAGTTAGACCTCTGACTCTGCTTCATTTTTGACTGATGTGGTGTTTTACAGGGATAATAATACCACCGATTCCTCTTAATTGATGGACCCTGATGGAAATATAAATTAAGCAATTAATACGATTCTCTGAGACTCATAAAAATAAACTCTACGTAGAGATAGTCATATTTATTTTTTTAATTGCTTTAAAAACATGTGTCATACAAAGCATTACAACATTTTTCTCCTAGGGAAAGCCAAGGCGAGTTTGACCTCCTTAAGAGCCAGAATGTGCCAGAGGAGGCAATGCAAATGATCTGCCGCAGACCCGGGCAGTTTATGACAACCCAAGCTGCCTTTTGTCTGGGGAGTTCTGCAAGCCCTGATTTTCATGTGTTTTGTTTAAAACAAAACTAACAAAAAAATAATTACTGTTTAACGTTTAGAATGACGCCCGGAGGCCCCATTCAGGATCGGGAGCCCTTTGTGCCAGCTAAGAGCACAGCAAACACAGTGGGAGAAACGCGCTCTGCAGTAAATGGCTTGTGATCCGATTCCTGATGTTTTTAATGGATTCTTCCATGGGAGGTGGTTTTAATAGTGAATAGCAGACCAATGTGACCTTGAGATGCCAGCTTGAAACCAATGGGAGTTTTCAGGAGAGAGCAGGAATTCTGGGAATGCAAAAATTTAGAGATTTGCAATACCCAAGCGACATGAAACAGTATTTACAAATATTGACAAACAGGCTGCTGTTGGACTCAGTCCTGTTTGTATCCCTCCATGCCTGCACTAATGGGCTTTCTGTGACTGATATATTCTCCATGTTTCTCATTTGACTTCTGGTTCCTGAGCAGTGAGAGTTCATACTCAAAAGCTTTCCTCTGCCACCACGAAAGCTCGGCAGTTGTGTTAATAGAGGCTGGGATTCTCTTGTAATGTCTTCAGGTGTAAAGAAAACAGCTTGTTCACCCAGAGGCGCTCCGTGCTTGCTGTTTAATTCCCTTTGAAAAGTTACTCCCTGACACGGGGAGCAGAAGCCACACCACAAATTACAGGCAGTGAATAAAGCAGGATTGTTGCACATGCGGTCTTCTCCCTGCCTTTGAAATCTGAGAGCTGAGTAATTCGGAAAAGAGACTTGACTTCTTTTAAAATCAAAGTGAAGTAGATGACTGGTTTTTGGCTGTGATTTGAAACGTCTGCAACAGACATTCCTGCGAGCTGGGAACTCACTGTGGGTGCCAGAGGAAGAGCAAACCCCAGGGGCAGCCCTGCCCCGCCATCCTGCTCTGACAAAGATGCACAAAAGTGGCTGAAATTGTGTGAGGGAGGGGATAAATAGACCCACATGCAGCCACGGTGTATCTGCACTCACAAATGACAGGTCCTGTGAGAGACACAGCCATGTGATGGGAATGCAGGGCAGGAGGAGAGGGCAGCACACCCACCTGTGCTTCCCTGAGTTACTGAGGTGCCCAGGCTCAGGAGAGACAGCTCTTGCTGCTGAGCCTCCCCTCTCTGAGGAAAGGAAATGCCTTAATGAGCTCCACGACTTCTCTGTCTTCAGGAAAAAGACTCAGAGCCAGACCAGGAGCAGGACTGGGAGCCACCCAGCCAGGCCGATGCTCAGGCACCGTGTGGCTGCTGTGCAAGAGCTGAGTCAAGGAAGCAGCTCTGAGGAAGCAGTGACAGCATCCCTCTCCTTCTGCCAGCTTAAACAGGAGGTGTTGGGATCCTGGGCTGACCACAGCAGCAGCAGCAGCATTAAAACAGCCCTCAATTATTTGTCAAGGATAGTTAGCACAACACAAGTTGTTTTGATTATGCAGTGTAACCTGTGAGTGCTACCAGGTTTATGGTCTACACTGACATTTCTGTTTATCTTTCTGCTCTCCATCTGCATCTTTTTTACATGGACAGATTGGACAGCCTGGTGTCACGTAAAATGAGCAGGGTAGCTGCCTCCCTCGCCTCACCATTGCTCCTAGCCAGCTGCTCTCACTGCGCAGCCAGGCTTTTTAAACAGCCACGGGGGCAGAGGAGGAGTTTGGTTGGGTAAGTGTGGAAGGGAGAGGTGCCAAGCTGCACTGCACTGCAGGAGGTGCTGAAAGGCAGTGATGTCCTCCATGCCTTCACTGGGAATTGTCCAGTGAACCACACAATCACAGAATAATTTAGGCTGGAAAAGACCTCCAAGATCATCGAGTCCAACCTTTGACCAATCATCACCTTGTCAACCCATGGCACTTGCTGAGTGCCACGTCCAGTCATTGCTTGGACACCTCCAGGGAAGGTGATTCCACCACCTCCCCAGGCAACCCATTCCAACACTTAAAAAATCTTTCCATTAAGAAATTCCTCCTGATGTCCAGCCTGAAGAGAAGTCAGATACTTAGAAATTAGGTATATAAAATGTTGTTGTGTAACCTTGTTTTTCAAAAGTTCTTCTAAGCCTTCTGATATTTACATTTTTGTAATGGAGTTCTCACACACTTTCATCTAACTATATCATTGTTTTGTATTCCTTCTTGGAGGAGGAGAGAATTGTAGACTGTTAGTCTGACCAGTGTAGTTGAGAGGAGACAATTTCATCCTCCTATCTGTAGTCACTGCTGTAACTCTATAAATTCTGAGTTTGTAAATAAACTGTCTCTCTTTTTCCTCAGACATCTCTGTGTGTGAGTGCATGTTCATTTTGTATCCTATTGTGACACTCTTTCACAAGCATTCTTTAACTGGTCATTTTGTACTTGTACAGTTCTTACACACACATGCTTTAATTATAACTATTCTATCATTAAACAACTTTCATCAAAACAAACCAAAACACCTTTCCTGAGTCCTCACTCAGCCTCTGTAATTTTCCAACGTAACTGAAACTGAACCAACACAAAAAGATGTGACCCAGACAGGTCTCCTTTGGCCAAATTCCACATGAGCTGAGATGTGAGGTGCAGCACCAGCTCACCCTAGTGTGAGTTCTGGCTTTGCCTGCACACATGTTGCCAAGGAAGTGGGCTGGGTCTAACTCATACACAAAATAAAGCACAGAAGAAATAAATATGCTTTTCAGGGGTGTGTCTGTGAATGATGCTATGGGAGTTTCTGAATTCACATACATTTCTTTTCTGTGAAACTTTGCCCACTCATCTTGGCAACAAATTATAATAATTCAAAATCCTCGGATTAATTCCATTTCCTAGCACAAGAATAAAAGATCTCAGTGAGAACTCTGCTGCCAGACTGCCCTGGGCATGGCAGGGGCTACTCACTCAGCTTTCTGAGCAATGCCTCCACCTTTCAGCTGAGGCAGCACTGGCAGCACGGCTGCCTTGTTGGCACATCTTTCACTCAAAAGACAAGGAAACCATTGCTATCAGCTTACGGCAGAGGGGGCAGAGCCCCTCCTGTGCCTGTAGGGAGGAGAGGCAGTGAGAGAGGCTGGCTTTGCTCTCCTTCTCCCGCAGCTGCAGCCAGAGGGGTGTCAAACAGCTCTGCAGAGAGCAGTCAGGCACTGTCCATGGGATCCAACAGGAAATCCAACAGGGAGTTTGTGCTGCTGCTCCCCCAGGTGTGCTGGGCTCTCAAGGACTCGGTGTAAATGTTGATTAGACAGTGATGTTGACCCGGAGACTGCTTTTAAAGGTGACCTTTAAGGTCCCTCCCAACCCAAACTATTCTATCATTAAACATCACTGGGGGTATATTGGATTGCAGGCTGACAGACCATGTCTCCTGTGAGGCAGCATTTCTTCAGAGAAAAACTCTTCCACACACCACTGCTGCTGCTGCAGTGTTAAAATGCTGTTTAAAAAGTAATGCAAATGTCCCAGTTTGGACTACAGCCTGCAGCAGGCGTTTGGTCACTCCCCCACGGCTTCTTCTTTTCCCCTTGTCAGGGAAGGGGTGTAAAAAAACTTCAGCTGTTTTCAAACAAGGGGTCACAGCATGGAAAAGGCTGAGAAACACAGAGGTAATCTTTTCGCAGGGCAATTAGCAGCTAATGGAAGCTATGCCAGGGTATGGATAGACACATCCAGGGTATGTAAAGCCTTTCCTAGGGAGACATCCTCAGGTCTCATAGACACTGTCCCCTCTCTGAATACTGCTAAATCAGCTTGTCTGCAGTGACCATCCCAGGGAATTACATATCCATCCCAAAGTATCCCACTTGGGAGCAGCAGGCAGGAGGAAATGCCTGCAAGGTCAAACAGGGATGCCAAAAACCTCAGGGCAGGAGATTCCTTTGCTTCCCAGTGCAAGAAAGTCATTGCATTCAGGCTAGACCCTATCAATGTTTGCCTTGGTTGCTTTGGTTCCCTGGGACCTGATAAGGTCTGGAAAGCAGTGCTCTGAGTCTCCATGCTCTTGAAATACACATCAGAAGAGCTGTCACAGGTGTTGAGGAAGTCTAAACACAGCTCAGATATTCCCAGCTGGACTGGCTTTGGCAAGGACAGAGTTAAATTTCTTCACACTGTGCTGTTCCGGGTTTGTGATGCTAAACAGCGTTGATAACACACTGATGTTTTTGTTATTGCTGAGCAGCTTCCACAGAGTCAAGGCCTTTTCTGCTTCTCTCTCCCCCCTAGCAGGGAGAGGAGCTGGGAGGGTTCCCAGCTGGGACAGCTGAGGGCAGCTGACCCGAGGGTTATCCCACACCACATGGCACCATGATCAGCACACACAGCTGGGGGAAGAAGGACACAGGGGGTGCTGTGGACAGCAGTGATGCTGTTTGTCCTCCCAAGTCACCCTTAGGTGTGATGGATCCCTGCTGTCGTGGGGATGGCTGAACACCCACCTGCAGGTGGGGAGTGGGGAGTGGATTCCTTGCTTTGCTTTGCTGGCATGTGCAGCTTTTTCTTGACCTATTAAATTGCTTTTTGCTCAACCCACCTTTTTTGCACTTTTTGACACTCCTGATTCTCCCCCATCCCACCTGTGAGTGGGGATGAGCAAGGGGCTGTGTGGGGCTGAGCTGCCTACCAGGCTAAACCACAGCAGCATTTTTATTTTAGGCTCTTTCCAAGTTTACTTGAAGCAATCAATCTCTTGATTTGGGTCATCTCTGGGGCAGGTCCCATAGCTCTCCTTAGGTGTCCACAATTTCAGCAGTGAGGATGGCCAGTGATGTGTCCACCCTCACCAGCAGCCTCCCTGGTCAGCTGTGGAGAAGCCACAGGAACTGACAGGAGGACAAAGGAGCAGGTTTCCCAGTCCCCAGGTGCTTCTGTCTTGGTGTTCAGAATGCATGAAGCAGCTTGAAGGGAAAAATTCTGTGGATATTGAGGCTTTGGCCTAACATTGTTACCATGAATTACAGTTCATTAGCTCTCCAGTACAGAAAAGGGTTTTTGCTGTGGAATTAGAGTTTCCTAATTATTCCTACACTGCCCAGAGGACAACCATTTTGCATAAATATGACTCACTTTTCCTAGCCACATTAGGAAATATTCCTGACCTGGCAATATTTATCATCTTCAGAGAGTCTGTATTTGCTTGATCACGATTTTTTTTTCTTTCTTGGCTAGGGGAAAAATCAACGACAATGAAACAACTCTAGAAAAATCCCTGGGGTAGTTTTCTAATGGGGTACACGAGAAGTTTAATTATGAGCCATTGCTAGTGATGTGTATGTGACTGTATTCTAGAGGGTTAACACAGACAGTGTGTGGAGTTTCTTTCTTGAGCAGAAAGTGGCAGATCCCAATGGCCTTACTTGCCCTCCTAAATAATAAATCATTTTTATGAATTATTCCAGGAGAAGCTACCTGCCTTGCTGAAGTTATTCCAGTGCTGTTGTTGGGAATAGCTTTGGTGTCAGGGACTCAGGATGTGATGGCTGGAACACTGCTGCTTGAGATATTTAGTCAGGGCAGGTTGCAAGCAAGTCAGGACTAATTTCACGATTTTTTTATTTATTAAGGGTTTTTTTATTTATTAGGAGTGGGGGAACACAATAACAACTTTGGGGCATTTTTAAATTAAACAACAAGGATGAAAAAGAAAAACAAAGTGAATGTAAGTGATTGATGCTGCTTATTTGCTCGTGTGTTGCCAGAGAGCTCCAAGGAGAGCTGGGAACAACCAATAGCAGGCAGTGGGGGTAGAGGAGGAGGCCTTTTTAATTATATCACATCATTTTTGTAGGTAATATTATGTAATCTCACACAGGATCTTAAGCAAACATTTTGGAAACACAGCATGTTACATTTTTGCATGTGGATTTGCCAGCTCAGCTCTGGCTAACCACTGACTTCATGCTTAGGTTCCTGCTTAGGTAGACTGTCACCCTTACACTGTTGGGAAGTTAATAGTGTAGGAGAGATAGGAAATTGGAGAAGACCTGGGAGAAGGAGTTCAGCATCTAAATGATCCCACACTTAAAGCTGTGTCCATGTGTCTGCAGCAGGGTGAGCACAGCAGCAGCCAGCACAAAGGGCTGCACCTGCAGGGAGCACAAGTCACTTGTGTCACCGCAGAGATGTCCCCTCTCAAGGGGCCACACCCTTCCAGTGTACAGCAAATCAGGCAGAGGTGAAAAATGGGCAGGTGAGATCTGTGGGTGATACACCAAACTCACATTGGTTGTGCTAGAAACTGGTTTTTCCCCTCTGCTCCTGAAAAAGTGGAGCAGTTGTCAAACAAAACAAACAAAACAAACAAAACAAAACAAGGCAAAGAGACCCCTCATCCACCCCTGAAGTAACAGATTGCCAAGGTAGTCTGGATATTTGGTGTCCCTCATGGTGCTTTGCTTTGCTGCAGCAAAATCTTTCTTAAGAAAGATGGAAGAAGGGAAATGCTTTCTCCTGGCCCTGCCTGGGCTGGAAGTCACCTGCTGTGTGACACAATGTGACTCCAGATCCTGCAGCATGGCTTGGCCCTCACTGTGACAGGCACTGCCAGCCCAGTGGACATGGAGCCTGCTGCTGCTCAGGCACAAGTTTCAGTAGCTCCAGGGATCTTCTCTCTCAGGCACAGGATGCACGTGTTTAGATATCTCCATCCTGGCAGGATAAAGGCCTATCTTGGGATACAAATACACCAGAGCATGTGCAATGAAAGGTTGTGGGAGACAAAGCAACAGATCTTACAGGAGATATTGAGAGATGGATCATGCAATTAAGATTCTGTTGTGTGGAGAGATGTGATTAATCCATGGGGATTGCACCCACAGGAGCATTCTAGGGTATGGCACAGGACATCCCAGCCTTTGCAGAGGTCCAAACTGTGTGCCAGCCCAGAGCACGTAATTGTCACCCTCCACCAGCACACCCTGGTTTCCCTTCTGTTCAGAAACTGGCACTGTGGAGAGGAGGTGGAAAGGGAGGTATGGGATCAGAATGTGGTGGAGCAAATCTGGAACTAGCAACCAATTTGGAAATAAAGGCCCGGTTAAGAAACTGAGGCTTACTGGAATTGTGTCGGTATTTGAACAACTGAGCCAGGATCAATTGACCCTGGAGGATCTGATCTGAGTATCCATGCAAAGCCTTACAGAAATGACTGGACACACCTCATTCCATGAGACCTGTCTGTGCCTACAGAAGACCCCACACATCTCAGAGAAGTATTGGAATGAGGCTGTGCAAGGCAGGGATTAGGACTCAATGATCCTCGTGGGTCTCTTCCAACTCAGCAGATTCTGTGGTTCTGTGATTCTGTAATAGAAGGTCTGTGGCTGCAGAGGAACCACAGCAACACCAGCTCACAAATAAACTTCCATGAGCTGAAGGAAGAAGGCAGTGGGAGCAGTTTCATTGCCCTCTCCTGCCCAATGCAGCATCTGCTGGGGGAGACTCAGTTACTGCAACCTCCACCAGGAACTGCAGGTCACTGGTGTGGCTGATGTGTGCAGCCACCAGGGGTGGCTTAGGGGCCACCACCATGAGGAAAACAGGAGCAAGCCCACCTCATGGATATGGCTATAGGTCACTCCATTTAGGGGCACAAATTATTTTCGCCCAGCCCTATATCCAAAGCCTGAAGAAGATGTTTGTGATAAAAAGAAGGCTGTTGGGGTCCTAGCTCTTTCTTTATTCCTTTTTTCCTACTTGTTTGTGAAGGAGTGACGCATCTTTCTTCTCACAGTAAAATCCAGGGGCCTTCTTCCCCTCTATTTTCAGTGATATGCCATTTTCCTTTATTGCATTCCCGAAAGAATTAGAGAAGGGAAAAACATCTTTTCCTGCACAACATGTTGACACACTGCCAAGATACTTCTAGTGCCATAAATAAGTGCAGAAATAAGCTTGATGTATAAGACCTGAGACCCTACCTTTACAGTTCCAGATTTCTCTGAGTGTCTCCCAAGCCAGAAGGTGTGATATGATATCAAGCTCTACTAACAGATTATTTTAAAAGGAAAAAAGAAAACTCACAGATCTGATGAGGAAGATGCACATTTAACCCCAGAACACTGGAGAAAAGCAAAATAAAGGGTTGGAGTTAAAAAGATTAAAATGGAGACTGACTGGCAAAGTTGGGGTGAGGAGAAGTCCCCATATTTCCTCTGTGGTTTTATGTCTGTAGAGTCTGTTTTGCCATGATTGATATAACAAACAAGGGACTCACAAAAAGGCTCCTAATGCTCACTGATCAGAAGTATAATGACGTGTAAGCTGCAGCTGTTCCAGTGGATTTCTAAACAGCAGGCTCTTGTTGAATGAGCCCCATGATTATTTATCTCCATCATGGGCTCTTTATTCCAAGGTATTTGTTGTCTTCCCTGCATTTTGCCCGTCTGTCCTTATGCACAGAAAGCTCCGATAATGGATATTTTTTATTAGCCTCCTCTTCCTTTTCCGGCTTCTGCAAACACAATGCAAGCCCGAATCATCCTGCTACAAAAGGGAAGGCGCTGCCAGTGTTTTAACAAGGGCCTCCCACAGCATTCTCCCCCATTAGCCTCATAAACACAGGGCAGTGCAGGAGCACGTGCTGCAGAGAGAAGGGTCAGGAGACTATTTATTCTCCCCATTTAAACAAAAATGCTTTCTCCCGAGCAAGGGGAGAAGCAAACAAATAAATTAAGCTGTGCCTTGATGAAAGCCTTTAAACTGTGTCCTTGGGAAATGTACTGAGTGTGGGGATAGTGCAGGGCAGTGTTTAACTTGGCTGATTTGAAATGGTCTGTGAATAAGCGGAGAGGTTGCAGGGGCACGGAGTGCATTCTGCCTTTTGGTTTGTGTTTCTTTTAATATCTTGTGCCTGGTGCAATCTGCTCCGTTTCAAGGTAAAGTGCTCCTTCTTTGGGTCTCTTTCTGACAGCACTGTGAGCTGAAGTCACAGGACTGGGGTAGGTAGAGGGAAGACCAGAGGTCTGGCTGTGCTTGCCACAGACCTGCTACACCCTGCAGGAATGCAGTTTTCTTGTCTGCCAGATAAGGATGATATTTATGCACCCACCTCACAGCTAATGGAATACTGCTTGAAATGACAAACATTTTTACTGTTTTCTTGAGACACGCTGTAGGCAAGCATGGCTGAGCAGAGTCTTCTCAAACAGGAAGCCATCCCCCCAGTCCCTTGGTTTATCACTGCTGTAAACCTGCACACACAGTCCAGTTGCAGGCTGGAAATTATACTTGGGGATTGATTGGCTGAATGCAGAACATAGTTAAAGGAAAAGCTCTTTGGATAGTGTGAACTGGCACGTTGCATCCCTGATGTCAGCAGGGTTGTGCTGACTTATACCCAGCAGTGATATGGTTCTACATGTCCATATTTTCAACATTTCAATATGAAAAGACATGTTTCTGTTATTGTATTTAATTTTCATCTGGTTCTTTTTCTCCCTTTTTTCTCCCAGGATGACATCATTGGGAGCCTGTTAGTATCACTTCTCTCCCTGTCACTCACTGTACCAACAAGTATTTTATCTCCATATGAGAGAACTGTAACTAAAAAAGGCTGTAAACTACAAAGGCTCTTTGATTATCATTTTCATGCAAGGTCAGCAGAAAGAGCATGCCTAGTATTTTTAAGAGAGTTTTAAACATTATTTTACATTTTTTTCTATTTATGTAAACACAGAAATGAAAGGCTGATGCTTTGACACATCCCTGCCCTTCTTCCCTGGTGTACTCTTCATTCTGGAAACCTGGAAACCAGTGTTACACAGGCTGTACAGAGGAGGGCACCAAGCCTGTGCATTCCTTGGATGGTTTGGCTTCACTTTAAAGTGGTGGTGAGTGTAACCAAAACCCAATGTACACATGGATTCTCCAAACTAGTGTCAGAGTGGGTGTGGGCTCTTCCACACATGCAACTTTGGATGAATGAGATACACTATTAAAAAGGATGGGCAGCCTGAAATCAAAGGCTTGCTGTGGGTTGCTGTGACAGAAGGCACAGCACCATGCTGCCCTTGGTCTCAGGTGCTGCAGGCATAGCCACAAAGTCGTGTTCTTTCACAGGTTGTCTGAGATGAGAAGAGGAGGCAGAATGAGATGCCTCTGATTTGGGTTTTTTTGACATTTCCAGGCTGAGACTGTGATAAAATGCAGCAGCTGAATGGCCCTGACAGATGGAGGCAGCAGCAGACCTCAAGGGCAGTGGAAAACTCCAAAGTGACAGAGTGTGTGGCAGCTTTGGCTCACCAGCAGCCCCTCACCTCTAGGGGGAAGGTCATATGGCATCCAAGGAGAGGTCAGTAGAGGCTGTGATGTGGATGGGAACCTTGGAGAAAACAGATATGACTTCTGCAATGCAGCAGGAGACTTCTGCAGCTCATTCTTCACCTCAAGTGCTTCAGTGGAGTCAGCAATGACTGTGCACCTCTTGTGCTCTGCAGATGTTGAGGTTTTCTTTAGCCCTGGGTCTCGTTCTCCTACAAGAATCTCTCCTTAAGAGACACTGCATTGGTCCCAGGAGCCAGGGGGCTTCTCCCACACATCCTGACTATTCCCTTGTGACATACCAGGTTGAGCCCAGGAAGAAGCCAAGGCTTGCCAGGAGTCAGGGATGAAGCTTGGTCTGCAGTGGGAGCCACGGCTCTTTGTCTGGCAGGGGAGCCTGTCAGGGTTCCAAGGAGGTATTTCAGAGCTGCAGCCACTGGAACAAGGCTATGCAGGGACCTGCAGGGTGGGGGACAGCACAAAGTCAGGCTCATGCAATTGTATTGATTGCACCAGGGCCAAATTTTCTCCATCAAGTGCTGAGAATGCATTGTGTTTATTATTAGACGCCGTTGCTTCTCTTGTTGCAAACGGTTGCATATATCAATACTCCGAGGAGCCGGGCAAAACCACGTGCCCACGGCTTTTTATAGTATCCAGAGTTCAAAAAAAGCACAGGGTGCTTTTAGCCAGATTGCAACATTTTTGTCTCACACAGCTGATGGGCTGTCTGCTCTGCATCCATTCATTTTCTGCTTAAAAGGTCATGTTTAATTTTCCAAATGAGCTCCCCCCACCAGCACGAGTTGCTCATCTCTAGACAATGCCTTTTCTTTCTCCAAGGCAAGACAGTGCTGTATTTTTTCCTTTGCTACTATGCTGAAAGGGTGCTCGTGCTTACAAGGCTTGTGTGCAGTGAGGGAGAAAAAACATCTGCCACCAGTGACTTCCTAGACATGGTATATTTACAAACCTTGTTAGTTGCCATGAATACGTCATGCCTGGCTGATGCCCTTATGGGCGAAGCAAAATTGTGTGAAGGGTATTCTCTTTTCTACTCCTCTGGGGAAAAGGCCTTGTTCTGTAGAGGTAGCACATGGGTGTGAGAGCCCCAGGGGATCACAGAATCACAGAATTTCTAGGTTGGAAGAGACCTTCAAGATCATCGAGTCCAACCCATGTTCCAACAACCCAACTAGACCACAGCACTGAGTGCCGCATCCAGTCTTCTTCTAAACACATCCAGGGATGGTGACTCCACCACCTCCCCGGGCAGGCCATTCCAGTACTTTATCACTCTTCCTGTGAAAAACTTTTTCCTAAGATCTAACCTATACGTCCCTTGATGCAGCTTGAGGCTGTGTCCTCTTGTTCTGTCAGTGCTGCCTGGAGAAAGAGACCAACCCCCATCTGATACAGCCACCCTTCAGGGAGTTGTAGAGAGTGATAAGGTCACCCCTGAGTCCCCTTTTCTCCAGGATAAACAACCCCAGCTCCCTCAGCCGTTCCTCACAGGGTTTGTGTTCCCAGCCCCTCACCAGCTTCGTTGCCTCTTCTGGATGCGCTCAAGTGTCTCAATGTCCACCCTAAACTGAGGGGACACAGCTGGACACAGCACTCAATGTCCTTCCTAAACTGAGGGGACACAGCTGGACACAGCACTCAATGTCCTTCCCAAACTGAGGGGCCAGAGCTGGACACAGCACTCAAGGTGTGGCCTCACCAGTGCTGAGTACAAGGGAAGAATGACCTCCCTGCTCCTGCTGGCCACACTATTCCTGATACAGGCCAAGATGCCTTTGGCCTTCTTGGCCACCAGGGCAATGGGGAAGAACATCCTGCAATTCACTTAAAACCAAAACCAACTGGCCATCTTTAGAAGTTCTGTCACAGGTCGGTAATTGCAGCATCTCTCCTGAGTCCCATGGCTGCATGGGGCCTGACACACGCCAGCTCTGGTCTAAGATCCCACCTAAAAAATGTGGTTCCAGAGGGATGGTATCCAACATCTCCTTACGCAGATCTGTGCACCAGCTATTCTTCACCCACAGAAGTGTTGATCTGATGTCACCATTGCTGTCAGCCTGAGGAGTTCCTCTCCAGTGCTGTCTTCCAAAGCTCTGTCACTGTGAGAGGCTCTGAGGGTTTACATCCATACTGGTTCAAAATCCCAAACACCAGTTAATGATCAATATTGAAGGTAAGTGGCTCTCATAAGTATTCTTATGACTTCTGAAAAGGTGTGCTCTTTTTCACAAAGCCTCCTTTCAACAGGATCCATTTTAATGAGCACTTCTTTCTCTGTTTCCAGGAACAATATTCATAATTTCCTTTAGCCTACTAACAGCTCCTGACAACATCTTTTGTTGTCACTCGTTATACATTGCAGTGCAAAACTCTGCTCCTTTTGTGGCTTGGTTATGAGGGCTTCACAGAGAAGGAGCTGAGCCTCAGGGTCTCTGCAAAACTGGCTGTTTTGCAACTCTGCAGTAGATTACCCTCAGAAGTTCGTGTAGGCAACAGTTAAAACTTATGAAATAACTCTGACTCGGCCTGAGTGAAACAGATCCCCTGAACATGAGAAACATGTATATGGCAGTATTCTGAGGGCTGGAATCCCTCTTCCATGCCAGCACCTATTTTTGTAACAAGACCTTTTATCCTGACTCAACCTCGTCAGCACTTAGCTGAAGAATTTGGAAACTCTCAGGATTATTTCCATTGGCTAAATAATCCTCCCAACAAGACCCAAATAGTGAAATTTGGGATGAACCCAGGTACAAAGCTAAATAAAGAATCACTCCATTGCTTTTTGTTGAGCTTTAGAGTGAAAATCATGCTATGCCAGTTTTTCGTGTACATCTGACTGTTTCTCTTTTCATAGACAATTGCCTCCCATTTTAAAAAAAACACCTTACTGCTGCCTCCCTGCTTTAACAATGCAACAAGAGCCATTTGTGAAGAATATTGACATGGTCCTAAAGCTGTATAGGTGGAGTAGCAGACCATTGCCTTCAGCATTCCTACAACAGCACTTCAGTGTCTCATATTTTTCCCCCTTGAACTTCAGAGCCAACGTCAGGGTGCCCTCCTGGACAGGCAGGCTGCTCTTTGTTGGGCACATCACCTAAATGTCAACAGGCCCAATTACAGTGCTTTTCTGGGGGACTTCTGATCACAAGTAACTGCATTATGCTCTTAGCTACCCTAAACTTGCATTCCTTTTCCCTGTCATGCTTGAACTCTTGAGGTTTGCCAACTCAGACCCTGAAGAGTGCTGGGTCAGAGACTGCTGTGTGTGAGCTCTGCCTACAGCGTGCCATAGACACAGCAAGCTGCACAAATGCACTTCCCATCCTCTTGCCTTTTAAAGGCACGCTGGGGAGCTGACAGCCACAGCTCAAACTAGAGCAAATGTAGGAAAATTTGAGTCCATTATAGGCTCAGTCCTTCAAAGTGTAGGAGCTCACTCAGTAATTCCATGTTCCTGAGATCCACTTCCCAAGTCCTTGCACAATTTAGTGTTAGACCTGACATGTCTCAAATAAAAAGCACTTTTCAGGGGCTGTAAGGATCAGGTTTGGGAAACACACAAGTGCCAAGTGGCAAAGGGCTATGGGACAAAAAACAAAAGGCATAGAGCCAGGACTGAGATAAGGGATGGAATTAAAACAGCAGTACCAACAGAGGAAAGGCCACGGGATAAGCAGGTACAAAAAGTACCCCAGTTCAGCTCAATGGGAAAGGATGCTACCAGACAGAGGCTGAAACACTGAAAAGCAGCTGCTGGTGGCCAGAAGAGAAGATAAATCTGTAAGCAGCAAGAACCAGTTTGTTATCTGGCTGAAGCAGTCAGGCAGCACTCTGTGATAGACAAATTCGGGAAGCAATGACATTAAATAGATGTAAACAAGCTGTCTCAGCAGTAAAATTTTGTTACTAACCAATTAAATTTCATCTTCAACTCTTAGCTGGCGGCCCTGGCTCACAGCCCCTTCGCTCTTATTGTTTCACAGAGATAAAACATGTTGTATACCATTTCCATCAAAATCAGGAGATGGATGGAAAGCCCTTCCCTTCTCTAATGAGGCTGAAAGACTCCTTACCCTACATATCAGAGAAGCCTGTCACATTTGCATTAATTGATGCTGAGAGTTTTAGGGTTGTTCAGAAAGTGTTCAGGGCCAGAGAAGGAATGGGAGGCCCATGGAAACACGTGGCTAAAGTGGATCAGACTGTGTGTTAGTGAGGCCTGCGATTTCCCAACCAAGTGTTCCTTCCTAAGGTTTAGCCTCCACACCTCACTGAACAGTGCTGTGTGCAGAGCCAGAGGCCTTCTGGCAGGTGGCTGTTTCAGCCTCCAAGCAGATTATTTTTATTAATGCCAAGGAAAAATCCCACAGAGCAGAAATGTGCTGCTGTTACAGCCATCACCTGCCTCATTCTGCCAACGATTTTGTCCAGGCAGAAGTTTGTGTAACTGTAAATGACAACGGGGCTTATAATTCTTACATTTCAGCTTATACCTCGCCAGTTCTTTCAGTGTTCTTGGAGCTAATGATTTCAGAACAAGTTTCATTTCACATCACCCTCACCATTTACTGAAATGGATCTGTCCTGGGGACAGTTTCTTCTTTTTATAGCAGCTTTTACTTCTGGATGGAGCTCTTCATTTCCAGGCCTGGGCTGTTGCATAATGACAGACAGTAAAGTTGAGGGAAAGGAAAAAAATAAATCATGATTTAGGGAAAGCAGAAACTTCTGAAACGGTGCAAAGCTCAAGCTGTTTGTCTTGGTGAGTCAAATGATGATGGCCTTTATAAACAGCAAACATCCGTAAACAGGGGGTGATTCCAGGCTGGGACTGAGCCCAGTCTGTCCTACCTCTCTCCAGATACCTGCTGCACCCTGCAAAACGTTGCCTTTGAAACACAGCCACAAGCACTACGACACACCAGTGAGCTTCTCCTTCCTGATGGTAGAAGTGTTTAAAGCCAGATCTTGAGGAGAGCATTTCCCTGGTCACTGGGGCGCAGTCCTCTCCCACGGCCCTGCCTCTGGAACAGCATTTACCGTGGAGCAGGGGGAGAGCCCTCATCCCAGCATTAATCACAGTCATAAAGCTGCCCGGAGATGCTGGGGGCTGGTGCTCGTTGTGCAGGCAGGGCGGGCAGTGTGACTCTGCACTGCAGCCCCCGGACCCTCGCCAGAGCCTCCCAGCGCTCCTGGCCCCACCAAAGTGGATGTGGGGCTGGAAGAGCCAAGGGATGGGCAGGGGGTCCTGTCAGGGCTGCAGTGGCTGCACCTCAGCCCCCAGTTCCAGTCCTTATTCCGTGCCCACCTGGCAATGGATTGTGCCCCAGAGGACACATCCAGCCCCTCGCTGCTGCAAAGATGCTGAGAGTCAGGAGGGGAAGGGAGTGGCCATGACTTTTCCACAGTGGGGGCTTTGTGACTCCCCAAGCAAAGGGGCACAGCTGTGGGAGCCCAAGGGGTGGCTGCAGGTAGCCCTTCCCTGCCTTTTGGATGTGGGTTGCTGCTGAACACTTCCCCCGAAATGAATTCACCTTGGCCATTCATCATCACCACAGGCAATCTAATTACAGGCCTGTCTGAAAAGGAGAGGCTCATTTATAATAGAGACTTTGTTATGAAGGTGTAATACCTCCAACTACATTTTTGCAATATTTTTTAAAGGAAAATTAATTAATTGTCTGGTGCTTTTTAAAATAACCAGCCTCCTGAGGTTGGCGCAGCGGCACCTCTGGTGGTGTTCCCTCCCCACCCAGCCCACCTGCTGTGCGACAGTGAAATGCTAAAATTATTTTGGCAGAGGAATAGTCTCAGAGGCTGTTGTTTATTTTCCACAGCAGAGGAATATCTCAGGATGCAGCCTGCACCTTTGCCCTGTGGGACTGTCACTAATTGCACGCGACGCTCTGCAGAAGCATTCAAAATGCACAGTTCAGAAAGCAGAATTAAACATGGGGAGGGGGGCACCCACATCCAGCATGTGCCCAGATTGGTCTTTTAAAGAGAGGAATGTTGGAATACGCTTCCCTGAGAAGCACAAAAATGGATTGTGGACTAAGGCAGTTAATCTCCTGCTGACATGCACGCAGCACAGCCACCAGTGAATTGGCGTGAGAGCTGAGGAGCTGGGCCAGCCAGCACGTTCAGCTCCTGCCAACCTTTTCCACATCAGGTTTTGCTCTTTGAGCCATCTCAGTGATGGGACAGCCCAGGTGGGTACTGCTCAGACCAGCTGCAGAATGGCAGAAGGCAGAAAAAAGGTGTGTGTCCCTGTCACAGCTGAGGAGGTGTTGAAGAATGCATGGCATGCACCTCACCAGCTAAAAAGCCTGCAGCAGATTGCAACACCTCTCAATGTGAGGCAGGTTCTGTTCCAGGCTGCTGTTCTTGCCCAGGATAGACCATCCCAGGTCACTAAAAAAAAAGGTAAAACCAGTGGATGGATGGCCTTAACCTGTCTCCATTATTTTTTTTGTTATCTCCAGGGCTCGCTGGATAGTCATATCTCTTCTAACCATGCTTTGTCATGCAGATACACCAAGCATTAGATGAGGGCTTTGATGCAAAGAAGCAATCGTAAAAATGATGAGTCAGATCCCCAGGCATCTGAGAGGAATGAACTGCAGTTGCATCTGGGAGGAGAGATACTCCAGAAGCTCAGGAAGGGATCAGCTAAGTTTCAAAGGGATCAGCTGAGTTTGAAGTGAATGATAGAAAGTAGGATCTGGAAGAAAGAGAAAGTTTTTGCACAAAAGAGGGGAACTGGTGAATGGTTTGCTTTTTTCCTGGACAAGAGAGAAGAAATGGACACCTGAAATTCAGGGCAGATAAGAAAGGAAGGTTTTGGAGAAAAAAGTAAGGATATGGCAGGAATGGTTGGACCTCTTCTGAAATCTTCCTCATTAGCTTGTATCTGTTGGTGGAGTGCTAAAAAAGCAATGGCATCTGAATAGAGACCAATAGGAGTAAGACTTCCAGGAGACAGAATATTGTGGATGTTTTTTCCAGGTGAATCCTTCCTATAAGTATCATGATGCACCAATTCTATGTCATAAGCCATCTTCTCACACAGTGACACCCTTTACTACACCATGAGATCTCTGTTGCCCTCATGCTCTCTCAGGTAATGCTTCTAAGGTTAATCTGATCTTTATACTTGGACAGAGGCTCTTGTTCTAATTGCTTGGAAGAAAAAGTCCCAGGACACATAAAGTGCAAACCCACGATCAGTGAGAACAGCAGGTTTTGTGAGTGTTTTGCCACGTGCTGCTCTAAATTCTACCCAAAACCAAATGTACACAGAGAGTCTCTGCTCAGAGCAACTTGTCCTTGTAGGTGTGTGGATGAGTGCTGGCAGTCACAGGGCTCCTTCTCCCAAGCTCCACACTAACCAGCACAGGCCAGCTGGGGCTGGGAGCAGAGCAACCACGTTAGTGAGATGTCAGGTCTGAGCCAACAAACCAGGTCAGCACTTATCCCTCAAGGTCTGCCTTGAGTACACGTTATGCCCACACACTCAATTCAATCCAAAGGCAGGCAGATGTCTGTTCAGCTTGGAGGCCTACATCCCTTTGAGGGCAGGAATAAGTGCAGGACTGGGAATGGGTGGAGAACAAGAAGGACTGCAGTGAAGAGATTAGAGTGTCTGCCCAGCTAAGACACGCCTTCATCTCTGCAGGATTTTTTACTTGCCTGCCTAATGGCTCTTACTTCACAGACTTTTCGTTCCACATTCTTGTCTGTATCTTTGCAGTACTAACCAATCCATGCTTTAACCTATGGTTTTGCTATTTTGATGTTGAGCTACATGTCTGGTCTAATTAGGTATTCATGCAGTGATAAACACTCATTTCTTATACACATTATGCAGAACCTTGTGTGTTTTCCTGCGTTTTCTTTTATTTCTTTTGTAGTGTTTAAAGAAAGACATGATTCATTTGAAAGAGGAAAAAGAAAAATTCTTATAAAAGGATCTTGCATAAGCAGAAAAAAATGCAATGTGTAGTCCTCATAAAACTGGAGGCCAGCCCAGAGCTTGGGACCTCCAGACCTTTTGCTAAGGTCTGGTGAAAAATGTCATGGAGGTGCACTGGCTTCTGCCAGGCTTACAGGATAATTTTATGCAGGTCACTCCAGCAGGCACCTGTGCACTTCCTCCACTGCAGTTCCAGATCTGCTAAACCCACCAGGTGCTGTGTTACTGTCTGTATGGCACTGGTGGCAGCCCCCAAGAAATGTGGGATCTCCTTCATCAATATGGGGAAATTCGTATATTTGGGGTCTTGGAAAAATTTGGACACCATTTATTGATTCTTTTAATTTATTAATCTGGAAGGTAATCCAGATGTTTGTATATCCCTGGGCACAGCCTGGCAGTTACATTAGACCACTCTTGGTACCCTTCTGTTTGCCATTCCCTCAGAGTTAACTCTGCAGACATTGTTGCTACTACAGTAGTTGGTCTCTCTGTTGCTTGGTGGAAATCTAAAGGTCAGCTGGTCTGACTTTACAAATCCCCAATTTTGGCCACCTTCATATGCATGTTTTCACTCCTGCCACGTGGGTTGTGTCAGTATTTTAATGGCACAGCCTTTGGACTTGATTTCAGTCTCACGTTCTCTGGTGTCCATTGACAGTGTCTTCAGTGAAGTAGCAAACCTGCAATAATATAAACACGGAATGAGCAAAGGGAACTCAATCTTACAGTTTTTAGAGGGAAAAAAGTACTCCTGAACTTGACAAAAGCTTGAATCTCAATCCAAAACCTTACTGTTGTCGTGCTTTATTTGATCTGTTTGGAATGCTTTTTTGAGGCACACATGTGCACACACATGCACACACACAACAGCTGTGTTAATTAATGGGTTTGTGTGATAAAAGATGGATTCAACATTTTTAAAAAATGTAACTGATTATTACTATATAACATGTATTACAGCCTAAAGCTGTATGCTATGCCAAATGAAAGAGCTTGCCAGCAATAGTTTTAAAAAGTATATGCTGTGCATCGCATTGTTTGCTGGGTTTTTGTGCACTAGACAAAGGATACTGTGTCAAAATGCAGTGCCCTGTACAAAGGTAACTACAAGAATTTACATAAAAATGATAGGTTTTGCAAATCTATCTGCTGGTCAAATTCTGCTCTTGTTTACACTATATTCAAGTAACCAATTTCACACTATATACATTAATGCAAAATTCAGTGCTGCACGTATTGTACACCTGAAAATAAAGGAAAAGGAAAATGAAAAGAAGGTCACAAAGCTCTTTCAATTTAGATTTTGAGATTGTGTGGTACATGCATTTCTTTCTAAAGCCATCATGAGAAAGCAGAGAAACAACTATTAAAGCAACCCTGATTTCCAGCCCTATTTTAGCTTGCAAACCTTCTCTGCCCTTTAAGTCCTTCTCACCCCATATGTCAAGTAGGCCAAAGATTAACCAGCACCTGGAAGGTTGCTAGTACTGCCAGGTGCATTTTTTATCACAAGTTCTGCAATAATTGCTGTGCTTCTTACAGCTCCAGTTTCTGGATTCACGTGCTTCCTTCCATTTTCAGGGTAAGGCTTTAAGATGTAGCTTCTGGGAATGTAATGAGCTGAAAATGTTGAGGGAAATTCCATGTACCCCCTCCAGTGTGAGAAGTTTGGTGGTAAATCCCAGAAGTTGTGGGAGCTCTGCCTCTGTTATCATCCTCTCACATCGCTGGGAAAAACACCCACTAGCACCTCAAATGCCATCAGGGTGTGATGGCTGCTGCTGAGGGTGCTCTTCTTGATGTCCCTTCCATCCAGCTCTCTCTCAAGGCATGACTAATCCTGTGATCATCACATTCCTTCCCTTTAGTTCACTTCTGTGCCCCATAATTCGTTCTTTTTCTCCTTTTCTTTCTTTTTCCTTTAGCCCTTCCCCTCCTGAGGGGCCTTTGAGTAAGGGCCAGACTGGTCCTAAAAGGAGAATTGCAGAAAGGAGTGGCTGCCTCTTAAGGGCAGAAGCCTCATCAGTGTCAGCAAACATTGAAGCTACCCAGCTGCAGTGCCCATTTAGTGCTCATATTGTCTCGTGCTTCACAGCACACCCAGGCAGTTGGATGGAGAGGACAGGAAAACGTTTCTTCTTCAGGTTACATAAAACTGACCCATGGCACTTTATAGCGTCAACTGACAGGTGCCAGAGGAGTAAAAGGCCACTGTAGGCCAGCAGAGACTGAATGTTTCAGACCAGGGGAGCTCTGCAACGTTCAGTGGAAGAAGCAGAAATGGAGGTTTGAGTCACCCTGAGAAGACAAGCTCCACTTGCTTTCAGAATTCACCTTCAGAACGCATTATTTTTTACACTAATTTCTAGGAAATTAGACTTACAAACTTACAATTTCAGAGTTAGCCTTTAGTTCTGGAGCCTCCAAGAGGCCACATAATAATTCTGTGAACCCTTTCATCCATCACAGAGATGACGTGTCAGGTGTTTGGAAGCACAGAATGAGGCTACCCCACAGTTGTGGAGAGGCAGTGAAAAATGACGTGCTCTGTGGAAGCTGCAAGAAGGAATTAGGCAGACTGGAAGGATTTTGTCAGTGGGGAGTTGGCTGGGGAACGTGCACACTTTGTGAAAAATGTGTTGGTATCTTCCATCAGCAGAAGAAATACAGAAAATACTACTGCCCAGTAAAGTGGTTCAGTGTCTCCTTCAGACAATAAGGAGAACAACTCTCCGCTTCCAAGGGAAAACGCTGTTCTCCTAGGTTACAGTGTAAGATGTGCCCAAAGTCTGTATTCTATCCCCATCTTCATGAGCTGTTGAAACCAGGTGGAGCAGTGTTTCCCTTACCTTCTGTTCATGGGCCCATCAATGCCTTGCCCATGACTCATGGGTAACTCCCTCCAGGAGCTGTCTCTGGTTAATGGGGCATCAAGGACCCACTGCAGGACTCAGAGAATGAGATCAGCCCATTGGGAGATGCTCCGCCCAGGGGGAGGAGCCAAGCATTCCCACCTGGATATAATCCAGGGTTTGGGACAGCACTCACAGCTTTTACCCACTGGACTCCCAAAGCACAAGAGCTACCAGGCCTTGCTACAGGAATCACTGCTTTGGCAAGACTATTTCATCTGGACTGCTACTACCACACTAACAGGGTATCAGGTTGTATCCTGACTCTGTCAGTGGTTTTTTGTACTATTGCATTTTATTTTATTTTACTTTATTTTACTTCTTTCTTTTCCTCTTATTAAATTGTATCTCTGACTTGGAGTCTCTCATTGGTTTTGCTTTCAAACCCGTACAACTGTCCACCAAATACTTCTTACAGTTCCTGATCGTTCAGGATTGGTCTCCAATTGAGCCTTCACAAAGCCCAGAACTTCTCAGATGTTCCTTGGAGCATCCTGGGTTCACACTGAGCTGTACCAGCTCTGCTTGGGGCCTGACACAACTTCCCATGTTTATTTTCAGATTATCTCCTTTGATTTTTCATCTTTATTGCTGTGGATAGTCAAGTAGTGAAAAACATGTCAGAGGAGTCCTTGTAGCTACTTACTGGAGGAAGAGAACAGCACATGTCTTTTAACGAAAGGAGAGAGAACATGGAGCCATTCAGGGGAGCTGAGAGTGGAACCAGTGCTTCACCAAGAGACCTGCCATGATTCCAGGAATAAAAAATAAGTACCTGCTTTAGTTTTAACTGCCAGAGCTGAATTTTTAGATTAGAATATATGAGATCTATTATAATCCTTGGTAGGCTGGTGACTTCAGTTGTGTGGGGCTCTTCTCTGACTTCAAACAGATGAGCAGGGAAGATTTGTAGCTATAGAGTAAGAATTCAAGGCAAGGAGCAGCTTCCAGAGAAGTGCTCAGGTGCAGAAGAATGCAGAGATTTGCCTCATAGGGCATTGTTGTGGGAAGCCTTTAGTAGAGCAGATCAAACAAAAAGAATCAGTGGAGTAGTCTTCTCTTCATAAAAGTGTTTGGAACTGTATCAAAATTTAAAATAGGAAAATGAGAAACAATTGTCTTTTGACATTCTCATCTCACTGCGGTAATGTCAAATTGTTTCATTTATTGCAAGTCAAAACATTTCATTCTGATTTCCTCATTTAGATCTGGATTCTTCTATTGCAACATTTGCTAGTGTATTTACATATTTCTGTCTATATATTCCATGTTTATATTGCTTCAGTGATGCAGAAGTACAGAATTTCTGGTTCTGCAGAAACAATTCTATTTTATTTTTTGTTCTGTTTTGAAGTGAGTTTGCTTTAAAAAGAGTGATGTTCCCCACCCACCCTACCCCCAAAAACAGACATGCAGATTTTTGTGTCATCTCTGCTTCTAATGAGAATTAATTTTCCCCTCCATTTTGAGTGCACAGCAAAGCCTTCTAAGGCTAAAGTGGTTTGATTTTGGATCAGTCCCTGTTCTGAGCTCAGGTTTTGATTCAGAGGACTTAAAGTGATCAAGCAGTAGTAACCAGTCCCTGAATGATACCTGTCTTCCTAATACATCTCAAAGAAATTCAAGTTAATTTCAGCTACTTTCCCTACTGTCTTTAGGAGTCCTTCATCTTGTATCCTGATGATGTCAACCTCAGTTCCACCTTGCAGTCAAGTCACAATCCCTGTGGAAATGTGTCCCACAGAAGTAGCAGCTGTCCAGAAAGTCCCCAATTACCTTTCTCACTCTTTCAGCACAGTTTCCTTCTTCAAAATTAGGCCAGTGTTTTGTGCACATGCTTTTCTCCAAGCTTGCAATGCTAAACTTTGGATTCTCTGCCCCATTGTCTTGTGTTTTGGGTTGGCATTTTAAATGTAATTCTGAACAGTGGCATTGGGAGGAATTAAACAGCCATCAGAAACCAACACATTTTAGGAAATAGCTGATTGTGAATAGCAGTTCTTGTGTCTTGCTTCAAAATCCTGCAGCACCAGCCTGCAATTAAGGAAAGAACAAAGGAGATTTCAGAGACAGAGATGTTTTTCCCAAGAGGGTATGTGTGTGCACAGGGGGTGAGTGCTAATTGTCCCCTCTCTTCCCCTTGTGCCCAAGCCAGCCTGGCAGAGAAATCAGGTGGGATTCAGTGGACATGCAAACCAGAAAGGCAAGATGAGCAGTGCCTTTCCCTTATGTTTTCCCTCCCCCACTGGGGCCTTGGGAGGTTGCTGCTGCATTGGTGGAGAATGACTGAAATGTGCATTCACAGCAGCAGGAGTCAGCTCTGAAAAATTTCCCAGGTGAGTGTCAGTGAGCTGCTAATCAAATTGAGCCTTGATTGCAAAACTAAAAATGAAGCAAACGCTTTGCATAATTTGTTAGACTGCTGCTGTGTGTGCATGCGTGTGTTTATAGACTCTTCCTCAAGCATTGTGAATTGAATTAATCATGGAAAGAGAGGCACTCCGTTTTGATATTCTTGGTGCCATTCCAGAGATGTTTTGTATGTTCTGGGCTGAAGTTAGGGCTGGGTTAGGAAATAAGGGAGAGACTAGGCCTTGTTCTCCAATGGCTGCATTTGTGGGCAAGATTTAATAGCATTTTGATGTATTTTACATGACTTAAGAAACTTTAGACAGCGTTCTGTATTTACTGTGTAGAAATGGAAAAAAATGTTTTATCTCAGCTTGTAGGAATGTTTAAGTTAAGTTAATCTGTGCCTGCTTGAGTAATCACTGTGCTGGTTTGAAAGCAAAACCAGTGAAGGACTCTAAGTCAGAAACACAATTTAATATGATGAAAAGAAAATAAAGTAAAGTAAAATAAAATAAAAGTAATAGTACAAAAAAAAAACCCACTGACAGAGTCAGAATACAACCTGACACCCTGCTAGTTAGGGTGGTAGTGGCAGTCCAGATGAGATGGTTTTGTCGAAGCAGTGATTCCTGTAGAAACGTCTGGCAGCTCTTGTCTCCTCTGGAATTCCAGTGGATAAAAAGCTGCCTGTGCTGTCCCAAACCCTGGATTTATCCAGGTGGGAATGCTTGGCTCCTCCCCCTGGGTGGAGCATCTCCCAATGGGCTGATCTCATTCTCTGAGTCCTGCAGTGGGTCCTTGATGGCCCATTAAACAGAGATAACTCCCGGAGGGAGTTATCTATGAGTCACGTGGCAAGGCATTGTTGGGCTCATTAACAGAAGATAAGGAAAACGCTGCCCCACCTTGGCTCCAAGGGCTCACAGGGATAGAATACATACCTTGGGCACAATTTTACACTGTAACCTAGGACAATCACAGCTATTGAAATAAAGCACAGGAAATCCCAGATCCAGTTGCAATACCCCAAAAATGCAGCTTTAATGTATCTGAGAAGTCCCCAGAAATTTCCAGTTCTCAACAAGCATCAGCCTTCCCCCAAAAGCCAGGTTTACTTACCTCAGCCCACAGTCTGGTCTGTGAATTATACACATGAACCCTTTCTCTCACCAAGACCTCATAAATTCCCCAGCGCTATCTAAGCCTACAGAATTTTTGTCTCAGTTAGACTGGTGTGAGTTGGCTGACTTAAGATTAAGCAAAGGGATTTCCACAGTAAAAGAGCTGACCAGCTCTCAGGTGCCTTTCAGTCAACTCAAGTAGACTGACCCTTTTCTCCCTATGAAGGCTTTATGACATAAACATCTTCTGGGCAGTGCAGATGGACTTCTCTGTTCAAGCCAGCCCTCTTTTGTTCTGTGAGATGAAACAAAATGACCACAGCTTATTTGACTAGCTCTGGATTCATTGCTTTGACATGTTTCCTCAGCAAAACCAAACCAAACCAAGGCCAGTCACCCGGAGCACTGGACTGTACCCATCACTTTTAATTCTCTTCTTTCTTTGAAGAATGATGGAGCTTCTAAAAGCTTCCTTAAGGCCTCCTCATTTTCCCTCCTGTACTAATCCTGGGCTTCAGGATATCTCTGCCAGTCCCTGGATATTGTCAGGCTGCTGGGCAGAGCTCACTGCCATGCCAGGTCCTTTTCCCCAGATTTGTGTTGTCTCACAAAGCAGCATGGGGGGATGTTTTGGCAATAGGAAAGAAAGGGATTTATTGCTGTCATGGTGAAGGGAAATGCACTGCAAAACACAAGTTCAAATCTCAGTGCAGCTCTCCCTCAGTGACTGATATCTTAACCTTAAAATATCTACCCTGTCAGATAGGAAAGGGTAGATATGGAAAAATGGGGGAAATTATACAAACCTACTAACTATTGCCTCTAACCTTCCTAAATGGACAGTGCAAACCCTCCTGTAAGACAATCAGGGTACTGACAGGTCCACTGATTCATAGTCTCTTGCAAGCCAGGATACAGGAGGATACAGGAATATCTTTCTCCCTTGCAGGCAAGGCTGTCTGCAGCTGGCTCAGGGACTAAGGGAGGCCAGGCAAGCAGCAAGGTACCCAGGGAAACAGCCAGGAATTGAAAGGAGCAGGGAGAGCTCTCAAAATCCCACCCAGCCTACAAGTTCCCTGTTGAGCTGGTGCAAGAGGAAGGAAAAACCTGGTATTGACCCTCAAAAGCTGCTTCCTTGCTTTCTGTGCCTGCCCCAATTTAGCTGCCGGAGGTATCTGGAACAGCACATCCAGATGCTTTCCATCAAGTTGTCATTCCCTCCTTGCTCAACAACCTTTGCTGTTCCCTGACCCAGTCCTCTGCTCCAGGTAGTGCTTTGTGCTGTTTCTATTTTGCCCCTCTTGGTCTCTCATCAAGGTGTAAGTAGCCCTTCCCATGACATGTGAGTCTGCAGGGCTGTGCTCTTCTTCTGCAGAGCTAAAAACCTTCTGCAGCAAAGCAGCTGCTCTGTAGAATTTATCTGACTAAAAAAAAAAATGAGACTTCCCGAAATGCAGCGAAGGGCTAGATCCTCCCAGGCTGGTATAAATCCTCATTTACAACATAGATCACAGCTACAGCCAACATGTAAATCACAATGCTCCCTCCTGACTTGAAAATCTATGAATCTATGAAAATTGGCATAATTGCATTGATTTCAGGAGGGCTCCTGTGATTTACACCGGCTGGGGACACGGCCTGGCGTACGCCCATCCTGTTAGAACAAATTAGGATTCTCTCTGTGGCGCAGCAGTTCAGCATCCAGGCAGGCTGGGTCAGCCACAGCCGCCAGCTCCTCCCAGAGCCCGCAGAGGAGCAGGGCTCAGCTCTCCCTGAGCTCTGAGCATGTGGCTTTGCTCCCTGTTAGGCTATGTTTGAAATAATACTACTGCCCAGTAAAGTGGTACAGTGTAGAAATGTAGCAGTGGTGGCACTTTGACCAAGGAAAACTTGTGGGGGTTTTCACAAGCTAGCCAGTGGTTCAGGAAATGCTTTTGCAGAATGCATCCAGCACTTCTGCCCACAGACCTCTCTGAAGCCCTCAGTACCAGGCTCCTTGGCATAGCAAAGGATGCAGGCAAAGTAGCATCAAATCTGATTAACAGCCATTGAGAATTTCCCTTGTGCAATGAAAAGATCTTGCTCTCTGCCTGATGCAAAATTAAAAGAAAGTGAATAAATAGCAAATGGGAAATATGGAGAAGAATTTCAAGCAGGTCATTTTGTTCTCCATACAAGTTTACTTTTAATTTGGTTTACATGGGATTATTTTACAGTAGAATGGCGATTCACCTTAAAGTCTCTGGAATAAGAATCAAAGTCATTAGTCTTAGAAAGAATTTATTAAAGCTTTAGTTGATAGTGAAAGTCCTATTTAAGGCTGCACTTGCACTTGACTTACAGTAGTTTGTTTCCCATTGCTTACAATTTCCTGAAAAAAATTACTCCTCTGGATTTAATTTTCATCACCTGGCCTTTGCTCAGTAGCAAGGTTTGTTGGTTTGGAGAGAAACCTATTGATTAATTTTCCAAAAAAAAAAGTAGAAAACCAATTTTTTATTATCACATTACATTCAGATTATTTTGCATGGGATTTAATTGCGACAAAATCGGCAAGTTAAAAATATGTAGTTGGCTTAATTCTCACCCAGGACTGGAGTCAAGGTCAATTGATTTTGGACATGTTCAGGGAACAGTTTCAGCTGTGCTTAGAGTCATGAGTGTGCAGGCCACAACAAATAAATATTGATGGATCTGTGAAAGCCCAGAATGTGGCCAAATTCTTCTTTTGACTACACAGCTGTATCTCTCTGGAGATATCAATGTTGCTTTTGCATATTTTCATAATCCAGGTTTAGGAGGACTTTCAGGTTTGGATTTTGTTTTAAACTCTCTGGTTATGGTGCTGTGATGGATATTTAATTTCCCTAAAGACCTGGGTAAATAGCAAATCTCATTTTGGTGGCCAACCTGAAACTTGTAGCTTCTACAGAGTAAACAGTGGAACCACAGCATTTTGCAACAGCCATTTCCAGTCTAAAGTCCTGAGATGCTATCAGGGATAGGAGTCTGCCACTAGTTTCAGTCACTAGCAAGGAAAAGAGGTGGATGCATAGCATGCAGGGTGTGCACCTTCACCTTCACTGCTTCTCCCAAATGCTGCTCCTTGAAGGGGATGTTTAGTAATCTCCCTCCTTAGTCCCCGGGGCTGTACTGTGTCCATCAGGGAGTTTCTCCCTCTGCTGGGCTGCCTCACTTGTCAGCCACTGCAGCAGAAGACAGGCCTGTGCTCTAAACTGTCCTGTATAAAATGGACTTGTTTACACACCTTGCAGCCTCATCCTGTATCATTTTGAAAGGAAAGTCAGCCTGGACACATTTAGTATGAAAGCCACCACTGATTGCAGGTTTTATTGGCACTTGCCAGAGCTGGCTTGGACACAAGTTTCTGTGAGATAGGTGTGGCCCTGAAAACATCCATCCCACTCACGCCAGACCTGTCCTGGCTTGCTTGCTTGAGGAAAAGATCTCAAACACCCTTTGTGGGAAGGATGTCCTGACATAGCTACAAACAGGAAAGAGGGTGCTCCCTGTGGCACAAACTCTTCTCCTTTTAACCCAGTGCCGCTGCACTCCCTCCCCACCTCATTGCCAGGGAAACCCTTTTCCTCTGGCAAATGCCCTTCTGATGTTGAAACCTTGTGTAACATATCCCTGCCTTGTCAGAAAAGCTGGGTTTGGTGGTTTTTTTATGGCTGGCTTGTCTGGGAGGGTGGTGACTCAAATTATCTCCGCGTGTATGAGCGAAAAGACCGCCTGGCATTTGCCGCTGGCTAGAGTGGCCCTGTGGCTTGACTCCTACCCTCCCAGACAGCTGGGACCCACCTAGCAGGCAGGCAGGGCAGGTCCCTGGCCACCTCAGGAGTTTCCCTGCCAGCTGGCAGGAAGGTGGGCTGGTGCCTGACACTGAGGCGGGTTGTTCTGCTCCTGCTTAGTGGATGTTTTTATTGCAGTGTGAAACGAAGCAAAATATAGAAGCTGGCTGAGACTGTGTTGTGAGGAAATCCTCTGATCTTGCTAGCTCTGCTCAGTGTTTAGCCTTTTATCAGGACATGAGCTCGTTGCTGTTTCAGGCTAAAGACAGAGCTTTGTATGGATTCTTTGCTTTCACTCCTGAAATTCTCTGTTTGACTTGCAGCTTGTGTCAGAAAGGGCCTGATCACAAAAAAAAATGTTAATGCTTTTACCAGGAAAGTTAGCAGGCACTTACACGTCACTCTTCCAAGGGATACAGGTGTGTAAGTAGAGAAAAGTCACACATCTCTCTTTGAATCGGGTTCTCAGAGCATCCATGGAGATACTAATTATCTTCTGCTGAAGATCCCCTATTTCTTTTATGTCACCAAGAGCTGTAGTTGCCTGGCAATACCCAGTAACATCCAAGTGCCTCGGAGGACTGGATGTAAACTGCAACATCGGTGCATTGTAAATGGAGGCAGGTGTATTTCAAGATTTTTACAGAGGAAAAGGTGCCCAGAAAAATTTAAACAGACAGCTGAAACGAGTTCTTTTTATTCACATGATATTTTATTCCTTGTGATAACCAACTTGTCCTTTTAGTAAATAAACTCCAACAAAACCTTCCCCAGCTTTTGTCTCATGCTTTTTCCATTGCTGATCTTTGTGTCATGCTCGTGATTCTGTTGCTGCCGAAATTTTCACCAGGGTGTGCCTGACTGGGACATCCAGAGTCTTGTCAGAATATGCAAGCAGGACTGAAGGACATGGCCAGGGGTATTGGCCTTGGTGCTGTCTGGGCCACCTTGTGGGGTGCCACAGGGCTCCTGCTGTGAGAGTGTGGGCTCACACACTCTCTGAAATGACTGTGGGTTGTGTGAGCTGATGGGCAGCTGACCAGCAGGATGGACAGTTCAAGTAGTGGCAATGTTTCTTTGCCCTAGACAAGCTTGTTAGGAGCTCATTTAAAAGAGTCCAGAACACCTGGGAATAGTTTTAGCCTCAGCTTCCAGATCTGGCACACTGTGGCAGCTCCAGTGTGATGTCTGCCCTGCTGCAGAAGAGACACCTGCCCTGCTCAGTGCCTTTTCCCTCAATATAATGATGCACAGTTGCCTTCACCTGGCTGCCCAGGTCCTGATTCCAGGCTGTACTGCACAGCCAGATCAGGCACTCAGAAGACTTCTGTAACAGAAGGTTCAGACTCCACTGGTCACAGGACTGTTCAGAGCATTTAAGCTACAATTTATGGCTCACATCCAGGCTCAGCAGCGGGCGGCCGCACGCTTTAGTGCCTGCCTCAGTGTGGGAGCTCTCTGTTGCAGAAGCAAGAGAAAACTTCTGAAAAAGCTGGCAGAGCGGTGGCTTTGCTTTGTTTTCTGTTCTGTTTGGTATTTCATCTAACTGTCAGGAGAGTTGTGGTTTTGTTTTCATGGGAGACTTTGTCTTCATAATGCCTCTGAACACAGGACAGCAGGTGAAGGCTGTGTCTGCAGTGTGGCTGGGAGCTGCCTGTTTCAGGCTGCTCAGTTTCTTTCCCTTAGCAGAGATGGGAATGAGTTTTAATCAAGCATTGCTTTAATCAACACCTGCTTAACCCTAAGGTGAAGCCTGTTTGTTTTTTTTATAAAATAATTCAGCGATGACTGGTTCAAATCGTGTTTTTAATTTCATGGGTATGTAAAATGGTTGTGTTGTGGACAGCTGGCCCGCCATTTAAAAGGAGTTTTTTGATCAGGTTGCAGTTCTTCATAGTCTGGAGTAACAGCTTTCCAGAATATATCTGATGAAATTATCTCAATCTGTTTCCTAAGGGAAACTGGGTTTTTAAACTGAATTTTTCATGTTGCTTTTAGCAGAATAGGTGGTGTCTATATTAGGAGAATAAGCTGCCATATTCCAGTCCATTCCAAGTGGGAAAAGGAGCCTGATGATGCCTCTACCTGTCCACCTGAAAATTTACCATCATGTGCATATTCCATTGCTGGATGAAGAACACACTGGCCCAGGTGATTCAGGGGAAGGACAGACTTGCATTCTGAATCAAGAAAAGCATACAGGAGGATGTGCTTTTTGGGGTTTTTTTCGGGTTTTTTTCTGTCATCTCTTTGAACATCACAGTCAGCACTCACTTCCCTGCATTCCCCTTCTTTTCCTTAATATCAGAGTGGCCCTCAAGAAGCCATTGTGCTCTGTGCCTCTGGGTGGTGTTTGGTACAAGCTGAAGAAAATTAAACCTTCGTGGCAGTATAATTCAATGTCCTGTCATTGCACAGCTCTGTGCATGGATGCCAGGCTTCAGCCATTCCCTGCAGTGTGGCCACTCTGTCATCCTGGCCATTTCCTCTTGCAGTGACCTCAAGCATGAGTGCTGTTGTAACAAGCAGGTAATTTAGACATTCAGAGAAATTTAGGAGAGGCGTGCCAGGGCACTGGGGACTCTAGGCTGAGACTTCACAGCCATCAATTAAAGATCATAAGGTTATTGTACTTTTCTAGTTATAACCAATTACTTGCTTAATTTCTACCTTCTAATTTATGTCCTTTTGTGTTTTAGGTATACGTCATGTACATGTCTAATGCAATTTACTGCAATATATTTATCACATTACAGAAGAGTGTCATCTTCATCAATTACAAGCAAGAAAGGCTCCTAGAATTAATAAGGGGATAAAAGCTAAATTTGTATTTCAGTGGACTCTTGAAGGCTTATCTCCATGGGAAAGCTGTATGTAAATCTGCCGTGTTTTCATCTGGCTTATGTTAAGTCCTACGTTTGGATTTCAGTTCTATGGTAAGTACAAAGTATCTCTCCACAATAACAGGGGAGTAAACTGCCTTGGAGTTAGTGAAGGTGTGCAAGATGAGTCACAAACTAGCTAATATTTTCTATGTTCTGCTCCATCTTGTCTTGCAGCAACGTGTGCATAATTTTCAGCTAATATTTTTCCTTATTACCCAACTATTGGTTAAATTAGGGTAGCTGTAGTGCTAAGAAATAGGTGGTGTAGTGGAAAAAGCATCGTTGTGCTGCTTTATGTTGTGTGCCTGTTGCAAACCCTCTCAGTGCTTTTCCTTCCCTATTCCTGCCAAGTTGCCTGTCCTGTTTAGTCAGAATAAACACTGATTACAAAATTTTCTAGCACTTAGAACTGCTCAAGCCCCCCTGTCAGGTGGATACCTGGCCGTGGTGTCTGAGCCAGCTTCTTGATCCTTCTTGCTGTTAACACTGCCTGGTCTGAAGTGGCCACTCCACCCTTCCTTTCTTCTGCTTCTCCTGGAAGACTTTCTAGAAAGGAGAACACAAAGCTCTGCTTTTCCCAGGAATCATGCTCACCTTCTTTTCCTGTGTCAGAGATTTGCCAGTGGCACAAGCTCATGCTTTCTCAGAATCTCTCTTCAAGGTTCTCATCAGGAATATTAGAAGCCAAATTGCCCTTTATTTTAGTGGCATAACAAATAGCCTAAGGCAGAAAAAGCAGTGAGTTACCAGTCCTGTTTTCTGCCACACTTTAGGATTCTCAACTGCTCTTTGGGTTAAGGTCAGTTTACAGAAGCTGAAGATGCTGCTTTATACCCCAAAAAATAATTATGGTTAAATTATTTTTCCAAAACACCCCTTTTTAACATTCCGTTTTTCCAGAATAGTTCTGAGAGCTTTTCATTGTCATGACTGAAACATAAGAATTTTTCATGGACATAAATTTTCACAAGGAAAGATGCAATGCAATTGTACTGAACCTGGTTCTATACTTCTCATGCATCTGGAATTATTTTTACCTTTGTCATGTCAGGTGGGAGAGACCCTTGGCTTGGAGTAATAGAGAGTTAAAGTAATTTAGTGCTGGTCTGAATGACTATGTAAATTGCAAGAGGCAGAGGATCTGATACTGTGCCTATAAATTTTATCAAACCAGCTGCTTGTCAAAATTCATTTTTGCTTTATTTAATCATTAGCTATTACTGGAATAAAATTGTACATTCTGCTGTTAGTTCTTCTGTTATAAATCTGGAATAAGAGCCTAATTCTTGCCTTCTTCTGTCTGGTATCAGTGGAAATCAATTCCAGTGAAATTTACTTTAGATTTAAGCTACCATATTCATAGCATAACCTGGTCTTTGTGGTTCTTAAAGCAGATGCATGGAAATGCCTATAGTGTAAAAAATTATCCAAGTCAGCTGATTTCATGCCACAGCTTTTACTTCTGGGTGATGGACTGTGCTCTGCTGCACACATTTGAGCATCAGATACTCAATTGGCTGGCCATTGAACTGACTGTGGTTAAAAACCAGAAACTGGCACATACTTAGTCAGGCATCGGGTTTATAGGGAAAGTCAAAATTGCCAGTTGTTGCAATAGTACCTGAAGCAAAGGTGTGGCTGAGTTAACAAGCCATCTACCCTTCAAACGGTGATCAGCTTCCACCACAATGTCTTGGAAAAGCTCTTCGTGTGCTCTATAATCCCTTCTGCACTCTTTTACTGCAGATTTTTCCTGGGAATGGAGTGGGTAGATGGGGTGACATGCCCTGGTCAATTTATCCTCTGTGGGGCTGAGACCATTGCAAAACAGCAGAAGAGGTGCTTGAGATTAAACACGAGAGTCTAAGTCAGCAGTTGCAGGCACGGGGAGCAGGAGTGGCTGTGGGAAGTGCAGGAGCCAGGCTGATTGTGTATGAAGTGGGCTGGATTTTAGTTCTCCACAAGAAGGGACTCAGTGTACCAGAGGAGAGGCTCAGGTGATCAACAGCCTTAGAACAGACCCACACTGTGCATGCATGGGGCAATGCCAGCACCTTTTGGCTAAGGAATGTAACACTGCCATGCCCAACAGGGATTTTATCCAAACTGGTGCCATTTGGCTCCTTCTTAGCAGTTTCCATGCACAGAGTGTTCAGAGAAGGACATGTAGCTAAAGGGTGTTAGCTCTCCAATTACCCTTGCCTGGTATAATGGCTCCCAGAGGCGCATTTTTCCCTGCTATAAATTAGAATAACCCTTAAAGTTGGCTAATTTGTCCATGCCCTTTACCAGGGATGAGGGTAATACGCAGGAGATGTAGAGCAGCCTTCTCCCCTCACAGCCTCGGGGCTCTCTCATCCACCTCAGCCCAGGCTGCACTGGGGATCAGCTGTAATCCTGACTTCCTGCTGACAGCAAGGAAAAGCTGGGCAGGATGTCACATGGGCCAAAATAAATCCCTTCAGAGACACACTGCCATTCTCATGTTGTACTCACAGCCAGCACATGCCCTGAGCAGGCAAAGGAAGCTTTTCCAGTCCTCTGGCTACAGCAGCACTGGGGTTCTGTAGGATCAGAACCATCAGTCGTGGGTTGTCCCTTGTCTTGGCTTGGGAAAATTAAATACTTTCTTTTTTCAGGTTACCTATGGACTTTCAGCTGCCCAAAAGTTGCGTTTTCAGCATGGAGAAAAGCTGTTAGGTGCTTTTCTGCATATGATCTGCATGCATAATTTAAAGAAAAGGGGAAAGATCTTGTGGGAGGAAACCTTCACCTGAAAGCAACTGCTTTGTTCTGCTTTAATCTGTGTTATTTGATTGACCCTTTCTGGTGACAAGCCTGGTGCACTGCTGCTCTGCTTCTGAGGCCAGGAAGCAGAGGTCATTTCCATCCTGGAATGATTAAGTTTTAGGGGTAAATTCGTATGGTATTACCCCAGTACTTTCAGTGGCAGTCTGGATTTAAAAGAGGTTCCAGAGGGGCCCCTGTAACCTCACCAGTGTCTGATGGAAGTTTGCACGTTCATTTGGACAGTGCAAAGCTGTGAACAGGGGTGAATATACCAGGTCTTGTGTGTGTGTTAAGCTGTGTGTAGGTGCACCTGGAGACCCCTGGAGTTCCCTGTCCAGTCCTTTGCACCCTTTTGGCAGCCTGGGGAAGAGACTCCCTGAAAAGTAACCTTGGGAATGTGGGGGGACCTTCTGCTGTTCTTCAGCCGCATCAGTTCCCTGATCCACTTTCTATACAGAGATGCAAACACTTGTCCCAGCACGGCAGATGGGTGCTGTGAGAGAGGAATCAGTGGTGAAGGGAGGAGAGATTAAATCTGCTAATCCAGAACTGCCACCAAATAAACACACCTTGAACTGCAGCTGCTGGAAGCTCATCTGTCAGTGCTGCCTTTTTATAGGGTGATGGGGAACAGGAGCTGAGCGTAGGAACTTAGCTCTGAGAAGCAAATTTATTTCAGTTAAGTCTAAAGGAAGCCAGATATTCTTTTGTTTAAGTTTATCCAGCCAGATCTCTGGCAGTTTCCCCATATCCCTTTGAATTACCTCCTCTGAGTTCACTGCAGTGCCTTGAGCTCACTCTGGAGCATAATTGAATTATAGCTGCTCATTTCCTTCAGTTTTTGTGATGAAAACAAATCTGTGATGTGGGGATACCTCTTGGCTTAGTCAGAAGGTAAGTGAAGGCATCTAACTGCACCCATAAATGCTTGCAGAGTCACTGTCCATCACAGACTGAAAGGGCCAGTGTGGCCACAGGCTGGAAGAGTCTGTGGAGGATGAGGAGACTGTCTCCTCTTTCACTGATGTGTTTTGTCAAGAGACTTCTGTACTGGTTTTACCCTGGTTCTGCTTTTATTTAAAAAAAAAGTGGGTTTGCTTTTATAAACCAAGCAAACACTGAGAGGAACCAGGCCAAAGTTAAACGAGCTTGGTTTTTCATGCATTCACCTTATCTGACTACTCCCACCTCTTGTGAAGTATATAATAAATGTTACTGAATTATTTTTTATGGGCTGTGGAATTCCAATCCTGACTGCACCCTGGTGAGACCTCACCCACCATTCATACACACCTCATACAAGCTGCAGGTGCTGCAGACAGTCAGCTATTAGGGGGAACTCACTGACCAGCACAAGGCTCAATTCTTTAGCTCTGAACTGTACTCCTGAAAACAAACCTTTTTTAAAAAACTATTTTCTCTCAGACCATTTCCTTCTGTTTCTACATCAGAAACACTATGGCAGCCCCAGCCCTCACACTGAGCTCACCAGAACTGGAGAGCATTCAGCTACACTCAGACCTTGCCTACAATCTCAGGAAGGTCTAGTCAGGTCTCACAGTGGGAAAACAGTCTGCTCCTGTCTCTGAGTGTGTGGAATTGCACAAGGCAATGAGATGAATGAGAATGTTTTTCTTTCTCAGCATATCTTCTAAATCTCACTGGCCAGTCTGTGTGACTAGCAAAACTCTCCCAGAATTCTGACTGTTGTAGCCCATCCCAAATCTTATCTCTCATTAAAGGATTAAAGAGCATGCCAGCATTTCTCCAGGAAAAGTTTCCAAAAATCCTGTGAAGAAAGCCTCTGCTTTTCTCACTCTGTCTGGCTGGGAACCAGTGGTGAAGCTGGAACCCCTAACTCTGAGCGGGTTGGGCCAGTTCTTGTTACCATTCCTCCCTGGCCTGGGGCTGCCACCACCTGCCCTGGGCATGACAGGCTCTGTCCAGCCCTGCCTTGGGCAGCTCCAGCCTGGATTCAGTGGTGCTCCTGATTCCTGGGCAGTTTTATAGGCACCAGAGCTGATCTGCACAAGGATCCAGCAAAGGTGGGACATCTACCTGGGCTGTTCTGCAGGGCATCACCCCAGGAGCCTCTTCTTTATTTTTTTTCTTGAAATTTAAAGAGAAAAAGGGAGATTAGTGATCCCTCCACTCCTGCACCATCTGAGAATTCCAGATAGATTCTCAGAGGGTGCAGATCAGCAGGATCTGAATTCCAGCCAAGAGCCTGGCCCTACGTTCTTTGCATGGAAGCAGCACTGGGAAACAACAGAGGAAATGAATGTCCTCTCTTTAGATGTAATGAATGTTTGCCCCTGTGGTTTAATTCTTTCACTCAGTGTCCTGCCATGGAGTTCAGTGCTGGATAATACAAATGAAAGCTGTCCCCACCCTGAAGGGCTGACAGCTCAAGAGACAGACACACTGCAGACTGGTTTTGCCAGGGAATAAATTGGTGAACATGGTTTCATGTTTATCACTTTTACCAGTGATGAAGAGCAGAACAGATTCAGAAATGAGGAAGCCTGAGAGAGGCTTTTTTTTCCCCTGTTGATCTTCGGGGAAAAAACAATGTGCCATCCAGTGAATAGTGAATTTAGGAGAATTTGAATGGAGGAGTAGCTAGAGAGCAGTGTTTGGCCATGGAGAAAATAAACTGTCCAGGGCAAAGTCTCCCCACGGGAGAAAATTACCTTAAAATTCCCTCTGAAATAAATCAGAAGTTCTTCTCCAAATAATCCCACTTAATGCACATGTACCACAAACTGACTAATTCATTACCTGTGTAACAAAACTGGCGTAGTTGAACCACATTTTCTAATTTAACCAGAAAATTATTTATCTGATAGCAAAGGGCTACTGAAAAACTTAAGTACACTTCTTCTGAATTCAGAGAGAGCTGACCAAACCTTGCCTTGGCTTTCTGGCTACATGAAGTCTGTATTTCCATATGGCTTAACTTTACAGAAAATATTAGCTGCAAGGATAAGGAAAGGAGCAGCACCCTTTTTTTTGCTGCATAGCTTTATGCACCTGCACAGGCAAACAGGATGCCTATACCATTGCAGAATTCAAACACACTCATGTTTAATTCAAGGCTCTGATTCTTTTAGTTATTTTATCAATTATTGCTCTGCAAAGTTTTCAGGCTGGTGTCCAAATTTGTAAGAGCTTCTTATATAAACCTTGGCTGTTCCCTGCACAGAGGTGAAACAGCAGGGATTTACACCTGCCTGTCACAAGGTCCTGGAGGGGATGTGCATTTTTGGCTGCACGTTTTTGCCAACTTGTCTGCATGGCTATTTACACAATATTTGCAACATACATTTTCTCAAAATGTTTATCTATTCATAGGTTTTCATGCATTACAAACAGGGAAGGTAAAGGAAGAAGGTAAATATTACATGGAAAACTCTGTATTAAGGGTTAAACACATCCACAGACACAATCAACAATGTGATTACCATGAGATTGAAGACCAAGTGTTTTGGTATTTCTCAAAGCCTTCAGGACCACCTGCTCTTACAGCACAGTAATACTTTAATGCAGTTTTTTTTATTTTAGAACTCAAAGTGTGAAATTCTCTCATACACATTTCCCAGGCTTGTGTTCTTTGTATGCCCTCAATCACACTGGCATTCATAGGAATTTTCTATGAATGCAGGGTCGGGCCCTGTTACAAGTTTCTGTTTTCTAAGTCTATTAGGGAAACACAAGAAGCAGCAGATATTACATGTGCAAATTTTTACTTTCATCTCCAGGTGGGTATGAATAGTGTGTCATTAGTTAATGATGACATAAGAGCTGGCATTCCTGATAAGCCCACAGCTCCTTCAGGCTTGCTGGAAGGTTGCAATCCTATTAGTCAGATGCTGTAAAAGTTGGTTTTTTAATTACCTTGGAGTCAAGATAACTCTTCCCTTTCTGAGCTGCTCAGAATTACTCAGAGATACATGTTCCAGGGAAGGATTTGGCCTCCAAATTTTAGGTACAATCACTTTTAAAGACAGGGTGAAGTACAAATTTTCTTCCTATGGTACCCAACAAGCATCCTTCCTACCTGACCTGTCTTCTGCCTCTTTGTCATCATCTTTCATGATTCAGGGTTCATGTGACTTCCTTCACATCCCACCACAGACAGGCTGATCCCCTGGAGCAGGGGACCTGAGGACAGTCAGGGGACAGGTCTGTACCACGGTTTGGTTGTGTCAAAGCCTGACTGTGAGAGGGGATCTCAGGACAGCACGCTGGCAGGGAGCCAAGAGGAGTGTGTCAGTGGCTGTGTTTTGTAAACTAGCAGCAATCCTCTTGCCACCGTGGATTGCAAAAACAGCAGCACTGCCAATGTTTATGTGCCTCTGGCACCCTGACTAAGAATCTTTTAGTTACATCATCGGTATGTGCAACAGGGTTTGGAGTTTTGCTGGCTACTGGTGTGAGTTTTGGCCTCATGAAATGTGGTTGGATGTGTAACTGAGTTATATCTGGGACTAAACCAAAACCACAGGGAGACAGCCTCATATTGCATGGTGTAGTAGTGGGGGAGGAGGGACTTGGCTCCTCTTAAATCATAAGCCTGACCAGTAGAACTGCATTGTTTTGCTCCAGGTGTTACTCTGCTGTGAATAATTTGACTTTCCCTACATTTTACTGGGTAGCAGAACTTTGCATAGCTCCTTTTGCTGTGCTCCAGTTGGTAGCTCATGGCATTGTAGGAAGCGTAAGACTGCAGACCAGAGGATGATCTTGTTGGGTTTTTTTCCCCCCTGTGGCCCATATGAGGAACTTTGGGATTAAATGTGTACTGTTTTCCTAGTGAAGCTTGTCCTTCTTGGCTAAGGGCTAGTTGGCAATAGGAGGTTGATCTGGAAAATATCAAGGGCATATTCTAACCTCTTACAAAGCCCTGAAAACTTTCATCAAAAAACCAAGAAATGCAAAACTAGAAAGGCCACTGTTTTTATGCCTGGAATATATGGACAGACATCATCATTTAATTCTTCTATTGCTTGTCATTTTATTGTTTTCACCACCAGCATAAACAGTTTTGCACCATTCTTCTCTACAAAGGTAAGTACTATTTTTTCTAGGATGATCAAGACCCCGATTGAAGCTGTCATTTTGAAGGGTGGAAAAGATGGTGGAAAAGGTGAACACTGCTTGGTCCAAATAGAAATGTGATCTTGAGAGACCACAAGGTGCCATGGCAGTGAGGAAAATAGCCATGTAAAATCCAGGCACAGTTTCCTTTATCCCTGAGTTCTTCAACAAGTGCTGAGAGCATCCCTAGCCATTCTTCCCCACCTTGTTGATTCCTCTGCTCTCTGAGCAGGGGTTCAGAGAAGCCTCAGTTGTTTGCAGGAGCTGCAGAGCCATATGGCCTGTGTTGTCCAGCAGAGATTTGGTGGCTGCTCCATGAACAAACTTTTCTTGCAGGGGAGAAATTGCAGCCCTGAGAGCAGCTCAGGGTGCTGTGCTACTGCTGACCCATCCTGCTCCTCAGCCAGAACCCTGCACCATCTCTCAGCTCTTTCATCTGTGAAAGGAGGCAAGAGGATTCCTGTACCTCAAAGACATGAAGTTTAGATAATTACAAGTGTGAGACACTGAAATATTACACCAGTAAAACCACCTCAGATGAAGAATTGTTGCTCTTTCAAGGCTAATGTGATTTTCTCCAGGTTGTCCTGTTCAGTGAATTCTAAAGGGCAGGGATATGGTTTTCTTAAACTCTGCAGAATGATGCTGGATTTCTATTTGTTGGCTTTTATTTTCTGTGACAGTCCATGGGGTTTTTCCTCAAGGGATTAAAGTACCTTTATAGATAGACCTTGCTCACCACATCCTTCTTCTTCCCATTCCTTCTCTCTTGAACTTAGATATACACTTCATTCTGACAAGTAGCAGAAAAAAATCTACCTGATCTGTTACCGGTTTTATGTAATTTAGAATGTGGGGTTACACTGGACTATTTTCTGTGGAGAAAAAAAAGAGGTGAATCATCCTGAGGTGGCTGCAATCCCTTCAAGATCTTGAGTCCTAAACTGACAAGTTACTGTGGACAAGCTGATGCACTAAGCTCCCAAGTCCTTCCCAATCATAATTTATAACAAAGAAGGATATTTTCTTAGGTTAATGTTTCAGCTGCTTCTCATCTTTTGTGCCACTTTTCTGAAATCTATTTTTGGGTATGAATTGATGCTGCACATCAAATTTCTCTTTTGCATTCAATGAGAGCCTAGTCATTCTAACAAACTTCAAAAGGGATTTCATATTCTATAAAATACTTCACATTTCTTTTTATCAAAGTCTGGGGCTTTTTTTCCCAGGGTTGTACAAGCTCACGCTACCTACGGAGTCTGTCTGTCTGCATCACTTTCATGTGTTTGTGAATTGCTAATGAAGCTACGTGGGCCTCAAAGCTTGCAAAGGGTTCCCTTCGACTGGGTTTGTACAACCTGAATTGATTTTCCTCCAGAAATCCCAAAGTGCCTTGCCCCTTTTGCTCACTGCTTAAAAGAAAAGGATTCCCTTGGCTGTGAGGGTGAGCTCTTAGAAGCCCAGCAACAACATTGTCAACCAAAGGTTATCGTTTTTGATTTGCAAATTATTGATAGGGAATCAGAAGATGCAAAATCCAGGGAGATGTTCTCAGCTGAAAATCCTGGTTTTGCTCTGCTGTCGTTGAGTAGCCTTCACCACTTCTTCTTATAATGTAACATCCCATAACTTCCATATCTGACTGAAAAATTGCTGAAAGCCCCAAATGTGCAACTTTACTTACAAACCACTATTTTTTTGTTGGTTTTTTTTTTTGTTTGTTTGTTTGTTTGTTTTTTTACAACAGTGGTACAGTGATGCATCTTTCCTTTCTGCTTATCCAGCTTAGCTATAGATCTAGGAAACATATATTCCTCCAAAGGAGTGACAAGAGGTGTCCTCCATTCTAATGCTGTTAGTAGAGATTTCTTCCGAATGAAAAGCAGTTAATTGTTCACTGATATTCTAAGATGAAAGGTTAAAGAACATATTTTGTATGCTAGTAACCTTTTTTGCCAAACAATGTAAGATTGTTTGGTCATTCCTTTGATTTCTTTAATCTCAAGAATAGCCAGTGACAATGAACTCTCCATGTTGGTAATTTGTTGGTGAGGGAAAGAGAGATTTGTCTGTATTATTTAAATTTTTGTGATGAGGACAGAAGGAAAGATTGAAAGTATTCTCAAAAGGCAATTAATTCTTTGTGCTGGTTTTTTTATCAGCCCTTTGTCCTCTGTGAAAACAGAATGCAAGAAGACCCAAGAAGGTAACAGAAACTAACAAGGTATGGAGGGCTGATCCCAAAAAGGACCTATGCACATGATGTGGCTTGTGATTGAAATGAAGGTATCTGAGTGCAAATCTGTGTTCCTGAAGGTGTCCACCTCATCCTGTGTTTCACAAATATTTACTTTAACATTCCCCAACTGTGCATCTGTTTATGCTCAGGATCACCTCAGTCCTGAGAGAGCTGAGCAGAGTGAGACCTACCTCATCCTTAACCCAGGAACTCTGCACTCAGGGCTTGTTTCCCCAGAGAGATCCATGCTGCTGAGGATTGTCCTGGCACTTCTGGAAGGTGGAATCCATACAGAATGGAATGGAAACCTTACTTTTCTTTTAGGATCTGGCAGGGACAGATGCCTTCTGTACAACACCTAGCTGGTTAAGGAGCCTACCCTTCACTCTCAGGGCTCTCCACAGTGGCTCAAACCCACTCCTTCCCCAGCCATCAAGTTAAAAGCCAGTCTGATCTGAAATGGGTGTCTTAGCACAGCCATCAGCTCCTGAGGTCAAACTCAGTTGTGCCATGTCCTAAATTGTGCCAGTCCCAGGATCCACACTCACACTGGATTCCCTTTATGGCAGTTTCTGTGGCAACTGGTGCTGTCAACTGTCCTTGGTCACCCACCACATCCTTGCAGTCAAAACAGTACAAACCAGAGGAAATTCTAGTCCACTAAATGTCTTAAGGATGCTTCAGTTTATCAAGCAAATAAGAAAGCAATGTACCATGGATTAGAATCACATATAGATAAATATGACCCCATATGTATTTCTTTCCTTCTGCAGCCCTTTTCTTATGTTTTCCTGAAAGCAGAGTAATTAATAACTTGGGTGGCATGTGTTTGTTGCTACATGGTTATAGAAAAGGTGCCAGAGCCCTGTAATAAATTATTTCTCTGAAACATTAAATATCTGGACAACTAACTGTCAAGGATTTTCCATGCACAGATGGGAGCTGCAGAACAGCAGATCTGTGGGGTCTGAATCTCATGCAGCACAAAAGGAGCCCTTTCATGTTACATGAAAACACCCTGCAGTGTTTGAAATTAATTCCTTTAGATCAGGGGGAATCAATTTTGGTCAAATTGCCTTCAATCAAATGACTAATGGTTTTGCTAAAAATCTCATTGTCAGCCTTGAAGAGAGATGTTGATCTGGATAAGCTATGTTGAGCTTCCCTTTGCTTCCTCACTGCTCATGGCTTGAGAAAACTCTTCAGAAAAATATCCCATGCAGCATATTCTGATGTTATCACATCTCATCCAGAGCTATCCAATCTGATTTTAAATTGCATGTAAAACTCCAACTAAATATAATCCAGATTTCATAAGGTTTTATTATTTTCTTCCTCTATACCTGTTCCCAGAGTGCATCGAATAAGACCATATTATTCCTTCCTCTACCATGAATATTCATTATATTCAGGTTTTCATTTTGGGATCTGGGATGGGCAAAGCTAGTGAGGTTTCTTTCTTGTGAAATCTGTTTGATCAGGGGAGTTGTGGTTTCTTAATTCTCCAAAACTCGACACTGGGCCAATTTCACTTCTCTTTACCTGATCAGATTTTGGTGTGGTGTTAGATTAAAAAGAAATGCCATTGTGGAGTGCAGCATCTGAGATTTAAAGGAAGAATTACTTCTGCTCAGTTGTAATGAACATTATTTGCCCTTTGTGTGCAGGTCTTCTATTAGATCCAGCAGCTTTTGCCTTAGATAATAAGGAAGGGATTATGTGAGAGATAAGTTGATTACTCAATAATTCCCCAGGAAAAAATTCTGAAGCAAATTCAGGTGATAAACACCATCTGTGTGGGGAAGAACCGTCTGTGAATGGATATGGTAAATCTCTTATATGTGTGTGTGCAATATGTTCTCCGTATCCCAAGCTGAGGTAGTCAGGTCTGCTCCTTCAGCCAGAAATATCCCACCCCCAGCCCTCCCCACAGGGACCACAGCACTTGGCTGTATCATGGACATCCAGTGCTTTATTTCCAGATTTTTCCTTAGTAAAGCAGAGAAAAAGCAATAACTTTTGAGTGTCTCTGAATACTGTCCGTGCTGCTGCTGAGCCCCAGTGTTTTCTTGTTTACTGGTGCAGCTCACTTGAGGATTTCTTCCCCAGGTTTGCTTTGACTCATTCTTGTGATCTGCTTGCTTCTCTGCAGAGCTTCTCAGATCTCTGTATCCCTATCACCATAGGTAAGGTTCTTTTGGAAGACTTTTTATAATTCCTTTTTTGCCTCTTCACAATTTTTATAAATACACATATCCAGTGGAAAGCTGGTGCCAGGTTTAGGCTACACATCATTTCTTCACAGGAGCTACACAACAACGAGAAAATGCTCCAAACTGAGTTTATCCTCATGTCCAAGGTGGATTCACTGTTCCATTGCCAGGCTGTCACGTGGAAAATCTCCACTGCTTCACCCCTTGGAAAATCTGGTTATTGGTGGCCTTCAAATTCAGCCCATAATGGTTAGGGAAGCCAAACTACGTGGTGCTCCCCAGGTCAGGTGTTTTGAGGGGCTCCATGGAGTAGTGACTGCCCTGACTGCAGAGCAGCTTAGCACTCCTGAGCCCAGCAGCCTGCTCCATCAGCCAGGCAGGGCAGGCTCTGCTGCTGCACCATGCACAACACTCACACAGAAATTTAAGAAAGACTGATTTATTCTTATGCAGAGTAGCTACCAAAGGCACAGAGCACGATGCAGTGAGATTTGCAGCTTTGTAACCTTCTATACAAGAAGCAAATAATGAAGAATTGAGAAGTGGGGTCTTGATATTTCATGTAATGCCCTGTTGAGTCCAGACAAAGTACCACAAGCAGCTTTATACTGCATGTGTGGTTGTAGTCAAACTGTTCACTGCTCTTTTAAATATTTAAATATTTCCAAAGGGCTGTGAAACTGATCCAAATTTGCTAGTAACAGAGTGAATGGACAAGACCTGGAAACTGAAATGTCATGAGATTTTTTTTATCAATGTGGCAAACTTTGTTGGAACAGATGTATTTTGGTTTACCTTATCAAAGGTTTAAAAAGCATAGTGATAACAAGCTCATTGCATAGACATTTACAGATTAATAAGTTATCTTAAAACTTTCTGCATTATCTCCACACTTCAGCTCACCAAGCATTCTGTATCTGACCACTTTGGAGTGGATTCAAATAATTTTCAAGGAGCTCACTTAAAATTCAGAGCGTGCTATGATGAAGGCAAGCTTTTCTGCAATGGCTTTGAAGTGACCAAGTAACCCACTGACTTGCATTACAGACACAGTTCATGACAAGCTTGTCCTCATGAATCTCTCAAATTGTTCTTTCTAGTCATGTTCAGAGCTCTGCTCCTGCCTACCCCCACATCTTTCTGTACCTCTCAGCAGGAGCTGCTCCTGTCTCCCTGATTCACACCATCCAGTGAATGCTTTTCCAGCATCTTGGGAGTGGTGGCTTCACCTGCCTGAGCTCACACTTGTGCTTTAAGACAGTAGGAATCCTAAAAGAGCCTTCTGTCAATGGGATGAGAACATGCTGGGCTCATCATTTGTCATCCCAGTACCTCTTTCACCTTTTTCCTGTCTTTCTTAGTTAGTGTTTTGTGCACTTCTTCATGGACTGTAAGATTTCAAGGGAAGAAGGCAAATTCTTACTGTGTGTTTCCCTGGGGTCTGCCAGGTTGGGTCTGTGCCCTCCATGGTGTTTGTGACAGAGTGCCCATGTGTTTGGGGGTATTTTAGGGCATGTAGTAGGCACAGGTGCTGCGCTCAATTCCCTCAAAACAGAGGACTGGAGAAGCAGGGGCCATTGCAATACTTCCTCCTTTTTCTCAACACCCATTTTAGCTCAGGTTGCAACAAATGAGCTAACCCAGGGGCAAGGGGCCACAGCCCTGCCTGTAATGCCCTTGGAAAAAGAGTGGCTTTTTTTTGCCTTGAATAATGTCCAGGGCAAATTAACATGGCAAGGATTTTCTTTGGGATGATCTGGGTTCTCCCAAGAAAAAATCAGTGTGTGTGGTCATTCAGTCTGAATGAAATAAAATTCTCCCTGAATAGATTAGGTTTAATTATGTCTTTTCTTTCTCTTCGGCCTTGGTTTTAGGTAGATGTGATATAATGATTTGCACTGCACACAAATTCTCCTCTTTTTAACCTGAAAATGACTGGGCATGAAATGGTGAGAACAGAGAGAACAATTTTCCTGGATAAAGGTGTATTTCCTTCAGCATTCCTTTGGCTGGGTCCGTGGTCATTTTGTTGGATCCATCATCTGTGCCTGTCTGCTGACCCATCACACTGCTTGTGACAAGCTGTGCTCCCACTCTCAATTAGAGTGTTTTAGTGAAATTAATAGTACTGACATAGCTGCATGGTCAAGTGCCACTCAAAAGTGAAGCCTGTGAGCCCTTTTAATGCAACAGAAAATGGGGAAATGGCAGGTTTAGGTCCAACCATATAAAATGTTGAGAACCATGTTATTCAGGCATGTGGAAAATAGCACATGAAGATTTCTGGGGATGTTCATCATGGAATCATAGAACCATGGAATCATTGAATCATAGAATGGCTTGGGTTGGAGGAGACCTTAAAGATTATCTTGTTCCAGCCCCATTCCCACCCTCCATGGGCAGGGATGCCACACACATCAAGTTGCTCAGGTCCCCACCCAACCCGGCCTTCCCCGTGTGTATGGAGAAGGATGTTTGGGCAGATGCCACAAGAGCAGAGAGCATCCCTAGTTTTGGCCCCAAGGTGCTTTGGGGAATGGTGGTAGCAGGTGTTATTGCCCTCAGGATGCTCAGCAAGGGTCACTCAGGCTCTGGACTCAGGCAGTCACCACCTCTCTGGCTGGATGGGAAGGAAGACAACAGTAGCTCTGGGTAAGATGAGATTCAAAAGGCAGTGGCTGAGAGCTGGGGGTTTTACTGGTGTCTGAAAGCAATGTCTGAGAGATAAACCTAGACTGACAGCCAAACATGCTCAGAAAACCTGTTTCATGGTGCTACCAGGAGACTTTAATTTCCTGGATTTGCCCTGGCTATCAAACATGTTGCAGGCATTCCATTCTCACCTGTCAAGCAGGATGCAGGCTGTGACTGTACATGTGGCTGTCTATCTCTGTTATGTAGCCAAATGTTCAGCCTTGTTCTAGAACTTGTACAAAGACTTTCCATCCTGACCTTGCACTTCTCATGCCCCACTCTCTGCAGAAGTTGTTCTGTCCAGCATAACACAGAAAGAAATGAGAGAGAAACTGGTGGAGGCAGACTGGCTGCAGAAACAATGTTGGGGTTGCAAAGAGGACTCTGGTTTGTTTATCCTGTCCTCTTTGTGGAGAATGGAGAGCCCAGCCACAGTTTGTGCTGTAGTTTAGGCTGTGACACCCCACGTGGATGGGCTGGCATCAGGGATGTCTCCCAGCAGGAACCCTGAGCTCCTCTGTTCCTGGGCAGGATGAAGATGCTTTGAGCAGAAGCTGCAGGTGAGCTGCCACCAGCCAGGTGTAAAGAAAGGGAAGGGGTCAGATGGCTTGTGCTGCTTAACCCAGGGCTCAAAACTGTGCTGCAATGAAAATTGCAGAAAAGTGGTTCAGAAAAGCTAAAGGAAAAGATGGGAATTCGAAGGCACAGAATAACTACTTCACCACCCTCCCTTTTCCTCAGTCATCAGCCCTGCACACTCTCTTAAAGGGAGGGGGGCTGTGGACACCTTGGAGGGCATTTGCAAACACACACACATGCTCCCCTCCCCCACATTTCTTTTTATTGCCTCTCTTCTACCTGTAATGAAAAAAGGTCCCTGCTGTGGTCAGACTTTGTGTTGTTTGATTTAAGCACAGATCACAGTGATGAGGGCTTAGCGAAGGCCCTTTGTGTGTGTTTAACACTACAGCTGCCAAGGTGAAGAGAAAACCCAACAGACCAAGCAAGATGCTCTAAATACTAATAAAGTCTGAGGGTGATTGGAAAGAGTGGAAATGGGAAAGCCCACAATCCAGGTAATTAAGCTGTAAAGCCCACAGAGGAAGGGCTGTCACCAAGTCATCTGATGTGGGATGAAGACCAAAGCACGGTGTGATTCTTTGTCTCTTAATCCCCTCCTCCGCTCCCCAGCATATTCTTATTTCCCTATAAAATCTTTATATGAAAGGTGGAAAAAAAATGATTTAAAAAAATCCTGAAGGATAAATCTTGTAATTCAGAGCACTGAACAGCTGGTAGTTTAAAGCACAGAACAGCAGTTTAGTGATTAATTTACCTCTTTAAAATGCTGAACAATACAATGCAATAAAAAATAAAATTTTATTTTGTATGGCCTCCTTCAAACCGACTGTATCCTGGAGCTCTTTCTAAAGTTAAAGTGCAGCTACAGAGTTAAATAATCAGTAATAGCAGAAGGGAGAGGTATAAAGAGAGATGTGCAAGCAATAAAAAGATCAGCTCCGCAGGAGCCCCCCCTCCAGTCCATTTGATTTCACTGAAAGAAAGTAGCCTTTGCGATGTTTTCTACATACTGATGGGTTTTCGCCTCACATGCCCTTTCCTCCTTCTTCCATCTTACACGAGCATCTCAGCGCCTCTGCTGCCGCTCCCCCGCGGCACCAGCGAGCGGCTGGGACCGCCACGGGCTGTCCCGCCCCGGGGAGCGGCCCCGGCCGGCTCGGCATCGCTCCCCACCCTGCGGGTCAATGTCACCTCCGGCGGCTCGTCCTGGCACCGCCGCCGACGGGGTTCTGCCCTTTTGTCCCCGGACAGAGAACTCCGGCAGCCCGCGGCGTGTTCGCATCTGCCGTGTGCGACCCCTCTGGGGACAGCACGGGGTGAAGTTCAGGCGTGTCGCACAGCGAGCTGTGATTGACACACAGGGTGTGCGTGAGTGTGAGTGTGCTCTGTGTGTGTGTGTGAGTGTGCTCTGTGTGTGTGTGTATGCTCTCTGTGTGTGTACTCTGTGTGTGTGTGTGAGTGTGCTCTGTGTGTGTGTGTGCTCTGTGTGTGTACTCTGTGTGTGTGTGTGAGTGTGCTCTGTGTGTGTGTGTGTGTGCTCTGTGTGTACTCTGTGTGTGTGTGTGAGTGTGCTCTGTGTGTGTGTGCTCTGTGTGTTCTGTGTGTGTGCTCTGTGAGTGTGCTCTGTGAGTGTGCTCTCTGTGAGTGTGCTCTGTGTGTGTGTCCTCTGTGTGTGTGTTCTGTGTGTGCCTGTGTGAGTGTGCTCTGTGTGTGTGTGTGCTCTGAGTGTGCTCTGTGTGAGTGTGCTCTGTGTGTGTGTGTGCTTTGTGTCTGCTCTGTGAGTGTGTTTGAGTGTGTTCTCTGTGTGTACTCTGTGTGTGTATGTGTTCTGTGTGTGTGAGTGTGCTCTGTATGTGTGTTCTGTGTGTGAGTCTGCTCTGTGTGTGTGCATGTGCTCTGTGTGTGTGTGTTGTGTGAGTGTGCTCTGTGTGTGTGTCTGTGTGTGTGCTCTGTGTGTGTTCTCTGTATGTGTGTTCTGTGTGTGTGCTCTGTGAGTGTGCTCTGTGTGTGTCTGTGTGTGTGTGCTCTGTGTGTGAGTGTGCTCTCTGTGTGTGTGCTCTGTGAGTGTGCTCTGTGTGTGTGCCTGTGTGAGTGTGCTCTGTGTGTGCTCTGTGTGTGTGTTCTCTGTGTGTGTGTGCGCTCTGAGTGTGCTCTGTGTGAGTGTGCTCTCTGTGTGTGTGTGTGCTTTGTGTCTGCTCTGTGTGTGAGTGTGTTTGAGTGTGTTCTCTGTGTGCACTCTGTGTGTGTATGTGTTCTGTGTGTGTGTGAGTGTGCTCTGTATGTGTGTTCTGTGTGAGTCTGCTCTGTGTGTGTGCATGTGCTCTGTGTGTGTGTTCTCTGTGTGAGTGTGCTCTACATGTGTGTGCTCTGTGTGTGAGTGTGCTCTGTGTGTTTGAGTGTGCTCTGTGTGTGTGTGTTCTCTGTGTGTGTCTGTGTGTGTGCTCTGTGTGAGTGTGCTCTGCGTGTGTCTGTGTGAGTGTGCTCTGTGTGTGAGTGTGTTCTCTGTGTGTGTCTGTGTGTGTGTGCTCTGTGTATGTGGTCTGTGTGTGAGTGTGTCCTGTGTGTGTTGTGTGAGTGTGCTCTGTGTGTGTGTGTCTGTGTGTGTGTTCTCTGTTTGTGAATGTGCTCTGTGTGTGTGTGCTCTGTGTGTATGTGTGCTGTGTGAGTGTGCTCTGTGTGCGAGTGTGCTCTGTGTGTGTGTTCTCTGTGTGTGAGTGTGCTCTGTGTGTCTAAGTGTGCTCTGTGTGTGTGAATGTGCTCTGTGTGCGAGTGTGCTCTGTGTGTGTGCTCTGTGTGTGTGTGTTGTGTGTGTGTGCTCTGTGTGTGTGCTCTGTGTGTGAGTGTGCTCTGTGAGTGTGTGTGTGTTCAGAGGGGGGAGGTGAGAAAGGTGGACGGGAAGTCAGGCGGATAACGATTTTGGTTATGGGGAGAAATGCATTACTTTGAGGCGGACGTGGGCGAATTCATCCCTGGTGTAACATCGCTGAGCTCCCGGAGACAGCAGCGGCAGGGAGGCACGAAAACAGGGAGGCACGAAAACAAGGAGCCACGCTACCCTCATTTGTCAAGCGCAGCACAAAGCGAGGATGTGAAGAGCCCTGCCTGGGGTGGGGGCTCAGGGGGTCCTCATGTTTTGGGAACACTTCACATCCACAGTGGTTGGGCTTCCTGGAGTAAAGCTCTGTCTGCCTGTGTTCTTCTTCCACCGGGTAATAATCAGGGAGCTACTTAGCAGACAGATGCTAAACCTGCTCTTACTGCATTTAGCATTTCAGAATAATGAATAGATTTGCAAATGATGTTTCAAGGCTGCTTCTTTTTCAAACAATGGCATCGCTAATATTGCCAGATCCTTTGACTTTGCAATTTTGTTTCTCAGACAGTAAAACGTTGCAATTCTCTTTCTGGAAAAGGCAGAAGGGAAATGGCATTTCTAAGTAATTTCAAGAAATGCTTTTTATAGGGGAAAGTATGTGCTGATAAGCTCCTCGCCTAAACTCACACCAGAGTTGCACCATGCTGGTGAAACTGCTCTGATTTTACACCGTGAAACCTGGGAGTTTCCCTCCTCACTCCCACGGACTCATTTCTTCCCTCTGGTGGGCTTTTACCCCAGTGCTGACAAGCTCAGACTCTGGTCCTGTGACTACTGAGCTGCCGGCCTAAACACTCAGCCTAGCATTTGCTTGAATCCTTATGTATTCAGCCTGAAAACTCTTGACGGATCTTGCCGCGGGGATTTGAAGGTCACCCTCCCGAGAGCAAAGTGTAGGGCACCGCAGCCCGCAGCTGAAAAGGCTCCTTGTGGTTTCCAACACCAGAGCCGGGTTTGCCTCTCGCTTTGGCTCCTGCGCTGCCTCTCCGCTAACCCATCTTTAATATGGATCTAATTCCGACTCCACATTGCAGCGCCGCGAAATCACATCAGGCAGCGCAAGGAGACTCGCCGCCCCTTCAAGCATGATAAACTCTTGATTGCTTCCCCGAAGCTCTAATGAGCCCGCGTGGGCTGGGCGCGATGGAGACAGCGCTGCCGAGGCGTGCGGGGAGCGGCGGGGGCCGCTCCTCCTGCGGGGCAGCCGCAGGACCCGGGCTCGCCTTCTTTAGGCTCCTCAGAATCCCCCCGAAAGGCGGGCAGGGCAGGAGAGCGCGGCATTCCCGCCCCGGGCAGCTCTCCCTGCCTCGCCCGCCCCGCATCCCCGTTCCCCCCTCGGCGGGGACCCCCGGCGCTGCGCCGAGCCGAGAGCGATGCTTTATCGCGCCTCTGAGCGAGCCAGACGGAAAGGTTGCGGCAAAGGTGGGAGGTGTTAATGATGGGTTGGCACAAGGCAGTGCTTATCTCTTTAAGAAATGGAAATGAGGTCTAATTAGCATATACTGGTTGCAATTAGCATATAAGTCCCGTTCGGGGACTTGGAGGAAGGAAAAGGACTAGGCAGCAACTTAATGGGGTTTTATTAGACGAAATTAGCCAGCGCTGAACAGTCATAAAAATATCTAAATTATTAGTAGCTCTGGCAATTTATTGTGAGTGCTTCCCGGACATGCTAATGTCTATTGGGTCTGCGTCATGCCTGCTAATCACAAAAACAAACTGAGGGACAAGAGTAATCTATCTGCTGTGCGTTGTTATGCTATTGTAGGCACAATGTGACAGCTTTATACGCATGTATATGTGCGTGTGTGGCGTGCTTCGAGGGGTGCGTTTTTGCTAATGCCTTATGAGTTATGTAAATGGGATACGTTTGAGCAAAAATGACAAACTGGTCTTTACAGAAACAATCTCACCTATAATACAGGGGAGAGAAGAGGAGGCTGAAGCGCAGGGCTTTTGTTGAAGCAGAATGAAATGCAAACCCCCGATAGTCATGGCAATTGCATGAATTCAGAGGCCAGAAGAAAAACCCTTCTGTGTAAGATGATGATCTGTAGAAACAAAAAGGATATTTTAAAAAACCAACCTCACTCAAATATATTTATTTTTAACACATTCGTGCTGTCTTTCATCCCCACAAAGGTTAGATGCTCTTTCTAATGAGCACCTTCTCCATATCCATTTAAAGTGAGGTCCAGTTATTGTCTCTCTCCAAATGTGATCAGCTGAGGGTGGATGCTGTGAAAGTGAGGTGATGAAGAATCAACATTTTTAATTTATAATGAAAGGTCAGGCACGCTGACCCAAGATGGGGTCTGATAGAAAGTATGCTGCTCAGACAGGAAAAAAAGTCCCCACGCTAAGAAAAATTGCAAGACTCTTCCTGAGGTCCTTGCTCAGTGTTTGAAGCTATAAATGGTTCCTGCAAGCCTTTTCTGTTGTAGCAATGTAGGACTTCTGGGCTGGTCCAGCAGGGTCTTGGCTAACCAGCAGGTGTGGGTGCTCTGGCACTGGGAGTGGAATGATACCAAGGATTATCCTCTTTGTATTTTTTATGAAACGAAATGGAATTATTCCGAACGTTGCCAGGACCAGCATGAGCCCTCGACACTTGGTGGTGGCTGTGAGAAGGAACAAAGGATAAGCAGGAGGAATGTTGTAATGCACATTTTAGGGTCAGATTCCTTGTATTAAGTTATAAGTGGTGCATTTTATCATATTATATATGTAAGTAACTCCATAAAATCGTCGGCTTTGTGTCAGGTTGTCAAAAGAATCATAGAGGCTAATTCAACAGAAACTAGTAAGTTAAAAACAAAACCGAAAGAAAACAACAACAAAAAAGATAAAAGTCATCTTAAATGGTTGATATAGCTCACCTGGCCTCCTATTTTGGGAAAGGATTTGGAACAACTTCTGCATTTCATCTGTTTGATATGTTCAGAGCATGGTGAGTGTCTCTGCAATGTTGACTGTGGTGCCTGATGAGGAGTCCAATTTACATATTCTCAATTTAATCTAAAGTAGGCGCTAATTGATTACTGCTGAATGTCAGCACGCTCTGATTATCTGCTCAAGATGCTCTGGAAAAGAAAAAAACCTACAACCCCGAGTTGCAAGTGGGAAGGAGGCGTTCAGATTTAGTCTGCCACGTGTGCTGGTTTTGACTGGGGCAGAGGGAATTTTTTCCATAGCAGCTCATGTGGGTCTGTGTTTGGGATTTGAGCTGGGTCAGTGCAGGATAGCACAGGGGTGTTTTCATTACTGCCGAGCTCACACAGTCACAGCCTTTTCCTCACCCAAACCCACCAGCAAGGAGGCTGAGGGTGCACAAGGAGTTGGGAAGAGACACTGCCAGGACAGCTGACCCCAGATGACCCAAGGGATATTGCAGAGCATATGGCATCATGACCTGCATGTAGAGCTGGGGGAAGAGGGAGAAGGGAGGAGGTACATTCAGAGTGGTGGTGTTTGTCTCCCCAAGTCACCATCACACATGATGCAGCCCTGCTCTCCTGGGCATGGCTACCCATGAAAAGCAGGGAATGAATTCCTTGTTTTGCTTTGCTGGCACTGATGGCTTTTGCTTCACCTGTTAAACTGCATTTATCTGAATCTATGTTTTTTCTTAGTTTTCTCATTTTTACACTTTCAATTCTCTCCCCCATCCCAGCACAGGGGGAGTGAGCAACTGGCTGTGTGGTGCATAGTTGCCATCTGGACTTAAACCACAACATCATGGAAAGACTGTTTGCTCTTTTACCTGACATTATATAAAGGTTTTAATTATCCAGGCCTGAGGCTGTTGAGTGACTGCTGCTTTGCTGTGTTCTTCCAAAGCAAATGAGACAGGTACTGAATTGTCCTGGCTTTCTGACTGATTCTTTTCAAATAAGACATCTCCTCTTACAGGGTTTTCCTCATCTTCTTCCAGCCCTGTCCTTAACAGTTTCAGACTTCAACCCTGAACATCCTTTCCCTGACTTGGAAGGCACAGTATGAGGTCAGAGAAGGAAGCTCAGATGGACATTTAATATTCCATGCTGGATTTCAAGAGACAAGCCATTGAATCTCAGCAGTGTGTGATCCCCGAATCTGGGACTGGGAGGAAAGCATTCTGTAGTTATTCCTACTCTGCATGCAATTTGGGCCAAATCTCATATCTTTAAAGCACAGACTCCTCTCTCATGGCTGGACAGCTTCCTGTTTGCAGACAGGAAGGATCATCTCTCACTACAGAGGTGTACAGTGTTCATTGTAAGGAAACCTTGGCTGATGTAACACAACATTTCCAGACAGCTGCATTACAACTTTTTACTCTCATACTTTTGACATTATTTTGGGACTCTTTTCTTTTGCTGAGATCTGAGCTTTTGGGGTTGATTTGTTTGTTTTGGTAAGCCTTCTTATCTGGGCACTGAGCCTAGCATTAATTTGTTTGTGTACTTTGTAGCATGCCCAGTTCTGTACCTGGAGATAGGTATCTATCTATTATTTAAATAAATGCCTACACTCTGCATGTGGAATAAGTCACTGTGAACAGAAATTTTAAATCGGTGAGTTAGATGCAGCGAGAAAATGCTCCCTTACTGTTTTCTTTTTCCTTTCTTTCTGTGCCTGGTTACAATTAAGTAGCAAATTGCTGCTTCTTTGAATCACGGTAGGTTTAATCAACAGCACTGCAGCAAGGCCATTTTTTCCTGGCTCAGTCTTGGTATGTGGGGCTATTTCCCCAGCAGAAGTACCTTCCAGTTTAGATCCTGTCATGCAGAAAGCCTTTTCTTCATGTATGCTCTCCCTCTGTGGTTTCCACGAGAGCTCTGCCCTCCAGCTTTTCCAATTCAGCATTCACGGTATGAACTTGTGTGTTTGGGAAGCTGCCAGGGGATGGGGAGCTAAGGCAGCAGCCAGTGCCGTGTGGAAGTGTTGTGTTTTTTATTTCCTTTGAGCAGTTAATCTCCATTAGATTGCCCAGCTCCTGTTATGCATCTCTGATACGGATAAAGGTCTGTTAGCAAATGCTGTCATTAAGAAATTTCCCTTCCTGTTAGTGCTGCTTGTTAAGGTCTGAATGCTTGAACACTTTAGATATGTCAAGTAGTGGTTCTAATTTTTTATTTTTTTTTAATCCTGCAGCACTTTGGCTTCCTCCCACAGATGCATTTCTGATTGCATTTTGGTCTATTCCAAATACCTGCCTGCCTGCTTCCAGCTCTTTCCAGTTTCTCCTAAATGGGGAAACAACCCATAAGGTGAACAACCAATATTGTCCAGGGCCCGGCAGAAGTCTTGCTGCATCACAAAGTCCATCAAAGTCAGCCTTTATCCTGTCCAGAGCTGTCCCACAAATCTCCACAGTGGAAGGGTTTTGCACCCTGTACCTCCCTGCCTGCTCATCCTCTGCCATTCATCTTCCCAGTTTCCAGTTACACTGACATGTGTCCATGGCCCTGTGCCCTGCATGGCCTGGGGAGCTGCTCCCTCTCCTCACTGTCCTGGCCAGCAGGGCTGGGCTTTCCATGAGGGAAATGGAATGCAGACATGCCTCCAACAGCCTTGTCCTTGTCCCCACTCAGGGCAGCAGCTGAAGAGAGGGTGAGCCAGCCCTCACGAAGAGGGAACACTTCCAGTTAGTTGCAGACTGTGGTCCCCAATCTGTCTCCCAAGTAACCCAAAGCCAACAGCAGCCAGAGCAGGGAGAGCAAGGAGGAAAAGCAAAGGCTTAGTAGTATTTCCTAAGCACTTCTTTCTTTCCCCATCCTCAAGTCTGTTCCTGCCCTGTGGAGTCACCTGCCCCCCAGTTTGGGACCTGTGTCTCCAGAGTGACTCCACAGAAGGAAGTGCTGGCCTGGGCAGAGTGGCTGAGTGGCCTGGAGGAGCCCTTGTGCTTCCTCAGCATTCCCAGCTGTGGGCAGCATGTGCAAGTCCCACATCACTGGGCACTCCTCAAATTCAGCAGAAAGGTGCAAGGCATTTTCTGAAGTCCTTTCCATACTCTTCTTCTGAATCTTATTCCCCTTCAGCAGGGACACCTAACCAAGCCCTCCATGGACCAGGGCTCAGCCTTGGCATGCAGGGGAGGAGCTCCACTTGGCCTGGATGTTCATTCAGGCAGGCAGGTCTTCCTACCTCTCTCCATTTCCTCCCTCTGCAAGGGAATGAGACACCTCATGCTCCAAGAGCTGCCCCCAGCTCTCCTTTCTTTTCATTTTACCCTTCATTTCAGTCCCTCTTCTCTGTCATTGTCTATTATTTGCCAACTATCCATGCTCAAGGCTGCCCTTCCTTCAGCCTCCTCAAGTCTCCTGTCTCCCCTTTGGAGTCCCAGCCATTCCATGCCCAGTGCCTCCCCAAAGTCCCTTTTCCTGTTTGGAACCCTTTTTTCTTACAGTTGTCTGTCAGCTAGGCCTTCATTTTGAAAGCAAATCAAAGGCAGTCTGTTGTGAGAAAATGGAGAAGTGGTGAAATAACTGGGGATAGGAGAAAGCTGGGATTAGAAACCCTCATTTTGTTCCCTCTTTCTTTTTCTGGTTTTGGCACATGTATTGCCAGAGCTGTAAGCTGTATAAATTCTTTTCTTATCCTAGGAAAGGCCAGTTCCTGTTTTATCACAGAGGAAAATCATTCCAGCAAAAATGGGAGCATGCTATATATTTTGATTGTAAAAATGCTGCATTAGAGGAACTCATACAAATTTCAGTGCTGAGCTGAAGATTTCAACAAAATACAAGGCAGCAATTGCTGGAAATCATAATTAATAATTAGTTATTATCCTATAACTATCACAATAATTAATGTGCAGCGTTTCGCTTCGCCAGTTTTTTTCAAAATATTTGATTATTTCTGCCTTCACGGTGCGAATTTCAGGTGCTGGAAATGAGTTGCTTTGCACCAGTAGATCTCCTGAATATGCAATGAAGAAACCTGCAGCAGCCAGAGCCCCAGCCAAGGCAGGAGATGAGACGGTGAGCTGGGAAACAAAGGTGAAGGAGAGAGGCAATGAAAGCGAAGCGTTTCCTACAATAGCTAAAATACAAATCTCTGGAGACTTAAAGATATTGCACGAACATCAATTTCGCATGCCTATTGTCTGAGTGGTATTAGCGTGCGGCCCCCCTTCCTCTGGGCGAGGGGAGCATCATGGCAAATCAGGAAATAGCATAATTGAATCAGCTCCAGCACATGACAGGGCTTAAAACCCACCCAGAGGAGGCTCTGAAATGACCACACATCCCAGGCACCTTGGCATCCTCCCCTGCCAAATTACCTCCGTGAGGAAAGCGAGCGAGGTTTAAGCCGCGGCGGGAGACGGCCCAGTCGTGGATTTCATTAGTGGTCTCTCTGGCCATCTGTGAGACTTTATGACCAAAGAGCTGGATGAAACTGCTTTCTAGAAACTTCTTTAGAGAAAAGACAGCTGGAAAAGATGCAAGTCATGATGCTGTTTGGGGAGAGTTTGTTTTGAATTTAGGAATAAGACAAAATGCCAGTAGTTCACCACTGTGGTAACACACGAGAGCCAGAACATGCTGCTGCAGGTCAGAGAGGTACCATTCCCATTCCTCTCTCCCTCCCCTTTCACCCCTACATAAAAGTTGACAATTAGTTTTTACTGCACATACATGAAGGGAGATACATGCTTTGGCCTCTCTGTGAGAGCAATAATTCTCTTAAATTGATGTGTCAGCGAACTAAAACTCAATATTTTTTTTTCGCACGGTGTATTTTGCAGTCAGAGGACCTTCACTAATCGGAATAAAGCAATTTGGCTCCCTGTCATTGCTCACTGAAAACATATGAGCTGGTTGGCACATATGGCCTCCTAGATTTATCAGTGTCTCCCATCTAGTGCATGGGAGGTTCAGGGCTGCAGCTCAGAGAGGAGCGAATTTTTATGAATGCTTTTTCCCCTCCCTGAGAATTCCCAGAGCTAGATTTATTTCTTTAGTTTCAGAAATATTTTATTTATTATCCATAGCCCATATCCTCTTAAGGTCAAATCAAAGTCATATTTTACATTTTTTAATTTGCATTACTATGTCTTCATGGCTTTGTTCATGGAAATAAAAAGCACAACAATCCAAAATTTGGGAGAATTACTGTTCCCATAGCTCTTCTTTCCTTTTTTTTTTTTTTTTCCTGAGAGTGCTGCAATGTGAACATACACAGCTGTCCTTCCAGCGGGACCAGTGTAAAATGGATTTGCTGCATCTTGCATCGGGTTCATGAAAGGCCAGCTGTGGTGTCATGTCTTTGTCATGCTGTCCCCAAGGAAGTCCTCACCTCGCTCCCAGCTGAGCTGGTGCCATTTATGCTGGTGCTGTGCTGGGGTAGATGGGATAGGCATGTTTTAACAGTCAGCCTTTGCAGCTTGATTACACCAGAGCATGCCCTTTTGCCTCACTGACTCTGTGCCTTGTAGTCCCCACACTCTGCTCCCACAGCTCCAGGGATTGCTCTTTGCCAGCTCTTGAACTTGTGCTTTAGCCTAGAGGAACTTGTCTCAGCCTTCAGATAATGAGAACCACAAAACCTTGTTGGGATCCCACTGCAAACACCTCATCACACCTCTGGTTACAAAGAAAAGAGTGTTCTGCATGGGGTATGGTGGGTGTTAGTGCACCATTTACCTCAAAGCTGTGCCAAGGAAAATGATTGCTTGGGGTTGGAGAACTGTTTGAGTGTCCAGGCAACTCTTCCAGTGTGTGCTCATGGCAGAAGGGGCAGCCCAGTCAGGGACAGCCTTCACTGGGGAGAAGGAGTGTGGTTGGATTCTCACCCTGAGCTTGTGCACAGCCTGGCACAAGGCTGGGACCATGATGTTGGTAGTGATGCCTGACGTTTTAGCTTTCATGTTTTTCAGATTCTGTGCTGCCTAGGGGTGTAGATCTGAGCCTCACATTGAGTGTTAGTGAGCTCTCTTCACAGAGCAGGGAGACAAAACAAATTCTTTTCCTGCTGAAGACCAAGGACAACTTTCAGCCCAACAGCAAAACAACAGTGGGCTGAAGGGAGGAACAAGAAGGATGAGACCTCACAATCTGAAGCTTTATTGGACAATTAAACCCCAATATGCAAATGGATCAAAACTTATAAAAATGTAAGACCTCATGACTGGTCAGCCATCTTGTGACCATTCTTAGTCCATCTTGGGTGTAGCCCTGGTCAGGCCCTGTCCTGCCCAAGGTGGATCCTGGAGGCCCTTCAGTAAATACCTACTTTATTCAGTAGCTCTGTCCAGTTTCTGATTCAGGTCAGCCTTCCCAAGGCATCAGTTGCACCAGTGACAATCCTGTGTCTATGGTGACAGTATCCAAGGCCTTGTTCCTGTCCTCTGTAAATGACCTTGCGGTCAGATGGGACCTAAATCACAAGCAGTTCTTCAGGGGGACCCAGGAGGAGGTACTTTAATGATGGATGAAAAAGATTTGCAATGTATGTGTTTGAGGAGTTCATTTCTTGCTAGCTACTCTTCCAAACCCCCTCTTCTCTTGGCCATTCTCACCTGAAATCAGAAGTGTTTTGAAGGCTGCCTGCCTGGCTGGTTTGGTAAGAGGCACACGGGCACTGCTGTCTGGTTCTGGACTTCTGCTTGCCCACAAGGGGACATCAGCTGACCCCTGATCCATGCAGGAGGCTGAACCATCCAGGACAAGCCTTCAGCTAGGACATGCCAGTCTGGAAAGTGCCAGCTTGATCTTTTCCACACATGAGACACCACATCTGTTCTTGAGACAGAAAGGGTCAGTTCTGTGCCTCCCTTTCAGCCCTTCCCTGGAGGTGACCTGCTAGCAGCTGGGGGAGGATATGCTATCTCTGGCTTCTCCTGCTTTTATTCCCATCCACCCTTGGCATGTGGTGGAGGGAACACTAGGAATATTGGTTAATAACCAGAGAAAAATATCTCAAGTCTTTGTAACTCCATTTCCCCTTTTAATCACACTCTCTCTAATGAGCTGTATTTTTCTTACTTATCATTTCCTTTGTTCATGCCCATTACAGAGTTACTCACAATTTTAGCTCAAACAATACCTCTTAAATAAGGGGATAGCATTAAGTGCATCAGCACAAGGAGGGGAAGCTGATTTTAAAAACCAAAAGTACTGCTTGATTTCCACTTTCAAAGCATTTAATTTCACCTGGTCCACACTTTTAATATTTTCCAATAAAATAACTAGATGGGGGCACATTAAAATGGTCTCAGTTGAGCTGTTTTAATAAAAGGAGAAAGTTTAAAGAGCTCGGCCATGGATGAAAAGCTATTTAAAACAGGCAGGTTGGGTATTTCTGGCATGGATGCATGAGGTATCTGTAACCACCTCTAATTAAAAGGTCTGTATTTTTCAGTCTTAGGGCACTCCACATGACAGACATATGGAACACCCACGAGACCATCACCTTGTCCTGTGCTGCACCTCACTCTCAGCATGGCCTTGTACATGTATGCCCAATTTATCCTGCCCGTGGGCCTTGGAAACTTGAGGTTTGGATCTTTGTGCCTCATAGATCCATCAGCCTGGCAGGGTGCTCACAGCTTTTGGAAGTGAATTATTCCAGGTAACAATGAGTTCCTGGAAAAATGACACAATCTTCTGCAGCACAGGTGAAACTACAGAGTCCAGAACTGAGAACAGCATTAATGGTATGAAGAAAACTTGCTTTGTTCTGCATCCTTCCCTGCAAAATGTTCCCATTGGCACTTCAGGGGGATTTACACCAAGGAAAAAGCAACAGAGTGTTTTTCCTGAAGTTGCTGGCCTACCATGACTACCAGGGAAATGGACTTGCTTGAATCTCTCATTATCTATCTGAGCAATTCCCAATCTGTGGGAATCTGGTAAAACTAAAGGCAAAAGGGCTATCCAATGGGTGAATACACTGGAAACCCATACAAAACACTCACACATCAGCCTTGATGTTAACTGTTTCTTGCAACCTCAATCCTTTGTAGCACAATACCACATTTGTAAGCTATGAAATATCTAGAATGCTCTCTGACAACTCTCATATCTGAAGAAAGGGAAAGCAAAAAATTATCTTTCTTTCTTTTCAAAAACCTGGCTTAAACAGGCTGCACATAATGAACAGTTTTCCATTTTGCCATGCACGACTGTTGTGTACCAACAGGAGGATGGTGTACATCTTGTTTTGGATGTCTCAAAGTGCAGAGGCACAGGTTTTGCTGAATTTGACCAGAGAGAAAAATGAGTGACTATAAACCAGGATGGAATTCCCTTTAGAATCCGGCAGCAAATACATTTTCATCAAGGGTTTCTTGGTGAGAGATGGCCCCCAAAAGGATCGTTCTTCTCCTTTGCAAACATCCAATGCAAACCACGATGCTGTTTGCAGGTGACAACACATCCATTGTACAACTGCACAGAAACTGTATTAGTATCCCTATAAAATGTATTTACTGTCTACAAGGAATACTCAGATGGCAAAAGCAGCATTAGAATTCTTCGTACACAAAAGAACTAATTAATTCTGACATCAAATGAGGACTGTGGGAAGCTGATTGTTCTAAACCCCATTTCACAGCTAGGTGTAGGAGCAAGTAGGACTGGGTGCATAAGTGATATTATGGAAAGAATGGTCAAGTGACTTGTGTGACATTCAATAACCAAGGGAGCAGCAGAGGCAAGGATTTATCCAGTTTCAGATTCCAGGTTGATCTTCTGTTTATTAGATCATATTAGATCTTGAAGGCTTTGTGGATATTGGTATGCTTTTATTGGCCATTTTCACTGCATTTTATTTCCCCATGGTTTTCAATCTTATCCTTTAAGGCCAACATTTGTTGTCAAAGATTATAACAATGTACAACAGATTACATTTTAATGGAGGATTTTGAAATAACAAGGTACATTTTCCTCTCTGACTCTAGTCTCATTGCTTCTAGTGTGATCTCCTCCAGGACAAGGACACTGGAAATGTTAACAAAACACTCTTGGGATTTGAACCACACCACCAAGTAGCCAGACACCTTTTTATGTGTTTGCATCTCTGAAGAGAGCTGCACTGCTGCAGAAACTGTGAGAAAATACCTTTGAAAGGGATGCAGGAGGGAGAGGAAAGGCAGAATCAAAGAATCCTTGAATCAGGAAGGCACCTCTAGAGCGTGGCTAGTCCTGCCCCCTTGGTCACTGAAGGTCACTTACAGCAGGTTGCTCAGAGAATGTCCAGTAAGGTATGAAATATCTGCAAAAAATGGAGACACCACACTCTCTGGACAACCTGCTGCATGTTCAAACACTCTTAGAGTAAAATGGGATTTTTTGTTATGTTTAAATGGAATTTCTCCCTTGTCCACATTACCATACAACCCTTCCTTGCCATCCTGTCCCACCACTTCTTCACTCTCCCATGCCAATCCTACTATACAACACTCTGCAACAGGTTGACCAGCCTGTTGATAAAGCTTCTTTTTCCCACTTGATCAGCTCTTCCTACCAGTCCTTGATGCTCAAAGAGATCCCCCCAATGATAAAAGCTGAATGTCTGCTGTTGGTGTTATCTGCACAACCAGATATTTACACACTGAATCTGTTTTTTTTCTTCTCAAGTCCTTCCCCATCACTGTCAGGGTTGAGGACAAAACCAATTTAATTCACTGTAGGTTTCTCTGGGTGTACACTGGTGGGACACAGCACTTTACCTGAGTCTAGTGAGGCTTGGTAGGGGACCTGGTTGGTGTCCAGTGGGAAATGGCAGCTGCAGTGGAAGAACACTCCTTGTGTTTTTCTTTTGTATGATACAAAATAAACAATCTCAGGAACTCTGGCAAGACAGTCACTGAGTTTGGGAGTTTTTTCTCTTATCATTTCACCTGCTGAAGAGAATCTACTGCAAAACAACCAATGTCAATACCCATAGCTCTTGAATTTTCCAAGGCAGCCTCTTCTCCATCTGGCACTGCCTCATGCTGCTTGCTTTGAGATCTCATGAAACCATGCTTGCAGGTGGTACGATTGTTCCTTGAGATGCAACATCAGGGAGGGCACCATCCCCTCCTGTACTTGCTGCATATTCCTTGTTGCCTTAGTTCTTTGCTCCATTTAGTGACGTGAAAGGTAGGAATCAAGGTGCTTTGAACAAGTCCCAGGGGCCTCAGAACAGAAAAAGGAAGATATCTGAGGAAAGGGAGAGTATCTGAGAAGAGAGGAGTTATCAGCATGAGAGACCTCAAGCTGAGTGACTGAGAGTTGACATTCCTTCTATTTATTTATAAAATTTGTAACTGTGAAAATTAGCCTTAGAAGCTGTAGCCCCATTACTGTTAGTTTTATCGTCCTTCTAAGACATACCCTGAGGCATTCCTAGAGATTGAATCCTCCTGTACTTTGCAATAAGCCCATAATTGATTATGCTATGGAGCTTTAATATGGGTTGAGAAATGGAATCCAGAGTAAATACATTCAGAATTTTGCTAGCAGACCAAATTTAAGACTGGTTTTCTGAACCTACCAGGATTATTCCTTCTCAGCTCATGATTTAATTTGAACTAGCCTCCCTGAGAGGAGCAGTGTGTCTGGGCTACCTGCTTGCTGGGCTTCTCTAAGAAGTTTATCCTGTACACTTCACCTGTAAATTTGTAAAGATAAGATTAGACTAACTTTATTATTAGAGGGCGCTTTAGGTTCCACCTAGTGCTTTCTTCAGTAAAGTCTGTCAACAATCTCATCACACACTAATTTGCCAATTTCTTTAATTTCTGAAAAACAAGCATATTAAACAATATTCAAGGGAGAAATAATTTGGTGGTGGTGGTGGCCATTTGTCATTGTATTTCTCAATTTTAAAATATAGCCCATGTAAATTCCTAGACTTCTTTTTGTTTTTCTTCGTTCACATGTTTGATGAAAACCTATCCTTTCTAATAGAAGCTTGTTCATTTTGCTCAAAAATTGAGGAATGAGGTGTTGGACTCTTTCATTAGAAAGGTTTCCCTTTCCTTTCCTCAGGTGCTAAGGACCATGTTATTTCCTTTGATACACTGGTGGCTCCTGCTGACTGTGGCTAATTCCAGAGATTAAAGTGGGCTGACTTGTAGACCTGATAAAAACTGAAGTTTCTTAAAGCAGACCATTTGCTGCCTAGGATGCATCCTAAACAAGCAAATCATATGATGTTGGTACAAGAAAAGGAATTTTTTTCAGAAATTACAGAATTAACACTGTTTCCTGACCATTTTAAATCCTGGACTTGTTTCTGGACCGTAAGTCTCTACAGAAAAATTTGCTTGTGAGATTCAGACTTCTGAGTTGGTTTGAGGTGGAAAGTTGATTCATAACATATTTTTATTCAAAACTATTCCTCATGAAACAGTGCTATTGTCTCTGTGTGGTCTTAAGGGAAAAATAATTTGTTTCATCTTTCCCACTGGAAAAGAACTCTCTCTCTTTCTTGCTCTCTCTTTTTCTCTCTCTTCTCATTGATAGCTATAAAATTGGTTAATTTCCTCAGAGCCACTACACCACTGGGTCTGCTCCATTAAGAAATCATACACGAGGATTGTGTGTTTCTATGGATAATGTGCTAATTCTGGTGAAGTCTCCTTTCACATGTTCTTACCAAACGTTATGATACTGTATTTTTGTTTTCTATAACCAAGTAAGTGGAACAAATGAGAGATAAAGAGACAAAAATCCATCACGCCAAAGTGGAGAGAGATGCAATGAAAGAGCAAAATTATTTCGTGGTTTGAGCTCTTCCTTACTCATCTCCACTGTAAAAGGGCACATTATACCTTTGACACACGATGTTTGCAGCTGCACATAGGTCAAGATGCAGCAAAAGTCGTGAGAGAAGGCAAGGCATAGGTCATGAGGTGTACATGAACAAAAACCCTTTAACTTAAGCTTCTTTAGCAAGCATATTTTATTTGGATCAAGCTTTGAATTAACTGTCAAGTTAAATTGAATGAAAAGGGAATATTTGGTAAATTTTTTAAGACCTGTTCCTCCTAATACTGACCTTGATGAAAATCTAGAAATGCACACTTAATGTTATGCAATAAACTTAAATTTTAACATTATCCTTTCTCACCTTTTATCTGCACTTTCATTGCTCCAGGGAGACCTTGCATGTAAACTACCTAATTTTTGCTCTGGCACTGGGAGGTACCTACCTCTGCATACAATAGCTATCAGCAAAGCTTTGATACACATACAAAAATGTTTATCCCCATTTGAAAACACCACTTAGAGCTGTTGGAAACAGGAGTAGATGATGTGATCATTAAAACCTGAGAGTTTCACGTCTGTTAGGGGAGGTTTTGTTTCTGCTGTAAAGGAAAGACTGCAGAGCTTCTGGCAGGAAGGGCGTGATGGTGTGAGCAAATGTAGACCAAAATGTAAAAATCATCATCATCTGTTTTTTATGGAGGAAGAACTTGGATTTGGATTTAGCAAAACTGTTCCTTGTAAACAATAATGCTTTGCTGGATGGAGAAACAAAACTGCTTGGAGGTGAGGGATCAGTGATGTGCTGGGAACCACTCAGGAAATGGAGCTGACATTCTCTAGCACAAGTCTCCCCTGGTTTCTTTCATACAGACTCATTTTAACTTTCAAAAAAATCTAGTTACAACCCACTGCAGTGGTTCTGTTGCTTGATGGTGTTGATACCTGTTACCAAAGTGGACAGCCTTCCACTTTTCCCCACTGTCCTTCTGGCACAAAAGGAAAAAGAAATGACCCCAGCAGTTGTTGTCTTGGTAATGTGTTTGTGGAGGACAGTGATTCCCTACCTTGCAGAACTCATATAGGGACAAGAAACTCTTGATAGGCTGATAGACTGTGCTGCTGTTCCCTGTGAGAATCACCCTCACACCTCAGGGGTTACATGCACACACGGGGTTGTCTGTGTGCCAGTATGTATGTCTGTCCTTAAAAGGCACCAATTTAGAGGGACTGTGAGTGGATTCTACTCCTTGATATGTTTTCACGGGCATCTCCAAGGACTGTCAACATCTCCTTTAGCATTAAAGAGATTTCCTGATTTTGAAAGAGAGGATTTACTGCTAAGAACTTCGATTCTCATTGTCATTTGTAACCTGACATATTTCCCCTCCCCTTATGTGCTTGAAGTGGGAAAACAAAACTGATGAAAAAGCCTGTGTTAGAATGACATCATCCCCCCACTCCCCATACATCTTATTGTAATACATCAGTGTATTTATGAGGTCTTTATTAGACAGGACAAATTTATTTTTCATTTGTGCTAAATTGTTTATGCCCTTTTAAAGTGCAGTGTATCCTCAGCATTGGGATTTCGGTTATCTGCCTGACAATGATGAAGTGTTATGCTCTAACAAGTGCATTAAGATCTTGTCCTGGTGCATATTCTGTGCTATTCGTGAAATGACAGTGATAAGGAGAGACAGACAGACATGGAATGGATAAGGTGTGCATATATCTTAATTTTTAGTAAACTCAAGCCAGTTCAAGTTGGTTGTGACCATTGATTATTGTCTTATTTGAAAAACCAGAATCCCCAAAGGAGTTTCCTCCCGTTTAGATGATTAAATTGGGGTCATATTTGCAAGAGAACTCATTGCCAATTTACAAATTGTGCTTATGAAGATCAGCTTGCTTATTTTGGTGCCTGGGTGACAGCTGATTGATCCAATGAGAGGGCTGCTACCAGCCCTGTTTCTAATAAAGTTATTACTTTACTAGCAAGGAGCTTCTAATTAGTATGCAGAGTCTGGAGCGAATCCATTCATGTTAGGCATGCTGGTCATGTTCCTGGGTTTGTGTGTTCTGGCTAGCCTCTGGCTAGCCTGGGAATGCAGGAGGTGCCTTGCCAGCATGCTGCAGCTTTTCCAAGGGAATATGTAGGAGTAATTAAGAAAAGGCTCTGACTGCACCAGCAGGATCTGTGCCATTCCAAGCTTCTCGTGCTTGATGAAAAGTCACTCAGCACAGAGGCCAAGAGCTCAGCAAAGGGCTGGGGGATGCCTTCCTGGGCAGGAGAGGACAGCCCAACCCTTCCTACACCCCAAAGTCTAAGCCAGCCACGGCAGGGGAGCTCCTTGGGAAGGGGCAGGGCTGTATCTGAGCTCTCAAGTCTCGAGTGGCCTCACACAACACAGGTGGGAGAAAAAAATCACTGCCGTGTGCCAGTTTTGCAGTATCAGCCCTGCAAATGCTGCTCATGAATATTTTCTCCTTTGGGAGGTAGAAGAAAACCTCTGTGCCTCCTAAAGGAATTTCCACTTTGTCTCCCTCAGGAAAATGAGCCCTTTACCTCAGGGACAAGGACAGCAGCAAAAAGAGTCTGTGAACTACAGTCCTGTGGCCACTTGTAGTTCTCAGCTTAGGTGGTCTTGATTGATGGATCAGATCTGATTTAAAATAAGGGAATAAGTAGCTATTGATGTTTCTCAGCTATATTTTTTTTTTCCTCTCAAACCTTCCAAGAAACAAGGCTATTTTGAATCTTTTCTCCATGTTAATGAATACAGCCTCAGGAATTTTTCTCACCCAGTTCCACACTTTGCCTTGTCATCATATTAGAGAGTGGCACAGCATGGAGAAGAAGTAGAAGAAATCTCACTACATGAAGAACACGACAGGAGAATGACACAGGCTAGAAGATGTCTATCAAATCAGCTCGTTGTCGCAGAGGGGGAAGGGACACACATGGCCACTAATTTGGGGAAAAATAGATGTGATTTTCCACTTTGATAGAATGTTTGTATTTGGGGATTTTTCAGCAAACACTCCATGGTTGTAGGGAAGTTTGTTTGGATTTACAGCAGAGGAAGGAGGAGAAGAGTGGAGGCCACTGTGTTTAAAACTCATCTGACTAGCAAATACAGCTATTGATCAGATACCTTTTCCTTCTCTGAGTGTGATTTTCCCTGGAAATGAGGCAAAAGAAACCTCCTGACCAGCTGAGAGCACAGTGTCATGCAGACCCAGGTGACTTTGCCTGGACCCATGTTATAGGGTCTGTGCTGTTCATGATGCTGCAGGTACAAAGAGTCAAGCCTATCCTGCCTTCCCAGCTCTTGTGTCCAAACTACAAAGGGAAAACAGCAGCAAAAGGGGGGAGGCCTCTTTCAAAAAACTCACTCCAGCTTCAGAATTTTTTTAGCCGTCAGCCTGGTGGAGAGTTAATGCCAGCCTGTGATTACATAGGGTATGTATTTATGGCAAAGTGACATATGAAGCAGGACTTGACACCTCTGAGTTTGTCAGTAAGATAACTGAGATCCTTAAGAACTCTGTTGGCTGAGCTGTGGAGTCATCATCCTCCTGATTACCTGTGGAGAGCTGGGTTGGGGATCTGATGCCCTAAAGAGGACACCTCGTGTCTTACCACGTTGGAGTCTGGAGATTCTGCCTTTAAGCTGCCTTGGCAGAATCTCATGTGGCCAGAGCATAATTGAAAAGTTTGGTTCCAGGGCAAATTTGAAAATTAAACAAGGACTTGAGGGAGTGGCCCCTATGGAAACCATGTCAACGAACAAACAGCATCAGAGGATTTCAGTGATGTTTGTATAAGGAGGATAATGTTTGCTTGATTCTTGCGGGCTTTAACTGTCTGTCATCCTTCTACAGAAAAGCAACAGAAACTAATTGAAAGAAACCAAAACCAAATAGAGGTGTGATAAGTTATTTGAAATTTGGAATTTGAGTTATATGGCACCGTTTTGATAGGCTACATCATGTCACATGGAAGATTTCTGTTTGTTATTGGAGCAGTGCAATTTTTGGAAGATAATTTCCATTGCAGACACTTTAGTTTGCCTGCTGAGAACTCATTGTTGTAAGAGAAGTATGTTAAGAATGAGCAAAAGTGGTAGATTTCTGTTCTAAAATTTATAATTTCTTTCTAACTCACGCTACTAGCAAAGCTTTGGGGTGATTCCATTAAAGGAGTTAAAGACAGTTTTTCCCTGGATGCAGTTCCTTTAGAGGGACCACACAAGCACCATGTTCCCAAGGGAGTCACACAACAGTCTGTTCTTTGCCAAACTTCCAAGCCCTTTTCAGACCCTAAGCGTCAATTCTCTCAGATATTTCTCAGGGTGCTACCATCAGCAGTTCTGTGTCCATCTCTGAGGTTTTCTTTCTGTTTCTTTCTTTTTTTTTCTCTCATGCATTTGTGTACAAACAGCCACAGGCTCCTCACTTAAAACTACACCCAGCACACTCCATCCTTCCACACAACTGAGGCTCCTTACAAGTTCCATCCATTTTCATTTGGGCCATGACATGAGCCCATGTTTTGGATGGAGGGTGCTATGGCTTCAGCAAGTTCAGTCAATAAAAGAGCTGATGGCTTCTCACACCTTAAATGAAGGGTAGATGCTTCACCCAAATATGTTTAATCCAACAGAATGCTTAAGCTGCAAGTTTGGAAATGGAGATTACCTCTCATTCCTTGGAAGTGCAGTGTCTGGACCAGGGGGACCTTGGTGCTGTTTCAGGTACACAGCTGCTGTTTGTACCACTGCACAGTGTGAATGGTGATAATGCATTCTGAAATGTTTTTCCAAGTAGAGACTGGAACACACAGTCCTTTCAAAGGAGAAAGCTTTTATGGCTGTACTTCATGCCTATTCTCCGTGAGCCTGAACTCGGAAGGCAGATGGAAAAATGTCAGAAATTCCCAGCAGAGAAAACCTTACATGAAGAAGAGCAAAATATTAAAGAGGCAGTGGGAGAAGTTTCCTAGCAGGAGCCTCCATTTCCACTCAGGCAACACTGAGGGCTGATCCCCACCCCAAAATCCAGCTGCAGCTTCTCCTAGTCCTCTTTGAACCGATCACTTGCAACGCTGCTCTGCCTTTGCATGGCCGTGCGTCACTGAGCTACCATGAGCATTTTCCAGGATTAACTCTGCTCTGCTCCTCAATTGGTTTCAACGGGTTTAGCAAGCCTTTTTTTAGCCAGCGTGGAGAAGCTAATGCTCTTACTTCTCAAGCTTTTTAAAAAGTGCACGAAGCCAGATCATCCCCTCCCAGTTTTGCCACAGAGGGGCTGTAGCTAGCTGAAAACCTCCAAAGAGGTTTCAAACTATCCAAAGATAGTTTGAAATCTTTTCGAGGAAAGGGAATGGGGCTTAAGAGACCTCAACTCTTGGCCTCCTTGTCCTCAACACTGCAGTGTAGGTGGAGGGCTCTGTCAAATCCCAGAGAATTGCACAGGACTGTCCCATTCCCTGTAAACGTGGGGGCAAACAGGTCAGAAAATGTATGATTCACACTGAAACAAATTTCCTGTGTGGACTGTCTTGAATTCAAGACATTTAGGAAGACCTTCCCAAGAGCAGAGTGTAAGTCAGCCCCAAACTTCTCTCAGAGATCTGAGCTCCCTGGCAGCTTGTGTGAATGACAGGCTGGGTTGTGACTGATGTAAACCATTCATGCTGGACTCTGTGCACAAGGACAAGCCTCCAGCTATGTATGTTGAGCAGCAATATTTTACTGTAATAAGGTGATGGACAACATCCAGCATTTTTCTGCTCCTGCCTCTCTCAGATGACCACTTGAAGACAGGGTGAGAGAGGAGAAGTCCCTTGGAGTGCAGCAGGCAACTTTGGTGGGGAATGCCTGAGAGACACATTTCTGCTCTACACCAAGGCTGTGTGTTCCTTCCAGCAGAGTGGGACTGAGAGAAGGCTGGATCCTGTTCTGGTGCTCTATTCATGGATAAGGTGGAGTTATTTGTTTGGATGACTTCAGCGAAACTGTTACTAAACACATTTTATTTCTTAAGAGTTGAAAGAAGTCAGGCAGAACTCTGCTAGGCACAGTACAAGGACCCTCAAGAGTTGCTCTGAAAAGCTCATGAGATAAATGAGGTTCATGTGAGGTTGGGGTGTTTCTTTTTTTGATTTGGGGGGTTTTTAAGTGTGTTCTGAGGCCCTTGAAGACTAAGAGGTAATGTGTGTCCCCTCACAGGAGACAGAATAAAAGCACATTCAGAGGGGAACAATTTTGTTTCCAAAGCCATGATCCTCACCAGGAGCACTACTGAACTGAGTAATTCAAGGAAAGGAAAGAGGGGGAATCACAACTGGCTCTGGCCAATCATCAGTAAAAACAGTTTTCTGATGTCAGCTTGGCTTCTATGTAATTTTAACTGTCACAAAAATTTGGAGGAAGACTGGATCCCACCTCTTTAGCCCTTTTTAGGCAAAAACCCCTTAATGGCTAGTTTAAGAGCTAAGTAACGACTGGTTGTATAACCTTGTTAAGTACATAGCAGAGCTATGGAAAATGGCTTTTCATTTTGGCTTTCCACTGACTCAGAGATTTTGTGTTTGTCAAATCAGGCAATTACATAGCAGCAATGGAAGAACTAATGTAAACTAATTTTGAACTGCTGGAGCAGCTGGTCTTCCTGTTTTCCTGCTGCAGGCTGGTGACACCAAGCTCTCTGTCTGCCCCATTCCTGGGGGAGTAGGATTGTGTTTTCATGAGTGCCAGCTAATCTCAGATGGAGGCTTGAATCCATGTGAAGAGTACAACATGTGTACAGAATCTGATCAGTCTGCAAAATTAAAAGGGCAGAATTCTCCAGATGCAATTTTGTTAGAAAACACCCGCTGAAAGCATTTGTTGGGTGGGCTTCTTTTAATCTGAACTAGAAAAACTTTTTAAAATATTCCCCTATTTAATAATTTCTGTTCTTTGTGTGTTTGGTGACTGTGGTTTATCTTTTCCATTATCCCAACAGGAGGAAGACTGAGTCACACAAGTGAGTCACAGGGCTTTGGACTGGAGAAGGGTTTGCTGGAAAGTTTGCTATTTCAGGATTATTCCAGGTTGCAGCTTTTCAGAAAAGATCAAAACTGAGTGCAGAGCAGCTTTGAATCTGGAAGTCCATTGTCAGAATTTTGTCTGTCTGAGTACAAGGGATGCTGGAGAAAAACTGATCTTCTGCATGTGAAATTGCCTCAGGCCCTCCTGCTCCTGAGCAGAGTCTCATGGATAGAGGTGCACGTTCCCCTTTGCACTGTGAGCTTCTGAGCATTGTCTTTAAAACAGGCACGCACAGAGACACGCACACAAACACATATATAAAATATTCTTGCCATACACCCAAAAGAAAAAATTCATATTTTATTAACTGATAAAAGAATAAATAGCCTCATTGGAAAGCCCAAAATTCTCCACCTGGCTGTAAGTAACAGCTTGGTAGCAAGAGAAGTGATCCATTTGTCCCACACCTGCAGACCATCCTTTCCCTGCAGCCCAACCACCGCCTGCTCCATCACAGCTGGGGTCTCCTCCTTGCCCAGATTTACTCCTTGAACACTGTGTGACAAGACCAGCACTCAAATGAGAGAGGGAGATGTCAGAAGCACAGGTTTTGTTCACTTGCATGTGGAATTCCTGTCAGAACTATGGAACTTAGGCTAGAGATTTTCAGTGACATTTTCTGCCCCCAATACTGCCAGCAGCAGGGGAGGTGCTGTAGCTGCTACCAAAAGCAGTGGCAGCCCCCAAATATTTGTTGGGCCATTTAGCACTTTGAAGAGGTTCTGTTCTGCACAGTGGAAGTTGGAAGCCCCACAGCTTCAATGTTCATTATTCTTTCCCATGATTAGTACCCTGGAAAATTTCTCAAGCTGCTTCCCCACCAAAACAGGGGCACCCTCCCTTGCATGGATGGCTCATGAAAGATCCACAGCAGCACCAGCAGCACTGGGGTATAGAGGAGAGCATGGCTGGAGGAAATCTGAATTTCCTCTCATTTTCATTTTCATTCTGAGACTGAAATTGAAACAATTGTATTCATGAAAATGAATGTGCTCATCATGATTATTTCAACTTTTTTTTTCCTCTTTTATTATTAATATCATGGCACAGTTTCATATTCCTATATAGCAAAAAGAAATCAGAGTTTAAATGAAATTAATTGTCAAGGTTTAAATAAATTTAATTGCCTGTCAGAAAGTGATAGAGGCAAGAAATTCTCTTCCCGTCTCTCAGCTGTCTCAGTCTCAAACAGGATGGTGCTTTAGGTGCTCCCTGGCACAGTAATTCTGGGAAGGGTATACTGAGAAAGGTCTTTCCCAGTCCACCTTTTCACTATTTCCACGTAACTAAGACTAAAAAGTATTCCATAACTTTAATTAAACTCTTTTCCTTCAGTCAGATTCTTAGTTTTGCATTGCCAGTGTTTTCTGAGCTGGGTTTCATTTCATTTTCAGTAAATTTAAAAATGAATGTGGCTTATGTGGGGATCATTCATCCATGCATGCAATCCACAGCAAGGAACTGTTTGGGAAGATACCTGGCATAACTTTGTCATAGAAATTACAAGGATAAAATTTGGTCCAGCTTTCATTTTTTTCTAAATTTGCCACTTTTTGAGAAGGGAAAGGCAACTTAGCAGTAAAAAATATCTTTGTTGTTTGATCTCTTGCATTCTACAATATTTGCATATATAGTGGCAGGCTTGTCACCTATCTTTAGCTAAAAAGCACAGTGAATTTTGTGTGCAAGGTATTTTTCACTGAGGTGCAGTGGCTATGAGTCCAGGCAGGCGCCTTTATTTTTCTGTCTTGCACCAAGGTAAATCTGGAGGGGTTTGTTTCCCCCAAATCACCTCTGGATTTAGATGAGCACAGCTGAATATTGAATCTGCCACACCGTCTTCTCAGCACAAAGGCTCTGAAATGGATTTGTGAGTCTCAAATCAGTCCCTGGGGCATCCTAGCCCACACTGTAAAACCACCGTATGTAAATTGTCACCGTTAAATAAGTTGCTCAGGAGGGAGGGAGAGCAGGATGGGAATTGGAAGTTGCTCGTGTAGCCCATGCTGGGTTTCAGGCAGAGCTGCCCTTCCAGTTCAGAAGCCTCTGAAACGCAGGGGAGGAGATCGTATGGCTGCCATATGGGCTGTGTGTGCCAGATGGGGAGGTTGCCTCCGTTACTCCCACGTTCTGCAGAAAAACAGAAATAAAAAATGAAACTCAGAAGCCGAGCCCCTTTCCATTCAGCCACAGGAAGAGGAGCGCAGGCCCTCCTTCCAGAGTATTTGTCTGATAATTCATTAGCTGGTGTCCCCCGTTTTTCATCTCTTCAGGGAAGTCTGCTGAGAATTTATTGCTGAGACATTAATGAATTTTTAAGCTGTCAGGGAGCAACGTAAATAAGTGGTATCCCGGATTGTTACACAGCCATTATCAGGTCAGAATGAATGCACAGGGACTGTTCCTTCAAGCAAAGAGTAAATCTTGACATGGAGTTACAAGGCACTGAGTCCCTCACAGGAATCCCTGCATGGCCCTGTTCAGTGAGACTCCAGCTGTTTCCTCAACCCTTCTCCCTTCTGAGGGCTGAAACAGTATCCCCCAAGGAGAATATATTGATTTTCAAGCTAGGCCCCAACAATAGCATTTTGTGGCTTTATGGTGACAGAAGGAAAAGCATAATGAAAAAGTTAAAGCACCCTTGGCCTTGGCTTTTCCTTCCACTGGCCAGGCAGGCAAGGTTTAATTATATGGCTGTGAGTATTTCTATTAATTTTAATAGAAGTGCTTACTGCCTTTATAAACATAGGAAAAAAATGAAGCAGCAGATTTTATGATGGGAGCAATTCTAAGAAATTTTGTCTCCAGTGCTAGGACTTGATTTGTTCAGCACAAGGGGATTATTTGTTTGCTTTTTACTCTACAGAGGAGAAAAAAAACCTTTCCTGTTCCAAAATAGATAATCGTGCATGAAAACCAGACATGTTAAATATCACAAGCAAGGATTCACATGCCCTGGTGCCTCAAGTCCAAAAAAAGGAGTCACATTAATGTCAATGTGCTTTGGATCATTAGCTCTTAAGCCTCTAATGATATTCCCTAATGACTCCGCTGCTCTTCCTCCTCCATCAGACTCTCTCCAACCTGCAGAAGGTGTGCTGACTTTTCAGGGTTTTGCTGTGGGAGAGCCTTGAAAAGACAGGTGAGTATCCCAGTAATATATGAGACTTTACTGTTGGGCGTCCAGAATGTAATTTGCAGGAGGCTGTATCCACAATATTCATTACATGAAGGCTCAAGTTCTTACTCACTTTTTATTTCATTCATTTATTCTGCTACAGGAATGAGAATAAAAGGCAACACCTGTCCCACGATTAAGACAATTTGCCATTAATCTAAAACTGCAATATAGATACTGGTTACAGAGTTGTCTCCCCCCTCCTCTCCTCACACACACATTTCTATATACTAACCAAAAGTAAGCATTTTCCCTTGGTCGGGTCCCCATGATGGGGCAGGCGAGCATCATTGTATCAGACCAGCATCATGATACTGCCTTCAGCTTTCCCTGTGTGGGGCTTGGCACCCATGTGCTTTGCTCTGCATGGCTAGAAAGCTCCCTTCTCTGCAAAGCCACAGTGCACTCTGACTTTGTTTTCAGTCTGTCAACACAGTTTGTTTTGGTTTCCAAAACTAAAGGTGAGCAGGGCCCCACCTTGCAGCCCCACAATGTCAATTAGAGTTAACCCTGCCCACGTCCTGCAGGCACGGGTACGGCCCAAGGGGTTCTCAGTCAGCCACTCTTTTCTGCTTCTCTACCTCTCAGAGAAGTTGTTCTCAACTTAAAAGGGAGCAGAGCTTGACCCTGCAGACTGGCTGTAATTGCAAAAACACAGGGAAAATTTGTAAGCCACATGCAGAATGCAGGAAATGGTACCTTCCATCAAAGTGGTGCAGTAGGGAGTCCTCAAGATGTTCAGAGGGTTTATAACTTCGCATGCTGCTTTCTAGATCCTAGCATACAGTCCTACCAATAAATAGTACAGAGGTTGCCAGATCTTTCACATTTGGGCATAATCTCTGGCCTTGCCACTTGCCCATCCGATCTCTTCTTATGTTTTTGTCACACAAAGAGCACCAGAAAGACCACAATTATTTTGGTAGGTAGATCTATCTTGCTGCCTTTTGGCATTTCTGCTGCTCACAGTTAGAGAGCCTGGGAACAAAACTTTCTCAGCCCACGTCTCGGATAAAGCAGCACGGCAGCACCAAGGGAATCCTCCCGCTCCTCACGGATACCGCTGACGGAAAAGGTACAAGTAAATTCTCCATAGGGAAAAGCCTGGAGGAAAACACTGGTGAGTGGGCAGAAACATTTTTTTGCTGACTGACTGGAGAGAAATGCAGCATCCCCTGTGCAGTCTCAGCCAGGCCAGTCACCTTGGGGTGGTTTGGCTCTTTGGCTCCAGCCAGCTCCGGCACCTGGAGGGCGGCGGTGCCCGAGCCTCCCGCGCCGGAGGCGGCTGCAATCCATGGAATGAATTGCCCTCTAGAGGTACTTTGCTCTCTCTCCGCTGAACGTCCTGGAAGTCGGGACACTGCCGTGGACGTAAGCCTTTAAAGAGCCATTAAACAGCCACAGTTCAGCGGGGTGACTGCTCCATAAATCCCCAGAACTCCCTTTCCTAAGAGGGAATTCACCCCTTTAGGATCATCTGTCCTCCCTCTCCGTCGCCTTGGTTGGGCACGGCAGGAATCATTGTGCAATCAATATTATTAATACAGCAAACCAGCACTGGCTCTAAATATGCACACACCGAGCAAACAAATCGAAACAGCAAAAGAGGTCTTTGTGGTAGCACAGCTTCAAAGCTGAGGTTGTAATCACACGGAAGCTAAGGAATGCAAATGTGTGGTAATCAGAGTATTGTAACTCATCCATCCAAATGTTAATAGTATTTTCTCACCATATATTACATTAGCATTAATGGCTTAGGTTCAAATTCTGCGCTGTTTTCTACAATTATGACTCATTTTTCAGCTAAGGGGACTATCCATGGTAATAAGCATAGCAGCAGCAGGATTTTTAAAGGCTTATGTGAGCACGCCATGTGTGTGATTCTCCCTGTAATAACTTTTGAAACCCTCTGGCCAAAGCCAACAAAATGCAAAAGCACAGAAAGATTGCTTAGGTGATTCAGCTCCCACAGGTCTGTGAAAATAGAGAATTGTGAGAAGAGAGCTGCCACTGGACAGGATGCCGTGCTGCAGAATGTGCTGGACGCTGGAGATCTCCCACCAGAGAGCACCTTCCCAAACCAAGGGAGAAACTCTTCTCTCAGCTGTCCATGTATTTTGCTCCTTTCAGTGCCAATGTCCACAGAACTGCTTGTTAATTGAATGGTGTCTCAAAGCAAGTGAGAGGACACATTACAACATGTATTCTAGTGTGCCATATTCTGCAACTGTCCTAAAAGAAAGATAAAATAAACATCTAGGTTGCTCTGGATCATCAGCCTGACTGCTGCTCTCCCAAACAGAAACAGCATCACAGAGACACAGGGCTCTGGTGCACACAAGCTCTTACACTCTGCCCTTCTCTGAATATTTATAATAATAATAATAACAACAACAACAGCAGCAGCAGCAGCAATGCCTGGATAAAATCCATTCATAGGGAAAGCAGCAGCAGGCTAGACAACCCCTTTGCCCTGCATCAAGTAGGGAATCTTGTTTCATCACACTTTCCCCACCTGCTCTGGGTCTTCCTCAAGTGTGGATAAGGTGCATGCAAAGAGTAAATTCTTAGGCCAGTATGAATTCTGTTACCTGAAAACACAACAAAGAATATCAAAGGATTTCATTCTAAGGGTTCCTCGAACAGACTTGCTTTTCCTGACCTAAAAAAAGGAGTACAGAATAAAAGCGTGATTGATTCTGTGTCACAACTACAGTGACTATTAAGGTGCTATAAGCCAGAGAGAATTGCCTTTATTTTATTAGAGACAGTCCTGGAAATTAAGTTTATTCCTATCTTGATAAAATCAAGTCTGTCTCCCACCCGTCTCCTCCTCCTACACAACACTCAGGCGTGGTTCTGCAAGCTGGTTTGGTTGATGCTTGCTCCTAATTCCCTGCTGCACTTTGCATATGTAAATCCCCAATCGCTCAGAGCAAACAGCACAAAGCAGGGAACATCCCCATGTGGTGGGGATGTTTCAGTATCTTCACTTCAGAAGTGGCTAAAAGGAAGTATGGCAAGGAGTGGGGTGGCTTGTCCCTGAGCCAGCTGGTGATGGAACCAAAACCAGGGCATAGGAATTCCCATGCTGGGAACCTTAGATTAGGCTGGAGCTCTCCTTTATCTCCCTCATCTGAACCCTCAGGAGAATGACCCAGCCCTCGTGGGCTCTGCATATGATTATGGACACTAAACCCAGCCCCACTCTGCTTTTGGCATTCATGGTTTTTTTTCAATGACATTGAACTTTGAGCTGAACTTCACCCGTACTTTTCCCTAATCATCAGCTTCCCTTTGCTTATATCCTTAAGCATGGATGAGAGTGGATGGCAGGTCGCTGGGTTAATCTGCATCTAATCCACAGCACAGTCACGATGAGGAGCAGAAACCGTGTTTAGCTCCCTGCTGTGAGCAGCTCTCCTGCCTGCTGGGGGTGGGAATTCCAGCAGGTTGATGCACTTCCACTGCTTTTCCACTACAGAGCCTGTAACAACAAGGTTTCAGCTCTGAATGGGGCCGTTTTTGTGCCCTAGAAAGGAGCAAGCCTTCATAGCCTTTTGTGAGCAGACAAGAATGTTTTCCTCTTGAATTTTCAGTCAGCTGTACCCCAAGGAACACTTTTTGTCCTGCTGTTTTTTCAGAGCATTTGGAGAAGAGAACAGGGTAGGCAACCCTGCTCATCAGACTCACTCCCTGTTTTCTGATCTCAGGCTTGTATTCTTTCCACCCTGAGTCACTGCTGTTGGAGTGGCCCAGTTTTGCCTACCCTCACCCCCTGCTCTCTCAGTGACAACGAGGATGACTGTGCAGCAGGAATGCTCTGCCGCGGGATGTTTCCTTTGTGTAAGCCTTCTTTTGTATTTTGACGTTTGTGAATGTTCTCATCCTCCAGCACGAAGACAGAGCCTAAATTTCAAAGGTAATCACTGCCTGCAGTGGCAGTGCCAGACAAATGTGGGTCCTGTGTTTTATCCAGTCAGGCCCGCAGGTAAATAGCGTGGGGGTGGCAGGAATGATGGACACATGGCCCAGGCTTCAACCTCATTTTTAGCCTGCTTTCCAAAGGAGAGGAGCTTCCTGCAATTCTGTGTGAGTTCATTCAACCTTCCCATAATTTCAGAGCCTATTAGCAAATTTCCACTGAATTTGAGAGAGAGGTGTCCCAAATATAATTAGGTCTCTGAGCCTTTTTGGACCAGGCAACTGAAGAGAGACTTTACAAATTCTCCAGTGAGGGAGAGGCTGCTGTATGAGTCCATCTCTCACAGACATTAACAAATCCATGGGGTTTTGCTCGCTCTTAAGACCCAAACTGATGGAAAACCAGACCTCCTTAGGTCACTCACTCCCAAAACAAACTTGTGCCCTAAATTCATGAGGACCCACTCCCATGAACTTTTATACGAGTGAGTGGGTTCGTTCTCACAGTCAATCCTACCCATGGGCAAAGGGCAAGGAGTGCCAAGACATCCTGCTTCTGCTGTGGAGGCACTGGCTTGCATGGCTTCTTTATCTGGGGAAACTCCAGCCAGGAGGGTTGCAGTTCTCAGGCTGCTGCAGAAAAGGAAAGATGATACACATTTTTGCCAGCTTTTGGAGGGGCAGGGAGCAGAATCACCTCAGTATCGGATGAACCTTAAAAAAAAAAAAGCTGGATTCACTAATTCACTGAAGGTGGCCAGGGAAACATAGAAATTATTAAAAAAACTCCCTTAGGTCAATAACCAGTCTGCTTTTGGAGAGACACAATGGTTCAGGGGGCGTAAGTTTAATTAAACCAGCCCAAAACTGAAGGGAAAATTAGAAACCATTTCCAACAATGCTTTACAAAAGCTTCTTATTGAAACAGACACATTAATTGAATAGGAGCTGAGTTGTACTTTGATACATGAGCCCCAGCCCAGGGTGCCTCTTGCTGCAGAGAGCAGCATTGTGAGGTTTCATTCAGAAGCAGCAATCTCTCACCGTTATCCTTTCCTCGTTGGCAAACATCAGCTGCCTCCCTCTTTTTTTTTTTCTCTCTCCCTTCAATTAAATGTTTAATTAAAGTACCATGACTCCCTTTCATTTGGAAAAGTAATTGAAGACACTAGTGTGTAAAAAACTGGCTGAGAAGGGAGCTGGAGTAGACAGAGCACAGAGCACCATCAAGGCCTACAAAAATGTAGCCCTTAATTTGCCTTGGTGCCACATCGAATTGAGGCGATGGTGAGGAGATACAGCTGCAAGAACATCTGGAAGGGGCTGATAAAGATGGGTTGGGTTGGGTCTGAAGGAAGCACTGAGCACAGCTTGCTTTTTTTTTTTCTTTTTCATCCTGAATGGTCAGCTCAGCACAGCTGGGAGAGAAAAGCGAGGTTCACAAAGACACATTTTCTGCTAAAGTTTCCATTGTAGTGATTTGGGAGAGCTTGTTGAGTTGCTTGATAAGCAGGCTGGTGCCTAATAAGGATTTTCTGCTGTATCTTGTAGATCAGTCTTTGTCAGGTTACATGGTGGCTCATCACCCTGACACGTTCCAGGACTGGGGAACACGTCTGCTCTGGCTGCACGGCTCTTTTTCCCAATATCTTTAGGAAACCTTAGCAGAAATTTGTGGTTACACAGATTATCTGGGCAGCCCATTTCCAGCTATTGGCTTGAAGATACCCTGGTTAACTCTGACAGTTTGGTTTTCTCAAACAGGCTTAAAAGCAGAACACAAGTTCCTGCTTTTCTATAACCGGGTGAAATTCCACAGAGTTTGAGCTTTTAATGCCTTCTGAATTTTCCATGCCAATAGCATTACATTTCTCTTCACATATTTTTATTAGAAAATATTTGAGTTTGGATAATTTTTCTCACCATCTTTAATTGCTGCCTCATGCCTCTGACACACCAAAAAATTTCTGCTCTCTGATGAACTGCTGCAATGGGGAATTACTCCCGGAAGGCTGTGCTTGGGGCTGTTTTTACCTGTTATTTCCAGCCTAGATGAATGTTTGTGTGGCACACAGTGCTGCTTGATTGATTGAGGCCAAGAACAAGGCAGCTTGATTCATTACTGGAACAGTATATGTGCATGTCTGATTGATAGGGGAGGGCTTGGAAATGAACCTGGGTCAACAGTCAGGCCCAGGGCCCATCTAGAGGAGCAGGCATAAAGTAAAGCCCAGCAGCCACCCCTGCACACAGTGGCTTGGAGTGCATCATTCTGAGGCTGTGACTGGCTTCCCAAAATTCCCAGCCCTGCACTGCCCACACCTGAAGAGGTCAGTGCTAAAGGCTCCCAACATCCCCAGCCCTGTGCTATCCACACCTGAAGAAATCAGTGCTAAAGGCTTCCTAAACCCCCAGCACTGCACTGTCCATACCTGAAGAAGTCATTTCTAAAGACTTCCCAAAACGTCCAGCACTGTGCTGCCCATACCTGAAGAGGTCAGTGCTAAAGGCTTCCCAAAATCCCCAGCCCTGCACTGCCCACACCTGAAGAAGTCAGTGCTAAAGGCTTCCAAAACCCTCAGCCCTGCACTGCCCACACCTGAAGAAGTCAGCACTAAAAGCTTCCCAAAACCCCCAGCCCTGCACTGCCCACACCTGAAGAAGTCAGTGCTAAAGGCTTCCAAAACCCCCAGCCCTGCACTGTCCACACCTGAAGAAGTCAGTGCTGAATGCTGTGGGAACTTTGCTGTCGGGGTGGGTGAGTTTTCTCCCCAGGTTTCTCTGGCTGCTTCTCGGGCAGCTGATGTGGCTGCAGCTGAGAGCTGCTGGCTCTCCGTGTGCACAGTACAGCCGGTCAGCAATTTCCTGGCGTGCTCTTCTGGCATTGCAAAATCTAATACACTGGCATGGAAACACACTGGAAATGTGTCAGTTTTGATGAGATCCTCCCAGAAATCAGGCAGATGCAGAATGATATCCTCCTTGCCAAGCAATTTTTGAAAGCTTCTCCATCTCCCCGCCCCAGCAGCCCACCTGGCAGGCTGGTGGGGAGATGGCAGGCAGGGGACAGAGTCTGCCAAGCCCCTCTCTCCTGGCTCCTTGGCAGAGGGACTTCCAGGTCTTCCTGGCTGCTGGACCTCCTGGCCAGCCTTTGAGCCCTGGAAGTGCTCTGGAGAGAGCAGCAGACAGCCAGCCTGCTCTGTGAAGTCTCAGGGAATTCCTACTTCAGCCCTGCAGTAGAGACACAGATTTTTATGTTTTTCTTCTCTTTTGGAATCAAATTTGACTGAGGCTTGTTTCCTTGGCTGGGTCTTTTAATTCATTGTTTCCTTCATTTTTGCATACAGAATTTCCCAGGGCACAAGAAGAGCAGTTTTTAGTCATCTCTTCTATGAATAACTTTTGGTAAGAGAAGACTGGGCATCTTACAGGATTTTTTTTTTTTTTTTCTCCTGTAATGCTTCTCCTCCCTGGGTCAAGCAGAGCACTGGAGTCAAAGATGTAAGGTGGCAGTGGGTGGAATGTGCATTTCACTCTTTCTTTCCCAGCACCTTCTAACTTTTCAGAAAATCAGTTGAACAGGTACCTTTCTTTCTCTTTTTTTACTTTTTTTCTACTGCATCTTTACCAGAGTGACTTCGCCTCAAACGGTCATTGCTTGCTGGGAATTGAACAGTCAGTGGGACAACAAACAGCATCCTGATGTCAGGGATCCCTGCCCTGCCTCTGCCAGGCAGTGTCATGAGGAATCACCCTGGCCACCCTGGCTCTAGGGCACACATGGTCACAGCCACATGGCTCTGCACAGGTTGGGAAGAGGCAGAAGAGAGGCTGTCCCAGTTCCAGCTCTCCAAGGACCTTAGGTGATGTGACTGTCCTCGTGCTGCCCCGCTTATCCTGGCAGATCCACCTCCAGCCTGACACTGTGACACTAGTCACACTAGTGACACTGGTGTGACCATTGTGTCCCGGACAGAACAAGGAGTTTTCACAGGCAGTGATCCAAAATGCTGCTCGCAGGCACTCCCAGGCAATTTGATACAGATCAGTTGGTGGATTTTGATGGTTTTAGTTGAGGGGAAATACTTGAAGGCAGCTCTGAGGCATTTCCCCATTTGAGAGTCTGCAGCATGCGTCAGCATCTCCTGGCAGCTTTGTCCCAAGGGATGGAAAGGGAGGCCAAAGAGGGGAGTGGAAGAACAGTTTCCCGAGGCTAAGCTGGGAGACTGAGAGTCCTGCCTGGAACAGTGTCAAGACCCACCAGAGATGTCAGCAGGATCTCCCCTGCAGTGAACCCTTAGGGGTCATTAGGTGACGTTTCCTTCTTGGCACAGCTGCAAACACAGTCTGTTGCCTCTGTTCTGCTCTGCTGGTGTTGTTTTCCCACTGACTTTAGTGTTGATCTAACATAACCACTGCATCTCATTCCCATCCTAGGATGAGGTATAATGTGAGGGAAGCCTGTTTTTCATTACTGTTGAACTTGCAGCACAGGAACTTTCTCTGACGCAGTTCACAAGGGGGTGAGGGGCTGGGAGGGAGGGTTAGTTATTACCTCTGTTTCCTCTGTCAGAGCATGGGCTTCTCTATCAAGCTCTGCCATCTCTCCCAGGGGCCAGCAACTAATTCCTCCATACCCCTGCACACTGGAGCCTCTCGTTATAAGAGTCTTCCAATCATGACAAATTATCTGTGCTGATTTTGTGACATGAACTGTTACCCATTAGGGAATGAACTGGCATCAATAAATTCATTTCACTTACAACCTCACACTGTGCATGAATTGAAGTTCTAGAGGTGAAAGACATAAATTTACCAGGTGGGCAGGCACACAGCTTCCCCCTAAGACTGTGCACTTCACCTTTGCTACGTGCACTGCTTCTGCTGGGCCAGCCCAACATTAATTTTGCATAGAGTGGATTTCTCCTCTTCCATGCACAGTCCATATGATTTATACCTGCCTCAAGTGGCTATGTGAATAGCCTCATCACAGGAAAAAATCCTGGTTGTGCTTTTACCAAAAAACCACACCAACTTCAAACCAAACACAGCCTTTTGCTTTACAAGATAAGAAGAGTTAGTATTTAACTAACTTCTTCTGATTTCCAGGCTATGCAGACTCAGTAATTAATGAGTTCTCCCATTGCCCTGGTAGGGCAAGTGAGACAGCATTATTTATTAGGCAAAAAGGAGTTCCCATACATGTGGATCTACATCTTAGTCATTCTGATGGTAAATTAATCAAATTGCTCCAGCATATAAGGCTTTCCTTCTCCCCAAACACTCTTGTCAGTCAAGTGGCTGAAAATTTCACTCATTTAATGAGGGCAATGAAAATCTCACAGTCCCCCAGACAAAGAGAAACTTCCAACCATTTAGTTAAAAGCCTCTTGTCATGTACGTCTGCAGAGAAAGGACTAAAACAAAAGAAAAAAGAAAGAAAAGAAAAGGCTTTCCCCAAAAGGGGCACACAAAAGTACACACAGAGGTGGAGAGGAAAGTAGTTGTCTTTGTTCCTCCACTCCCCTGAGAGTTCCCGATCATGACAGGGATCCTGTTAGGTTGTTCTCTGTGGACACCAAGTGAAGGCATCCCTCAGCCTGGAGCATTCCCTGACCTTGTCCCCCTGTCTGAATGTTTGGAATGGCTGGTTTGGAATACAGCTTACTGGATATAATATAAACTAGGGGAGTTCGAGGTGAGATCTCTCCTTTCCTTTTCTTGAAAAGAATTAGACGTGGTCATGGCTGACAGGGCTGTAAACAGATACTAAAGGAAGGCAGCAGACAGGGATGTGCCCTTCCTCACCCCCTACTACCAGAATACATAATGGATTTATCATCACATCTTCATTAGCACATCTGCAGGTGTGGGTGTTGCAGGATGGGTGGAGGGAGTGGAATCACAGAGGGTGTTTGGGCTCACATTCTCTCCTTAAATTGCTTTAGACCGAGCACTGGGCATGACAGGCTGCTCCTCTGGCCCAGTGAGGCATTTTCTGTGTTCCTATGTTAAAAGGGAAGGCTGAAAATTGCCTTCAGAAGCCATAGGAGGGGAGGCATGGTTTTGCCGGGTCTTCCAAATGCAATAAGCACTGGAAACACCTCCAGGGTTTTTGCTGGCTGAGCTGCTTCCTTTTTGTTTCATCCAGCACTCACACACTTTCCCATCCCTCTGAGGACCAGGTCTACCCCCAGCAACAGCATGCAAAGGTCACGTTTCTTGTGAATGTGCAGGAAAATCTGAACAGTGGCTGGGCAATGAGTCTGGTCAGGAAATAGTCCCTTTTAGGTTGTTTTCTTGTATTCTGGGGTTTGGGAGGGGGTTTAGCTTTTGGCAAAAACATCAAGTATAGTGATTTGGGAATACTGTCTAAATGCATCACAGTGCTTGGTGCTTAAAAGCTTTAGTCCTCTCTTCACTTGTATATTCTGCGCTCCCTGCTTCAACTACATTAATTCAATGAACTGAATCTCATTTTTGGTAAGCATCCTGTTGACCTCTCTGTAGCTACAGGAAGCTCTTCACCACAAACATTGTCTCTCTCCAGTCACGGCTTGTCAGCTCCACAGAAGAGAGATTGTGGTCCCCTTCTGCCTGGAAAGTGTTTATCTTGCTGTCGTAAATAATTGGGACAGGCTGGGAATGGATAAATTGCCCAGGAGGATTTCTGGGGGAGACATCAAACTCCAGACACACCTCTGAATGCCTATTTCCCCAGAGACTCTCCACTGCACGTGAGAGGGAGAGCCACATTTCAGCTCCTTCCATGCTTGCTCCCCATGCAGAGCAGCAGGACCCCAGCCCTTCCTTTGGGTTGCTGTGCTGCTCTCCCCTCCAAGGACCCCTAATGCAGTCACAGAATACTCTGAGGCCATGTGGGTTGGCCAGGTGGTCATTGCCAGGGGCACCATGCCATGGCAGCCACGCTGCCACTCCCCCCTCCATCCTCCCACCTCACCACTGACCAACCTTCTCCCAGCCCATCTCCAAGGTTAGAGGGCTTGGAAGGCTCCTGTGCCTTTGGGCTCAGAGCCAGGCAAACTGAACCTGAGAGAGGTCATAAGGAGGGAGAAGAAACTCACATTCCTTCATAACGTCAGCAGCAGGCAGGACCTGTTCGTGTTGAAGCTCCGGTGCATGAAAGATTGTACTCCAGTCTGATTGTTTTATAAAAATCTGCTCCGGCACCTGTCCAGAGCCATGATCACATCTTCAGTCATGTGGCCAAATGCCTTTTAGTTTTAATCATTTGATCAAATGCCCTAGTGAAACTGCCATTTGTTCAAATGATTGAAAGTTTGTCATTTGACCAAATTACCAGCCTGGCAGGATGACTAACGGGTCATGCCACAATGTCAAATTCTATTAATGTCACCTGGGAGAGACAAGTGAGGAAAGTAAGGGTTAAGGGGGGAAGTTTGTAGAAATGTTTATTACCTTGCCATATACACCTACAAGTACACAGGTGTGGTCCAAAGGTCTGAAATCACCACGAGGGCTCCACATCCACCTGAGCATGCTGGTGGCTGGAAGAGCTTCACATGGACAGCCGTCAAAACCTGGGGAGAACAATTTATGTCACTGAAGGAGCCCAGGGCTGCTCTATCAGAGGACAAAGCTGGACCTGGAATCTACACTTGGACTTCAGATGAGGACTGCCACTGCTGGGACTTGTTGGAGGAGTAAATCTGGCCAAATCATGAGCCAGGAGCCACGGCTTGGTGAGAGCAGTCCCAGACACTTCTAATGCCACTGGTGTTACTGCACTTGCACTGCCTGGATCAGCTGGGGACACTGGCATCATTTCCTCCCTCCCTCCCCCTCATGTTCCTGGAGTTGCATTTCTGGGATGGAAGGAAAGGAGGGAGTGGAAGGAGAAAGATTCTTAAATGTAGCTTCTGGAGGAAGTAAGAACTGACAGCAGCCATATAAGGGGGCATTAACCTTTCATAAACCTGCTCTCTGGCCTATGACTGGAACCAGGGAATAAATATAATTCTTGAAGTAAGTGTTCTGTGTGCAGCATGCCTGTTCCAGCACACACTGGCTTCCTGTGAATTGCAGTTATATTTACAGGGTGTTGGTATAGACGTGAGATGGATTTTACTAACATTAAAGAAGCAGCAGACTTCAAAGAGGCCAGCACTGAGGAACCAGTCTCTCTCAGATTTTAGGAAGGATTTGCCACGAACATTCCTGGCAAGTGATGATGTCCTTAGAAAGCTCACACACCCTGTCCCCACATAGGCAGGTGGGCCCTGTGGTGTGACTAAGAGTTTCAGACCTCCAAGAGTGCTGGCAGGAGGTGCTGGAACCAATTTCTGCCCCTTCCCCCTCAGCTGCCCGTGTTTTGCTTCAAGCAAGACACGCAGGGGATGGTGTGCCACCACTTCTCATCCAGATGTACAATTAGCCACTTGTTTATTCTGATAACAGAGCACTGCCACGTGGGCACAGCCAGTGAACCCTACACTAAGTCAAACATAATAATAACAGTGTGGTTATCTGACTTGAACTCTTGACCTGCAGATGTGACACACACCAGGCCAGGAGACAGCATGCACAGGAGGTGTCTGTGTGCATGAGCATGGAGCATGATCTCTGCCTCCTCAAGCCAACTCTACTGCTGCTCCCTGCAGCTCCTAGCCCAGGCAGAGCCCTCTCCATCTCATAATGAACCATCTCGCCGTGCAGGTGAATGATGACAGAGGTCATTAGTGCTGTCATTTCCAGGTCAGCTTCTTTCCCTTAGACTGGATCAGCACTTCTGATCAGCATGTCAGGGCAATAAGCCCTGCAGCCAGTTGCCCAGCCTTGGAGGTGCTGGCTTGAAGAGCATGGTTCAGCACTGTGCTCTGCCAGGGGCATGGTGTCAGGTGCAAAGCCAGGGCAGTGACTTTATCTGTGTGTCCTGCAGTCACCACATCTTTCCCCTTCTTCTGACTAGACCTGGAGTGCTTGAGATATATCTGGTCGGTGTGGTTCCTGCTGCTGACTCCCATCCCTATCCTAAACTGTTGGATTAAGCTGAATGGAACTCTAGCCTATGCCCTGTCTTTCCATTTCTTCCAACTGGCTTGTGTGTATCTTCATTTCTGTCCTCCCTGGCTGCACGAGCCACTTCCACAGCTGACTCCAGAGCCTATCATGTAAGAGGTGTTATGTACCCTTTGCAGATCTACCTATACGCAAGGACTGTCTGTGCTGGGCCTGCAGAATGATATACACACAAGCATGAAGGAAGCTGCAAAGAACTATATTGGTCATAAAAAGATCACCAGTTTAGCCTCAGCTTGAGGTAAATGGCTCAAGCAAACCCATTACGTATTCTGTGTATACACAATGGGTTTGATTTGAGATGCATTTATGCTCAAGAATATTATGTATTCTCTTTATACACCATGCAAGGTTAAATTTTTTTGAAAATTCATATTTGCTTTTTATCATACAGACGATTTATGGCCGGACTTCCTGAATCTATTTGAAAGTGTCCATTTATTCTCAATTAACTCTAAAAGTGCTGGAGATGGAGATGATCTTTTAAATCCCTCTTCTCATCTCTTTGTCTGCAGCTGTAGTGAGCAATCCCAAAATTCACTTGCTGCTATTAATGTATTTAGGAGCTAGACTCAAAAAAGTTTAACTAAACTCTTCTAGAGGAAAATGAGAATCCAGATTTGACCTGCTATAGATAGGGTTGATGTTAAAATTCAGTTTTATATTGGAATTTCTGATTGGGGGCATTTAGATTTATAGCAGTGATTTGGACAAGTCCCTAATCAATTCCTAGATAGTACTTTTTCATCAGCTGATCTGACAGCAGGAAGAAGGTCAGGATCATAAATTTCTCCTTCCTGAGTTCCAGGAGAGGAGGTGGGAAGTGCTCACCACCAGATGAGCAGCCAAGACAGGAGCAGGGGCCAGGATTCCTGCCTCCAGCTGTCTGGCCTCCTGGGAGCACTGGGTGCCTGTCACCACCCTGTCAGGAGCTCAGCTTGCCTGAGGACACTGGAAAGAGTGACCACACACTTTCCAGAACCGCCTGTGCCAGGTGGGTGTGGGTTGTCAGCCTGGGACGTCAGCACAATTCTCCTTCACCCAATACATATCTCCTCCTGTTCCTGCCCCTTCCCATTTTTCCTTGCCATGGCCTCTCATACTTCCAAAACATCTGAGGGATGCCATGCAAGCCAGGCCAAGATGTCCTTTGAGGGAGAGTGTGAGCAGAGCAAACGCTGCTGTTGGCGCGCACGGCGTGAGCTCGGCAGCAAGGTGCCCTGGAGTTGGACACTCATCACGGCTATATTCAGCCATCTGCACAAGCCATCTGATCATCAGCACTGGGGAGTTTGGATCCAGCTTTACTCAAGCTTAGCTAACACTGTGTGGGTGGGTTTGAGCTGTAAAGTGCTCAGGTTTGGACTCAGTCCAAAAAAGACTAAGCCGAGAAGAGGAGAGTGCCTTTCACCCCTGGGCTACCTCTGTGGCTCTTTCCCTTCCCAGGTGCCCATGTAGCTTTCAGCAAATCCTTTTCCTCACATTCTGTCTCCTAAAGCTAAACTCCTGGTCCCACCCATCTCCTTTTGCTTCTTTCAGTGTCACCTTTTCCTCCTTGCCTCCTTGTGCTTGCTCCTGCCATGATCCTACATCCCTCTTGTATACTGCACCCTAAATCCCTTCCTGCCCCACATACAGGCAACAAAGGCTTTGAGGGTGTTGGTGTATTTGTTTGTCCCCTTCAGAGGGTTGTCCAGACACCCCCTCCCCACCTCTGTGAAGCCTTTGCTGGAGGAGGAACATCAGCAGGGAAGTGTGGTGCCACACAGAAATACCTCATGGCCAGGGTCAGGAGGCAATGACCTCTGCTTGCCTCGGCTGGTGCAGGCTGCCACCTCCTTCTTTTTTAGGATGGAGATCTGACTCTGCTCTGTGATGGCAGCCTCCATTTTCCCACTAAGTACAGGAAGTGCAGTAAGAAACCAAATTCACTCGTCCTCTGGAGGCTGGAATGAACCAGAAATGATATATGCATCCACATTTAGGCAATGATATTTTCCAAGTCCTTTAATATCCTACAGCTCCAGTCACAGCTGTCTGAGTCCTGCAAGATGTGGGAAGGAAGAGCAAATGTCAGTAAAATCGCTTTGTCTCTTCCAGACCAACATCGCCTCAGCTGTCTCAAGGGAAAACCCATGCCATGTCCTTCCCCCCTTGTTCTTATAGGAAGATTTTATTCAATAAACAGGTCTCTCCTGTTGGATTTTTTGGAAAAGATTTAGGACTCACCCATGCTAGGTGGCAAGGTTCCCATGTCCACCCGTGTTAAAGTTTGCATCTTCTCAGCCTTCATTGGAGTGACTTTTTGTGACTCTGATGGAACTGCGCTGCACCTCTAACACTTGGGCCCCAAAACAACAGTCAAGTACCACGTTGCTTAAGATTGAGCTTCAGATTCTTCAGATTGAAGGCCAAAGGAAAACACCCAAGGACCACTGATTCCCTCGGGGCAAGAGGGTGCCCACCTCTCAGTGGCAGAGTGGAGATGAAAGGTTGCAGGAAGGAAGGAGCAGAGCCCGCACAGACAAGACCTCAGGGAGACAATCCCCTGTGCTGGAGGGACCACTGTCCGAAATGGGAGTGAGGTGTGTGTGGATCTTTCCTTGCCTCCCAGGAAGTGTGAAAGGTGAAATTCATCACAGCTGTGCACAGGGGAGCACAATTCTGACTGACCCTCACAGAGGTAATTTGCCTGACACTGCTGCTTGGCTTGGGAGTGAGGCACAGACACTCACACTCTGCTACGCCTTGAGGCTGGTTCAGCCTGGATCTCAACCTCCTTGGACACTGAAATACTAAGAAATTTTTGTTGACATGAAGGAATCATGACCTTTTATTCAATGCAAAATCTGAAATTGCCAAGAGAGATTTTTAATGAGTCTTAGCTCAGTGTGGTTTTCCATATCAGCAGCACAGGCATCTTTGGGATATGCTGTAATATATGGCTTTTATCTGGCAAATGACCACTGCTGGTTCTCAAGAAATTAAGGGGAAGGGCTTGTGATCTTTATATATACAATATTCTTTTTTTCCTCTTGGTTCCTCTCGTTCCAGATGTCTGTTATCACACTACAGGTAGAGCAGCAGACTGTATGGCCTGTAGGAATAATGTAGGATGTGGGGAAGGGAATAAGGCATTAGAAGTCATGTGATCAGTCTGGGAAATCAACTGGGGAATGCACAAAAAACAGCTTAGTTTTATCAAATATTACTTTTAAAGGACATGGACAAGAGGGGATACTGAGGAAATCTCCTCCAAAGCATTAAAAATCTGTGCTAGAGAACAGCTGTCCAATGAAACACACAGTAAATAAAAATGCAAATCCTAAAACACAATATAAAGCTCCATACAGCCCCAGGACTGAGAAAGGTCACCGTTTTGGGAACAGCAAAATCTTCCAAGTAATTGAGGCAAGGTGGAGCCCCAGCATGTGGGTAAACACTTACTGCAGCTCCTGAGAGAGCCTTGTCAGTGTGGAAACCCCAAAGGCACTTCTGGAAAGAAAGGCTGGGACTGGGGAAGGACTTCTTGGTAAATATTAGCCTAAACAAACATAATAATGGGACCGGAATCTACCCAGAAACTGCCCAAAAAACAGATCCAAAAAGCAAATAGGACCCCCTATCTCCATATAATCACACATGGCCAACCTCATCCGTGAGCACACTCTGGCTGGATCGGGCATGGTGGGAGGGAGCTACAATCCCTCCCATAGCTGCTCTCCTGAAGTCTGGCCTGCATTCAGAATAATCTTTTAAATCCCTCTTCTCATCTCTTTGTCTGCAGCTGTGGTGAGCAATCCCAAAATGACTGAGCTTTCCGCTCGCCCTCCATTTGTTCAGCGCGCTGACCTAATCCTCTTTCAAGGGCTCCTGGGGTACAGCAGCCCAACCACTCAGCCACCTTCCCAAGGACCTTCCTCCACCATGGACCCCAGGATTACTCCTGAAACATGAGACCTACCAGAGCCCTCTGCCTGGCATGCTCCTAGCTGATTTTCCAGGGCCAGCAACCTCATCAAGGGGAATTTCCTTTGACGCTTCCAGTGGGGAAGAAAACGCTTTCAAGAGGGCTTTAAAAGCAAAGCTGCTGCTGGCTGATTCACTTGCAGTAATCCAAGGCAGCAGAGAAGCTCACAGCCGTGGCAGCAAATAGTTTTTTGCACCAGGGATGCTCAGACAGTGTAGACAGGGGGCTTGGGAGGCATTTTTAGGATGGAGTTCAGCAGCCTGGCAGTTCAGGGACAGAAATTAAGACTATGGCAAGGAAAGCCAGTGAGCAGGAGTTGGCACAGGGTTTCCTGAGTGTTATCTAGTGCTTGGGAGAGAGACTGAAGAGAGAAGAGTCCAAAACAGCCCCCTGGGCTTGCAGCAGAAGGAGGGACAATACTTCACACCCCAGAATGAAGGGTCAGCAGGGTGGCTGTGTGGGACCAGGGCAAAACAGATTGCTGGGGAAAAGTTGAGACAGGTTGCTGGGTAAAAGTTGAGACAGGAGAGGAGAAAAGAGCCTTGTGTGCAAAACAGAAGCTCAAAGTGCAAAAGTAAGACAAGGAAATATTTTACGTCCTTTATTAACCCACTTGAAACAGCAGGACAGAGAGCAGTATTGATAAATAGTCGTACTGGGAAAATTTGCAGACCTTTCCTTCTGGCACCACTCCACCACTGGCAGCCATACAGATGAATTAACAGCTCCGGTATCTAACCCTGGTCGTTGCTGTAGCAATTTGGAAAACAAAGCTCTGGGTGTCCTGGCTGCCTCACAGTAGTGCAATGACCCACCACATCCCAGACCCGACACCTACACCTTTGGCTGGCTCTTGCTTTATAAGGAAAAAAGGCCAGTGCCCTTTGCAGAATTTTCCTGGCTGCCTGCCTGGTCATAGTGGCTCTGTGGAAAGGTTACCAGGGGTCAGAGAAGTGGTGGTGGATTTGGGAGAAAAGCTCAAACGCTCCCATGCCTGGTTTTCCCTTCTCTGCCTGTTCCTACCGAGGCTGCTGCAGCAGAGTGTAGGAGTGTCTCACAGCACACAGGGCGGGTTTTTTGGAGTGAAAGGTTTTTTTGGATGAGCAGGAGCAGTGGATGAACCTGTCTCTAGGGCAGTGAAAGCAGTGTGTGTCTCCGAGGTCACTGCTCTGCTCCTCAGGGCTGGGCTGGTTTCGGTGACTGTTCCACTCAGTGGTGCCCAGCGCCGTTCCCGTGTCACGCAGTGCCCATAACTCACAGAAATAAAGCATGTCCGACACCCCTCTGAGACATGTATTCTATATGAAAATTTGGTTTATTACTGTCAGACCCACAAATCTGGATCCGCTGTGTAATTCTACTGGCGTCCATCAGTCAGGCAGACACATTTAATGAGAATGAGAATTTATACCGCTACTTCCTATATTGGCTGCTGCCGAAGTGCAATCGACAGTCAAGATCTTCCCTTGCCAAGAAAATTGTTCCTGAAAGAGTGCTGGCATTTTAACATTTCAGGAGAGCAAATCCACAGATCTAGGGGTGCCTCTTTGCTGGATGCAATTCTCCTGTGCTGGATACAGAACCAGGGCATCTGTCCTGTCGAGGCACACGGGGGATGTGCAGGCAGTCAGTGGAATAGATAGAAATGTATAATGGATGATCTTGCTCAGCACTTGGGAATGTATATTCCCCAGTCTTCTCAGGAAGCAGCGTGTTTGATTTCCTTCAGCTATTTTTTTTAAGGACTGTGTTGTGAATATTGACATGTTTAGGTGTATTTGCATTGGCTGTTGCTGTGGGGGCAGGGGAGGCTTCTCCAGAGGTGTGTGGGAAATCAGGTGCCTGCCTCTTCTAGAATAACAGCGCTGAAAATCCCTTTTTCTCTTTATCTTTCTTTCCCTTTCTTCAGAAATATTTGCCACCATTCTGGCTGCTGCAGAGAAGTCAGTGAGGGCTTGAAGGAAGAGGTTTCATGGCATTTCAGTATTTGGCAATGGTTCCTGCTTGTCAGATGTACATCCATGCCCCAGGTTTTTCCCTGTACAGGGTGCCCCTATTGCAGCTTGCATTACATTTGTACTCTGGGATTGCCAGAGCATTATTAAACCAAAGCCTTCAGCCTTCAGCTCCCTGTGACTGCACATTTGCAGGTACAACTTCCAGCCATGAGCAGGAAACTCTCATGCTGTGGTTACATGGAGTACACCAGCAGTGGGGTGCATCTCCCCTGAACTGAACCCTGATGGCAATTTGTGTTTCAGGAGGCAAAGTTCTCGCCAGTGATTTTGCTTCTGTCTTAGATACTTCCTTCTTTTAAAATCAGGTGTCTTGCACTTTGGCTCAGAACTCAAAAATAGAAAAAGGGATGAGAGTCTTCCTCCTGAAAATACCCCAGTTTTACTTTTTGACTGAATTTAGGAACAGTTTCTCTGGAGCAAAGAAATTTTCACTGTCTGGATTTTGAGCCAGACAAGAGACGGAGAAAACAACATTTCCTTCCAAAGTCAATTTGGACCAAGATCATTTTCTTTCCTCTGACAGGCAGGTTTTCCAGCCTAGAGCAAGGTACTTCTCATGCACTCTTCATGCTTTACTGAGGAGCAGAGGTCAAGGGAACTAAAAGACCAAAGCTGCACTGAATAAGACCTGTCAACACCTACTCTTTAATCTGATACTGAGCCACTACCCTGCACGTAATATTGTTGGCAAAGCCCACACATACCTGGCCCTGCAAAGAAAATGGTGCTGCAGTTTTTGCAGCTCAGAAAGTGTGTGTTGTGGGTGGTGCCCAGCCTGAGCTTTCTTCTCCACAGCATCAGCTCCCCACCATGGGAGACCACAACCAATACCTGTCATAACTCTGTTGGTGGTTCTCAGGCAACACCACTGGAGAAATGCTGAAATGCCAAAAAACCCTCGAAAGTGCTGAGCATCCTTATTTCCCTTTGATTTAAATGGGAGCCAGAGGCACACAGCACCTTGCAGGGTTTGCCCCTGTTTCAGGAGATGCTGGCTGAGAAGGGCAAGAAGGAGGACCTTGTGAACTACAGGCCTGTCAGTCTCACTTCAGTGCCTGGAAAAGCTATGGAGATTATTCTGGGAGGTGTTGAAAAACATCCAAAAGGCAATACAGTTACTGGTCACAGCCAGCACTACTCCATGAGAGGAAATTCCTGCTTATCAAACCTGATTTCCTTTTATGACAAGGTAACCCACCTAGTTGATCAAGGGAAGCCAGCTGATGTAATTTTTCTGGATTTCAGTAAAGTTTTCAATACCATCTCTCACAGACACCTTCTGGATAAAATATCCAGCCCATAGCAGGATAAACACATCATGTGATGTGTGAGCAGCTGGCTCACAGGTTGGCCACAAAGGGTTGTAGTGAATGGTGACATCAGACTGGTGACCTGTCACAGGTGGGATTCTGCAAGGCTCCATCCTCAGCCCTGTGCTCTTCAACATCATCATAAATTACCTGCATGCAGGACTGGAGGGGATCCTGAGCAAGTTTTCAGATAACACAAAACTGGGAGGAGTTGTTGATTCCCAGGAGGGCAGGGAGGCCTTGCAGAGAGACCTTTACAAATTAGAGGGCTGGGCAATCACCAATGATATGGAGTTCAACAAGGGGTAGTGCCAGATTCTGTGCCTGGGATGGGGCAACCCTTGGATGTACAGACAAACAAGGGAATGAGATGCTGGAAAGCAGTGAAACAGAAATATTCTCTGATTCTGTGACTGTCAAGACTGTCCTTTTTTCCCCATATTTTTTCCCCAAGGAAGAGATTTATTTAGGATTTCCACTTTGCAAAGGCAAACTAAGGCAAAAGCTATTCCGGAGGCAGAGAAGAGTAACTGCAGTTCTCTTTCTGTTTTCACATTTGCAGCTATAAGGGTCCATTTTAAGTGACTAGGAAAAAAATTGTGATGCTATTCCAACAGTGGAGCAAATTATTCTCCACAAACACAGCTAATCGAGGCTGCGGGGTTGCAATCATTCATTACAGATGGGCGTCAGAGGAGAATAAAATGTGTCTTCTAGCCAGCTGCTAACCCCAAAATTAGAGGAGCCAAGTACAAGGACTGAAGCTTCCTGTCTCCAGAAAAAGGGTCCTGGTTCAGTGTGAGGGGGAGATTCCTGCCCCTGGGATCCTTTTGCCAAGGGATCCGGGATGTCCAAGGTTCAGCAGCCCTCCTGCCAGGTCCTTGCTATCCATCCCTGTAATATTTAACACCACCACCCTGGTCAGAGTTTGACTGCAGCAAACAGAAATGAGGCACACACAAATCAGAGGCGTGCACGAGGACGGTGGTGCCACGACACCCCTGGTTTGTTAAAGCACCAGGCTCTGAAACACGAAGTTGCCAGGGGTACAGCAGCAATTTTCAAACCTGTGAGCTGTTCTCATCAGATGATAGAGCCTGGTTTCATTGCTTTCCTCTGGGAAATCCCCCGAGGCAGGAAGGCGGTTGAACTACCGTGGTTATAACTTTGATATCTGAATGAATATCTGCTAGCCTCAGGCAACCGGGCTTCTGTTAATTTTGACCAGGGAGCATGATACACTGTGGCAAGCCGTGTCACTTAGGATTGTATCTGCTTAGACATGATGCCTCTGAGTAATGTAATTTATATTTCATGCACAATTGAAGCAGCTAATGGTATAATTCTCCAAGGGGGAAACAAGTTGTTACAGCATTAATTACATTGCAGTTGCCATTTTTTTCTTTCCACCCTGTGCCGAGCACTTTCGAGTCATCAGTTCAACGACAGCAGTGGCTGGTGTCACATAAAAGGGTCTCTGGCCCTGCAGCCACAGGGGAGGGAGGCTGGGGCCCCTTCCCTTCAGGGGTGGCAGGCAGGTGGTCTTGGCCACCGAGGGCAGGCTGCCTCTTGCTTGTGCAGCCCAGAACTGCAGCTTGGCACTGGGAGATGGGGTTTGGAGAGGATGAGCACAAACAGTGTTGGAAGGTCGTGAGAGTGTCGATCCCAGGCATCCCAGGGGGTGATGAATACTTAGATACCCTAGGAATTGGAAGAGGGATGAGTGCCTGCATGTCTGCACCGTGACTGCGACCGCTCCGGAGCAAGGATAATTCAAGAAGCGTGTGAAAAGTGGAGGGAAGTTTAAAAAGCCTCTGATGTCTCTGCTAGTCCAGCTTTCCCTGCTGCACAGCAATCACAGAGAGGGTGCCATGCTTGAGAAAGCATCTGCAGAGGAGTGAGCACACTCCTACAGAAGCACAGCTGTCCCAGGTATTCCAAGGAGGGGGATTTGTCAGCAAAAGGAGCTGGGGACTCCCAGGCACTGGGGGCTGGGCTCAGGGACAATGCTGACTAGACTGAGCCAGCTGGAGGGCAGCAGTGCCATAGGACAACCCAATGACCATGGCTGAGCCATGGCAGCAGGCAGAGAGGCCAAAGCAGCCTCAGGCAGGGCTTTGGGAACTGCTGGCTGTGGGTGGCTCTGGGCTACAATGGGTGCTTCTTTTTGCAGTTTGCATACAGCATCAAAAACCACAGAGCCAGCAGCTGAGCTAGGAGGAGGTGTAAAAATAGAGCCACTGGTACATAGCACAGTGTGCTCGGGCTGGATGTAACCTGAGCACTCACTGATGTCAAAAAAAAAGAGGGAAGGGGAAAGGAAAGGGCAGAATTACACAACTCTGGCTGCAAGGAAAAGCTCTGAATTAAAAATAAAACTCAGTGTGTGTGTTTTGGCTCAATGGCATGTCTCAGAGGGAACCAGCACGCTGAGCTGCCAAAGTGTGAGGCCGGGATCAAGAGGAACATCTGTGTCCGGACTTCCCGCACTGTCAGGAGACTGGCAGGGTGGTAGAGATGACATCTCTAACCAGGAGGAGGGGGAGGGCGTTGTGACAGCTTTGGAGGAGGGAGGTGGCCTTTCCCTATGCTGAGAGCACTGCCCTCAGCACCCTAGCAGCCAGAGGAGTACCCACCAAGAGCCAGAAACTCTTTGTGGTGAGAAGTGGTGGCCCAGATCACGGCGCTGCAGAGTCCCACGGAGGGTGCCAGGGAATGTTCGCGCTCCCTCTCCTCAGGCACTAATTTCGTGCAATCGTTTATGCCAAACGATAAAGGAGCTGATTGCAGATCCATATGGAAAATGATGCCGTGCATCTCTGCTGAGATATTCCAAGCGTACCATGGGACATAAGATCTGAAGGAGGGAGAACTGGAAAATTATTTATTCGCAGAGAAATGCGGCTTGTAGGAAGCCAAGATTATTCAGTTCAGTTGAAGTTTGAACTAGAAAACAGCTTTGGCAAGAAAAACGTATGCAGAAATAGTTTCTTAAAAATTCATTAATATCTATCTGTTTCTTAGAGTCACTTCCAAGAGGAAACATCTCTATGGGGAAGGGAAATTCCAGTATCATTCGCTGGAGGACTCAAGGACCATTCTCCAAGGGGAGGAGAACAAATGCCCTAAAAGTGGTTAAATATAAATCAGTGATTAAATAATATTAGCATATTAGCTATTCATTCATGTGGGGACTCCACCTTCCCAAGTGATGTCCTCCTCCCAAAACTGTCAAATCCCTTACACTTTGTCCCTGACTCTATGGGGAGTCAGGAGCAGAGTAAGCTCCATCCTTGTGGGATTGCTCCTGCCTAACAGCTGGACACTGTCCAGCAGGATGGAAGACTGTGTTTCAGTATCTTTCTGCAGCAAACCCATAGTTGAGCTCCACTCTGTAATATTTTAGCTGTGAAACTTAATCCACCATTTTTAGCTTCTTTGGGGTGTGTTTGCACTGTTCTGGTGACAGCAGCAGAGTGTATCTTCTGTTCTGCCTGCACCCAGCTCTGGATCCCTTACCTGAGGAGTGGGACCCTTCTTTCCTGGTCTCCACATAAATCTGAAAACCACAATTGGATCCAGAGGAAGATGTTAAATGGATGCTCTCCTGTGGAGTGAATCCTTTTGGTTGATGCAAGCACACAGCCAGGAGGACAGGCACAGATAGATCATGCTCAGGGCTGGCTAGATGCAAACCTTCAGCCTGGAAGCCAGATAGCCACAGGTCAGTTTGGGCCCAGTTCCAGGCTCATGGGCGATCTGGACACCGGGGCAATGTCTGAGCCAGCTCCAAGCATCCATCCAGCAAGCCTGGATGTGGCTGAAATCCCTCTCAGCTCTGACACTGACCCAAGGCTCTGGTCACCAGCTGAGATCCCCTGGACCTGTTATTAAATAAAATTTTCATGCTTTGGGATCTGTCTCTGAAAGGCTTTTTTTTTTTTTTTTTTAACAGATAAATCATGTCAGGTTAGGCGACCTTCTGCAGCTCATCACCTTGGGAAATCAGGTTAGTGATGTGGAGAACTTCCACGTGGTCTGGGGTTGCTGGCTTTAGGCATCAGGAATTTCTTTTGCTGTTTGTTTAAAATCAGAGCTGGGAGCCACAGATTTGAGCTGGAGCTGAATTTCTGCTTAATCTCCAGTTGCAAGAAAAGTGTGTCATTTTTTTTTCCCTTAGCAGTGAGGTAATTAAAGGAAGAACAAGGCAGATTTGCCATTCTGGGAGCTGTTGCTGTATATCTGGGCTTCCACAGAGAAGGCTGGGTATCATTATGAAGCTGCTCCAGTAGAAATGTCAGAAATATGCTTTTACTGATGAATAGGCAGAAGCCATGCTTTCAGATAGGAATATTTACCTGCCCTACCATACACCCCAGCTGCTGCTATGTCCAATATATAATAATCCAATCCATTTTAATAACCTGCTGCTCTGCAATAGCCAGGATTCTCTCCATTTGGAAGAAAAGGGCCACATTAACATTCAGACTGTAAACCACAATTCCTAAGAACATTTATAGCTGGTGCCATATACCCATGGATCTGGATCAGAGCTGGATTTCACCTCCCCTCAGGCTGCCCCAAAATTCAGAGGTGCTTGATTCCAGGATCTTCCAGGGGCTCCATTTTTAAGATCTTGCACGCTGGTGTGAGCCAAGTGTCTGTAACACATTTTGTGCTGCAGCCTGCCCGCTGTGCTGGGAGCATCCTGAGAGCTGCTGTCACACAGCCTCAGGGGCAGCTAGACAACAAGCTGAGCACCTTGTGCTTGTGGGAAATGGTCTGGGAGGAGGGGACATGGCTGTGGCACTGCTCTTGGAGCATGAGATGCAGCAGGGGATTGCTCACAAAATTGAGACCCACCAGGGCTTCTAGGAACAGGCGCTACTGCGTGGCCTGGCATCCCCTTCCCATCCTCATGCAAGAAACCACAGGTCAGTTCCAAAGGGGTTCAGAGGAGAGTGAACAGACTGTTGCTTTATCCAAGGCTCCAATGACCTGTCTTTGCACTCCTCAGTTATGCTCTGCGTGTGTAACCATCTTTGCAACCCCTCCACGGGAGTAAAAGCATCTCAGGCATTTACATCCAGTCCCACCAGCAAGCCAGCTCCCCTTGTTCCCTGCCCCACCTCACGATGTCGTTCCAGCTTCAGCAGCACGGCAGTGCCAGCAACCAGCTGGAGAGGTGCCAGGAGCACGCAGGGAGCTCTGCTCGCATCTGGGAAGGCTGAAAAGGAGCAGCCAGAAATAGCCAGCGTTTCGTAAGGAGGGCTGGCGCCGTGGCCTCGCGCTGCAAACCAGCCGGGTTCTGATAAGCTTTGACAAAGCATCCAAATCCTCTTGTAATTTCAGCCTTTTCTCACCTCTGGCTCAGCACCAGCCTTTCAGGAGACACAGCAGAGGGGATGAAGAAAATGCTGAGAGTGTGCCAGGTGAAGAGAAAACCTACACCTCGACATGTGGTGAAATTAGTTTTGCCCCAGCTTTGGACCCCGTTGTGAGACAAGTGTCCATGTCTGCAAATGTTCCTGGGAAAGTAGATGGTGACAAACTTGAGTCTAGCCAGCAAAAACTTTCATCCAAAATTAATTCTCTCTCAAAATTAAGCAGGTTTTGATTTGCTTACAAAGTTTTAGCCCCCAGGAAGGGAGGGGCTGACCCTCTCAGTTGGGGTGCAGGCTGGTCCTGCCACCCTCAGTGATGGTCTGATAATGTGACAACTCATCTTCCTGTGACACTGGTTTCTCTAGAAGCTGTGGTGTGGAAACAGAAGGAGTTTAAAAATATTTGCTTAATATCCCATCAGAAGGACGGGATTGAGTCAAACGTGCCATAAAATCCAGGAGTGCACCAGCTTGGCCACCAGAAAACAGAGTGAATGCCAAGGCCAAGCAGCCTTTGGCAGCTACTGAGAGTGAATTCATCAGGCATGTAGGACAGGCAGGAAGCCTGCATGCCTGCTCTGAACCTACCCAGATCTTCCACAATGGTGTTAAATGTGTAGCTGGCTTGCAATTAAAAAATATTGGTCAAGAGGTACCCTAAACCCACACAGTCATTTCACAAGAAAATCCACAGCTTTCGGATGGTCTTTTAATTCTTGATAGATATATGAGCACTCCTTCCTGTGGCTAAAATAGAAGTAAAGCTTTAGACTGGTTACCTATAACCCTGTCGGTGAGATGATCTGCTGCTAGGGTAAAGACCTCAGCAGAGAAAAAAAAGTAAGACTCCAGGGAAGGTTCCTGAAGCTCTGCCCAGGTCTCCATCAGCGTTGGACTGAGTGGGCACATGTGTGCGTTCACAGGGCCCTGGCCAATTCAGAAATAAAACCCCTATGAGCCACAGGAGCACATGCAGGAGGGCTTGGGGCACCTCTGCAGAGAGATCTGAGAACTGACAGCCCGTCCAGGCCAGCAATTCACAGAAATCTTGAGGTAAAAAAATAAAAAAGTGCCAAAAAACAATCCCTTCTGTGCCCTAAAACTGGTCCCAGGTGAGTCTGCTTTTTAGGGGAATCACCTTATATTGTATCACCAAGGAGGCAGCCCTGGCTGCTGCACAAGCAGAAGGCAATCCTTCCAGATTTAATGCCACAGCCACATGCAATGACACACACAGTTCATCACAGAGGCAGGTAGCAGGGCCCTCTGCTCTCATTCATATGAATATAATGCCTACAGCAATGCAGCGCATCAACATTTTTAGAGCCAACAGTTTGACTTTCATTGCTCTCTTATTTTTAATCGTTTTAATCTGCGTTTTTAGCATTCCGCTCCTTCTCTTTTTTTACTTCCAAACAAGACAAAAAGTGTGCAGCAGCTAATACCTCTGGTTTTAATGGCTTGAAAAAACAATGAAGGAACATTCGGCAGTTCCCGAGCCTTCCGGAGCACTGGTATTTTTAAAGATGGGATTGATCAAAGAGGCTGTGAACTCGAGTGGAGATGGATTGGCTCAGCACTGTAATGCCAGCATGGAGGCTGCTTCAGCATGGATCCCAGCCTTTCCCTTTCATCTGCTTAGGGCTCCAGTGGCCAAAACTTCTTTGCTGAAACAAGACTCAGCCAAGAACAAAAAAAACACCCCACATTTCTTCTAAAAGTTCAGGGGCAGGGAATTAATTAATTAATTTTTCTACCAGTTGATTGTTTTTGCCCACTGCTTCACTTCAAGCAGGGAACAGAAAAATCCTCTCCCCGAGGCTGCTCTCACATGTCTGAGCCACCCCAGCCTGAGAGCAGCAGCTCAGCAGGATGTGAGGAAGGAGAGGAGATTTTAGTCCATTTGTTGCAACCTGAAGCACACCCCTGCTTCTGCCATGACTCTGCCTGGTGTCCCAGTGGGCTCTTGGAGGGCCACTGGGCCCAGCTTGGCGCTGGTGTGAGGAGAGGCCAGTGAGGAATCTGCCTTGCCACCAGCACTGGGGAACACTTCACACCTCGCTGCTGCCTCCACCTCAGCCGTGCACACAGAGGATTGTGAAGGAATGCCTTGGCTCTTTCTGGCTGCTTGCTGAAAGGAGCACAAGTTTCCTAAAGGTTTTGGGTCTGCTTTCCTTTCTTTTTTTTCTTTTTTTTTTTTCCCTTTTTTTTTTTTTTTTTTTTTCCTGGGGGACATGGGGGGAAAAGCAGAGGGGGATGGCAGAGGGACTCTTTGCATTAGTTTTGTAGCAGCCTGTTAATCCAGTGGTACAGGAGGGTCCTGATCTCAGACACCCTACACTTGCCAGAACCACAGACAAGAGTCCTGTGTGTTAAATGAGGTGAAAGCCACCCATTCCTTACTTCCAGGCAGTACCAGAGTACCAGGACTTTGACAGGGACAATTGCTTTGGCAGGGGACCCAGCACCTGCTGGCACTGACTCTGCATCTGCTGCCTCCTTAAAATGTTCTCTGCTATATTTACCTGTGGCAATGCTGTTGCTTTCTCCTCCTTGGGTAAATCTGGATGAGCTTTGGGGTGCAGAGCAGGATGACAAGGTGTGGAACTCCAACTGGCAGTAAATCTTATTTTGGTGGGAGAGCAAGGAGCTGGAGCAGCTCATGATATACACACAGCACCCTGCACACAGTGGCACATGTTTTCTGTAGCAGGAAGCTGGATCTGAGAGTTTGAAAAGCCAGGTAGGAGGCCCAGAGATGGGCTGAGACTTTGGGGGCAGCCTGCTGGCAGCTCTGAAGCAGTTCTGAACAATTTGAACACCGAGCCCTGATGTCCAAAGGCTTCTCCACCCACCAAGGAGGGCACTCTGGGAAACTGCTCTCCAGATTTTCACTGGCAGAGTATCCACACCAAAGCAGAGCTGCAAAGCCTCCACATCCCATCCCCTGAAAATCTGCTGCTGCTTCCCCATATCTCCCACATCTGTAAACCTTGTCAGGGGACAGCCTTTACTCTCTAGATTTAAGGCAATGTGGTGACTATAAATATTGTGCTTTGAATAAAAGAGTTGTGAATACTAGATGAGCCCATCTATTGTTAAATGTCATATTTAAATGTTTTAACACTCAGAGCCCCAGGTGCTGCACCAGCAGATGGGACCACACAGCCCCCCAGCCATTTCACTGTCAGTGTTGCTCAGGTAGGACAAGGAGGCCACAGAGTGAGGTGGTGGTGATGCTCTAAAGCTTTTGCCAGCACAGCCATGTCACACATGAACGTGAAGAAAATGCCTTCCTGGCTCAGTGTGGTGCTAGCACAATCTTTGGACAGATCCACACCCTTCTGACAGACCAAACCTTGCACCAGCAGAGCCCTGGCTGGCCTGAGGTCTCGTCACACTGATGCTCACTCTTCACCAGTGCCCACTAATTAAGTCAGTGGTGATGGGGAGGTTGTAGCTGCCTGCCTAATTAAGCCACAGTGGAGAACTCATCAGCTCCCCTGCTCCTGGTCCTTAATTTTGCATTAGTACCTTGTTATCACAATGGTAACGCTCTACTCCTGCCATCATTTTTTCTCATTTTGGAGGGTAGTGATTTATTTATTTTATTTTTGCTCTGTTTCTACAACTCCTGCTCTTTTCCTCCTCGACTGCTTCCACATTGCTGAGCATGGAAGGCAAGATTTAATGCGTTGGAACATCACAATTAGCCCCATCCTGCTAATAACTTAAAGGAAACAAATAAATAGTAGAAATGGTGGCACTTTGGAAATTCCCCTGTGCTGTGGGAAGAAGGCCTGCTGGTCAGGGCACATTGATTTTTTTCTGAATCCATCCATGCAGGATTCAAGGACAGGACAAAACACTATTAAGTCAGCAAGCAGAATGCAGTAAATAATGAGGGAGCTGGAGAAGGCTGAGGTTTTGTGCTGACTGAGCCCAGATATAAATTCTGGTGAGCTGTGCACCTCGGCATCACCATGACACTGCCTCTGGAGCACCAAGGAAACCCAGATAGGGAACAGGAGCTGGAAAAGCCCTTTGGGGCTCCAGAAGTTTTGCATGTTGTGTTTGTTGTGGAGACAGAAATAAACTCCTTCCCATCATCCACAGGATTCCTTGCTGCTCTGGAAGCCTGTGTGGATAAACACCACCTCTGCTGCTGGAGTGCAGGATGTGTGAACCAGATGAAGGCTTTAGCACTGGGGGGGGTTTTGGTCAAGAAGTGGGGATGCTACCAGCAGGGTTTAACTGGCACAGCTGTGTCAAAGCACTCTGCCATCATCGTGCTGCTGCTGTACCTCTGCTGGTGAAGCACTTTCCCCATGTAGAGATGCTCTCTGGCCTAAGGCTTGTTTGTGAAGCGAGGAGAGGGGAGAGTCCAACAGATAAAAGCTTTCCACAGAGCAGCAGGAGGGAGAAGGCAACCCATTAGCTTTTTCACTTCTTTGTTTGCCTTTGTCATCTCCAACCCCCGGCATACTTCAGCACATGAGGCTCCCTCAGAGTTCAGGGGAACCAATCAAGTACGTAAAAAGCTTTGTGCAATCGAGTATTTGCAGGGCTGGATCCTGGTTAAGTGATGTGGGAAAACAGGAAAGAGAAGAGATCCCTGCTTGAAGATTCAGCCTTGGTCTGACGACTCCCTGCTTCTCATGCTTTGGCCCACAGAGAGCTGCAGCCCTGCCGTGCCTTCAGGAGGGTGATTCAGAGCATCCCTGCAGAGAACCAGGCACTGCTTGTGACTCATGGTTGTCAATTCTTGTGATTTAATCACCAGTCCTGTGCTTCACTATGGCTTTCCTTCCCAAAGTACTGATGGGCAGCAAGAAATCAGCTTTCCTTCACAGGAAGAGAATCCTGTCTTGCCATCCCTGTTACAAAGGAAAAACCTAAAAGAGATGAATTCTTCTGGGCCAGAAACCTGTGAACTGGTGAGCACAGGAAGCAGCTTTCCAAAAGTCTTGTGATGTGTTAACTGATTTTATGGTTTGGGATGCTGATAAGTGACCCTTGTGCCCTGGGATGGACTGACAACATGGAAAGAGTATGGTGTGTCATACATTTGAAAGAAAGCTGTGTTTATTCACATTGAAATCATTAAAAAGGAGTGAGTCTGGAAGTAAATAGGAAAAAATATTATCTCAATTTACATTAGCTCTGTACAATAGTGGTGGTCACTGGCCTAGATAGGCAAAGGGCTCTTTGCCAATGTGACAAGGCACCCTGAGATGAGCTTTTCCTCTGAAGGGAGGAAACTGCAACTGCTCCTGCCTTGAAGCCATCTTTATTCACTTCTTTGTCCTTTCTTTCCTCCCACTTTTATGCTCTTCAGTGCCCTTGGCAACACACACAGCCCCTCTGCTGGGGTCATTGTCAGCACAGTACCTGGTGGGGAGGCAAGGTTTGATTGAAGGTGACCACCCCTGAGCCCCAGAGCACCTCTGACAGCCATCTGCCCTTTGGCCTGCCCTGCCTCTGCCCCTGCACTCCTTAGGCTGGCCCAGGTGCTCTCAGGGAGGGTGGCTGCTCTTTTGGCTGTCAGGGAACAGGGCAAGCTCCACTGCACTTGCACTCAGGTCTCACCTTCTTCCTTGCCATGGGACACTGGTGACACTGGTGACAGATGCCCTGACCCTTGGGATCTTTTAAGCCCCTTTCCTCCTTTGGTGGAGACAGAGAAAGGCAGGAGCCAGCAGATGCCATTTGGCTTTGGTCCATCTCTCAGAGAGGACAAGAAACCACCCTCTCCTGTGAGAATGGCTTCTTCAGTCAGTCCGAAGAATGTTGTGCTGTGCCCAGTAGTTCCACTTTTTTTCATTTCAGGGAATTCTCTCTAAATCCTTCTGCTTAATTCTGGGCATGTTTGCAAGCTGGTCATTACCTCAGTGCTCTGATAAGCACAACAGAGACACCCCTCAAGTCTTACATTTTGAAAATTAAGTTGTGGAAGGTCAAATCCCAACACATCTACTGCAGTCTACTGCAGTCAAGTGTAATTTTTGTTTCATCTATAATGTTTGAAATATAAAAAAAGGGCAGCAGCATGCAAAAATAAGTCCCAAAAGAGTAGAATAACCTACACCATAAAGTGGCCATGACAGGCCTTAAATGGGCAGCTTCAGGCATGTAAAGTGGAGGTGTGGGACTTCTGCTCCAGATCTCATCCCCCACACTGGTCTTACTCTGTCAGGAAGGACTGTTACAAGTCACCACTGAGGTCTTCTCCTGCAGTGCCAATGGCTACAGGCCCTCACCTCTGCAGGGAAGGTGAAGAGTTACGTGCCAGGTCATGGGGCTGCCACTTCACCCATGGAGGGAGGTGGATCACCAAGCTGACAGAAGAGCCAGTCCTGGGCTTCAGAGCTGGGGATGTCCCCATTTCACAGGAAGCTGTGGAAATGATCCATTATCTCAGCCTTACTCTCCAGATGATTCTCTCCAGCCTCTTCCAGATGACACTGCTTGAGTTTTCTGTACATCAGTGTTTCCATCAGACTTCACTCCCTGTCCAGTCTCCAGTCCTTGCTTCTCTAATATTTCTGAGCAGGAAAGGTCAATTCCCACCCTGTGGAGTGCAGCAATGTGGCAGCAAACATTTGGAGTCAGAGGAAGTTGTTTGTTGGCCTGCTCAAACACCACACCCAGGTGAGCTGCAGCTGGACTGTCCAGGTGATAACCAGCAGCAGCACTGAAGGAAGTCCTGACACTTGCAAAATCAGCCTGAAGAGGAGCACACGGCCCCCATCTCCCTATGTGCCAGACCAGGAACATTTTCTGGACCAGGAAATTTCCCCACTGTATTTCCAGGCATCTGTTCCAATGCTGGTATCCTCTTGTGCATTTTAGCCATCTCTGCTTGCACAGGTTATGCTTTTCCTCAGTGCTGGCTTGTGACAAGTTAGCCTTTTTACATTTAATTCTCAGAAATGCAAATGATTGCCAAAACCCTTCTGTGTTATGATTTTAGGGGCATAATTGCTAAACTGCATTTGGAAAAAGTAAGGTGACAATTCTCATGATCCAATGATTTCCTGCTCTAGTGAAAGGGCCATGTGGTGGGACTATCACGGAGAAAAGGATAGGATTAAGGAACTCCTTGCTTATCCAATTAGAAATCCCTCCACAAAAGAGAGAAAGTAGGAACCTGAGGGAGTCTAGAGTGGTGGCTTGACCCTGGCTGGATGCCAGGTGCCCAATGCTGCTCTGTCACTCCCCTGTTCAACTGGAAAATCTGAGAAATCCCTAAGGGCTTTACCAGCTTCTTGAGGGTCTAGGCTGAATGTGAATGCCTCCAGACAAGAGAGTCAGGGCCATTCCTTAATGGATTTGAGCAGAACTGGGTCTGAACTGGGAAAGCAGACTTCAAGCCATTTTCTCAATCACAGCTGGGTCTGTAACTCTCCTCAAGATCCCTAATATTTTTGCTCTTTCCTTGCTGAGAGAGAGGAAATGAAAAGTTTGAGACATCAATATTTTCATGCCCAAACCAATCCCATTCTGTTCCCTGTCCAGCTCCATGACCAGGCTGTGAGATGGATAGCTCTGTACATTCAAAACAGTCCCTGATTTTGGATGCTGAGTGGGATGTGTGCATGGAAGGTGCTCATTGTGGATCTCTTGTCCCATACTGCACATTTCCAAGTCCCACAGAATGCCAGCCAGCACCTCACCCTTTTCCTAGAACTCACTGACAGGGAGCTATGCACAGAATGTCATTGCTGTCTTGGAGGCTCAACCCCTTAATATCTGCCCCTTGTTTATTCTAGGCAGGGGGACTCCTGCCCAGGTTAAATAACTCCTTGCAGAGGTGTTTAGGCTGGCAGTGAAACCTCTCCTTGTCCCTGTTCTCTTGTTGCTGAGGCAAAGCTGTCCTGCACTGGGAGAAGGCAGCACCTGTGGTGTATCACAGTTGCACATCCCAGCTTGGCCACATCATAGGAGCTCTCTCCATCCCCACATGCACCAGCAGCATCCTCCTGCTGTGCTTCCCCAGTCCTGTGATTGAGACCCCTGACCTCCAACCAGCCCATTGCATCCCCTCCTGTCCCCCCATCCCAGCCAGCTGCCCTTGGCATCCATCTGGGGACCACCACCTCAGCAAACACAGCTGATGCTCCCACACGGAGAGCAGCAGAAAATGGGGCAGTAAAAACTGAGCTCAATCTAAACCTCTCTGTGGGAGTATGGGAGCACCAGAGAGGCTCTCCTGGTGCACACCCACAGTGCCACAGACTTGCACACGGAGCAGCCCAGGGCACATTGTGTGGCCAGCACAGCCCTCTTGCTCTGCTCCCCCTGGAGCCCAGTTTGGGGGAGAAGCCCTCAGCCTGGCTGCTAACGCTGCTGCACATGCATTTGGGGTTTTTTGAGCTGTTGCTCGCAAACAAAAGTGTTTGGATGAAAAATAAACCTCTTAAAAATCCCAGCCTATTCACTCCTGGCAGTCTGGTATTCCTTCAAACTGTCAGACTTAGCAGATTGTTTACTGGAAACGGTTCAATTGGCAGGACCTTCTGCTGTGCAGATGAAATTTTAAAATCCTGTTTCTTGTTGCGCTCAAAGTCTCTCTTTCCACTACATGGCTTCACAGAATTATTATTCACTTGTTTCCCATTGAATCGAAAAATACCCTCTCTCTTTCATTTCCATGGTAAAAATGTGCGGGGGATATTAGCCCTCATGCTTCAGGACACAAGCCAAGAGCTAAGTGCTTGGGCTGCAGAGAGAAGTTTCCCCGAGGGACACAGTAACTCACAATGGTCAATTATCCCCGAAGAGTCCCAGCTGGCTGAGATGGGAGTCACGCTGTCCTGCTGGACAGAGCAGTGGTGCACAGCATGGCACTCTCACTGGACCACCCAAGGGTCTCCTCACCCAGGGAAATCCTGTTCTAATGAAGAGAAGCTCCTGTAACTGCTAATCTTGCAGATTTTGGGGTTTCCCTCCCTGTGCACAATTACAGCAAGAGAAAGAGCTGTAACCTGTTTTCCCAGGTCCTGCCTTTGCAGTGAGTCCTGTGAACAGCTAAACCTGTGGGGCCAGGACCTCTTGCTTTGGGTGAAATCTTCTGCTACCTTTTCCCTCTGGTTAGATCAATGCCTGCCAGTTGCCAGCAGGGAAGAGTACTTCAGTCAACTTTGTAAACTTTGTTGAGGCTTAAGGCAGAAGAACCTGCTGTGAAACAGGCACATTCTCTGTCGCAGCTCCCCATGGCAGAAAGGTATCACTGCCCATGGATCCTGCAATGAGACTCCATTGTTACAATTTTGACACTTTGCCCATTGGTCAAAGAGATGATTGCAGTCCTGATCAATCAAGGGTAGGGAAAAGCCCCAAAACACAAAGTTCAATGGGTTAATATATACTCAGGTTAAGGTAGGAGCACCCAGATACCTTCCCTGGGGTGGGGGGAGCTTTCAGTCCTTTGCTGGAAAGCCTCAGAAATGAGTCTGGGGGTGCTTTGGGGGTCTTTGATGCGTTATGACCCCTTCTGAGACGTGACAGCTGCCTTTCACATCAGTAGGGGAGCCAGTTATGCCCCATCAGGAGGGATGAGTCAGGGGGGAGTTTTACAATTGAGTGACTTGTAAGGGAGGACAACTGTGATGATAAAAAGCTCCATCCTGCCTCTCCAGAGTCTGCTTTTCATCTGTCTCAAGGCCTGGCTTGTAGCCCTCGGTGGGGGGTGCTCACCTGCTCTGTCTCATGCAGACCAGAGGCTTCACCACCCCACACCCAGAAACTCACCTCCTCCCACTCAGGGGGTGCAAACCCAGCCCCAGCAAAGCACCCACAGCCTTCACAAACGGGCCCTTGGTTGAGTCATTGATGACTGACATTCCAGTCTCTCACAGTGGGTGTCAAAACAAGTTGTTCTAGTAAAGTTTCTCATGAAATCAATGAGATGAGCCCGACTTGCCATTCCCAGCTATGTTACGGTGTCCCATAATCGCTCTGTCAGTAGGTGGAGCAACTTCCTTTATCCTCACCTCCTCACCATTAACCCAACCAGGGATCCTGTTCCCCCTGCCTACAGATGCATTTCACAACTGAATAGATCGCAGCCCTCAGCCTTAACCTCACTGTGGTGAGCCTTTGTGGGCACCCATGGTTCCTGTACACTCCATGATTCAGGCTGCTGTTGTCCCAGACACATGAGAGCCCTTTCCCAAAGCTGGCCTTTCAGCCTGATGAACAATTTCTCATGTTAATAAAACAAAAGCAGCACAAACAGGCAGAATCAAAAGGGAAAAACCACACAAAACTCAATTAACACATACAGCCCTGAGTCTCTAACTTTACTTCTCCCTCCTGTCACATTTCTTCACCCCAGCAGACACAGGTTCAATGACTGAGCATTTGGTTTGCATGGAAAATAAAATGGGGGCCAAGAAGCATAAAAGACCAAGTTTTGCAGCTTCCAGCCCCTACACATTGATAGGACAGAGCTGAGGAGCTTGGATATGTCCCACTGAAGCAGTGATGTGGATGGAGATGAAATAGTGTGTGCTGGAATAGTGAAATAGTGTGCGGGGTGGAAGGGGATCCTCTCTGCAATGGGAGACAGATAAAAATGGATTGGGAGGGCATCACTAGCAGAGCTGCCTGCTGCCAGGGAGACACACAGAGCAGGGGTGCCCTGGGAGCTGCCTGCCCTGTGCTGGAGGATGGCTGGGCTTGCTCCCAGAGAGGCTCACCAGAACCGTGCAGGCACACCTCTTATTCTTGCTAAAGTAGCACAGACTCTTTTTTAATTTTTTTTTTTTTTAAGTTGTGCTTTCAAGTGGGAGTGCTGTGTTAGCCAACAATTTGTAAATCTTCTTGGGCAAAGGGTTTTGGGTTGGTTTTTTTTTTTAGCTCCCATACAAAGAGCTGCCCACTGACTTGTGCGTAGTCCCCTCCTCCCCCATTCAGGCCTCCCTGAACGCCTTTGGGGCAGAAAAGGAGCGCTGGCACCGCGTCCTTACCCCGTCTCTCTGTGGGTGCCAGTGGGAGGGACAGCTCAGCCTGCAGCACAGCCGGGCACTGCATTCACAGCAAACTCAGGATCTCCTGTATCCCAGCAGATCGAGTCGTTTGGCAACCACATTCCCCAATCATCGCAGAGCTGGTGTCACGATCTGATGGATGTAGCTGTGTCTAGAGGTCACTGCCACGGGCTTTTTCCTGAGCAGCTCAGGCGGTCCTGCCCCCCTCCTGCCCCTGGGTGCCGGCGGGGTGAGCCGGGCCCGGGCGTCACGCATGATGTACATCACAACTGCCTGTAGGATAGCTGCCGTGCTCTGGAATAACAGCTGATTCCCGGCTAATAGATTCAGTAATCTGACACCCGGGCTGTAATAATTGTATCTGAACAAGGCAGGCTCCAGCCTCTGCCAGCCTTATTAGAATGAGTGATTGTTTCCATCAGGGATGTAGCTCCGGTGCATTCACCTTTCCCGGGCTCTGAAATACAAATTGAGCTTCTGACCTTGGCAGATACGACAGCTGACCTGTTTCCTCCTTTTTAAATAAGGAGAAAACAGCCTTTGGAGAGAAAGTGCTTGCTTTCTGCAGGCCTCCTTCTGCCAAGCTCCTCACTATCATGAGATCTTAGTTAAATATTTGGCTTGCTGTTATTAGCCAGGCTGCCTAAACCGCCAAGCTCTTTCTGCGAGGCACAGAGCACAGTCCTCTCTTCCTGCTGGGTTTGGGTTTATTCCTGATTTCTCTGCTCCCCAGCACGGCGTGGCTGTCAAAGGCAGCCCCTTGTCGCTGTGACTGTGCAGACCTTGTCCCAGCAGCCGCGATCCAGGGGTGTTTGTAAACAGGGAACGGCACCAGGGACAGGGCTCGAAGCTGCACCGCTGCTGAGCTGTGGCCCAGCCACCCCTCCCCTGCTCTGGGTCTCAGGCAGCCCCCCAGGGGCTCTCCCGGGTCGGGGGGCAGTGAGCCCTGCTGGTGGGACACTGATGCTGATGGGTTTGGAGCAGCCCCCAGGCTTGCCCTGCCTGGAGGAGGAAAAGCTGCCAGCTGTACTCGCAGCAACGGCGTGGGAAATGCAGGGCCGGGGAAGGGATGGCTCCCAGCAGATTTTCCCTGGGAGCCGCAGCGCCATCCACTGAAATAAAACCACCTCCTGCCCTCAGCCAGCATCCCTCCTGCTGCCTCCTTTAGTCAGCAAGTCAACAGGCCTCGGCTGCTGATCCTAAATTTCCCTGGTGATGTGGCATGCAAGGCGCGTTTCCCAGTGGGCTGCAAGCGCATGCTGTGGCTGTAAATATAGCTGGGAGGGAGATTTAGCCATGGTCCCCCCCCCTCTCTTTTCCTCATATTGCTTTTCCTGAGGTTAAATGTCAAACGTGTCTAAAATATCACTCGGGTCTGCAACCCGTGTGCACTTCAGGAGGGGGCCAGGCGGGCTCCCCTGAGGGCTTTGTCCTGATTTATGGAGGTGTGTGGCACGGAGCTGTAAATCGGGGCACGCATCAGATAACGTCACGGGAGAGCTGCGGGCTTTTCATCAGAGCCGGGACGCTGACACGGGGAGGGGTGGGAGCAGGGACAGCCCCGGGGCGTGCATCAAAGATGGGAAGAAAAAAGCTGTCCCGCCTTGGTGGCTGCGCAAAAAATTGTGCCTGAGCTCATCGGTGGAGGCGCTTGTCATGTCCTGGGAGATCCGCGGTGTTTCAGTCTTCTGCTCCTCTCTAAGTGAAGAGGAGGGCTGGCTTATGGACCTCAGGCGAGTCCTGTAGGTCTGGTGGTTCGGCACGAAAGAGGGAGCCAGGCAGGGCGTTCAAGATTTATGTCTTTTACTGTCCATCTGCAAAGCAAAACAAAAATAGCTGAAACACCGGTTTTCTGCTTTATCGGCTCTGTGAATAAGCATATAAATTTCTATGACATTTCTGGAGGCTTGCTGAAGGGGAAAAAAATTCATCCCTTAGGACCTGGCCAGCAGCAGTGGCAGCATATGGTCTGCTGAAATCAGTGGCTGAGCGCGTTTTGTGTGTGTTAGCATTAAAAAGGTGACTTTGCGAGTAATTTCAGAAGCAAGGAGGGGTTTTCTCTCTTTTTCTTTTTTTTTTTCTCTTTCCTTTTTTTTTCTCTTTCCTTTTTTTAATCCTGTCTAAGCTGATGCAGCTGTCACAGCCAATAACTCTTGAATGAGGGAGCTGCCTTGCGTTTTCTTGACTGGGAAGCACGAAGGGGTGCTGGCTCCTGGCCACCTTGTGGAAGCAGGTTCGGACTCTTCCTTGGAGGCACAGGGGAGAAAGGCAAAGTACTCGGCACAGGCGAAGAGAGGAGTCGGGGATGTTTTATTTTTCCCAGCAGCTGCAGCTCCCTCTGAGAAGGAGTCAGGGCCCTGTGAGTCCGTGGGAAAGCATCTTCGGTCTCCCGGCTGCAAAAGAATGGCGGGGGAGCGTCGTTTCAAGGATGGAAGTCATTGGGGAGAAAACAAATACAAATAGGCAACTGTTTATGGTAGATAAAGTGTGGCTTTTTCTCTTTCATCGTTGACTAAAACCTCATGTTCTTTCCGGTGAGGGAGGCAGGAGCCGTAATGCGCTGTCAGAAAGATGTCTTTCAGCCAGGCAGCACCTCTGGATGTTTATCTCCCTGCCATTGTGCTCCGGCGCTTTGAAATGTAAAGGGAAGACGCTGCTAATCACACTGTTGCTTAAAGATCAACAGCCAGGCGAGATGTACTTTGTCACATTTTCTCTTTGGTCTCTCTTTTTCCGTAATGAAAACGGTGACATTCATTCAGGCTTGCACGCCAGCGCATGGCGGTGGGTTTTTAATGAATCGCTCCTGCCCTTTCCCTGGGCTCTGACGGAGGGGCACAGCCGGAGCTGCCTTTGGAGTATCCCGACTGCCACCGGAGATGCAGATCCACCCTCTTGGTATCGCATCTGCTTTCCTCTGTTTTGGGTCGAATCCATCCTGTGTTACATTTGAGTCATACTGTGGAAGTCAGAGAGGATGCGAGATGTAAGCAAAGGCTGAAAGGCAAAATTTTGATGTCGGATTTCTTATTAGTGGGAGAACAGAGAGCTTTAGGGGTAATGAAAAAAAAATTTTAAAAAGCAGTGTGGAATAAAGGAAATAAGTGCTTATCTGTGGAAAGAACTAAAACTCAATATACAAGATGCCTCTTCCTCCTATCCTGGTCTAGGCTTGTAAATAACAGAGCAGAAAGGATGAAGTAAGCACGGAAAGCTGGAGCAATAGAGTATTGAAATGATGTGGCTGAGGGAGAGGGGTATTTTTATTTTAAGACAGGAATTTCCCATGCTCCTATTTTCTTCACTGGGAGATTAACACAGAGGTCTCCACTTCCACTTTCCACTGTGGGAAAAACGCAGCAAGTTAAAGTTGTACAAAGAGCATAAGAAGAGAGAGAGAAATTTTGCTCTTCTAATGCTGATTAAGAAGAGCAAACAAAGAAGAGAGCAGAAATGTGAATCACCAGTGATTTTCCAGCAAAGGCTCCACTGAATCCTATTACAGGAATATATCACAAGCAGGATGAAAATTTTCATCTTTTGCCTGCCCAATGCCAAGGCAAGTGTCACCAGCCAGCAGTGAGAAGGCTGGGAAACACAGCAGATAAAGAAGAGGAACTGAAAAAATGCATCAGCAGCGCCTGTGTGTGAAATTGAAACACCACCCCCACGCCATCCTATTGGCTTTCCCTGAGCCTCTCTTGCCCCTTTCCCAGTCTCCTCTGGGAACAGCTCCCCGATGCACAGACTAAACCTGGTTAAGTGTTTCCTTGGAGCACAGTGAGGGGAAAGCAATGGCTCGTGCACAAGTCACAATTCCCAGACAGGCCAGGAGACACGATGAATTTTTGAGTGGCTCCAGGCAGCTTTTCCTCTGTGGACAGTTTCTGTCACTGCTGTGAGTGTGGGGTGCCCACTGCAGGTCTGCAGATGGCTCATGTGAGTACCTCGAGGTGTGGTGCTCAGAGAGAGAGCAGCCCACCAGCTGCTGGACCGATCCATGTGTGTCCCTAGCAAGGAACACTCACAGCCCATCCATAGCAGGGTACAGCTGAGGGGTGAGCTCTCCTTGTGACAGTCAGGCTGCCCGTGTGAAGCTGATACAAGGACAAGGGGCTACATGGTGCTAAGCAGTGCTTGCCTCCAGGGCCTCCTCCTACAAGATAAATACTTATTTAGATGGTGCCCTGCAATGTGCGGTTGTACACGACCCATAAATCCTGGTGTTAAATCGGTAAAATAAAAATCCAGTGCTGCGTCAGCCCGGCCTTTGAGAAGCCAAAGCTGATAAATAGGGTTTGATTGGCTCTTTCTACACCGATGCCCCAGAGCAACACCCTCTGCATGAGTGTGATATTGCTGCAAGCTGACAGTACAAAGGACAGACGCGAACCCGTGCCAGCCATTGAGCCGGCTGCCTGGATTAACCCTGATTTCCTTCCCTGACACTCCTTTCTTCTGCCGAGGAGGGAAGCCAGGCGTAAGAGCAAGTCCCTTTGCCTGTCACGCTGCGAACGTGGTGCTGGCAGAGTAATTCAGCGTGCTAAGCCCGGTTCTCCCCTCCCTGGTCCCTGCTCTGCGGTGGCCTATCTCCATAAAAGCAGAGGATTTACACCGTCTTACACAAGTGGTGTGAGAAGGATCAGGCTGTGAGAGTCCTGACTCCCAGCTTCCCGGGAAAAGCAGGGAACAGCTGCCTTTCGGCTCTCCTTGCATCCATTGGGCTCTTTCTATTGATAAGGATTTCCTAGGATGGGGGTGAGGGGAGGGAATGTGGGACAGCATCTCACGTGCACCTTTTCAGGTTAAGCCTAAATGCCTGTGGGAGGAGTGGCACCATCCCCGACAGCAGAGCAGCCAGCTCACAGCCCTCCAGCCACCCCCAGCTCCTCTGTTGACATGGCAAACAAGCAATAAATACAAATCTTATCTGTCTAATAAGGCGAGTTCCCCGCGCAGCCTCTCCATCGAGATGGAATCTGCGCCAGCCCAGGTGACACCCTGAATTCGGCAGCAGCACAGACTCATCAGGGAAGGGAAAAGCAAGAGGCAACCACGCTTTTCCCACTGCCTTTTGGTGTGTGCCCAGGCAAGCCTGGCTCGTGGCAGTGCCAGGAGTGGTACCTGCCCAAAAGGAGCCTCAGCTCTCAGAGGATGCTCTGCTCCTCCCTGCTGTCTGTGGGCTTGCTAAGTGGCCAAGCTGATGAGGTGCCAACGTGCAAAGCCAGTACACTGCTCTGCTGCTGATCCCCACTCACCACCAGCTGGCCCAGGGCTTGCAAGGAATCATCCTGGGAGGGAGGCCAGCTGCCCAGAGCTGACCAGGGAGGAAGGGAAAGGTGCTGGCCGCTGGAGGGAGGCTCCTCCAAGCCCCTCACTGCCTTCCCCACCGACAGGCAGCCCCTGTGTGTGCTGCAATTTAGGGCTGCATCCCTCAGCTGGCTGGCTGGGGATGCCTTCCACCATCTCCAGCTGGCTCAAGGACACCTCTGCATCCCACTGGGCAATGACCTGTGTCATGTCTTCATCAGCACTAAATGAAAGCGATGTGACTTTCCTGGGCACGAATTCATTGGAGACGTTGTGTAGGTCAGAAATAGACACTCCCAAAACTGACTTCTTCTCCAGGTGCTGGCATCCTGAAACACATCAAGTCCAGATCAAAGATGGTTATATCCAGTGCAGACAGGAGATGGGGTGGGAGATGACATACAACCAATCCCTCTGATTATGGAAGCACAGTTTAGAGCTAAAGCACCAGCCAGGCATCTGTACTTCAGTATATGCTGCTGGAAAGCAAAGATTAAAGCCATCGGAACATTTTGGTTTTCACTGATTCACCACCCAAATGGGAAAACTGAAGGTGAGGGAAAGGAAGGATATGTCCTTCAGACTCAGCCCAGCAAGCAGGGCTTTTACTCAGCTCCTTCAGGGGAAAGGAGTTACAAGCAAGTTTGGAAGCAAGACAAGATTTAAAATAAGGAGGCAGAATGTTTGTAATTACAAAATCTTTTGAGTTTTTAAAACTCCTCTTGTCTGACCATTGGTTAAAGTCAGCACAAGCAAGTAAACTTCCACCTGAAAAATCTCAGCCAGTGCTAAGATGCTGCATAATAGACTGGAGCTGGGCAGGTGTGGGACCAAATGTCTCTGCTAAATGAGAGAGATGTGCAGGCAATGCCCTGGTTAAAGCATCTGCCAGTAAATAGGCTCTCTTTTGCTTTTTGTCCATCTAAGATCATATTATAAAAAACAACCTGTGCAGATCACCCTTGAATCAGTAATTTTCTCTATGCCTATATGCCTATTTTTTTAATAAAGAAAATGGCCTGCATCTCAAATCCAAACTTTTCAGACTGCTCAGTTAGAGCAGAATATTGGAGCCTTCAGATAAATTTTCTCCCTTATTGCTGAAATTTCAGCTGAGAAAGAAAGCATCTTGTGCTCTTTTCTCTCACATCTAAATTCTGAAGCATCAGCTGTTTTGAGGGGGAGGGATAATAACTCCCTGTTTTTAACATCCAGCTCAATGCGTTAGTGAAAGGGATTATAGGCACCTCGTCCACCCACAGTAAGGGATTGAATGTGATGACCAGGGAGGGCTCCTCTGCTCTCATGTTTAATTCAGGTGATGTTTTCTGTCTCAAAGGCAGGGAAAGTGAGCAAGGCATTTACTTAGGTTGGAACGGGAGGTCAGATTTGAGTTAGCGCCACTCGGCCACCTGCAGTGTTACTCTGGTCAAAGCTAGGGAAGAGCTTGGGATCAAGGCCAGGTGGGATGGAGCTCTGAACAGTCTGCTATAGCGAAAGGTGTCCCTGCCCATGGCAGGGGGGTGGTGATCCTTAGGGCACTTCCAATTCAATGACTCTATGATTCTACAAACAGTGTTCTGCCCTTGGTGTTTCTTCCTACCCTCAAACACTGAACCTGAGCAGTCTGTGGCACTGCCCCCATTCTACAGAGGGCAAGAACAAAGCAACCAGTGTGATGAGAGCAGGACAGGGGTGCAAACAGCCTTCTGCTTCCTAGCCATGGTCTCCTATGGAGACGGTGGTAGAATCACGTGTGTGATTTGGGTGTCTTTGTTTCCGTAGGCTTCTAGTTTGAATCAGCATATCAAGGGCACTGACTGAAGAATTAAGCCCCAGGTGCTGGTGGGACCTGGTGGGCTGAAAGGTTTCTCTACCAGCACAACACAACCTGTGGTAGAGGCAGGGCCAGGTGTCCCAGTACAGGACATGGGGAAGAAGGCATGTGAAGGGCTGGCAGGGTGGTGGGAAGAGGAGAAGAGGTAGGTGGTCATAAAGGGAAATGAAAGAAATATGAAAAGGATCAAGAAATGGCATAAGGAAAGAGAGCAGAGAAGATTTCCTGAGGACACTGAGCACAAAGGCAAATAATGGTAGTAATGGCAGTGGTGGTGAGCACAAAGAAAACAAAAAGGAGTGAAAAGCAACGGGAGAAAACGAGAGTGAAGCTGGAAAAGGAGAAGCAGAGGAGAAAGCAACCATCCTGCCAGCCTCAGTGATGGCTGTTATTTGCAGATAGGAGATGCTGCCTGCAGAAAAGCTGATTGAGGCTGATTGAGGGAAAGAATGAGCCACATGTGACAGATGTTAGTCACTTCGCGTAATGCCCTACTGGAAGGCACTTGGATTCTGCAGGGATGACAGCACTCGAGGAAGCTGCATGGAGCACAGCAGCCCAGGGAGCAGACGGGAAGGAAGATGAATGGCAGGAGCGCTTCAATGCCCTGATCTCAAAAAGGGAAGAAAAGGAGAGAGAGGAGAGCGGCAGCCTCTGCCTTTTACGTATTTCCTGCCTCCCTCCGTGCTCCATTGCTCCCTCACCCAAAACCAGGCAAAGGCCTGGAGCAGATGGGAACTCTCCCTCCTTCCTGGAGGAAGCCTCCGTGCCCCTCAGAGCAGCTGTCAGCACCCATGCAAACTGTTTCTAAAACAACCTCTCAAGCATATAATTTACTCAGGTAGTTTGGAAAGCAATCTTGGGCAAGAAAAAGAGCCAAAATGATAGCTTAATTGTGCTTTTGTACCCTCATGTCTGACAGAGATCATTTTTCCTTATTTTCAGTATTTTAAAAAATCATGATGCAGCAAATGGCACAAGGGGGTTTTTTGTTTGTAAGGCCCTCATGGTTGCAAGCCTTTTCTTTAACTCACTTGCCCCAACTTTAAAAATGCAAGGGGAAAGCAAAACTTCTCAGGGACTCCTTTACCTTCAGCGTTTGCAGTGAAGCAGCTGCCATATTAGATCATATTCAAATAGAGCCCCAAAGAGGTCAGGAGCAGCATATTAGCTGAACTGTTTATCTGCAGCCAGCCAAGGGGGGATGGTGCTGCTCAAATCAATTTTCTATGCTCCGACTGGCCCATCTTCTTGACACTTAGATGTCACTGTACCACTGGTGATAAAAAGGCCTGCCAAAAAAGGATGGATATGGATTCACGCAGGGTCCTACAGAGCCAAATGAGAATTGACAATATTAGTCTTTAGGACAATTTTACAGATAAAATTAACCAGAAGAATAAATTTTCAACAGTTCGCTTAATCTAATCTGCTTTCCATTGCATTGAATCTTGCTCCCATCTACAGTTGCCATTTTAATACTTGCAAGCAATGTCGGCTTTTTTTTTTCTTTTTTTTTTGTTTCATGGAAAAAAGATCAGGCACATAAACCAGAATACACATTGCCATGAAATGCCAGTCAAAAAATAACCCACATCTGGTTTCTGTAAAAAGGAGGAGGAAGTCCCTCACATAGTTTAAAAGCAAGGAGAAAAAGTATCAGCATGTTAAATTTGGGCCTGAGGTACAGTCATTGATATGATCTGAACCTTAACTTTCCCTAAGTTCATCTGGCTTTGGTCTTAATTTTATTATTTGGATAACTAAACAGCAAAGGCTGAATCTCAGTCCAAGATCTGTTTTTGAATTAAAAATAACTGACAGAAAGTTCAGGATTATCCATATTCTATCTTACCTTTGTTATAAACTATGCGGGCCCTTGTACATCTGTGACTATCATTCATGGTACTAGAAATCAGAAACTCTCTGAGTTAATAATAATACAGAACACATGTGTAACCCTTTCCATCCTTCAGGACTGCACAAATGACCAAGTGTCACAACGAGCCTCTGGAATGTTTTCCCTGTGGCAGGGATAGTGACATTTCATCCAGAGGCTGACTGTGTTGGTCAAGGATACCCAGACTATGCACAAGCAGAGGTTGGGGCTGTGAGGCAGAGCCAGGGCAGGTGGGGATGGCTGCTCTTAACACTGCATTACACATCAGAGTCCTTGCATGCTTTTCTTTTTCACATTTGTACAGAAGTTTTCCACATCTCTGCCTGAATATTTAGGGAAGCATTTCAAAAACTAATTCAGCTGGCTCTCCAAATGGATCTGGAAGAAAATACTTGGGGTTTGGCTAGGCTGGAACTATTCTGCCAGCACCTCCTTTGAGCATTTTCAGGGCTTCAGTCAGGGATCTCAGCACTTGCCAAGGAAAAAGGAATAATTTTGTGCTGGCCCTGTGCAAATTTACCCCCATGCAGGTCTGCTCTAACCCTCTGAAGGACAACCTTCATTCCTGCCCCAGCACAGGGGCCACAGTCACACAGCTCCAAGGCTGCTCTTGGGCAGCGGCAGCAGAGCCAGATTTTCCCTGCACTTTTTCCTCTGGGATCTCAAAGGCAGCAAAGGAGCTGGATGCTGGAGATGTAAACATTGACAGGATGACACGGGTTTTCAGTGCCAGCCTCCATCCTGGCACTTCCCATTTCTATCCATTCCCATGGATAGAAATGGGAAGTGCCCAGCATTGGCAGGGAGAAGAGGTAAAGGAAGCAGGGGCTGGGATGGATGAAGCAGGGCATTAACACAGGGAGCAGATGAGGATGAAAGCCACACTGGTCACCCCAGGGGACAGAGGTCATTCACCACCTGTTAAGAGGCCACAGCCACCTCTTGACCCTGACAATGTGCACATCCCTGGATGTTTGGTGAAGAGTGGTTTGCCACAGCTACCAGCCACACCATCAGCTCAGCTGGTGGAGATCACTGCCAAAAGCTTTGCAGGGCCAAAGCACCGTTTATAGGTTGGCAGCCATTCTTCTGCTTGTCTCTTTGCTTGCAGAGGGGTTTCTCCATTTGCTTTCCAAAAGCTGCTGACAGTACATTTGGAAAAAGAAGCAACTTGGACCATATTGAGGATGCAAAAGGAAGTGCTGTCACCAAATGACCTGTGCAGCTGCATTTGGTGCCTCTGGGTACAAACTCTAAACAAGCAGCCAGGGGCTGGGGTGAAGTGTGGGGCACAGGACCACATTCACTGATGAATTTTACCTCTGCTCCTTGACTCTGACCCAGGGCAGATGACAAACACTACAGCAGCCTGGGCTCCTCCTGCTCCCCCCACTATCTATCTCCAGTGCTACCCCAGCAAACCTTAAGCCTTTAAGCTGTACCTCATGCTCTGCCATAAATTTTCATACCATAAAAGTCAGCTCCGGTGTGCTGCATCACAGCCCTCCCGTTACTTCAGTTGCTTTAAACTGGAAAACAAAATGTGCAAGGGGTCACAGTCATATTTTAGGACCACAGGGCCTTTGGGCCCAGAGAAGACCCAAGGCTGTGTTATTTATGCACAGCCACTCTGCTTTACAGGAAATACCAACACACAAACTATTTAGTGTCCCTTGTCTTGAAGACGTGAATCAACTCCTGCACTATTTTATTTAGCAATACTGATGCATGCTTCATTTCTGGATTACAATACTGGGAAAGCAGGAAAGGCAGCCAGACCTCCTCAGCCTCCTCATTCCCCTTGGCTGGGGGCTGGACTGAGTTCATGTCCTCCCTCAACACCATGCAGAGAGGCAGCAGGCAGAGAAACGGAGGGAGGTCAGACACTGCTATCTGAATCTCATTTATAGAGCCAGCAGTCAAACCACAGGCACTTCCAAATAGCAAAAACTCGACTTTCAGTCCAGAACTGAACATGTGTTCATTTCTGCACTTGAAAAAAAATGCTGCTGTTAAGGGAAAAAAAACCTTAAAAACCACTGTCAAACAGTTGTCATCCCCTGGTGCTCAAATGGACAGTGCTAGAGGAGGCATAAGGGTTTGTGCAGAGAATTAGGCTGCTGCTAATTAATGAGGACTGCTGCATCCTTCAGTGCCCAAAATGGCCATTGGTAGTGAGGATGACAGAAGGAGGTCTCACAGCTGTGGGATTAAGGCAATAGGCTTGACACACTGATCTGCATCCTTCACCACCACAGAGCTCAGAGTGAATGTTAGGAAAGTGTTTTAACCCAAAATTTGCATAGGTTGTCAGGACCTGGACGAGGAAGTCCTGGTTTGTAGAGTACCAAGGTTGTGGGACGAGGGGTTAAATTTGCCCTCTGTGCTGTGGTGGGAAGCATGGGAGCTGTAATCTGGACATACAAAGGAAAAACAAAAACAGCCACATGAAAATTGAGACAAAAATTTCCAGTTTTGTCTCCTTTCTCTCCCCTGTACTCAGCACTTTGCAAAGAGAGGCAATAATCTCTGTGGGGGTCAGTCTCTGGCTGCCAGTGAAATGTTTGGGAGCTAATGTGGTGAACAGCCTGGCTTTGCTCAGGGACAAAGAGAGATGCTGAGCAGCTGCCCACCAAGTGACCATCCCACAGCCATTCCCAGCAGACCCACTCAACACTGTGGACTGGTGCATGGTCAGGAAGCAGGAAGAGCTGAAAGCAAGAGACTCCCTGGACAATGTGGCAGAAAAAGGAAGAAAATACCCTTTGCAGTAGATGGAAGCAATTGCAGTGAGTGGACCAGACAGGCTCTCACTTGCTGCCAGATCCAGTCCAATTGACTTTCCTGCCTCTGCTCTGCCAAGGAGCAGCACAGCACTGGGCTCCTGGACTGTGCAAGTGGAGAATATGCTTGTCATGGATTGATTTTCCTGGTGCTTTCTCCTCCTTCTTCTGCCAGCATGTTTTTCCCTTAAACTGGAGTTCCTCACAGCTTTGGGCAGCACAGATCACCCCTGAAGGGCTTCACCTGTCCTGGAAGGAGCAGTCAGAGCCTTCCTGGGTTGGCAGCTCTCCTGGTACCAGTATTTTTTGGGAAGGGCTCAGCTGGAAGCCAGCAGTTCCATTCTCCTTATTGCACTTCCAGCTTCCATCTCCCGGGGCAATTTCCACCCGTGCCTCCACAGAGCCAGAGCCAGGACAGACAGAAATCAAGTCAGGGAGTCTGATCCTGTTCTAGCAGCTCAGTGTCTGTGCTTCCCATCTTGGGAATAAAGGCAGGACCCTGTCACAGGCATCCCAGGTGCTGGATCTCTTGCTTGCTTTGGCTGCCAGCTTCCCAGCACGGCTTTCCAAAAGGCATCTGCGTGTCCAAGGTGCCAACAGGCAGCGTCTGCACGTGGTCAGAGTTCGGAATAAACTGCAAGAGAAATGCATTCAGGCTGGAACTGGTCCCTTACACTTTGACAAGGCCAGCTGGGGACTCACTCTCTCTTATTTTGCTCTCCTGCAGCCCATGTTAATGCTCAGGTAGAGTCAGAGCCTGCCCTCAGAGAAATCTCTGCATGGTTTGTTGATATGAAAGACATCAGCATTTCCTCAGGGACAGGAGGGGAAGAGCTGCCACCCAGCTGTACCTTTATTAGAGCAATTTTCTGTTCTCTCCCTCCTGAAAGAGATTTTCTGTCTGTCAGAATAACCCCAAAGTGCTTATATTTAGCAGTCCTGACAGGAGTTAATCAGAGCTCATGCCCCCACACTTTGCCCCACTTTCTGGTTTCCAGCCAGGCTCCAGGCTCAAATCAGTGCATGACAGTGGATGAGGAGTCACTGCTGCAGTGGGAAGGGGATGGAGACAGGCTCCGTGCCCACAACATGGACCATAGACAGAACAAGGTAAGAGGAAATGCACAAATGGAAATTGAGCAGGTGGCTCATCTGGTTTCTGAGGAAAAACTCAGTATTTTCATGAAGAAGAAGACATTTCTGGTGAAAAATATTCAGGCAGAAACCAAATTGTCCAATGACATCCAGGCTTCCAACTGATTCCCACCAATCCTAATCCAATGTCAGGGCTTTTTAGTGAAATTTCAGGAAACTTCCATCCCAGTTTTGTGATATCACACGGGTCTGGCACCCCTAGGGATGCCTAGGCCTTTGTTTTAAACCAGGGAAGCCTGAATTGTGGTAGGTGCTTTTGGGGTGATGCCTTAAGTTTTAACTCTCATGTTTTTCAGATTCTGTGCTGCTTAGGGGTGTAGCTCTGAGACTCATATTAAGTGTCAGTCAGCTCTCTTCACAGAGTAGGTAGACAAAACAAATCCTTTTCCTGCTGAAGATCAAGGACAATGAGTACGAGTTTCAGGCCCAAAAGCACAAAGGTGGACTGAAGAAAGAAAACAAGAAGGATGGGACTTCATAACCCGAAGCTGTAATTGGGTTAAATTAAACCCCAATATGCAAATGGACAAAAACTTATAAAAGTGTAGGACCTTGTGACCAGTGGTCCATTTTTTGACCATTTTAAATCTTGGGTGTAGCCTCAGTCAGGCTCTTGTCCTGCCCAAGGTGTATCCTTAAAAGCCCTTGAATAAATACCTGCTTTATTCTCTAGGTCTGTCCAGCCTCTGTTCCAGGTCAGCCTTCCCAAGGCATCAGAGAGACTCAAATCCTTGCCAGGATTATCAACAAGGAGGGTGTGTTAAGACAAAGGAGTTTCTTTGCTTCACTTAATGAAAGATAGGGTGTTAAATAAGACACACTGTGTTTCCAACGTGGAATATTAATGGCAGAAATGTGGCCCTTTTTTAAATATATTTAAGAAGACTTCTCTTTCTTCTTTGGTCTTAGTTATATGAATGCTGTTTAGAGCACAGGTAGAAGCTATTACAGAGTGGGGCAATCTGTAATGGAAAAATCTTTAGGCAAGGCAGGGGAAATCCTGTTAGAAATCTTGTCAGAGGTGAAAAAGAAGACAAAATAAAGGGATGACCACAGATGGATTGAAAAAGCAGAAAAGAGGAATGGCGCAGTGAGGGAAAATGACAACCAGACAGTGTTGCAAGGCTGCAAGTTGGTCTGGAGGCACTGTAGTCCCAGCCTGATTTACGCTGGGTTTTTCAAAGGGCACCACCAGTTAATGGCTCACCTTCCAAGGCGGGCTTGACCCACTACTGTCACACGCGATAGCAGAATTACAATCAAAACCCAGATCCCATTCCCGATTTCGGAGGTGTTCGGATGTGAGAGTTTTATTTAAAGGCTCCCTTTTAATGAAAAAGTGGGCAAACTGTGATCAAGGGGAAGGAATTGTCTCTATTTTCATGATTCACATCTCCTGGCACCCACAAGATATGCATTTCCATGCTCTGATCTGCACCATGTGAAGGACACAGCTGAGAACAGAGCAGGGAGCTGCCGACTAAACGGCGAAAGAAAGAAAGAAAAAAAAAAAGGAGAACGAAGTTACATTTTATTCTTCCTAACATTTTGTTAAATTGGTTCAGCAAGCTTCCCTGAGTCTGTTGAGCTGGGAAGGGGAGGCAGAGAAACTTCATTAAGTGAGAGATTCTCAGAAATAATTGGGGGGCCAGGGATAATAGTGGCAGCCGTCATTGTGCTGGGAAAGGAGGGCACTTGCTTCATATTTGTTAATTGAAGAAGCCAAGAGTGTCTTTCGGCAGGGCCAGGGCTCGGGCTGCAAGGCTGATGGGGATGTATATTTTTTCTGGTTTAAATAGACATTAGGGGGCTCCATTTTTTAAAAAATAAGCCTCTGAGTCGCTTTGGCAGCCGCTCCAAAGGAGCGAGAGAAGCACGATCTGAATCCTCCCCCACCCTGCGCACCAGGCTCTGCTCCGGGGCTCACACGGCAAAAACGCTTTGGCCAGGCAGGTGGGGACACAGCCAGGACAAAGTGGCTTCTGGAGAGGACAGAGAGAGCGAGGGAGGGAGGGAGAAGGAGCTACACAGCGGAGCAGAGGCACAAGGAATCCTAGGGAGACGCAGCATCTGCTCTGTGTGACGCGCTGGTCACCGCTTGCCGATTTTGAAAATTAAATTCCCCCCGCGGGGCAAGTTTGCAGCTCTATCGCGCAGACATCGGAGCTTTGTTAAATAAGTTTGCACTTCTGCTCACGGTGGAATAGATGGAAATCGGGCATCTTTCTAAAGATGGTCTTTTCTTGTAAGTACCTCTGTGCCTGGTGATATTATTTGCACATTTATCCACTTGGGCCCTAAAAGTATTCAGATAAAAAGAATCTATATCTGGCTAATTAAAAATCATTCACATCATAATGTCTTATTAGTTTTATGAATACTGCCTTGCCTTTCTTGACTTTTCCATGCAAATCAGAAACATTTTGGGTCTGATTCTCATTTGCCCTAAGGCCCATTTACTCCATGCAGTAAAAGTCAATCAGCCTCACAAGGACACAAGTGAGGGCTGCACCCACTGCAAGCCTTTCCAGCTCTTGGTGGGGCATAGAGAAATTTCAGCTTAAAAAAAGGAACCCAATTCTTGAACGTGCAATGCTGTGCAATAGTCTGGGTCCCACAAACTGCCCAGGAAAGTGTTTTTGCCAATATCAGTGATTGTTCCCCCACAAACCACTCATATCCTTAGGCTCATTGTGACAATTAGTGATAAATCACCGCTGGGAGTTTGGGACATCCACTGGAAAAGCTCCCAACAGCCAGTAACCAGGAGAGTGCCAGGACACACAGCAACATCATGCTTCATATTCTCTCTGTTTTTAATGGCGAGGGGAGGAGGGTAACATTTTAGTTCTGCATATACTGTGTCAGGGTAAAATAATGTTCTTTTCTGGCAGCACTGAATCAGCACACATCCAAAATTTGCCTTCTTCCGCTGCAGATGCTGCCCCCATGGAAATCAGTGAAAGCCTCAAGCAGACATACAAGGGCAGAATTTAGCCTATAAATCACAACCCAGATCATAAATACATGCTTGAACCCTCCCTTAATATGATTCATTAAGAAGGAGCTTTTACGGTTGGGGTGGTTTTAATTATCATTGTGTAATTTTATTGTTATTGTTTCCATTAAACATTAACAAACATTCCTTATTTTTGGTTAACAAAGATCTTTCTTAGATTGCACAGTAGTTAATGAAAACCACATAAACACATGCAGAAAGATACCAGGACTCTCATTCAATTAAATATAAAACTTAGAGTAGAAGATCTATAAAAATCCAGATTGTAATGAATCATAAATAAATATGGAAAACTAACAACTGCCTTGGGTAGAGCAGTGAATTTATAGCCCAAAGATTTGCATTTTTAAGGTTTGTGTTTTTGTCTGTGTTGTGTTCACAGAAGATGCAGAGCCCCCGGCCTCAGCTCATTTTCTTGGCTTCTCTAGACGAGCCCTGCAAATGCCATCATGCCCTGAGCTAAATCTGCCTTTACCCAGAGTGACCACTGAGCCTCTGAACCTGAACCAAAGCCACTTTCTGATCAATGAGTGAGAAGCCACAAGCACACCGGGTTTCCCAGGTGTTTGGCCACTGGTGGGATGGAGATATACCCAGCAAAGCTGTCCCCACACCTACTGTGGTGGATGCAGCTGGCACTCCCAGGCAAGACTCTCCTCCTAGACATGTTGGAGGAGGAGAAATGCAGGGAGAACAGCTGCTTCCTCGTTCTTGGCTTGTCCCATGCCAACAGAGGGGTCTTCAATCATTTGCTAGGCTGAGGTTGCCCTGGTTTTCCATATTGGTTTGGAAAAATCTGCCTGTGACTTCCAGCCAGTGACTGGCACTGGTAAGAAATGAGATGGATAAAAGGCTGCTTTGACTACTGACACGCAGTCCACTGTACATCCAAATGAATTGTTGTTGAGAGACATGAAGTGAAAAGGGTTTAGCTATGTTAAAAATAAACCTAGAGTTGGGTTTACAGTTGGAAAATTCCAGAAGGACCATTACTCTTGGGATAACAATCAAAGCCAAAGCACATCCATGGACTCCCGCCCATTGAAGGCAGTCGAGCCACTAGTTACCAGCCTCAAAAGTCGTGTTCCAGCCTCTTTCAAGATGAATCTTCACATTTTAGCTTTTGCAATAAAAAATTTGGAAGTTCTTTCAGTACATCTCTGAGCAACAGCAAAGCAAGCTGATCTCCAGACGAACCAGAGGCTTTGCTGGACACACAGCAATGTCAGCATTGAAAGAGTTAATGGGTGAGAGAAGTAAAAGGATTTGATAATAGCAAAAACTCTGAGGCATCTGCTCCAGCATTATGGGTGTGTGTCGGTCTGTCTGACACAGCTGTTGCCATGGTGGCAGAGTTCTCCCAAAAAACACAAAAAGAGGACAAGCTGGATGAGTGCCCGAGGAAAACACAGGAGAGGGGAGATGGCTGTGGGGGGAGTTGACTTGGCTTTTGTAGGTGGGGCTTGGTGCTGATACTGGGGGCCAAATAATGAAATAATGAGTCTCGTGAGCTCCATGGTCTTCCAACTGGACAGAAGTTCCAGGGGCTGGAGCCAGCTGTCGAAAAAAATGGAAAACCCTGGAAGTTTCACCCAACCTAACCTCACTCCCATTGCTCCAAGGAACACAACACGATGCAGAGAACTGCTGCCTGCAGTATTCACAGGGATGGCTGGAGAGAGCCTTGAGAAACAAGGCTTTCCCAAGGTTTTGACAAATGTGTCCGTGTGTCTGCTGCAGCTGTTTGGACAGGCAGGGATCTAGATGTGACTACTAAACAAGGAAGCCCCTCAGGTGCTGGCAGCCCTGGGAAGGAAGGGCTGGGAGCCCTAGGCACACCAGGAGCTGGGGCCACATGGGCTTTGCAAACCCCAATGGAGACCAAGACTGGACATGATGGGCAAGCAGGGAGGGGTGTGCACACCTTTGGGCCTGAAGGGGCTTGGAGGGATGGGCTGGGGAAGTTTAGGGTGAGAAAAGCAGGATGGGAGCAATGGGAGCCTAGTGGGGAGAGTTTGGGGTGTTTGGACTCCAGAGCAGGAGAGAGAAGGACTGGAGGGGCCATGGGTTGTGGGTTGCTGAAGTTCCTGAAGACAGTTGCCACTCAGGCCCTTGACATGCTGCTCCATGCAAAAAATAAAAGGAATTCCTAAGCTGGGGCAACTTCAGCACTGACAAAGTGAGAAGCCCCACTTGACCTGATGCTGGCATGGGAAGGCTGTGGAGTAGACCTGACTTCCAACACACTGGATCACCAACACTGTGTCAAATCAGGCCAGTGAGGGAGCTTTAAGCAGGTGGCAACTTACACAATGTAGTGGGTCTTGACTGCACTGGGGTTTGCACATCTCTTAGCGTGCAGTTTTCAGTATATTTGGTTTTCCCTCCGTCTCATCCCTCTGGAAAGAGGAACTCATGGCTCGAACTCATGGCTCAGTGCTCCCTGGAGAGCAGGCTGCTGCAAAGAGGGAGCTGCATGTGTGACTGAGGGGGTTCTCTTCCAGCATCCAGCGGAGCACTGACTGCCAGCCACGTGAAGCTCTGCAGGCTGACGCTGGCTGGGCTGTAGCTCCTGGCACCAGCAGACGGTTTGTGTAGTTTGTGTAGCCAGCGAGTATTACAGAACAAGTCAGAAGTATGCTCGGCAAACCACAGGCTCAAAAATAAGGGAAAACACATTTCCTCTCCTCACCAAGGTGGGAGAAGATAGTGTTTCCTCAGGCATCACTCTGCTAGCACAGTGAGGTGGGTCTTAGCTGGTGTTTAAAAGCAAAGCCAAAGCCAAACAGCTTCATTTGGGAGGGCGGGCTGGGGCCACCCACACAGAGAAACCTCTGTGCTCGTATGCAGTACAAGCAGCAAGTCAGGAGCAGGATGGACATAGAGGTGAGTATTTTTGTGGGTCTGATGCACACCTGCCACATTGTGGCAATTAACACTTCTGTGCCACTCTTTCTCCCTGTTCTTCTACCCTCCCATCAGCTGAAATTTTCTAGTCCTGTTACTTTCCTATTATGCACAGAGTTAATAAAAGTTACTTTGGATGTTTTGCTAAGGATGTTTTAATTGTTTTCTGTTTTTAATCCAGACCTTCAGCTCCAAAAGGGGACAACATTATGAGGATAAGTGGTTTATATGCCAAGAGCCTTATTCTTTAATTGATTGACTATTTGGTTTTGAAGGATTGTTTACAGATTATTTATTGTAGTCTCCGGTGTCCAATTCCAGTATCAAGAAGATGGACTGCAAATCCTTAATTATACTTGCATGTCCTTTATGTGTTAAGAACCCATAAAACAAAGCACATGCACACTTCAGGCTTGTAATAGTTTGATGAAGATTCCTAAATTTTTCAAGCTGCCAGTCCATTTCAAAAGATAGATTACTTCTCTTAGGGTTTCATCTACCAAATTATTTCTGTCCTGATTACGTAACCACCCCGTATTTTTCGTCCTGCTGTGGCCCCTGAGTAGCACCCAGAGTTCAAGGGAGATGGTGTTACTGCTTAGCACACAGGTGACAGGCAGCAGTGGGTGAGCTGTACCTGCAGGAAGGTGGCCTTAGGGAGAGATATGCTGCACAAAGCCCTGGGACACCCTTGCAGCCCCAGTGTCTGTGCAGGTGACAGGCAAACACGAGCACAGAAAAGGCATGTGTCCAGTCAGGTGGGTTTCATATTGAGCTTTCTGCAACCCAAAGCTATCATGTGGCAGGAAGGACAAAACCATAATATGATAGTGGGTATCACGGTTCTTAGGGCGTCTACAGCACCTAGTTGGAGAAAGTCCCCTCTTTGATTACAGAATCATTTTGGTTGGAAAAGACCTTTCAGGCCAACGAGTATAACCATTAACCCAGCATTGACAAGCCCACCCCTAAACCATGTCCAAGCCCCACATCCACATGGCTTTTAAATACCTCCAGGGATGGTGATGCAGCCACAACATGCTGAGGTCCTACTGCCCTCATTTTTCAGCTGGACTCTGCAGGAATGATGGGAAGCATTTCGAGTGAGACTTGGGAGCAGAAAGCTGAGTACTGGTTTCAAGCCAGCCAAGGAAACTGTGGGAATGTTCAAGTGGGAGACCTGCTCCCCAGCACAGCACAGCTACAGTTCAAACAAAGCAGCAGTGTGGTCTGAGCAGGTCTTGCAGCTGGCAGCCTCTTGCTCAAGGCTTGGAGGCACACGCATGTGTGAATCTACAAGGAGGGTTTTGTCTGGACAGAGAGGAGGACGAGTGCTTTCTCCTCTGGATCACTGGAAGTCTGCATGGCTGAGGGACAGGAATGACTGCTCCCGGGTTCCAGCTGCCAGCAAGGCTCCCCTGACGCAGAGTTTCACATCAACTCCAAAGTTCCCGTATTATAAAGTAAAACATAAGAACAAGAAAGCCTTTTTATTAGTATGACACTGCAGCTGAGATAAGCTTCCACTGTGGATAAACATAGGCAGGGTTCTTAGTGTTTTTTGCAGGGAGGAAAATTAGCCCTAACTGCCACACTTTTCCTCCTGCAGCAAGCCATGGCATGGGTTAAACAACACAGAAAGATGGTGTTTTAACATTCCCCTTTTTCCCCTTTCCCTCCCTGCCAGTGAGTGGCCTTTATCAGCATTACAGCTGTGTAATTCCTCTAGTCCATCACAGTCCACACCTGACATTCATTTTTGGAGGAAGGAGGAGTTACAGCAGTTGAAGCCTCCTGGCTGGAGTTGTGCTGGCTGTTGCTCTCCCCATTTCTTGCACCTTTCACCAGGACCAGCACAAGCTTCCCATGGGTGGGAGGCCGAGGTGCCCACACCAGGATAAGGGGGGATGGCTGCTCCTCCTGGCCACTGTGGTGCAGGGGGGTGCAGAAAGCAAAAGGAGCAGCTCAGGGTACACTGCTACATCTTGGTGTGGGTTTGAGGTGTTGAGGTACAGCCAATCCCCACATCAGTGTAAGACAGGCAGGAAGCGAGTTAGATGGACACAGGTGCCCCACACTGTGAGAGGGCAGATTTTGGGACCTGGTGGGTGGAGGTGCCTGGCTCGACCCTACACCTGCCCTGTCTGGGCACCCTGCACAGCAGACATGCTGCACTTTGGCTGATCCTGCAGCCTGGAGCAGAGCCAGGACTTCCTCCACGGGCCTTTGAAACCCCTGCCCTCCCAGCACAAGCAGAGGCCTTAAAGCAGCTGGGGATGGGGAATGGAGGGGAGAGCACAGGAGAGGAGCAAGGGGAGAGCAGGAGGGGAAGAACACTCCTCACTGCCCAAGCCTCAGGCTCCCCTCCTCCTCTTCCACCCTGCCAGAAAGAAGCGTTTGTTTCCAGTGGATGAATTGCAGCCCCTGCACCTGTGGTTATCAGCTTCAATATATTTTAAATTTAACCTGCATCATCTATTTATACATCCAGCAGAGAAATACGTCTTTCTCCAGCCTCAGGGCGGGGGCAGCAGCCCAGGAGAGGGAAGCAGGGTTGGCTGGGGAGGCTTTACAGCCAGGCTGATGATCCAATTAAGTCAACAAAGCGCCCCAGTGATGTGATCTGAGGGTTCAGGAGCTGGGAGTAAAGAGGGAACTGTGGCAGAAGGCAAAGCCAAGCAAACATATGGAATAAGTTACAGGGGAGACGGTTGAGGCAAAGTGCAGAAATGAGTTCAAGAGATGCCTGGGTTTTTCTCAAGAGAAGGAAAAGGATTCGAGGGGGTCTGCTTGAAAAAGCAGGAAGGGGGGGATTAAGATAAAGCCAAGAGATGGAAGCCTGCTGTGCTGACTGGCCTTTGCTTGTTCCCGGAGCGCATTTTTTCCTTCTTTTTTTTTTCCCTTTTCATTTGACTGCAGCAGGTATTAATGTAATTAAAAGATGCAGGAACTACCGGAGAGATCATCAGCAAGTTAAGGGCACACAGAAGGGAGTAGGAGTGGGAGCTACCTAGCAACCGACGTACAGGAGCCAGTAGAATGTACAGACAGGCAACATCCAGGGGAAGGAAAACAAAGCCCAGGACCATGAAAGTCGAGCTCAGATATTGCATCCCCAAAGTCCTGCAGTGGTGTGAGTGGGAGAATTGATGGCCATGCAGTGAGCTGAAGGATGTCAAACCAGCCCTAGGGTCCTGACACAAATTCTAACCTGCCCTCCCCTCTCTGTTGCAGTGGCCTTGTGTCACTTTCCATGTCTGAGTTCTGGGCAGTGCCTCTGTAATGCCTGGGTGAGGGCTCAGCTCTCCTGGCTCACCTGGCTGGGGTGGTAGAGGCAGGAGAAGGAGCTGAGAACACGGGTGGGTGGCTGGCAGGGCAGCAGGAGTGAGACCTGGGAAACCCTGTCTATAAGTAGAAGGGCTATTTTGGCCTCTGTGTAACCCTCAGGGTTTACACCACCAGGAAAAGCCTGTCTGGTGGCTCCAAAACTCCACCTCAGTGCGGGTGAGCTGTGGAAGGAGAGGAAACTGGTCTGCACAGAGTGTCCCTGCTATGCTTTGACCTGCTTAAGAGCTTTTTATAAAACTTATTTACAGTTAAAGCCACGCGACCTTTCATTTCAGGCAAGACCTCATGTTTGATTGTGGCAAGATTTGTATTTTAAAGAATACTGTGTTACAGAAAATGACACTGGAGAAGTGCTCATTCTCTGTCTCACTGTGCTTTTGGGAAAGAACAGGAGCCTTTCTCCAGCAGGCCAACCCACTGTTTCCTTTTTGAGCCCTAAATTCGTATTTTTATTATTTGATGTAAAACTTGTTTTGGCTTCAAAGCATGGTGAATTTTCCCAAAAGGTCAAGCAAAACTGGACAATTTGTCTTTTGAGTCACCAAACTTTAAAAAAATATCACTTACCCCACTTTGAAAATTTGCCCTGTGTATCCTCTCTTTGATATGGGACTTTGTTTACTTGACTATTGTTACTGTACTACAGAGTTTTTCACTCAGGTGAAAAAAATTGAGAAACTATTTCTTTAAAAATATGGCATAATTAAAGAGTTGAGGGGTTAAGAGTAAGAAAGAAGTTTTAGCCTTCCTGAGGCTGGTTGCTGCTGCTGTCTCTCCCAGTGTCACACGTGTCACCTTGCAATGGGCTTTCTCCCAGGCCCTGGGCAAAAGCAGCTGTGGGACTGAAAATGAGGGCTAGAGCTCCAATGCATGCTTCAGGGCTCGATTCCACCCTTATTTTTATTTATTTATAGGTATTTGTATATTTTTATTTCTATATCTTGCATGCTGCTCCATATTAACACTGGTAGCTTCTGCCATTACTCCCCCTTGGTACTCTTGCATCGTTAAAAATAAGTGCATTCATGCTTGCAAGATCAGGGACTTGTTTTGAAGTAATGGATTTGTTGCAGAATTATAGCTAACTAGCTGTGTCTTCTGCAAAAAAAAAATGTAAAAAAAATTGGTTATGCTGGTTTTTGAGTTTCAGGCCATTAAAAATTACCCAGAATGTACAGTCACTCAGTAGCAGCTTCGTAGATAAGGATTTAATTATAAGCCCTGCACTCACTTATACTCTTTGAATACCAAATGTATTTTGTGATTGCTTTCAGAGCACACTATTTTTTTTTCCCCAGAAATTTGAAGGCAATTGAGCAATTTTACAGTCTGGAGTCCTGATTCAGCAGCCTTCCCTGTTCAGCAAAGAAATGATGTGCTTAATTCCAATGGGAGTTGGGCATATGCCTAATTGGGACCAATGTTTAAGATCACATTAAAATTAATATCTTAATTTTTGTACCATTTTTGTGCCTCTGTGTGGAACACAATTTGGTTCCATGACTGAAACTTTTATACGAAGAGGGTTTTGTTAAATCTCCACTTGGTTGCAGACGTTCTTGCAGGTACTGCACAAAGCCCAGAAGGTTTAATGGAAACAGTAGTTGGTATGTAAAATACTTTGAATATGTCCTATGTATTACAGCTTATGTATGTATGTATGGTGTTTGAATACCATGTATGTATTCAAAGGAGGAGGAAGAGAAAAGGAGACTTTGGAGATGCCCTTGGGGGGTTTAGCAGAGCAGTTCAGCATAAGGATAGCTGAGAGCAGGCTCCTAGAAAATTTCCCTGATTGATGACAGCTTCCAGCTTCTCTCTGTTGCGGGGGTGTTTTTGTGTGTGTGTGTGTGTGGTTTTGGGGTTGCGTTTGGGCAGGGGTTTTTGCTTTTGTTTTTGCAGCATGCCTTGCTTTCTTTTGCCTTCCCTGTCTCATATCACAGCTCTTGGAGAGTTAGCACCCACTGACCCAAGTTCCAGTGCAAGCTCTGGTCAGCTAAAAGATTTGTACTCAGTCTTTCTTTGTCCTAATCATTTGGCTACTGGCCAGGCAGGCCTGATATTATATCTTCCTCCAACTCTGGCTTTAAGCAGAAATTCCATCCTTTTCTCGGTGAAAGTTTATAGCAGCTGCTGTTCTTCTGGGGAACAAATCAGATCTGATGAGCTTGCACTGTCTCATGGAAAAGGCATTTTATTCAAAAATTTCTAAGCAAGCCAGAGTCAGCAGGCTGGGCTTGGTCCCAGTGCTCTGGATGATGCATCATCTGCAGGCACTGGGGACTGTGCTGGGCTGCCAACACCCTCTGACCTGGGGATGACTGGAAAGCAGGAGCCCTGTCCCTGAGATCTGCCCTTTTTCCTACTTATTAATCCAGTGGGATCAGGAAAGGATGATGGTAAACAGTTCCTGGAGAGTATGTGGGGAGCATCATGATCATTTAGCCAGGATGGGTTAAACAAACACCTGTGTGCCAAGCCCCCAGTGCTGCTGGTACCTGTTTGGGGGCACTAATAAAGATGTGGGGTATGCAGAGAATTCACAGGGCAAATGGCTCCAGCAGTTTTGTCCTGCTTCCATCAGCTCCTCAGCTTCCCTGGAAAAAGGGGTGACCAGCCAAGGGATGGACTCTGGTTACATGTATGGTCAAGAGGGAGTAAGATGACCTCCCATTTAGACTGGAGCTGTGATCTTGCACATCTGCACATTAAAGGGCAGATAAAATTCACCTGAATTTTCCCCAGCAGGATTTTTTATTATATTTTTCACCAGTGTGAAAGATAACTCCCCCTAGCTCTTGACTTCATTACACCAAAATGCTTATGGGTCATTTCAAATCACAGAGTCCTTTGTGCCTCTGTTGTCTGTGACTTGTTACAAAGAGAAGGATGAGGAGGACAGGGCTCTGGAAGGGCCATATCCCTCTGATCCTGAAGTGCCCCAGCTGCACAGCTCCACTCCACTTGTGTTCATCTTCCTTCTTCCCTTGCTGTTGGGGCACCAGCAAGCTGAGCTGAGGTCCTGTGAGGCTTCCCACATGGGAACCACAGCTCTGAACCCACACATTACCCCAGAGCCACGACATCCTCATCCAGCAGCCTTTGTGCTGCAAGTGCCAATGCACAGCCTGGCATGTCTCATGTGCAAGTTTGTTGTGAGCTGGGCCTTGGGCTCTTTCAGAACACCCTGCTCACTGAAGACCATGCCATTAGGCCCCTAACTCACAGAGCATTTCCCTAGCAGCTGCTCAGATCAGGAGAGTGCACTGCTGCCCAGCTCATTTATGCCCCTTCCTCTGAAGGACTTCAAGCTTTGAAGAGCTGGACATGTGGCAATCCCTGTGGAAGTACCCAAGGTAAACTCATCTCCATTCCATCCCCTGTGTGAAAGCACAGTTGGGGGCAGCAATGGATCAAAGGGCAGCTTTTCTTTGGGGAAGTTATTGCCAGCACATTCTGCTCTGCTGTACTGCAAGGTAGTGACTGGATATTAAATGAGGAGTGTGGAGGTTTCCTCACCATTACAATAACACTGCAAACTGCTACGTTATTTATTGTCATATCATTTTTTGCCAAATGCTTTAGCTCATCTATTGGTCGTTAGAAGCAGAACCATTTGCAAAACAGTTTTAAAAAAAACGTCTTGCACTCTTATTCCTCAGCTTCCATTTCCAAGCACTCTACCTCAGGAACACGGTGAGACTGCGTGCACACAAAACACTGCCAGATGTAGAAAGCAAACGAGCTGAGAAAACAAAATGCTTTTTATCATTTCTTTCAGCGAGAGTAATCGTACGTGTTACTCAGAACAATTGCAGGAATGAAATTTTAAGGGAGAAGTGTGATTTAGCTGAATTTCAAATTCCCTTTTTCTCCTTCAAATTCCTTTTTTGCCTGGGCTGTTTTTTTTGGTGGGGGGGTTTTCGCACTAGCTGGAACTTGTGCCTATGGCTGGTCATCCTAGAGGGTCTCTTGGGCTTTCCATGGCATGAACAACCCCAAAACACCAGCTCTGCCCGTCACCCACTTTCTTCTTTAGCAGCAGCCTGTGCCACAGCGGCTGAGAGCAAACAGCCCCAGCGCGCCGGCGTTCGCGGCGTGTTTGCTTTTCTCCCCCCCGCCAGCAATGGACGCGTAATTGCGGAATATTCGGAGGAAGGGCAGAAATGAGGGTCAGGACCTCGCAGCCCACGTCGGCCAGCTGGCCCTGCCGCTTTTACGTGACGTGAATGGGCAGCGAGCCCGGGCTCAGCCCGGCCGTGAGATGCGCGGGATGGATGGATGGGGAGCGCGGAGAGCTGCGGCAATCCCCGCCGATGCTGCTCCCAGGGCAGCGGGACGGCTCTGCTGAGCAAGGCACCTCTGCCCGGCCCCTCTGCCTGTCAGCAACCACTGGCTGCCCGCTTTTGTCATTCAGATGGTGATGTCCCCGCGCCTGCACCGTTATTGGCCTCTTAATATTTAGCAGCCTGTCAGGCAGCTTTAATTAGTTTTTCTCCGGAGTGGTGTGCGGGTTGGGGGCTGCCGCAAAAGGCATTTGCAGAGGTTCAAATGCAAGGCAGTTCGGGCTTAAATGCGCAGGATCGTGGGATTAAAAGCAGTGTTAAAAATGTGCCCTTTGTGATACGCCTTGCAGCTCCAGGGGCCGGCGCGCACGGCGCTGATGGATGTGCACAGCTGATCGAGGGAAGCAGCCTGCCAGCAGAGCCGCAGAGTGCACACAGCTGAGCAGGGGATGTCCCTCAACCCCTGTGTCCCCATATTGGTGGGAACCCCCAAGTTCCCCCCCACACACAGGCACCCGTCCCCATATCACACTCTGGCCCCAGATGCAGATCAAACGCCCTGCTCTGCCCCACAGAAGGCGCTCAGACCCCAGGGCAGCACCCCAGCATTGCTCTGGCCCTTTTGCTTGCTTCCCCCTGCCCACCCACCAGCTTCCCTACCTCACTCCATGGGCCCTCCACTCCTCAATCCCCCAGTCCAGTATCCCTTTCACTGGCCCCAAAAACAGCCAGGATAAAACCTTAAGACCCGTTTGCCTTAATTTTGTCTGTTCCCAATCTACCATAACCCTTGCACACCCCCAGTCCCCACCCCTGCTATGTCCTAAATACCCTGTATGTCCCACCTATTCCAGAGCAGTGACATTGGGAAGGGTGGCCGTGTGCTTGTGCACAACCCAGGAATAATCCTGCCACGACCTAGGGTGGAGCCGTGAGCCAGAAATAATAATTCCAAATATTTTAAACAGCCAGAGGAGACCGGGCTGAGATAAAATGTCATGGGGAATTCCCTGCCAGCACAAACAATATGAATTACAGAATCAGTAACACAAAGTATCATTAACTGTTCTGGCCCTGCAAAAATAGGCTGTGTCTCAGCAGTCCGAAGGCAGCATAGGGTGGTTTGAGAAGGGCAAGACTGGTGGCACAGGGGTAGGGCTGAAAAGAAGCCAATTAGTGGTTTTGTTCATGGCTTTTGTGGTGTTTCATGACCTCCCTGGTGGTGTATATTCTTCAGGGGTTGGGCTGACCTGGATCATTGGGATTCAGATGTTAATTTTACTTTCCATGTGACAGAGGAAGAAGTGGCCAGCCTGGCATTTGGGACAATTGCATTGCTCCTCAGCAGGTCAGAAAGGCAGCTTGGCACTCAACAGCTACCCTGGCTTGGCTGTTTCTAAACTTATGGCAAGCTTACAGTGGCCAGGGTAGCTAATTACATCAGATTTCGAATATTTAATGAAAAAAATTCCTTGTATAGAGCAGCTCTGGCTTTCCTCATGTTTCTCAGTCCCTGTTCACTCTGGTACCATGAGATTCCTACTCCACCAGACAGAGAGTCGTTCATACAGGCTGGCTTCTCAGTGCACCAAAGGTGAAAGCTGCACAGATATTTAACAGTGATCACTCTCACATTTGAGCACTTTGCAGATCTTAACTGCAGGCAGCAATATCTCAGTTCTACAGATAGAGAGTTTAACAGAGACAAGGATAACCTGAATTGCCCAAGGTCCCAGAGGAGAAGCGTGGTATGGTACCAGAGCTGCAGGTCTAGTATCCTTCACCTTACAGACCCATGCAAATCCTGTTAGACAAAACCTTTCTGTATTGAAAGAAGTTTCCCTTTGGGGGAAACCAGTGATCCAACTCCTGTCCTGTGTCCATTTGGCAAATTGCTTCTCACACCCTATTCCTTTTGAAATCTGTCCTGAACCTCCATGGTTCTAAAATGCTTACCAATTCCAGGTGACCGCCAGTCAGAAGTATTTTTAAAATCCATCAGGAATGAACAGTTTATTTTTAAAATGCTGGAATATTAACAAGATAAAACCCATTTGCTTAGAGACTTCTTGTGAAGCTAATCAGCTCAGTAATGCATCGTTTTGATAGAAAGCTCTCCCCTCTTTGCTTGGTAAACATGGCATACATTATTCCTTTCTGCATGATGATGTTACATAAGGGAAACATGCTGCAGACAGGGTGGTTTCCTGTGCTGCTGATTTGATTCAGGCAGCTTTCAGATGACAAGATCTCAGATCCAGGAGGGATGTGGTGACTACCCGTGGGGGTTACAAGCAGCCCTGCCACTGCCTGCCTTGATGTCCTTGGTCTCACCACTTGGCCCACAGTTCATTAATTTTTGGCCTCAGGAAGGGCTGTGGGCTTTACAGATGAGGCTTTTTACGTGAGTCCCATTCTGTGGGAAATGGTCAACAACACCAAAATCTTGTGTGGACCCACCAAGCTTCTGGACACAGAGGCAAACAGAGGGGATCCAGGCAGGCAGGATTAGCTGGCAAACACACCCAGCTGTGATGTAGGAAGAGCCAGAGGACGGGAGGTTGTGGGCGAACCTGCTGGCACAGCTTAATCGGATGTTCATTCCAAGGAGGGAAGGAGCTGGCTGCAGCCTGCAAAGGATGCTGGCAGCAAGGAAAGGCAGGGATCCACTCCCCAATCTGCTCTGCAGAGAGCCAGGATGTGATTTGGGGTGTAAAGCTGTATTAGTGTCCAAAGTGCTGCTTGGCTCACACAGGAATCCTTTGTATCCTTAATGAAGGGAAAAAGCAGGGCTTTATTCCGAAGCTTTGTGTATAATCAGATGCCATGTTGTAAGGCTCTGGAAAACACACCAGAAATAATAATTGGGAGGAAATAAAAGGTTTAGTTCAAAACAGTGTGTGATTTAAATAAGAAGTGAAAAAGAAAGTGCGCAGGATTTGAGCATCGGAAGAATGAACTTTTAATTCATTTGCTCTGAGATTACAGGGGGAGGGGCAGCATTTAAACTGGTATAAAAAACTAGTTTAGATGCAAATGAGAGATAATGGTCTTTAGTAAGGAAATAAGCAGGGGGATGAACTTTGGCCGTCAGGAGCCCAAAGAAAGTCCTGGCATTGTCGCTGGAGCTGGAAGCCCCAGATGCAGTAATTAGCAATGAGTTTGCAGATCTCAGCACCGGTGGAACAAAAGGGCATCGCTGTGGAGCTGGGCTGCCAGCTGGGAGAAGGGGAGGTGAGCTGGCATGCCACAAGGGTTCATTACCCAGCAGTTTGCAGAGGGGAAAAGAAAAGATCCAAGGCTGCAGCCTGGGGCAGGCATAAAAGCAATCTAGGGTTTGTGGGGTTTAACAGTTCCCAGAGCCCTGGCATTTTCAGCTGAAAAATTCCCTCAGCAACTGAGCCAAAGGGGTGGGGATTTTTCAATAGGTCTTGCGATGCCCATGGAGACAAGTGCTGCTATTCTTTAACCCTTAAAGGTTCAGTTGATTAGTTTGGAGCGGGGAGGCAGGCTGCTGGAGAGATGTGATTTGGATTGTAATCATCCCTTGCGCCTGTGCTCACCTCCTCAAGAAGGAAGGAGGAGTAGGAAACAGATCACAAGCCCCTGCCTGCTGCAGCCATGCTGCTTGTTTCTGCCCTCAGCCCTGTGTTTGCTGCACAGGCAAAGTTAAAGCCGTGTCCATCCAGCCCACGTGCATCCCACATCCTGCACCAGTGTCATTAGCCAAAGTTTGGCCCAAGATCTGAGGTTTGTTACTGGTATTATTTGTGTTTATTGGAGAAGAGCTCGTCCTAGTTTGCTCTGGGAAAAGCCCTGTCCTTCCCCCAGGGTTCCTCAGCTCATGGAGGGATTGATTGATCTGCTTATTACTATCATGTTATTATTATTTAATTGCTCTCAAGGATTGGCCTCCCTGGAATGCAGCGTTTGTTTCTGCTGAGGCCATCACAGCCCAAATCCTCTGACCCAGGACAGCAGCTCCTGGCGTAGCAACCCCCCTGCTCGAGAAAGAATGTGCCTCTGCTCCCTGCCCTGTGAGTGGTGCAGAGCCCTCACTGCAGGCACATCTGATGAATGCTGCTTGTTGCCACCTCTCCACGGCCCGCCTAATCCCAGCCAGATTTGTTATAGATTTTCATGCAGAGTGACCTGGTTTCTGGGTCCTGTCAGGGAAAAAATAACTCTGTTGTCATCTGAGTGATGCATGAGGCAGGCAGCCCCCAGGTCAGGCCCAGGCTTCACGTTCCCAGGACTGGTGGAAGAATGTGAATTAGCCTCCTGCTCCTGTGCCACTGCACTTAACACCCCATATGGCACCTAAATACTGCCGGGGGTTCCGCCAGCCAAAGGCTCTGAACCCTCACAACATCACTGAGCAAGTCCTCATCCCCTGCACCAGGCTTTCACTCACATTTTGTAGGTGCCACTCTTTTTTTTAGTTTCTTATCAAGGTATGTCAAGCAAAGTCCTGAAGCCCACCACAAAGGGTCACTTCTCTCTCTTCCTGCCTCCCTTGTCCATGATAATCCCATTTCAGCACTGCCTTGCAGCTGCTCTGCCCATGCACTGCCTGCTGTGCCCTCATCCATTGCCACATCACTCTGAGGTCATTGCTCCTGCCCCAGAGTGCATGTGTAAGCAGGAGGGAAGGGAAATGGGCTTGCTGCAGTCTTCTACAGCTGCTCAGAGCTCCAAGCAGCTCTAGCTTTGCAACCTGGGTGCCAGGGTCTTGCTGATGGATGCTAGGAAGCATTTCTGTGTCACTGCAAAAGGCATGGAGTGCCCTGGCAGGGGTGTCCCTTGGGGGAGGAGGAGCAAAGGAGGAACCTCTCCTTCCTCCTGCACACCTTCCCAAACCTGGTCTGGGAGACAGCTCACTTCAAACTGAGGCTGGAGCCTGGGCCCCTGCACAAGCCAGGACAAGTCCAGCAGAAGGGAGTTCCATGCCCATGGCTTCAGGAGAGCCCAGTGTGGGGAGTGCTCTGGGGAGCCACAGGCTGCCCTGCTGTGTTTTCAGTGGAGTGAGAGAAGGGGGCGTAAGGTCACAACCCTCTGACAGCAGAGCTGGGGAGGGTTCTTCAGATATCTAGTCCCTTCCCTGACACCCATGCCCCAGCATGTGCCTGAGCAAGCTGTTTGGTCTCTGAGGGTGGAATTGTGCCATATGGTACCCCTGGCCTTGGGGAGAGAGATGTCTCTGCTTCAGCCCAAGGTTTGCGAGCAAGCTGCTAGCTGCAAGCACAGAAGTGGATGGAGAATTGGTATTTGAAATGCAGAGGTGAATGGAGGAGAAGTGTGAGTCCCTCCTCGAAAGAGCAACATGCTAACATGGGCAGCAACCATCTGTCCCCCGTGCTGGCTGGCCTGCTCCAGGCAGCGTGCAGCTGGCACTGCCAGGGGGCACAGCTCCACTGTGCCGTGTCGGGCTGGGATTTTTTTTAACTTCCCTTTTATTGAAGAAACTACAGACATTCCCAGCCAGATTCACTGCTGGCATCACCCTCAGCCACATGGCTAGAGCAATGCCAGGAGCAGACTCAGCTCCAGGATTTGACAGTCTTCCAAAATGTGGATCGGCACTGGGGAAAGCCACTAAGGTAGGATCCTCCTGGTGTGGAGCAGTGCAAGCTGCTGCACCAGAGCTGCCCACAGCTGGGGAAAGGGAAAGGCCATGGATGAGAGTAGAGGGGAGTGTAGGCAGGGCTGTGCATCCTGCAGAGCTGTTTGTAATAACCACTCTTAAAATGCTGCACTGTATGGATTGGGATTGCAGGTGTTTCCCATACCTGTCATGTAAAGCTCTGCTAATTTGGCAGCATTATAATCGGCTTTTTCTCCCTCGCTTTGCTTTTCCTAGCAAGAGAATTCTGGATCAGCAGACCCAGTTTACATGACACTTTACACCCCTGCCTGTGTGCATTTGGGAAGAGCAGGCAATCCTCAGTCTGGGAGACAGAGCTTGTTTGGAACTCGCAGCTAATTCCCAGAAACCCAGAGTGGAGCACCCACCACCCAAGCTCAGGGGAAGCTTGTACCATGATGGGGCATGCTGAATTTGTTGACCCCTGTCCCCCTCCTAGTCCTCTCTCTCATTGCCCAGGGTTTTTTAGACAATTGAGAAGTGCTTTGTCATCCAGCGGGTTAGAGGAGACCAGTCCTTTGTAGCTGAGAAATTTCAGAGCCATTGGAACTCCCAGCCAACTTTCCCCCTTCGCTGCAGCACACATCCTGTCCCTCACTGCTAAGAGGACAGTGACTCACACAGATTTGTCCAGCTCTGGGGCAAGGCAGCCCCCTGCCTCCCCCTGGCCTCTTTGCCCATCACTGATTTTCATTTCCAAGCTGTCTCTTGATTGCTAGTTTAAAATTTCCCCACAGCCATTTCTAATGCGTCTCAGGTATAATCTCCCCAGGGAGGCTGCGCCCCCTCACCACACGCTCCCTGTGCTCCTGGAAAGGCCGGGCTGATTGCATTCATGCATCACTCTGCAAACCTACGTACTGCCTCTTCCCTCCTGGGAGCATTTCTCTGTCTGCAGGAGGATCCCTGAGGAGAGGAGGGCAGGGGAGGGATGAGCAGGGGAACAGCGGTGTCACCCCTGGCTGCTGGGGGCACGTGCAAGGCTGCTGGAGCAGGGGCAAAGGACTCACTGAGCAAGGAGGAGGAAAAACAGGGAAAAAGGAAAGAGCTCAAGTCCTTTCTTCATCTCTCAAGTGGGCTACATCACCTATCCACACCTCAGGTGAGTGCACACCTGGCCACACTTTGCTCATATATATATATGTAAAAAATAGACAAATCTCTTGCACATCTCTACCGTGCCTGGGGGTGAGAGCACATCTGCCAACACACAATTTCCATAGAGGCTGGAGCAGAAAGGGAGCCTGTGACCATCCTCTGTTTGGGGCACAGCAGGGCAGTGGAGCTCTACATAACCTCCTGAACTCGGGGCCTCACAGCAAACTCCCCTCCCGCCCCCTACTTGGGCATCATTTGGAGGCTCTGCAGCCACATCCAAAATAACTCCAAGGCATCCCCCCACCATAGCTGCAGGTCCATCCCCAGTATCAGCACAGGTACACGCCCTGGCTGCTCCCATCCCGCTCCTCAATTTTATCCCACATCAACAGCTGCTCTGTCATGCAGGAGTGAGCCGGAGGAACTGCTGGCTTTAAACTGGCTCCGGGAGAGACCTCCCAACCTGTAAATTTTCCAGTTAATTGTGTCCCAGAAGAGAGGACACTCAAAATCAGCAGCGCCTGGCACCCTGGAGCAGCACAACCTCCTGTGGGTACAAGCAATCCTTCAGAAGAGCATCCAGGGGAGAGGGGGGAGCTTTTCCCTGTGTTCTCCGTTTGTGATGGCTCTTCCAGCGCCACTGTTATCACCACTCCTTTTCCAGAGGCAATTAGCCTGCTTCCCCTGCTGTTTGCACAGGCCCCACAGGCAGCAACAGGGAGACAGAAAGATGGGAAGTTAAACATGATTGCGGAGCCACAAAATCAACAGGAGGACAGCAGGGGCTGGGTGTTGCCTGAAATGGGATGTAAAGCCCATTTTCTTTCATTCAGTGACAGACTGATCCCCAGCCCAGGGAGAGCTGCTGGCTTTCCCTTTGTAGGCCGTTTGTAGGTCAAATGGCACATTGTCTTCTCACCATTGGGCTTTTCCTCTGCCTAAACCAGCTGTTATCAAGAGTGATAACAGATCTCCTGGGTCTGAAGAGCAACAGTCCTGCAACACTGTTCCCCTCCAGGATGCAGGTGACAGTACCCCACACACTTGTGGAACATGGGGCAGTGGTGGCCGTCCCCTGCCCAAGGACCACTGGGTTCCATGGCATGGGATGGTGCTGTCAGACTGCAGCACAGGCTGCCCTTAGGCAGTCTGCATCTCTTCAGTCAAAATGTCCCTCTGGTCCCTCTGTCTTCCTTCTAGGGTGTGGGTGGGTTTGGGTTATGCAGTGCTGGACAAGTGGGAGAAGGCCAGCACGGTGCTGAGGTGACTCTTTGCATTTTTGTTTTCCATTTTGTTACATTTTGTTTTCCCGCTGTCACCTTGCATTGTCAGAACCCATAAAATGCATGTAATGACCTGGATCCATGCTGACTCCATCCCAGTCCCACTCCCATTGTAAGCAGCAGCAGGATGTAAATCCTAAGTTTTTCTTGAATTTTAACATTATTCCTTGGTTTTGTTAGGCTTCTCCAGCAAAGCCAGGGGAAGATTCTCACTTCTTCCAGCACCCAAACACCTCCTGAGAGCCAGGCTGGGACAGTTCTGCCACTTGTCCCACCCCAAGCCCTCAGCAGCTCAACTCCTGCATGGAGCCCAGAGATGCCCACTGCCTTGTGAGGAGCCCTTGTACTGGGCTGGAGGGGAGGACAGCCCCTGTCCTTGCTGCCACAAGACCAAAAGGGAAGGTACCTTGGCATTAACCCTGTGCATCTACCATGGCAGGCTGGGAAAGCCCATCACCTATCTGACCTCATGTTGTGCTTTGGGGTGGGCACAACCCTCGGCACCTCCCCTGGATGCAAAGGCTTGCAGAATGCACCTGCAGGCAAACCGAGGGCCCTTGCTGTATTCCAAGCTTGGGTCCCTATGTATTCAGGCTCAGTCCTTGTTGTATTCCAAGCTCGGGTCCCTATGCCATTCCCCAGTGAGACCCTGGGCATGGCTTGTCCCTGCTTGAACCCCTTTAAGGATCAAGGCCTTCTGCCAGGATGCTGCTGTCTCCTCCCCCTGTAAAAGGATTTTGTCATTTCTTCCAGTGCAAAAGCTGAGGAGCATCTAATCCCAGAGATGCAGCAGGCCATTGTGGAGGGGATGCTTCTTTTCTGCTGCCCTCTTGTTCCCTCTGTCCAGGCAGGCAGAGGAAGATGTGAATGTGCTCATGCCTGAGCCCACGCTTGCCCGCCCTCTGTGGGGTTTGTCCCTCGGCAAGGGGAGGCAAGTCTCCTCCTGTTCTGCAAGGTTAGAACTGCTGGGACATTCCAATCTCCTCCTGCCAAAAGCATTGCTGCTGAAATCGCACTGCTGCAAATAAAACCATCTCCTGGCTAATTACTGGGGAACAGTTCACCTTCTATTTTTAGACCAGTTTGCAAGCTTGCATTGAAGATTACCCTGCTCCTGTTTTTCTCTCCCTGACTCTTTGCTGTATGTGTTTCTCTTCCTTTCTCTCCCTTGCTGCAAATCATGCTGAACCAAGCTTGGCTTCCCGTTTGTGGAGGGGGAGCAGGGGGCAGCCTCCTGCCTGCACGCCCAAAACAGTCATCCAAAAGCCATCCACACCAATTGCTTTAGCATTAGGTGGAGAGGGAGTAGCGTTTTGCAGAGCCAGGAGCCTCTTCTCAGCTTGCCATGCCCAGCCTCTGCCTGCTGAGTACTCCCTCCACCTGGCCACAGCCAGGGACCTGCTTCCATCTGCTCCACACGCTGTTCAAATCGCCCTGTCCAAGCTCTGCACTCCTACAAGACAAGGAGGACTGATAAAAAAAGGAAAACACCAAAGCCCCGGCCGGCGGAGCAATCAGTAACGTGGAAGCAGGGGGCAGCTGGACAGGGAAGAGGAGTGTGAAGGGACAACACGCAGGCTGTAAATCCCGCGCTGAGCTGTGTGGCAGCCGCAGGAAGGCACGGCCACGGCACCTCTGCTTGGCACCGAGACGCTCGCCCCGCTGTGCCCGCAGCAAAGAGCCGAGGCCGCTCCATCTGCCCGCCGAGCGGGACCGGCTGGCGGCACAGCGGTGCCGGAGCCGCCTCGGGATGTCAGCCCCCCCTGCCAGGAGCCCTGAGCTCACACGGCCTCCGAAGAGCAGGGGTGACACGTTCAAAGCCACCCTGGAGCCCGCGGGCTGCGGGAGGCAGAGCCCCAGGCGGAGGCAGCGCGTCCGAGCCTGCCTGGCGGGGTTAACCTCGGTCCCCAAAGCCGGTTAGGCAAATTAGCGCGGCGTTTTCCCCGAGCTAATTAACTTCCCTCACAGCAGGACTAATGAGCTCCAGCTCAGCGCTTGGCTGTGGCAGCCCAGGAGAGGGGATGGCCTCCGGGACTCGCTGCAGCCGGCGGCATCGGCTGGAATCGGCTCCCTCCGGGAATCTCCTGCTCCCCAGCACCCATTGCACAGCTCTGCTGGCCCAGGGCAAGAGCCCCACCACTGGCCCTGGGAGCCACTGCAGCTTGGGGAGGGTGTGGGATTTCCCTCTTGCCCCAGGCAGGTCTGAGGTTCTCCAAAGAGCGAGGCAATACCAAGCACAAGCCTTGGAACCTCTGGGCAGCTCCAGAGGGACACAGGTGGGATTCCCTCTAGCTCGGGATGGCTGTTGAGTTGCCTTTCAGCACTTCTCTTGACTTCTGGTGAACATGAGCACAGTCCAGCCCTATGTCCACTGCAGCCAGTGGCCAGTGAAGTAAAATGTTTTCAGTATTTTCCTCCTTTCTTCCTGTCCCAGCAAACCACATTTATTTTACCCTCCACTCGACTCTTCCAGGGATCGATGGGTCATCAAAATGATGAGTTAGTGCCTGTAGTGACAGTGGCACTTTCCATTACTGCTGATATACCTGGGGGACACATGTCTCCCAAAGACTCATCAAGGCTGGGAAATTCAACACAGAGGCTAAAACTGTCATTTGCAATGAAGCCACCCCAAAGCACGAGACCTGCAGCGCAGGCAGGACCTTCCCAGAGCTGCAAAGATCCCCCCTGAACTCCTGGAGAGCTCCAGGGACACCAGCAGGGGCAATGTGAACACGGAGCAGAGCACAGACTTGCATCTAGGCTGTTGCTGCTTTTGGGGGTATTCCCTCTCCCTTTTCACCGACTGATTTTCTCATGGAGAGCTGCTTGGATAAACACTTCTAGCTGGGGAATGGTTCCTTTTCTTGTGTATGTCTCATAACTAGCAGACGCCGTGTCTTTTTTTTTTTTTTTGAGATTGCATTATTATGACATTTTAATTGGCTCAGGACGATGCAAGTCTCAAAGCCAATTTGGCCCCAGCCTTTTCAGGCAGAACTGTTTTCTGTCTCCATTTTGATAGATATATTTTACATCGGCCAAAATGGCCTCGCGTTAAATAAAACAAAACCTCTTATTTTAGAGCTCACGGGTCATCCATTCCCTTCCCTTCCTGCTTTAATTTCGGCCTGAAACCTGAGCCCTTCGTGTCCCTGTCCTGGGGTGACAGGTAGCGCCCCGCACGGCCGAGCTGCCCGCCCGGGGATGGCTGCGGGGCCGGCGGCAGCTGGGCTGCCTGTTCCCATTCCCTTTGTTCCACCGCCGTGCGGGAGCCAGACCCGAGCCAGCGCACGGAGTAATTACAGGATTTCAGGCAAAGCCGAGGCTGCGAGCCGCGAACTGCTAATGAGTGGGTGTAGCTGGAAGGGGGCTGGCCAAGGGACACTTGGGGACGGCGGGGCGACAGCCGGCCGTGTGTCGTGGCAAGGGCAGCGGCTGCGCGGCGGCAGCGAAGCCGGAGGACGTGTCAGAAATGTGCCACACGTGGTGACGGCAGCGGCAGCCGGCAGCGAGACAAACGCCCGGCGGCGGCACAGCCCGCGCCGAGCATCCCCGTGCGCGGCAGGGCTAATCTTTAATTTGTCACACCTGCACGGCTCCCCCGGCCTCCTGCCGCCCTGCCGCCTTTTCTTTTTTTTTTTTTTTTTTTCTCCGAGGCACTGGCTTTGATGACGCCTCACTATCCAATGGTCCCGCTGCCACTCCAACATCCTCCTGCTCCCGCCGGGCTGCCCTTCCTTGCCACATTCCCCGGCCAGGGGGTGCCAGCCGCAGACCCCGCTGGCCCCAGGGACCGCTCTGCCGCCCTGTGCCACACACACACACAAATTCTTTGGTCTCCAGCACAGCCGGAGGAGACCGTCTGGATGCTGGGTACAGTGCTCTCCCACCTCCCCCGTCCTGCCCTCTGCAGCGACAGTGACAAGTGCCCGCAGCCACCAGCGCTACCCGGCTCGTTAAGGTCACCGCCGGAGGGCTTTTAATCAGTGATGGCCAAAATCCACGGCCCGGAGCAGCACAATGGCCCGTGCACGGCTCTAAATCCAGGGACAGAGCGCACGCAGGCACCAGCCCAGGGCCACAGCACACATCGTTTATCTGCTCCCCTGCTCGGCACCTCGCTCACCTTGCAACAGCACAGCTGCGGAGACTCGCCAAGCGCCAGAGGCAGAGGGGGAGAGCTGCCAACTAATACCAGGCTGCTGCTCACACAGAGCCCGTCTGCCCCAGCCTTCCTTAGACTAGAAACACTTAGGTCGATAAAAACCCCTCCAGATTGTGGCGCGTCTCAAAATCTTTTGGGTTTTGGCAGGTTCCGAGCTAAGGTGCTGAGAGGTTCCTGGAAAGGTGCAGGATGTGGTGTCAGGCAGCTGCGATGGGTGTCAGCCCTGCAGCTGGAGGGCTGGGTAAGCCCTGCCCTGGGCTTGGGTGGGACAGACATGCTGTTGTCTGTAAAGCATCATCCCAGGATCTTGTGTCAACAATTTTCCCAGCTTTTCTCTCTTTTTTTTCACCAACCTGCCAGGTGTTGTAGTTCATGACCCACGATCTATTTTTTTTTCTTCGTTCTGACTTTACGCTTTCAATATGATTTACAAAAATTGCTCATAATAAGGCTCATTCAGCAGCTGGATAATGGTTGTCAGGAGTTAAGAGACACTGTGGCATGTTTAGCACAGAAGCACATTGAGTATCTGGGTCCCAAAGCTCTGTGGTTTTTAGGTAATTTCTATTAAGGGTAGGATGTGCAAAGCTACCTATGGGGTGCCAAAAGAGCATTCTTGCAAAGGATATGAGGGTTGCAAGATGGAGGAGGGACAGTAAGTGGCCTCAGCAGTGAATTCACAACTGTAAATCCTGATTAAAAGAGTTCGAGGTCTGGGATAGGCTGTGTTAATCCTTTGCTAACCTTGGCCCTAAAAACTTGAACAACCGGCTCTTTCCCTGCTGCATCCCCTTGGGGCAGCTGGGACCTGCCTGATGGACACTGAGCAGGGCCAGGGAGGGACGGTGACAAAGCAGCTCCCCCATCCCTTGGAAAGGTCTTCGGTGTTCCCTTCACACCCAGAGCGGGAGCACGGTGCTTGCAAAGCCACCCCGCGGGTGAGGGGCTCCTTCTGAGCAGGAGGGGAGGTCGATGGTTGGCACTGGGGCTCCTCCCTCACCAACAGCCTGCTCCCCTCGACCCTTTTGCTCCCCTTTTCTTCCTGGCATCACCTCCACCACCCCTGCTCACATTGGTATTTTTTATTTTAGTGGGTTTTTTAGAGTAGGAAGAGATGCTTTTATGGCTAACAGGTTTTGGGTTTGCCCTTATTTCTACCAGGCTGGCTCCATGTAAGCCAGGGCAAAGTCTGTGGGCTAATTGACTTTATTTATTGCCTCTTTCAAGTCTTTAAATCACGCAGGGGTTATTCGCTGTTGCCGCTGCTTTGCTGATTTGTTTGGGGCAGGGATTTTGTTTTTCTTTTTGCCTTCCTCTCAAGGGCCTCTGTAATTCTCACCTCAGGCAGCAATTACGGCTCAGCAGTGCTTTTGGGCACCGTCCGAGTTTGGGAATTGCTCAGCCTTGGGAAGGGGGAGGCTGGGCAGGAGGCAGCCTCTGCAGGAGGTGGTGCTGCGGTGCGGGGAGGGGGCCCGAGGCACCGCAGGGATGAGCTCTGGGGTTTCATAACCGGAGCTGTTGGGAGGTTTGCTGTCGTAAAGGTCTCCCCGCTGAAGCTGAGCTGCATAAACTGCTGGATAATCTGTGTTAGAGGCTTTTCTTCCCCGGCAGGGGAGCTGCTGGATGCCAGCCACATGAGTGTTTCACACTTGCAAACCTCTACTCTGCTTCCCAAATTCAGCTGCTCTGAATTCTGCCAATTTTGCAAACAAGAAATTAGTGAGGGTTTTTGCATTGTTTATTACTAGCAACATCCTCTTGGGGGTTTGGGGCTTCTTTAATTGCCAAAAAGTGCAAAAATGTTTTATTTCTCTTGAAACAAGCAAAAACCACACTTTTAAAATTATTATTTGTTTGGTTTGGTGGGGTTTTTTCCTTGTTTTCCCTGAAGTGGGGGATTTCCATTGCAGCTGTGCCCTGAATTATTTTCCTTTCCAGAGAGGGGAGGCTGGATGGAGTTACCTTCCCAGAAGGTTGTCTGAAGTTCAGGGCACCCAACTCAGTCACACCACCGCAGAAATATCACAGGAGACCTTCTCAAAGCATCACTTGGCAGAAAGAAACGCTCTCACATCAGCTGTTTTCCCTTTCATCTTCCACTGCGGCGTCTCTTCAGAAAATCAGGGTAATTAACACAGCTCTGTCTTGTCCTGCCTAACGCTTTGCACAGAGCCCAGAGCCTTCTGCCTGATTCCTGGCTAGTGTAGAAGGAGGGGAAAGAAGGAAGAAAGGAGGTTTAAATGCAAAGTTTGCTGTGCAAAAGAACTGAAATGTCACCTGGGCTCCCCACCACAAGCCCAGAGAGGCACAGCCTGGCCACAGGGACTGCTTGGGACCCATCTGTTTTGGAAGTCAAGTCCTGGGAGCCGAGGGATGGGATTAAGAAGTCAGACAGGCTGCTGTCCACCGGGTAAGATTAGTCCCTGCTAAAGCATTTCCTAATCCTGGGCGCAATTGAGATAATCTAAGAACAGATTAACCAGGTCCTGCTGGAGTTAAGCTCCCTGCTTCCCGTTTATTTTTGGCAGGAGGAGACTGCTACTGTTAGGGTGCCTCATCAGACCTTTGCACACCAGCACCACTCAGGAGAATGGGACACAGGAACTCTGTAGCAGATTTGTCTTGTGACAGAGACCCCAAATCCCACAGTTCTAACACAAACTTTGTGATATACTCAGTGTAGCAGATTTGTCTTGTGACAGAGACCCAAATCCTACAGTTCTAACACAACCTTTGTGATATGGGGTGGTGTGTTGTTCCTCAGGCCCCATGCCTCAGGTTTTTCTGATTGCATAGTACACTATCTTTTAACTTCCAGGAAAAAAGAACAATCCAAGAAAACACACTGCCACCACCATAAAAAATGTTGTCCCTTAAAATGCAAGGAAAATGATGTCAAATTGTCTTCAAGAAAGCCCTTCCCTATAGCTTTTCTGTGGGACAAATCAGTGACTAGCTCAGGAATTGTCTCCATCAGGCTTCTATACACCTTTATTCCTGAAAAGCTACAGGGTTTGGGGAGAAAACAATACTTCATTTCATGAGTCTCCTTTTTACTTTCTCAGCTGAAGGCTTGTGTGTGGCTGGGGCTGGACACAGGAGCTGAAGGACATTCTGTTTTCAGGATCTCCCCGCAGCAGCATCTCGATTTCCATCTGTGACACTATCAGCAAAGGCCCACTGGGTTTTTAAAGCTTTGAGAATGTTCCTATCATTCTTAGATATTACAAAAACTGACTTTTCAAAACAAAATACACTCATTGCCAATATTTCTTAGTCTGCCAAAAAGAGAAGAGAAGAGAAGAGAAGAGAAGAGAAGAGAAGAGAAGAGAAGAGAAGAGAAGAGAAGAGAAGAGAAGAGAAGAGGTTAGAAGTTTAAACTGGCATTCCCAGACCCTTATAGTTTCTTTTTTTTATTTTTTTTTAAGATGAAACATCTAATTTTCAGTGTCTCAAACATTTCTGGATCATTTTAAGGTAGCAAGAGCACCATAGCAATGACTCACATTACTGCATTTTAATACATCTAATGCAGGATGCTTTGCATTTTGGCCAAACCCTAACTTTCTCATAGGCACACGTGTGTCCATGTCTCTGCACAGAAATCACACACTGTGAGAAAATGTTTGGTGTGGGATTCTCTCGGAGGTGGCAGCTCCAGTGTGCTGTTCCAGGGGACATAGGGAGCTGCTGGCAGCCATGGTGGGGGTGGGCACTGGATGCCTGGAGCACTGCTTGGATGGATCAGCTCTGAGAGGGGATCCTCTGGAAGATGTGGAGCAGCATGGACCTCTCTGGAGGAGGTCTCTGCCTGGGGAGGCCAGTGGCAGGCAAGAGTGGGTACTGACCACCCCCAGAGGGGTATCCATGCACCTCACACCTAACCTGACACAAGAGCCTCATCCTCCTCACGGCCTTCTTGCTACTGGCAACCTTTCAGGCTTGTTTTATTGCTTCTATCTTAATTTCTCCTGGTAACAAGCTGGCTGAGTGAGTGGGCACCTCACTGAGCCGTGTCACCACACTGCATCCCAGAAACTTCTTCATAGGTTTTAAAAACAGGGACAGGTTAAAGTGATTGATTTATTTTTCCCTACAAAGGCCACCACACTCTAGACTGCAAGATGATTGATCAACTGACCTTTATTCCCATTTACTGCCCTTCCCAGAAATGTGTCGTATCCGTGCGCTGCAGACACCTCTGATAGGATCAAAGAGCTGCATGACACAGGCGGCTCAGATGCTGCACACCTCAGAATTTGCAGTGCCTTTAAGCATGCCAGAGCTCTTTAAGTGCTCCTGGAGAGAAGGGCTGGGATCAGGCACACGCTGCCACCACAGACCCCTGCAGCCGTGACAGCCCCCCGTGTGCCAGCCGCCCTCCTTGGCATCCCAAACACGGAGCTGCCACTCCCACAGCAGCTGCAGGCATTGCTGTTGTCCCAGCCATCCTGCTTCCTTTAGGTGCATGCTTCCCTTCTCCAGTGTCTGGTGGGATGAAGCAGAGGGCATCCAATCCTGGAGAAAAAATAAAACGAGTTTCCCAGGCAGCGGCGCCTTTCCGCCCTTGGGGAGCGCAGCGCCGTGGAGCGTGCTTATTAAGCAGACAGTCCTGAAGGACACTTTAAAATAAATTAAGAGGGCTGTTCCACTCCCACAGCTGATTACAGGCATGCCTGTTCTGTTGTTTGGTTTGGTTTTTATTTTTTTTTTCCCAGAGAGTGGAAAAGAATGCTTGGAAAAAATTCTCTAATTTTCCCTTTTTGCCAGAGCAGGCCTCTGTGTAATAACAAAACCGCGGCGCTCGCCACTCGCTGCTCTCTTTGGGACACCCAGGCTAAGAGAAAGTGCATAAATCTGCTGGAGGCCTGGGGCCAGCACACAGCTGTCCTGACATGCTATCCACCCCCTGCCTCCCCGCCACGGCTTTAGCATCCCAAACACAGGAGACATGCAGATCTGGAGGTAAGCCCTGGTGGGAAGGAGTCCTGCAGGTCACCAGCTAAGCATTTCAGCCCAGAGCAGATCTCTCCTAAGCCACTTTTTGGAGATAAGCTTATCTAGACCCGACAGCTGAATTTAACCCTGAACTCTTGATCTTGATTTTTAGCCTCTGCAAGCCAATAGGTTTCCTTGAAATTATACACACTGGATTTCAGCTACAACGGCTCCACCGCTCCCTTAAAAGAGACCTGCATGGCTGTGCATGACAGCATCATCCAGTAATGCCCTTGGTTTCACAGCCAGCCCTGGGAGTTAGACAGGCCCCCGGCCGGGCAAAGCCTTCGATTAATGACAGTGGGGCTCCAGCGGGAGAGGAGTCGGGATTTTACACTTCCAGTGATAACACATTTGAAGGTAATATTGCCCAGGAGTGGATTATCGCCCCGGCGCTTTGCCGTGTGGGTTTTTGGAAATTTGTTTTCATTGCATGAAAGCAGCTAGAAACGCTGCATGAAAAATGCACTTGGTAATGGTCTTTCTATTGCTGGACAAGCTGCCTGCGTTGGGGCTGTCAGCGCCGTGACAGACTAGCCAGGAAGGGGCTCGCCAATCAGTTTTCCCAGCGTCAAACCAGCGTCTGCTACACGCGATCAAGGAAATTGAGGAATCTCAATGTTTTTGCAATATTGCTTAGTTGGCCATGAAATATGGGTGGCTCCGAGAGGGACGGCTTGCTTCTCCCTCACGAAGATAAAGCAACTTTAAGCTAACGATGAAGCATTGCTGCACAATGAAGCCGGCTAACAGCGGCGCTCTGATGAGAGCAGACGCACAGCAGCACCCCGGCAGGAGGGGAGGGGAGGGGAGGGAGGCGTAAACAGCTTTGCAACTAAGACATTATTAATATGCTTGAACTACAGAGGGCAGAAGGGAATTTCTTTTCTCCTCTTTCACTCCAAAAGCAATATTCCGAAAATGTCTGGGCTCCCACATTCAGCCAAGAAATTAAATTCTTAGAAGTTTAACCGTGTGTTTTCTAGCTGGATTTTAATTCGCTAGCATGTAAGACAAGTCTTCCTAGGCAAGGTGGCTGTCTAGAATATGACTGAGGAAGCCACTCTCCTGGCCAAGAGGTGGATAAACAATATTTAAACAGAGACAAAGTCCCACTTCTGGAAGTTATTTGGGGCTGTACTTGCTCACGTCACTCCTGACAGTAGGGTCGTAGCTCTGCAGGCTCTCTGTCACTTCTGAAAAGGTGCTTTTTTCATCTGCCTAAAGAGGTCTTTTAGCTCTCCCCTGTTTAAATCTGTGACGTTTGCCACAGAACAAAAAGCTCACGGGGTCAGTGTGAAGTGGCATGGCTTCGAGGGGATTCACAGAGACCAAAAGGCTCACAGCAGGTGAGGGCCAGGCCCTTCTGCCTCCAGTCAGGGCAGATATTCCCACTCCCACGCATGCCCCCAGCCCGCCTCTGCAAGGGCAGCACCCAGTTCACACACAGCTTTTCCTGGCCAAAGCGCTTTCTGTTTTCTTTTGGCAACACAGCTGTGGTAGCAAAGAGAGAGGAATTTGCTTCCTTCCTCCCCTCCCTCCCCGGCATTTTTCCTAAGGGTAAAAAACAATAATCCCAGAGCCTGCCTATGCCTCTCCTTCCTCCCCATCCAGCCCGGCGCTGGGGGAGCACTGCCCTGCAGCGGTGGGGCTGGATGTAGGGAGAGTGCTCCCAAGGCTGGCGTGGCAAAGTACGACAGAGCACTTGGGTGGCTCAGAAGGGCAGGAACAGTCTGGGTTTTGTGGCCTTTGTGAGATTTTCAGACCAACTGAGGCCCTTTCAGCTGAGATCCACGGCAAAAAGTGCAAACCTGTTCCCGGGACTGAAGTGCATAAACCCTTTTTATGTAACAGTCCTGTGAAATAAGCGGCAGCTCGGGATTTATGCTGTCTTTGAAGTAAATTGCATCCCGGTGCACTATAGCATGAAAGTTAAGATTTACCATTCCCGGGACACTAAAGACCCCGGTGGAAGCCAGGGAATAAATAGCGAGGCGCGCTCCTCGCTGCCTTCTGCTGCGCCACCGGGCTCCACAGACCTTCCTCCCCTCTCCGCCCCTGCTTCTACTTGCATTGTGTCGGGGAAGCAAATTGGTCACATCTGCATCCGGCCAGGGAGGAACAAATGTGCTGGCTCGGCAGCAAGGCGCTTTCTGAGCGGGGATACCTCAAAGTGAAATGAAAGGCTGGCCATCAAAGGTAGAAAACAGACCAGCGGATGAAAGGGATTCTTTGCTTAGCTTTGGTAAGGCTACTAGGTATTAATAAAATAATAAAATAAAAAAAAAATTTAAAAAGCACAAGAAAACTGGGGCATCCAGAGCAGCACGTTTTTTTCCCCTCCCCTTTTCCTTTGCTCATCTCTCTGTCATCAGCGGAGGGGAGGGATTGGCGTCCCCCCATGCTGCGGCAAGGACTGTTTATCTTCACTCCTCAGGACGCTGCCATTAGCAGGGCTTCAATGTGTCGTGATGCTTCATCATTAGCTGGAGGTGCTTGATCTGGCTGGAGAATAAATGAGCCGTTCCCCCCAAAGAAATCCTCGCGTTTCGTAGCCAGCTGAGCAAATATTTTGAAATATTCCAGCTCTGCAATTTCAGCGGTCAGATAAAAACAAAGGGGGATCTGATACAAAAGAGCTGAATTCTTCATTTGCTCTCCAGCAACCCCAAAGAAGTCGGCAGTGGTAATGGGGAACTGTGGTCTGCACAGCAGGGAAGCACATGCCTAAGTCCCACGGAAAATCCCTGTGGTCTTTACAGTTAATCATGTCCAGTTAATCATGTCCAGAGGTGGACGAGTGCTCAACTGATGCGCTGAATCATGACACACAGGCAATTACCCTAAATCAGAGCAGTATCTTCCAGTCCCAAAAGGCTCCATTACACTTCACCGGCTCCTGAAGGGAAGGCAAAAACCCCAAGAGGCAGGACAGCAGAGGAGGAAGGAAGAAACAGCCAGGTGTTCCTCTGCCACCTCCCCAGTACTTTTCTAACCTCATGAAAAGTTCTGGCAGCTCTTTAAATCCAAGCTGTGGAGATTTACAGCTCCAGACCCTCCGGGCAGCTTGCAGCGTTTACTCTGGGTTCCTCCCAGCTGGCAAACCCCACAGACACGGTTTCACAGACAAGTTTCAAGGTTTCAGAGGCTGAGACTTATGGGCCGGGTAGTGTTTGGCCTCCTCCTTCTCGCCAACTATAAATTTGTGTCCTCTCCTCTTCTGAGCGTCCTGGCCCCCTTCTCAGGCACTCCAGTGAAGCAAAGCCCTCTTGCCAGCCTTGCATCACCTGGGCCCCGTGTGGCAGTGGGATGCTTTCCCGTGCACACTGATGGATATCCAGAAGAAGTTGCTGCCCGCTGGAAACAGCCCCACTCTTGCCCTGTGTCACTGCCAGGAGCTGGGGCAGCTGCTGAGACTTTGGGTCCCAGGGTATCCCAGCCTCTGCTCGCCCAGCATCCATGAGGAAAGGGCCCCTGAGGAAGGATGCTTTAGCTGCAGCATCTCTCCTGCTGGTCAGGCTCCCATGGCTGCGCAGCCGAGCCCTGGGAAAGCCGGGTTTGTCTGCCCAGGGACGGCGGCGCTTCCATCGCCTCCGGGCGTTTAACGCAGCAGGATCTCCTGCCTGCGCCGCTCTGTGATTGGAAGCATTGCCCAGCCCACTGCTTGCTAGGAAAAGAAAAATACCCAAAATGGGAGGCTTTGTGGGGAGAAGACACAACGCTGGGGTGGATGGATCGCCGTCTGGGCAAAGGAAAAGGAGAGCCCTTCCCGTGCTAGATACACTGTCTCTAAAAGAGGTGTTCCTCTCCCAGGAACGGGTTTGGCATTCATTTACAGGACTAGAATATTCAGATACAATCTAAGCCCTATTTTTCATGTGTGCACAGAGGGAAAGGAGAGGCAGGAGGAGGGCCTGCATATTCTTTTTTAGGAGCCAAAGACTAATGTGCCCAGCAAAGCAAAATTAACCCAAATACCATGATTATGCAGGAAAATATCTGCCAGAGAACGTCATTTCACCAGCGACATCCTGCAGCTCTCCACCAGCGAGAGTTCGAGAGGTGGCGTAGTAACAGAGTACATCAGGGCAGGCATTTGACTGGAAGCATTAAATACCTCGGAAAGGTGAATGGCCAAGGTCTTCCCGATAATTAAAATGTGTGCAGTCTTCATAGACCAAGGAAGGGACAGAGCTATTGTTTAAACAGGTAATTAGAGCTGTATTTTAAGCAAACTCGAGGCGGTAACAAGCTCCCTCAGACGGGGAGAGCAGCACTCCTGCTCCTGGTCCCAGCATGAGTAATTACTGCCCCCCAACCTGCTGCTGGAGACAGCCACAGTGTTCCCAGCCCCGCTCCCTGGTGACTGCGGCTGGTTGGGAAAAAAAAAAAATCCCATTTGATTTCACATTTTTCACTCCCTGTCTCCTTCCTTTTGCGTTCAGGTTCAAGAGAATTGGCTGAGCCACTTTTTTTTTATTAGAGCAGCAGCAGAGAAAAAAAATGGGACCCAGTCAAGCCCCAAGGGAAGGGAGGAAATAGCATGAGCCAGCGCTCCGTTCTCTCACACAGACACACACACAGCCACTCTCCCCATCCACACAGCAACAGAGGGCAGACATCTGGTGGAGCTGGCATAGAGGCAAAATCAGCCACCCCCCATCCCACAGCCCAGCTCCGTGAGACTATAAAGTCTCTCTTCACCGGCCAAATGTGGAGGAGTCTCAGAGATGTGCCATAATCTCTTTCTGAACAGCCAAGGATGCACATTCTTCTGCTGGGGGGTTTGCACTGGAACTATGCAGGGAGCGACCCAAACCCTCCCCATGCTAAGAACGGGGCCAGGGGGCCGGGCTCCTTCTGCCCTGCCTCCAGCAAAGGAATAATCCCTGCCTCACCTCCCTCACCTCCCTCTCCCTCCTGGCTCCTGATCAGGCTTCCACACTGGCTGGGGGCAATTACCAGCTTCCTATTAACCCTCTTGTCCACAAAGCTGGAGGAAACAATCAGACCTGGGAAAGGCAAGGAGGTGCCTTTGCAGCAGCAGCACAACCTTCCATAAAAAATACATAAGGGCTAGACACCAGCGACGAGGAAATGAGTGCTCAAAGGACGGCGCTCGGCTGCTTGGCTTTGCTGCCCGCCTTGGCGGGGTTGCTCTGACAGGTCAAAAAAACAAAGCCTAAACCGAAACACTTCAAGCTGCAAAGGGCTTTGGGAACAGCAAGGTGAGGGCACACTGCTCTGACACTGTGCAAGGTGAGGAAAAAAATCCTGGAAGGGGAAGGTGATGCCTGGGAAGAGCCCACAAAGATGTACTGGCCAAAGCCACAGTTTTATACCCAGGTTGTCTGCAGCCCAGCTTCTGAGTGCTGCATACCCTTCCTGAGTTTTGTATGGGAAACACAAGCAGAATTTTTGCTCTGTATTTTGCTCCAGAGTATTGCTCCAGAGGACAAGACTGATACCAAGGAGTGTGGAAAGACCAGCCTGTTTTGAACATGGCATTTTGAACATGGCATTTCTCACCCCTTTGGGAGTAGAGCTGGGAGACAGGGCACAACACAATGAAGGAGATCCTTACCCCCTCAACAAGTCACCACACTCAGAGTCACCTCTTTGACAGTCAAGGAGGGTTTTGGGCAGCTCCCTGAAGTAGATTTGCTTGCTTACATTTTTTCATAAATGCCAGGTTAACTTTTAATAATGACAATACCTGCGGCATGTAGAAATCTTTCTCTTTTCCATACCATACTGTCCTAGGTTACAATGTAAGTTGTGCCCAATGTATTCTATCCCCATCTTCATGAGCTGTTGAAACCAGGTGGGGCAGTGTTTCCCTTCTCTCCTGTTCATGGGCCCATCAATGCCGTGCCCATGACTCATAGATAACTCCCTGCGGGAGCTATCTCTGTTTAATGGGCCATCAAGGACCCACTGCAGGGCTCATAGAATGAGATCAGCCCATTGTGAGATGCTTCGCCCAGGGGGAGGAGCCAAGCATTCCCACCTGGATATAACCTGGGGTTTGGGACAGCACAGGCAGCTTTTACCCACTGGACTCCCAGAGGACAAGGCTACCAGACGTTTCTACAGGATCACTGCTTTGACAAGACTATCTCATCTGGACTGCTACTACCACCCTAACAGGGTGTCAGGTTGTATTCTGACTCTGTCAGTGGTTCTTTCTTGTACTATTGCTTTTATTTTATTTTACTTTCTTTTATTTCTTTTCTTTTCCTCTTATTAAATTGTGTTTCTGACTTGGAGTCTTTCACTGGTTTTGCTTTCAAACCTGCACACATACATATATTGAAAAAACTTCAGTACATTTCCAGACTTCCTATAAGTCATCACTACAATGCCCAGCAAAATAGCTATTCTAATTCATGCCCCTCTTTTGTAAAAAACATGTGTTAGAGACAATACTGGAGTTATCTCTGGACAAGAAAATAAGTCTGGGGACCAGGAAGGTATTAAAACTTTGAACAGGCCTAGGGACCAGAGACACAGGGACAGGCCTCCACCCAGAGAGACATTATGAATTCAAGCAGCATGGCTATTGACTGCTTTGTCCCAATACAGAGTAAGTACAACCAGAATGCAATCAGTACAGGTTTTTTCCACTTTCCTTGAAAGTGTGGGAAAGAGGATGAGTGAGGGTGTCATTGCTGATTTCAACTGCCCACACAGTGCTGCATGAGCTACAAAGATAATCTCTGTATCTTGCGTGTCTTGGGATATCAGAAGGTTTTGCTGCAGCCCCAGTTCCTGAAGCCCTGATAATGTGAAACTTGCTGCTCCTTGCCTTCTCTAGCCTTACTTCTTGTGAGAAGGCTGTTTAAATGTTAATGATGGAGGGAAAGCAAGGAGGACTATTCATCTGCGTGGTCTTCTAAGAGCAGTTAAGGTCAGATTTACTGTCCTCCACGCCTGGAAGGGCTCAGCTCTGCTCCCCAGCCAGGGCTGTCCTTCAGGGTGTGGCAGGACCCACGAATGGAGCCCACAGCGCTCCGGCTGCTCCCTCTACAAGGAGCAGGAGAGGATGCAGGATTAGCCCAGGTCTGGCTGAATTTTCCCCTCCTGGCTGCTCGACTAAAACATCCCTTCAGGAGCTGTCTTGTAGCTGTCGGTGTGACTGCAGCGAGAGTGTCTGCGGCTGCCGGGGGTCTCACCCCGAGCCCGGGGGAGCCGCGGGCTGAGCACATGGGCGGAGGGGAGATGAGTTCCATGAGGCTGGATTGCATCACTCGAGCATCTCGCCGCTCTGCCCCAGCATGGCCGGGCAAACCCTGGGCTTCTCCCAGGAGAGGGGCCAGCCTTGAGCAGCACGGAGCAAAACAGCTCCATCCTCTGACCCCCAGCATGGTCTGACTTTTAAACAGCTCAGAGCACAGCCGCCCCGGTGACTCATACTGCGAAACTGGGGCTTTCACTCTCTTTTTTTCACTTTTTTTTTTTTTTTTTTAAGTATCAACGCGGCTCCATCAGTCAATTACTTGAAGAGCCGCTCTAATTTGGCACCCAATTGTTTCCCCAGCTGCCGCTGCGTCTGATCCCCGCTGTGGGCGGCAGGAGCAGGCTGCCTGCGCAAGGGAAGGAGCCCATGCGCCCAAGGGAGGAGGAGGAGGATGAGGAGGAGGAGGCAGCGGCAGCAGCAGCGGCAGGGAGGACCACTCTGCCTGGCTGAACAGCCCCGCGCCCGCAGAACAGCAGCACTAAAAATGCAGGCATTAAAAATATCTCAGGGTCACAGGTGATTGCTGGATAATAAAAATTACTTCGGGAGGCGGCAGTGGGAGGGACAGATCCTGGCGGCAGGGGAACTGCCTGCCAAGGCTGGCCTGGCCACAGCGACTCGCTGCGAGCCACGGCCGCAGCCGCCGCTGCTCAGTAATGAATGTGATGTGACATTTATGGCTTTTTCCACTGTGGATTTTAAATCGCTTCACAAAGGTTGCTTAATAGCACTGTCCTCTTCTTCTCTCCCTATCTTTCCCCTCGTCCTATATAATATAAAAAATAAGTGACTTGCCTCCCATTACATGAGAATTCAGGGGCTGAGCAAGCAGCAGAGCACGAGTACCCGACCCACGTCTCCTGCCCTTTAGCCCCCACAGGCACTCCCTTTTTTCCAAGAAATCCAAGAATAGGATCTGTACCGCCACAGCTGTTTTTAAGTCAGCGAGGATTTTTTTTCCTGCAGAAGAGGAAGCTCGCTTTCAGCAAGGATCCTTGATTAAACCCGCAGAGCCTCCCAGGCACTGCAAGGAGCTGCGGGTGCTGTGGTGAGGGAAGCGGGTGCGACGCTCCCCGCTCCAGGATGGAGGTACCCAGGAGCAAGAAGAGGTGTGGCTGCAGCCAAACACGTGTCCCCGGGCTGCAGCTCCTCTTCCACTCTTCTAGCACGAGCATTTCCATATTCTGTGGCACGGTGCACACGTGCATTCTCACACACACGCAACCGCCTGCCTCTGCCGCCTGCCGCCACACACGATGCAGCCTGCACTGCTGCCATCGAACCACTGCTCCAGCTGCACCCGCGGGCAGGCAGCCTGGGAGCATTCCCTGCCTGCACAGCCCCCCAGCTGTGCTCCTTCCCCTCTGTTTTAACCCCTGAGGCCCTGCTCAAATTGAAACATAACAGCGGTTCCAAGGGCAAAGAAGCAGCCCACTCATTTTGGAGAAGGCCCATCTGTGCTGTGTGCAGCACAAGAAGAGATGCTCATGGATGAAAAGGCTGCAGCAGGAAGGCAGAGGATGCATATAATATCCTTGCCCTTTTCTGCCCCATCCAGGGCTTGGATACAAGAACGAGCTTCTATGCTTTTTATCATGTACTTACAGTTCATAAACGGACTTATGGTACATGGTGGTCTTCTAGGTGGGAAAATTAGGATTATTCAAGGTATGCACATGCAGATGTGCACTCACACAAGCACATACACATACACACAAACACACATCTGCATTGGTGCTGCCTATAGCAATGCATCAGGCTCTCAAAAGTCATTCCTTCAAGTTTGCTCCACCAGGCTGGACCTTTCCTCTTTATCAGGACATGGCTGAAACAGCCAGCATCCCCCAGGCAGCAGACAAGCCATTGCACCTCAGTCACAGAGCTGTCCAGGAGCTCCAGGTGAACCTCCTGCAGCCCTGGATCAGGGCCACTGCTTCTGTAGCTGTGACACCTGAGATTCAGGACTTGTTTTGACATGCTCAAGGCAGCTGCTGCTTGAAGGCACTTGTGCTCACTATCAGCTGGCATCTCTGGAGGGCAGGTGGCTCCTTGCCAGAGGGGAGGAGACACAGATCCATGCCTCTGGGGCTGGGTCACTCTCCACCAGGCCAGGCGAGAGAGTCCCAGCCAGATGGAGCCAGGAGAAAGCACTACCAAGTTGTTGGCCAACTTAGGATGTGATGTTGGCTTCACAGGAAGCTACTTGGCTGCCTCTCCCTGAATCAAGATTCAGTGATGCCAGGAGACAGGCGCAGCGGGGAAACTGAAAGCAAAAAATGGCAGAGTGGATGGCAACTCGACATTAATTCATTTTTACCATATGTCTGACTATTCATTACACTCCACCATTCTGTTCTACAAGACTCCTGGGGGTCTTCCATGCCATTTTATGGCCAGCAGGGTTCCTCCCCGCTTGCAGCACGGCGTCACCACGCGTGCCCTGGCTAATGGCTCACGAGGTCCTGTGGTGGGAGCAGCCCCATCCCGTGCACAGGCAGCCCCTGGCATCAACGTGCCCTGGCACTCACAGCCCATCCCCAGCACACCACAGACCTGCCAGGTCACCTGGCACAGGGGTCTGTCCCCCAGCAGCACGCACAGGCAGGTGACACCTGCTATGAACACGCTCTGGCACCTGCTGAGAGACCCGCGCTGGGAAGCAATGGGGTTTTTTTATGGATTTGCAAATTATTCTGTGTTTCTCTGCGGTCTCCCTCCGGAGTGCGTTCCTGGCATGGGACCAAGCCCCGACTCCAGCAGCAAGTGTGACTCATCCTGGCAGGCAGCAGCCTGGGAGGGGGAGGATCACCCAGGCTGGGAAGCCAACACCGTGGCTGTGCTGTGTGCCCTGACTGCACTGGCAGCAGCAGCAGCAGCTGTTTCTCCTCGTAGCTCGGAAGGTTGAACTAGCGGCCCCCTTGCCTGGATCCAGCTGTCCAGCCCCTGAATGCCGCCGTGGCCTCTCACCCTGGCTGCTGTCACACACACAGGGAGTAGCAGTGAGCTGCCTGCACTCTGCCTGCACTCTGACTGCTGTGCCCCCTGGGCTGAGCTCCTGTCTGCAGAGTGAGCTAACCCCAGCCTTCTTCAGACTGAAATACCCTGGACCAGCTCCTGATGAACCAGCCCCTCTGAGGGACTTGAAGGGGCACCAGAGGGCATTCTGTACAGGGAGGTGCAGGGGTCTCTCTGGATGTCAATAAGGAAGGCACAACAGCAGGTATCATAATAAAATTGCTTTATTAATAACATAAAATATGAAGAGGAATGTAAAGTAATCCTTATGTCCCTTCAGATGCTGGAACCCCATTTATGAGCTGCATTAGGTGGCCTCCAGATGAATTGCCACAGCTATGGTCACTGAGGTGATGGGTCTCCCTCCTGTACAATAGTGTCTTTAATCTCCTGTGACAAACAAAATCATATCGCTTTTTCTGACAGATGGGGAGGTTCTCTCCTTAAGGATGTCCCCCAGAGCACAGCACCAACAGCACGAGACGTCTCAGCATGTTCCCTCATACTGCTGTGTACATGGGTCTGCAGCCTGCCCTGTTCAGGCCCCTGTAGTGCAGACATGGCTTGCCCAGTGTCACTAATAAATGTCTTCCACAAGGCTCCCAACAGGGAGAAAACCCTTGTTTTTCTTTATGCCAGACATGTCCTTTTCCTCTTAAGTTTTTGTGCTTGCTGCTGACCACAGACTGAAACCAAATCAATGGAGCTGTTGTCATTGCTTCCCCCAAGGGGATAAGCAATTAAAATCATCAGTGTCACTCTGCCTCAAACATGGGGGCAAACTCTGCCTTCACAAACAGTTTTATTTCATCCTTTAAATCAGAGCATCAGAATCCTCTTACAGGAAGGCTTCAGGTCCCACATGTAGTACAGATGATCAGAATTTACTTCAACATGCTGTTTTTCTTTTAAGAGGTACCAGGTGGATGTACTTGCAGAGGTCAAGCACAGACTCAGCACAGCAGTGAACACAGGTACACACGTTCCCTGGAGCACCCTGGGGACACTCAGATTGTATCTGTTGTGGATGACCATTCACTGACAACTTTATCGAGGCAATCAAGACTTCCTGTGTCTGCTTCCTTTGACTTCAGGGACAAAACACAGCTTCTCTCAGTCTGACACTCCTCAAACTTGGAGAAGAGCACCCCAGCAGCTGTGTGGGAAGAAGTCCTAGAGTCTGCATGGGGAGATCTGACTCCCAGTTGTATGAGTGTAAGATGTCCAAAGCCCAAAACATACGTGCTCAAGTGAATAACTGATGCTTCTGGAGTCTGTCCATCCCTAAGGCCATTCAGTAACCCTCTCCTCGAAAATTTTCATCTCCTCCTTCCACTCTGCTGAAGTGCCTGCAATCCTTCATGGCCAGTTTTCCCAACAGTTGGTGTTCTGCTGCAGAGTGCTTTTATTTGAGATCCTCATTCTGTCCCAAACCAGGAACTGGGGCTGGATGGAGGACAGAGAAATATTTAAATGCAGTATCGATGTTATGCTCTCACATACAGACTTCTGTGGCATTAGGACAATCTCCAGAAAAGGGGGGAAAGGCTGCAGTTATTCCCCTCAGTTTACCTGCCCCATATACTTCCTTCAGTTTACCTGGGAACCCAGAGGCAGACTTCCCCTTGTGCTGAACTTGATTTTTGCAATATTGTCTCCACGTAGGAACGGCTTTTTCTGCTGCAGGAAAGGAAGTGTCCCTGTTGAATGTCTTTTGCATTCATGTCCCGTGCAGCTCCTTGTGGCTCCGTGCCTCCCGACAGCCGGCAACCCTTCGGGCAGCGTGCCAGCGGTGCGAACCAGCCGCGCTTCCCGCTGGAGCCGGGAAATCACCGCTGCGGCTGGCGGGGCTGCGAGGCTGCCCGCAGCCAGGCACGGCTCCCCCACCCCTCCTGCCAGTGCGGTGGGAGCTGCTGGAACGCCCAGGGAGAGATTCACCGATCCAGCGCCTCTCCCTCTTCCAGGTCGCAAGGTGTTCACCAGCAGCCTGCAACCACGCCACGTTTATTAAATTTAATGAATGAGTTTCACCGAGAGGCGCTGTGAAAATTCCACATCTAAATCAGTATTTGCGCTCGTATTGGCACATTTCCTAAGGAACCTGAAATCATTTGCGTTGCTTTATTGGCTGCGTGCTATAGCTAATTAACGACACAAATTAGCATGGAACAATCCCAAATTCAGTTTTTGGAAAGGCACCCCATTTTTGTCCCTGAGATATACCAAATCCCATATACAGCATAATGTGTATGACACATATGATAGATATATGTGTGATGCACGTACACCACATACAAACCTAAACAAAGATAAGAGCTTGCCAATATTAATCCACTTCAAATCATTGTTCCAACTACTTGAGAAATAAACATGCATTCAGTGACCTTGCAGAGCCTGCATTTCCTTGGCTGATGTGACACAGAAAGCTCCTAAAAAAAGCAATGACTGAACTCTTACCAGAGAGATACACAATAAAGGTGGGTTAGAGAGGTACACAGCTGAACCCAAACAGCCACCAGGAACATAGGAAAGGATCACAGCACTTACTTCTTCCAATGGAGTAATGGTAATAAGAGCAATTATCAAATATCTGAGCAAGACTTTAATGAAAGATCTGCTCCTGAGGATAACTCTTGCTCTTGGAGGAGCCACTGGGGAGCAGCCCTGAAGTCAGCCCGTGCCAGCAAGAGGGAGACCTGCAGTGTCTGCAGGAGACCTTGCCAGTGGGAAGCTGAGCACGGAAGGGAGGGCCGGGAGAGTGAAGGCGGTGACCAGCGTGACACGGTGCTGGGACAGGCTCTGTGTTAGAAGCGTCTGTCAGTTCCTTGGAAACGGCCGAGAACTGAAAAGCATCAAAGAAATAAAGCTGTTGCCAGCTGGAGGAACAATAGGCGAGCCAGAGCTATCTTTAGCTCACGGGATTAAATTCAAATTGCAAATGCAAAGGCCTGGAAGAAAAGGCCTTCCCGCACTACTGAGCGCCAGCCTAAGTGCACAGCACAGCCCCTTTGTCATCCCGTGTCATCACCTCACCCAAAGGAAGGGCAAAAGGAGAGCCAAAGAGGAGGGTGAGTCTGTCCCTGCCTGGCTGCAGTGCTTCCAAAACAGCAGATTTTTCCCTGGGAGGGATGCTCCTGGGAGGGTGCCATGCCTTGGCGGCTGCCCGGCAAACTTCGGCATCGGGAGCCATCCAGCTGCAGCCGCACAGAGCTCAGCACAAGCCAACATTTCCTGCTTCTCATTCATGATGGGTAGAGCAGGCAGCAGCTGGATGTACGAGCAGTCAGCACAGCCTCCTGCAAAATCATCAAGGGACGTGTAGTGGCTCCAGGATGGCAGCATGGGGCCCAGTTTCACAGGCAATTTTAGGTTTGATGAGAGAGGGTCAAAACTGACCTGGTGTACCACTTTCCTCTGATACCTTCACTCTGTGTGGTAACTCATGCCTCCCCATCCTATAGGCAGTGGCTCTGACTCCTTGGCCCACCAATTGCTCCTGAGAGTCCCCCACATCACAGCCAAGGAAAGCAAGTCCCCAGCAGCAGTTTTCAGGCTCTGCTCCTTCACCAGAAAACCTGTACAGACTGAAAATTTAAAAACAGCCCAGTACAGCTGTGTGGAAATCAGGACATAAAGGACTGTCGGGAAGACATCCTTGCTGCTGTCCCCTGAAAGGGAGTGTTGACTGCAAGCCTAAGCCAGATTTGGCGGGTTTAGGTTGCATTAAGGAACACCACGTCTTGCCTTTAAGACCTTAGGATGTCTTAAAGCATTGTCTTGCTTTAGAATGTTAGCTCGTGTGTGTTGGCTAAGGGGCTGACAGCTTACTTAGGTCTGACAGCACACATCAGGCTGGCTGACCACAGGGTACATCTGCAGCATGCCCTCCAGACAGCTAAGCTCTCTCTCAGCCAGCTCCCACTGCTGCCAGCTGCCAGCTCGGCTGATAACCCTGCCAAGGAACACGGGACATGGTCCCAGCAGAGCTCTGACCGCTGCAGCCACACCACAACCTGACTTGATTCATTTACAGCCGTCCCCAGTGGCTGCAGAGGGCTTGGTGAGGCTGAATCTGCAGCACTGAGGGCAGCACAGTCAGCCCCAACTCGCAGAGAGACTCACACTCAACTAATCGACCTTCTGGGGCATCATGGCCCCAAATAAAGGGACTTAGAATCTCCCTCCTGCTATAGCAAACTGGAAAAAATCCAAGCTGTGAGTTAGGGACTGCAGGCATGCCAAAGAGAGAGCAGGGGAGGCTGTTGCCTGATAACTTGCTTAATGAATTGCAGGCTTCTGAGCTGGTCTGTTCAGCTAGGGAAATCCAACAAGCACCTCACACCCGAGCACTAGGAAATTGGTTTAGTAGTTTCAGTGCTGTAATGAAACACCACTGGGGAGCAGAGGTCCCAGCTCTCACCTGCATGTGCAGTTTTCATGTTGTAAAAAATGAACTTCTTTCTGATTCCACCAAGTGTTTTGAGGTGTTGTTATAGAGTCACAACATCGACTTTTAATGACAGTGCAAATGACAGTCGCAGAAGATCAAGCGTGTACCCGTCCAGCCACGGCTTTCTGCAAAACCTGCCAGCAGTGCAGAGATTTTTAACTCCATGCTGCAGTCATCTGTGCTTTTATGTTTGTTACTTTGTTTTTAAGCAGCCACTTAGTGGTATCTGGAGGGCATTTGCTACTCTAATACTCAGCGTGAAAGGAAGGGCTTGAACAAGTGGTTGAGCTCTTTTAGAAGAAGAAATGAGAAGGAATCGCTGTTGTCTGCTGCAGCACTGGAGCTGGGGGAGAAGGCAGTGAAAGCTGCACCTTCAGCCTGGCCCTGCTGGCCGAGGGAGGGCAGGGATGCAGGGAAAGCCTCTCTGAGCCAGGCAAGTTGCAGTTGTGACACAGCTTCTGTCCCCAGACCGCCGAGGCAGAGGTGCTGGCACACAGGGGGTTACAGTGAAGTTATAACTTTAGCCATTAAAATTCATGAGGTGTAAAATACAAATTGCACGTGGTGGATGAGCTGCCTTTAAAGTTTATATATTACTCTCCCCCAGCCCGCTCCAGTTCAAACCTCTGCTGGCAGGAGCTAATTAGGGCTCACCAAAGTGGGAAGCCCAGCCCTGGTGGGGAGGCACAGGTTAGGTAGGGGGTCAGCCAGGACCTGTCCAGACTGTGTTTATAGATGTTTGGCTACAGGAAGCTGGGGGAAACACATGACCGATGCATGCATGAACAACCACAGATCAGAATTAATCCTTTATTCTCATCTCTTCATCTTTTTAGACTTCTCAGTTTGAAAGACATGAAGTTCTGCCTTTGAAGTTTATAAATTTTTTTGTTTGATTATTCCCACAGCTCAATTTATGTAATTTTCCTGTAAAAAATGCAAAATATTTTAAATAGTTTCCACAAGACTAAAGATTTTGCAAATTTTTTTGCATCAAACTCCAATCTAATTTTTGTGTGCTCCATACAACTTGATACACATACATCTTCCAGAAACAAGGTTTTTTGCATTTTTGTTCACACTGTTCCCTTGTCCTCAGTACTGCTACTTTCACCATCCCAAGCAGAGGGGGAGTAAATCAAAAAGGACTAGGTAGACAGAAGCATTTGGGAGCACCAAACCTGTCTGTAAGGGTTTCTTCATGCCCTGGGTGACCCTATGTATTCTCACCCAGAATTCAGTCCCCAAGGGAATTTTACTCACATAATTCCTTCCCCACCCACAAAAGACTTAGGGATCAGAGATTCAGTAGAGAAAAAAAATATGTAAATATCCAGAGCACAGAGAACGAGCATCAGCTTATGCATAGCTGACTGAATTGAACACAAACAATGATTGAGAATAGGATGGGCTGGAAGAAGAAATTTAAATATTTATCCTAAATGCTCTTTCTTTGCATTTCTTGAAATAAATTACTCCCAGCAATTGCAGGCAGAGATTGTTGATTAATTCCAGCAAAAGCGGAGAGATGGGAAAAATTACTGTACATCATCTATTTCGGAGTTTCAGACGGTCTTTTCATATTTCTTTGTAGTCTTTGTGATTGGGCTTTTTGACTCCAGGGTGATTTGTGGGCGGTTTGCAGAGGAGCTCGCTGCTCACGTCATATGTATAGATACAGATCATGAAGCACCGTCACAAATATGAGAAGGAAGTGCTTTCCATACAGCGAGGTGGAAACACAGGCTGTAACCTGGCCAGAAGATAGCAGGGTGAGCAGCACAGATGTCCTGAAGATGGTCTGCTGAGAAAACCCACACTGGGGCCGCTTGCACCCTGATCCCGCTCAGCCACTAGCAAAAAGCAGCGAGCACCGAGAGGAGAGGCAGAAACCAGGATGCTGTTACAGCTGGTTCAGCCTCGGCTGACAGAAATGCCCCGGGGCTACTGGCAATTGGACATAAATTAAACCAGTTGTGAAGCTGCTTTAGTTTAGACTTGGGCATCAGGCCAGCCCCAGCTGCCTCAGCGGCAGAGGAAGGTCTTAAAGCTGCCTGTCCTTCCTCGCACGCCTGGCCCGGAGTCGCACGCAGGCTGCCAAGCAAAGGGGCCTCCCTGTCCCGTGTGAGTGCTCCTCCTCCCTCAGCCAAAACAGGTCCACGTGTGTTACTACAGCAAACCCCAGACTGGTTTTGCTGCTATCTCAGTGGCTTCAGGGAGGCTGCAGGAGAGACTCTGGTCTAAGGAATATCCCAAGGAAGGTGTTGTGATGCACTTTGTGTGAATTCACTGAGGGAAAATGTCCACAGTTGTGGAAAAAAAGTGATTCATACTTTTTTTCTGACTCCAGGAGATAAAGCAGAGCTTTGCACACTGTCTGAAACTCCATGAGCAGCTGCATTGCAATGCACCTAATGAAAGACTGAAACAGCTTAAGAAATGCTGCCGTGCAGGATAAGCCCATTGAAAACCAGGGAAAGCCTGAGCTGAGGCCTCACTTGGCTGCTCCCTCCGTGTCCTGTGCCTGCTGGCACATCAGCTGAGCCGTGGAGCCGTGCTTGGCAGAGGCAATGCCCAAAGCTGCTCCCCAGCCATGTGCTGCCCCTGTTCCTCACGTGAGGGGATCTCCTCATGTGAGGGGATCTCCTCATGTAAGGGGATTTCCTCATGTCCCAGCTCAAAGCTGCTGTGAAGCCACCTCTGTATGACCTGCAGCAGGACCTCTGTGTGCCACCATGTCAGCCATGAACACCCTTGAGTGTTCCTTTGTGACACCTTTGAAGGCAGCCAAAAGGCAGGGCAGGAAATCAGTCCCTGTCCCCGAAGCCCCAGGGCTGCCCTTACAGCCCTGCTGCAGCAACACGCCCCAGGCAGGCACAGGGTGGGTGGCTCTCTCTGCTGCTTCAAGTGGCACTGAAGGCTTGGGGACCAGTCAGCATGGTGGCCCATGGATGGTGCCACCTCCCTCCTTTGTGACGCCTCCCTCCTTGGACCTCCCTCCCACAGGTTTGTGCATTGTCTGAAAGGGAGCTAAGCCAAAGGCTGAATTTCCCTGTGTGGGATCTGAAGCTTCAGCAGAGGACATTAGAGAAACTCTACAAATTCAGGAAACCATTGCAAACTAGAGGCACCAGTTGTGAAGAGCAGTTGTGAACAGAGCAGGTACATTTTGCTGGCAGCTCTGCTAATCATGTAGGTAAGCAGCAGTACACACCACAACCCAGCCAGAGGATGGCTGGAAATGGAGCATCTTCCTTGCCTCATTGTCACTGGGATTCAGTGAAAGTCACACTTGCATTTGCAGCCAAGCCTTTGCAGGCAGTTCCGTTCCACACAGGAGGTCTGGCAGGCTCACAGTGACACAGATAAAAATCATGTCCCAATAGCTGAGACTTTGCAGCACAAAACAGAATTCCCACACTCCCCCAAAACATTATTGCGTCTACAGTACATGTGGGAGTCTCACTGGTTTCTCTGTTTAAAGGCATTCTAATGTTTCCCTCTGATCTAGTTTTCTTTCCTGTAATCAGTGAGAGTGAGACCCTGGAGTTTCCTGGAAATCCAGTGAGAGGCTTCACTGCATCTATGGATACCCTGTGAGGTGTGGAAGCCCACTCTGCCCCTTCCACCAAACACTGCTGGGGGGCAGTGATTCCTTGTAAATTTGCCTACAGCACCTTGCAGAAGGAAAGTCTCTGGTTTGGGCAGAGCTTAGAACCACCGTGGTTACATTAGCAGCACATTGGGGCCAGAGCGTTACTTTCTTCATTTTCTAGCTGTTGTCTTGGTGCTTTTAGTAAACAAATCAGATGGGCCAGAGAGGTGATCAGAATGTCCCCACACTGGATGCCAGTACCATCACTTGACATCGGGCAGCTCTAACATACAAGACAGTGCCTTTGCCTCCGCCTCCATTCAAAATCCTAGGCTGCTTTTCCAGCCACAGAACATGGTGAGCTCTCCTCCCTTCCTCACAGCCATTGCCTCCTCCAGCAGAGCAAGAGTTAGACACCAGGCTCTGGACAACAAAAGCATAAAGCATTTGGAAGCCCCCAAAAGATTTCCATACTGGGAGCTCTGGCCACAGCAGCTGCCCAATTAAGACATCAGAAGGAAAGACCTACTTTCCTTTCCAGAGACATTGCCATTACCACATCAGGACAGGACAGTGGCTCTGGGGTGGCCAGCAGAAGGTGCAAGGCACATCTGGGCTCTGGTGAAAGCTCAGGTGGGTGGCACAAGCACACCCAAGGGACCACGGATTTTGAGAAAGCAGCCCTTGCTCTCAGAGCCAGCAGCCACTGGAGAAGGTGCCCGGCACAGCTGGGGAGCCAGAAGTCATTGCCTCCCCATCAGCGTTCTTCACACATCCAGCTTGGTAAGGCGGGGACTTAAGAGAAACAAGAGGCGATTAAATTGCTTGCAGAGCCTGGAGGGGGGGGGAAAGAGTCTTGCAGGTTCAAGATACACAGAGGGATTTTAAAACCCAGGCTTAGGAATAAAAAGCAAAAAGAGGTTGCTCAGAGGCAGCGCTTTTCAGGAACCGTGCAATGTAGTGACCACCTGAGGTTAATCCAGGCAGAGTGGGTGGCAGGCATACGGAATTATTTGATGGCAGGGGGACGGACCAGCTGAATAAGGGATTTACTTGTGAGAAGGGCAGAAAAGAAGGGCTGGAGGAGTAAGCAAGTTGGTGGTGAGCCTTTTCACTGCAAGTGATTAACCGCAGTTTCTAATGAGCAGAGGGAGACTAAAGCTGACTGCTTTTTTAAAGCCATTTCGATAACGTTGGCCCCGATGTAATAAGCTATTTGTTTGTGCCTACTGGCAGGGACAGCAAGTCGCTACTGAACATAATCCTCTAGAACCGGGGCTGTCAGCTCGTTTAAAAATGTCAGCAACAGCATCCAAAAGGGCCCAGGCCCCATCACAACAACCATCCCAAGCGCTATTTAAGTGCCTCAAACTCTTTTGTGCTCTCTCTCTCTTTCTGCCCTCTCTTTACCCTATTCTTCTCCCTTCCCGGGCGGCGGTGGGGCTGATTCCCAGCCCTCTGCCCCTGGGCTGGCCGGGAGGCTCAGGGTGGGCTGGCCCGTGGCTGGGGATCCCCGGATGACCTTCGAATGATGTCGCTGCCAGTTCACTGAGCTGCCCTGTCCGATAAGCGTCACTGCTGGCGAAAGCAAGCAGATTATTGATGGGGGGCACCAGGAGGGCAGAGGGCCGGGGAGCTGGAGGGAGGGGGAGGCCCATCAGCCTACCCGCTCGGGGTGTTTGAGGAGGTTTGTCCGCTCCTTTGCGTCGAGGGGCACTTCTGGGAATCTGTGCTTGCCTGATAATGTTGATGAGTACACAGGCTTTCTTAAAATAGCATGAAAACATCGTGCACCAGCGCAATTAAATGCAACCCACAGCACAGGCTGAAAACAAAGCTGAACCCGCAGCCCCAGCCGAGCCCTTTCGACCCGGAACGCAATGCTCCTTTAAAGCCGCGGATGCGCAAATAAACACCACTCCTTTATAAACTCCTCTTTCCACTTCAATGCCACATCATTCCTTTTTCAAAAGAACTCCAGATCTCCCACGAACCCAAAAATCCCAAAGTCCTGCCTGTTCTCCTGGCGTGCCAAAGCTGTTACCATCACAGTGCCTGCAGGGAGCCTGGCATCGCAGAGAGCTGACGGTGGGACACGGTGGCTTGGCCCACATCGCTGGGGAGCAGAGGGACCAGTTTCATGCCTCTTTCAGGCCACAGATGACAAGGCTGCTTGCCTGAAACACTGTCAAAGCCTGGGTGGCTCTCGGGTGGGTGGAAACTGGGAGTGGCAGTGTTTTATTTTTGCTAATTATTATTTATATTATCATAATTCCTTCTCTCAGCAATTTCTACAGCTCTCTCTCCTCTGGATATGTGCCATCTCTGACAGGTGACTGTGACAAGAACTCATAGGAGATGGTAGTCTTTGAAGAGGCACACTCAATTTTCTTTTCTGGATATGCAAAATTCCCTGTTGCAAAACAGAAAGTCAGTTTCTTATGTGATCCCAAGTTCAAAACCTACTAAAGGCATGCTAAGTGCTCCATGCCACTGTCTCTACACTTGAATCCACAGTGCTTGATTTGCCTGGAGACTTCACACATACAATGACACACAATCTCTGCATCTGGAAAGAATTGCCCCCTCTTCCTTTAGTTCCCTTGACAGTTCCAGATATATCCCTCCCTTCTCCACAGGCTCCCCCTTTTTTGCCTGAGTCCCCAGTTCATTCTTCCTCCTGTTGGGATGAAGAATCACTTCATTTTAGAGTGCTGCCAGCTTCCTAGTGCTGGTGGATCCCCAATCCACAAGACCCCTGTGAAAATGGGTGACTGCTAAGAGCCACCTTCTCAGGGCAAGTTGATGGAACCCAGACTCCTCAGGCTCAAGTCAGGGCAGAAAGCAGAAGACTTCGTGCTTTTAAAGGCATTTTTGTCAAAAGTTAATTCAGATTTAGTGCCATTTAATCCCATGGGCAGAGAGAGCAGCGCAGCTGATGCTGTGCTGGGGCAAGAGACTCACCAGGGAATTACCAACGTCACTCAGCGCTGGCAGTCTGGATATAAATAGGCCTGCCTGACAGCTGCTGGGTCTCCACCCTTTTTTCCTTGCATGAACTTGTGTTTCCTGTTAAAGTTGCAGGATTATTTGAGGTTTGGCTAGAAAGGAGCAGATGTTCTGCAAACGACACCCAGAGCCACACATGGTACGGTGGCGTGGACCTCCCAGGGCTGCCCCTTAGCATGCACTGGGCAGAGGGGAGGGTTGCAACAGGGGCAGGGTTCCCTCTCCTGAAAAACAAATTTTCCCACAACAAATTTTCATCAACAAAGTCCAGCTCCTAGGGGTATTTTTAAAACAAGGCGAAAAAAACAGGCTGAAGTTTATACATCCAGCTGTGGAGAATAACACTGTAAAATTATGAGCGGGCTTGTTTCTCTGGCTGTGCCTCCCTCCCTCTCAGCAAAAGATCCTCACTTCAAAGGGAAAATGCAAGCCTCTCCCCCTCTTCCTGCACTAATTTTTTCCCCTGAAAATATTTTTCCTCCACATTTCCAAAGCATTGCCCAATTAATTACTTCTAGACAGCATCTCGCAGCACGGCTGAGCAATAATGAACGAATCCTTGTGGTTCACATGCTGGTGGCTTTAAAAAAAAAAGATTACTTTTAATCAGCAGAATGAGCACAGGGGCAAAGCCTATTGAACTCAAGCATACGCAGGGAGCCCAGAGCAGCTCCAAGAGCAGAGTGTGACTGCAGTCTGCTCAGTCTGGCCTGTGGCAGGAGACTTCTCCTGAGCAGATTCCTGGGGAAGAATGGCCAGGGCACTATCCCCTGCACATTGAAGCCGATCCTAGGCTGCTCCTCAGGTAGGTGAAGTGGTTTGTAAAACATTACAGTTTCCATTAGAGTTTTTCTCTTTCACTCACTCTCTCCTTTTTAAAACCCCATCTTTTGAGCTGAGTGATTCCAATGAAACCAATTTTCGTAAGTTCTCCCCTCCTCCACCAGCACAAGGAAAAGTGCAGCAAAACTTCAGCTCTGCCTACAAAAGAAAATGAAGCAAAAGTTGTGCTTTCCCTCCAATGTCAGTATTCCTTTTCATTACAAACATTTTGGGACAAGCACTGTATTTTACTTTCTGTAGAGCATTAAACAGCAAGATCAGCATGCTCTCTATCTACTACTGCAGTCTGAGCAACAAGGAGTAGGAACAACTCCCATTCCATTTTCTGGTCTGGTTTCTGAGTGGGATGGATGAAGGCTTCTGTGAAGCACACAGCTCTTAGTTTCTACCTTGCCTTGAGGTGTCCAGCAATGAGATCCTTTAACACTGCATTGCTACTCATTTCAGATACCTTTTCTCCTAACCAGGACCTGCCACCAGGAACCAGCTCCTGACTCTCCATACCTATCTCACTCCTGTTATAGTTTGGTTTTTACCTGTATACCGTTAAGGCACAATTTACTAATATTTTGACAGTTAGCAACACCCAGAAAATGCCTCAAAGCCCCCTACAATTCTGCTTACAGACTGCATCTTCCTTAATCTGATTAGTGAAATTTACTATACTGGGATAGTAGGAATTTTATACTTGGGGTGAATGCTGAGAATTCTTTAGCAAAGGAATTGCCCATTCCTTGATAAAATTTCAACACTCTGCAAATGTTGACTGATGCATATGCTGAAGATGAGCAATTTATGATGACATTGTCACATTTTCCTCCTCTCAGAATTTCAGTAGACTTTTCTGTCAGCTCCAGAAAAAACTACAGCTGGCTCCTCTGATCACCAGTGAATCACCTGGCCCACACATCAAGCATTGCCTCCTCCAGGGTGGAATGCAGCATGAGAAGTTATGCAAAATTAATTACTATTGCACAGGCAGATTAAAAGCACTTCCTAGGACAACGAGCTGCTTCTGCTCTTCCCTATTTTATTTTATTTTTAACAGAAAAGAGTGGATGAGTTTCCCCCAAAAGTGACCGATACAAACAACGCTGTGACTTTGGTGAGAGATTTGTACCAGCTGCTGTTAAAGTTGATCTCCACTTGACAAATGATAGCTCTCCTGTGAGCCATAGGCATTTTACTCCCAGAACTAGCTGTGATCTTTCCCATGTTTCTGACACTAGCTGAGCATGATAATACCAAGCCTTGGACCTCCCGTTTGAGAAATTGCTGGTATTGTCTGCAAGTGTCACAATCACATTATCATCCATAAATGGTGCTGTACAGAGGAACTTCTTGGGGCCCTTCTAGCTCGCCACGGTCTGTCCCTTCTGCTTTGGTCGTGCTTGATGCTGTACAGGGAGTACAAATGTGGCTTGATTGGATTAAGGCCTTTATTTCTGTGAGGTCTGCTACTATTCACTGAGGTTTAATTAAATTTGTGACCTCCAAGTGGTCAGGGAATGTGTGTCAAGTCAGGCACATAGGAAAACTGATTCATTCTGCAAAAGCTTTGTAGGTGGACAATGCCATTTGAATCTTTCATGACACCGATACCAAGAGAAGGGCCACAGCATCATCAAGTATTATGCTTTTGCTGAGCCTCTGGGACAAAGGTTTAAGCTGGGAAGGTTCAGGTGAAGGCAAGTCTCATCTTTTATCCCTCCCTAGTTCCTAGTGCTTAGTTAGTTCAGTTTACAGGGGCAGTGAAACCCCTCCTGAGAGCCTTTCCTGAACCTGGCAAAACCTACTGGAGGCCTGGTGCAGCCTGTCCTTTCCCTCACACCCCAACCCTCAGACACTGGCAACTCTCTTCCTCAGGGTAATCCTCTTCCTCACCCACTCTCCTCTTGGTCTCCTGCCTGCCCATGGGCTCTGCTCATCTCCAACTTTGTGGGGAAAAAGAGGAGCTGCAGAGGCCAGTCTCCATGCAGATAAGGATTCCTTATTGCTGGAGACAGAGGCAGCAGTTGGCAGCAGTTGGCAGAGGACAGACACAAAGCAGAACACAAAATGAGTCTTGCGAACTTTGTGGCTTCAGCACCCAGTAATTTTGGTAGCATTGAGTAGGGCATAATTTTCAGATTGTAACCCTGCCATGGTCTAATTGCATTGACCATCACTACTTCAAACCCTGTGGGAGCATTGGGATGAGTTTGGTAGTAATATTTTCCAGTCAACTACTTTGGAAGTATTCTACTACTCTGGCAGCAGGTAATCCTCATATCTCAGCTGGAAGGAGACTCTCTACCTGGATTTCTAGACAGCTGATGTGTGACCTGTTACTGTTCATGACAGTGTGGTAGGGGCCCTTCCAGTGACAGGAATTCCACCAGCAGGAGAGACAGAACAGGGATGTTGCTTCCAAAAAGATGGCTTGAAGTCTGTCCTGTCTGAGAAGACTCTTTGAGTGGAAGAGAGGAGACAAAACAATTGTATCTCAGGGTGAAAGCCAGGGAAATTTTACCTGAGTGTGTCTTTGCCAAAAAAGGTCAAAGAAATGTAGGCACACGTAGCACCTTTCATTAAACAAGAGTATATCTGAGGAAAACAACCCAGCTTTAGGGAATGCAAGCACTCCTTCAGGTCTGACACAGAAACAACAATCTCCCCAGGGTAAATAGGGGTGAGAGCAACTGGTTTATGCTGATCATCTGAATAATCTGAGGTAAATGATAGCTGGTATCTGCAGGGCAGGCTGGAGGATGTGAGGAATAGCAACTGGGCAGAAGTGACAAGCCTGAAAAGAGCCAGCTTGTCTTTCATTCCTCCTCTTCTCCTTAAGATCCAAGGCCAGGAAGGTCCTTCCTTGTGCTGAGCAGGGATGGGGCTGCATCCTCCCCTTGAGCCTGCAGATCTCTCCCCAAGCAGCTCACACGAGGAGAGGATTGAGGGATGCTGGGATGGCTTTGCCTTTGATCCAAAGGAACTACAGACATTTAGGGTATTTCTGATGAGGGCCAAAAGAAGATAAGACAAGAAGACCTACACAGAGTAGAAAGCCAGGTAGTTCTGGGACACAGTCACAGTGCAGAGGGGAAAGGAGGAGGCAGAGGGACATCTGTTACAAGAGGGATGCCATGATGGCGAAGGAGGGAAGCAGAAAATACAGAAACAGAAGAAGAGCTAGGGAAGACAAGGAATGACTGACAAAAGCACAGTGGAGTGGGATGAGAGAAAGCATGAGATGAGAAGGAGCTGTAAATGGCTGACAGATTGGAAAACGATCTGTAGGTGGCAAAAGGAAATTATAGAAAAGAGGACATGCTTTTCTAGGAGAAAGGCAAAGATATTGCAGCTAAAAGAGATCTTGTAAATACTGAAAGGGTTGGGGGGAATACACTTAAGCAATGATCCCACCAAAACAAGGCTCCGGTCCGGTCTGCCACAGTAGAAATATTTTTTATGATTAAAATGTTTCAGGGATCCAGAAGGAGCAGTTTAATCACCAATAAATATCTAAGAAAACATAAATATTTTTTAGTCTAAAATGAAAGGCAAGAGAACTCTGAAAAGAAGTCACAAGAGGCACCAGTTGAAGTATTTCCAAATGGGATAGGATAGGACCACCAAGAGGATTTTATTCCAAATGTAAATAAATACACCAAAAATGCAGTATCCAGAGCATCCTGCAAAACAACAAAGGACACTGTACAGTTTCAAAACACTGACTTATATCTGCAGGTACCCCCTGGGCAGATTTCTTGTTCCAGCTTCTTTGAACAGCTATGGTATTAAAGGAAGAGAATCTGGGCAAATGTCATCTCATTAGAAGACATTCAGGACATGCATCTGTCATTTAGTATGAATTAAAACCTTGGAGATTAAATTGCCTGCTATCCCCAGGCACACACTGAGGAACGTCTCAGCAGCGTCTTGACTCTGCTGATGTATGGTGGAGCCTTTTCTTTTGTTTAGATAATCAAGAAAAAAATAGTCTTAATCATGGAAAATTTGTGAAATTGCCATATTTTGATTATTTGTTGTAATATGGTGCCTCTTCTCCATCTTTGGCTTTGTGTCATTATTGATTTGGAGTTTTTTAAATGATGACCCTAAATCTTACTGTCCTTACTCCTTAAATACTATAATCACTCTTAATGTGGAGAAGGAGGCTCAGCAAATGGGCCTTGAGCTTTAAGGGATTTCTCTTCTAGGGTGTTATCAATAGTTTCTTGGCAAAGGAGCTCATGGCTTTCCTTCTGATGATGGTGCCCAAGTGACTCTGTAGTTTAAGCAAATAGCTCAGCAAATGTATTTCTAGGCAGTCATCAGCTACACCATTCCCTGAGCACTGATGTCGGAGAAACATAGCAAGTGCCCCCTGGTCAAAGGATCAGATATATCCTCCTTCATCCTCCAGAGCCTGCAGCTTTTAGTAAATGTCCAGTGCTATTGATTCAGGACCTGCTCTTTCTCCCTCTTCCCATTGTTGAGGTCCTCACAAGGAATACCAAAGGGCTGTGGCTGAGGCTTTTTGGATAAGTAAAGTTGTACATACCAGAGAGCCCAGCAAGCAAGGAAAGCGATTCCATGGCTTTTGGTAATAAGAAGGGCCAAGATGGTGCTTAGACCGCTAACCTAACATTCTGCCTGAGCAGCAAAACATCTCAGCTGGCTCACCTGTGGCCTAGGTCTCCATCGTGTCCCAGAGGCAGGAAAACTCCATGTCTGAGCAATTCCTGGGGACCATCTGTGCTGAACCTGCGGACCTTCATTGCTCTTTCAGGGGCCAGCCAGGCACCAGCCTGTTTGCCAGCTGGGCCTCCACTCAGCTCCCCCACGTCTGTGGCAGATGGCCGGATCCACAGCCCGCGTGGTGGCTGCCAGCACCTTCCCTGTGAGCAGGAGATCAGATGGACTCTCACACATTGCCCTTCCTGGCTCTGAGTCACACTGGATGCCTCAAGGTCAGGGATGGCTGCATAGGAATCACGGAGACACCTGTCTTTTGATCTGGCTGCTGTGGTCTCTCTTCTCCCAGCATCCCTGCCGCAGGGGCTCTCTCCAGACAAAGCACAGGAAGGGAGATGGGCTGTGCCTTTTGGCAGTGAACTGGGGGGAAGGAATTTGATAAAGCATTGGAGGGTTTTCTGATGAAGTCCATCTCCTCTTCTTCCTGGTGCCTTGCACATGCTGGTCTTGTCACTGCATTTTACCAAGATGCGCCCTTTTGCTTGGCTGAGAATTCATTCTTTATTTAATAAACTTTAACATTAAAAGCCACTTAGCTGCAGATGTAAGAGGTTCATCAGGGCAGAGTCTGCTGACTTTACAAGGGTACATCCTGCCATGTGATCCACAGCCCTCTGTGAGGGGGTACATAAGGGGCAGACACGGGCTGCAATATCATTTTGCAGGTGGCTTGTAGCCACTTGTGTTTTTTCACCATTGTTTCTTGATGTTAATACTTTACTTATCCAAGGTTTTTGAAGGCCTGTTTGGCCTTCAGCAGCAAAAGGGCTCTCTGTGCCTGTCCTAGGTTGTGTAGCATGGCAGACGAGTAACCTCTCCCTTAGTACCCTTCTCATACTTCATAGGCAGAGGAGAAAGATTATTCTGTCCCCTGAATACTTTAATACCTTCTATTTTTATTTCTGAGAAAGTTTGGAGGTTACATTTTCCTTAACAACCCGCTGAAGTCTGAGGCCTTCACTCTGTGCTTAATAAATCTTGCTGAACTTAAAAATACCTCCCCTGAGTAAAACCAAAATAAAATTTGAGTAGAGTCTTTGGGATTTACTTCCCTTTTTTCTGATTTTCCTACAATTGTCTGTGCCATTTTGCCTTTGACATATTTTTCCATCTGCTGGGTGTCATAGGAACTTCTGCATTCTTCCTATAATGAATCCATGTGAAGAAGATCAAGGAGTTCAAGCAAAGTTCAAAGAAGCCTTGTGCTGTTGTCGTGGTTTCAAGCCCAGCTGAAAATTAAGCACTCTTTATTGCTATCAAGATTTCTCATAGTTGTGATGCTCAGAGCTAATGTCTTGAGCCCAGACAAGTCAAGGGTGGCTACAGAGATGTGGTGACCCAGCTTCTCCCCTCCCTGCAAGATCAGCCTACAAGCTTGAACTGAAGCAGGCACTGGGAGCCTGTCTTCTCCATCACTGGTGATCCTCCCCTTGGGACTGGCTGGCTGGCAGGATCAGCTCCTGTGGAGGGTACTACAAAGGAAACAGGAAAGTTGTTCTTTTAGCTGTCCCTTATCCTGATGAAATCTGCCAGCTGCACGTCTGCCAGGGGTTGGTAGATGTTCCTGTGCTGGGAGGCGAGGTGTTGAACGCCGGCGTGACTGACGGCCGTCGCCAGGCTCTGCCTGCTGATGAGCACCGTCAGTGCCCCTCAGATAATGATGACTTACCTCTTCCTGGATTGGAGAGGAGCAGGCCTGTGAAAAGCTCCACCGCTTGTAAGTAACTGCTCCTTTCAGCTTCAATGACATGTCACATCCATCCTTGAGCTCTTCCAAAAATTCCCTCCTGGGACTTTGCTTTCCCCATAACTCGGAGTGACATGCACTGGCAAGGGGGGAGACGAGGGTCTCGCTCAGCTCAGTCCTGACGGGTGTAAATGAAAAGGCTGGGTGGCGGGGGTGGGGTAAGGAGAGGCCTGTGGCAGAGTAAATAAATTGCACCCTGCCTGTGTTATGCCAGCAGGGCTCCAGAACAGTTCCAAAGGCTTTTGTAAATGGGAATTCGCCTCCTCGATCGCTCAGGGCAGTGCTGTCAAACACTGTTGCCAGGTTTGTGCCTCATCCAGAGGTCTCAAACGTTTCCCGAGCTGCCCCACTTCAATTTACTTTCACAAAATGATGTTCCCCTTTTGGGGAGGGGGCGAAAACAAAGCAGAAAAGTGAGCCCAGAAAGTCCATTGAGAGGCTGTGGGAGAAGGGGAGAGGAGGCAGCAGGTGAGTGGGAAGGGATGGGAGGCTGAGCAAGACGAGGGCTTTCACAACACAGGAATTCAGGCTTTTCCCCCCTCGGCTCCCCCTCACACCCTTGTTTTAATTTAGCATGTGTCCTCCTATGGCGTCGTAATTACTAAGATTACCAAATGAATCTTTGCTTCTGTACACACCGGGCATTCAGCGGAGCTCTAATAGTTGTCATTAAGTTTTCAGGGAGGTGGGAGAAGATAGATTGAATGCATGCACTCCAGCGCTACGCAGAGCCCATTGATGGCTGCTGAGTAATGATTTTTTTCTAATTGGTGGAGAGCAGCGGCCCTAATGGATGGAGCCTCTCTGTGCATTTGCACTGTCTCCTCAATCAATAACCCTCGCTGTGCCTGGCACGGAGGAGTTCCTGAAAGCCCCTTTGTAATAATGGATTGCTGGAGGTTACACAAACCGCTGTCTCCCGCTGAGTCAGCCCTCTGTCAGGCACCTCTCGCTTCCCTGGGCCCCAGCTTTCCAGACGGGACACCCGCAGGGGGGCCCTGGCCTTGGGTCCCTGCCCCCGTCCCACGGCCACCGGCGCCCCGCGGCTCCGCGGCTCGCGGGAAGGTTTTGTTGCCTGAGGAGCCCGAGCTGGCTCAGAGGAGCGGGAACAGCTGGGAAGCTTTTTATTGGCTTTGGCTTGGGAAGTTTGGCTTTTTATAGGAGGCTTTGTAGGGGTTTCTTTCCCCCCTCCCCACTTCTCTCATCTTCTTAAAGAAAAATCCGCAGGTCAGATGCTGAGTGTCGAGGCTGAAATGGCAGAGAGTCAGGCTGTGCCCGGCAGGGCTCTTGGCTTGGCCAGAGCAGGAGCCCAGCCCAGGGAGAGCAAGCTTTGGCCACCCGTTAACCACCAGGCATGCACAGGCTGTTTGCATCCTAGCCCTCAATATCCCCCACTTCCTGCTCTCTTTTTGAGGAACCACATGCACGTGAGAGCCACAAGAGAGCTCTCGAAATTCAACCTTGCCAGTGCATTTCCAGGAGGCAGGCAGGTCTCAGGTTGGGGGTAGACATGAGAAATGGGATGTTATAAGGAATCTTAAAAGGGATGCCTCAACACTGAGATCAACAGCTCAGCCTTCCTCTTCCCAACACAAGAGAGCCTTTTACTGGAGAAAAAGAGGGGATTTCCATGGTTTGATGAGATTTACAGATGGCTGAGGCCTGGTTTCTTTACTGTTACTCTGCTTCAGCTCTGTGTCCTCACAGCCCACTGCAGAGCAATTCTGAGTGGCAGCCTGTTGTCACTTTAAGTCTCCCAGAAAACGTTCCCATTGCTGGGACCTTTTGGAAGTGAACCTGCCCTAACTGTGTGATCCAGACCCCCATAACTCAGGGCTCCCACGTGCCCTGCACTGTGTCTGCTCTTGTTTGCTTTCTAGCAAGTATTTTACATCTCATTGTGTACCTGCGCTTTACCCAGCTGCACAACCCAGGCCATCATCCACCCCAGTCCCTGGAAGGGACATTACTGTGGGTGGGAGAGCTTGGAATTGCCCAGATTGCATTGCTGGCTGCTGTCAGTCCCACTGTGAATGCAGACAGTCTGGATCTCCTCCAGCATTGAGGTAATTGGCATTTGCTGTTGTTTTCTCCAATGTTTTGGGGTATTCATAGCTTGTAATGATCTCCAATTCCTCTCCCTGAAATCAAAAATTAATTAAGATCTGCCCCCAACTTGCTTAAGTTAAAAGCTGAAAACACAGAGGGGTAGGGTAAGAGAGCTGATTTTGCTGGTAGGGAGGATCTGACCTCAAGAATTCATATTGAGCCCCAGGCTGAGTCCCTAGAAAGTGGCTCTGTGGGTCTGGGTGGCAGAGGGCATCTCAGGATGTGAGCAGCATGATCTGCTGATCCCTCCAGGGCTCAGGGCACAGCAATGAGCAGGTCCCAAAGGACCCTGAGAACATGAGTGGGGGTGGGAAGGTGGTCTGAGACTGCAGTGAAACCCCGTGCCCTTGCTTGGCAAATGACCACTGGAAAACATCCCCTAGGATGGGCTTCAGCAAAGGCTGTTTCTATATTGTTTCTATGTTTCAGGTACACCTTAGTAGCAGCTGAAGAAGTGGCAAGTAAAGGGTTGTAGGAGAAGAAATATATTTTCTCAGTTGATGCCCTGGTGAGGAAAAGACTGTGGAATTGTTTTAGGAGGTGGAAGTCCGATTCATCCTCATTGTCACTCCTGACTCTCCATCTGAGTGCAGCAAGTGATTTTCTCTCCCTTTCACAGGGGCAGTCAGTCATACATAAGCTACTTTCTCACTCAGCAAGGAATGTCAGAAGGAGAAGGAGGCAGGTTTTTCAGCAGTGTCTCTCACCAGGATGTGCAGAGGTCCAGGCAGGAGCAAGGTAAATTCTTCCAGGATCTGTGTCCACCCCAATGCACCACGGCCACAACTCCCCCACCCTTTATAGGCTCATCCCTGAGATCCTCCTGATCACTGAGATCAGCCCTGAGATGCCAGAATGAACCAGCCTTGTTCAGGGGCCTGTGGCTGCTCTCTGCCAGTGCCCAGGTGCCCAAGGTGACAGAGTGTGCACTGGGAGCACAAAGTGGTGAAACCCCAGGGAGGGAGGGAGGCACAGGCAGCAGGTTAGCAGGCAGAGAGGGGACAAGAAGAAAGAAGGGGCCAGGGAGGTCCTTTTGTAGAGCACCTGGGACAGAGGGTCTTGGAAGGGAAACCAGAATGATGGTGAGGCAGAGGTGCAAGAGCTGAGACATCCCAGGCAGAGACCCACAGCAGAGCACTGCATGTTTCCTCACTGCTGCTGCCTTGGGAATGAGGGAACTCCCCAGCCATCAACAGGGCAGGACTGGTTCAACAGAGACTGGAGAAGAGATAGACCAAGGCAGGCTTACAGAAAATCTGGGTGCAAAGTTTCGAGGAAAGAAAGAGCAGTTATGTTCTTCTATCTTTTATAGAGATATTTTAGAATTCTTTTGTAAGGGTTATTATCACTTAAGCAAAGGGGCAAACCACTTCAGCAGTGTAGTTTGAGCTGGAGAAGGAAGCTGTGCCCGGGGCAGGGGGACTGGAGCCCCCAGCAGAATCCTGCCCCTGCAGCATGGGGGAAAATGTAGCAAGAACCTGGGATTGCTGCTAAATAGGGCTCCCTAAAGGGAAATCAGGAAAAGCTCCTTAGCTGGCAGAGAGGAGAACCCAAAGCAATGGCAAGGGATTGACGTTCCAGAGCAGGATTTGGCCCAGCTGTCAGTCCCGGCTTGCCAATGCAGATGGTGGCAAAGGAAAAGGATTTGTCTCATCTGCTTTCTATCACAGCTGTGTTAACTCATCAGTGTTGCAGGAGTTAAAATAAATACACAGTTTTCAGAGCAGGATCGTGTTTCACCTGTGCTACAACCCATGAGTGGGGTAGGGCAGGCACTGCCCCACGTCCTGTCACAGCCACAGAGTTCCTGGCAGTGGGACTCTGGTGCTCTCACAGCACAACTGTGGCACATCAGAGCACAAGATCACGGGGCCACAGTGGAGCCTGAAGGCATCCAGCTGTTCATTTGTGCTGCTTCGTCACAATCCACTTACTAGAGGGTGTCTCACATAAATCAAACTGGAAATATTTCCATAAACTCTACTTTCTGTGTAGTTTTGGAAGCAGAGAAAACCTCTAGACTCATCCAGGAGCTCTGGTGAGGGGGTTGCAATGGCTCAGGTGGAAGTGTTTCCTGTTTTCCTGCAGTGCCCATCTGCCTGTCTGTGAGGCGAGTCAGCACACAAAGCAGTGCCACATGCCCTCTTTTGCTCATGGACTTAAACTTTTATTCTTTGTTTATTTGCAATCCTGCTTAATCTGGAGGAAATCATCTTCATTTGGGAAGTATAGCTTGCTCTTCATTTACAAAAATCACAATCTTCTCACCTGCACTTGTGATTTCTCACCTGCCCTGACAGCTCCTCAGAGACTCCAGACCTGTCCTTTGCAGCTTCTTTTCCTGATTTTTCTCTGTACTTTAGGAAAAAAATATCAGGCAAATCAGACAAACCAGGATCTTTCCAAATTGTCCCTATGAACAAGTCCGTATTGCCATAATTTCCACAATAGAGCTTACAATGAGTGACGTGAGAATACCCATTCCTGTTCTGAAAAAAAAAGAAAAGAAAAAAGAAAAGAAAAAAACATGCAACAAAAAAAAACCAGGAGCTGTCTGAAAGAAAATTGTCACAAAGGAAAGGAACGAGGGCTCAGTTTCTCTGACAATCAGAGTGATACAGCTTGCATGAGAATTTATTTCAGTATGCTTCTTCAGCACACACCAGACTCCCAGGAGGATGTTTCAGATCTCATTTCCTAACTTTCCTGATTGGAACTGAGGCTTGCATTTACTTGGCTTTTTCATTTTATGCTATCATTTGGGGTCCTGCTTGATTTCTTACAACCTCCCTGCCTGCTGGGCCTCACCCTCTTCACCAGACCCCTCACCACTGCCCAGAGAGATGAAATACAGAGGACATGCCAGTGGCCACAGCTCCAGCAAACTGCAGTTAATCCCTGCTCCTCTCCCAGCAGGACACAGTCCCTTCCCAGAGGCGTGACCCAGCCCAGGACTATTTACAGCAGTCAAGAGTTCAACTTGTTTTCCCAAAGCATGTTCTCATTATAGCTCAAGGGAAAGGCTCCCTAAGAAAAGCAAAAACATCTCTTCCATACTTTCCAGCTCTGGAAAAAACAGCTGAACTGGCCCCTCTGATGGTCTCCAGAGCCTCCTAGAACATGGAGTTATAGAGTCAAAAGAGGAGCCAAGGGATAAGGATCCTGGTTGAGTTTTGGAGGCATTCTCACACACAGCAGCTTTTCACTCTGCACAGAATCACTGGCCAGAGGACTGCAGCATCCAAGGCCCACAGCTGGCCTGCGGGTCCTGGCATCTCATCCTGCTTTCCCCCCATGTTACTTTACCTTAACACGGGAAAATTTCTTCTTCCAAATGCTGTTTCGGTTCAATCTTGCTTCTTTCAGTCTTTTTTCAGATGATGTAGGAATATCACTGGTTTGGAGCAAGAGATCCCTGCGTTTGATTACACATCTTGGAGCAGAAGACCAAAGTGGTATTTAATAAACCATCACCTTTGCCAAAAGCAGCATAATCAAATCCTGTGAAATGGGCAATTGCTGCAACAGAGATAGCCTGAGCTGGTGAGCTGGCAGAGCGACAGCTGCTTCTCTCTTGGCTACTGCTGAGCCAGGTTCAAGAGCTTGAACACGGCTTTGAGCTCTGGCAGCGAGTCTCAGAGGCACTGCATGCTCAAGCATCCCAAGGGCAGCAAACCCCCCTTGCATCAGTGCCTGCCACCCAGCCTCTGAAGTGGTTTTGCATCAGCTCCAAGAGCAAGAGGCAAAAGAGTGAGTGAGAAAGAGAGATGTTCACTCAAACTGGCAGCTGCCTTTTGTTTCACGATGGCAGCTGCCAGCAAGAGACAGGCAGGGCAAGGGAAAAACACACAAGAGCAACACGCTAGATGCAAAGCATATTACACGCTAGATTTAAAATAAAATAGCATGCATGAGGGGTAAATATTCAGCATAATGCATGACGACTCAGCCCCGTCATTCTCCTTCCATTTCCTAGGAGCTGTGGGACTGGATCTCCCAGGGCAGCGCTGGCCATCCTGGAAGAAAAGACAGGGCCAACACTCAAATTCTATAAGCAAAGGAAGCAAGTGCCTAAACATTGACTTTTCTCATCCACTTGAGACAGGTGAAAGGAGAAATATCACTTCAGTGGAGAAGGGTGGTCTGTGGATGATCCTGTACAGTGGGGTTGTTGTTTCTCTCACTTCTGACAGCTCGCTTGCTTCCTCTCCTTGCGGGACTTATTTCAGTCAGTTTGATGTTTTTGGCAGGGTGATGGCTTTGGAGCCTGATCCCCCCCCTCTCCTCTGCAGAGGCAGTGCTGGCAGCAGTGCTGCACAACTTTCTCCTCCTCCATCTCAGCCTCCCAGCACCTCCTGCACCAGGGGAAGCCTGGATCCACTGTCCACACCAGGATCCACAGTCAAACAGCTGCTGGGACCTGGGCAATGCTGACCAAAGTCTGTATCTGCATCCTTCAGGGTTGAAAGATCATCCCTGGTCCTTTGCCTTCTCACCCACCCCTGTGTTGTTCCTCAGACAGGCATGCCAGCAAGGGTGGACACATATTTCCCACCCCTTTCCCAAGTGCAGAGTTTGACAGCACAAGGAATCTGTCTCTGGGCCCCCTGACTCTGCAGCAAAAACACTTTGGCCATGTGGCACTCACTCCACTGGTTTGAATTTATTTTAATGGTTCTGACAGGCCAACTTTGTACCAGCAGCTTCTTCTGCCAGATCAGATATTGTTTACCCATCCTACTTTAACTTTATGCCATGTTCAATATCTCCTCTCCACACCAGGCTCACTTGATGCCACATCAGGTATCGTCTGTCCTCCCTCGGCCAGCAGGGAGCATAAAGCTGGCATGTGTTCCCTGTCGTGCACTCTGGCTAACTCAGCAGGAATGTGAGCACGCATTTCTGTGTGCCCGAACCTGAGCCGGGGCTGCTCTTGCTGCCGAGTGCTCTGGTGGTGCATGGACCTGGAATTCACTGCCGGGGGGAACAGCCCAGCTCCAGCAGCTGCCAGGAGCATCAGGCACTCGGTGCCAGCCCAGCCAGAGCAGCCGGAGCACCTGGTGGCCCTACAGGTGAGGCTGGGACACTGACAGACCATGCCTGAGCCTGTAAACCTGCCAGAGTGTAAAGGGAAGGGGGAAGGGGAAAGGAGAGTGGGAGGGCAGGAAGAGGAGGGGAAAAGTTGTGCGTTTAATACCTCAGGTTTAAAGGACACTGAGGTAAGATGAGGTTACCTGAGTCTGAATTCAAGCTGCTAGCCCCCTTTAAAATAAATAGATAAATAAATAAATAAATAAATAAATAAATAAAAACATGTTACTGTTAGTTCTGACAGAACTAACTCAAGTTAGCCACGTCACACTAAAAAAAAAAAAGGCACCTTTTCTTTGTTTACGTGTACTGATCTAGATGTGTAAACATACCTGAAAGAGATCTGGACTCCTTTTTATGCAAGGAAATGTTTCAGAGGAATCCAAGGAACCAGGAGTTTTTTGCAAGCAACGTAGAGAAAGAAATGTATTGTCTGAGAGCAAAGTGACTCTGAATGTGGCCAGGGAGATAAAATGGGGTGTTCAGCTCATGCATGCAAGAGCAGCATTTCTCAAAGACACCTTTTCCCTGTTTGATTTTCTTTATGTTTATTTTAAGTGAAGCTCTTTCCTATCTCCTTTTTTTAGGTTTTAATCTCTATATAGAACACACTCTGTGACCCTGACAGAGGGAAAGCCGCAGAGTCCTACCTCCTCTAAGAATGTGTTTAGAAACAGTGACTGATCAAAGTCAGCGCCGTGCGAGCCGCGACTGAGCTGCTCCTCTTGCCACGCGTTCCCGGTTTTGACAGACTGCATCGTTTGGTGTGTTGATGTATCAGGATTTCATACACTATGAATATTCACGGCGCACATTAAATTAACCAGGTGAGAAAGCACAGGTTTGTTTTGCATGTTAACTCTGTGTTAACGCTGCCCCTAAGTGGTTAAGTTGGTTTATTGCAAGTTAATTAGCCCTCATTTCGGGCAGTTATTTATTTATTTATTTATTTGTGGAAGATCGTCGTGGCTTTTTCTCTTCCAGCTTCATGCCTAGACCTCGCCTCTCTATCTATCTGTGTTTGCATCCTACTCTGTGGGTTTCATAAAACTGCAACATTTTCAGTCAACTCAGCTTGGAAGACACATGTAGAGGAAAACACGGATGCCTACTACACATTTATTACTCAGCCCAAGCAGGGCTGTGATCCTGTTAGCAGGCTCCTCTCCCTCTGCTCGTTTTAATTAGCATTTCAAGGGATGCTTGGTAGCACAAGCTGGTGAAGTTATGATGGGCTGCCTTTTGCATCTTTCCTCCCTCATCAATGTGACACTTCACGAACATTTCATCACCCAGGCAAGCCTTTACTCAGCCTTGATATATTCTCAAGCCTTGATATTCACCCTCGTGTTCCCATCCTTCTGCATGGATCCATGCAATGTGCCAAATCACACCTTCTCCTCTGGGGGCAGCTGGTTGCTGTTGGAGAGGTGTGTGGGTGTGGGCACACAGAGCAGAGCAGCTCAAGCTCACAGTGAGGCCTTGAGCTTCCCTTCTTCACGTGTGTTCCCCTCCACCTGCCCCATGGGCAGAAGCAGGAGAGGAAGGAGGGCAGCTGCTTGCAGCTTCTTGGCTCTGCAGGGCCTCACACCGACAGAGGAGACTTGACAAAACCTCCAGGTGAACAATTGATGAGCTGGGCTCTGAGGGGCCTTTTAAAATCTTCCTCCTTGCTTTAGTTTCTTCCAGGCTATGGTTGGGGAGCTTGGCTCTGCTCCCCAGTTTGGTTTTCTTACCAAGCTGCCTCCCAGAGAAGTGGGGTGACCATGGTGACGCCTTCAAAGTGAATTTTCATTCCTGAAGTTCTTCAGTTCCTTTGCGGATGGTGTGGAGGAAAAGTGCCTCACCCTCCTCCGGGGTTAGAGTCCAAACAGGCAGGGCTAAGCCAGCAGCAGGCAGAGTGCTTTGCACACTGGGCTTGCACCCCCAGAGACCTGCAGGTAATTCACAGTGCAGTCTCTAGCTGAGGAACACAAACCTGGTCAATATTGCAGCAGCAGATGCCTGCACGTCTGCACTGCACCAGGCAGCAGAGCAATCCATCCCTGCTCAGCCTGCGTTGGCAGCACAGGGAGAGGAAAGTGAGGAAGAGCAGGGGCAGTGCAGCTCAGGATACCTGGATATATTGGCAGAATCTCTCTCTTGATTAGCAGCCTCTTCTTTCCATAAGCTCTAAAATAACAGCATAAAAAAAACCCAAACTGAAGAGCAGTGAATCTTCAGGAAGGTCTCCAGTCTTTGGCAGAGAGCACAGGCTGCTTTTCCGTCATGCCAGCACTGCCCTTCACCTTGAATGAGCGACATCAGTCTCCTTTCCCCTTCGCTCTGGAGAGCGCAGCCCGGAGCCCGGGGAGGCGTCTGGGGCTGCCCGGAGCTCGGAGCGGCCAAACGCCGCCTCCCTGCAGCACATCCCGGCGCCGGGGCTCGGAGAGGGATGCCTGGCCTCGGGAAGCAGGGGCTGGGGAGCGCGATGGGGGCGAGCAGGCATCCATCCTTTTCCCAATGCCCTGCTCCTGCCGCGGAGCGCTGCCCACATCCCGGCCTTGCGCAGCGCGGCTGGACGCGGAGTTAAGGAGTCCAGACTCCGGGATACGAAAGGAGCCGTGACGGTGCGAGAGGAGCTTCGATCTTCTGAAAGGCTCTTTGGGAGGGCAGTGACAGTGACACGTTTATAGCATCCCTCTCCTTCTTATAAACCTGCCGCCGCATCTCCATGGTGCTGTGTTTTCGGTCGGAGCTGAAAAGTCTGTATGAAAACTCAGGGACTACCTTAAATACCCCTAACTAAGCCTTCTTAAAACTCCTATTAAAATACGGACACCGCAGTCAAGACGGCAGGCTGGAGGTCTGCCCAGTGGCCAAATAAATCAAAATATTCCAGATACCCTGTTTGCAAGCGCCCATTAAAGCCTGAGAACTGGCTAATACCAAAGGCAGCATGGATCTGAAAGATAGAGAAAACGTGACCCTTCCTGCGAAGCAGCCCGGGTTTATTTCTCTCTTTTTCAAAACGGGGCTTCACTGCTTTAATGCCGTCCTCTACCCAGGGGCTGTAGAAAAGGATTGCTGGGGCCAGGGAGAGGCTCAGGGCAGCTGGGTTGTAGGGGCTGGGGGCTGTGTAGCCACAGTCCCTCACACCCCCAGCCCCACAAGCAGCACCAGCCACCAGCCAGCTTCTGCCAGGCACCTCCGTGCCCAGGATCGTGGCTCAAAGCCTGGTGCCAGCGTTCAGGCCAGCATGAAAAAACAGCCCTTTTATCTGCATTTGCTGCCTCGATGACGTCCGCGGGCACATTCTGTGCTCTTTATCTGTTTTCTCAAATAAATTAATAAATAAAAGACAGAGAGGCTGGAAATAAGGACAGAGAAAATGAGCAGATTTTGATCTAGTAAGCAATTTAAATCCGGGCTGGCAAGCTGCGTTCGTTCATTCATTAATTCTGCCGTGTGCTCAGAAAACCCCAGCAGGACTCTCTTCCAGCGCAAGAACTTCCGACTGTGAAATAAACCCCGTGTAACCAGATTAGCTATGAGGTATGTATCAGCCAGGTCCTAGGCATTAATTCAAGCCTACTTTCTGTGCACTGTACATTGCCAGAGCCTGATTTCTGGATCAGGTGTTGCTCACTGGAGGGCATAAACTCTCTGAAGTTTCCTGTCTTCCACCTCCTCCTGTATTGCCATTCCTTGCTCAATAAATAAAAAAAATATTATGATATGTGCTATCAGTGAGTCTTGATTCAGCAGTTAATAGCAACATTATCAATACCTTGTCTTTGAGTGTCACATAACTCAAAAGTGGCTGAATGGTTTTGTTCTGGCATCACAAAAATTAATCAATTTGGGTTTAGCCCAAGCAGAGAAAATCTTACCTTAAAACTTCAGCATTCACAGAGTCAGAATATATTTAGTGTGCAGGAACTGATGGGCAAGATAGAAATCTCTGCATAAGCTTAGTGCAGTCTTCCACCTCACAGGTCTGTGTTGAACTGAATCACGAGGTGATTGCTGTCTGTATGAGTGACTTCAAGTATAGTATTATCATCTTATTTATCATTTGATAAATGAAGTGGGACGGGGCCTGTTTGCATCAGGTGCTCTGCAAACACTCAGATGTGCTCAGACAAGATCCTGAGGACATCCATAAAGTGAATGGGACATGAGTGGGAATCTTCAGACAAGGACCCCCTTCCACGAGCTGCCATAGGAAAAGCTGTGGTCTGGCTTGCCAGCAAACTCCTGCTTCTCCCTACTGTGGCCTGAACATAGATCAGTCAATGTAAAGTCGATGCTAAGTCTGTTTGTACAGACTTTTTTAGCAATGGAGACTGAGCAGGCTTGGGTTGCTTGGGATTTTTTTTTAAGATAAAATCTTCAGCTTTTCTGGGTCTCAAACATTTTTATTATTATAGCCATCTAAAGTATGGTTTATGACATAGTTAAAATTCATGTATTGTCTCCACTGCAATTCCAATACTTTATACCAATTTCAATACTTTATTTGTTGTGGGGAAATCTAATACATGATAATGGTAAAGCTTCAGTCATGAATTGAGCTGGGGTGATACTGTGGGTACCAAATCTCTCCTCACAAATGCTAAAACAAAGCTTGGCCAATGAGTTTTCCGCTCTGTGGAGAAGCTTCAGCTGCCAGCACCTTTGACATACCTGCTCTGAAGATGAATGTCTTGGATTTCCCATTTATATCAGTCTGGCACCTTTCCAATATATCAGGTCCGTTTCATTTTTGTCAGAGTGCCTTTGTACGCAGCATGTGTATGTGTTCCTGCTATCATTCTCAAGTGTGGAAAAGTCACTGGCACAACTAATTCCCAAACTTTCACTGAACTGAAATTTGGAAACACAAAGAATTCCTTCAGTTTGGCCTGCAAATCTCACTTCTTGAATTGGATCTTTCCATACAAAGTTCTCACCAAGACAGTTTTTCTCTGGTGACATTCATCCATTCAAGAGCCACATCATAGAGAGCAAGGATGAAAACATGCACAAGCTACTTTTTTCTTTTCTCTCATCTGTCCCAGTCAGAGAAGAAGGTTCACAGGTTGGAGAATTTAGCTTCATCAGAGTCCTCCAACTCTATTTATCAAGTTTTAGTCCAAATAATAGCTGTGAAAATGTTTAATTTGTTAGCAATGACAATGCTTAGCTGACATTGATTTTGGAGCTACACGTTGCTGAATATAAGCTGGTGCTTTTGCTCCTGAGCCATCAGATAAAATGCAAGAGCATGCTCAGATGCTGGCTGAGATGAGAGTCTCCAAGGTGCATGTGTTAACACTGCAGTGAAGAAAGCAGCCTCATCCCACAGACTTTGAAGAATACACATGGCTTTTTAGTTCTTAGACAACTGTGAGCATCATATTTTCCTGTACTAATATATTCCAGTTTTTGTTTTCACAAGACTTCAAGGGACAGCGAAATTGCTTCAAACCAATTTCATCATGTGAAAAAACAATTAACAGCGTTTCCAGGGGAGGAACATTCTAGGTATTCATCACAGATTCTGCAATCACAAACAGACCACAGACACTTTTCCCTCTGACAATAGTATTTAGAAATATATATTGTATAATATTCTGTAATTCTAACTTTAATTTATAGATCTTTATAAATTCCATGGGCAAGGGACACACAGGGGCTTTTTGTTCTGGAATATATATGTATTTGGTAGATAAAAGACAAAGAGCCTTCTAGCATCAGACTAGATGCCTCTGCCTGTGCTCAAGTTAAGTCATACCTCAAGATTTCTTTTTCTGAAATTTAATAGGATGACCTTCTTCATATTCTCCTTTTAGAGCAGGTTTGACAAGTTGAAAATCGTTCTTCCAGACATTTTTTGACCCTTTCCACTTTCACAACAGCCTTTGCAAAGCAGACAGAGAGGGGAGAAGGAACTAAACCCCTTTGTTGCCTACTTTATCTTCTCTCAGGAGCCCTGCCCAGCACAGTACAGGAGCTGCTGTTTGCATGATTCCCAGCACTCAGCTCCCTGCACCCATGGTGCTCCTTGTAGGAGCTGATGTTTTTTGAAGTCATAACACGTGTCCCTCTCAGAGCTTCTACTTTCAAATACAGCGTCCTTGCTCTCGAAATGTGACCAAATGCTTTCTCTCTCCCCTTACTCTTTCAGATCTATCCAGGAGCTGTAAGTTCACTTCATCAAGGGATCCAGGTGCTCTGTAGAGGTGGCTGATATTTCCCTCTGTTCCTTGTGCCAGCTGCAAACTCCTACACAGTGAATTTTTTTCCCTGACACACAAGTCAAAGTGCACTGACCTCAGTAGTCAGAATGGTGCATAGAAGAGGAGAACATGACTTTGTTCTCCTAGGCTGATGTAAACAGACTTCTTACTTCTGCTGCTGCAAGAGTCTCATGCGGTTCAGATCCACCACTTCAGCTCTGCAGCCCCCTGGACCTCAATCCTCAGATGCAAACACAGCAATGAAGGTCCAAGTTCCAACTTTCTTTATGGCTTCTGCTCACAATATGGCTTAAAATGTGGGAAATGATTAGGTGTCATTTTCTGTACTCAGAACTGATTTCTTGAGCTCCCTACCAACAGCAGAGACCTTAAGTGCAGTGGCTCAGAGCGCTGGCAGAACATGACACAGACCCAGACTCTCGTTTCAGCTCATACCTGAGGACCAGATTAACTCAAATCTGTGTCTCACACTGCTAACACATCCCACGGACAGCAGCCCCCATCCATAGCCCCAGGCTCCAGAAGAGCTCTGTGTGTCATTTCCTTGAAGGGTAGATGGGAACGAGGTGTTTACGGTGCAATCTCACACTACAAATTTTACTGTGATTGTGCAACAGCAGGAAACACCACAGTGCCAGTAGAGTATTTCAAAACACATTACAAGTGGCAGAATAAACACTTTTTTTTTTTTTTTTTACTGGATCAGAATGAAGTAAGATGGGTATTTCAGTTACTTACACACACCAAAACCACAAAGACAAGCACCAAAACTGTTAGCTTTATCCTTAAGGCTTTACAACATTTCAAGTTCTGAAGAGCTCCAGAGAATCCACGTAGATCTCATCTCCTGGTATATGGGTTTGCTTGTGAAAACTTCGCTTTGGAGCCAAGAGAGATAGCCAGACATGTCCTGCATCCTAGGCTAATTGTACAAGACTATTATTTATTCCATTCAGTAAATGTGCATCTGGTAGTGATGATTGCAAAGCCTATAAGAAGGCTGGTACTTCCTAGCAAGTGACATTTTTATGGTTAATAGAAACTGTCACAGAAACCACTTTGGAGGGGGGATATGTACAGGCTTGATTTTCAACTTAACAGTAAATCACTCCAGATTAGAATTAGATATCATGACAAAATCCTTCATCGTGTAAATTTCCAGAATGCAAGTAGCAGTGGCTCTGGGAAAAAATTGTGATAAAACCAGAAGAAAAGTTTCTCATTTGGTTTCGACATCCAGTGTGCCTGAGATCATGTCTTCTCTGTAAGTGATGCCACATTACAAATGTTCATGCTCTTTCATTTATGGCTATTGTACCAATAATAGGAAGTGGTCCTTCTTGTAGGCCATGACTCCTTGGGCAAGAGGCAGTGCAAAGATGGAAGAGAAAAATGGGCATCATGCCAGAGAAATCACAGGCAGAATCAGACCTACAGTGCTGCCGGAGTCATCCCAAGACTCTGAAAATGTCAGCAACTCACCAACACCTAGTGGTGCTCATACCATCAGTCTGCTGAGATGAGGACACAAGGGCAGATGCCATAGGAGAGGATGTCTCTACCTAAAAATTCTTATTCCCAGTTTTGAGCAGTTGCAGACATCTCTAGTGTTTGTGCCATTGATCTGCTGCTGAATGCCATAGCAGCCTCAAAGTAGTTTTGTGGTGACTGCAGTGGTCAAAGGACATAGGTAAGACAAAGTCTGGGTATAGGGACAGTATCTTTTTAAAGACCAACTTATTACAGGTGGGAAAATTAGACCAGCTCCTTCTGGGCATGGAAAGTCCTTATTCAGGACTCCAAAAGCAACTTCTTGAAATGCCTCCAGATCAAAAAAAATCAGCACAAATGACCAATGTCCCCCTAACAATTAGAGCTCAGATTTTCCCTTCCAGCAAGGGATTGAGTCAGGGTCAGTTTTGTACCACCCACCCTTCAGAAGAACCCGTTCTCCCCCAGCAGGTGGTGAGATGCTTCTAGAGACCCAGAGTGGTTCTGTCACTGAGCTGTTCCCCTGTTACATAAGTGCTCCTGGCCTGCCTGACATTGTCCTCCTGGCTGGCTGTAAGATCTTGCTCCTTTTGGGCTTCCCCCTAGCATGACATGAAGATGAGGCCTTCTTTTTGCTCAGCATTGTCTTTCTCATGGAGCTGGAAAAGCCACAGCACCACGGGACAGCACGTTTGGGATGGAGCACGCTCATGAAGTGAGGTTATACCCCAGCTTGCAAGGGTCCCAGTACCACCCTCCCACGGAGCAGGCACATCCCCTGTCTGCTCTTTCTCAACTGGGCTCTCCTTCCAGTAGCCAGAACAAATAACCATTTCAGCAGCAGTGACACTGTACTGTACATCCCTCTGCAGCCCTCGCCAAAGCACCAGTCACACACTACTTACCACAAGCCAGAGAATTCACTAAATCTGGCCTATTTTGAGTCAAACAGGGCAGTTCCAGCCCTTAGGAGGACAGCCCTGCCAGCTGCCCTCCCTCTTGCACAATAGGGAGAGGAAGGGGACATCCATCTCCAGAGCCCAGGCTGAGAGCAGCCGCGGCAGTGTGTGCAAGGAGAGACAGGTGGCTGGTGGGGAACCACAATGGAAAGGCAATTGCACAGCACCTCTTACATAGTACAGGCACGTGGAAAAGGCTGTGAGCAGCCTGAGCCAATTAATTTCCATACTCCCTTTCAGTCAGATCTCAGAATGAACCGTGTTGCATTCAGCGCCGGGACACATCCAGAGGGGAAGGGGGGAAGAAAAGAAAAAGGAATAAAAAATGATTCAGCGAATTCAGAGAAAAGGGCAGGAGGAATGGGCCTGAAGAGATGAATCAGCATTGGCTTCAGGTGATGGAGGGAAGGAGGCATTTCTGCTCTGCTGATTTGTGCAGCCTGATTGAAGTCAGCCCAGCACTGGCACTGCATCTGAACGGAAACTGCCTGATAGGCTGCGAGCGCTGCAAGGGGAAAAATCCAGCAGTCATGCAGACAACATCTTTATTAAGTACATTTGTGACCTCCCAGCTGATTGGACATTTTTTTTACTTATAGTAGATCTCATAGATGCTGGGGGAGGTGATGGCAGGACTGTTGTGTGGGGTTTTTTATGTGTATGGTGACGGGGTGTGGGGTAGTGAATTTTAAGCAGGGCTGCATGAAATTCAATCACTTAATCTTAAATTACAAGCCACTGGCTGCCAAAGCAGTTTTTTGAGATGGAAATTCTTCTGATTCACAGATTCCTTTGCCTCTTTTAAGGAACAAATGAGTAAACAAACTATGAAAATGTTGTTTGCTTTTTCAGAATTTACTAGCAGAGAAATACTAGATTTTTTTTCTGTAGATTTGGCAGGGCCTCCTTCCCTGTCTGTAGCAGGTAGCTAGGAGAACGTAATTCATGATGAACAGATACGGTTTCCAACACTTTTCTATTGTATAGCCAAGAGCTGAGCCTATCAGTTAAAATGTCTTATGGATGTTAATTAAAGTTTACCAGAGATTACAAAACCCATTCCAGTCCCCTTGAAAGCCCTAGTGGGAGCAGTGGGACAAAAATATTTGTAGAGGATATATCCAATGGTTTGGTAAAATGCTAAGAGTCCTTAGTCAGCCAGGTAAAGCCCCCTGGGATTACCCAAGGATTACTCACAGAGTAATTGTTGCAGATTCAAACTCTCCTATGCCCACTCTCTGACAATCAAGTTGTTGTAGGAAGAGCACTCTTCAAAGAAGATAAATAGCCAGGCATGACTGCTGGAGTGGGTGGTAAGAGGTTCTGAAAACCCAGCCCTAGGTCTCATGCCAGCAGCAGGCACCCAAAATGAGTAGATGGCTTTGGGAAGAATCACCTGCTCCTCTCTGGGAGCAGCACATTTTTCCTGCTTCACTTCATGGGGCTGTGACGAGGCCACCCAATGCACCAAAGACTGCAGAGCTCTCAGGTGCCCTGCCAGTGGGGCTGCATTAAGAGCCACTGGACCAGGCAACCTTTCACATCAGGAAGTGCAGAGGAGAAGAGAGGTGTTAACTATTAGCACACTCATTCCCTCACATTAAGTCACCAAAAATGTTCTGAGGAATAAACACCATGAACTATAACGAACTGAGTCATTACAGGAGATTTTTGTTCATTTGTTTATTTTCTGGATACATCAAACCTGCCTGAAGCAGTCATACGCAGTCATTGTAGTTAAAATTATTCTCCCAAAGAAATAATTACCAAGCAGGTAATCTTCTCTTAATAAATAATACGTATATGATCATTATTTTCAACTCAGAAAAAAATTCGGTAAAACAAAAGTGGCTTTCCTGTTCCCTCCTCCCCCTTATTTTGTGAATCAGGACATCCACACATTACTGAGGCCTGCTCAAAATGGAGCTGCCTTTAAAGCAGAGTCTCTGTACTGAGGATTATGTGTGGATTATTGCTGAGAGATCATTCAGCACCGGAGCTAAGCATTTACCCAGAAATCATTTGTAATACCAGTTGCCCCTTATTTTGGCTAATAGCGGCTGTAAGGACAATTGGATCAGCGCTGTGTACCTGTCAGCCGCGCCGAAATTCCCCGCGCAGCCCCGAATTGTGAGCGGCGCGATTACCGAGGCGAGCTCAGCGCTGCGCCTTATCTCCTTTGTAAATCCTCTTAATGCGGTGGCTGCCGGCTCCCCCGCACACCGCGGAGTCAGCACCTCCCCGCAGTGCCCCGGGGGGGCTCTGCCTCCGGGTGAACCCACCCCTGGGCTGGGGACCACCGCGCAGGCAAGGATCCACCAAGCAGGATGCGGATGCGGGAGAAACAACGTGGAAGAGCAAGGCAGGAGGGAAGGAGATGGAGGGCAAGGGAAAGGCTGCCTGGTGTCCATCAGTTCCTACCCATGCTGATTCCCAGAGGGTTTTTCGGTGCCCCCGGGGCACATCTCCTCCCCACCAGCGGCAGAAGCTCACCCACCCCCTCCTTCTCCATTTTCTCCTCGCTCAGAGTGAAGGGGACAGGTTTCCCGAATGGGGCAGAACGCCCAGCATGCCCACCCACACCGGGGATCCCGTCACCGCGGGCAGGCCACACGCCGAGCCTGCTCTTTGGAAAAAGCCAACCTTTCCCATGCCACAAAAGAAGGATCGCTCCAGACCTCAGCCCACTGCATCTCCCTGCCGCAGCAGCGGGCGTTTTTAAACAAATTCCTTCCTGACTGAGAGAAGGGAGGAGGGGGGGGGTGGGATAAAAAAGGGTTCCTCGGGTTTTATCCATTTTGCATGCACATAAAAGATGAACTTCCCTTTGGAAACAAAACGCACAGAGTTGCAGTTTGAAAGGGGCCTCAATTTGGCTTCGACCGGGTGCAACTAATTGCAGCAGCGAGCGCCGGCAGGTGCGAGCAGGCAGCTGAGGAGCCTCCTCCCCCCAGCCCTGCCTGCCCCCGGCACAGGGCATGTCCAGGCCTTTGGGAGCCAGGAGATGTGAGGGATGGGACCGCGGGGACAACGGGGTGTTTGCCGTATCCACTCTGCTCCTGCATTTCTGCCACGACTCTGTTCAATGTCAGCATGGCTAGAGAAGGTCCTAGAAGGCTCTGGAGGGTTCTGAAAGGTCACAGAAGACTCTAGAAGGCCCTGCAAGGTTATAAAAGACTGTTGGCGCCAACCTGGGACAGGATGATGCTTGCAAGTTAAGAGTCTTTCCTAGTCCCTCTGTCCCTCAGATGTAGTTGCACCCTGCCACCATGTCGGGAGGGAAAATTGTGGCTACAGCAAAACTGCAAACACCTCCAATCTCTCCTTGATTTTACCCATTTCATGGCTGGGGAGAGGCTGTCTGTGCCCTGTGTTGGCCTCCCTTCCATGTGCCCTGAACTGAAGCACACAGGGGTTTCACCATGGACTGTTCAGGTCCAGGCCAAGCAACCATCTCCATCCATCACAGGCTCCCAAGCCAGCCACTGTGATTCCCTTTTGGCTGCTGCACTGGAGCATCACTGATGCTGGGCTGGTTGTTTTCTTACATGGAATGTCCACACAGACCTGGCAGCAGATGGAGGCAGTTTCATGGTCTGTCACTGGTGGGCCAGGAGCCATGCCTCGGCTCACTGCTGCTCCCCAGGATGACTTCACTCCAGACAGGGGTTGTTTCTTCCTGTTCTGATTTTTGGGATGCTCCTTGCCCTGGCCAAATTCAGCACAGCACAGCAAGAGGAACACAAAGCACACTTTATCAGTATCTTTCCTGAAAGCTCATTTTTCCTGCAATGCTTTTAGGAGGGCAGAAAATTACATTTGCCATCTTAATTCCTTCTTTCTTTTAATGTCTTTAAAGAAGTAACTGAATCACCAAGATAATGCACAGGCTTGCATGGAGGGGATCTGTGATCCTGTCACCCACGCCCTTCTACTCCCACTCTTACCAATTTGTCCCTTTAGTACTTAACAGCCCAGGGTATGAAATGAAGTGTCATGAGTCAATTTGGGCAAGTGCTGCAAGTTTTCTGCAAGGTGCCTATGTACTTCAAGGGCCTGTGAATCACAGGGGCATTCCAAAGGCAGAGCAAGCTGGCTTGATAATCTAAACTGAGCTCCTGAGTAATACACACACTGAAGGACATCTCTGAATTCATTCCTGAATGAACTAGAGCACATCTCTGGCAGGGGGAGGGGGAGGAAATCTAATCCTGATTTAAAGTTGTTGGTGATAGTCCCCACAGTCCTTGGTAATTAGTTCCACTGGTTAATTACCCTCACTGTTAAACATCTGCACCTTATTTGTAGTCAAAATTTGTCTGGCTTCCAACTTCCAGTTGGATCATATTATAGTTGCGTAAGCTAGATTGAAAAGCCTTCTATTATCACATTTCTGTTCCCCATGTCAGTACTTAGAGGCTGTGATCAAGTCATCCTCTCAACTTTGTCTTTGTTAGGCTAAACAGATGGAGTGTCTTCTCCAGTCTGTCACTTCAAGCCACATTTTCCAGTACTTAGTCATTTTGTTCCATGGCCTTTCTTGGATTTGTCCTCACCTCATCCACAACCTTCTTGAACTGTTAGACACATTTATCTTTCTCATCAATCCTCTCTAGATGCAGTGTTCCCCGCAGTCATAGGGCTGTTGTTTGTACTCTGCTTCTGGATGCAAGTCCTAGTGTTTGTCTACATTGAAAGGCACAGTTTTGGGTTTGTGCCCATCTCATTAAGTGATCCTGACCATACTGCCATGGTGATCCATCCGTTTCACTCTTCAGCTGGTGTTCCCACTGGTAAGGAGTTTTCCTCATTCATGGCAGGGCTGGACATGCTGCCTTCCTTCCCTTTTGCTGAACTTTCCCATTGCACCGCTCTGAAAGGACCGAGGTGGGAGATAAGAACTGATGTGAGGATGGGAAAGTCCAGCACTCAGCTTTTGCCTCTGCAGAAAACAGATGTGTCATCTTTTCCATTGCAGTCCATAGTGCCAGCTGCTTTAATTTATCAATGAAAGAAGTTATCCCTGTGGGTGCAGTGGGTTCTGATTTCCCTTCACCACCATGTATGGCAGAGATACCCTGCCTAGCTTTAAATAAACTGGGTAGCAAAAGCACCATTGCATCTCAAAGCCCAGTCAGAGCACATGAGCAGGGTTCTCAGCAGCTCAGCCCACACAGAGGTGGATCCTATTTCTTCTTAAACAGCACTCAGCTGAGGAATCAACATCTTCCATGGATTCCCAGGGAGCAGTAAGCATGCTATTTATGGTGTGAAAATTGCTGTAAGGAGGGCCACCAAAAAAACATCCAGACCTTTTTTTCCCCTAAGGGGAACACGGAACAGCTTTCCTTGTGGTTGTATGCAGGATAGAGCTGCAACTATAGCTCTGCAGCCAGGTCATTTCTGTTTGCATAACCACACACAGGACACAGCATGGAAAAATGTGGCAACACAAGCAGCAGTCCATGGTCATCTGTACCTGTTTCCCAGCTCAGGGAATGTGACTGCAGTGCTATTTCCCTGTGATTCCCAGAGACTGTGCACTGAATCCCCTGGCTCATGTCATGGCTGAAATGCCACACAGCAGGGTCAAGGTTTCCAAGCCTCCATTCCCCAAGCATCTGGTAGGCAGCTAGTGGGAAGCTGAAAGTTAGTGCAGTACTAGCTCTTCTTCTCTCCTTTTGAGTACTAAATTGCCTCAAAACCAGCTAAAGCTTTACTTGCCAACCCCAGCGACTTCTGTAGGTGTTAGATGTTGCAGGATGATAGAAGTAGTGGGCAGAAGTGTTTCTGTGGCAATTGCCCCCACTGGATTTGCCCATCATGTGCAGTTGCCTGAGGACACCAGTTACAGGAGCACATCCTGGCACTGTGCACTGTGCCACTTTCTGACCATCTTGTTCCTGGGTTGGGGAAACAGTCTCATTGTAACTGAGGCTGACCTGTGTTTTGGGTATTTGTGTTTATGGAGCCTAAATTGTGCTGAGCAAAGCCTTGGGACCATCTGAATGAATGGGAGTTTTGCCAGTGACTTCAACAGATCTATGATTTCACCAGGACATCTGTCATGCATTAGCTATATCAGTATTGATGTAACAGCCTGAAAACCAAGACCTGGCCCATGTCACTTTAGTCAGGGGAGGAATGCTGATACCAGTATTTGGGGTGCAGCCAAACACAGATATGATGCTTTCATTTTTGGTTTAACTGCAACCAGGTTTGGGGGTTGAGGGGCTTTTATCAGCATGGTAAAAATTATCCCCCCTTCTCATCAAAATAGTGATACTGGTGCAAGGACATCTGGGGAGAAACACATTTTTCATGTCACTGTAACTGGATGTGCTGCCTAATTCACAAGTGTACCCTAATATTAATTTCAGTAATGCTTACAAAGCACTCTGAATGAAATAAAAGTACTATATTTTATCATGACCACATGGACTGAAACATTATTTTTATGGCACGAAATATTATTTTCATACCATAAAAATAATGTTTAAAAAAGTAATGTAAATAACTGATCACAGAGATCTCAGTAAAATTAACCACACACAAAAATCTAGACTTGTCTCTGCACAATTCTAATATATACCCCAAATATCTGGACTTAATGACAGAAGCCTGGTAAACATTTCAGTTGCGAAACAGAAAAAAAAACAGGGTTTGAAAATAGTGTCTCCTTTCTGCAATTTTTTTTTTCTTACAGTCCAAATAACAGTGAAAAAGAACCCAATCCAATTCCCATAGGTCTCATTAATGAACCTGCAAAGGGAGTGTGCTGGAATAGCTGAGGGCTCTCACTCCATTTAAAACACGTAACAAACCCAAAAATCACTTATCTTCGCTGTTTTCAGGATATACAAAGTTTGTGTTCAGCACTCTGCAGCTGGAGATTTCTGGCACAGACAAAATGCTAAATCTTCCAGGCTTCCCACTGCATCCCTTGCCAAACTCTTGGTGCAAAGCCAGAGCCAGGTCCTGCCTGCCTGCAGAAGGTGGGCACCTCCTCTGTTCAGCCCCAGTCCTCCCAGTGAGACCACTCATAGCCAGCCATGTCCAGAGGCTGGTGACAGCTGCCCCAGGGGCTGAACTGTCCAGGTGTTCTGTGCTTCTTTATTGTGCATCCTCCATCCTGCACATGCTTTTCTGAAGCATATTGACAAAGGTTTCCATATCTCTGCTTACTTTAGACCTGGGATCAAGAACTGAGGGGGTGTGATGCACTGGCTGCTCTCCCCCAGCAATGGGCAGGAGATGCTGGGCCTGGGGCACATCTTGGTTTTCCCCTTGCTGTGGAGGGAGTGGGAAGCAGTTAATGGACATGGTAATGTTGCTTTGGGAACTGCAACCATTTGTCCCTGGGTGTGGAAATTCAAGTTAATCCACCTGCACGAGCCTCACCCTTCCTTGCAGTGCTGTGAAAAGGTGCAGCCTAAACTACAGCCTAACTCTCCAAGCTGTTGCATTCTTCTGTCTGTATCAATTTGGCCCTTAGATCCTATGTAACATCAACATGGTTGATCCAAAATGAGTTATCTAGGTTGGGGATCCTGGCTCAGCACAGCACAAATAAAGGACCAGATGCAAACCTTTACTTTGGGTGCCTGCCATCTCAAATATACGTGAGTGGAGCTAATACTGTTCCAAAGAAAATTGAAATTGTCTGGGGTGTTTTTTTTTTTCCTCCCATGTCCTTTGCACAGTCTGTTTTTGTTTATTAAGACCAGGGTTACTCAGGCTTTTATCTAGGTCTTATTTAGGATGACTGAGTTGCTAAGTCCCTCCTGCTCCACCAAATCCAGTCCCTTGCCCTTTTAGGCAACCACATCATCCAATGCCACTCATGAGCTGAACAAGTGCTGTCTAAAGGCTAGTTGCATATTTTTTGTTGTTGTTGTTGTTCCCTCTGCTCATACTGAAAAGATGCTCCAGAACCCCCTGTTTCAATCATGCCTTTTTCTCAGCACGATGGCAACTCCAAATAAGGGAAGGCAGTCCAAAAGGAATAAATAATATTGTGTGGGGAAGAAAAGCAACTAACCTACACATTATCATTAAGCAACAGGACGTGACAGGCAGTGTAATGTTTCTGGTTTTGTTGTGAGTCAGGAAGATGAAGGTCATGTGATATCAGCTCTCTATGTAGCACAATAAACCTTATTAACATTATAAGATAAAAATAAATATTCAACAATTAAGGGGAAAAAGGGTCACACGTTTGCATCTGCTGGGGATTATTGACAGCAATCTGACATTACCGTCAGCTAAACCCACTGCTCTATTCTGTCCAGAGTTTCTAAAGCCATTATATAGTGATCAGTCTAATAAAGTCTAGATTAGAGGCATTTCTCTTGTGTACAAAGAGATTGGCTTTTGGGTTGCCTTGTGGAAAAGCAGCATTATTCTTAGGGAGAGAAAGGGTTAGTTGTCTCTAACAGCAATCCTGATGAAAAATGTAAACTGTCTGAGGCCATTTCAGACCTCCGGCAATATTTTATGCTAACAGGTTTATGTCTGAATTAACAAAGTTCTCTAACCACTTAGTCTGTTAAAATGCAGTTATTTTTAGTCCCCTTGCTAGGAAAGCATGTGCCAACCTGAATTTGGATTCTATTTATTACCGTTTGCAATCACCTGGTGTCAGAGGCCATGTGAATCCTGTGAGTTTATCTGATTTGAGTCTGAAGCATCCAAATGTACCTTTCAACTTGTTTCTTCATGCTGTGCATGTCTAGAGTGTTTTGCAGTAATACCATAAGCCCCCACAAGTGCACAGAGTGATAGGAAAGAGCAGAGTAAGATACTGTCCCTCGGGTACCACATAGCTCAGAGGAAGGTGCTGAATTTGAATTATTCCATATCCACTGACCCAGCATCAGAATGCAAGCTTCCTTCCTTTTCTTTTTTTTTTTTTTTCCTTAAAAAAGATGGGGGAAGAGTGGTGGGGAGGGGGCCTGGGAGAAGATAACATCGAAGATGTTATCAAGCCAGGTGTCACTGAGGTACAACTCCTCTGGTTTTACAGTGCACGTGAAGATTAGCAAGACAGGATTGGCATCCAGCAGCTGCTGCCCCAGACCTGCTGCTGCTCCAAATCCTGGAGCAGAGTGAGGGTGAAGGACCTTGTGGCAGATCCAGCTGTGCTGGCTCAGGACTGGTGTGGGAGGCTGTCCCAGCCTGGGCTGCAAGGGCTGTTGTGGTGTCCTCAAAGGCAGGAGTGCCTGCAGACACAAGGCACTGCCCTGACACAGCTGCATCACCTCCTCAAACTGAGCCAGCCCAGAACGATGCTTTGCATTTCTCAGTGTTCGTTTTAATTAAAATCTTCCAAAAACTTTAGTCAGCTGTGACATCCATTCTATTTCTGTTGTTTTTTTTAAGAACACGGGGATGATTTCAGCCCTGGAGGACAGTCTACATCGGTCTGCAAAATCACACTAATACTTTTCAAAAACATTGCTATAAACATTTTTCTTGCCTCAGAGATAATAGCAGTTTCACTTGGCTACCAGAGGTGGGACTCAACTATTCTTTAAAACTGGTTTGCATAAAGCAGTTTCACAAACTATGTTAAAAATAAGCTAAACCCTGTTGGCGTTATCACCTTTGTCACAGAGATTGTGATTAGCTCCAGAGCATTAGAGAGATGGTAAGACATTTTTCCTCTTGCCAATTCAGGCCAGGCCTGAGATTTGTACCACAGACTTGGTTGAAAAGCCAATACTGGAAAACTTCAGTCCTGAAAACAGCTTGCTCAGCCACACCAGGGGCTTGTCCACAAGAAGAGGCTGCCTTTGCAATGGGTAGGGAAAGCCAGTTTGGCTGGCAAAAGCTCCCAGAAGAAAACATACCCTGCACTGTTCCAGGCACCTTTTCTCCAAAGGCTCTGTCTGCACCCAGGATATTTTGCAGTTGATGTTCCTGACTAGGTCTGGCACAGTCACAGCCCCAGGAGCACTGTGAGCCCTGCTGCAACACCCAAGATCCTCAACCACTCTCTGGGCAGGAATTGGCTGCACCCAGGACCACTTACCAACCCCAAACAGGGGTGAGTGACTCCTGCCAGCCACACCTGTGAGCACCTGGCATTGTTTTAAGCTCTTTGCCAACCAGATGAGGGCACAGGCAGGGCAGGGGGTTCCAGAATTTTGAAGAGCCCCTGTACCTGCTGCTTCTCCCCCTTATAACTCTTGCATTTGCCAACATGAATGCTATTGGGAAGGCAGGGAATAGAATAAAAGCAAAATTTCTGAAGTTCTGCAGAGTAACCATAGTCCAAATGAGATTTGACATGTCTATATTAGCAATGAAGTGACTCACTGGTCACTCTCATGTGAGCCATTTTTGCATCTCTACTCACAGGTGCCTCACTACCACTGCTCTTAAGAGCTGTGGCTCTGGTTCCCAGGAGTAGCTCTCCAGAACTGGGGCACAGCAAGAAAGTTGTCTAGGCAGGGGCACAGACCATGCCCAAATTTAAATTTGTAATGTTTGTCTGTAGGCTTCTGTATCATATGGAAGTTGAGAGACAGACACATGGAAGCATATGGACCTTGGTCATTAGCCAGCACTGGATATGCCTTTTAAACCCTGGTACGATGTGATGTGGTATGAAATACCTAATTACATACCCCGTTTAATTTTACTCCCTGTCTTCTGCACAAGTGCACACATGTAATATAAGGTCCAGAGTTGCTGCCGTGCAAAATTCATGAGGACTCTATGCTGATAATGTCACACTCTGTGGCTGAGGGCCTGGAGCCACCAGGCTGGGCACGGCATGGAGCACAGAGAGCTGAAAGACTGAGCCAGGATCCAACTGTGCTGCTGTCATGTGCTGTAAGGATGACTTTTTGGTTGCTTTTGATTCCATCCCTTATGGAAGGAAATAACATTTGTTTCATTTTCCTTGGAGGAAAGGTACATATTTGCCTCAAAATTTCAAAAGAATTAAGTCCTCCTATGTATCCCAATTGGCTCTTAGTGCATAGGACTGTGCCTGTGTAGCATTTTCCTATAGTACTTTTAAATCCAGGAAGAGATACAGGTTGTGCTTATGCCTGGAGACTGGACATGCCCAGGAATTCTTCCACACAACCCTGGCAGGTTTCTTTCTCCTTTGCCTGACACAGTGCAGCCCCACTGCAAGGCACCAGCCACCAGGAATTAGTATTGGAGGGTCAAGGGACTTCAGAGCAGGGAGGGAAGGGGTGTGTTTTCAGGGCAAAAGTTGGCTCTTCTTTTTCTTTATGCAAAATTCATTCAGGACTTAACCATTCAAGCATGCCTTTTCTTCCTTTACAATATGCAAGAGAGGTCCCCTAGCCAGTGCTAGTCAGTGGAAAAAACATCATTCTCTCTCAGCCTTCTGATACTTGCTCTCAGCCTGAGCTTCCCCGCTTCAGAAAGACACGTTCATTTAATTTTAGATCAGTGATGTTTTGCTCTTAGCCAGTTACCATTAAAACACTCTTACGTCAGGCAAAAGTGAAATGTGTTTATTTACAACCCCCAAAACAGACCACACAGTTTAGGAAGATGCAGTCATAGAAATGCTGAAGTCTTTCTGTAGCCATTCTGGTAGGTCCAGGGAGATTCAAAGCTTCCCATATTCACTTCTTTTCTTCCAAAAGCTTAACTACCTTTAAATGTTTCAAAAGGCAGTCTTGCTGCTCTTTCAGTGAAAACAAGCACTCTCACTCAGAGATGCAAATGTCAGTGCACTAGACCAATGTGTCTCATCCTGTTCTTGACTTGACTAAACCAGCAACTCCTTCAGTCAGTGAGGGCTAAATCCTGCCTACCCCCACCAAAAAAAAGTTGTGATGTGACTCTCCTTCACTGCAAGTGTGTGTGTCTGTTAGATGCTTTATTTATTTCACTCCAAACCTTAGCCAACTTAGTGCAAGCATCTTCTGGGGACAAACATGGGTAGTTTATTAGCCACTCTTGGCTGAGACCAGCCACTGCAGTCATTGACTAGTGCATGGTGATGGAGGATTGTGCATGGATGTAGGACTGTGCCTCCTCTCTGCCAGCAAAAATAGAGTAAGTGAGTGATTGGTGCATGGGAAAGCTTCACTGAGACATTGTTGACCCTTTGCAGAGTAGATGCTTGGCTACCAGGAAGGTAGTCAAGGCATACAGGAAGGGAAAAAGAGGATAATAGTAGGTGCTGAAGAAAAGGGGGCTGATTCTTTAGGTTGCCTTCAAGGAGCCTCTTCTAGGTAAGACTGCATCTCTTCCATTTGTGAGCTCTGAAGATCTTGCAGCTCAGTTTCTCGTCTGTTCTAGAAAATAATTTGTGGGAGTTTTTGTTCTCCTTGGGACAAGCAGATACTTCCAAGCCCTCCCTTTGAGGGCTGATTGACTGATTTCAGGCAAAAATGGAAAACACTTGATATTGAACAGAGTGCTCCCAAATGTGATGTTTAGGGGGGAGCCAGGCATAAGAAGCCATGCTAAGTCATCTTGACATGCTTACAACTGGCTGACCTCTGTTCTTGAGAGTCTCACTCTACTCCCCATCCCTAGACCTGTGCTGGACATGAAAACAATCCAGCTGCTAATTCACTACCAGCACACTAAAGGCCTTCCACACATCAGACTTCCTCACAGTAAAGACACATATCCTAACCTGACCATCCACCAATCCCTCTCTTTTCCTTCCATCTGCAACTGCCAGTTAGAAACATAACAGGCATGTCTTGCCAGAACCTTTCACAGTTTATTCTGGTTTTCAAGAAGCCCAGCCTTTTTCAAAAGCCTCTCTCAAATCCGATGGAAAAGTCTGCAGCTATCTGCATCCCTGGCACAGGGAAGAGTGCTTGCCAAGGCAAGGCTGTCTATCCAACATGCATAAAATTGCAAGAGACTCTCCAAAACCTCTCATCAGAGATGAATTAATTTCCTGTATTCTTCTCCAAGGTCATTTTTCAAATTGCCTGCTGGAGGGAGACCTTGCTAGCAAGTTACTCATCTCCTGCCAGAACTACAAGTCCATGTTTTCCACAGCAGTCAGTCCCTCACTGATTGCTCTCTCTGAAATTACCTTTCTCTGTGTGGTTATTTCTCTATGAGGCTACCATGCTGAGCTTTCTCAAGTCCAAGTCAACCAAGTTTATGGAGCCTGGGTAGGAGCTACTTTGGGATCAGGAGGGTGACATGCAGATGTGGGAGGTCCCCTGTGTGCAACACAGCTCAGGCTCAGCATTCCCACCTCTGCCATGGTCAGATGGCTGAAACCAGGACCATTTATGAGCCTCCTGTTGCAACTCTGCAATGAGGGGAAGGTCAGAGTTGCTTTCTTGTCTTGGATAAAATTCACATGTTCATGCCTTTGCATAAAATCTATTTTGAAGGTCAAAATCAATTCTTGATTTTGAATGATAAGGTGGCATCAGGCAGCATATCCATGTACTGCAGAATGATTTCTCAGTGGGAGATACAGATTCATCAGGCCCAGTAGCCCCATGGCACAATGCAATTAACTCAGTCTGCTGTCCTGAATATCTTCACTCTAATGCTGGTTTCCAGCAGTGTTCCCTCAGTGACTGTAAAGTTCACCCTCTCCTTCCAGAAGACACACACACACAGGCTTACCATTTCAAAAAGGAAGGAACAGCATTTCTAGCAAAATGTAGCACAACACCATCTTGATTCCACAGGGACAACTTTAAGAGAGCCCTCTTTATCTGTTTGTGGTGTTCCTCACACCACAATTTCGTTCTTCACTAGGGCTGCAAGGAAATGATGTTGAAACTCCATTTCCAAACCCTAAAAATACTCCATTTCCATCTCTGCCTGTCTGGCCTCTGTGGCCTCTCTCCAGAGGAGGAACAGTATGTTGATCACTCAGTAAGAGGAGGAGAGCTACTTTAACAAGCCACAAGCAATTTTTTCAACTTCTGGTGTGGTGCAGTGTGTCAGATCCTGTCAATTTGATCCAGTCAATTCCATGACAAAGATTTCTATGCTTTTTCCTTCTGCTTCTGTTGCAGTTAGCAAGGTATCAATAGATAGACCAGAAATGTGCAATTGCCCAGTGCATGTGCTTCAGGAACAGTCTAATCCCTACTCTAGCCAGTAAAAGCTTTTTGAGAAAATCATCTGACAGCAGAGAAAAAGCACCAAATCTTCACATTAGAAGAAAGCAAAGACAAAATACCCCATAACAGGCCATATACTGCTCATACCCACTGCTCCTAGACAGGAAGCCTCTTAAAAGACCTCTGCCAGTTCTGGTTCTTTGAGGCTCTGTGGATGTACATGCACACGTGAGAAGCAGAGAGAAGGGGAATGTCAAAGTGTGGCTTTCTCTCTGCTGATGGTTGCAGACAGAGCCAACACTTAGGGCATGAGATAGCATCGGGCTTGATTTGCATCAAAGCTGCTGCTACTGCTCCTTCACAAAGGAAAAAAAAAGAATCCATTTCAGTTATTTAGCTCTCAACTGCACGTACAGCAAAAAGCAGCATTCAAATCAAGGGTATTTGTGTCCTGACAACACTCTGTTGGTACTTAACTGTTCAAAATGACCCTCTTGTGGCCTCGTGTTACCCACAAGGTCCTCAGCTCTATTACTGGTAGCAGTGCATTTACAGACTTCCACTCCTTCCTTCTGCATTTTGATCACGTTACTGCACAGCTCCTAAACCTCTCTGAGATTCTCAAGCACTAGCAAAGACCTAGTCCCTCTCAGGAGTAGAAGACATCCCACATCTGCTTTTGTTACAGCAGTGGTGCTGCCTCACCAGTACTAAACCTCAGGCAGAGGAAGGATGCAGGACCACTGCACTGTGTTTCCTCATACGTGTGACATCTCCTGTGTTCATACTAAGATAATTTGTATTTCCCAGTGCCTTCCATGTTGTTGTAACATTGATGCTAATTTTTCTAGGCTATAAAGGGAGAGTACAACTTTCTATGTTTAAAAAAAAAAAAAAAAAAAAACAACCACCAGGTTTTCTTGGTTCATTTCCATAAAGCCCAATGCATTATGCATTATCTCATTCAAAGGTAAATAGTGGATACACACATGGATGAAAGATTAAATCCTGGAAATTCTAAACAATTGGCAGGAGGCATAACCATGGCAAATTGATTCTGTTCCCTCTCTGCAAAAAAAAGGAATGAAAGAATATTTGTGCGTTTTTTAAATTACATGTAAAATTTAAAAACATTTGGGGGTTGGTTTCCTCAAATTCTTTTGATTTTTTTTTTTCTTTTAGCAAAAGTACAGAGCAATTATCGGAAAGTTCCTTCAGTTCCAAGGATTATATTTTATAACAAAATGTCTGGTAACCTTGCTATTGCTCATCTACAGTATTAAGGGCCTAAGTACCTGAATGACAATGCTGCATCTATCACAGCAATGATGTGAAGGGGCAAACAGTGCCAAACAGAGTGGCATGCAGAAAAGAACAAAGTCCTTAAAAGAAATAATATTGCCCTTGTAATATTGAAGTTGTAATATTGTAGTATTGAAGAATACAGGTCAATTTAAATATGTAGGTGGTCTTGCTTGATTGGTTGGGTTTATATCAACCCTGACCCTACAGTAAGTCCAGCCTTGCTGATCAAAGGTGTTATGTTAAAGCTGCAGGACTGGGTTTGTAATCTGTAAGACTTTACATTGCTCTGTGTACTGCCTCTGACAGAGCTGTAGTTTGGTATCTGAGGGCACCAGTGAGCAGCCTTGCTGTCCTTATTGACCTTCACTTGGACTCAGAGTGGTTTAGGGTGCTGATGTACAGCTGATCACAGAAGTCTTTGTTTTCTGCCCTGTGTCCCAGCAGTGACAGCACCACCCCCAGAACAGAGCTGTGAGCACACCAGGAGTCATTCCTGCTGTACCTGCACAGATTTGATTCCAAGCAGAGTTTCAGCAAATTTCTGCTCCTCTACCCAAAACATTCACTGCAATCAGTGCGCAGCTCTAAGAGCAGGTATGATAAAGAAAGCTTTGCTGCCACTGTCCATCTTGGCCAGCACAATAACAATTCTATTTTATGGCCACTGAGGCCAGACAAGGCTCTTTTTTCTATCCCTGTTCACTCCCTATCACACCTGGCTGTACTACAGCCTCTGTGTGTGTACAGGTGTAGAAATGAGCTCATGTTGGCTCTGGGGGTGAGGAAGGTGCCCATCAGAACAAACCTGCAGCCTCCAGGCCAGCTTCATATGCTCTGCCCTTTGCTAAGAACCACCCAGCTTTCCCACAGGCAGATGTGTGCTCTTGCACAGTGGCCTGGCTGTCTGCAATCTAAATTATTCTGCATTTCACCTGATGAAGCCTCTCCCTTCCCTAAAATAAAGGAGCTATGAAGCAGTGTGACATTTAAAACAGTTCTAGATAAAGGAGCAGAGGAGCTTCTGTTTGCATGGTCATGCCAGGCTTGTGATGTAGGCCAAGACCAACAGAAACTGTTCCATCCTGCCCTCCACTTCCAGCCACACATTTTCTTTGCTCCTTCATGCTGCTGGTAACGTGGGGGTGGCCTAGCAGGAATCTAGAACAGGGAACTCATCTGGCTGAAAAAAAACTTTTTTTTTTTTTTTTACTGAGACAGAGCCCATTTCTAGGCAACCATTACTCTCCCCTAAGGTCTGCCATGCTGTTGGACATGGTCATCAGTAGACACAGTTCTAGGTTCAGTAAAGAAGGTCAGGGAAGTAAAGAACCCTTTTTCCTCTGCTTCCTTTCTCAATCTTAGAGGTGCTGACAAACCTCATAAAGGGCTGTTTGAACTTTAAGAGAGTCTGAACCTGAGGCCTTCAGCACCTAATTAGAACAGGGGACTTTGGTCACACTTTAGCAGATAGAGTGGTGTGATCCTCATGGTTTTCTGTACACCACTGCAGTTGTGTCAGGACTCAGAGCAGTTCCACCAGCATTCAGGTTTCGTCTGCCATTCCTGGGGCATTTCATTACACCCTCAAAATGTTTTTTGCCTGCCACAATTTCACATTGCCAGGTAAGTTCCCTCATTGCCTGAAAGCCATAGAGATTTCATGTCCCACAGCTATTGGATATAAAGCAGCGGGGTGGTGGGGTCTGTCCAGTTGTTTTATTGTCACTATGTTCATGAGGATTTTTTTTTTTTAAGTCAGTATTCTTCTCATTGAAAAATGCTTTCTCCATTGTCCTGAAATGATTGTCAGATTCAGTGTGGACTTACCAAATTGCTTTCCTGGAAAAAAAAATGTCAGGATTATATTCACAGAGCTGTGAGGAAGACAGCCACTTTTTATTCATTCATAAAGGATGTGGGAGTCCTGGGTTTAATTTCCTCGTCTGCCTGGGGGAACTTGAACCAGCATCACTTATCTCTCAGGAGAATACCATAAGGCTGTGCTGTGCTGCATACTAAGGTGTGTTTGTTCTTACTCTCTGCAATTGGTGTGTCTTGGTCTGCAAGATCTTTCTAGATCCTCAGCTGAGACCTCATATGGAAATGGTTCTCCTGGCTTCCCCAGGTTGTGCTAACGAGTACTGAACTATTAAGGAACACAGAAGTCAATATATTACTCCCACCAGGAGCCCCCCTGTGCTCAAGGCTGTGACACTCTTCTCAGAAATCAGAAGGGCAGAAACAGCAGCAGCAGAAGGCATTGCATGTCCTGCACGAGCACTTTGTCAGCCAAAGCCATATAATAAAGTTCATAAGGTAAAAAAACACAGCTCCGAAAGCCAAAATGGACCAAAACAGGTGTGTCAGGATCTAAACCTAATTGGTGGCTACTGGCATGTTCATCATCTTCTGGAAACATCTGATACTGATAATAGGTGGACAGAAAACAGAAATCTGACAGTTGTCATTGCCAGTTTTGAGACCTAACTTAACAGTGACACTGTTGGCACCAGTTACCTGATCTGATCAGAGCTTTTGGCCACATTTTGGCCAGGACACAGGCAGATGTCACTGCTAGCTCCACAAACTTCAACTCACTGGAAACCCACTTGGAAGATGAGGTCCTGACATGACCCCTTTCTCAGTAGTTTTGTCATTTCCTCATATGCTTCTTTCCTTGTTCTCTCTCCTTCACCTTCTATTTAAACAAACTTGCCTAGACAGGAAGGGTAGGGGTTGTGCAACCCAGCTGTGAACAACAGTCAGGGACACTCCTAAAAACAGTGCCCAAAAGAGGCAGAATCTTAGATCCCAGAGGGGCTAAGGCCAGGTTTTGTGCTTGTCCTTTTCTATCAGCGAGGCTGCCAAGTAAAAGTCAACACCAGAAAAGGAAGTAACTTCCTTTTTTTTGCTCCGCTATCCTTTTCTCTCCCTCTGTGCACGTGTGTCTTCAAGTGAGCAGAGTCCAAAATCAGTAGCAACAACAGAACCAGTCTATCTCCATGAGTGTCTCTCTTCCCCCAAGAACAGTTTCTGCTGCTATGAACTCAAATAAAGGGAAGGAAGATTGCTGTAAGAACTGCCAACAGCTAAAGGAAGAGGAATAATGGACGCTTTTAAAAAGGAAAGTCTTACTTAATACTTTATTTTTCAAGTGCTTAAACTGTTTTTCCTCTTTTTGTGTATCTTTAATTAAAGGTTAAAAGACTTCTACTGGTGATTGTTTGCCATGGTAACCAAGTAGGCTGAGGTCTCTGAATTCAAAACCCAAAAACCTTTTTAAGTGTTTAATGTTGCACAGTGTCGGGGTCATGTTAGCATCTTTGACTCACTGAGGCTACTTCTTCCCCTGAAGTGAACACGACTGTGCCCTGACAGCCAGGCCTCCAGACAGGAGAGGGACAGCCATCTCACCTCCACACTCCCTCTCTGAATCTAACCCTTTCCTCCCGCTTCTGTGGGTGTTTGAATGTTTCACTTTGAACTAAAGGCAATTTTCATTTTGAAACCAAGCTTTTTTTTTAGCAGTTTGTCAGCGAGAGAAACAAAACCTAACTAAACTCCTCTGTTCCTACTGAGAGGTGTTGCTTTCTTCTTTCCAGTTGAACCAACCTACATTTATTCATACCTTGCTGCTATTTTTAAGTGTGGGCACCAGCTTTATGCTATTCAGAGACTTCAGCAGCAGAATACACATCATGGTATTTTTTTAGTTAGTTAAGAGAAATGACAGACAAAGTCATTTTTGCACTGTGTACTGTCTGTGCCAATGCACGTGTGTGTCTGTATTAGGTTAGTCACCTCAGCTGCTAGAATGATTTGTGATTAAGATTGCAGTAGTACCTGAAATGTCACATTGCTTGTCTCTGTTCTGAAAGGGCCACTGTCTACCAGGTAAGGCAAAGAAAGACATATGAGGACATGACCAGACTTATCCCTATGACCATGTTATAAAGGGCTAAAAATGCTACCACACCTAGTAGAGAAATACCTCATAGCTGATACAGAGTCACTGGCCATCTGCAAGTTCTCAGTTTGTTGAACTGCAAAGTAAGATGAGTTTCTGACATGGAAAAACTAGCCTGTTTCACTTTGCCTTTGCAACAGACCAGTTCTCACATCTTTCCAGGGAGGCAGCCCCCTCCAGCCACAGTGGCACACATTCTAAAGTTACTGTGCTAGGACACACAGCACCATCAGAAGGTAGGCTGAGTTTGAATGAGGTGCAAGACAACTGGCACAGGAGTACCCACATGGCTGATGTGGGTACATCAGTTTTGCCTGTGGACAGAGGCTGGTGTGAGTTTGCACTTACCTCACAACCAAGCCCAGAGCTGGGCCTGCCCCTTCAGCAGGATGTGGGTGGGTAGACACTGCTTGGATGCCCCAGGAATTCCACACTGCCTTTGGAGCAGGTGTTTATGAATCACAGACCAATGCTTCCCCTCACTTTGCCTCTTCTGTGCATTTTCCATTGCTTTCTCATTAGCAGTACAGACCTGGTCTTTGTTTCCAGGGGCCATTTCCTTTATTCTGCATAGATGAACAATTCAATCTGTTTCTGTAAGCAGATAAATCAATGAAAATAGGAAAGAACAACAGCACCCATAACTGAATGTTGGCATGGATATCCAGTATATGCAGCCACCCAGCTCTCTCCTCACACTCGTCTAAACGAACTAACATAGATGGTCAAACTGTGGCACAGAAACCCAACCATATGTGTTTGTTCACAAGACTCACTCACTTCAATCAGCAGCTTAAAACAAAATTAAAAACAAGTTTCTCCAGGAGAAGAAAAGGCAATGAGTTTATGTTTGCTTTTATCCCTTCCTCTTCAAAGTTTTTCTCTTTCATAAATTACTCTCACCACAAATGTTCTCATATTAAGTGTAGAGAAAAGAATAAGATTATCTGCTTTGAATATCAGCAGACATACTAATTTGGACACATTCTCATCTGCCAGATGCTGGAAGAGCTTCTTTCTCTGAAACTATGTTGAAATACCCAAGCCAAAGGTTTAGACTTTTTTGAAATAAGTACTTGTGGTGACTTATACGCCAGTCCAGGCTGCATGTTGGTTTTGGATGAGACACAAGCCTCTTTTAAACATTTTTTCTGAAAAAAGAAAAATTGTCTTGTCAGTTCCCTGTAGTCCTGCTCTGCAGGGCTCGATGGACAGCTTTTTTTTTTTTCCTTTTTCTTTTTTTTTTTTAACAGTCCTCTAATTGCTGTCTTTCCTAAGCCTTTTAATTTGTCATAGTATAAAGTTTTCCATGGTTGCAGAAGTCCTTATTAAATGTCAGTGGTACTCCCTGAAAACACCTGACTAAGTAGGAACCGTCTAACCCTTGGGAGTTATTGACTGCTGCCTCCAAGGACGTAATTAACAAGTGGCAGAACCTGCCACGTGGGTCATGTTTTACAAGATCCCACAGTATCGGTATTGATTATGATTTGATTAGATTAGGTTGATGGTAAATGCTTATTTAGGTTATGAGGTTTTCAGGCAAATAGTGAATATCCTGTCATGGGCAACACCAATCACATTCTGAACACAAAAAAAAACCCCTTTAAAATTACAGTTATAATCATTATATATGCAATACCTTGAGGCATGTATATTTGCAAGGGGCTGAGCCTGCCAGAGAAAAGCCTTATTCCTGCATTTAACACCTTACAAGCTAAAGGCAAAAATGAGTTTAACACACTAAGAGGTAATTTTACATTAAAAAGAACAGCTTATGGAAACCTCTGTTCTGTGCATGCCTGCCAGCTAATGGCACATTTATAGAAGATGGCAGCAAATGCAGCTGGGCTGGCACACCACAAGTTATTGCCTTGACACTGATTCTAAGGAGACTTTAATAAACTTGTACAAGGGAAAATGTTATTTTTCGGTCCCTCAAAATATGTAGGTGTTTCTTTGAATCCTAAAACTTCCATGTGTCTGTCAGGAAATTTCTGTTCTATTCAGCAAGGATAGAAGAAGCCAAGGTGATTTTGCTGCCCAGGCCAGGGTGTGTGTTGCCCTTGGGATGTGGTAGAGCATTGGAGACAACAATAAAAGCTGCAGACATGACAGAGGACCTAACAGAGACCACGCCTTTACAAAGCTGTGGCTGAAGGGAGTCCTGAAGTATCTCATACATCTCTTGTTGCCTAAGGTTAGGCAGATGAATCTCACTCGTTTTTTATTTTCATGTGCCACTTGAATTTTCTAATCTCTTCCGACCCTTTTTTCCTCCTTCTGTGTCTTACTTCCCTAGTAACAAAGCTAAACAAATTAATTACTAATTTACTTATATAATTCTTAACTCCTTATTAAGAGCCTTCCAGTACCTCAAGGGGGCTTACAAGAAGGCTGAAGAGGGACTTTTCTAAAGGACATGCAGCAACAGGACAACAGGGAATGGCTTAAACTGAAGTAGGGTAGGTTTAGATTATATGTTATGAAGAAATTCTTAACTGTGAGAATGGTGAGGCACTGGAACAGATTGCCCAAAGGTGCTATGGACTTCCCACAAGTGTTCAAGACCTGTCTGAGTAACCTGGTCTCATGAGAGATGTCCCTGCCCATGGCAAGGAGGTTGGAACGAGAGGATCTTCAAGGCCCCTTCCAACACAAGCCATTACTCTATGATGCTATGATTCCATAAAGTGGGAAAAGTCTAACAGGAAGAAAGATAAAGAAGAACAAAAGAAAAAAAAAAGAATAGTTGGAACATTTTTTGATTTTAAAAAACCCAAACAAAAAGAATCAGAACTATGAAAATATTTGCAACAAAACATTTCCTTGGTTTAAAGTGACTTGGCAGTTTTTGTCTGATCCATTCTGCCTGCTAATGCCTGGAAAACTCCCCAGCTCATCTATGGATGCTCTTTTCCCAAGTATAAGCAACTGGCAGATTGATTCAAAAGCTTTGCTGTGCCACAAGCGATCAGATGACGGAAACAGTTCAGTGAAGCTTCTCATGTCAGCCCAGGTTAGAGCCTCCTACATGGTCTGGAAGGCAAATTAGAGAGCCATGAATGGTGATGCTGCTGCTGACCTTCAGAATGGCCTCAGTTGTCCCACTGCATCTTCACTGGGATAGAAAGAAAGAGAAATGAACCCCAGTGCAGTGCCAGGAAGAGTCATGTCAAGTATTATAACTGCAAGTCCTCTTAGCTGCCTGCAAGAATTATTTCAAAACTTTATCTGAGAGAAGAGCTGGTTTTACTGGCAAATGAGCATAGAAAATGAGTGTAGAAATTGCCCTTCTAGCAGGAAAGACAGCAGATCTTCAGACTGTGAAGTCTGTGGGTGTTTGTGTGTGTCTGTGTGCAGCAGGGGAAGAAGCAATAATTTACTGCTTTCCAAAAAGCAGCAGATGGATCTAACTCCCTTGATATTGGAAGCATTTGGTCCTAGAGTTGTTGATTTGACTCAGCTGTCTCCTTTCAGGACTCAGTGAGATGCTATGGCCACAGCCAGAACTCTGCCTGGATGTAGCTCTGGAGAAGAAGTGGGGCTCAGTGACTGAGGATCTGGGGCTCTCCACTAGCCAAGGCTTCTGTGCCTCTTCCTAGGAAGGCTCAAGGAGAAGCTACCAAACTGCCTTGAGAAGTCAGACCATTTTAAAAAAAAAGTATCTGAATTCCCACAAGCCTTTTAAAACCAGACACATCCTGAACCATGACAGGCTCCAGAAAGCAGATACATGCAGTTCACTCAGGTACTGGAATTTACATTACGAAACTCCTCTTGCCTTCATGTTACAACACCTTTAATTTCTCTTTTCCTCTGTGGCTTTATCTTCTCCTGGGCACGAGGTGCTGCCAAGTCTCAGGTGCTCTGCCATTAGGGTTGCATCACTTTGATGGCAACACCGTTGCTCTGATAAACCAGACACTCAGGGCCCTCCTGTGCCCTTCAGACAAACATGTAGTAGACCTCTGTTTGCTGCATAGTTGGAAACTGAAATGGGAGAGCCTGGAAAGAAAGATGTGTGGCTCTGGCTAAGATGACAGACTGTCAAGGACAGTTTGGTGACCTCATTAGCTTTGAAGGTCTGAGCAGGTGGGAAATAGCACAGAGTTTTGAATTCATCTCTGTGACCATCTCCTTTCTCACTCAACCCTCATGTTGCCTTGTCTGGCTCTCACAGACACATGGATCCAGGCAGAGCAGAGTAGGGGCAGCTGTATTTCTTTGGCAGCACTGAAATTTTCAGCCAGAGTGGCCTGTTGGGTCAGCAGTAATTCCACCTCTGCCAGTGCCCTCTCCTGCTGTGTGCAGCCTGGGATGGAGCTGGGGAAACCCAGACCCAGCTCTGCCATGATCTGTGCAGCTGCAACCAGCCACAGACTGCTGCTGCTGCTCAGGAGCAAGGAAAAATGGCACAGCCACTCCTCATCACTCTTCACCATCTTTGTGGTGTAGCCTGTAATCCTCCACACATGTTCCACCAGGCAAATTATCAAAGCAGAGCCACGAGTGTCAGCAAAGACTCTCCAGTATCCTTGGGTGACAATGTTCTGTTGTTTTCACAGTCTCTACTCCAGCCAAGTCAACAAAGGAGGCAGAAAGCAGTCCAAAAGTGAGCACAAGAGAAACACATAAATCAGAGGGTACATCGGGGTTCTCTCTTGCCCAACTCTGCTGCAACCAACAGACTGTAGCAAACACAGTGCCCCTTCACTACTGCCATTCCACAAGAAATCTCTCCACTTACAATCCCCCCAGCACCATTTCCCCCCCCCAGCAGCAGCAGAATCCTCCTTCTCCTCTGTCACTTGTAATTGACCTGCAACAAAAAGGCTGGCACTTAACCCCACCACTGAGACCTGCTTCAGCCAGGGTGAGGTATCCACATACCAACCCTGCAAGTTCATGCTGGGGCAGTTTGAGGCAGCTGCAAACTGTCCATGAGACCTCTCCTCTGATGGTCACTGACTCTGCCACACTGAGGGCAGGAGTGGCAGCTGTGCCTGGTCTTTGCTGCACCATCTCACAGCCAAGGTGCTAATCTGTGCTGAGAGAAAGAGGCAGCTACAACTGCTTCACCTGCAGAGGTGATACCCTCCAGCAACACATCCAGAACTCTTAGAAATCATCCTAGTGTGACTTGTCAGGGCTTTAGGAGCTAGAGGCCCTGGAGTGAGCCTGAACAGCCCTTGGAGTGAGCCTGAACAGCCCTACACAGGCTGGCTGGTTGTGAGATGGCCACCAGCAGAGCTGCCACAGCCTTCCTGCCATGCAAGTGTTCTGGAAAGAGAGGTTGTCACCACGTGATTGTAAACTCCTCATGGCACGGCACATCTTTCATCCCTCTGACAAACCTGAGCAGTGACGGGGGAAGGCACAGGGACAGTGCCTAGCTGACCCTTTCTGGCACTCCCCAAACATAAATGTTTATTAATAACACAATAAAGAGAGCCAGAAAGGAGCAGACCCTGAGACACAATGCAAGTTACCTGCCAACTGAACCCTAGCAGCGGCAACAATAACCATGGTACAAGTAGAAATTATCAAAGACAACTTGGGAGGAAACCACAAGAAATGGCAGTTGAGTCTTATTAGTGCCATAAATCATAGAACTGGTTTCAGTTCCTGCAGCTCCTCACACGCCATGTGATGCTGTCTCTTGCACAGCAAGCAATGGGGGTCTGCACAGCCTGGAGGCACAAAACAAAGCAGGCAGGGAAAAGCACCGCTTTTTACCAAAGTAATTCTTAATTTAATTGTAAATCAAAGGCAGGGGGTTCTGTCGCTGTCTCTGAGGGGATGAAGCGCAGGGAGACATGTGAGGTGGGAAAACATGGACTTTCTAGGATTTGGAAACTTCTCCAAGTACAGGCGGACATCCTCACAAGGCTATTTGTTTGCTTGTTTATTTATTTATCTGAAGATCTGCCACCTCTGTGCTCTTTGTGTGTCTGGTTGTCTTTAAGCACATTGTACATCCTGAGCTTTTTTTCTCCGGGGGTGATTTTGACAATGGGAGCGATGATGTTTGATTCCTCCTCTGGCTCTCCTCTGAAGTGAAGGGAGCAGAGAGAAGGGTTAGCCCACCTCAGCTCTTATTTTAACAATGTTTGAAGCTTCTTGAGGCACATGATCATTTTTTTGCTTGGGACCCTCCATCCCCAGCCATTGACGTGCATCATTGATTATCCTTCTTTTCCTGCCCAGAAAATCCATTCTATACTGAATTCTCTGAGCAGAATTTTAGACTCACCAATAACCATTGTTATCTACCTTGTTCAGGGAAGCAATGAACCTAGGAATTAATAATAATGTTTACTTATTTTTAGTATAATTTACGAGCTGGCAATGGCTCAGCACGGTAAGGGACTAAATATAGATACAGACATGGTCTCTAGACAAATGCTTTTGCCCTAGAAATACCCACCACTAGGGAAAATTCAGGCTCACAGGACTAGCCCCTTCCTTTAAAGGAAGTCCCCAACCCAGAGAGAAAGCCCAAGCATTAGATTTTGGGTTTGAAGCACACCTAAACCACAGCACCCTGATCATTATGTGGTTTCTCATGCACTACTGCATCAGAAGCAATACCTAGCAAAGACATAAGCCTGGCAGGTAGCACAGTGTGGAGCAGCAAAACAAATGACCAAGACTCAGACCAGAATGCTCTGAGAAGTTCAAAGGAGGAACAAGTGAAGTTCTGTGTCTTACTAGGTGTGCTTTAAGTTTGAAGAATTGATTATCTTCTCCTTGTCAGTAAACAGATAAGAGTCACACAAGTCCAATTGCTTTTGTTCTCAGAAACCAGTCCTTAGCTATCTCACATGAAATACAGTAAAAGCTTTCACACCCTCAGAGCTCAGACTACATGAAGGAATTGTGTCCACATCCACACATTAGGACAGGAAGCCCAAGAGGAAGGTGAAGTCAGGTTACAAGGCACCCATGCAGGCACTGCAATACACTCTAGCTTGCTTGTGTCCTCTGCAAGTCTGAAATGTCTAATAAATAAGGAACTACTGCTGGGAAAATGGTAACTATGAGACAGGATTTGGTCTTGTGTTATTTCCCTGCATCAGCATTGAGCTTTTGGGACAGATTCTCTCAACTAATTGAGCTGTGCTGTGCAATAGCACAACCTCAGAGGAAAATGCTGTCAACCCACCACACAAGCCCTGTTTGGCCCTTGATGTAACCACTTCAGCTAGAGACATATTTAAAAGGCTAAAGCAACCCACTCTTCCAGTCAGACAGGGAAAATGTAGGTTCTGTACTGCCAGCAGGTACCCAGAGGGAAAGGCACAGCCCAGATGGGCCCTTTCCAGACCACAGGCACCACGCAGCTGGGGCAGGAGCAGAGGTGGGTTGTTCACACTCCTGAGTGTGAAGTCACCAGCAGCAAATGGTTCATCTAGAAACACTTCCCTGCATTCACTCAGCTGCAGGAGGTGGTTGGGGCTGTAGCTTTGTGCTGTAGTCTTGTGTGAGGCCAGAGAGGGACAGATTTGCAACCTGGCAATGGCAGGGGATGACAACTGACACTAAGGCTTGGTGATCACAGGCTATGCCACCCCCTGCCAGAGGAAGCTGTCCTGGCCTCCCCTGCCTCCTGCCACTATTCTCACCCCGAGGTCGTCTTCCTCTTTGGCTTCAGGAGAACTGATCCCTCACAAACACTTTTTCTCTGTGAATTTTAATGCAGGCTAATTCCTTCATTCAGGTCACTGTGTGACCTCACATGCTTTCGCATCCAGAAAGAGAGCACTGGGAAGCAAGACCAGCAGGAGAGTTTTCTTTTGCTTCCTATAGCAACTGCTTATTGCCACTGGGACTTTGGGAGGTTGTTTGGGTTTTTAAAGGGGACCTCTTAAGTATAAAACACAACATTCAAGCTCTGTCTCTCTGTTTATGGCCCCAACACATACACAGTGATCTTGTCTTCCTAAGTAAGAAAAACTCAAGTGAACCTTTGTCACAGACAGGGACCAACTGCATGTTTCTGTTATGGATAACCTCATAAAACTTTTAGAGCATACTGTATGAGCTCCACAGTCTTGTTGGGAACACACCTCATGCTGACTCTGGTGGCTTGACAAATTTCTAGTTGTAAAGCTAATCTCTCCCATTGTTGGAGATCCAAGACAGCCTGAACTTCTTGCACTTGTACTGTAGGAGAGCCTGCTGAAGGTACTGAAGCATTTTGCTGGTGACTGGCAAAGCACTAGGACACTTGGCTTTGTTCTGACTCAGTCTGGTTGATTTTTGTGTGTGTGCAACCACTGCTTTCAGTAGCAGTAGCTATATATGCTTTAAATGAGTGTGAAGCCCAGGCTTGATCAATCACTATCTTGCTCAGGGAACAGGTGTTCATGCAGTTTCTGAAATAAACATGTCACACCAAGGAGTTACCCAAAAGCACATCACTTTCTTCTCATTAACAAGATCATGAGGTCCCAAAAATTATCTGATCCCTTCAGATAATCTTCTGATCCCATCATTCCTGAATCCCATCTTCTGATCCCTCCATTACTGAGCCAGAAGCCTGGAGGCAGCACTGTGCCAAGCCAGCTGCCAACGAGCAAGGACATTCCAGCAGACAGCATCCAGGAGTTGTACATGGCTTTGCAGAGATCAGAGAATCAGTGCAGAGAGCTGCTGCAAGAAGCCACTGCTTCTGACCTGTCATGCTGCACAGCATGGGAAGCCTCCCTTCAGGATGGAGGAAGCTGCTCCTCTCCCTCCCCCACAACACTGCCACTTGCCGTGTCTCTGAGAGGGCTGGGGGGTTGGTATGTCACCTCATCACACAACTATTTTAGTCTGCCAAAGCTTGCACCACATCTGTGGGGATGAGTCAGGCCACAGGAAGTGAGGAGAGACATGCATGTGCAAGAGTAGGGGTTTGACCCTCTTAGATAGTATGGTTGCTGTAAAGGAAGGGTTCAGGTGTAATATCCAGTAGCTCTAGACCAAGCAGATATTTGATTCATGATCCCAGCATATCTTCCATTCTCCAGGTGGTACAATGAAAATATGCATTGCACTAAGGATTTTTTTTAAAACAATTCAACCGTAGGAGCCTTCAGGAACTTCAAACTTTCGGGCCTTCCTCCTCAGTCTCACCAGTACAAAGAGAAAGAGGAGAATTTTTTATTTAACAGAGCACAAACTAAGCTAAGGGTCTGGGATCCTGGGTTTGTAGCAGTGTTGCTGGCTTGGAGGTTGGCATATCACTGACACATTCAGGACTCCATTTCCCAACTTGTAATGTGCAGCATTTGACTAAGGATGTGAAATGCCTGAGATGGAGCCTATTTATGAATGATGCCAGTCATCTTGCCAGAGCCCAACAAAACTGATATCAACATCAGGCTGAGATACTGAAAAGGGAAATGGCCTTAACACATGATGGTAAGCATGGTCTGCCTTGTCTTGATAATGCTTCTATCTCTGCTGCATTGACTGTCCACAGCCTTGGCCTTCTGCTGGAAGTTGCCTCCACTCAGGCTGTCCCTGCCTCCTCTGAGCCATTCTGGCACAACTTCCTGCTTAAACCCAACTGCCAGACCCCGTTTCTGCTGGCCCCTCCATCACCCCTCCATTCCCTTCTGAAGTGTAACCAGGCTCCAGATTTTGATACAGCTGTGTTACCAGAAACCAGCATCTGATTAGACCCTCCAAACAGCATTGGCTTCCCACCCCTCTCGCTACTTGGAGCTATTCTGAAGACAATAGATGATCAGATGTGCCCAGGGAAACAGCTGGGGTGAGCACAGGGATAGAAAAGCTAACTTAGGAGAAAAGGCACTGAGAAAGAAAAACAGTGAACCGCACTTTCAAGTTTTGCCAGCATAGCAAAGAGTGTGGGAACAAATTACAACATCAGTGAGATACCTCTGGCAATGAAAGCCCCAGTTTCTTTAGGAAACTGGTATAAGTTATACCGGCAAAAGCTGTATCTCCAGTAGGAGTTTGTCAGAAAATCCTTCCCAGGGTAGGCAGAGCCAGCAATATTAAAAGGCAATAATATAGCCCAGCTGTAGGAAGCCTGTTTTCATGGGGAGAAATATTTTCCTGTGACAAGTCTCAAGCAGTTAAGCTCCAGAGAGCTTCACAGTACAGGCAGAAGCTTTGTACATTTCTATATGAATATGTATTTAATTATGACTCCAGTGCAGAACACATTAGCATAAATAAAGAGGAGAAATAGAAAGCAGGAAAGGAGGGAGGGAAAAGGTCTGTTTTTCACCTGTCTCCACTGGTGGCAGCCCTGACTCCTCACCATTTTAGGGAGGACATGGAGCTGTGCTTGGACATTACAGCCAGCCCATCTGCTCCCAGCAGGTAGGATCAGCCTCCTCAGCCCCATGGCTCTTGCTTAGGGATTATTAGACATAGAACTGTGGTCAGATAACCACACACCAGTATGACAAAGAGTAATATGTTGAAGAGCAGCAGAAGAAGAGACTGGTTGTTGGGGGATTTTATGAAGCCATCTGCAGAACCACAGGCCTTGAGAAGAAGAAAAGTGAGCCACAGGAAACCCTCCATTCCCACATTTTCCAAGCATTTACATTGGGGGAAGCAGCCTTCAGGCCATCAGAGCTTTCTTCTGACTGTAAGTATCTGCCACTGTAAGGCTCAGTGTCTGAGGGGAAAGCAGGGCTCTCTCCCTGATCCCAGCCCTCCAACACTGACACCAGTGCAGCTCAACACCTTCCTACACCTGCTGCCTTTCAGGGGCCTGGCCTTACACAGTAGTTTCCCCCTGGTATATTAACCCTCCACTTTTTTTGCTATCCATGGGCAAGGGAGACAGCACACATCTCTATCTCAGCTCTCCTTCACCCATTCCTCCTTCCCCCTGCCTGGGACACACAGTGGGAGTCCTTCCCACAACAAGAGTGCTTCATGTTGCCAGATGACGACGGGTAAAAGAGCAGATGAACAAGAATGGCAGTGCAGGAGAAGGAAAGCTTTGCCTGAAGGCAAATAGAAAGCCCCCACCTTCCTCTGCCCCTCAGCCCTGCAGGACTGACCCTTCACATGGGCAGGAACATGCTGCTCCCCTGCCCTGGGCATGCTGATGGCCTGTAGTCCATCAGCTTTCTTTTGCAGAGGACAGCATAGGGTTCCTTCTGCTGAAACTCTGTCCTGACTGCTCTGGACCAAAATTAAAGACCTCCCATTTTTATAATTATTTCTTAAAGCAAGGACCTTATCCAGAGGTCAAATATTCTCCTGTTTCTGTACCAACATTCTCACATGCCCACCTTCAGCTGAGTTCACAGCAACATCCTCAAGGATATGATGAACTTGCAAAAAGTGCGATACTGTTTGATCTTTCATTACTGTGCTTAAAAAATGCACTCTGAGGGAAATATAAATCTGACTCGCTGACAGAAATCCCTCCCCTTTGTTTGCACTGAAGGTGTTTTCCAGCACAGCCCCAGCAGAGCCAGCAGCAGCTGAATTCCACCTCAACACTGAAAGGCTGAGCAGAAACCAGCTGTGCCTGGTTTGTTTCTAGGAAGAACCTCCACATGAAACTCAGCTCAGAGCAGGCACAACCCAGATATCTCTTTCAATGCACGTGTCTCCTTGGTGCCCCATCTGCTGTGAAGGTGTGCTCTTGCCAGTGAAGTTGTCAGGGTTAATACTGAAGGACTTTCTTTTGTTTCTGGAAAAAAATCCATTCTGTAGAGGGGGTAGAAAGTTTTAGCCTCTTGTGGTCAAGGCTGGCTGATCCTGGTACCTACATTCAGGGCTGCCTCAACAAGGGAAGAGCTGTTTAATTATTGACAAAGTAAAAAGTCCTCTAACCAAGCTATGCTTCATTTTAGGAAGGAAAAGCAGCTCTATCCAGAGTGGCTGTGCTTGAAAGTTTTGCTTCTTTTTATTTTTAACTTCAGTGCACATAAAGAAAATACAAGGCCCAGCCTGAATAGCAGCAATGAGTGCTTACTATTCTTTTTGCAAAGCCCTAACAAATCAGTGCATAATTTAAAAATGTCACTGCCCATCTGTGTTTTGTGTGTGGTGCTGCAAAGTAGAGCAGGAGAAGGGGGAACATGAAGAGCAGAGATCCTGTAAGCTATTTATCTCTCTGCTGAATAATTTCCCTGGCACTTGCTGCAAAGCAGGGACAAACACTGAACTCCTGCATGGGCAGGACAGTGCCACTGCTCTGAAGGAAGGCTCCAGGCCCTGCTGCAGCACTTGGCCTCTGAGGAAGCACTGCCACCAGGAGCTGGTGAGGCTACCCATAACCTTTGCTGTTTCTCCTGCAGATAAAATCTGTGGGATCTTGCCTTTCTGCGGGTTTACAACAGTAACAGCTAAGCTTTGCAGTGAAGTGTTCTCAGAATTAATCTTCTAATCCTTCTTTTGGTGGCAAAAGAGAAGCTCCAGGGTTTTTTCCAGCAAATCTACTGCATTTATTGCTTTAATGAGGAAGCACGGGGTCTGCTCCCTCCATACATCCCCAGATGACAATTCACAGCCCCTCAAGCAGCACTTCCAAAGATCATAATTGACTTTGGATGAGACCTGGCTTGCCTGAAAAGACAGGAGCAGATGAAACTTCACACCCACTGAATCACCCACAGCCTCTGAGAGGGCAGTTGTTTTTGTGGTGAGTCCCTCTGGGGGCTTCCCCTGCTGCTCCCATGAGCAACCTGACTGCTGCTGTTCCAGGCACTGAAGAAACACTCAGTGGGTTGAACAGAAAGTACCATCCTCTCATGGTGACAGGCCACCATGTTCCTTTCAAAATGGAAGCAGAGAGACATTCTGGAGGAATGTGTACTGTTTGTGCTGTCCAGCTCTAGAGATAAATAGAGGACAAGTCTCCATGACTGCCAGTCTGGCACCTTTTGTGGGTAATAAAATATGCTCAACGCTTTTCAAGCTTTTCTACAAATAATCAGAACTGTTTGTCACTATGTTGAAGGAATTAGGGGGTTTAGACACTGCTGGAATGATTAAATAGAGGCCTTTCTTTCAGAAGGGCATGAAATTTAGCTGAAAGGCAGGGTTTGTGAGTGTACTGCTGGGTGGACAAAGTAGCCAGGACGAACCAGCAGGAACAAAGGGCAGGCTCTCCAAGGGGGTGGATTTCCCCAGGGCGTGCAGGACCACAAAGCCCGGTGACCTTGAGCATGGTGGGTGCTCCTAATGCTGTCCATGTCTGAGTGGGATGAAGGGGACAGAGAAAACACATTCTTGTGAGCCAGTCACCCTCTGGGACGTGTAGGAGGGCTGTTACCACTCCCATGGTGACATGCAAGAAAGGAGAGGACTGAGGGCCAGCCTGGAAAGAGACAATTCCTGGGAGAAGGGGGAAAGACATAAAGGAGAAGGTGCTGCAGGAGCTGTTGTAGAATGGACTGAGTAATGCTGAGGAAATAGACCTGTGAGCTGTCAGCACAAAAACAATCACTGAAGTGGGCGGCAGGATAGAGCTATCCTGGGGACAAAGTGGCAATGTCCTAAGGAAGTCTGATAGTAGGGAGGAGAAAAGCATGTGAAGGAGACAATGCAAGGACACCTAGAGAGGTAGGATGAAAACCAGGAGCACGAAAGGCTCCGGAGCACCTCAGGAAGGGAGCTTTTCAATAAAGGAGGAATGATTCACATCAAAGGCAGGCAACAGACTGGGAAGGAGGCTTCAGAGTGTGCCAGGAATAACAACTGTGCCTCAGCTCATGTTGTGTTCCCTCTCCGCCTGCAGCACCGTACTCTTCACATTTCATCTGCAAACTCTTCAGGGCAGGGACCTGGTTCTCCTCCCCATCCAGCAGTTCAAGAAACCATTTCCGTTTGTACCAAGAATATTAACTGGACCAATGTGCATATGTGCTTTAATATGCAAGAGATGGTATACCCCTGATATATCTGCTTTACTGATTTACTCACTGTACTGCCACCTCACGAGCTCAAAGCCAGCACTGGATCCCTGTCCTTCTTCACCTCTGTTGAAAATAGGAGGCTGTATCAGGGAAGAAAAGAATACATCATGGGAGAAAAGAGGCCATTGTTTTGGCTTCAATTTTTTTCATTTCCCAGGATCGCCCCTATGTAAACACTCACCTTTAAACACACATAAAATGCACTTGTAATTCTGCAGACCCTGGCTACCTCTCTTGGCTCACTTTTGCTCTCCTGCTGCCCCAGAAACCCCATTTACATGATGACTGCTCTCCTCCAGCACCTGCTGTGCACCTCAACTTGCAATTGCAACTTGCAACTCCCAATTCTTCCAGCCCCATTTATGTAGTAAGAGCTGTGTTCAACCCAGACAGTCTTTACATTTATTCCTAAATGTTTATACTGTAGTTAGCAGTGATCCAGCAAAGAATTTAGGTGTCTCTTTGTGTCTCTCTAGCTCCAGTGGCACTCAAAGCATGTACATAAGGGCTTTGCCAAATGGGAGTGGGCCTTAATGCACACTTAATCACCTTGCAGTCTGGCCCCAAATGTTTGCCTATATTGCAGTGATCAAGCTCTGTCTCTTGATTTCCTGTCTGCAGTACAGGGATAAAGAGAGCAGCCGATGATGTGTGATGGAGACTCCACTGGTCTGACCTTGGGTTTGCTGAATAACTCATGACTGGTAAAACTGTGGATTGATTTCAGTTGGATTTTATGAGGCACGGAGCTGGAAAGACTTGATGTTTTTTCTCCCTCCTTATTACATGGCAATGACTAGCCTAGCCATGGCTCCTCGTCTTCATTCAATATTTCCCACGTCTGATGGATGCCAAGTAATTTCTTTTTTTCCTAGTGTCCTGGGTTTTAACTTCTTTAATTTGTTGACCCTGTGTATCTTTTAGAGTAGAAGTAATCCCCTCTGGAAATTCAGTAGCCAGGGGGCTACCTTACAGGTCTATGGACAGTGCCAAGCACTGCCCCTGGCTCCTGCAAAGGCTTTGTCTGCTCCCAATTTCAACTAATGACAACCAGTATGTGAAAAGCAATGTTTGGATTTAGACTGGGGCAAAGTCCCTGTAAACCAAAATTCCCTATCATTTTTTCTTCTCTTTTCTACTCCCTGCTCTCAATAAATTTGAATTTTAATGGTACAGATTTTCTGCAATGGAGCACTGCCTTGATAACCATTTAGTATGTAGACTAGGAAGCCATTAATAGCAAGCAACAAAGAGGAAAGAAGATTACTACCTTTTAATCTTTCATTTATTCTGTGGGTAGCTAATAATTACTTAGACATTATGGCCAGTTACTATTAATTGCTAAGTTTCACAAAGCCCTCTTTCTATAGTCTTTAAAAACAGTAAAGGAAATGACGTATCTAATAGAAAGAAGTAGTTTCTGAGGGTAAAGTCACAGAAATCCTAGACCAGATAATAAAGGTTTCTAGGTACCTGCTGCTCACTAAAGCCAGTGAAAAGTAGACACTATTCATGCCCTTCCTAATCTAGATGCTCATGACTACACCACTTGCTGTTGAGTGGTATGATGGTAGAAACCTGAGATGAAATTAAAGCCTCCATCTACTCACAAGGGGCATAAAATATTTCTCTCTAGTTGTTTTTATTTTTAAACCAGAATTTCGGGACAGGCCTTCTCTTCCCATTGCTGCAGTGTTAATCAAAGCCATATTCTTAGCTCTGATAACAGTGGGAAGGAAAAAAAGGAAAAAAGAAAAAAAAAAGAAGTGTGGCAAACCAGCTGTGACTTACTTGCTAGGTATCAAAAGCCATGGAATAAACCACAGAACATCTGTATCTTCAGCTGTCATTTCAGGGAGCAATCCCTTCCTTCTGCCAGCCAGCAAGAGGGGTCACAACAGCAAACTGGTGTGTACAGTCAGAGCTGGACCAGAGGCAAGAGATGTGCCCAAGCAGCCCAGGCCGTTTCTGGCTCTGCCCAAGGCTGGGTGAGCACAAGTGAGCTGCTCACAGCAGCAGGATCCCAAGTCTTAGCTGGCACAAATCACCTGTGTTACATTCTCCAAGGGGTTTGCTGTGGGCTTTCACTGCAGGTGGTGCAGGTCCTCCTGTGTGCTGTGCAGGTTCAGCTTGAACCGGCTGGGCATGCAGGACAGCATGAAGAGCTCAGACCTGCTGGTCTTCCAGGTAAGCTGCAAAATCCGTCCCTTATCCTTGGCTTTCAGCTAGGGAGGGGAAATGCAGGAGTAGTGATTGGCAGGAGGAAAACTGCTGCTGGGTGAGAGCTTTATGTCATTGTCTCTTTTAATTTCACCATCACTAGCTATGTCAGAGAGTTTAAATATGAGCAATGGTGTTGCTCAGTATTGTCAAGGGCATGCAGGGCCCCAGCCCAGTATCTAAATGAAATCCTCTGAAAAATGACTAAACAGGATTAGCACGGCCTGAGTGCAGATACAACACACCTGCATGCTCATGAATCATCCTGCACCCGTGTGCAGAGGTGCAGAGGCCCCACCAAAGACAAGCAGAACAAACTGGTATTGGCAGAGCACGATGCAGCCCTTTCTCCACAAAGAGCATTGACTGTAGATCCTTGCAAGGGCAAACACAGCCCTGGAAGAATCTTCCACCCCAGGCAGCCACTTCCAGACCCCTGGGCAAGCTGGGGTGTGTGGCAGGGCTGGTGTGCAGCAGGGGGCTGGGCCTCCATCCACTCCTGGCTGGGGCTCCTGTGCCTCACAGCAATCCCAAAGGGTGGATGAAAAATCCTTCTCTATGACAACACCTGGGAGCCCAGGAGGAAGGAGGGGAACTCTCCCGAGCTCATGGTCGTGCTGCAGGCAGCTGCCCGCGATGCAGCCACCTCAGGCTGCAGGCAGAGGACTGGTGTCACCAGGACCCGGTGTCACAGGGACCCGGTGTCACAGGAACCCGGTGTCACGGGGACCCGGTGTCATGGGGACCTGGTGTCATGGGGACCCGTTGTCACAGGAACCCGGTGTCACGGGGACCTGGTGTCACGGGGACCCAGTGTCACGGGGACCTGGTGTCACGGGGACCCAGTGTCACAGGGACCCCATGTCACAGGGACCCAATGTCACAGGGACCCGGTGTCACAGGGACCCCATGTCACAGGAACCCGGTGTCACAGGGGCCTGGTGTCATGGGGACCCGTTGTCACAGGGACCTGTCGTCACAGGGACCTGGTGTCATGGGGACCCGTTGTCACAGGGACCTGTTGTCACAGGGACCCAGTGTCACGGGGACCCGGTGTCACGGGGACCTGGTGTCACAGGGACCTGGTGTGACAGGGACCTGGTGTGACAGGGACCTGGTGTCACGGGGACCTGGTGTGACAGGGACCCGGTGTCACAGGGACCTGGTGTGACAGGGACCCAGTGTCATGGGGACCTGGTGTCACAGGGACCTGGTGTCACAGGGACCCAGTGTCATGGGGACCTGGTGTCACGGGGACCCAGTGTCACAGGGACCTGGTGTGACAGGGACCCAGTGTCACAGGGACCTGGTGTGACAGGGACCCGGTGTCACAGGGACCTGGTGTCACAGGGACCCGGTGTCATGGGCTAAGCCGCTCACGCAGGAGCGAGGCCTCCTCGGGGGAAGGCCCCGAACTCTGCCATTTGTTTCCCTTTTCAATCTGACAGGGCAGACGCAGATTTTATTGAGCTGCTGAGCAACTCGTGAGGCCTGTCTACTCACCGAGGCTTTTCTGAGAAGACGGGTTGAGAGGTTTATTGGATCGGGGGATAATTTAGTATCCATTTTTCACAGGATGTCCATTTGTGTTAACCTGCCCTTGCGGTCTGTTTCCCACCCTGACACCCCTGGGCATTGGGACAGGAGGGGAGGAGGTGCCCTGACTCTGGCTGGTCACCTGCATTGGGACCCCGGGGTTTGCAGGATCACAGGGCTCATGGGGCGTGAGGCTGGGTCACCTTATGACACCACAGCTGCCTTTTTTCAGGGTGGGAGGAAAGAGGCCCCAAGGAGATATGTCAGCCCACACCCCAAATGCCCCCCTTCTGTCTTGCACCAGATCCTCCCAGCAGAGACAATGGGGTATTTCTAGAAGACACATTAACTGTGAGAGAATCCATACCTCCCAGACAGCACCTGTCCACCCCACCAGTCAGGAGGCACAGGAACATGCCTCTCCTGCCTGGCTTCTGAGGACAGCCCACAAGCAGGAGACAGGAAGGTCCCTGGCAGAGCTGCTCCAAGCTTTGAGTGCACCAGGTTTTCCTGCAGGAAAGCTTTCGTTGAAAGCTGCACACCTCCTGCTCTAGACAATGGTACAAATTCTCCCCAGGGTCACTTGAAGCAGCACCCTATTGCATCTGCCCACCTCAGGGTGGGACTAGAAGCCCAGTCTTTGGAATGTGATGAGGGTTCCCCACGGCTACCTGTGATCCAAAGCTCATCTAGAGTTGTCACTTGGAGGGAACATCAAGGATAAGAGCTTCTGCCACTACTGTAGCAAAAAAGGCTAAACAGAGAAATGTTGACCCATTGCTGAACAGGGAAGGTGATTTAATGGCATGGGCACAGAGAAGGCTGAGGTACTCAATGCCTTTTCTATCTCTGTCTTCATCAATGAGGTCTTTCAGGGCTCTGGGCACAGAGGAAAACTACCAGCAAGAAGAGTGGTGTTGACTCAGGGATTGCTTGAGACATCTCTTCAAGTCCATGAAACTCAACAGTTGCATCCAGGAGTGCCACAAGAGCTGGCCCATGTCCTCACCCCATCACTCTCTAATATTTTCCAAAGACTGTGGAGGTCCAGGGATTTCCCTGACAACTAAAGACAAATGTGAGGCCCCCCCACCCATACCTACAGAAAGAGAGCTGGGAACTTCACTGGTCTGTGTGGCAAGAAAACCAGACACACCAGGCATAAACTGAAACAAGAGAGATCAGATTAGATGCAAGGGGGGAAAAATTGGCATGAGGACAGTCTAGCCATGGAGCAGGCAGCACAGGAGGCTCTGCAGGCTCCATCCTGGGAGGTTTCAAGCCCCAGTCAGACACAGCCCTGAGCAGCCTGGTCTGGTCTGGGAGTGACCCTCCTCTGAGCCTCTCAAGGTCATGCCCAGCCTGAATTATGCTATGTTCCCATGCTGAGCTGAATTGAATAGCAACGGTAGGAAATTAAAAATACAGAAATATAATCCCACTGTTGACACAAATAACCTCAATTCTCCAGACTGCTATCGTCCTCTGTCTGTTCTGACTTATGCAGGAATCCAGACTATCTCTGATCTATCCTAAATACTCGTTTGCCAGTCTGAAGGCTTGGGGCTGCTGATACTGAGAAAAGAGTCAGATGTGTACAAAGCAAGTGCAAAGGCTGGCTGTTTCTGTGGGGAGCCAGTCACCATCACCTCCACTCCTTCTCCAGCTCTCTTTCTCTTCTCTCTCATTGCTTCTACAGTAAATACCCAAACATGAAAACAAGCCTCCAGGACTCAGAGGCTCTGTGTCCCACATCTCCCTGTCCCCTTCACACCCTAAACCTGGAGGGACTTCTGCCAGAGTCCCTCTCCTGGGGGGTAACATCAGTGCCCTCCAGCAACTGCAAGTTGAGCAGCCTAATGATATTAAAGCTCCTTTCACCCTCCTTCCTAGCTGAGGCTAAGCCCAGCTCAGAGAGGTATCAGGAACAGGAACCTCATCATGAGCAGAGAGATGGCCAGAGAGATGATTTTGAGGGAAGGCTACAGTAACCTCAAGCTTAGAAAAGATGCTTGAACTCCCCTTTTAAGTGGTCATGGAAGCTATTTTCATCTTCAGCTGCTGCAGATTTGTTCCTGGGATGGTGGCTGCACCGAGTGGCTGACATAGACCTGAGAATCAATCAAAAGTAATTGAAACAGAAGAGGCTCGGCAATCAACCTATTAGGTTGCTGGAGCCAGAAAAATGCTGCTGTGAGGAGCCAGAGAAAGGGGAACTGACTTCCCTTCTGAAAACTTAATGTGAGGAAGAAGCTTCGGCTGCACCATCTTTTCTTACAAGAAGAATAAAAATTTGTGGAATTCTCTTTCTATGTATTTTTATCCCATTTAATGGCAGGGGGGAAAGGAAAGAAATCATTAAACCCTTATCTGTTAAAAAAAAAAGCCATCTCGTTCTCTTTTCTTTTTCTCATTCCCCCCCCCATATGCAATAAAATGATTCTTTGCTCTCAATTGTTGTCTGCTGTGGCAGCGTTTGGAATGAGCTTTGTTTTTCTTCACTTCACTGCTCCTCACCAGAGGACTTCGCTGGCTGCAGCAACCTATTAAACTGGTTGCTGGCTGTCATGGTCTCTTCTGTCAGAGTGGGAGTTGCTGCCAGAGTCCAGTTATTTCCAAATGCCTGCATGAATCGGCTCCTGAAAAGCCAGACCTCAGAGCCGTCGACAAGAGCAGGAGCTGAAGTGTTAGGGGGTTGCCAACCTCCAGTAATTAACAGCATACACCCCTCCACCATCCCTCACCCAGATTTCACAACCTTCTGGCAGGTGCCCCAGGGGGATTTGCAGCAGTGAGCTTAAATATTTCATCTAAATCATTAGAGCAAAAAAGAAAAATTAAACGTGATCTTTAAAAAGGAGGAGGAAATCTTAACCACTTGCATTCTTGATGAGACATATGCAAAGAGAAAATGTAGCAGCGAGAGTTCAAATTTGGAAAGGACTGCTGTGTATGCTGGTGAGCAATACCTCACCAGGCTTCTCAGAGGTGAAATCTGAGGGGCCAGCCTGTCCTCTCTCCCCCACAGGTATCATTCTGAGGTGCATTACTTTCGTTACAGAGGATGTACCGGCTTGACCCTGATACCAGAGCCTCTTGTTGACTCTGAATTCTGCACAACACATCCTTGGTCAGATGCAGTTATGAAACACAATAACTTACCCTGTTACTGTCCGGGTGAGCCCTTCCCCCACACCAATCCCTAATTACTCTCAAGGGAATGAAAACGAAGTTCCTCCTTTCTGCCTCACCTGCCTACAGCAGGGCAGGGAACAGGGCAATAATATGATTGAGGCTGGAATGGGAGCCAACCAGTTGACCAAGGGGATTTGGCCTTGGTTCTGGGGTGATTGGAGAGCTTGTTCTCACCAAGGAAAGGCTGAGTGCACCATGCTGTACATGCTCCTGGCAGTTCCTACTCCAGGGACTTTCCCAGAGCTGGGGAGGCTGTGGAGGGGGCACTCACAGCAGTGAGGTTTGATCAGGGCAATTCTACCTGACAGGGGTTTATGTCCTGGGCTTTAAGTGCAGCGCTCCAAGTTTTATCCGTACTTACTGTTTTCTGAGGGTACTGCTAAAAATGTCTGGGCAAAGTGCAGGTTTGGAGACCTTAGCAATTCACACCTGCACCTAGACAGTGCCTGTGCTACAGTATAAACACTGCCCAGATTCACCATCAAGCACAATTTATGTGAGGGATGTGCTCTCCCTGTGGGCTGAAGCAATAACGCTCCAAACACACCTTCAGAAAGACTATTGCTTTCATGAAAGGTTTTCATGAAATACAGGGGTGAGGGAAGGGGGTATGAGAAATTAGAGGCTGAAATTGTGTCCTAACACTGCTAAGAGGAAAAAAATCAATTTTTTTCCCACTAACCCCCTATAGCAGTACTTGATCCAGTATTACCCTCCTCCCAGGGATCAAAGATGATGATGCCATGCAGGAGTAATGCTGGGGTAATACAGGAGCTTATAACTGCAGAAGAGCTGTGACCTAAAGCAAGGCTCCCCTGCAGATGCTGAGTCATCAGAAATGTGATGCCCTTCCCCCATTATCTAAGAACAGCATCTGAAAGAGAGAGGGATGATTAGACCAGGGTTTGGAGCTAGGACAATCCGAATTCTGATGCTGGTTCTGATATATCCCTCACATGAACCTGGGGAGTGGTTAATAGGACTCAGATGTTCAGAGGTTCTTAACGTCTGTCACTCAAAACCCCTCAAATGTACCATGGGTACTTAAATCCTCCAAAAAAAAATTTGTTTAACCTTCTGAACACAGGCAGAAGAGGAATTAAGGTTAGTATTTATAATGTGCTTTTCAGAAGAAAACAGAGTATTGTTTTTAGTTCTTCATTACTTTATGCAGTAGAAAGCAAGAAGAAATAGAAAATGAGCAGCAGGATAGAATTGATTATTAGTATTGGGAGTGTTGTTGGGTCATTTCTGTGTTTTTATGGGTACTTCTATCAAATAAATGGATGGATTATATACACTACGAAGGAATAATTCTGGACAGGTGATGTTTGTTCCATAAAAGGGACACTCTCAAAGGACATGCAAAGTCCTCTAAACTTTCCAGGATTAGCACTGAGTGACCTAATATCTCCTCCCACCACTGGTGCCTAACACTTTAGAGAAATTTATGCACAGAATGTGACAACTTGTCATGAAATGCTCAACTTCATCTATCCCATTTTCCTGTAGAATTCTCTGCATAATATATAAACAGAGGGGGGTGGGGAAAATCTCTCTGAAAGCTCCTGCCAACTCACATCTATTTCATTCTTTTCTTTTGAAAAGAAACCTATTCCAGATGGTTTATCATTAGAACTTTTTTTTAATCTCTGATGTTATGAAAAAAACAGGGAAAAAAAAAGAGAAATCTGTGTGGTCAGTTCTAGCACAGCCTGGAATCCTGAAAATCTTTCCCACTGAACCTGGAGCTGTGGATGTGTGTCCACTGCAGGGACCAGTGGACTGCCCCAGGTCAATAGAACCAGCCACTGGATATTGCTGATGGGGCAGGATTTGGGCCAGCCTGTGACTGGGCAATCTGTTTTCCTGTCCTCAAAGATCTCACTCTTCCCAGGGCTTGGGCACCCACTGTACCACATAAGCAAATATGCTCAGACCCATGGCAGTAAGGTCATTCCTGCTGTGACCTGGGCAGGCTGTTCCGTGTTTGTATCCAGGCTCCCATGGCACCCTACAAACAAGGCAGGGCACAGGAGCTGCAGTATCTCCCCCTGAGCTGCACGCCCTCCTGGGTGTCAGGACTGCAGCTGGGCAGACAGCCAGCACGCTGAGGGATGTTTGAAGCGAGGCCTCTGAGACAAACCTCTGCTTTCAATAAAGTGCCACAGGATTTTTAATGCCCATGCAGAGCAGGCAGCTGTTACCCAAAGGACATTCTCCACCCTAAAATTACATGGAAATTATTTGCCTCTGAAGCTATGTTTAGCCTACAGAGATTCAAACATATAATTCTAGGATATCTAGTTATTTGATTAAAATGCTAATATAGCCACCTCACTGCTAATGCTGCCAACCAACCGGCCTCCCTAGGGCAGCGCTGTGTGTTTGCTTTTCGTGTCTCTCTCTAAGCCAGAGTCTCACCCTAAATCGGGGATCGTGATCACTGCTCTGAGCCCAGGGGTTCAGCCTCCCCAGCACAGTGACTCAGAGGAGCAGCCAGCTTAAAGCTGGAGAGGATGCACAGAGATTTGCCCACTGCCTCATTCCAAGCATTTTCCCTCTCCTGCTAGGAGCTGCCAGGCAGCAGCGGTGGTGGCAGGCTCCTGAGGAAGGTGTGCAAGCTGAGGAGGCTTCTACTTTCTACCTTTCTACTGAAAAACGGATTTTTTTTGGTTTTTTTTTAAGAGAAGCAGCTAAATAAGTGAATGGGAGCCACGAGATTTTCCACACAACTTTTCCTAATTGCCTTTTGCTCACTGTCACTACAAGGACTGGGAATTGTGCTGTCAACGTTTTCCCTGTGAAGAACAGCTCCCATTTTATCCAAAATTACCTCTGTCCAACTTGATTTAAAATTTCTAGTTTGTCAAAGTTAATTATTTCCACTGAAAGTCCAGGTGCCAGGATGTTCAAAACCAATATTATGTACACAGGAACTCACTGCACATCATTTTAAGCTCCTGCTATGAACAAACATCCCTCCATCCTACATCCTTTTCCCACCTCAGGGTCTCAGTAAAGCACTGTGCCACAGCAGTACTACATGATTTTATGATAAATAGACCTAGGTCCTTCTCTTAACGATTCCTGGGGTTTGTCAAAGCTGCTATTCATTTTGCTGAGACAGCACAGAAAGGATGACCATCCTGATGGTGCCAGTCTTAATGATCCAGCCTGAGTGCAGGGACTGAGCACAAGGCCAGGGATGCTCTGCACTTCACTGTCCATGTCGGTATGACTTGCCTCACCACTGGCTCCACAGGAATCAGGAGAGAGTCTGAGGGGGCACTTTTCTCAGAGGAACGAGGAGGGGAAGGATGAGTGTACATGCCTGATTAGTTACAGGCAATTAAACACGTCTAGCTTCCCCTTGCCTCTCATCCCTAACCTCCAGCCACTGGAACAGAAACCCAGAACAGCCATCTCCTGATGCATGATCCCTACATCCCTTTGCCTTTATAACATGGTGCCTGCACTCTTTCGGCCCCTGGGCATCAAAACATTTGCACATAGGCAAGTGAAATGTCTTGGGCTGTCAGAAAGGAGACCACTCCTTCCCTGCAGACCAATCTTGCCTCCAATCATAGGGCAACACTCTCTAGCACAGTTCCTGGATCTGCCACTGCTCCTCTTGAACCAGAGGCAGGTTTCAGGGATACCAGATTGCAAGAAACTTCTGTCATCCTCTTGTTTGCAGGCCCTTGGGTTTCCCTGGCTTCACACAGATTTGACCCAGGGTGCTTCCCTTACAGAAACATTCTGTCTCCATTTAATTTTAAAACTGCTTTTGCTCTAGCACCCGTCCTCACTGTCAGTCTTCTTGATCAAGAGCAGCACAGTCTCAGGGTTTTCCCATAAAATCACTTCTGTCCTAGGTAGAGAAAGATCAGACTATTTGTCCCCTTCCTCCTCTCCTCCCCCAGGGACTGCCATGAGCCCCCTAGGGCCCTATCATCCCTTCTCTCACAGGGTTTCTACTACTCTGGCTGAGTTCTCCAACAAAGTCTCACCAGGGCTGGGTATCATCCTCACCCACGCTCCCCATCCTGCTTCTTCTGCCACTTCTGCCTCCAGGGAACAGGCTCTAGACTGCTCCTGCCAGCAAGGAACACAGCCTCTTGCTGTTTAAGGAAAGAGGTGGGTGGGGAGAGAATCCCTCGAGCTAAGTGGAGAGGCACAATCTGCAGTCAGAACTCCAAAAGCTCTGCCTCCCCAGTATACTCATCCCTGTCAGGCCACAGCCAAGGCCTTCTTTTCAGAGAGAGCTGGTGAGACCAGTGCTTATTTCATTGCAGCCTGTACCTCTTCCAAGTAGGGCACAGGTACATGGATGGAAAATACAGAAAAAAGAAGTGCAAGGGATGAGCCTTACTACAGCTTGTAACTGTGTTTAAACATGATCACCACCAAAACATCACTATGACTGAACAAATCTTGGTTTTACGTGCAGGCAAGAGCAAATCAGGACAAATTTTCACCCCTGTGTTGTGAAGTCTCATGATTTTACTGAGGATCTTGTGATGCCCAATACTCTTTAAAGGTGTTCCAAGATTTGGGTATACAAGAATGACACCTTGAGCTCTTTTCCAGATGCACTTCTTTGTGTCTTCTTGTCTCTCTCATAGAGATTCCTGATTTTGTGAACCTTAATGTTTCAAAAAATAGAAGGACACCCTCTTCCCCACCAAGATTTTTTATCTCATGACCCAGGGAGCAACTGGACTCCTGATTTTATACTGGTTGGACTCAGCAGTACTGTAAGCACAGTAATTCAAGTACAGGCAACAGGTAAACCACCAAAATGCCTTTTGCTTTCTGACTGACCCAAAATCCATGTCTAATGTTCTGTCAAAAAGCACAGCAAACACAGTTGTGTTTAGATGTGAGAAAATATCAGACTGAAGGTAGCCCTTAGCACACAGAAGAGTTAAGAAGCTGAAAGCATCCTTACCTTTTTCTAAGGTCTGTCTTCATTCCCAGCACCTCATACCATGGCCCAGGTCTACCTCATGCAGCTCAAACCTTCTGTCCTGCTCTCCCTGCATGAATTTTTGGCAATATTCTATAAGTCACTTTTATGCAGAATAAAACTTGAGTTTTACACCAAGTTATGCCCTGTCAATCCAAAGAATCAGCTCACTCTGTTTAACTATGGGCATGGGGAACATTAGGAATTATTTCCATAAAAGGGTACTAGGCTGGTATTTGATACAGGGATCAGAGTAAAGGACATGGTCTAGATTTGACTGAGACAGAGTTTAGAAGTGGTCTGGATAAATGGACTTTCACCATGGAGTAGACAGGGTTAGAGGTCAGCCTTTGCAGAGAAAGAACAAAAGAGTACTGATCCAACTAGGTAATTTCTGCAAAAAGCAGACTTATTTATCAAAAACTGAATTGATCTGGCTTGCACAACATTAAAGCCAAAGAATAAATAATAAACAGCACCTCCATTTGTCACATAGTAAAAAGAACAAAAGTGCACAACTGGGAAAATGTAATTTGGAGAAAAGTCCAATACGGAAAAAAATAAGGTAGAGTTGCAGTAGAGAAATAAAACCAACCTGTGATTTATTGGCAACCATTGTGTGCTCTGTGCCATATTTCTTTATTCAAATAAAGCCCTGTTCAGATTCCTCTGAGTTGACTTTTCAGCAACATTTAGCACATTGCAGGGCAGGGCCTGAGGGTCACGAGTTCAAGGAAGGATTTGTGTTCCTCTATCCTCCAGCCACCTGATCTGAGCTTTAGGCATGGCTTTCCTCAGCTGTGGTGATGCTGCTGGTGGGAAGGAATCGTCTGCCTTGTGCATTATCATCTCCTGTAAATTATCTTAGGAACAAGACTGATATAGCTGCAGACTGAAGCAGCGTTTCAGTTGTCCTAGGCTGGCGAGAAGCTACAGCTGGCAACAAGAAATGGAAAGGAGGAAGGAAGAGAGAAAAATGTAATTTTGGAGGACTCAGTATGAAAATTTTGACTGCATTTATTTGCATGGGCCAGACAGCAATAAAGCACAAACTTGTTGGAATAGCTTATTCTCCTCTGGCTTCAAGCAATGCAGGAAGGTCTCCCAGTGCCACGTTGCCCCTCCCCTGTTTTATTATTAACCTCCTACATTTTCTCTGCCTTTAAGGATAAATTGCTTTCCAATCAGTGTGGCGTGACAAGGCGAACCAGAGGCAGCCAGAGCCCGTGCAGTGCCAGGCCCAGTCAGGCAGTGACCACTGCTATTCACAGCACTGACACCTCCATGGGATTTCTCCTACCTCCCCTGACCCTTTGAGATCAGGGGGCCCTGACCATAATGCTCAAGCAGTGAAAAAACACAAATCCTGCTGGACTTGCAGCTGGGGGAGAAACAACCTCAGGAGCTGGGAAAGGAGCTGTCAGCCTTCATTATTAATATCCAGCTGTTAATATTTAATGTCATAAAACCGCGTCTCCCTCCGCAGCCTAGTCATCAGACATGCAGGGGTCACAGCAGCCAAAATCCTTTAGACAGACAATTCAGTGTCCCTGTGCTTTAGCTGCATGCCAGGACTGCTAAAGGTGTTCTAGATGTATTTGAGATGAAATGCTAGAAGCTTTAATAAAGCCTGAGATTAAAAAAAAAAAAAAAAAAAAAAAATCGAAAAACAATGGTCACGTTCCTCCTGCCTTCCCTGCCAGCCCTGCTCACAACATTGACCCCATCCACAAAGCCAAAGGGCACCTGCAGCTGGAAAAAGATAAACAGAGCTGGCCAAAGCATTAGCACAGCACGGACATCGCCCACTGCTGCAGCTGCAGGGCCAAATCGCTTCTCTAGCCTTGGTGTCCAGACACAGGGGGAAGGTTTGAACACGAGATAGAGACAAGGGAAGGTTTGAACACGAGATAGAGACAGGGCCAAGATTTAAATCCTTCAGACTACTAAAGCCAGATGATTTCCTACTGCATTAGGAAAAAGACTGTGTAGTCCACCCCAGCCTGTGTTCCCAGGCACTGTGGCACACACTGAGGAGCGCCAGGCAAAGCACGCCAGGAAACGCTGTTGAGTGTTTGATCTCACAGCAGATGAGACAGAGAGAGGGCCTCTATCATGGGGGGCAGGCAAGGGACGTTTTAGTGGTTATTTTCAGAGCCTTCACCCTCACAGCTTCACAGAAGAGTCAAACACCAACGTTGCTTGCAGGCAGTTTTCCCCTCAGCGGGTGCGAGAGTGTCACCTCTGCTGGCACAGAGCCACGGGTCCTGCTCCCTGCTGCAGATCCCGGGCTCTCCCTGCTAGCGATTCCGCTTGCGCTGCCAACGTTGCCACTAAAGCTGCCTCGCAGTATTAATTTTTAAAGACTCCTTCCTCCTCCCGGGCATAGATTCCGAGACAGCTCCAGAAGCCCACACATATATACCAGCGCAGCGTAGCAGCCAAATGCGTCAAACGAGATTTTAAGGGAGAATGGGGGAATAAAAAGCACAGCCAGAATGTTTTGGCATGCGGCGCAGAGAAAAGCGTGGCACCGCATGCAACATCTGCTACCCTTTGGCCTTCCCTGCCTCTCCTGTTTCCACCTGTAAGCTCAAGATTGATTTCTTTCTTTTTTTTTTTTACAGAGCAGCATAGTCAGAGGGGCTGGAGCACCCCAGGCAATGAAGAAACATAAGTAATGAGAATTCTCCAAATATGTTAGTCTGCATGACATGAAGACAGCTGAGACGGTCCTCAAAGAATTGGTCAGATCCAGCCGAGCTCATTAGCTCTGGCTTGGGGCTACTTCTGCCAGACCTGGGTTAGCACGAGCTCCCAGGTGTCTGTGAGCTGCACTCTGGGCTCCAGGCTGCCACGTCAGCCCACCTCTGGCCTTTTCTGCCACTGTGGCTCAATATGGCGAGGTGAAGTGCTGCAGAGCACGATGCAGAGGTCTCCAGGTGACTCTCCAGGAAACAACCTGGCTGCAGCTGCACCCGTACTGAGATGAAGCTATTTAACCTACCTGGGGTTGAGCTGGCTTTATGCAGTGCCTCTGTCCTCCAGCCCAAATTCGTGGGTTTAGGGACACAATGCAGAGACACCCCAATAGCTTTACCTACAAAACTATCTTGGGTTTGCAGGGATTAGTAGTACAGACTGAGCACTCAGGGGACACAAGGGGTCTAGGTCCCTTTTTGTCTGGAAGCAGACAGCTGTGTCCTCACAGCACAGGGACAGAGTCCAGCTCAGGCTGTTATGCACAAAGGCAGTTCCTACTTCTTATGGATAATCCACAAACCAATTAGACTGCCTACAGAGAGGTACTGACAGCAAGTGGATACTAAAAGAGGGTGGTTATGACTGTGGTCAAGTGTGACAAGCAGGACAAGTCCAATCTCCCCTTCTGCCACACTCTGACATGGTAAGGTAAACCATGACTATTTACAAATAGCATCTCCCTGCCTATGGATAACAGTAACTTCAGACAACTCTTGCAAACTAGGAACTGGTGAACTCCAGCAGTTAATTATAGTAAATATTTACATAACAGCTGGGCCCTTCAAATTTAGAAGGAATAGTCAATGCAAGGACATGCCCTTTAACCATCCCATTTTATTACACAAATCACCAGGGAGCCCAGCACAGTAAGATTTGCAAATGAAGTGTTTGATATTGGCTGAGACATTAAACTACTTACCTTGTGCTATAAAATGCATAGGTACAGTACATCATTCTTTTTGCAGAAATTTCAACCCCATTTACTTTAGTTAACTCTTCCTCCGCACTTAATATTTTGTGTGCTACAGAGAAACACAGTACATAACCCTGAATAGGCCTGGTGCCACCACTCCAGCAGAGTCTGACTTAAAATAAAAATGTTTTCCCCTTTGCTGTTACTAAATTTGGCATCGCTTATGTAGATTCTATTGATGTGTCTAATCTACTTAACATCCTCAATGTTCTCCTATTAGCTGGTTGCTTGGGAATTTGCCTTACATGAAAGATTCTGCTTCTGTCCCATCCCGTGCTTTCTCCCCACACACTCTGGGTAATTAAACCAGGTTCTGTAAGTGGGGTAATATGTAATCATCCAAAATGACTTGGTACTCAGGAGCATTGTAGCAAATCCTGTAATAATCAAAAGCTGTGGGTGCAGGGTTTCCAGACAGAGCACAGTTCTAAAAGGATCATGGTCTGAGTTTGGAAATCTGAGTCAGTCCCAAGCACCCTGGACTGGCAGGACTCCGATGTGCCTTGGGTAGGGTGTAATCTATACCAGGAGCAAGATGAGACACTGACAACTCTCAGGAGCTCCCAGCTGTGGCCAGTGGCTGGAGTAACTCCGGAAATACCTCAAGACAAAGCATGATGAGCTGATCATCTTCAGGAGCTCAGTGTGGAGGAAAGTGGAAAGCAATGAAACAAAAAAAATCTCAGAAGATTTTTCCTTCTCACCACTACAAAAGACTGCATTCCCAGATGCACAAATCAAATATGGGAAGGGGTTGACCATGGTTGCATTAAGCATAGTTTTAGGTGGTCCATAAAAGAGTTCTTCTTACTGAAATGTTATCCCAGATAGTATATACTGCTCTATGACTTCCTTTCTAGAGGATTTTTGTGTTACCTTAGGGAGGAAAATGCTGAAAGGTATCATAAGTCAAGGTGCAAAAGTGTGCAGTGTAAAATTAGCTGAGAAGAGAGGATGAAGCAGCCCAAGAAATGGTCGGTTTTAGCCAAGGGACAGCTGCTGCAAAATCAGGAACCCAAAGGACTTAATGGATGGGGGTTTTGCATGCATCAGAAACCTTCTGCCAGGCTGGCTGATTTATGTGGCTGAGAAGGCTCAGATGAACCCTCCCTCCTGAGCTTGCTCATAACATTATAGGGTAGGCTAAGAGGGTTACTCAATGTTATTACTGCTGTTGCTGTTGTTTATTTATTAATGCATCTGTATCAGAGACCGTGGCTGATCCTGGGAGTCTCGCTGTGCTACGTGCACAGGATGCAGAGCAAGAAGGAGCAGCCCCTGCCCAAGAGAACTTCAAGTGCTCCCTTTCCCCAGAACGAGAGAAAGCTCCCAAAGCTATCCCAGGGACACAGATCCCCCTCTTCGCTGCCATGTTAGCCACTTACTATTTCCCAGCATAAATATGTTTTATAGAGAAATAAAGTCTGCGGTTCTGAAAAGGGAGTGCTTTCACACGCCCGCTTCTCATCCATAAAGCCCCATGATTTGGCATCTCAGGTTAAAGTATGAAATTATGACACCAGAATTGACTTCAGAGTTTCTGATGCTTCCTTGGATGATTGCTTCTATAACTTATAGAGACAGGGGAGCGTTTGTATTCTACTGTACACATAAATTAATATCCATACATGAAAACGATGTGTAGACAGCAGGATAGGGGCAGGGATGAGTTTGCCACAGTGAAAAACGCCAAAGGAGGGCTTGTCAGCAGCAGTTTCTGTTGTATTTGGAGTGTCGTGGTGAGAGTCTGCAAGAGTAATGAAGTAAAATAAAAGGGGTTTGTACTTGACTTGTTAAAGCAGCTGAAAAATTCATTGTATTTTCCATCATCATACCATTTGGGAGGGAGTCCTACTGAAAATAAATATACATTTCTATTTTTGCTGGTGGATATAAACCTGAATTTCTTATTTTCATGTGGTCTGTATGTTTTACACCATGAGGAGGGTGGGTTATTTTGTGGCCTAAAGAACATATGTAAAGGTATTGGAATCTGGTCTTATAATGCATAAGAGATAAGGTTCTCTTGCTCATGCTTGCTAAAAGCTTTATTTTAGTCTGTCATGGCAGAGACAACATTATTTGATTTTGCTTCTTCCCTGTTTCTAACAGAAGCAATATTATACATGTTGAAAATAAATTGGAGCAAAATAAGAAACAGAATACCTCAACCCCTGCACATCCCATGGATCTCAAAGCCTGTTAAATTCATGGCAAAGTTTTAAAAGCAAAGGGGATGAAATTCGTAGCCCCACTGAAGTCAATGGAAAGCTCTCATTGAGGGACAGGAAATGGGAGCTGGATTTCACCACGTCCCCTCACACCGCCTTACATCAGAAACAGCAACCAGGATGTTTCTGTTTCTCTCACCTCTGACCCAAACCTTTTTAAAAATTAAAATAAACTGTTAGAGATGCAGCATCAAAGGGCTGGAGGCACAAAGGAAACGTGGGCCTGCTCCTAGCCCTGCACACGGGCAGAGCTGTGATGCTGATGAGCCGAGGCAGCAGGTAAGACATTCCCTCGGCACGGCACGCTGCCTGCCGGTGCCATCAGGAGCAGCAGAGGGGCTGTGTGACACACACCGGTGGCTGGACCAGATGGAGGCTTTGGACTGCACTGCAGCATTCCAGTTGTCCCCAGATCCGATGGCAAAGCCATGTGCCAGTTTGTTAGTCTGGAGAGCTCGAAGCGATCCTGGGAGAAACCCTTATCCCACATAAATCGTCTGGAGTTGATGGATGGCAGGAGCCTCAACTATAAAAATCTCAGCCAGAAACATGATAAATAGTTGCATCCTGTTAAAAATAGGCAGCAGAGCAGCAGGCACATGCATTGGCTGAGGAGGATTGCCAGTCAATGACTGAACTGCCAAGGCATTTTGGCGTTCAGCTTCAGAACAGGCTTTCAGGCTGCTCTTGCAAGTGAACAACCTCTGCAGTAACCTGGTTTTCAGTACACATCGAATTTCCTCTGGGTACCTCAGAAGCTGGCAGAAGAAAGCCCAGAAGAATGTTCTGGTTGACTCTGGTTTTTGTATATAGCAGATACTGGAGCCAGCTTCTTTTTGGCCAAAATCAAGTTTTTCCCTGTGGGCATCATTTAAATGTGTTTGCTTTACCACCAAATCCTTATTTTGTATAAAGTACTCAAGGGAAAAAGTTGCCTCCCTGCCTCCTCCAGCAGAGCTCCTGCATTTACGTTAACAGTAGCGTATTTGCATGGCGTCTGCTGCATTGGAGGCTCAGATTCCCATAGTGCAGGTAATAAACAAATATTACTGTGAGCTTTCTGGAGCAACTCTCTCTCCCTCATAAGAACTTCTATAAAACAGTTGCTAGATTACAGACGGGAAAGCAAGCCTTTCAAAGAAATTCTCTCAACACTTAAAACTACAAGCTAAGTACGTCAGTCGCATGTGGTTTGCTCTTTTTGCAGAACCAATAAAACCTTGCAAATTTCAGTTGTAGACCTCAAAACGTCCTGTCTGTGACACTTGAAACTTTCTCTCACCAAGAAATTTCCGCAGTAACGTCCCAAATCCTTCCCTAGCCCATAGTCTCCAGGCTGCTCTAGCTTCAGGTCTCTTCTATGCTCCTTTAACACCCAAACCCAGTCTTCCTTACATCCCTGTAGTGCCCTCCTCCTGCCCTGTGTGGTTTCTACCATGCTTCCATGTGTCCTCACACCACTCTTCCAGCCTTTCAGCTTGGCAAGAGACAGCACATGCTGTGACTCAACCAAAAATATGTAGATTTGGATGGGGGAGTTGTCACATGCCAGTCAACATGGGTAGCATCTTCTCTCCAGCTTTTCTTTAGTGGAAGTACTAACTGATGTCTTTCTTCCCCACGTAGTGGTGTTGCCCCTGCCCTCTGCCAGATTTGATTCCATGCAGACCAGTGGACCTCAAAAGCTTGTAGATGGGCACTAGCAGATAAACAGTGTGTTTGTGTAACTTTTGTGTCCCTGGGAAACAAGGCTGAAAACAGAAATATGAACTATGTCCATGTTTACAGATATCTTTCTTGCTAATACTTCTGTTGAACTTGCCCCTGGGACTCCGAATAATTCTATGATCAACACTGAGTAAACAGATAGTAAGGCATGGTCTCTACTCCAGTTAAAGACAAGGTAAAGTATGAAAATCTATACCATTCAACTGTTAAAAAAATGGCTCTTGTAAATAAGCAGTGAGGAATAAATTACACACAAACATGACACACAAACACAGAAATAGTTTCAGGCTAGGATAATCCGTATCTGATCAGCTGAAAACAAAGACAGATACAAACTTGTCCTATCTGAACCCAACTTTAAAACACAGTCTTGTGCATTCACAGTAGCTCAAATGTTAAAATAAAGCCTCATTTATCTTAAGAGGAAATACTAATGAAAGGGGTAAGTCTTAAACCACATATCTTGTAGGGCATCAACTTCCCAACTTCAGACTTCCAGCAGAAGCTTATCCTGTCTAGAGATTCACTACTCCAGTGCCTTGCCATTAACCATCTGTCATATTTCCCTCAATATCCATGGGTTCAGGACACTCATTGGTAGTGGGGACGCTTGTCTTAAAAAGCCAGGCTTGAATCTCTGTGGGTGCAGCATCTCCTGATGCTGCTGTTTCACTTCACTTTTCCCTGGAGCAGTGACTGACACCTTGCTCAACCATACCTCAGGGAGGTGCCACAGAATTAGCAATCATCTTAGTTCTAGTTTCAACCTATACAGTCCTGAGCTTGATGGTCAGGTCACTTTGCTCGGAGAAACACGTAGATCTGCCCCAATTAGACAGGGTGAGGCTCTGAAAACAGGTTTTCCGTCTGTTGAGAGATTGCTCTCACCAATGGATGGTGGGTGGAACTTGCCCACAAGCTCAGGAAGTAGCTAAGTGGGGAACATGGGCCTCTCAGCTTACCTAACTAGAAGCCTGAATGCCTCAGCTGATTTGGGCCTTACCATAAAAATTTGGTGCACACATGAGCCGAATCAGACCAGACGTGCTCTCCATCAAGGCTCTGCAGAACACTCAATCACCTTTCTTTTTCTTTGCTGCATCAGGAAGGAGTTATGCAATTTAAAACTGTGCATATCAGAGTGCTCAAAACAGACTGAGCCCTTCCCACCAAGAGTCCTTTTGCCATCCCAGGGAGCTCTAACATGCATAATTGGCTCAGTGTCAAGCTCCTAAAAGAGACTCTTTTTGGTTACCAGCATTGGCAGGGCATGACTTGAGAACTAGGAATCCTGGTTTGCAAAATACTGCCATGCAAATAGCTAGAAGTTAGCAACACAGATTGCAATGAAAATGGACATTTAGAGGTCCCTCTCATTATTTAGTATGGTTTGGGGTTGGGATTTGAGCTTTGGGTTTTTTAAAGAGGTTTGGGGTGGGTGTAGGAGACTTGGCAGTGAAGCATCAGGACAGCCAGTCAAATAGACAAGCAGGACTTCCATTTCTACCTCTCTTGTCTTTAATCCCAGATTTCCTGCAGCTAAATCTATGGGTAAGGATGTAGGGAGGGAAATCTACACTTATTTATTTCTGGAAATTAGGATGAAGTCATTATAGCCTGCACAGTATGTTTGCTATTATGAAGTTGCAAACTGAGCTACAGAAAGGGCATTTAGTGGGAATTATTGTCAGCTGGCAGTCTCGGGCACTTGAGTACCCTCCATAACATGCATAACGGAATCAATTTAAACCTAGTGAAAGGGACATTGTCTGATAAAGTAATTCCTCTTTGAACACAAGATGGCAGCCTTAAATAAATGCAACCCCGCACAGCTTTTAATCTTACACATCATTAAATTCCTAATTTACACATTATGTTTTCATGGGCCAACCCATAACTCATTAGTGTTGAACTCTTGAGTTGTAAAGACCAACACACTAGACAAATGTGGGCTTCTTTATCCGCTTTTCTTTGGGTGGCAGCTCTCTTTTAATTTACCACAGAGGCAGACTTCAAATTCAACATTAAGAAAGCTTTCTGATCTTGTGTGCTTTGTGCATCCTCTACCCCAAAGAAAAACCTCTCTGATTACTGTTTTCTACCCACAGATTTTACTGAAAAAGAGTGGAATATGGAATGGGGAATACCATTTTTTTCAGCTTTTTCAAGATACTGGAGTTCCTTGAAAGATGCATTTCTCTGCAGGAGGATTTCAAACAGGCCTTGAAGTCAAAACTGAAACAGACTGCAAATAACATAGGGTTTGGAGCTGGTCTTCACACTTTTCCACAAAACTTAACACACTAAATCATGTTTTGACCTCTTGTCTTTCCATTCTCTTGTCTGGGTGTTGTCTGAAAGAAGTCACAAACACCATCAGAGCAGGAGGGTCTCCATAGGGCTCCAGTACCATGACTCTAGAAATAATTCTACCAGAATGGATGGAAATGGCAAGAGAAAGGCTATAATCACTTTCCCTGCCTTGGGAACTACAAGTCAAAAATGTCAAGCATAGAAGGAGTCTTTACAAACCCGATACCACTGCTTTAGCATTGCATGTAAGAGCATAAATGGCTGTTGGAGCAGGTCAGACCAAGGGCCCTTTCAAGCCAGCCCCTGGTCTCAGATTCCCCATGCAGGCAGGGGCAGTGGGAAGTGTGACTCATTATGTGGGGTCAAGGAAAGCAGAGCAGCAAGGCAAGGCTTCAGGCTAAGTTTGTTCTTCCTGCCTGGGCTGCAGTTTATCATGGCTGCAGGGCCACTGGTCTGCAAGAGCTGCTGCTTTGACAAAGCCAAATCCAGCAGCACAAGGCCCTGCATGCCCTGATGGAAACTGGACTGAGCTTCACAGATGGCTGGAAAGGCTGATTATGCAAAGGAGAAGATCAGGATCATCCTTTTCCACCAGAGTTGAACAAGCTCCTAGGGAAAGTCAGTGCTCCTCAGGGGAATCTTCTGCTATGCTACTGTTCAAAAAAAGCCACAAACCTAAGGAGAGAGGAGGAATATTCATACCTCAAGTGAAAACAATTGCAGGATCTCTTCCCTATCCTCCACTAAGCCAAATGGAGGTCATCCATAACACCAGCATTAGAAATCTTGATGAAAGCCCCCATGTATTCTCTTCGTACTCCTGTCTCCAGCAGCTCACAATGATTGCCCCACTGGGCACCTTACAGACCTTTCACCTATTTTAGAGAATGGCAGTGCTGATCCAAGTCATCTGCCTGGCACCCCCATGGAGCTAACTTCTTATTCTTATAGGATGGATGTCTTCACCCCCACCCAGCCCTTTTTCCATTTGTTTTGTTATATAGGCATTCATTTTTCTCTCATTTTCTTCATCCCTCCTTTCTCTTCCTTTTGGTGGATGAGAACATGCAATTTTGTTCATGGTGAGTTTGTATCCACCTAAAGATGAAAGGTCAGAAGAGAAAGAGGCAACAACCAGTCAAAGTGTTTTTCTACTGACACCACTTTCCAAGTGGAACCTTCCAGAGAGCTTGTGGATGGTGAGGGACAGTGTGTAGCAGCAGGGGATGTTCTTGTGTGGCAAATAAAGGGACTCTGGCTCTTTCTGAGACTAAACTACCTGGGGAAGGAGGTGGGCTTGTGGTATCAACTGAACATCAGCTGCAGAAGGTTTTCCTTCAATTTCTGGCACAGATTTACAGATAGGATGTAAAGCCAAACTGGGCTTCCCTATGCCTTAGTTTACTCCTAGAGGAAATGAGTCTAGCATTTGGAGCATTTATAGGATTCCACTGCATGCTCCTGCAAACACATTGAGATTTGGAGACCCAAGTTGCAGTCTGTCCTTTCTCCACATCTTCCCCATCAGAGATTGCTCTAGAAGTCTAATGCAACCCCCAGCAACATCTGTACAACCTCGTAAGGACATAATTTTAAAACAATGCATTGCAAAAGCATACCAGGAAAGGATGGATTCCTTTTGTGGTTAAAGCACAGCAGGAGGCCCTCGAAGATTTAGGTTCCATTCTCAGTTCTGCCCCATAGTTTGAACAGATCATTCAATCTTTTCAAGCTCCCAGTTCCCCTTTATGAGAGGGGAACAGCTCTTGATGGGAATGCCTATGAGGATTAAAGCACACAACATGAAAGAGGTGAGGGCCGTATTGCTAAGCTGCATGACAGCGAGCACTCTCCTTGGCTTGCCAAGTCTCCTATGCTCCTGCCAGAGATGGGACACAGCCTCCAGAGGTGGCAATTAGAGCTCTGCCAAGTATTACAGTGATGCGTGGCACATGGCACGGCCACCCCTCCTTGGCAGGGAGCCTCTCCAAACAGGCCTGAGCCACACAACAGCTCCCGGGCAGGGCAGTGTCCCTGCAGGCTGCCCGACACAGCCCACGCAGCTCCGGGGGCCTGCGGGGCCGGGGCGGGCGGCAGGCTTGGTGCCCGATGTCCTGCTGCCACCTCTGCTGCCTGAGCGCGGCCGTGGGACCTGCCTGCACCCTGCTGCCCACAGCCTGCCCGGCCTGCCAGTGCCGTGCTGTCCCACTGCTCACACTGCCCACGCTGCCCCACTGCCCACACTGCCCACGCTGCCCCACTGCCCAGGCTGCCTCCCTGCCCACAGCCTGCCCGGCCTGCCAGTGCCGTGCTGTCCCACTGCTCACACTGCCCACGCTGCCCACACTGCCCACGCTGCCCACGCTGCCCCACTGCCCAGGCTGCCTCCCTGCCCACAGCCTGCCTGGCCTGCCAGTGCCACGCTGTCTCACTGCCCACCCTGCCCTGGCTGCCCCACTGCCCACACTGCCCATGCTGTCCCACTGCCCCACTGTCCCACTGCCCACCCTGCCCCACTGCTCACCCTGCCCCACTGCCCACCCTGCCCACCCTGCCCCACTCCCCACCCTGCCCACGCTGCCCCACTGCCCACCCTGCCCACATTGCCCACACTGCTTACACTGCCTGCCCTGCCCACCCTGCCAGGCTGCCCACCCTGCCCCACTGCTCACCCTGCCCACACTGCCCACACTGCCCACACTGCCCACCCTGCCAACACTGCCCACACTGCCCACATTGCTCCTCTGCCTGCCCTGCCCACCCTGCCCCACTGCCCACCCTGCCCACACTGCCCCACTGCCCGCCCTGCCCAGGCTGCCCACGCCCTGCCCAGGCCCAGCCCATGCCCAGCCCACACTACCCTGCCCCCTGTGCCTTGGCAGTGCTGCACCCCTGAGGCTCACAGAGTCCCCCAGAACCCTGTGTTCCCCACAGCCCCCTAGTTCTGCACAGCCCCTCTCCAGCCCAGCCCCCACCATCTCCTCCAGTCAGCATTTCCCCAGTGCCTGCCCACACACGGAGCCAGGCACAACCCACCTGGCCATATGGACCAGCAGCCAAACACAATTTTCCCCTCATCCACAGCCCCTCTGCAGTCTCCCATCTGCCCTCCTTGCTTTGCACACAGGGCTCAGACAACCCTTCACACGAGGGCCAGCCTCTGCAAGCCTCACCAGAATACAGAGGAGACATACCCTTCAGCTACACCCTGCCAGAGACAGCCCCTCACAGCTCAGGGTCCCTCTGCTCCCTCTCTTATGGCCTCCTGTGCATACCAGAGTTACTCCACCCCTTCACTCCCAAATGCAGCCACAGACACCTGAAGCGTGCACACACCTGTAGATCCAGAACTACAGAGGCACAAATCATTGATCTTGTACAGGCAGGAGACTGGGTGGAAAGGCAGCAAGGAGGTGGGATCAGACCATTAGTGGAGGTCACAAGCCAGTGTGCTGCCTTTTAGGAAATGCTGTTACCACATTGGCAACTGCATCCACCTCAGTCAGACGCCAGCTCCGTTACCCACAACGTCACAAGGTCTTCATCTGTACTCACCACTTGCCTGTGACCCACTGACATTTATCTTCCAGGCAGTTCTCCAAGAACTGCTATAATGGACAAACCCTATGGCAGAAGCAAATGTTCTGGATCACAAATATCTGTCCATCAGTCTGGCTCTGCATGTGCAAACACACAAATCTTGGCTCCAGGGCTGTGCTGCATCTCTCCCAAGTACTCCCCACCTCGTTCAATACCTGTGCACCTTCCAGGCAGAGCATTCTTCTACAAGCATCCCAAATATAACCCCTACACTTCCACAGGAGTGGCTTCCCAAACTCTCCGTGCAACTCAAGCAACACAAATACATCTACACATCCCATATGGATTTTCTGTTATCCAAGTCAGCAGTGGTCTGCTGGCAGGGCAAGCTACATTGTGGTTGCCAAACCAAGAAACAGATCCCTTAGTTCATCATTAGAGGTAGATGAAGTCTGCTGGGAATGGAGACTGGGACTGCTTAGGGCTTTATTCAGCTTATTCAATTGTCCACTTGTATTTAACAAATTATTTTTTAAAATTGTAATACTTATTTCTATCTTTGCAGCATTGCATCTGATGTTGTATGAAAATAGATCACAGGCTGACCCTTGTACCAAACAGAATATGTCCTAAGTAAGAAGATACAACAACCTGTAAATAATAGAGATGATGGCAATATGCAGAGTTGTTCTGTTGTCTCCTCTTGCTATACACATCCCAAGATTTTACTTTCAAAATCTCATGTTTAACAATGCAGTGGGCTGCTTTATGTCTTCCTGCACTTTGGACACTAAGGGAAAAAAACCCAAAGAACAGGTTTTTTCTCTCTGTCATACTGGTGGCATAATGAGTTCTGCCTTGGTTTTCCCTGGCTTCTGTCACCAGTTCCTTGCCATAGGTAGTGCCTTTGGTGAAATTTCACCCCATTTTATGCCCTTCCCATTGTCACAAGGTCGGGTCACTTCCTTAAAAGTAACCTGCTGTGGTCAAGGTTGTTTCCCTTGACCTGGTTTATTGCCTTTTAAATGTTTTAGTGTTTTGCCTGTTTCTCGGGTTGAGCACAGGGTGTTTGTTGCACTGGTTAGAGGTTAGTATTGCGAAGCCTAGGGAGTGATATATGGACGGTTCATGCTTTCTTTTGGATTTAATTTTTCATCCTCTAGTGCTCTGTGGTGAAAGGAATGTTTGCTGCTTGCCTAGGGAGACACCTGACATTTAGACTTTATCTTCTGTAAAGGCTTGGGCCAAAATTCTCTTCTCTGACTTTGGGAATGGCAGTAAAGGGCACAGAGTTGAAGTGAAGGGGGGGACAAAGAGGGATATGTGTCTTTGTGATACCAAGCCACAGTAAGGAACTGTGCAGCCCTCTGATAAAAGTCAGTTCCTCCAATATAAATGGGGTTTTCATCCCCAGGCACCATGCAGAAATTCCTCTGTCCCAGAGTACTCGTGGGCCTGGGGGTGGAGGAGAAGAAAAGGAGACAGCTTGGGCTACAGCATCCTGCTATGATGTTCTAACCAGGGGAGTGCTCAGATTCTGGGTTTGGGGCTTTCACAGCCCCTGCACACTCAGGTAAAATACAAAGGCTGAAGAAAAGGTAAAGAATCTTCCCCTGGAATACTTTTTGCTCAAGCTCAAAGCAATGAGAGTTTCTTTTTTTTTTTTTTTTTTTTTTTTTTCTGGCTGCCCCTGCCTCTGGCTTTATCTCATGTCCTGAGTCAGTAATGTTGATTTAATAGAGACAGATCTGACAGGAGCAGAAAAGAATAAGGAAAGGACAACTTTCTGGAGATAACCCCCCAGTGTAACATAGATAGGTGTGTGAATCTTCCCATCTCCAGGGCATCAGGAGCCATGATCTCTCCCTCCAGAGCATTCACTTTCCCAGAGCTAAGCATGCTGGCTTTCAGAAACCCTCCCCTTAGGTGCTTACATCTGGTTTCCTACCTGGGGTAGGGAACACCAAGAGATGCTGAGCTGATCTTACCATAACTCTTCATTCCTGGCTTTCCCTGCCCCAACCAGTCACAGCACCAAAGGACAGTTCTGAAGAGAAGAGCAAATCTGTGAGAATATGAATGGTTGATCATAGGTCAAAGATGCCAGGAGAGGTTTCTTCTGTGAGTGAAAAGTTGAAAGCTTGTGTTCCACACCTGTGTGTGCCCACACCTGCCTATCCCAGTCATTCAGATAGCTGAGCTGTGGTGACTGATGGTCCATTAATAGCTAAAAAGCCCCCTTGGCACAATTGCTAAAAGAGGTATGAACTTTCTGTAAATGGCACTGGTTTATAGTTGTTGGAATAAATGCTTAGATGGTTTCCCAATTTAAATAAGAATTTTGTGTCTTCCTTCATGTGCTCGGTGTGAGGAAGGATTGGCATGGTTGCAAGCTGCATTTTTGCTGGCCTTCCTGTGGATAAGTAGTATCTGCTTTGCAGAACTGCAGGTAAAGATCTTCTGAATGATTCTTTTATTTCATCAAATATGATGGGCTGTAAAAGATAGACCTGCAGCAAGAAGGACTCCATTATGCTCTGCCCAGTTCTTTTTTTATCAGAAATTTCGCTTGTGGGTTGTGTCTGTCAGGTGGATTCCCCATAGCACAGAAAGGCTGGGGAGCTTTCCCTGCCACGCTTTGAAAGGAGGCCAGAACGTCCTCAGTCTGGCAGAATTTAGAGCGTGTTTAATTTCCCTGTCACCGAAATAAAATAGTATTTGTTTTAGAGATTTTGTGAAATACTGTTGTTGTTTTTTTCCCGGCTGACCTTTCGAGGCTCTGTATCGCCGTGGCAGCAGGTTGCCATGGGGATTGCCTCACACGGGTGGGAGCATGAACCAGTACACACAGAGACACTGGGTGCTCCAGGCTGCACCTGGTCAGTGGTGCTGTGCCACTGGGAATTGCTCACAGAAATCTGGTAGGCTGATCCATGAACACATAGGAGATCGAGTTCCAACTTATGTCCCTTTTTCCTGTATTGTTTGGCAAAAGTAACTTTTTTCCAAGTTAGTTACTTTTTTTCAATGGTGCCATAGGTTTTGTTTTCTCTTACAAAAGAGAAAACAGTTTTGGTTTTTTTTCTTGCAACAAACTGAGGATCCATCCTGAAGAGTTGAGGTTAAGCCAAGGGTTTAAGCTATTCATATTTATGATGTAATTACTCTCTTTTTTTTTTTTTCCTGTTTCTTTTTTTGTGTGTTTTTGTATCACCTGGAAGGTAAAAGTATGTCAGTGGTTAATTCCTCCTGAAGAAATCCAATACAAATTCAGCAATACTTTGCTGTTGGACAGATCGCTGAAAGGGAATGATTAATCTACTAACCTTGGATTTAGGAGATATGGATTTGAGTATCTGCTTGCTGCAGATTTTCCACGTGACACTGATGCGTAAATATCCTCAAATATGGCCACTAGCCTCTGTGCTTGAGTTCACAGACTGCAAAATAGCATCACCCTGTCTCTCAGGGCAATGTGAGAAGGAAGAAAGCACATGGCCTCAGCTGGGTAATCCTAGCTTCTTTACAAGGGAATCTGCTGGCCCACAGCAGCAGGGTAAGCAGAAGGTGACTGGGAATGGGTGTGGAAGAGAAAGAGATGGCAAAATATTTTGTTACAGTTTTGGGGTGGTGCAGACATACACTCCAAACTGAGCCTGTCGGCTGCTGCGGGGATGGGTTCCACACAAGTGCCTGGCAAAGGCAAGGCTATTTTCAGGAAACTAGACCATAATTTGCAACTGCTCATGCTGACACAGATTTTTCTATAGTTTCATGTCTCAAGCACACTTCTGTTTTGTATGGGCATAATTAGTGCCAGTGACTGTCTCCCGAGGGAGTGTCTGAACTGGAACTCAGCCATCCTGAAGAAACAATATCAGGAGAAGGTTATCTAAGAAAACAGGTATATCCTCCTAATCCCCTTCCTCCTTCCTCATATCCCATATGCAACCTCTTTTACACAGTCCCAAGTATTTATTATTTCCTCAGCTGTTCCAGAGGACAGACCATTTTTGCCAAATATTTGCCACCCTGCATGTGACATGAGACATGCCATAGGTTGACTATAAGCACCACATCCAATTTTCCAACACTCGTATACATGCACTGTCTCCCTTTCCCCTTCCAAAACAGATCTTTTCTCTGCCTTTTTGGTCAAAAATCCATAATCAAAAGTATTTCTTTGTTCTAAGTGAATCCAGAAACCAAGTCTTCGAATTGCTGTCTTTTGCAATTTCCTGAGCCAACCCCACTTCTCTGCACAATTCATCACTGCTTTCTTTGTGCTCTGCCTGCTCTACCCCTGAGAAACATTCAAAGACATTGAGTACAGGCCTTAAAAGCACACATGCCTGTGCATGGCTGTCTCTACACATCCTGAGGCTGTATGGGCTGAATTCTCCAGGATTTGGAGCTTGGGGGAGGAATGCATCCAGCAGACACGTCACAGGCAGGGGCCACAAGAAGTATTGCCAGAGCCGAGTGTAAAAGTTGATGCGTCGGAAAGAAAAATCACAAACATTCCCCAGCAACTGTCATCATGGTCCATCTCCAAGAAGGGCTTCACATCTGGGAAGAAACTGCCTGCAGGTAATTGGGTTTGCTAGAGTTGCCTCTCTAATTAATAAGTGATTTGACTTGGAGATTGGAAATAATAGTTGAAATGATGGCATAAGCACAGGGGCATTGGGGCTGCTGTTGCTGTACTGTTCAGAAAGGACTTTCCTGCACAATCTAATGACACTGTGTGGCAGTTTGAGGAATGTGAAGTTGTTTGCCCAGGAGACCAACAATGTGATAATATTGGCATATAACCTTCTAGTATTTGAGTAATTAGTTGCTTAGCTACTTTGGATAGGTCATTATTTTGCAAACTGGAAACATTTGCAAGTGGTGATATTTTCCTCGGTATGGTGAAAGAGCTAAACCTATTCTGGCAGTGTACAACTCCTAGAAATATATATGCATAAATTGTTTCTAATGAGACCATCTGCCTTTTATAGCCCCTTTGGAACTAAATAGTACCCAAAGACCACTCTGTCTTTCAGATATCCGTGGTCAGGAAGGCTGCTCCTGGCAATAACAGTATGTAGTATTTTGCAGCTAGAGAAGCTTTTTGATTCCTACATTTCAAGACGTGTTTGTGTGTGCGTGTGTGCATGATGCTGCTTATATTTGTTAAAGTTATTAGAAATCACTGTCCCAAATCTCTTAACAGATAGCATCTGGTAACTCATCTGTTAAATTAGTATTTTCAAAGATGACAGAAAGTTCGATCTTTCACTTACAGGGCTGGGGGCAGCTTGGCAATCATTCTTCACCATATCAGGATCTTCCTGTATTTGCAAAGAAACAGCACTGTTTTAAAGGAATACCCTCAATTTAAAAATCACAGCTGAGTTGCTCAGACTCAACATCTCACTTTGTGGAGCTCACATTTTGACACTGGTGTAAAAACTGTGTGACTTCCTGGGTGTTGTGTGCACAGCTCCCACTGAGCTCAGCACGCTGAGAACACAAAGGGGCTCTGCACCCCTCAGTCCCCAAGCAGCTGCTGCCCTGGTGCCCAAATCAGGCCTAGGCAACAAGTTTCTTCTTTTACTCATGTTTATAGCCTCACACCAATTACTACAAAAATAACAGGATAATCTGTAATTCAGCACTTGCCTACTCCTTGCTTTCACTGGGCTGGAGCCAACTGACTGAAAATAGTGGAGTCAGGTGCTTTTCTTCACGTCAATTTTCAGTCATAGCCCCTCTCAAGCCCTTCTATAGCAACACAGACCTTTAAAAAGCCTCCACTGACTGTTTGTTTGTTTGTTTGTTGCTTTACTCTGCAGCCACGTGGATGCATTAGCTTTAGTCTGAGGATTTGTAAAGTCATGCTCCATGTGGTTTCTCTTTAAATACTCCCTGCAGTTTCTGCCGGAGGAGACCTCAGGCATGTGCTGGGGGACAGCCTGTCTGGGAGGGAGATCTGCACAGGCAGGGCAGGGCTCGGGGTCACGTCCCCTGGCAGCTGGTGAGGCCAGCTGGAGTCCTGACCTCTGGCTCCAGGCTGGCTGTGGCTGGGCACACCGGGTGTGCTGGGTGGGCACACTGGGTGTGCTGGGTGGGCACACTGGGTGTATTGGGCACACTGGGTGTGCTGGGCAAACTGGGTGTGCTGGGCAAACTGGGTGTACTGGGCAAACTGGGTGTACTGGGCACACTGAGTGTACTGGGTGCACTGGGTGTACTGGCAGGTCACACTGAGTGTACTGGGTGGGCACACTGGGTGTGCTGGGCACACTGGGTGTACTGGGCAAACTGGGTGTGCTGGGCACATTGGGTGTACTGGGCAAGCACACTGGGTGTGCTGGGCAGGCACACTGGGTGTACTGGGCACACTGGGTGTGCTGGGCAGTCACACTGGGTGTACTGGGCAGGCACGCTGTGTGTGCTGGGCACACTGGGTGTGCTGGGCGGGCACACTGGGTATACTGGGTATACTGGGCACACTGGGTATACTGGGCACACAGGGGAGTGAGCAGGGTTAGTGAAACACGCAGTGAAGGAAGAGGAGAGCTGCACTTGCACGGAGGGAGAGGAGGACAGGCACACAGGTCATGGAGCAGGGACACAGTGTTCCCACTGCAGAGGTGTCTGCCTGGCTGTTGAATGGAAAGGTCACCCAGGGATGGATTGTCTTGAAGCCAATTCACAAACCTCTCCTTCCTGAGGAACAACTTCTTCTCAGCGTGTCTTCATTCCCCCCAGAGTCCTCAGAAACCTCATGTTGGCACAGTCTTTCACCTTTTCTTGGATTATCCCAGCTAAAAGCCATGGGTGCCCATGGGACAGTGCACAGGAGGGTTTTCCAGGGTGTACCTGGTAGGTGACCAGCCCTGAGGCAGTCAGATGTTTCCATGATACTCTGTCTTGAATTAAATATTCTATGCCAGGTCACGTTAATTAACATTCCATCTGTCATAACACAGCAGGGTAGTGAGCTGAGGTGGGGGGGGAGGATAAACACTTTCCTATTCACTACCTGCTGTTAATTAAAAGAGAAATTAAATAATGAAATTTTTTTAAAGGCTGCACTCTTTTTAAGGGTTGGTGAATCAGTGCTTTGTGATAACTCAGGTGCGTAGGGTGAATCTAAGGTCTCAACTGTAGCCAAGATTATTCCAGAACTTTAATCAATGAGCTTAGTGCATATTCTCATCTTAATTACAGCCTGACAGTAGCCATGCTACATACAGCTCAGGACAAATGCACATTCAGGAGGCTCAGGGTTGGAGGTTTTTTCAGCCATCATCTCAGATGTCTCCCTTTGAAATCTCACTTGCCCTATTTCCTCTCAGAGGAAAGTTTTGCTGGGAAGTTTGATAAAACTCCTTTGGTGTTTTTAGAGCTGTAGTGCTTTGAAATGTATCTGAACTTTTCTTTAGAGAACTTTTCCTTTTTTTCCCCCCTTTTTCTTTCTCAGCTCAAACACACTCCACAATTGCTTGGCCTTGTTGTGTACCTGTTTGAGGTAGGTTAACTAGCACAATAAAAATATTGATGAGTTAGCGTCTTGTCCTATTTTTTTTTTAATGCAACAAAATCCCATTTTCTCTTCTCACATCACGTGTGCAGGAGCCACCACAGAGTTTGTTACTTTATGAATAAGCACTTGGACTCACCATGGCAAGGAACAACATAACACAAGAGAGCTCTGGTGATGTAGGTGGCTGTGCACCAGGTGTGTCTGCCACCACAGCCATGCCAGCTGTGAGCATCACTGTGATCCTGCCTCATGCAGGCACACTCACATCGAGCTAACCAGGCACAAGCAGCTTGGGGGCTGCTGCAGCTACTCACCTTTCTCTTTGGCAGGGCTTTTTTTGTAGTTTTATCCAGCCAGCTTTGCTGCTACATCTGTGTTCCACGTAGAAGCCTTTGCCAGTAGAGGAGAGCGGTATTCCCCCACCTACAAAACACCCTGATGCAGACACCATGTGACTCAGCTCTAAGAGGACAGCTCTGACACAGAGCTTGGTCCCTGATAGTCTTTGTTGCTGAGATAATGGGATTTCCAAGATATGGGGCTCAGGGAGAGAGTTTGCTTCTCTTTTGAATATAATGGCTGGAGTTGGGTTTGGTATTGTTTCCAGTAAAGCACACTTTAAAGCAGAACTTTGGTTTTATCTTGACAAGTTTGTTTGTTTGCAAACACGGAGCCTCTATCATCAGGGCAGGTCTTCTGCAAATAAGTGTCTTAGTGTGGTTAAAAAACGCCATACATACATAAAAGTTACCATCTGGTTTGTAAACCACAGCCCAGGGATCACAGGGGGACTTCCCTTGCACTTTTGTCAGAGCTCCAAGATGTTTTCCTCTGGGCTGGGTCACAGCTCTGAGCTGTAGTACTCTTGGTGTGTTTCAATAGAAATGAGCAAGAGTTCACATCTCAGTCAACAAATGTAAGGAGCTCTAAAAAATAAATCAACATTAACAAATTGCTTCTGTTGCACAGAGAACACTGGTGTGGCCAATATCACTGCTACATACACAAATTAAATGTTATGTGCATGAAAGGACATTCAACCACAGGCAGGAAAAATAAAAGTTCAGGTAGAGCAAGGCCCACAGAAGTGGATGGACAGCAGGTGAAGAGCAGGGATGGACCTGTGGGAAGTCCAAGAGCACTCTGGGTTTAGTCCCTTTCATTGTAATTGTAATTTGCTTGTGTGGCAGAAGCCCCGGAGAAGAAGGGGAGTGACAAGACAAATGGCTACATTCATTTTCATAGGTTTGGGAGCTGAGGGATGGAATCCAAACTGGCAGAGCAGCTGCTGTCAAGGAGTATTTCAGTGGGTAGGAGTGCCAGGAGGAATTTCTACTCCTTACCAACTCCAACATGAGGTGGAATCACCAGAAAATACTTACCAGGGTGTGACTAAAATCAGAGGTGGACCACCAGGGTCTTCCTTTAGCTGTTCTGCCTCAAGTACCACCCTTTGGACGTAAAGGACACAATCAGAAGCTGAAGTCACGGGGGAAGTGTCCTCACCCCCACCTGCCAGCACAGACAACACTGGCAGATGGATAGAAATAGCGAGGCCTCCGATAAAACCTGGTGATAAAAATCTTAGGTTTTCTGTTATAATGTTACAAAATGTTACAATGGTGTTAAAATTTGACCACAAGGATTGACAGGAACCTCTCTGTGTTCCCCTCCTGCCTTTTCTTCCCGGTCTTCAGTTTCATCTCTATCTTTGTGGTGCTGCTCCGGCCCTTTCTGATTTTATTTTATCCTCATTGCACAAAGACTCTTTTCTTTTAGGACTTGTCCTTGTTCCCCGAACTATTTTTACCCGTTCCACCTCAGTCTCTTTCCCCTCTGACTCACTGCTGGGAATCCTCCCCTGGATCATTCCTCCTTTTCTCATCCCCACGGCGTCACTCCTCCTCTGCTAGAGGTCAGAGCAGGAATCACTTCTCAATTCCCAGCTATAAAAAAAGTGATATCTTGGAAATCCAGTGTCTGAGGGCAGTCTGGTGATTGCTCCTTCCAAAAGCAGAGCAAACAGGCTTCTGTGGCTCTTGCAGGTTTTAGCCAAGGTGCCCATCCCTCATGAGATTTGTACACTGAGAGGGGAGGCATCCTTGCTGGTTTTGTTTGGTCCTCCTGCCCTGTCCTTTGGATGTCCAACATCTGCCAAAAAGAACTGGGCACTGGGTGGGAGCTGGGGTGCTTTTGGCCCCTGTCTGACCCCCTGGTCAGAGAGCAGCCACCAGCTCCTCCCTGGAGATGGCCACCTGGAAAGGCAAAACTCCATTTCCTGCTGCTGCCTCCCAACATTGCTCTTGCAGAAAGTTGTTCTCCTTGTCCTGTTAATAAATTTTTAAAGGCAATAAATCTTCGCTTCTTTTAATAATTCATTTTCATCTGACCAGGTTCCAGGTGGGTGTTTAGGCTTTCACTCTCTCCTGGGACTTTGTGGGTGGCAAGGAGCCTGTAAACCACATCGTTTGTGGACACGGGCACTCCCAGCCCTGCCCTGAGCCTCCCCGGCTGCCTGCGAGCTGCTCCTTTGGCTGCCTGGCTCCGGCTGCCCGTCGGCAGGGCCGTGCAGGGAAGCTGTGTCTTTAAGAGCCCATCCCTTCCCAATGCCATGCCTTTGGGGTTGTGCTCTCCCTCCCCCAGACCTTAGATTCCCTCTCAGCAGGATGTCGGCTGTCCTCCTTGTCTCCTCCCTTCAGTGGGATGGCTTCCTCTGCTCTTGCTGTGATAAGAGTTTGTTTTCTTCTCCAGCATACCCTGGGCTAACACCGCTCTCTGCATTTTTCTGCTTTGATACCTGCATTTATGTTCTGATTTCTTTCTCTCTCCTGGGGCCATACTGCTTTTCTTTTCTCACCCAAAGCAGCTCTGCAGTAAAGACAGGTATAACTAATAGCACCGGCCTTCGTCAATGAAGCAGAGTTCAATTTACCCTTTGCAGAGATCGTACAGGCAAGAAACATCAGGCTAAGATTTATGTGGAACTGTTTGTCTGAATGGGCTTCCTACTTCCGTATTTCCATGGAGCGAGGAAGCTGCCAACATCTGCTCTGTGCCTGATACCACTTCCGATTCCACGAGCAGAAACTCTTCCCAAGAGACAGGGAGCGAGTAGTTTCCCCAGCTGGTGGGGATTTTGAATCAGGGGCTCTGTTTGCAGCAGGGAGATGGATAGGTGCAGGGTGTGGGTGTGCTCTGCATCCTCTGGCTGCACACAGCCTGCATGAGCAGTGGAAATCCTTTGCTTCAGGCAGCTCGAACTCCACTTGCTCTCCGAAGGGAAGGGGAGACACCCAGCCTGAAGTCAGTCTTCTCAGAGGCCATGAGGGCAGAGGAGCTCTTGTTTTGCTCAGGCATCCTGCATTTCCCATCCTCTCCAGAGAGAAACCCCACTGTTGCTTCCGTTGTTGCTGTTGTGCAGGGCTGATGAGAGAGATGATGCTTCTCTTGCCCAAACTGTGTCAGTCTTGTCTCCTGAGGGACAAAGTGCAGCTGCTGGAGAACAAGCAGCATGTCCAGAGCAAGCCCTCTGCTGCTGGGCACTCCAGGGGTTTGGTGCTGAAGGAAAACTCCAGTGAGCCTCAGACCCACAGAGACTCTTTTACACTTAGGCTTCAAATAGAGAGAAGTCGTTTTCTGCCTAAAAGTTATGTGGTTTATGGCTTTTGGAATGTGTTCTAAAGCTCTTATGTATCACACGTGGCCCCCTGCAAGGCTGTGCAAGCATCCCAGCATTTTACTGTGCGGATACTCCATCTGCCTTCAGATGGAAGGAGATGTTGAAACTAATGAAAAATAGACTGATTTTATACCAGACCTGTAACAGAATAATTTGAGGGGAATGTGTTAACTTTTGTTTTATTTAGCTTTGCCAACTTTCAAGTCAGCTCTCAAGCAACCCAGAAGGTTTTAGAAAGTGTTTAATCTAACTCAGACAATTTCCTGAACTCCCTAACTGGACCACCCCATTTTCTGAAACACTGCCAAAAGGCCTCAGTTACTCACAGGCTCCAGCGTGCTGCTCTTTCACAACTCCTTTCTGTCCTCTCACCCCACTCTCAAGCCCTTAGTATAACCCAGAAAGAGGAACCTTCTAGACCCCACTGTCAGTGCCTGATGGAGCCAACCCTGCCAGCAGGGCTGGGGTGCCTGGTGAACCACTGCCTCTGTGGCTTCCAGGCTGTGCATGGTGTGAGCATGGACACCCATCCTGCTTGCACTAATCTGCTGCTCCAGGTGTGCCCTGCCCACCCTCCCAGCCCCGCTGCCTGTGGCACGAGCCTCTGTCCCTAAAGAGCCAAGGGACACTCCCTGCTGGACAGTGGTGCAGCCTTTCCTCATCCTGCCTCACCCTCTGGGCTCGCTGTCCTGATACCTCTGATCCTCCCTGCCTGTGCTTGGCAAAAAGCAGCAGGGGCACTTTCTCATGGCCACAGGACAGAGGTGATGCTGAGCATCACCTCTCCTCTCACCTCCCTCACCACTGCATGCTGAGTCTGTACAGCTGGATATATAGGGGCACATACAGCACACCAGGATGCCAGAGGCCTCAAAGATCCATCTTTCAGACCATAAGAATTATTTGTTTTTCCAGCAGAGCCAGGGCATAGCACAGTTTTAACAAAGCTGCAGCAAACTGGGGTTTTAGTCACTCCCTCACTGAGAGATGCTTGCTGTTTGGGAACTTATCATCATGTGATAAAAGTGTCCTCCTCAAACTCAGTTTCCTGCTCTTCTCCTGTGCTTCCCTCTGTTGTCCACCCACACTGCTGGCTCCAAATAAGCGAAGTGAGCTCCCTAGAGCTCTCCACCACCTACTCATCACCCTGATGTCCTTCCTCCCCTGCCTACTTACCCTGTCCCCTCCTGGTCACAGAGGAAGTAGGATGACAAGAAAAACTGGCTCAACTTTTCCGGAGATTTCTGGAGGAATTTGTTCTCTGGATCTGAACCTGGACCTGGACCTGACTGACTCATCTTTAGGATTTTTATTGGAAAAGGTGTTAGGCACCTACAAATGCAAATGAAATTAAAAGCTGAAGGGAGGAGGATAAAGACAGCAGCAAGAAAAGTGATGAATGAAGCTGCTGGGGTCTGCAGCTTTTTGCTGGTTAAAACTGCCACAAACCTCACCAGAAGCCATCTGAAGTGCTGGGGTCAGAGCTTGCCTCACAGCACAGTCCTGCCCTGGGATGATCAATCCCAGCATGTGCAGGAAGCTGGTGGTGCTCCCAGCTCCCCAGGCAGGGCTGGAAGAAGTGATGAAACCTCCAGAGCTCACACCTTTCCTTCCCTCTCCCACAGGAAACAACTTTGCTGCAGGGGGGACACTGCCAGTAGGGAACAGTAATTTTGTGAAGGCAAAATATTGCCAAGGGCAGGGGCTTTCCTGGAAGAAGATGGGAGCAGAGCCAGTTGGGAATGGCAGAGCTGGGTTCCACATGTTCAGGATGGATGGCTTTCCTTGGGTTAATCTCTTAGGAGGTTAAACCTCCTGCTTCCACTCACCGAAGTCTCTGCTCTGATCAGGATGGCACACAGGGTTCCACAGCTTCAGAGTCAAGGAGTTATTGCTCAGATATCATTTCCCTATCCTTCACAGAATTATTGCAGCAGGAAGAGGATTAACAGGTATGCAAATCACAGTGGAGGTGGGGGGGGAGCTATGCTAAAAAATTAATAAATGCCACGGTGATATTGCTGTTCAAGCTCTCTGGTGCCGTTTTAGGAAAGCTAATGTGTTCGCAGGGTGACTGCAAGCCTGATGGGAAGAGGGAGCCAAGAGCCAAGGTTTCCCCTCCTGGCTCCTGCTCTGGGTCAGGTAATAGGATCTCCTGCACAGCTGGGGCTGGGAACAGGCAGCCAGCACCCCCTGCACACACACACACACAGACACACAGAGACTGAGCACAACTGCAGCGTGTCCCTCCTCAGATGCTCAGGACTGCTGCATGCTGAGCAGGGGAGGTGGCAAATGATGGCAGGAGAACGGCCAAAGCTGTCTGTTCAGCCAAGTGAGCGAGGGAAGGCACTCGCCAGAGTGTCTGGCTCTGCTGGGACTGACTGTGCTCCCTGACACGCTGGGCTGCGTTGACACCTCGTGTCATCCTGCAGCCACACGGCACAGCCTGCTCCTGCCGTCTGGCCGTCATCTGTCGGTGGCCAGCAGGGCCAGGCAGCAGCCGGGGTGAGCAGGCAGCTGAGTCCCTCCTCCACCCCGGCTGCCTCCCCAGCTGCCCTGTCCCAGCTCCCGGCCCAGCTCTGATCTAAAGGAGAGGCAGCACATCTGCACCCCCACCTCACCCACCCCAAGAGGGTACATAGAGTTGCAGGGGGTGGCTAATGGCAAGCCAGAGTGATTTGAATAAGTCCCTTAGTGCCCAATCTCAATTTCTAAATAAGTCTGCTTTAAATTACATTGATTTATGATTCACATATTTTTATTTGATCAGTCAGTGGTGCTGCAAACCTTCAGGCACTTTAGGTGTTTCTAATCTCTCCATCCTGTTGGATGGAGGCAGTGCTTGCAAAAGGCTTGGTTTTAACCCCTGAATCCACCAGCCACTCAGCCAGGACGGGCCAGCCTGTCTCCTGTCCTCCTGCTAGGGCTCTTTTCCTGATGTGATCATAGCATAGATTATCCAGCATCTCTGGATCTCCTGCTGCCACACCAGGACACTCAACAAGGAACCGGGGCGAGGATATTTTGGGCCCTGGTTGTGACAGGCCACATCTCTGGGAGTTTACATTTTAACATTTGTACCAGGAAATCAGGTCTCTCAGTGTCACGGGGTTAGACAAATACCTGATAAAGAAATAAACCTGTCAAATAAATTTACTTTATAAAGGACCAAGCCCCTCAGAAATCTCTGTTGTGTATTTTAAAAACTGCCTCACACCTTCACAAGCAGACTGCCTAGGATACTGCATTCCATGTGCTTGGGAGCCACTGGCAGCAGGAGAGGGACTGTCCTTGGGGCTGTCTTGCTGTGATTCAGCAGCAGCTGCTGAGCAGACCAGCTCTGCTAATCCTTCTCCTCCACATCCTCCTCCTCCTCCTCCAGCGCTGGCTGGGCGAGGGATGAGGCTGACTCACCCTGTTCTAAAGCAAAGCTGAGGCCCCACGGAGCACCAAGAGTTACCGCAGGTGAAGCGAAAGCAAACACTGAGCAGGAAAGGCTTTAGCAGTGTTAGAAACTTGGTGGGGCCTTGGAAGCCCTGGCAAGTCAAACGTGGGCTGAGCGTGAGGCTGTGTTTTTGAGGCGATCCGCAGCTGTAGAAATAAGCCTGGGCAAGGATTTTCTGGATTCCCCCAGCCCGCGCTGCCTGTGCCACAGCTGCTGCGCTCACAAGGCAGCCTGAGAGCGCCTGGGCGGCAGAGGGTTCCGTCCCCGCTGACAGCTCTTGTTTACTATTAAATAACCTTGGAGGCAGAGACGCTGCTTTGTGTCCGCAGAGCCGCTGCCTTCCCCGGAATAACAGAGCCGCCCTTCTCCGGTGTTTCCCGGCACACAGAGCTGCTGCTTCCCGCTACCCAGCGCCCCGGCTCCCAGACTTACAAAGCACCTTTTCGCCGCAGCGTATTTGCATCTCTTTGTTGATTTTGCTAATCAAGCTCACTCCTGAGCCTTTGAAAACAGCAGTACTCAAAGGCACTCCATCTCTTTGGGCACGGCAGCCATTTCAGGAGAGGTAACCCCTTGGGGACCAGGCAGGTTTGGTCTCAAGGCTGTTACGGGCTGTGTTGGGAGCATCAGCTGGTGGATGGGCACAGCATCCGGGTTCTGGAGGCACAGGCTTACCAAACTTTGTGAGCCAAGGTAATGCCACACTGCCACCAAAAGGGCAATGCTTCCCTGGCTCTCCCTGACCCCTTGCCCTGCTCCCAGACCCAGGCAGCACTGTGTCCCTCCATTGCAGGGGGTGGGTGGTGTCCCACCCTGCACCATCCCACCCTGTACCCACCCACCCTGAGTGGCTCCTGGGTCTGTCATCTGCTGGTTTATTGAGTGCATCCAGCCCCTGTGGGGACATTCCCAAGCACTGCCATGTGCTGAGCTGGCCCTGCAGGGAGGTGACTCAAATCCCCAGATGCTCACAGCAGCCAGAGGGTAGCGTGGGTAGGGTCCCTGGGCTGGGGAAGCTGAGTTGTGCAGGGCAGCCAGGCAGATACAAAGCCACCCTCATGCCATGGATCTAGGGGACAGAAGGATGATCTGACTCTGGAAACCCAACTCCATCCCTTGCTTAACTGCCCATGGGTTGGCCCAATTCAGAAAGAAGAATTACATTTGTGTAGACTGGCAGGTCACAAAGATATTTAAAGGTGATATTTATCCTAAGATGTCATGAAGTGGGGAGACAAGGTACCCAAGCTTCAAACTAATCGTTTCCCTCAGTGCTTTATGCCACCAGTTCCAGCACCTCAGCAAGGGAGCCCAAGCCAGGCCCCACTGAGTGGTCAGACACCAAATGCCCATTAAATTCCTGTGGTGGTGGAGGAACTTCTCCCCAACACGCACCCGCAGACCACTGACATGACACGTGGCAGTGGCAGCCCAGGTCTCCCCACTCCCAGTGCTGGGCTCTGTGGTTACCAGCAGCAGTGTGAGAGCAGCCAGGCCAGGCTGTCACAGCAGAGTCCCTTCGGCACAGGTTGGCTCCAGCTCTGAATTTGCATACTGTATTTGCCAAGGGTTATTAGTGTTGATCAGCTGTTAAATAATCTGCCCTTTTCATTTCAGGAGGCCTGTCAGGACTTGCCTTCACGTAGGCTTTACTTAAACAGGAGTTTCATGGCATATTTGAAAAGGGTTTTCATTAGGTAGCCTTTTCCTTGAAATTTCGACAGCTACAAATACTAAACACTGTCTCTGACATCATGAGCGTCTGCCACATGTATTGCCTAACCCTCTACATCCTCAGTGTGTGGAAAAGCCTCCAGCCACAGAGCAGTAGAAATCGGGCTGCAGTCCCACTGGCACTCCTCGTTGTGCCAAGGAAAGACCCGAGCCAGGGGATGGAGATAAAAGCAGATCCCACATCAGAAAATGAAATTATGCCTTGTTGGAGAAGGGCTCTCTGAGCTTGCTGTACACAGGTTTTAAAAACAGCCTCACCCTGCTCTGCACCTGCAGGGATACAGTCTTTGGGATGACTTATGGTTGCATTTCAGCATCCTTGTTTTTATCTGTGTCACTTCAGGGCCGCACACCCTTTGCAATTAGCCAGAAACAGGAGCTCCAGAGCCTGGGGAGGCTGGGAGCACGGGCCAGTGGTTCAAAGGGGGTGGCTTGTGACTCACAAGGAAACAGCAGGATGGGGTAAGAACCACATTTTGTGGTTAGGCAACACCGTCAAGGGACTCTGGAAAGTCAGGTCAGGGAAAAACCTCACTTCAGGACTGAAGGGAACTGCAATAACCAGCTGGTTTCTTCACATGTAATTATGCCCACTACCCTACAAATGTTTAAAAGAGCCAGAAAGGAATGAAAAATAGGGATGGGGTAGTAGGGATCTGAAGAGGGGCTATGCATACTGGATAGTCTTGAATAGCCCAGTAGAAAAAGTTGTGCCACTTTGAGGGAAAAAGACCTTTGCTGTTACCAGCAAATGCATTAAAACACCTGCCTGCAGCACAGCCCCACACTCCCCATCTCCCATTCCTCTCACCTGCAGATTTTGAGTGCCTGTTGAATTCCAAGGGCTTTTCACCTCGGTTACTTCAGCACAGGGGAAGAAACCCACGGTGCCAGGGGAGTTTGCTGCCCACTGCCCACCTGCCATGTTGGGGGCAGAGCTCTGTCCTCCTCCTCCCCAGGGCTGAGCCAAAGCCGGTTTCCAGGTGGTACATCCAGGTGGGAGCTGCCTGCTGGCAGAGAGAAGGGGGAGCAGGGAGCTCCCTGCAGAGCAGAGATGGCCACGTTTTCCTCAGCCATGCCCAGCAGGATGAGAGGGTGGCAGTGGGTACCACAGCAAGCTCAGCCTTCACTTTCTCTCCCACCACTCCTCTGGGGAGAAGAAACAAAAGCGACTGTGAAAACCAACCAATTGGGCTGTAACGAAGCATAAAACACGGGATCAGCTCTCCACCTCTGGGTCACCTCGCCAACAGAGTGCTTGGCTGTGCCTTGCTGGTACTGCCTGTGTTACGGTCATCAGGCAACAAAGCCAGCATTTAGAATTGATTAATTGATTTGTACATTAAATAGGTATTTGTGCTCAATTATTGGCAGGTTTGTTAATAGATTATTCTTTAAACAATTGTGATATTTTAAATTACACGTTATTTTATAGATGCACATTTACTTAAAAAAAAAAAAAAAGAGCTCCCCTTGCATCTATTAACATATTAAAAAGAAAATAAAACATTCAGGCTGTTATAATGCACAATGTGGCATTACTCTGGTACTTTCCCTAAGCTAGGGAAATCTTATTTGTTTAATAATAAGCTAACCATGAATATGCAAATCTGCATCCGTGCAGTACCTCACTGCTGTCACTATTAATGAGTTGCAAATTAATGTGACAACAAAAGGAAAATCTATTTAGTGACAGATTTGTGGTTCCTACCTGGCTCAAGAGAGCAACCATCTACAGTCACGTCAGTCTGCTGGAGGAAAATGTGCACATGGCGTGGACGGGGTTTTCTTAGGACTGGCAAACCAGAAAGAAGCAATGGCTCTTGTCACCCCAAGGGCAGAAGGCAGTGCTGCTGCTAAGGATCCACCCCACTTCACTTGCAGGAAAAGTCTCTCCACTATGCAGTCAGAGGAACCCATGCAAACCCCACTAATGGGTGAAATGCAGAACTAGCCAGACTGATGCAGGTAGACATCATGGTGGGATATTTACAACTTCATCTCCTTCAGATCTCTTTGGAGATTTTTGCACCTGGCACCGCTCCAAGTGAAACTTGGATTCCTGTCACCTTCTGCTCCTCCTTCTAGCAGAAATGCAATGGTGAATGAGCACACTGAGAAAAGATCTATGTCTTCACAATTACGGCTTTCAACTCTTCTGCCTTGTGGTGCCAAGCCCTCTCCTACCACCACTGGCCTCATGCTGAAATAAAAATACATTCAGCAAAAAAAATTAAGGAGATAAAACACTATTTTTCCAGCTACCTTGGATCTGTGCAAGTTTAAAGCAATAATGTGTGCCTTTTCCCTGTGAAAACTGATGATGCTGAGTATTTACCAGCAGCCCCACAGAGCCTGGGAATGGCAGCTGCCTGCACTTAACCACTCCCTTATACATTACTGCTCAAATGATGGGTCTCATCTATAGTTTCATGATTTAGCACAGAAATGAAGGGAGGAGTCAGCTTCAAAACTCTTTTCATTCATGGAGTGAGCTTGGCCCCTGGGAGCAGTTTTTGAAATAATTTCCATTCTGCTCCTGCTAACTAAAATCATAGAATCATTAAGGTTGGAAAGGACCCCCAAGATCATCAAGTCCAAATGTTAACCCGGCACTGTTAAGTCCACCACTAAGCCGTGTGCCCAAGCACAATCTACCCTTCCTCTGACCCTGGCTTGCCACTCACTGCATCAGTGTCTCTGGCACAAGGCTCCAGCTCAGCCACCACAGCAAAGCAGAAGAAATGAGAAGAATGGCTGGAGGGAGAAATGACCCAAACAGGAAACTCCCAGGGCAGACCCCACTCTGCAGAACTCTTGGGTAAGGCAGGAAGGCAGAGGAGGTGTTCAACATTTTGGTGCTCAGCAGCATCACTCAGGGGAAACTTCCCAGCCCTGCCTGTGCTGTGGCTCCCCCTTAGCCTCCCTGCCAGGCAGCCAGCCTGGAATTGGGTATTCCCTGGGATTTCCCAGCCAGCAATAAGTTTGGTAAAGGAACCTCTGAAGCAAGGCTCATCTTTCTGCTCTAGCTGGAAATAGGGTTTTTCCCTATTGCACCAGTGGTTGTCCAACTCCTCCACAGGGCAGCACAGACTCCCAGCCAGGCAAATGCAAGTGGTAAGCAGGGGAAATTCAAGGAAACACCTTGGCTTTGCCCCCAACAGCATCAACACTGGGCTTTCACCTTGCAGAAGGCAAGAAACAGGATCAGCAAGGTTTTACTATCCCCAAAGGCTGCGTTTCCATTTCCTTATTTTTTTATTAACCTGGAGCAAAGCCAGCAGTGTGAAGCAAGCATGTTTGGCCCACGGAGGATGCACAGGAAAGCGCTTTAGAGGAGAGTAGTGTGAGATCAGAAACTGAACTGCTGAGCACAGCCCCCAGGCTGGCTGGAGCTCGCCCAGACCCAGCTCCGTGCCCTGCAGGATCCGGACAGTCCCGGTGCTGGCCAGGGTTTCACTCCCTCACCCACACTTGCTGTCACCACCTTCAGCCCTGGCACGCTGCCATCTCTCCTCTCCCAAGCTAACTCTCCCCTGGGCTTGCCTCCTGCAAAATTACACCTGCATCCAGCCTCTCCTGTGACAATCTCTCCCAAACCACCCAGCACAGGGGCAGCCAAGCCCCCTCCTGCTTCACTGAACCCTCTGTGCTCCCTGAAGCACCCTGGCACAGCCATATCCCTTTAAAAAAGTACATCCCAGGGTATGGAACGGCTGTGTTGTGTCAAGGGACGGCGCTGGGATCAGGTGTTCCCTGCCACCGCCCTATTTTTAGAGCCCAGGCGCCTGGGGCAGGCACACACACCAGCATTACAGCGGCGTGAGGCTGTTTCTGTATTTGAGCACCAGGCAGGAGCCAGCATGGAGAGAGCCCAACTGTACCCGGGGGAGGCAGGGAATGCTGACTCAGCAGAGATGCTCCGGGAGCACGTGCTCGGGATTCTTTGAAGAGGAGGTGGCCAAAAGAGGAAGCCCTGTCAATCTTTTGTTTGCCCGAGGGGCTCAGGGAGAAATGAGGTGTCTGCCACACACCCCGGGAAGCGGCAGGAAGCTGATTTATACCCAGCTCAAGCCACCCAAGCATTACACAGCTGATCAGATAAAGGTGAACAACTGCTCCCAGCCTTCTTCCTTGCATTTTCTGGCCCTCCTCTTTCTGGGAAAACCAGGGGGTGAAAGCAGATGGCACTGGAGAGTAGGAGTGTCTGTGTTTCAGTTCCTTGAAAAGCTGGAGACTGTTTGAAAAGGAAATCCAGCATGCACATAAAAGCTGTGCAGGAGAGACCATCAGGCAGCACTGACAGAACGAGAGGACACAATCTCAAGCTGCATCAAGGGACGTATAGGCTAGATCTTAGGAAAAAGTTCTTCACAGAAAGAGTGATAAAGTACTGGAATGGCCTGCCCGGGGAGGTGGTGGAGTCGCCATCCCTGGATGTGTTTAAAAAAAGACTGGATGTGGCACTCGGTGCCATGGTCTAGTTGGGGTGTTGGAACATGGGTTGGACTCGATGATCTTGAAGGTCTCTTCCAACCTAGAAAATTCTGTGATTCTGTGATCTGTGATCCTCCTTACCCCAAGTCTGGAAAAAGGAGGTCACTAGATGTGTTGGGACTAAAAATTCCCTGTCCTGTGCAGAAATGAGACGTTGGTGTCCAGCAGCAGACAGCTTTTGGACCCTTCTCTCACCTCTTGGCTCAGCTACAAAACCACCTTACCCACAGGAACAGTCCCACTGTAAAGCCACACAGTACAAATGTTTGGCAGAAGACTCAGGGGCAGCACACCATGAGAGGCAGCAGCTCTGAGTCCTCCCCTCCAGGGCACCTTCAGAAATGAGGCACTGTTCTCCCTTACCTTCAGCCCTCAGGACAATGGAAAAACTTCTTCCCAGATGCTTTTCCCAGATTAACCAGGTGCTCTGCTCAAGACCCTTTGGGTGGGGTCCTGGGCCCCATCAGTAGAACAGCGCCGTTTAAACACCTCAGTGGCAATTGGTTATCATAAGACATTCTACTCTTAATAACACCCCCAAATTAAAACTCAGGAGTTCACAGCAAGAATTTCCTTCCACAAGGGGAAGGCAGAGAAGGTCTGCCCAAGCCCAGGCAGCCAGCCTCTTAGATACAAGTTCCAGAGCTGTGCAAAAGTGACATTCTTTCTGGTCACTGTCCCTTTAAATCCTCCCATAATGTTCTCATAGGTTTAATGCTCCACATTAAAACTAAAGCATTTCCTCTGGTACTATTTTCCTCCACTCTGCAGACTCCATTGAAAAAAGAATTCAGCCAATGGAAACTAAAAGGATGTCAAAGGAGGGAAAATGATTGAACCTATTCACAATTCTTTAACTAAAAGATGGTGCAGAAGGTATCATGAAAACCACTTTTAAACCCTTGTCCCACCAAAAGCACCCACCTGATGTTTTCTTGCAACATGGAATTTAGGAAGCCAATTGAGATTGTACTCCACATTTCATCAGCTGCTTGCCTGCACCTCTACCAGCCCTGCCCCACTTTGGAAACTACACCCTCCTTTCATAAACATTAATGAGATGAAGTTCATGTCTCAACCAGGCACAGAGTTAATGGGAGTCACTTTAGGCTCTTCATTTCTCAACAGTTTTATTGCCTTTAAGAAAATTTTTGTAAAATATAAATACAAAGGCAGAAGATTTACTTACAAAGTTAAAACACAGATCTCAAACATAAACACACAATTCAGAAAATTTAGTTTATGTACAGTTTCAAGCAACTTCAACATATGTTAGTTTTTCAATATTTTACAAGGTACAGAAAAAATAGTTCAAAGTCTTCTTTAAATAAAGAGCATAAAATGTTTAAACATATATAAACAATCCGGTTTGATGTGTGAAAACTAAATTTCACAGCTTTTAAATTAGGATATAAAAGTTCTTACAATTAGTTGATGCGTATGGATATGGTTTAATTTATATTACAAACTATTGAATTATATTCAATAGTGCTTACCTGGCCAAAGCAGGTAATTCTGTAAACAAAAAAAACGAAAATAATATCACCAAGTGCCTTACCGAATTCTATCTCCCAAACCAGCCACACGACTTTGATCACATCACCTAGAAAAAGTATGTTCTGTGTAATCAGTGCTTTGTATGAAACAAAGTCAATGTGTGTGTGGGTGTGTTCTTTAAAAAAAAAATGTGTTCCGAGTAATAACAAACTTATCCCAAAGCCTGTGTGCATTTAAAGAAACATTATATAACAATTTTTGTAAAAACTGATTGAAGTTAAAAAAAAATTTCTTCCAAAATCCATCCAACTGGAATTCAGATCTCTTATATAAAGGAAAGATATTTTCATATTTAATAGTGTCCTTTCTTTACAGAAACAATTTCATTTGAACACATATACATAAAGAAGTAACTGTATAGAGAACTGTACATTAAATGGCCTGATGGTTTCACCAGAGGATGTCGAAGGGAGGGTCCTCGTGCGGATGCAACCAGTGAAGCTCGGAGCCGAGCAGAGTCTTGAGCTCGCTTGTGAACTCTACCAAGTCCAAGAGCTCTTTGCTCTCTGGGTTAAAAGCTTCAAGGTCCGTAGCACAAGAGAACAACTGGCTAAGGGAAGTCTGTTTGTAAAACTCTGCCTCCGTGATGGTGACGACTTCCAGGTTGGGGAAGTTGCAGCGGAAGATGCGGGATGACATTTTTAGCCTCTTCACCACGTCCGAGAGCAGAAGCCAGTTCCGTGGTCTGTGGAAGCAAAGGGGAAAGAGGCTCCAGTAACTGACAATAAGTGGCAGGATTCCTGACTCTTCCCCACATGGCTGTGTGAGAAACCCTCCCCCGGTCCCACGCCCATGAACAATCCCTCTGAAATCAAAGCTGTCGCTCAGGGGTCAAATGTCATAGATGAGCAGGTGTGTATGTATTTATTATGAGTACTGCTACCTGCAGCTTTGGGAAGGAAGGATCCAGGCATTCAGGGGCACTGGGACCTGTAAAACCTGGGCTCCTCAGTGCCCATGTGGACCAACAGCCATCCCAACTCACACCTAAAGGTCAGCCCACCTTTCATTTCACAATTAAGGAGATTGCTTATAGCTACAACCACAAAATTCAGCACCCCTGACTTCTAGAGATGTCAATGTCAAATAGAAGTCAACAGTAAGTTGGTTTTTTGTCAGATAAACAACACAGTTTTAAAACTCAATTTTTGTACTTGTCCACTTCAGGGAATTTAGATCCATCTCCCATGTAACAAAAACATACTAAAACCCACACTCCTGCACGATCAATATTTAAAACTAGCTGTCATCAAAATTGGTGCAAATGGTAAAAAACAGTCGTTTACAAATCTAATTTGTATCTTGAATATAATAGATAATACAACTTTCCAGGTCTTTGCTTATTATTAGGTATCATAGGATCTTCCCTAAGATACTTATTTGTTTGTTCCAATTCAGAGCTTTAAACCAGTTTTGCTACAAAGTCTAGAAAAGCAGTAATGGTGTCATTTTGTCATCCACAAAAGCGTGTCCACTCAGGAGCAGAACAGAAAAGCCCATGAAATACAATTAACACCTTACAAACATGATACCCATATTTAAGTGCTGGAAGCACTTCTGTTTTGGAGAGTTATAAACAAGATGCCTGTCTGGGATGAGGAAAGGAATTTGTGTTCAAACGTCACTTGTCCTGCTTGGGAATATGGCAGTAAAAACTCAGTCCTGACAAACAGCCTTTTTCCCTCTCACTTCCTATTTATTTCAAAAAAAACCCCAGCAGTTACAGTATTGATCTCTCATTTATGTTACATAAATACCAACCCTTTTCCCCACTGACACAAACTGTTACCAACCCAAGCAGATCATCCCAGCTGTTTTCACCCCAAAATTTGTATTTCTCTTACCCCTGAGAGAGACACACTTGAATGTTGTAACACGGTAAGGGAGGCTCATCCAAAAATTCAAATTCAAACACGTCACTAAAGCCATCTTCATCTTCATCACCTGGGCCAGGAGGATTTGCCAAGACATCAAATCCAGACTCATCTTTTGGATCTAAATAAAATTGAATAAAGATGCTAAGTCAGCAATGAAAAGACTGTTGCAGATCTTGCTTTTTTTCCCTCAATAACGTGATCTGTAAACAAAATCAGTTTGCTTCCTTTCTAGCTTCCTCCACCACCACAACAAAACAGCCCCCACCCCCCTGTTTTTAAGGTCTCTGCATACAAAGAAATAAAGGGCAACATTTGCTCACCGCACACAGAGCTGCCATAGAAATCCCAGTACAAACCAGGGTCATCAACACTTCGACCTTGCAGGTCAGTTAAATACTCTGGAGAGGAAAAAACAACAACAAAAACATACTGATGAGAACAAAAAGCTGGCAAGTTAGGAGGCTGCACGTCACAGAGCCTCAACACGCGTCCTCCCTACCTTCCATCAAAAAATCCCACACCACATTCCTGGCACACATGCTATAAACAACAGCATACATACACCATTCCCCCACATCAAATAATGACCCACCAAATCAAATAATCACCTAAGGTCCAAAAGGGACAGACCCAACCTTAAACTTCAAGTTCTGAGAGCAATATCTTATTTTTGTGAAGATAGAGTGCACCACATTTTTTAGCCTTCACAATTATTCTGGACACCAACTTGAGGGTGAAACTGTGGCCCCAAATAAACTGATGAAAAAGGTTTTTCCACACAGGTATGTTCAGAAGATGTAGTTCTTTTCTACAGATATAACTTGGGAGATTTACAAGCTGAATTGGTGAAAAGATACTAGGATTCAAGATGCTAGGAAATCAAAGATACCGGACTTTACTGGAGTCCTGAAACACCTGTGTGCCTTCTACACTGCACCATTTAAACTGGTAAACAGATGAGTACTTAAACTCAGGGACTATGAACACTGCAAACACACTCAGAGGTAAGTTATTAGGGGATGCAAGTGTCTTCATCCAAAACTAAGAGGAAAAAAAACCTTCTAAAACCATGTTATAACATGGATATGTTTAAAGACAAGAGCCTTTAATGTATTTTTACAGTATTTCAGATATAAAACAAGGCAGAACTGGCAAAACCAAAAATAGTCTAAGATAAAAAGCAAGACCATGGGAAAACATGAGTGTTTAACAAACAGCTATTTGAATTGGCAAGTTTCTTATTTTCATTTCAAGCAGAAAACTGAAGGCACCGAAACAGCCCGCTGACCTCCTACCCACCTATCAAATCTGACAGTGGAATAATCCTTATGACTTATTAAGAGTTTCAATTAGAAGGAGCCCCCAAGCATGGCTGTGCTTCCCACATGCATCCTCTGGGTTTTGCAGGCAAAGAGGGAGCTTTTCTGCAGCCCAGCCCACCCCACGGCTCCTTGGCATGAAGTCACCCCTGCCAGGCAGGAGGGATTTTTGGGGACAGGGAACAAGCCCCCATCTGCCAAGACCAGAAAGCCCCATGCAGCGTGGGCACAGACCTGTGAGGAAGGTCTCCATGAGCTCACTGTGGGTCATTTTCACGATGGTCCTCCCAGAGTAGGTTGCAAGTGTTGGATCAGCACCATAGGACAGTAACAGGCGGACAATTTCCAGGTGGTCGTTCTCGACCGCGTCGTGGATGGGTCTGGAGTGAAATGAAAGAAAAACCACGGCGTTACATTTTGACTCAACAGTATTATGCAAATGTTTCTGACAAGAAACTTCTGACTGTAGATCAAAAGTTATTTATAGAAAGTAACTCTATTAATACAGCTGCCAATCATCTTATTGTCGGTTTTACTTGCACATCATCCCCCTCCCCTCTTGTCTTCAGTCAGACTGCTCAGGGCGCATATTTCTGTTACGTCTATTCCTTGCTGTACACATTTTCGAGGGACAGTAAAATAATTACACCGCCGTAACAGGAAGCAGGAGCTTGTGTGAAGCCTCACAAACATCATTTTGCTGCAAGTCACTCTACCGTTCCAAATCTCTGCCAATTTAACAGCGTGTTGTGGAGCAAGGCTCATTCAGCCTGCCTCTGGGCAAGCAAGGAAATCAGTTACCCGAAGCTCCTAAATTATGTACACAGAAATAAGTTATGAAAATTTGCTAGGAATTAAACTTCCACACCGAACATCCTCTTTAAACAGTACTTGTGAATATATTTGCAGCACAATTCAACCCTTCTCATCAGAGAATAGAAAAACATGTTATTTTAAGTGTAGTCCACCCAGAAATTAACGTATTTCATGGGGCGTGAGCAATCTATACAAGCTCAGACATAGATTTTGTGAGCCTTCAGAAGGATTATTCATTAATACACAGGGCTGCAATTCCAGGTTTAGAATTCCTTATCACTAATTATAAATCGCATTAACTTTTGCCTTTAAAATTGATTATACGTAACGGGGAGTTGTCTGGAAGTAGAACATATTACCCTTCAGACTAATGAAGATGTGTTAAAATCCCATCTTTTCCTTAGACAGCAAGAGCAGGGAACTAAAAGCAGAGTCCAATGCATGGGCAGTGATCGTGGCAGTCCAACTCAGCACAACACTCCTCCTCTGGGCTGTCAACACTGCTGCCCCCCAACAAGGCTTTCAAGCTCTCATGGAGCTTGTACAAAAACACAAGGAAGGACTTTAACCAGGATCACACACTGCCTTCCTGGAAAGCTTTCACAATGATGTTACCACGGGAAGTCATCTGGAAGCACAGCCAAGTGAACCTCTCCGCTCCGTGTCCCGATCTGCCAAGCAACGCTCGGCTGACAACCAGGGCTTCAACTCCCTCCTGCCAAGAGGTCACATCCCACCACTCCTGCCTCACAGGGCAACGTCCTCTGGATGTCACCACTGCTTTGGCACGACCTGGCATCCACAAAAGCTCAGGACAGAGGAGGGGAGGATCAAATCAGCCAGAAGAGGATGGCACACGGCCGTTTTCCCACCTATCACACAGCACTGCTGGTAGGAGGGGGAGGAGGGTGACTCTGATAAGTCTCAAAAAGAGTTCCAGATGTATTTACTCCAAGTACTTTCCAGTAGGCCGTGACTTAGGGTGACTAACATCTGCTACGTGTGAAGGGTTCTTGCTTGCACCCATCTTTCTGAAAAGCTGGATGTCATATCAGTTCTGACACGTGCAAAATATACTGATATGAGGAGGTGCACTTGGGGACTTGGTCCTTACAGAAAGAGGGCTTATCCCATGCTGCCTGCCTCCCATACACCCCATGCCACCAACAGAGTGAAGAAGCAGGTGGTCCTCAAGCTGCTGAGCACAGTCCTCAGTCCAGCCTGTGCCAATCCTCAGACCCTTGGCAGCAGAGAGCACAACATGTTCCACCTTACAAAGCCCGACATGCCACTCTTTGGAAAGCCACCTTCACATTTTAAGACCAGAGAGGTCCATGAGGATCACTGGCAAAGGGTCAGGATATCCCTTCTCAGTTTCTAAGGGAATGTCTCTAAAAAAAAGTCTCTGAAACTGATGCCTTTGAGACAGACAGTGTTGGAGGAGCCAGCATTCCCGGGATTCGCCTGCAAGTCTCACCCTCCCACCTCCACCTACTGACTCAGTGCTTCCCCAGAGGGAAGCATCACATCCAGGATCCGGTCAGTGCTACACCACCAGTGTCACATCCCAGGTGACACCAAGCAGGAGGCAACAAATAACAGAGGTGCCGCCACGGAGGCTGCAGAAGTATCGGGTGTTTCTTGCTGTCAGCAAGCATCTGAGGCCTGAGCTGCTGGGTCATGGCACTCTGAGCATCTACAGCAGGAAAGGTCAGCCTTGCTGCAAACCCTCCTGTCCCCCACTGGGCATGAAGCATCCCTGGCTGAAAGTCTGGCAACAGGCAGCAGGAGCAGATCAGCGTTACGGCTGTTGCCAAGTGCTGGGAATGCTCCTTCTCCCCCACTCCCTCGCTTTACTGGAGTCTTTAATTTTGAACTCTTTTTAAATTTTATTTCAGAATTACGATTTTCTGGGTTTGAAAGGGGGCTGAGGAGTGTTGTGGGATTACTGGTTTGTGGGTTTTCTTGTTTGTGTTTGGGGTTTTCTTTAAACTGACTTACCTAAGTGGCTTTTGAAGCAGTAATGAATTCAAGATGATCCCTTAACTTATTAAAAACAGCATCTAAATCACCGCCCAGTGCTTCAATTGATTTAACGACACTCAGACGAGTTTATTAAAGGGTGCCTGGGCATTCCCCAGGAAGGAAAAATTGCAGCACATGGGCTGTAACCCTGTGATGGAACCTCCTTCTGCCTTTTTACATGTCACCAAGCCCAACGTGGTGCTGCAGACAGAGGCAGCAGGGCAGGCAGAACCAGATTCGTCATCTAAGAGTACACAGGGAGGCTGCCTGGGCATGAGAGGGGAATTTATAGAGGCATGGGGAAGGAAAGGCATAGTAAAGCAGTGCGGAAGAAGGAAGAACAATAAATAGAAGGAAGGAAAGAAAACACTGGCGGGGATGGGGTGGGTGGGGGGGAGAAGGAGATTCCCCATAGATAAGTTAAGGGAGAAAAGGCCAAAACAGAGCACTGACAGACTCTTTTACTGGCTAGAACAGCTTCTTGGCAAGCTCACGAGCGGAACCATGCAAAGGCACAGCTATTTGTTTGCTTCTCCCAGCAGGGCCAGCAGAGGAGGGAGTATTCTTCAGTCTTGGCAGAGCTTAACCATCCTCTTTGTAGGATGCAAAAGCAACTACTGGAATAGGCAACTTTTTCAGATGTGAAAATAAAAGAAGATCCCTGGGAGTCCTCTCCTGGGCTGCTTTGCCATACAATCTCTTCCACTCTGAGCATCGTGGAAATAAACACTCTCTATCCCTAATGGTACAGTAAACGTAGCACAGCTCGTTTCTAAAACAAACCCTTCAAAAGGCCCCAGAAGGATCTGGGGACATTCAAGAGCTGCAATATCCTACAAAAGACACACATCTCAACCCTCTCTTGTGTACTGCCGAATTCCTCCTACTATTTTTACTGCCACGAGAGTTAGGAAAACATTTCACTGGGGGTTTATCATTCCACCACCAAAACGATAAACTATTTAGACCAGTCAGGGTTCGCTCTCAGCCTTTCAGGCACCACCAGGACTCTCCTGACTGCAGGGAGAGGTCATGCAACTCGCCGAGCAATGCCACGTTTTGGCATTTTGTTTTTGTTTCCCTGTGCTCCGTTGCGCAAGGCTGCCCCACGGAAGGGACAAGGCACGGGTTTGCAGGAGGGCAGCGACGCAGGCTGGCTCTTCTTTAACGCAATTAGCTGCTGGAAGGTATGGCTCTGCCAAGACCAGCTGAAAGGACACAGGAAGAAAGCCATCTTGGCATGGTCCTCGCAGGGAAAAAATAAAAAAGGGCTGAGCTCATCAGCTGCCAGCGGGAAGGATACAGCAAAACTGGCTGCAGAGAGAGAATCTAGCAACGTGGAGCTCTCGCTAATAACAGGCAGGGGACTCTGTATTTTTGGCATGTGGCTCTGTTTCTACCATGGCACACATTCAGCTGCAGAGGTGAGAGGAGAAGAACAGCGAGATAAGGCCAAATACACGCGGCAAACAGCCTTGCTAATGTCACTTCGAACACCCCTAGCCGAGCTACTGCACTTACTGGGGTCCTGTCAGGGAAGGGAAGCTCTCACCTCTTAAGCACGGTCTATTATTATTTATAGGTAAGACGATTAAGAGCCCTCAGTGACTGCAGCACCTCGGAGACAGGTCTTAAAGATCTCCGGGTTCTACAATAATCTTTGATTAGGCACTAATTGAGCAGCAGAGTGCTTGTGTATTCAGGGTCTGCAGGCACTGCATGTGGTCCATCAGCACAGAGTTTAAGGGGAAAAACATCCAAGACCTACCACATTTAGTCTGGCCAGATGTGCTGTGAATAGGGCAGAGAGGGACATCCTGCGCCGAGCTGGGGTGAAGGGAAGGACTGCACCATTCCTAAACCCCCAAACACTGTCTCCTCCTTGCCCCTACACCAGTCTGGCACTTTGTTTGTTTCTGACTTCACCGGGATTTCTGATACTATCAGGAGCCAGAGGCTGAACTCGTCCCAAAACACACACATGGCACAGCCAGCACAGACCGAGAGATGCACAAACTTCACAGAACTTTCCTGCATCCTTCACATTCACACCGACACCCAGTACAGACCAAAGCCATATCCTCACCAGCCACAACTTTTAGAGTGCCCTCCAAAAAGCAGACAAGGAACAGAGCCCAGAGCTCCAGGTGACCCCCCAAGCCGCCCCACCACCACAGCTGTGCTCACGCAGCACACGCAGCTGCATCACAGTTACATCACTCCCCTGTACTGCTGCACATTAGCAGGCTGAACAGAACTACACACACCCCCTGCCACTGCCTGCAGGCTTCAGAGCTTCCACAGCCCGACCAGAAGTACCTTCGGATAAGTGAGGTGGCAGAGGGGGAAATAAACAGCATATTCAGAGTCATTAAAAAAGCAGGAGAGAAGGACAAGTCTTTGATGGTGCGTCTTTTGGGTTGGTTTTTTTTTGTTGTTGTTGTTCTTTTTAAGACTTTACTGTATTTCTAAGGGTTGAACATGTTCTAGAATTTAATTTTAAAAGCATCACAGCTGAGGAAGACTGACACATCTTCCCTCCTAAAAGGTAAAGGAGAAAAACTTTCAAGAGAGAAATGGGGCTCGTCTTATGAATGTCCTGACTTACTCTACGGAGACAGAGGAGTCTGATCCTGCCAAAAGGCAGTGCATTACACAGATCCAAAGTTCCTTACAGAAGCTTCTGCTCTCTGTCCTGCCCGACTCAGACCATCTTCCCTCTGTATATGGGTTGTGGTTTGGATTCTTGCTGTCTGTTGGGCAGCTTTCCAAATGAAAAGTAAGTCTGCCCTCAGAAAAGAGAGGCAACAGCATGCTGAGTTCTGACACTACCATCTATGATCAGATCATCATTATGTTCATTTCTAAAATCCATTTTCCCAAAAACAACTTTTCAGGGTACACTGGCCAAGTTTCTTTCTTGAAAATCAGCTCCGTCTGTGACTAGAAATCAAAGGTGGACTCTGAAACAGCGAGTGATTAAGACTGCTCAGACACTTCCCAAGGATAATTTTCTAGATAGGTTATTCCAGCAAGTGAGACAAAAATAATTTAGGATTCTTTTTACAGTACTTCACCGCTGTTGCACAGGTCACATATTAAAGCTGAAGGCAGCAGAAAATGCGAGGCTGTTTGTCAGCCTGGAGAGCTCAGAACTCTTACTAAGACAGAGGAGGAATTCGACAATCCAGTCGGGGTTTTAATGTTTCTCCAAAAAGCTTTCCTTTGGGCTGTGATGGGCTGGTGATGGGCCGGGAACAATGGGCCATCATGAACTTTTAATGGACCATCCTATCCAGACCTCTTTTTGTTTTCCTGACTCCTCCCTTCCCAAGTTAATAAATAAAGAGCTTAAAAACAAAAGAAGCAGGCTCTTAGTTACGCTAATTTTACCTCCCTGGCTATTTGGATGGTGATAGGGAAGGCGATAAACCATTTAAGATAACAAGCTGCAGGAGATTGGAAGAATACAAAGCGACCTGTCCCCAAAATGCACAGACTGAATAACGCTCTGCATATGCTCAGGACGAGTTACCCCAAGGTCAGCCTCACAGAGGTGGTCAAAGAGGTGCTTTAGGAGATACACAAGAAGCTTAAAAAAAAGGTCCGGAGCAGCATTTTTTTTCTCTTCAAAAGCTAAAAAGAAAAGCTCGCTATCTATTCTGCCAGCACAGGAACTAAAGCACCCCTACTATTCTGTGAAGGAAACTAAAAAAAGGCTAATTCGGGATTTAAAAAAAAGAAAGAAGAAAAAGTAAATCCAAAATATCAAATGAGCAGATAGTTTAACAGTTCAGCAAACAACATTTTTATACAGCACATACAGGATTCGCACACCCGATTGCCACAAAAGCCTGAAGTGCTCTCAAAAGTAACCCTGCTAACAAGGCAAACTCCACTCTTTTGGCACAACTCAAAGGACCTGGAGGGCACATGAGCAGGGCTGCAGCTCAAGTATCACTCCTTCCTGCCCTGCAGCTGGCAATTCCACTGACTAACAAAAACCAACCAAAGCACAACTTATTAAAATTCCCAGAAGAAGAAAGAAATTACCCTGAACTCGAGCCACAAGAGAAGCGTGTCCCCAGCGCGTTATTAACCAGAGAGCAGAGCAGGTCACAGAGTCCTGCACGCCCCTGCCCGAGGAGCAGCAATAAAGCAGCGCTACCTGCCCTGAGTGTTCCAGGCTGGGCAGGCAGCACAAGGGGAGCACAAAGGAGAGGCACAGAGGGAAGAAGGGAGGCAGAGGTGACCCGGTGCTGATAGGGGTGCTGCTGACGCTGACCTGGTCCCATCCTGGGCGCTGCAGTTCACGTCCGCGCCGTACTCGAGGAGATGCCGCACGATGCTCAGCCAGCCCCTGGCGCAGGCTTCGTGCAGGGCACAGTAACCCGCGTTGTCACGATGATTCACATCACACGCCTTGTTTTCCAAACAGTACAGAACCACTTCCTGGAAACAGGAAAGAAAACAGATGAACATCGTGTTATTTCTTGCTGTGTAAATGCGCGGATTTCTCTGCTTGAAGGAAAAGGGTTGGGGGGGGGCAGAAAGAGGATAAAGACAAAATCCCTACGATGTGCTGAGTTACCCTCTGTGAGATGGGTCAGTCAAAAGGAAAATAAAAGGGGGAGCTGTTGACAGTCCTGTCTGTTCAGGAGACATAGCAGAGAGCACGACTTCCCTGCACAGACTAATTTGGGCAACCTAACACTGAGAGCTCCATGCCCTGCATGACCTTGTAACCCCCAACATCAGGAATTGTCACAGAGGGAGAACATAAAAATTTCACAGACAAAACTCACAATGTTCCACTTCTGAGAACTTCTACACATAAAGCCAGTGGGAAGGTTGTTACTCTTACAACTACATTTTTTTAACAGAAAATTCTGCGAGTGCAACAGCAGCACGGCCAACGTCAGTTTGATTTTGAAAAGAAAAAGTGCATGACCCGAAACAAAACACATTTAAGACACACAAAGGATGGTTTGCCATCAGCAAACAAAAACCAGCCTGGCTCTGTGAGATCAGGGAAATCCCATTTTCACCCACCCCAGTTTTCTGCATGCAGAAGTAAAGCCAGGCGCCAGGTTCCAATAACGAGCCCGGCGCCGCAGGAAGCCATGTGAATTTAACACAATTCATCTTGCAGTCAAATACACCACGCTCCAGAGCCTGGGCCAGACTCAGCTCTGCGCTGCCATGCAGCCTTGGAACAATGACTGCTCCATCACTCAACAGAAAATTTAGGATGGTGCGAGTCTCCCTCGATTTGTGTCGGATGCAAAAGAAGGCAAAACAAAACCAAACACATTTCTAAGAGATGTTCAATGCAAAAAATAGCCCCCACGTTCCCAGATTAGTGGTAAGCCATTAATTTTGCATTTGAGTGACATCCTTGCAAAGCCAGATATGGCACGGAGGGGGCGAGTGCTTGTTTTACCAAAACAAGAATAAAAACGACATCGGGCGCAGTGCATTTATTCTTCCCGTTTCAAAATAAACCGGAAAGCCCGCAACAATCTGTGCTCTGGGTACACCTGACTCGAGAGCTGGTATCCAGGATACAGCATGAAGCTGCTCTTTTAGCAGGCCCTCACCAAGCAGGCAAGAGCTGAGAGCTAATGAGCTGCCCGTCCCAGGCTCCAGAGCATCCCCCCTCCACCTGCCACGGGGGATGCACCCACCTACACCCAATGCACCCACCCGTTTAACCCAGGACCCCCACAGTCCCACCTCTCACCAAAGAGGGGCTCTGAACGCTCCTGCTAATCAGCCCAAAGGCCAAAAATCAGTCCAGAACAGATGCTCTTTACCCTGCACATGCTCAAGCCCATAAGAAAGGGCTGTGCAAAATTATACTCCGGAGGTATGAATTTTCCTTCAAAACCAGACCACCCTGCCAGGCAAATTAGCAGATGGATATAGGTAGCAGAAGCAGTCGCTGTATTCAGCACCACTTTTAGCACGCAGTTACCGTTTAAAATAGACTTTGCAACTCAAAATAAAAGATGTTTCATCTATTTTTGTAAAAAGGGAAGGCTCGTCCTAGGGTGGAATACTTACTACTGGACAAAAAAGCTAATTTTGTCGGGCAATTCTGTGTTAAGAGGCTATAAGAAGAATGTCATTAACCACAAAATGTAACCATAAAGACCATAAAACTCTACATTGTTAATTAATTAAATGCCTCATTAACTTTTTTTAACATGATTTATTCAATTTACAAAAAAATTAGCCACCATTGCCAAATACAGGAACATGTGGTGCCACAAACACACTTTTGGTTTCCCAAGCATTTCTCACTAAGGTTTGGGGTAGGCTGTCAGAGTGCCACAGGGCAATTTAATGTCTGTTCAGGTGTTCTATTTAAACCAGCTTTCTGAAAATGACTCAAAGTTAATCCAAAGAGTCAAACTAGAACATAATCAGGCACCTCCACCTCTGCTGCTTGCAGCTTCTTAGCCAAACTGCAAACAGAAACGTGAAGTATGCACATATGCATGGCCCATCCTCATATGCAAGGAGCTGCCCTTCCTATGTACTCCCTTTCCAGGGGAAGAGGCCAGCATCCCCCAGGCCCCAAGAAACACCATTCCCACACAGCCAACCTCAAAATACAGCCCTTGGGTCAGGCATTACACGCTGAGCCTTTACACTTCCCCCCAGCATCTTACCAACCCCCTGAGGTGATGTCCATTCCTGGGCAGGATGCAGGAGCCCTACAGGAGCTGTGCAGGGGCAGGATGGTGCTCTTCAGCTCCTGCTCCTGTGGCAGTAAAACTGGGAACTCCCTGCGCCTGGATAAGCCCTGCCCTCACGTGTGTTTAAACACCCTGTCACACAGCTCACACTCTGCTAATTTCACTGCCTTCCCAGGAAGGATTTAATAACAAACTGATGAGGGAACTTTCCAAGTCCACTGCCATGGTTTCACCCAAGCCAGCAGCCAAGCCTCAGGCAGCCTCACTCACTCCCCCACCAGCAGGAGCAGGGGGAGAATCAGAGAATCACAAGGGTCAAAGGTGGAAAACTTGTGGGCTGAGATAAAGACAGGGAAAGCAAAAGCCATGCACACAAGCAAAGCAAAACAAGGAATTCATTCACTGCTTCCCACGGTTGGGCAGGTGTTCAGCCATCTCCAGGAGAGCAGGGCCCCATCCCGCTTATGGGTGACTTGGGGAGAAAAACAACACCACTCCAAACGTTCCCCCCTTTCCCATCCCCAAATTTATACACTGAGCCATGATGTCAGATGGTCAGGAATATCCCTTTGGTCAGTTTGGGTCACCTGTCCTGGCTGTCTCCTCCCAGCCTCCCATGCTCACCAGTCTCCTCACCAGTGTGGCAGCAGGAAAAGCAGGAGAGGCCTTGGTTCTGTGTAAGCCCTGCTCAGCAGTAACAAAAACATCCCTATATTATCATCACTGTTCAGCACAAATCCGAAACACTGCCCCATACCAGCCACTGGGAAGAAAATTAACCCTGCCCCAGCCAAAACCAGCACATCCAGACACACAGCAAAAAGAAACACGAGGCAGAAAGACAGCTACAGCTTCCTCTCACATCAAATTCATTACACAAGCCTTCTGTAATTTTTTCCGAAAAAGACTCTACGCTCCCTGTAATTCCCTCTTCACAAAAAGTAAATTACAGTTTTAAGACTACCATTATCTCAAGTCATTTGTTTCAAATGGGGAAAGCAGAATGGATTCGAGAGTGGCCATGTATTGGGATGGGTTGGTAACATCCTGCTGAAGCATGGCCTGGCACAGAAACCTAGGAAGGGAAAGGCAAAGCTTCCCACCAGCTTCATCTGGGATTTCCAGGGCTGAAGACCATTTGCTGCACTGGCTTTAAGTAGCCTTGCTGGCTGCAGCCCTGCAATTTATCTGACCAGACACAAGCCACACTTGTCCTTCGACATTTCACACTCGGGTCAGCTTCACACAGAACCTCGTGTCTGCTCGTGTCCTGCACCCTGCAGTGATCTGGGGCACATCTGAACTGTGGGACTGGGAGCAGGACAGGGGCTCATGGCCTCGCAGCATTTGGGCTCCCCATGGAGTCCAGGAGTGACACACGCAGCTTGCCACCACCTCTGCCTGCTGAAGGGTTTGGAGTGGGATCGCTGCACAGCCTCAGGGCATCCCTGCTGCAAAGGCAGGCAGGCTGCCAAGGGCAGGCACGAGCTGATCTGGTCTCAGGGCAATACAGCATTCCTGCCAGGGCTCGGTGGTGCCCTGCGGTGCCAGCCGCTTCCAGCTCCGAGTCCTGAATCAGCACTCGGCTCCCTCTGCAAGCTGTGGCCCTGATGATGCAAACTCTCTGCCTGCCCTGCCACTGAGCTGGCAAAAGGCCACCAGGCTGCAGCCAGGGAAGCCCCTATGAGCCCACCAGAGGTTGCTGCCCTGCTAACAGTGGTGGCAGAAAACTGACCTGGCGTGCTTGCCAGAGGTCACAGACCAGCATATTACCTTGACTCATACAGACTTTTCTTCCTTTTTTTTTTTACACAGAGGAATTTCTTACTTCTTGACCATTCTTCTCAGTCTTTGTGCAGACAGAGGAAATTCAGCTTTCTACTAACTGCAGTAGTCTCATCACTATCAAGAAAAACCCCTCAGCTATGGAGCTTCCATGGATGATCAAACTATCACAGCTCACCATGGGCCAAACATAGCTCTGGCAGGGTGGCACAGCCACCCACCACTCTGAGCCTTGATAAACACAGACAATGTTGGATTCTGGCAGCTCTTTCCCTGCCCTGCATTCCACCAGCAACAGAAACAACTGCTGCACGGTCAACACCACCTGAACAACCAAATCAAATGAGCTGAATATTTAAGCCTGTTAAAAACATGGTGCTCACTTGGACTTTTGGGTGAACTCAAGCCAGAAAATGGAAATCCCCAACCAGATGATAATGGGAAGGCATGGTGGCACACAATGTCACCCACAGCTTGGTGAGCCTGGGTATCCCCCAGCTTTCTGCAACCAGCCAATTTGATAGCAGAGAGCTCCTGCTATCAAAGCAAGTGGAGAGCCCTGAGCCCCTGACTGAGCAAGACGTCAGCCCATCCCTAAGTTTGGGAACTGCTCCCGTTGAGCTGTGCTCAGCAGAGGTGCTGGGCACAGAAAGCCAAGTGCCCAAGCATACCCACCCTGACAGACCCCATGCAGGAAGAAAATACACACTGACAGCTTGGAGCACATGCTACAACACATTTTGATTTTGGACCCACAGAGAACTAAACCACTTAAATTATAGAGAATACCACAGCAGTGTTGTAACAACCACCTCTCCCAGTCAGAGCTTAACTGCCCTGGGTTGGAAGAAGCCTTTGTCTAAGGTAAACAAAACCTTTCCAATAAACCCTCCCTTCCAGGGCTGCACAAGGCCTTGCTCTCTCACAAAGCTCTCTCCAGCTATACAAAGGGCATTTCAAGGTTTCAGCAAATCCCCAAGGCTGGGCAGGCCCCACCTGGACCTGGGCTGATGCCACCTTCCCACGTGGGGCTCAGTCCTAGCTCCAAGGTTCAGGCAGCCCTCTCAGCAGCACAGCAAACCCTGCACCCACGCCGAGGGCAGCAGTCACTGCAATGAAACACCTCTGCACCAGATCTGAAATCGAGCGGTGACGCTCATACCTACATGGCCATATTTCCCCAATAAAAGTCTGCTTCAAAACGGCAGAGCTAAGGGATTCATCGGTTTCTGATTTTTGTAGCAACAGGGGGCCCCTTTCATTAGACAACATTGTTCCAGCTACACCAAGCAGCTCCAGACGCCGAGTATAAAGCATGCAGAGTGCTCCTATGATGCGTCTGATCATGCAAGAGGACACTCCAAGTGCTACATCCTGTGTCACATACCAGATACTCCTCGGAGAGAAGAACAAAAATAAAACCCTTCTAAACTACACGCTCTTCACAAACAACAAAAGCAGAAAACATACAGCTCATTAAAGATCACCATAAAGATTACTTGGGAGGAAAAAAAAAAAAAAGGAAAGACATTTGTTCTGTTTGCAGATGGTTTATATTTAAAGGGAAGTGAGGGTTACCAATAAAACTTTACCCTTTGCTCATTCCTGCCGGGTGCTGCTCACCCTGCATCCCTGGCCAGCTGACCCAGCAGCGGTGGGAAGTCATTCCCACATCAACCTGCCTCCAAACCCCACACACCAGGGAAGGGAAAGCAGCAGGGGAAGGGGGGGCTACGACTTTAAATGACCCAACCCAAAGCGGCCAATTCGCAGGATTTCCATCGACAAAACCGGGAAGAGGATTTCAACTTTTGAAATTATTAAAAAACAAAAAAAAAATCCAACAGGGTGCGGAGGGAGCCTCACCTCATAGCCCAGGCGTGCCGCCCGCTGCAGCAGCGTCTCCCCCGCGTTCTTGTTGACGATGAGGCGCCGCGCCTCGGGCGGCATGGGCCGGCTGGGGGTGGTGGTGTCCTGGGGCAGGCTGGCCACGGGCAGTGGCGAGGGCTGCGGGGCGGGCAGCAGCGCGGGCGCCTGCGGCAGGCGCTCGTACGGCTTCTGCTCGTACGCCTTGGCCGGAGAGGAGTCGCAGTCTGAGGCTGGCTCCGGTCGCTTCCTGACTTTCCTCGTTACCGTCACCTGTCAAAAGCGTTACGGTGAGGGGGTTTTTTTTTAATCTTTGTTTGCACAGTGAAGCGATGGGACTGTGATTTGCCAGCAAGGAATTACACTCTTCTACTGGTATTTAATTTTTAAATGAAGACCCGCTATAGCTTTTAAACACAAGATGTTTCACCCTTGCAACAGTGCCTTCAACTAAGGTTAAGAAAAGCAAAGACAAAATGTGCAAAGCATCCACAGATAAATCTGAATGCAATCCCCGCTACCCTGCATGCACGACAGTGCGTTAGTTTTAAGCGAGCTGGCTCTGCCTTCTCAGAGGCCGGTGGACAATTAAGTCTAAATAAAGATACCTTATCTTCAGCATTTTCGATATCTGTGGTGTCATCCCCTGTCAGAGATGACCTCCTTCTCCTCTCCTGCAGTGCCAAGTGTTTTGTTTTACACTGACGTTTCCCTGATGGCTTCTCACACTCGCTGTATTTCGGCAGCAGAGATGCATGTTGGAAATCCTCCTCTTCGTCTGTGTACAGCCCATCTGTCTTCCGGCTTTCTTTAATTTTCTGCTGTTTGGCAGCCAACCTCGAGGCTGGAGTACAGCTTGGCTGAGCCTGCCTTTTGCTGTTTGCATTGGTGGATGAAAGGCTCTTCATGTGCGGAGACACCGGGAATACGGGCAAGCCTAAATGGGAAGGAAAGGCATTACACATCGCACGGTGCGTTAAACGGAAAATGCATTGCTAGCACTTAACACAAGCTCCTCGGCTGCTTAAGAGATCTACAATTACATTTTCAAATCATTAATATTTTAAGCCTTCCACATCCAAACTGTAAATAGCATCTCGCCCGTTGACGCTGCGCTAACGCTTCCCAGGCTCTAATAAAAATCCCTGAATGAAATGCCCCACACAGGTGCCGGGCAGCGCCAGGGCCGTGGGAATGCGTGCCAGGCTGGCTTGGCAGTGCCACAGCCCGGCCACCATGGGCAGAGCAGAACAGCTGCAGGGAAAAGCTCTCCTCCTTACCTAGGACTGCCTGATCTGAAGGGGAACCAACTCCTCCAGCAGCCTGGGCCCAGCCTGGCTTGCCTCAGTGGGGTGTCAGTGCAGACACGACACGGGGATGGCGAGGGGAGAGGGAGAAAGGCGGGAGCATGGATCAGATTTTAATGGGACAGCACAGGTGGGAATGTTGAGCTTAGCCCCAAGACAGCCATAAGACAGGGAACACCTCCTCAGCAGCATTTTGACTTCAAAAACAAACCAAGAGAAGAAAGACTACTCAAAGAGCCATTCCTACAGAAGATGTGTGCAAGCTCTCTGTCAGAAAGCACAGGGATTCTGCAGGAAAAGCAATCAGATAGTTTTTTCCCCAAGAATTCTGTTCAGAAGTGAGTCTTTCTGGGACATTGGGACAGTAAGACCAGTGCTCTGCTGCCTGTGGCAGGATACTGGCAGGGCTGAGTTTTCTCTGGTGGTTAGTTCCAACAAGCTGGATCCCACAATCTGGGCCACATGCAAAAAGCATGGTTAGTTTTGGGGTTTTTTTTTCAGAGTGCAAGCAGGCTTACAACAAAACAAGGACAGGAAAGTTGACTTTTTATAGTCTGAATTTCCCTTGGGAGGAGAATTGAGGTGACCTCAGAACCAACTCCTCTGCAGAAAAATTAAAGGTTGATGGAAAGGAAGGGACACTTCAGCCAAACAATACCACACAACCAAGGGAAGGTGTGGAAAAAACTTTGAGAACTTAAAAGAGGCTCCCTTGTTCGGAGAAGTCTCTGAAGTGATGCTACTTTCAGGACAAAAGAGATGGCAGGAGCAAATAAGAAGGTGTTCAGAGGAGAGACACCCTTACTTAAAGAGATCTGGTCCGGAACCAGTTGGTAAAAAAGAAAATAAAATCTAGAATCCTCTTGGTGGGCAGTTTCACACTTTAGTCTTCCTTTAAATAGATCTGTGAAAGCAACTCACAGAAGGCTTTCTAGATTAAGGATGAAAACAGAAATCCCTCAGTTCTTTTGAGCCACTTTCTAGAAAAAGACACATACCATGGCTTGCCAAGCAGATGTCAGGGAATTTATGGGACACATGATGTGCAGATTGTTCAGCAAAAATCATGTAAGTTTTTCAGGCTTTGCAATACTGAAGGAAGGCACCTAGTCATAGGCTGAGCCTATGGATGCAAGGCTGTCTTTCCAACTCTGTAGACAGCACAAGGTAAAGAGTGTTTAACTCTCATGCTCCAAACTAATGTAATTGAGTAGCACCTGAAAAGCCCAATTCCAATACAGACGTACCATCATTACCTCCTTAATCACTTACTAAAGAGAAAAAAAGATGGAAAAGATGGAAAGCAACAGTGAGGAGCTCTGGTGAGTGCAAATTGAACAAACAGCTGCATGCAGAAAAACTACAACAGAATGAAAAACTCATGGTCTGGAGAAGGATAGAAATACTGAAAGAATGGAGGAAAAAAAAACACAGGAAGCTTATCTCAAAGAACTGCAGGCATTCCCATGCAGGGATGCTGAGGCAGAAAGCAGAAGTTTAATCACCACAAAGAATGTGTACTCCTGCCTGCTAACTCCACATCAGCTGTGTGCTTCACTCTGACCCTCCACAGTGGTGACAGCAGGCACCAGGCCAAAGGTGCACTGGAGCAAAGAGATGGAGAGCAGCAATGCTATGCACCCAGGAGCTTCAGGATCAATAACATTGCAAGACACCAGCACTGAACAGAAAAAGCCAAGCATCAGCCTGGGAAATGCAAGACAACAGGGGCAGAAAAGCAGCAAGTGATTAATCCTGGAATCCCACCCCATCTTTCTGACCACGTGAAGAGAGAAGAAAAACAAGAGTAAGCAGGGATACACCTAAATATCCATGGAAAAAAAAAAAAAAAAAGAAAACCCAAACCAAAAACCCCAAAAAACTCAGGCCTCTGACTGATGTGGGTTGTGGCAAGTGTGACTCAGAGCAGGACCTGTCTCCCTTCCCGCAGGAGCGGGCTGCCCAGAGGTCCGCGCGGAAAAGCAGCTGCTGCCGCGTCACCTGAATGCTCACTTGTTCAGCTCCCACCCCGGCAGCTGCCTCCTCCTGCCTGCCAAGCCCGTGGCCCCCACACTGCCTGCAGCCCCAGGCAGCTCCCCGGGGCTGGCACATGTTTCCCAGTGGGCGAGATCCTCCTGGCTCCTTTCCTCAGGGCTTTTGTTCCCGTGCTGTTCGGGCTTTCTCCTCGGAATGGGTGAGTGGCTGCGGCTCCCACGGGAGCACCAGGAGAGCTGGAGCACTGCAGGGCCAGCAGCACAGGGTTATTGCTCAGCTGGGACCCCAGCAGAGGCCGTGGCTTCTGCCTTGGTCACGGGGCTGGGCAAGCAGTGTGATGCCCTGAGGTGGCAGTATCCCCACGTTCATGGACCTGATGGACCCTGGAGACCCAGCACGGCAACCTCACTTTGCAACAGGGTCACAGAATCATAAAATGGTTTAAGGTTGGAAGAGAGATCATCCCTTTAAAATCATCCAGTTCTAACCCCCCTGCCATGGGCAGGGACACATTCCACTAGACCAGGTTGTTATGCCCCTGTCGAAAGCCCCTCTCCAGCCTTCTTTTAGGTTCTGGAAGGTGCTATAAGGTTTCCCCAGAACCTCCTCTTCTCCAGGCTGAACAATCCCAACCCCTACCTCAGCCTGTCTTCATAGCAGAGGTGATCCAGCCCTCTGATGTTCTTTGTGGCCTCCTCTGGACTCGCTCCAGCAGGTCCACATTCTTCCCACACGGGGGGCCCAACAACTGGACATAGCACTGCAGGTGGAGGTCTCACAGGAGCAGAGCAGAGAGACAGAATCACCTCCCTCAACCTGCTGCCCACGCTGCTTTGGATAAACACAACCAGAATAACAAGCCCAGAAGTCAGAAACCTCCACATTCTCAGAGATTTGCAGGCAGGAGTGGCAAATCATCCTGCTAATGCTAGACTGAGGCTTCAGAGGCACAGAGACAGCCCTCATGTCCTGTGTTACAGCCTGCTCCTTGGGATACAACCAGCTGCCCAGCAGTGGAGACTGCCACAACTGCAGGCAGTGCTTGAGCACAGACAACAGCTGTAGCCAGCCCCAAATTAAAAAAAAAAAAAAAAAAAAAAAGATGCAAGTGACAGTACTGACAGTATATATTCTCATATTGACAGTCTTTGCTTGCTTAAGAAAAGTTTGAGGACTAGTCCTGAGCAAGACAGACAAGCTGGAAGTCTCCATCCCCATGAGACTGTCATGCAGAGGATGCTCTGTCACACAACAGGGAAAAATGTCCTCATCCCAGTCAACTAAGAACAAGGAGATTCAAAAGTTTACACTTCAACAGAGCTGGAGAAGCACCAGCAAAATTATCTGAATGAGATCCAGTGTCTCTGTACAACAAACACTGAGGCGAAATCTAGTCAACTTTATGGTTTTATAGCAGCTTCCAAACCCAAGAGTTTTTTCATAGCCATAGGGCAACTGAACCTGAATGCCTTTGGGAATGAATGGTGCATAAACTGGGAGCCACCTCTTTTTCTTTCCCAAGGCCACGAGCCTGTCACTGCCACAGGAGGCATTGCAGGGGAAAGTGAGAGCATGCTTACACAATACAGCTTCTTGTTAGTGACCCTCGTTTAATCTCTACAAGGTATCTCTCTCTGAAGGTACAAAGGTGAGGGGCAGGGGTGTTTGAGCCGATACCGTGCTCGCCAAGGCAGCACATAAAGCAAGGAAGTAAGAGTCAAAGCTCCTTTTAAACCAAGTTTTGATCTCCCGTTCTACAAATCCTTCTGGAGAACCTTCCCCATCAATAAGCATCAAAGTTTGGGGGTTTCTGCCCTCAGATAATCCTACCAAGGAGAAGGACAGATGAGGAGCTTTAGGACCAAAAGGAAGCTGATACTTTTGCCTGTGACTGTTTCAGAGACACCAAGGGAAATCCTCGCTGGCACAGGATGATCTGGACTCGGTCCTTTCTACGGCGTGGGACAAGAAGATCCAGTCTCCCCTTGCTTCTCTCTTTTAAAGGGATATCAGCTAAACTACAGGTTAGGCCAGCTGGAATGTGAATGTCTTCCAGTCGATGAAGGTCCCAGATTTGTGAAGGAGGAAGTTGCCCAAATGCCATAGACAGAGCTCCCACTCCCAGAAACAGTCTTTCCTCGAAAACATGCAGAGGGCTTAGAGAGGTAAGAGCAGGAAAAGAGAAAGAAGGGAAAAGGGGACTGGCCCTGTGGACTGTGTGATTCCATTCCCCATCAGTTCTCCAGCCAAGCTACAGCAGCAAAATGTTGAAAGGAAGGAGAAAAGCATCAGAGCAGAAAATGTGCCCAGAGGCTGAGGACAGTGAGGACAGGAGAGTGACCTGGCCATCCCAATGAAAATTTGGCAGATTGTATCCACGGGCTCTCCCCTAGGGTAGGGAATCAGCAGAAATGGGACAGAGGATGGGGAAAGGAGGAAGTGGAGTGAGGGGGAAAGAAGAAGCCAAAAACAAGTCAAGGAAAGCTGATACACTTTGAGGAAGCAATCCCTCAGGAGAGAGCTGCTGGAAGACCTCTGCCAAGGGGCCGGGAACTGGGGTGAAAGGGCTTTACAGGATGTGCTCAGGATGAACAAGCAAAGCATCCTAGTCAGGAGGAGGATGTGCTTTACTCTTGAGCATATGGCTTGAGAAAGGAAGGGGAAGCCAGCAGTGCTGAGGGTGCTGGAGGTGTTGGGTTCCCGAGATTAAGAGCTGTTATAGCTGTGCTGACACTGTTTCAGAAGCTCGCAGCCCCTCAAATCCTAGGTGTGCTTAAACACCCTTACATCAACTAGCAGCCCATTTGCTCCCTCTCTCACCCAAAAGCATGCCTGCATTTTCTGCCCTCCCCAGCTCTCCTCTAGAGTCATAAACTTCATCTTCCCATCATCTACGAAAATATTTAAAGCCAAAACACACACGCGCGCACACACACACAAACATATAGTTACACACACATACACAAACACATTTTCTTGTCTGACAAACATCAGCTACAGTGCAATTCTTAAAGAGGAAGTGTCAAGTCCTTATAAAAATGGACATCTACAGAAATATATATAATTAAAAAAAAAAACAAGAAAGAAGAAAAAACTCTCGACAATTCCTTAACATCGGTGGCAGCATGCGTCACTAAATGCTAAAGCCAGCTGGTTTCCCTAGTAGTCTCTGCATACCTTGTTCATTGTCACTTGTTTTGAGGGACTCTTCAGACCAACTTCTATTGCTTTTGGCCTCTGACCTTTTCTTGGTGTGCCTTTCTTCTGTGAAGTCTTTGACCTTTGCAGTGGCCTCTGGCTGAACAGCCTCAGCTAAATCTTTCCTGCTTTGCCGGCCCAACTTGCCGGACGGGGATCTCTCTGGTGACACCTGCTGCTCCCATAGTTCCCTAAGATGCTGCAGGTGACGCTGCTTTTTGGGATGGAGCCCTGTTAATTCAATGCACACCTTCAGGTTGGTCACCTCATTACAATTGGGCTCTTCTAAGTGGTTAGAGGAATTGTTTGTCATTTCCCTCTCAGGCCAGTCATCTAATGGAAAAATAACTAAAAATTAATCAAAAAGCCCCCTCAACTTAAAACAAAAGCTACATTTCACTTTCGGGGCATATAGTCTCAGCTTTAGCACCACACTATGCATTTTAAAGCTTCGCTCATTAAGGGTTACATGCACTACAGTAACTTGCACTGCTGTGGCTACAGTGTCCAATGACTACTGCTTTATCCTTACATACCACGTTTTTTTATATATACATATATATACGTACATATATATACATATATATAATTTAAAAGTGAAATGACAGTGCTCACATTAGTAACTAGCAAGTTCAAAAATGGAAACACATTAAGCCAAAGGGACGTTCCTTTCACAAGACATTCCTTGAGAGAGACCAAAGCAAAATGCTGTCTTACCTTTGGAGTTCTTCTTCTTTTTTGCTTTTGATATAACTTCGTCCTGCAGCTCATCCACAAAGCTTTCATTTTGGCTGCCATCATTTTGCACTCTCTCACCAGAGTGTTTACGTTTCCTGTCCAGACGTGGACATGAATGTTGGCCAAAATCTTCTGTTGGCTGGTCTTCTGCCTTTTCATATACAGAATGTCTCTCTAAATAACATTTCTCACTTGAGAGATCTTTTTCCTCTGGAGTTTCAAGAAAGTGACCTCGGTTGTTTTCTGTACTAGTAAAGTTACCTAAAAATAAAGAACAAACAAACACCACAAGACCTAATAAATACGACACAATTCATTGTGAGAAGGCTTTGCTCTCTGATCTTTTCAATGTCATCTCCATCATGCTTGATGGCTCATGAGGCATGCAAATAAACACAAAATTGTACTAGGGAACAAGTCTCCTCTGCCCAGCCTAAGGCAGCAGTTTTCTCAACAGTTAAGCACAAAACCCCCAAATGCACACTACTTTGTGTTGTTTTTACATTAATTTAAGAAGCACAATATTCACTATACTTGTATCCATAGAAACATCACAATACGCTTTTTTAAATAAAGAAACATCTTTAGATACTGAAAGCACAAACCCTTTCCAGAAAGCAACCTCACCCCCCTAAACTGTGGCAAGTAACAATCCAGTTCAAAAATACCTTCTGATGACAACCAAGTATTAGTCTTCCCTTAATTCCTAATCTTTCACTAACTTCTCCCATCAAATTGCAGAGTCTGACTTAAAAGCATTCATCCCTTCTTCTGGAGATATAAATGGGATACAGAACACGCACACACGGACACAGAAACACCACTAAGAATAGCTGTGATATTTTGCAAAAAAGCACTACTTGAATCCAAGGTTATAAAAAGGCTTCTTCACTTCAAGTAACCAACCAGGCACTGTACCTCACATGATCTCTGCCACCTCCTTTTAAAACAGACCTCACTTTTTTCAAGGAGTCTTTCCAGCAATAGCAAGAGGGTGAGCTCTGAAAAGCTTACTAGAAACCAGTCTGACAAATTAGCCACAAAAACACCCATGCTGCCTCGCCCGCACTAACTTCAGCTTCCCTCCAATACTGTTTGCCCAAATTCAAAGTCAGCCTATGCAATTTTAAATGGAAGCTTGATTTAAAATTACACTTAATCACCATCTTGAATAACGTTATTTTCTTGGGTTTAACCAAACTAGCAAAGGCAAGGTTAGGCGGAGATGCAGTACAGACTTCAACACAGATACCAGCTCCTATTTACAATTCCCACAAACAAGTTGAGGTTCCCACGTGTTTTAGCCCTCCTGGCCAGTAATTACCACACACCTCTGCCACTGTCTGGAAAACTGTATGTTCCATCCTACTTCCCCATGGCTCACTGTCCCTCTTCCTCCTTCTTGCCCTTCCTCCTTCTCCCACTTCCCTTCCTGCAAACACATTTGCTGGTTTCCTACCAGGACTCCTGACAGCTCTGTTGCCCTTCCCTCCTGGAGGGGAGAGGAATCCTCTCTCCCTTTTACTCAGTCTCTTGCCTTTGTCCAGCCTGGCCTTCAGCTTCTGCTCTGGGCTGACACTGCTCCCCTGCAGCCCCTTCTCTCCTCCTGTGCCCTCCAAGACCCACCACTGGCAGCGTCTGGGGGCAGCCCAACTCTATCCCACCTTATCTTGACAGCACCTTCCTACAGCCCTGCCAACCCCTCCTGGTTTCATGACCATCCTCGAAATACCAGTTTTCAGTAATGGAAGGCTGGGGGGTGGTGAGGGGAAACTTCCCTGACGAGTTTTCTCTTCACCACAATCTGGAAATGGCTCCTAGTAGCACCAAGGGCTCTGGAAATGTTTGTGGGCACCAGAAGACACCCCAGCATAATTTTTACACTGCTTGGGAAGCTGCCTGGAGGGCTGCTAGTAAAACAGCACAAGATATCAGCCAAGAAAAATCAAAACAAAAGCTGATTTTCTGCAGGCGAGCGGGACGCTCGAGCTGTTCCGCTGCTTGGCGATGCTCCTCTCCACAAGGCCGTCTGGCCAACACATGCTCCTTCCAAGACTTTAAAATGCACTTTGTCACACTTCTTCCAGCCAACAACGCTGAGATGTTCCAGAGAACAGGTATCTCAGCTTACTATGATGGTGCCTCTAAATCACAGAGTCCCCCCAGGTCAGAATGAATCTGGCAGCACCCTGTGCTCGCACATCTGGCACGAGGACGCCGCCCCACAGCTGTACCCTATAACCACACCAAAAGCACCAGCAGTCCTGCCTCACACAGCATAAAAGCAGCTGGCCCAGCCACGTTTTAAGTATCACAATAGAAATAAATGCATCTATCAGATTTCATTTTACATTTTTAATGCAATCTGCTGTTTCCCTCCTTTCATAAGGAAACATTATACTTCTGTGGTCAGTTTCCCTGAAGAGATCAGGTAAGGGCACTCTCAGCCACACTCCTGCTGTCCTGGAGCCCTCTCATCTCCAGCAGCACCAACAGCTACATGCCATGGCTCATGCTGAGAGTCACTACAGTGGGATAGCTTTCCTGCTCCTAACACTGTCTGGCCTGAGAAAAGGCAGGCACATCCTGACCAATTCCCAGAGAAGCTCTTGCAGGGTCAAAGGAAGTAGCAGGCTGTAGGGAAAGGGGGGGGGTGATGGTCTTAATCTTTACAGCTTGCAGGAAACAGCAAGCTAATTCCAGCCTGCCACCACCGAAAGCAACCTGCTGCAGATTAATTCCTTCTCTATCTGCAAGAGGACTTGGCACGGGGATGCCGAGCACCGCTCGCTCAGACCGCGCTGGAAAATAAAGAGGGGAGAGACCTCGCTAACAGCTTGTCGCTGTCAGCGCTCCTCCGGGGCTCCACACGCTGGGAAGAACAGCACACACCTATTGCAGCTCATCCAAAAAGCCCTCGCTGCCAGCAGCTCCGTGACACCTTGGCCTGGTCACATCCGAGAGGGACCCTCAGGGGACCAGAGCTACATCTCGGCGGCTGCCGAGCCAGAAATCCCTCTCAAGGACCGCCCGCTGCACACGCGGCTCCCAAATCCGTCCCGCTGGCTGCAGCTAAGACCATTAGGGAAGCGGCATCTCCGCACACTAATCCCGGTTGTGTAATCAGCCTGCAGCGACGCGGGAGCGCAGCCCCGGTGCGGGACGAGTCCGTCCTTGCCTGCGCGCTCCCGCCTCTCCCGCAGCCGGATTTTCAGTGCCAAAGAACAAAGGTCACTCGCTGCTGGGGACACGGCACAGCCCAAGGGCTGCCGGGCTCTCCTCGCAGCCTGCACGGACACGTCGCAAGCCCAGAGGTTTTCTTCCCCCCTGGCACAGCTGCGGCTGCCTCACGGAGCGCAGGCTCTATTAATATTTTACCACCGGATTCCACTCTGTCCTCAAACTGTTTTGCAAGCAACCGGGATCAGACGCGATGTCTCCCCAAATTAAGATATAAATGTCAACAAGCACAGCAACATAAGCATAACGTGCGTGCCCAGCGAGGATGAGGAGAATTTATCTGCTTTTGTTCCCACCACCCACCCTCCTCCCGTGCCATGTATCTACAACATCCTTTTCTCTGCCTGAGGAAGAAAACAACAACAAAATACTTGGGAGTTCTCGTATCATCATTATTCAAACAGTGGCGAGGTAGCCAGAAACACAGGATAAATGCTGAGTTCTCATAGCAACACACCTCTATGAGTAAGGAGATTAAACTCTTAAAGGTGTTCCTTCCTCAAGCCTCCAGTATTTGCCAGTCTCACACCAGCTGTGACAACCAGCACCAACAATTCAAACCATTTCTCACTGTCCCACCAATCTAGAAACCAGGAAGAATTAAGATGCTTCTTCACAGTTGGTTTCTGTCTGAAGCAATATCTTCTTAGTGCACGGGTTACAATCTCACAAGAAACAGTTACAGACACGCACAAACACGCTACCCAAAAAAACTTTCTTTCGTTTTTCCATCTTCCTGTTCCTGTCATCTGCTGTCAACCAGACCAGACCCTCCCATGCAATGCAAACAAGGAAACATATCTTAGTGTTTAAGCCGCAGATTCTTTTGTGCAAATAACACGGCAGGTAAAAACAGCCTTTCCTCTTCCCTGGAGCAACCTCTCATTGTGCTCACTTATATGCAAGGTACCCTTTATTCATCCACAAACAGTAATGACTATCCAAATGCTAAAACCCAGTGTTCAGCATGGAGATCACAACAACAGTAAGAAACTCCCTGAGACATCCTCAGAATTCAGTTCTGAGTATCCCACGAGGCAGAGGGAACCCAGTTGATTCCACTTTTCACTCCAAGTACCTCTGCTTGGGAACTTTCCACATTTGTTTCATTCTGCCCAAGCCTACCACACTGCACAAACAGGCAACCACCACTCCCAGGGCACAGACTTTTTATTTTTTTCCCCCCTTTTTTTTCCCCCCCCCACTATGTCCTGTGGCAGGAAGGTAATAACTGACCAGGGCAAAGGACATGTTTACTGTCTCCATCTTTCACTTGTTCTAGTGTACTCACAGCCCAGCAACAAAAAAGAAAAGCAGGGCATCAGCATGCAAAGGGACACTGGTACCTCACTACAACACCAAGATTAGTTGTGTAATGAGTTTAGGCACATTGCACCATTTACCTTCACAGATACCGACTGCTTTAACTTTTTCCTAAAGATCTCATGCCTTACAATCAGGCTTCTAATATACTGGGGTAATTTTGCCCAGCTAAGGCTTAAACATGCAGTGTCTTCCACCCTAAAAAATTAAATAAGCAGGTCAAGGTGCTCCCCAATCAAGAAATTCACAGTTTGTAGAATTCATTCAATCTTTCGCACTTGGGTATGATTTTCAGAACCTCTGGAAGAGCTTTGTTACGAACCGACATGCGATCATCACATGCCCGTATTGATGCGTGTGTCCGTGCCAATAGCTTAAATCACTTGATCTCTGAACAATCCTATGACTCATGACATATGCATCCCGTAATTTATCATGTTTGTGCTATGAAAATGCACTGGAGCAGCATTGCCTCAGCAACATTTACAAGTCACCTTGGCAACAAAGCAGCTTTGCGGCTGCTCTCAGATGCCCGGTCTCAGATGCCCAGCAAAACCTAGACGAGATGGGAGAGAACTGAAGCACTTTCTACTTTACTGCTGGGCTTTGATTGCTCATTAATTAGCTAACGTGGCTATCTGCCTTAAATTGGGCCTTTAAAAACAAAACACACAAAAAAAGGCAAAACAAAAAGCTAAACAAAACAAAAGCCCACTTCTTTTACCCTTCCCCAGAAGGCTCAACGCTCATACTTAAGGAGACTCCCAGTACAGCAAAGCCACGCACTGCCAAGTCTGAGGAAAAGTTTAAGGAACCGGATATTATGCCTTCATGTGCTTCCAAAAAGTCTATACACGTGCAATACAGCTAGGAAAAACAGCAAGTCCTAGGACAAGCTAAAAAAAAAAGCAGTTTCATCGCATCAAACGCCTCTGCAAGCATCACCTGCCTGTGCTATTTAGCCTTTTGTTGCACTGGTAGGTTTAGAGGAGCCAAGGGGGCAGGCAGCTGCCAGGGCCCCGATCGGCTCTGGTGCTCCATGCCAAGCACGGCTGCCACCGTGCCGAGGCAGCAGCAGGGGAGCCCTGGGAGCTGGCTCCGTGCCACAATCACAGTTTTGGATGCAGTTTCCTTCCTCCCCGCCGACATCAGGCAGGTGAAGTGCTGGCAGTGGGGGCAGAACAGCTCGCTGGTTTCACTCCTCAATTCCCTCCTCACACAGGTAAAGGCACTGCTGTTTCGCTTTCGAGCTAGCGCCAGACAAACATGAAACACAGAGGGAAACAACTTTTCAAGCAGCAAGATCGCTTGCAGGAGGCAGAAACGAAACAGAAAGGGCTGCAAACCAGCAGCTCATTCCCGTTCAGGAGCTTTAAAGCCAAGCACACCAACAGCGTGGCCAGAAATTGAAGGCAAAGGGAAGGCAAAAGACAAGCAGCCCCGGCTCTCACTGAAGGGGAGGAGAAGGCAGAGCTCATCACCCCTTTGCCACTCGCTCAGTGAGAGATGCATTAAAGCTGCTGGTGGCTCAAGCCCCAACAGAGAGCCCAAGCCACCACAGTAGAGGCATTCAAGAGGTGTGAAACTCGGCTTCCTGATTTATCAGCTGCTATCCCGAGGGGCAGGAGGTGAACCACCACGATAAAAAACTTTTACTGAGACCTGAATCTGTACTGGGAAGTATTTGCTGCTGCCCAGGCGGGCGTACAAAAAAAGGAGCTCCCTCAGCAGAACAGATCCGTGCTTTTAGGAGTTTAGACATTTGGCCAAAGTCTGAAATAGCCTGTTAAGTCAGAGCTAATTAGCGGAGGAGAGGAATGAACTAACATAAGACTGAACATACTTTCCCTGCTTCCAACAGTTATTTAACAGTCTCAAACAAATTTCAGCCAGCAGATTCAAGTGCCAGAGATCTCACTAAATGGTGAATTTACAGACAAACCATATCATCAGCCTTTTGCAAGGATGGAGGGAGGGGTTTCAGCATACAATTATGCTCTAACACTCTCATCCTCTCCACAGCCCCTTGCTGCCCCTCCACAAGCACCCCATGTCCCTGAGCAAGCCTGCCTTCCCTCCCTCTGTTAATCCCCTGCACACCCCCAACTCCACAGCCCATCATCCCACCTTTGCTGAACCCTCTTCGCAGCCAGAACAAGCCAGCAGGACTGCTGCTGCCACTGCTCTCCTAGCTTTCCTGCCCATCCAGCATGGAACTTAACAGAGGACATCACCAGGGCATCCCAAGGCTGTGCTGGGGACAGCCAGGCCAGCAGCCTGCCCAGCTCTCAGCTGCAGCACAGGGACTGCAAAGGCAGCTGTGCCTTCCTCCCCACAGCTACCTCGATACAGCCTGGAGAAGGAAAAGGCTGCCCAGCTTCCAGAGGCTCAGCCTGCCTCTTCCCACTCTGCCACCCTCTCCACTTTCACAATTAGAACTTTCCCTTGCTATTTTGCCACGCCAAGTTTTGTTGAGGCTGTCATTTCAGCGATAGCAATGCCACAGGAATTTGAATTTAGGTGCGTAACCGAGCAAGGACGATTGACCAGCATGCTCTCTGCCAAAAGCATTAACCAAAGACCAGAACAATAATTTGAAGTTATTAAATTGCCTGAATGAAATTTTCTACTGGCCCTACTCATGAATCTCCACCTACCAAAGAGCACACTTAACCACTGAGTTACACACACACACACACACACAGAGTACACTCTGCAGTACAATTCCTCTTGTTTTGCAATGCTTTCAGCACAGATCTTTTTTTGAGTTGTTCAAAACAAAAGCAGCAACAGAAGGAACTGATCCATTCCTTAAATACCTAGGTAAAACAAAAAAAAACCCAAAACAAAGGTGGAAACTGACAGAAGCCATATGCTCACTTAAGAGTGCAAACAAAAAAGGAAGTGATCTTTCTTGCACACAGTAAAAAAATCCCCTAATACCATTTATTTAAGTTTATCTTACTTCTAAGACGTTGCATTTTCCATAGTCCTCTGACATCCTGTAACAGCCTAGAGGGAGCAGACAGCCCCACAGGGAATTTCACGACTCTGCCTGCAAGAACCTGTGCCTCACACACACCTCCCAGCCACTGCAGCAGAAGTCACCCAGGCAAAGTAGCTTCTTATCATTTGGAGTTGTTACTGCCAGCTTTTATGGATAAACCAGCCTGGCAGATCACATCCTTCCCCACTTCACTCCTCTGTCCTCCATCCTTGCTTTGAAGACTGCAATATTGGCATATCTCAGTGCTACTGCAACTTCAGGAAGCTGAACTCCTTCTTGTTTTCCTCTCTTCCCCCATATCCTTTCTGTATTTAAAATATAACCTTAGACCTTTGCTTTCACTGGCTGATGTGGAACCCATCAGCTAAAAGAAGGATCTCTCTAAGGCAGTAACTCAGTGACAGACAGTTAACTATCTCCTGAAAAGCAGGTGCAATGGCAACCAGAAACTTGCAAATCCCAAAACAAGCACAGAGGGTACCAGCCGTGGCAACTCAGCACCTGCAGAGGATGAGGTCAGTGACTTTCACCAGCAACACACTGAGAACACGAAGATTTGCTTGCTTTGCTGCAAGCTGCCATGGCAAAGAGACACATACACGCTTCAGAAAGCCATCTAAATTCGCTTACATCTGTCATTGTCATTTTGGTCAGCAATGGCATCTTCCAGAGCAACCGACTTTGGCTTCTTTTCACTGTTTCCTTTCAAGTTTTCCCAGTCTGCCTGGCTGAATCTGCAGACCTCTGAGTCTTTGGTAGCTGTTTGGCCTTCTCTCTCTTTCATCTCCAACTCTGAGAAGCGCATCATTGCACGCTAGAAAGAGAATTGATATGAAAAAAAAGTCTTGCAATAAAAACTACTTCATTTACCTTACCTTATATGAAAGCATTTCCAAAGAAAAATTGACTCAAAACCAGGGTTTCAGATAGACAGCTAAGGGTATGATTTTAACACACCTGACTTGTAAAACGGTGTTCTAGCATCTTAAAAGCAAATAGCCACACAATTCTTTCATATATAAGTATATATATATATAAAAGATTATATATAAATGTATATTATATATAAAACAAAACATTCCATTTTGGAGGTAAAAAGAGACAAAAACAAAAAGAAATAAAATAAAATAAAATAAAAACAACAACACAAAACCGTACAATGAATAAAAGACGACCATGGCCCACAGACTTCCCTTTGTGTATTTGGAAATGAAATTTAACTCAAAGGTTTATGTAAGAGTCTAGTAATAAAAATTTGAAGAACTGACCTCACAGTAAGCAGCAGGTAGACATAAAATACTGTCCTCTTGTAATCCTTCCATCTATGTAATTAAAATGGGCACTCAATGGATCATTTAGATAATTTCATCCATTTTTATAAGCATAAACCAATTCTTTTCTTAACAATGCAAAACAATTTGGCTTAACTCATCCCTTCATTAAAAGTAAAACACCCTAAGAATATTCCTACACAATATCTGTCTATCATCCCTTAGCATCAACCTCAATACCACTCCTACACTTCCCTACGCGCTTGCTTGGCACCAACGCTGCCTGAGACCCACTAATGCATGGCTGCAACTCCTCACCATCCGATGGCACATTTGGCATACTAATCACAACTTCTGGGTACGCTGTGCTAGCTGGCACTACAGGCCGGCTCGGAAATTACAGCCAGCGCCAAGGTAACATGCATGCCTGTCTGACTCCCCTCAAAACTGCACAAACATTGCATTAACGTGCATTAACATTTGTATCAGATCTTATAAAAGCCCTTTAAAGCTTGCTAGCCCGTACATACCTGTAAGCCACGCATACTATTCTTTACATCGTCTCACTCTCATTAACAACCTCACTTTGCTATTTAAAATCATTTACGGCAAGTATGCCCCAACGAAAAAAATTTCCTGGTCTCCCCATCTGTGTCGCTTCTCTCAACTTTAAAAACTCAACTGTGACTTGCAACAGAGAAATAACGACAAAAAGCGCGGCGGCCGCTGGGACCGCGCGGACTCACCTGCAACGCCCGCTGCTCCCGGCTGAGCTGGCTGGAGTCGGCGTAGAGTTCCGTCGTCACACACTTGAATCGGTCACCTACATAACCGGCAGAGTTTGCGATCCTCTTGGCCAATTTAGATGGCTTGGGTTTCAGTATTTTGCCATCAGCAGACTCCGCGTCGTCGGCTCCGTCTTTGGTATAGGTCTGGTTGGCATCGATGCTCGGCGGCGCGGTCCCCATGCAGAATGGCTTCGCGTCCTCCTGCACCTTGCCAAAAGCCAGAGCTGGAGCATCGCTCTCGTGCGCGCTTTCCAAGAAAACAGGAGAAGGCTGGACCGCCACTCTCTCTTTAGGCTGGCTCACAGATAAATCTTCTTTCCTTAAGCCGAACACTGATGAACTCTGGGCTTGCTTGAAATTATAGGTTTCGTGAACATCATTATTTCTTCCAAACTCCTCTCTCATTACAATAAAATCTCTGTGCTGAGACGCCTGCTCTACCTTGTGCTTTGTAGGGTCATTAGTCTGATTACTGCTTTCTGTAGCAAAGCTGGCTTTCGTTACATTTGCTTCGCTCTTAGCTTCTTGCTCGTCTCGCAGAAGATCTGGGAAGAGGTGTTTGTCACTTTTTGCAGAGTTTTTACTATGGCCAGAGCTCTGGTGCAATTTCACGCTCTTGTCACCGGGCATTTCGAAATGCATCTTCCCACCACTCTCCAGGAGCTCTGGCAATCGGCCCCGCAGAGCCGGGTCCTCATAGCGGACCCTCTCGTGAGACCGCGACCTCCGTTCCGTCTTCTCCTCCTTATTGATCTCCAAAGCTGAATGCTGCAACAGCATGGGGTGCACCATCCCCACCCCCAGCGCATCCTGGTAGGTCATGAACTCTCCCCTCCCAGCTGGCAGGCTGTAAGGGAGGCCGGGTTTGGGAGCCAGGTGGGTGGGGTAGAGGCTGCCGTTGGGCAGCAAGACAGGGTGAGGGTAGACATGTCCTTTCCCGTGGAGGGTGAGAGGGCTGATGGCGATCCCCTCCGGCACTGGGTATGGGAGGTAGCTCCTGGGGTAGGGCAGAGGCGGGGAGCGAAACGCCTCGTTGGGCGGCAGGAAGATGGGGCTGGAGGCCAGGGCAGTCTCGGTCGCCTTGAAGTTGGCTTCCTGACCACAGGATTTGGCCACCTTACTGCTGTGTTTCGCAGGGGCGGCGACGGGCTGCCCGACGTGCTGAATAACTGAGGCGGTGCTCTCTGCAGAGCTCCGGGCCGTCTTGGCGCAATCCACGTTGGCATTGGGAGCTGGTGACGCTGACGCTGGCCGCCCCCCCGCCGACACCGTCCCCGAAACACTGCCCACCACTGCCTCTGTGCCACCCATCCTGGGACAGGAGGAACTCCGTGGCTGTGGCATAACCCAGTCCAGTGCCTTGTTTTTCAGTTGGACATTCTTCCCAGCCTCCTCACTGGGGCTGGGACCAGGAACGATCCAGGAGGATGGTGCCGTGCTGATAATTTCAGGCCTGTAGATGGGGCAGCTGTTCCCGGGAGAAATGGTTTCTTTCTGAACGATGTCACTGCCTGGCAAGTGCGTCCCCCCTCCTGCCCTTCCATGCACCAGCACCGTTGGCATAATTTTCTTACTGTGGTCCGACTTGCCAGCAGTTTCTGCATCAACCACTTTCGCGGACAAGTCCAGCGGTTTGTCAGTGACATCTTTGGTCGGGGTCTGCTTTTCCAGGAGTGGGGGAGACCTGCTGTCCTTCCGGTCGTGGCCAGCTTTCCGTGCATGGGGGGCAGACGGCAGGGGTGCCTCCCCAGCATCACTGCCTTTGGGAAGCTTCCCATTGGAGAGGCGAGCAGGTGGAAATTCACTGCCGATGTTCACATAGGGCTTTGGGAGCGTAACAGCAGAGGAGGGAGAGGTGGTGATCCCGGGGAAATGTTTGTGGAAATCGGCATAGGCGTCCCCGACCTGGGCGGGCAGGGGGAGGCGAGGGGACGGCCGGGGCGAGTGCGGCAGCAGGAGTGCGGGATCTGCAGGCAAGTTGGCAGGGGCTGGCTTGGCGGTGGGGACCCGGGGCTGCTTGCTGCTCTGGATGTGAGGGTAGGCGTGCGTGTCAACAGGAGTGCCTGGGCTCACACCCATCTTCCACGACAAGCTCTTATCCGGACAGTGCACCAAAGGTGGGATTGCTGGTGTAGCTGAAGCAGTCGAGAGCCTCATTGGCGACGCCAGTGACGAAGGGATGTGAGGGGCAACGTAGTGGGAGGGAGGCAGGTATAAAAAACGTTCACCGTTCGTACATACGGGTGAGTAAGCCAGGTGCTGCGGTAAGCTGTAGGTGGACTGCTGAGGTAGCAATGCCTTGTACATGTTCAACGAATACTTATTTGGTGAGTCAAGGAAAGGGTATATGGTGGGCGTTGCACCCTCCATGTAGGGGTTTACCCAGGGGAGCCTTAGGTAACTAGCACCATTGACGCCGAGGGGACTCTGCCTGTCACCCGCAGCTCGGTCCAAACCCAGTGTCTCCCCTGTTGGGACTGAGTTTTTTTGTATTCCAGGTGGCGTTTTGTATATAGCACTGAAGCCGTTCGGGGCTTTTCCAGAGACAGCTGCGCTTTCCACCGCTTCGGGGGGATTAGACTTAAACTGTATCTCTGGATTTCTTTCAGGAGTAAATCCCAGGCTGGCTATCGAACCCGTAGCATCCCGTGATTTTTCCGAGCCAAGTCCGCACAAGCTGGAATAGACAATGCTACTGGGGACTCTGAGTCCTTCTCGCATGAGCCCAGACCTGTCCATACTCAGAGCTGCAAGGCTGTCGATGCGATGTGCTGTAGTTGCATCCACCTTTACAGAACAAGAAGCATGTTACTTTCACATCTCACTAACATGACTACCATTCAAGCTACGGACAGATCAGCATTTTGGAGGAGAAGCAGTAACAATGCAAACATGCTGTTTGTTGTGAAAACGTACAGAGGCTGATTACACTGGAAAATGGGAGAACAGGAACCTACGGAGCAATATGTATAACACCACAAACATCAACACCAATCTCTCCAAATTCAAAATTCAAACAGACAGGAACAAAGGTGGGAGGACTCAAGCAGCCAGGAGTGGCCCAGAGACGATGCTCAGAGGCACTGCTCCTGTGCAACCACTGGCTCTTCAGCCCCAGCCCTCCCAGAGCACAAGGATGTGGGCTGTAGTGTGGAGACCAGAAAGAGAAGGATGGAGTGCCTCTCCTCCTCATTTTCATCCTCATCCTCCTTCTCCTACAGGACCTCTCCCTCCACCACAGCTCTGCTCTGGGGCTCACCACCGCCACGTGATTCATGGGGCAAGGCATCTGAAGATGTAGCATGAAGAAAGGTCTGCTGTCTAATTTCTTTCCCACCTGATGCTCCCCATGTAGACTCAAAGAAAGGAAAACCCCAACAATTTTGCTGGAACATTAATGTTCTTAATGCTTACATGAACCATTTTTGTTACACATGCTAGTATTCTGCATAGCATTATTCATAACAGAATATGAAAAACTAAGAATTTGACGTCATACAACAACACATATCACAAAGCATCAAGAGATTAACAGGATAAATAAACAAAGCCCCAACTTCACTGCTTCACAGAAACAACTTGAATGTGCCTAAGCCCAACAAGGCTGCAACAGGAAGATGTTTTTAATCATTTCTCCAAATGGATCACGTAGTAACAGCCAGGGGCAGGAGTCATGGTGGGGAGGACAGGCATGGATTCATCTGCAGAATGAAACTTCTTACCACACTGTGATTCAGGTGATTTTCCTCCCTCAACTCCAGTCTGCTTTTCGGTGCCTCACCATCATTAACGGGAATTTTCCTATTGAAAAACAGAAGCTTACTATTTGAAAACATCCCGTGCATCTTGGATCAGTACAGTATCGTATCACCTCCATATTTTGATTCCCCCAGAGAAGTCCCATGAGATAACATATTTATCCTTCTCTGTACTCATACATGCTGCCTACTTTGAAAAGCAAGGACCATTTGAAAATAAGCATAAAGGACTGATTTTGACAACAAGAACACACCAAGTACATCTCAGAGCAGTCTCTTCCAAAGCAAGCAGTTTTTGTCAAGGTCTTCTCTTTTGCTCCTTGCCCTTTCCTTTTTCCAGGGGGAGAATATCCCATTTTAAACATACTCTGTTCATATACCATCCATAAACACTGCTGAGGATAAAATTAAAACACACACGCTGATATCATATGAACATCAGCTCTTCCATGCTAAAGAGGGAGCTGCACATCTGTGCCATACCAGTGTTGCAGCTCTGGGACTTGTTATCACAGAAATCACCAATAAAGAATATACCTTAGTGCCAAATTCCAAATCCCAGGGATAAAAAACACTGACATGCAGCAGAAGGAAAGTTTCAGCATTACCCAAAAGAACTCCTTTCAATCAAAATGCTTAAAGGCACATCATCACCATAAAGCAGAAATGTGATTTTAATCCATTTGTTTTTAAAAAATTCACCTTCCCTGCAAGTAGTACACACAATTATTATCCCTGAACAACTGGGAGGAAAGTGGGGAGGGAGGGTGAGAAAGCAAAGTCAGATGCTTGGCTGTTTTCCTTCAGCTTATGTTTGCAAATAGTATTCCCTGCAAAGACCAAAAACTTCCACCAGCTTTTTGGAGGCTTTTCACACAACAGTGAGAGCAGGGAATGAAAAGAGAGAAAAACACTAAAACCACACAAAACTGGCACAGAGAATTGGAGGCACATCTGCAGCTTCTGTCCAGCATCATTTTACTTTTTAAAAAGCTGGGATTTAAGGGAAGAGGACACTGCCAGTGCCTGGGTCACCCCATGGAACACTGTAATTCTGATCATCAACTGAATCATGTTCAGCAGGAAAAAAGGTGGGGAGGAGGAGAAATTCACTTGTGGGAGACAGACACTACTGATCCTATTTCCCATGACAAGCTGTTGGTCCAAAGGCAGGGAACACCAAGTTGCAGGCATGAGCCCCTCTGCCGCAGAGAGTCACCATAAGAGAACATGCACTGTTTGGTTTCATTCCCCTTCAAATGCAAAATAATAAATTAATTGTAAAAGCGCATTCAAAGGCTGCTTTGGGGGCGTCCCCACTTCACTGACCCAGGTTGCCTGTTCCATAGTAAATCAGCATCTGCTCTACTGCTCTCAGGCACGTCCTGACTCTCTCCCTTTGCCCTCCCTCCAAGCTGGGCTGATCTCAATGCAAGGTGGCAGCTTTCTGCTCCAGTGTTAGGGAAGCGAGCAAACTCCGAGACCTCGCTCTGCAGCATTACAGCGTGGTTTAACTTGCCAGAAGCTTAAATATTTACCTGTCTTCATTAATTCCACACATGCGGACCCTTTCATTGCTCATCCAGCTATGAACATTGCCATACAGGGGAGTTGCAGAAAGCATGACGTCTTCTTAAAAATCAACGCTTTTCTTCACGGTTTTATATTCTATTAAAAAAAAAAAAGAAAAGAAGAAGAAAAAAAAAGAAAAAAAAAAAGTTGAGCAGATTTGTCTAGGAGGAAGTGCAAACATCGCAGTGGAGCAGCCAGCCTCCCTCCGGGTAATTAATAATGAATGCAGGATTGGTGCGGGGAGTGAGCTGCCTACGTTAACCACTAAGGGAGATACCCAGCAATAAAGGAGCAAATTGAGGGCATTTATAGGTCAGAGGAGATGGATCTTTTCCCCAGCGCGCATCCAGAAAATTAAGAATCATTCCAGACTATCGACAAATAAAAAGTTTCTCCACAGCATTTCATTTCCACAAGAAGTGACTCAGCCGGCCAAGTACACACCTGTCCCCAGTCTTCATCACACACAGACTGAACCAAGGAGGGAGAGACCCTGTGAGCCTGGGGGAACATTTAAACAAGCCACAGGCACTCACAAAAGCCCTGCTTTAGGAACACACAGGAGCAGGAGAGCATGGTAAGAACAACCACACACCGGCGTGTATTAGCTACGCTGATTGCTGATAAGGCTTTTACACGAGGACTTAAAACTGAAGAGACACTGCTACAGAAGGCATCTAAATAAAAACCTCCCTTTTAGCGTCTGCACATGACTAACTTGGAGAAAGGGGTTAAAAATAGTAAGTGGGTTGGCGAGCTCCCCACCCCTTGATTTGATTAAGTGAGGAGCCCTGGTGGCTTCTGCATTGGAGCTGCTGCTGCTGCTGCTGCTGCTGCTGCTGCTGCTGCTGCGAGTGCTTTCAGTAATTCAATGATGCCTGCTCACTCCAGGGAAAGAAATCATTAGCGGGCTCACTGGAGAAGTATTAGCAGTCCAGGAGGATCGGCACCGTGTGCAGCCAGAGAGGCAGGTGAAAGGTAACCACATTTTCGCGTCCAGCAGCAGAGAGGGAAAGGCTTTTCCTCCCCTCTACCTTGCCTAATGCCACCTCCGCTCGCATTAAATTCTAGTTTGCTGCATGAGCGAAGTGTCAGGACAAGCTGCGTTTTATTAACAGGATTATCGCGGTGCATGATTTATTCCAGTGCAAGATTTTAATTGCTCTTCGGAGGTTGAGTCGTTTCTTTTGACTGAGCTTCAGCCTGCATCCTGCTGCTAAATGCTGGGTTAATAAGTAGGGGGAGCCTTTAATGCACAGGATATCCCTCAGCTCTTCCTCTCTCACAAAAATAGAAGCCTTTAAGCAGGAGGCATGATACTCCTTTTACACACACACAAGCCAGTAACGGGCGATTGACCACTGGGAGTTTAATGCCTAACGTCTCCCAAAGCATCCATGCTTCCCCAGCAAACTCATTTCCTTTGTCAGGCTACAAAATATGCAAATGATCGCTTTGGCATTTAATAGGGAAGAAGCCCAGATTGGGCCTTTAACACAATACTTCACACACGTTCAGAGAGGTTTAAGAACTGAAACGGCAGGAAAGCCTTGTTCCCCAACACTTTTTTCTCCCCTCAGAGAGGCCTTTTGTGCAAAACTCCACGTCTGGAACAAATGTATATTAATGAAACGGCGCATTGACCCTCCTTTCTCCACAACGGTTAGCTTTTCCTAATGAAGTCCGCACAAATCGCCGCGAGGAAACAAAAATCCACGGAGGTTAGTTACCGCGCTATCATTCAAAAGGAGTTATTTCACTGGAAAGACGTTTTCTGGACAGATTTACTGGTTTCCAGATGCGCCGCTCGTAATGTTTTCAATAGAGGCAGCAGCAGCATGGAGAGAGTGATTTAGGGTTTTACGTAAGGTTAGCAGCCACCCCGCACGCTGCCTCATCTCTAAGGGACAGACACGGGCTCGGAGAAGGGCCTCGACGGCACACAGCCCCGCTGTCTGTGCCCCGCTTCCCTCTGGGGCCACGGCTCCTCAGAGGGGCTGCCTGCTTTCCTCGGTGGAAATGTATCATTAAGATAAGGCGAGGTGCCTGAACTAGAGCTCATCAATCCCCTGACACGTGCAGATAGCGAAATGCTGAAGTTGCATGGGGGGAGTGAGAGCTTCCCCAGCCAGAAGAGGGTAATCTGGAGGCCCCACGTCCCACAACCACCACCCCTCGAGCAAGGGCAAAACCCGCCCAGGCGCAGGGATGTGGTGGGACGGTCCCGGGGCCACCAGGCAGGTCAGAGCCCGCGCCCCCGACGGCTGCCAGCCCCTTCCCCAAAGCCACCCCCTGTCGCTGTGCGCCCCGGGTGCGCGCGTGTGTGCGCCTATAATCATCGCCGCCCTGAACTTCTCGTGAACTGTTTAAAAGTGGAGGTCTGCTGAACGAGCAGCGGCGCCACTGCCAGCCATAATTTCATTGCAACAAGCAGCAGACTTTTAACTCTTCACACACCCTGTCCTTCCCCCTCCTCTCTGTCCCCACAAGCAGTCGCCTGTCGGGGATACCGTCTCACAGAGGGCTCGGCCAAACGCCGGCAGCGCCACAAGCGCTCCGCGCTGCGGGGACGGGGGGGACATTGGAGGGGGCGTGGGGGGCACCGCACCTATTTATACCCGGCTTCCGCGGGGGTGGGCGCAGCCGGCCCCGTTATGCAACCCCGACGGCGGGCTGAGCGCCCCAGCGCACGGAGGAAACCGAGGACACGTCCCTCCCTCCTCCTGTCACCCACCGGGCCACCGCCAGCGCGCCCCAGGGCGCCGCAGCCCCCCCGGCCGCCCCCGCTGCGCTACGCGGCGGGGCGCGGAGCGGGGCTCGGCAGCCAGAGCGCGCACGGCATTTCCTCCGGGAGGTGTCTGGCCGATAAAGCCATTTGCGGCTAAATATAGACGGTGATGCACGGAGGAGGGAGGGAGGGAGGAAGAGAGGGAGGGAAGGCGCGGGGAGGGGAGGCGGGGGGGGAAGAGAGTGAGACGCGCAACGCACACGCGGTTCCGCAGCGATGCCGCCGTGTGAAACCAGTTGTGAAAAGCGCCTGCAAGCACTAACCTGCCTCCCGGCGTGCTGCCGAGCGGGGCCCCGGCGTGCCGAGCCGAGCCGTGCCGAGCCGTGCCGTGCCGGGAACACCCACCCACGTCCCGCGCTGCCCGCGCCTCGCCGGCCCCGCGCCGCAGAGGCAGGCACAGGCACACACCGCACTGCTCGGGCAGCTGATTAAAAAGGGAAACGTTTGGGTCTCCCTCGCAACGTCAACAGACTTTTGGCAGCCATTGACGCCAGCAGCAGCAAAGTTTTGTTAACACGCTCCTGGCGTGGAAACGAGAAAAACCCGATGCCCGCGGGGAGGGGGGAGAAGGAGGAGGAGGAAGACTCCACTTCTCCGTGCCTCCGGGGGAAAAGAGGAGGGGATGGCATCGCCACCCGGGACAGGGCAGCCTCCTCTTCCCCCTCCCTCTCCACCGCCGTGACCCCGGGGTGCCTGGCGGCGAGCTTGCGAGGTGAAAGTCTCAGCGAGGGGCGTGGGGGGGAGCGGGGGGGTGGCCTGGAGGAAGCCCGGCGGGGCCGGCGGCTGCAGCGAGCCAGGAAGCGGGTCGGGAGGAGAATTGCAGCGGCGCACGAGTTCCCTTTTGGCGCCTTTACTCTTTTCCACCTCCGAGCTCCGCCTGGCAGCCTGCCAGTTTCCACTGCACAAGCCACGGAGCCGGCAGCGGCAGCGCAGCGGCAGCCGGCGGGGAGGGCTACGCGGGACATAAAAAAAACCTCTGCGAGAGCCGATGGCACCGACGGAGCTCCGGGAGCTTCGGCAAACAACCCAGTCTTTCGGATATTAAAAGCGATGCAATAAATTACCGGCCTCGGATCCCTCCCCCCATCAGCCCCCCGGGCCTCCCCCCCTTCCCCCGCCCCCTCGCCGCCCGGTTCCAGGCCACTGGAAGGATCATTTCTAGATTTGTGAAAATCCCTGAGAAAGAAGTGAAAAGCAATCGGGGACTCGTAGCGATCTACTTCGATTAGCCCTCAGCCCCGTTCATCTGGAGCTTGATTTAAAGGGCAGCGCTCGCACGGTATTTATAAGCTTAAATACGGGCCGATGCTTATGAATGTGTTTAGGTGCCTCGTTTATCTTGTACCTCCGACTTACATATTTACGACTTATAAGAACAACGACCTGTGCCACGGCTAGAAAGGAGACTTCAGAGACACCGTATTGCTGCACCGCTTACAATGCGCCGTATAAAGCTCTGGCAGCAGCCAGCGATCTAATATTAGACAAGTGTTAAAAGAACAGGGTTGGCTGCGTTATATATATATACGTATATATGTATAGAAATATAAAATATACTGTGGGTGATTTTTTGCAATCTCCGCACGACATCACCGCTAGTGACACGTTTTGTAAACCAGAGGAGGAAGCTGCAGACTAAGTAGCCGCCGCACGGATCCGCGGATTAGAGAAGAAGTTTGACCTTTACCCGGGACGTGTGGCATTTCATTTAACCATAAAGCTAAGCACAATGCGCCAGCGAGATCGCTAAACCGATTTAAAATACATATTGAGTCATGCACGACAGTAGTGCATCTCGGTTTAGGCAGCGTGCAGGCAGCACAAGGGGGTCGACGACTATTTTAAGGCTCCTGCCGCAGCCACCCCCATCGTTCCCGTGTCCCCCGTGTTCCCCCCTCCCGCGGCTCCCACACCGTCACGTGTCGAGCAGCGACCGGGACTTTCTGCCGTGTAAACACGGCGCGGCGGAGCCGACCGGGGGCACCCGGGGCCGCCGAGCCAGCGCCAACGCCCGCACCAGCGCCAGCGGGGCATCCTCCCCGGCCCGGGCACCGCCGCCCCGGGCGTTCCCCGACCCACGGAGCCACCCCCGGTGCGGCGGGGCTGCGGCGGGGCTCCGGCGGGGTCGGCTCCCCGGGCACAGGCGGCCCGAGGGAGCGGCGGCCCCCCCGCACCGCCTGTCACGCCTTGGACCCTGCACCGACAGGCGCTGCGCGGTAGCGGCAGCGGCGCGTTCCCCTTTCCCATATGCTGCGAGGCGAATCATTGCATCGCTCTCAGCTGCCGGCGGCGGCCAAAAAGGGGGAGGGAAAAAAAAAAAAAAGTTTTCAATTAATGATAAGCCTAGGAACTGGGGAAGGGGGCGGGGGAGGAGGCCAATGAGGGAAAGTTAAAATGGCTGGCGATCCTTCAAATAACCCTGGCTGCCTTCCCCTGGAGCCCACACGGCACTGCCTGCCGCGGAGCCCCGGGGGAACACCCGGACACCCCCATACACACGCTCCTCGAGGCCAAGGCTGCCTCGGGCGGCCACGGCTGCCTCCGCACATCGCGATGCCCATACCTGAAGGCTACGGGACATTCGCATGGCGGGGGCACTCACGTTCCTCCCCTCCCTCCCTCCGGTTAAACCACATCGTGGGGGTGCAACAGAGGGGCTGCAAAGGGGCTCCCACACACAGCGGGGGGAGGTGAGGCGGCTGGTACCCAACTTTGAGGCATCACCGCGTGAAGGATTTCCCAGAGATTCGCGGGAAACACCGACCCCATCCGCCGCACTGGCAGCCCCGCACCGCCGCCACGGCGCCCGTCCCCGGGGGCCCCCCGTCCCTCCCCCGGCTCGGGCGATGCCTCTGTCCCCAGGCGCACGCCGCGGTGGCGGCCGGGGGGGCCGGGAGATTCCTGCCGCCGCTCCGGGAAACAAGGCTACCGGAGGAGGCGGTGGCGGAGGAGGGAGCCACAAACCGGCTCAGCCGCAGGAACCCCCGGGCCCCTGCGCAGACGGGGCCCTCCGGAGACAGCCCGGGCTCCCTCTCGTCGCCCACCCGCGCCGCGGCATCTCCCTGCCCAGGCCGTCCGCGCCATTTTAGACGCACACACTCACACTCACTCACACACACACGCACACACGCGCACGGGAGCGAGGTTTCCGCTGCCGCTGCCAGAGACAACAGGCAGCAGCCGAGCCCGGGCTGCGCAGGCGGAGCAGCGGCAGCAGTGGGAGAGAGGGACACACACACACGCAAGCACACACACCCACGCACCGCGGGCCAGGCAGAAATGTGCATTTCAGGTAATTTAAGGCCGCATTCCCGGCGCGGGGAAGGAAAAGCGCAGGCCTGCGCGCCCCCAGCCCATTAACCCGTCGCGCACTCGGCATCCCGGGAACCCTTCATTGTTGCCTTTATTCCGTATGGCTTTTGCTTTCCAGGAGGGGGATAGAAAAGAAAAAAAAAAAGGGGGGGGGGGGGGGGCAGGAAGGGAAAAAAAAAAGAAAAATATCACCAAGCCAGCCCCTTCCCCCTGCTCGTTCCCCATTGTTCGTCCGCGGGAGGCTGGGAGAGCGCAGCGCCACGGGCTCGCCATTAGCCGGGCTCCGGCGAGCCCTTCCCTGCCCTCAATAGCTAGGGAAACTTGGGAGGCAGGGTGGGGGGGAACCCCCCCCTCACTGAATACAAAAGTCCCAGCGCTCCTGCGAGAGTTGGGCGAAGGCCTGCGCTCACTTCCGCAACGTTATCCTTGCAGAAATACCGGAGCACGGCCCCCGTTTCCTTCCCCCAGCCCCCGCCGCACCCCCGGGGGGAGGGTGGAGTGATTAATGGGCCGTACGCCCTTGGTTTCCCTCCGGCCACCCCGGCACACCGCTCCCCGGCGCGGAGCCGCCGCGGCACGCTGGGCGGGGGCGGCCCCCCCTCCACATCCGTCGGGGACGTTGGGAGATATTGATCACGGACGACTTCATTTTGCATAACTGCGGCTGACAGGGCCTGTGGTTCCCTCATTTACGGAGCAACAGCTTCGCGGGGCTGATGGATGGGGAGCGGCTCCCTGCGCTCCCCCAACCCCCCCACTCCGATCCCCGCCGGGGCACGGCGGCTCCGCGCCTCATGCAGCAAATGGCCGCGCACAACAGGCAAAATATTAAACTTGGGTGCCTCCGTCTCTGGTTTTACCTAGCGCGGCCGGCATGGAAGCCTCTCGCTTCCCGCAGGGCTTTGTCTGCGCAGCCACGGCAAGGCCAGGGCCGGGGCACGGGGACCTTGGGCGACCGCATGCAAGAAAAAGTGCTTGGGAAGTTGGGGGGTTTTCCCTTTTTTTTTTTTTTTAATTCCCTCCTCCTCCTCCCCCCAACAACAAACAAATAAACAGCCTGGTTTCTGCTGAACAATGCATAAAAAACAGCCTCGCCCCAAAGTTTATGTCGGGTTTATGGCGCTAACGTTTCTCCCTAATGGGAAATGCTTTCCCGAGCACTTCTGGAAAGCGCTGGCGAGCCCTCAGTTACGAAAGCTGCATTACGAGCACCTCGACTAAACGTCTGTGCAACGTGTCCCGACCTCACATCCACCACCTCCTCCTCCACACCTCCAGAGGAAGCGCCTGTCCAGCACGGGCACAGCGAGCGCCCAGCAAACACCGCCCCACTCGGCGTGCGGAAAACACCGGGGCAAAAAGAAAAGGAAACCAAACAACACGTGAAAAAAAAAAATACAAAAAATTAAAAAGAAAAGAAGACAGAAAATGAAAGAAAAAGGACATAAAGTTGCCGGTGGCCCGGCGGAGAGGAGGCAGCGTGGAGGCCCCGCCACCGGCCCTGCCTTCCCATCCCGGCGCTCCGCACCGAAACAAAGCAGCGAATCAACTGCGATGCAGATGGGCGGCTATGAATTTTTTGCTGCTGCTTAGAGCTTTAATTACTCGTTCTTGATCCGTGGGACTACGACACGACACCGCCAAGGTTAAAATGCCCTGAACAGCTCTGAGCAGATGTGAACGAGTTGGCAGACGCGCAAATGAGGTCTGCCTCTAAGCATGATAACAAGTGACTAATACATTGCATATCGCTGAAAGAAAATTATTTTTCTCTAATTTGCATTAGCTTTTTTTTTTTTTTTTTTTTTTTTTTAGCGCCGCCGACATTCCCTCCTCAGAGGCAGCAGCATAATCCTGAAAATATTGCTCCGTGACTTTAAAAGATTTGGAAGGAGGCAGCAATTGCCAGTGTTTTGGCTATGCAAGTGTTTTGGCTATGCAGGCTTGTTTATCTTTCCGCCTTTGCTCCAAGGCGAAACTAGTTTCGCAAGAGGTATTCTTGCAGAAAAATGGCACATGTCATATAAAACACCAGTTTATAGGAATTGATGCTAAAATTGTTGAATGACTACTGGTGTACTTTTGCCACTAATAGCACAGTGTAATCCATAAAGGACCAAGGGGACAGTCAAGGCCAAAAGAGAAAAAAAAAAGTAATAGATTGACTGGAGAAAAATAGATAAAGACAACCCATCGACCTAAGCGACTAAAAGGGGGGTGAGGGAGAAAATAAGCATCTCCCCTTCTTACCTCCTTTTCACCCAGAGCCACCTCGTCAAAAAGACAATAGTACGTGGAGGTCACTTACTATATAAAACACAGCGGTTCTCCTAGGCAGCGAAATTATGTCAGGTACAAATATAGGCCGGAACCCAGTTCTCCAAGTTTCCTCGACTTTCCAGAGGCACTTCTGAAAGGGCCAGGAGATCACTCTGGGTACTGGAGCAAACTTCAAGAACAGACAGCATTTTATATCCTACGCTCAGAAGGCAAACCGAGGGGCTTAGATGCAGAGGCTTTGAGCAGAAAATAGCCACTCGGGAAATTTATGCACGAGGAGTTTTTCACTGAAGACCTACTCCAGGGATCCCTGCACGTCCAGGTTATCAGGGGTCGTACGCTGCCATCTCAAGCGATAACTCCTCTGCCAACACGTGTTTTGTGAGGGAAACTCTCTGCCAGCCACCGCACCGCGCCGTGCCCCAGGCCGGCCGAGGCTCGCAGCCGGGCTGCCCTCTCCCGCCGCGGGGCTGCCGGGACACCTCTCCCGCCGCTCCCGCAAAGCTCCCGCAATCCTGCCGCCGGGAGGGATTTCCCAGCGCCGGGGCCGGGCACGGAGCCGGCCGCTCCTCCAGCTGCCTCCCTGCGCTTGTAAATCAAGCGGAGGCGGAAAGAGGGGCCGGGGGGGAGGGGGCGGAACGCTTCTCTCTCCCCGGCCAGCGGCGTTTGCTTAAGCGTCGCGGCGGGCGGCAGGGGAGCGCGGCTGGGCGCCCCGCCGCCGCCGCCCGGGATGCCGCCGGGCCTCGGGGCGCCCCGCCGGGCCCCGCAGAGCCGGGCGGTGCCTCCGGGAGCGGCGGGGCGGCCCCGGGGCCACTCCGGCCGCAGCCAGAGCTTTTGTGTGCGAGTGCCAGCGAGGCGCGGGCTTTTCGCGCTCCAACAGCTGTCACATTATTTGCGCTGGCTGTAAACAGCCTTCGCCTTCCCCCCCCCAACCCCCGCCCCCCTTGCCACAGAGTTAAATCCAGACTAACAATCCCCAGTTAGAGATCAAACCAACAACAGCAGCATTGTGTCTGCCTTCATTGCTTTACCATCAACTACTGCAGCTGGTTTACTCGAAACAAGGAACACCCTCTACCCACCTCCCCCGCCCCGGGGCCAGAAACGTGCTTGTTCCCGGAGGTTGGCCAGGCGGAGCCGCGCTGCCCCGGGGGTTCTGCGGGCCGGGCCGGGCCGGGCCGGGGGGTGCTGCTCCGCCAACCCGATGTCGGCGGGTGCCGAGCGCCGCGGGGCTCTCCTCTCCCCCACAGCACACAGGGGTTTCCAGTCAGCACTCACGGCCGACGAAACGCCCGCACAATCACAAGTTGAGCTCCGCTCTCGGTCTGGCTTTTGGGAAAGGCGAGGGGGAACCCCGCTGTAGCGGGGAAAGCCGCGCCTGCAGCTGCGCAGCGCCCCGCGGCACACGGCGAGCTCGCCCCCCGCGGCGCGCCTCCGAGCAGCCCTTCCCCGGGAAAGCCGGGCTTCCCCCGATCCCTGCCGCCCGGCCGCCTCGCACGGCAGCGTCCGAGCTGCTGCGGCAGCGAACCTCCCGCCGAGGGGCCCCTCCGCCACCCCTGCCCGGGGCGGTGACCCCGCAACCCGCGGCGGCCCCGGCCCCTCCGCTCAGCCGGGCGACAGAGACACGCTTCCACCTTTTCTCCTTTCCACCGTAAGGAGGAAAAAAAAAATAAAAAGGAAAGAAAAATGCCAATAACCTAAAGCACAACTCCAGCTTCGGTCATGATACAACCACCTGGAAGCAAAGGAGTGCGCTGCACACTCTCTAAGGGCCTTTTGCTGGGCACAGATGGAATTTGAGTGTAAATCCTCATACCTCCTTCCCTGCCCTTACTTATTTTTTCATCAGCAGCAAAGTTGGAGGAGACACGGAATTTACTTTACAGAAACATGGGGAAAATAAATCTGTTCCAGGAAACCTTTCCTTCCCCGTTCTGACCCCTGGCATTACCCAAATTGTGCATCTCTTAAGGGAAAACCGAGACACAGCAACTTTGTCTGAAATCTGTGTCCCGCACAAACTCTTGAGGAGGCCACACGAGCTGGAATAACACTTTCTGTGTACCTATATGCATATATGGGAGCCGGCCCCAGTAAGGAAAAATAGCTGACTTTATTGGAAGCGTATCTCCATCTTGGCCTAACTCCTGTCAAAGGGCAGCACTACCCCGGCAGGTATGGTGCTTCCCACTAACGTGGTGAGTCTCCAATCGACTTCCAAATCAGATTCACCACCCAAAGACACCGGTACATATTCGCAAGTCAGTATCATCGACTATTCATTGCCTATACGTAGCTAGAAATCTGCTGGCCTGGTAAAAACCACTGCTAACAGAACAATGTCAGCAAAGGCTGCAACACAGTCTTGTGAGAGACAGGCGATTCGTGCCTACTGAGGCTCTTTCAGCACAAAGGCTTTTAGAGGAAGAAGAGAGAGAAGGGGGGAAAAAAGGAGGGAGGGCTCTCGTGTTTCAGGGCTGCTGTCCCCTGGGAACCAAGAACCAAGTGTAGCTTCAATCAAATGCTGACTTCTCCTCTGGGAGCTCAGTAGGAAACCTGATCTCACTAGCTCATGCCTGCCTCCATGCATATAGGCTGGGTTTTCTTTCATACCAGCAATTTGTATAAAGAGGGGAGCCAATATAGTTTATTGCGAACGAGATCTCGCAGTAATGGATCTAGAGAGATATTTCTGTAGCTAAAATAAGACAACCTTCAGCCACCTGCTCAGGGCAGGCCGCGCCACGGCCGCCTCCAGCTCCGCACACAGGGCTCGGCTGTGGGCGCCCCTGGCACTGCACGGCACAGCCTCCCACGCATCTCCCCGAGCCCTGCATCCTCCCCAGCTGCCAGCAGCCGCCCTGGCTCGGGGTTTTGTGCAATGCCAGGTTACACTTCCATTAAAACGTTTACCCTGGGAGATCACTTCCTGCTTGCGAGTACTGTTCCAGCTTCCTCTGCTGCTCCCAACTTTAGCCGGAGGTATTTCTCTCCTCGCCCAGCGAGGCATCCAGCCCTGCCCACTGCTCCTGGGCTGCCCTGGCATGGCAAAGCACAGGAGGTCTGCAGGGGAAGGCAGGCCAGTCCTCAGAGCTCCGCATAACTTCACACCGGGCTGCTTAATTCTGCACGGGGCTTTGCTAATCCACTTTGTGCTTGACTACTGAAACGGGAGGAAAGGAAAACACTGCACGGGGAGCACGACCAGGCCAGAGCAAGGTGAGCCTGGGGGACTGCAGCCTGTGGGAAGGGCTTTGCTTAACACCCAGCTCAGCCTCCTACTGCTGTGGGCAAGTCGGAGAAGCTTAAAGCACATCCCAGCACACCAGGGCGTGGGAGCAAAGGGGATTGCCCGAGGATCAGAGATCCCTGTAGGATCTCTCCATAGCCGGGAGCTTTCACATGGAGAAAGTTTGGCTCAGGGAGGGAATTTACACTTAGAAAGAGGAGCTCAGCCCATCCCTTCTTGTGCCATTAACAAGTTCTCTGTGAATTTCAAGGAGAGCTGAGAATACGCCCCTCCAGCTTTGATTTCACTTCTCTGTCCCTACCTGTCACCATACACAATGCCATACTCAAACCATGACTAAACCAGCCCCGCAGAGCTCTCTCACCCCTCCAGGAGACTCCCAGATGCAATGCCACCCACCCCAGGGGAACACAGAGGAAACACAGCAGTGGGTGAGGGACAGGCAGCCCCATAGCACCTGTCCACACAGGGACAAGGACACCCATCAGGCTGCCCCAAGCATGGAGCCTGCTCTCCGTGCAAGTACAGGTGTACTTCTCTCTGCTATCAACTGTGCCAAGCGCCAGCTACTCCAATACTCCCGGGAAGGTGAAATTTTCACTTTTACAACTGAGGATACAGGCCCAAATGTTTTCTAATATGCAAATACTGAAAGGCATACAAGGCCCCCAGGTGAGGCAGCGGGGTAAGGCCAAGAGCTACTCCAGCTGAAAACGAAAAGCAAACCACGCTCTGAGACAGAATGAGCTGGCAGACTGCAACCCACCGTGGGCTGTCTAGCAGTGCATGGAGACAGACCCCACCACAGCACCAAGCCGCTGCTGCTCCTGGATGTGGGAGATTACTCCAAGGGCAGCAGGAACCACGGAAAGGAGAGCACCAAGGCTGGGAACACTCTGAGCCCTCCTGGCTGAGGAGCCAGCAGAGGAAGCACAATGACAGGCTTTCCCAATGCCGTGCAGCACAGCCCCGAGCCTCCCCTTTCCCCTGTGCTCTACTGAACACACTCAGCTCTTTATCCGAGCTGTTCCCAGCGTGGCTGGTGGATTCTGCGCTTTCCACTTTAATTGTCTTATCCAAATAAAGCTTTGTTTTCCTTAGCACGACAATCCCAACATTCAGACTGAGATTTTCATTGGACAGAGGAGATATTTTATTCTCTGATTGTTTAGGGAGTCGGGGCTTACACGGAACAGCCCCGGCTTGTGTGCCTCCACTCACAATGGGCGCTTTGCAGCCCCTTGTCCCATCATGTAGATTAATTTTACGGAGTTATCAGGATGAGAATCATGTTTCTCTCAATTTCATAGCTCTCCAAGTCTACCCTAGACTTTAACAAGTCTTTTAGTTTGCACCTAGACAATAAATTTTGTTTAATTTAGCTTCCGGTCTTTAATTTTAGCAGGTCTCCTTTTTGCATGCAAATCAATATGGCAATTACCATCTAAAAGCTCACCCAGCCCTAGGTCAATGTAAATTGATCATTGTCCGCCTTCTACAAAATAACACCGGGAGTCTGTGGTGCATAATGAGATTATACTGGAAACTGTCTTTCAGATCACAAATTATATTTCATGCTGTCAGGATATTCTCCAAGCGGACCTCCTTGCATGTCTAATCACATGGCACCAAATCTATCAGCTCATGAGGCAGTTTTGGGGTGCAAAGAGTGAAGGAAGAGTCCCAGATAATTCGGACAACAGTTTTGGAAAACAGGCAGGCAGGTACAGAGGCGTGCTCTCACTCGCTAACTTTTCCAGCAGTGGAAGAGTGGAGGGGAAAAAATCTCCCCTCAGCCAAGAACTGCTGTCCAGCAAACAAGGAAAAATGAATTCCCTACTGGAAAGCAGCAGAACTTTCCTAAGGCCACATTTGCAAGGAGTTCTTGGCCTCCTCCTTTCCGTCCCCACCTCATCTGCTCAGCCATTCAAAGGAGCGCTGGGCATTCTGCTCCGGAGAAACCCGAGGAAGGATGGGAAGGATGCACTCTCCTGGCAGAGACCTCCCTGCCCGCCACAGCCCGGGGACCTGAGCAGGTCAGGTCGGAGGGAAAGGTCGCTCCGGAGCAGCGGCTGCTGTAAGCCGGTTCCCTGAAAGGCCAGAGGATTAACGGGATCTGCTCACAGCCAGGGGAACTCCCCCTGCCTGCAGCCCGGGCCTCCGCGTTCCCTCCGGCACGCACAGGCGATGCAGCCAGCGAGCATCGAGCGCTGCTCGGCGTGTTTGAAAGGGGCAAGCCCGGCCCTCCGTGCCACTATTCAGCTTACTGCAAAACCGAGAAAGAGGGGAGCGGGCCCGCTCTGGCCATCAATCATTTCTAAAGCAACACCAGCCTAAGGAGGAAGTATTAAACTCGGCTTCATGCTGCTCTAAGTGCACGCTAAAATGTGATGTATTGCAGTGTTCGGGGGAAAGACGGCGCATCGCGCATCACCTGTGCAACCCAACTGTGCTGCAGGGTCCCAGCAAGAGCACAGACCTCTGTCAGGACATGCAGAAATCGGAGATCACTCGTCCTCCATGCTAAGCACCGATTTACTCCAAGCCATATTTAGTCTGAGGGCAACGTGGCTGCTTAGCTACGACCTCAACTGCAGCAGGCCTTTTGCCTGTCTTTGCAGGGGCCACTCATCGGTCAGAGTTGAGAGACCTTGCAAAGGACAGCCACACATCGCCAAAACTACGCTGGGATGTGCAGCACTCATTATTCTGGGCTGTGGTGACCTGTGTCCATTTTCTCCACAAATAGAGACATGAAAACATGTCAACAACTTTGTGCACTCACAGCTGCACAGATCTAGAAAGTTTGCTTGCCTGGACTGTACAGGAGCCCCTGCAGTCACTGTTAAGAGGACCTTGGCTTCCTCATCAGTCCTTTAAAAAGTGAATTATCATGGGGTGGAGGAAGAGGGATGACAATTTTGAACTGCCTGACAAGCTGCAGCTCTTGGCACATTCTGGTAAGGGCAGATACCGTGTGTGACACGGAGCCTGGATTGTCCACCAGCACAGGAATAAAGCCAAGGCACCAGTATTGTTTCAAGACCCAGTCCATATTTGGGCATTCAGCTCACACATCCCAAGTATTGCTTTAAATATTAGAGACATTTGCCAATGTGGTTCATAATGCACTCAAATAGGAGAAGTCATTCGTGTTCACTCTCACATTACTGGCTTGGTCTTGATGGTGGGGGGGTTTTTTGTGGGGGGAGAAGAGAGGGAAACCCTGCTGAGTCTGTTTGCACTGGTCTCTATTAGATATGCAACAAATCTGCCATTTCCGGCGCTGCTTCTATCTAATTAGAGATGTATTTAGATGTGACGTGTAAATAAGCGCAGAGCTGCCTGCTGCCCTGGCTGCGTGGACTGCTCGGGAGCATTTCCAATAAGGCTGTAGCGCCCGGAACCAGGGCTCAGACAAAGAGGGATGGGAATGGTCTGTGCTGCAGGCGAATCCAACAAAACCAGCTTTTATCTATCGCTCTAAAGCCTTAACTGCTTTTAATCTGTACCGCCCAGGCTTGCACGCCAGAATCGCATCTCCTCCACCGAGGACGTCTCAAGCACAAAAGGAAGCACACACGGCGCAGAGGAGATGCGAACAACCCCCGACCCACCCGAGCTGCAAAGCAGACCCCGCTCCCCACCTGCCCCTGCGTTCCACGAGATGTCTTTGCTCCCGTGGCCTTCCCAACACCCCGAGGCGGGTACGCCGGGCTCCTGCCTGCACAGACACGAGCCGAGGGCTGCCCCACGCCGTGCGAGCACAGATGTGGCCCCGTGGGGCGAAGGGCGCCGAGCTGCTGCGGGAGAAGTTGACGGAACCTGAAGGCGGCGGCCACGGAAACTCGCTCCCCCCGCGGGGCCGGGAAGCTCCATCCCGGGATTTCCACTGCGGGAAGAGGGCGGGCACGGCAGGGCCGCGAGGGGCGGAGAGCCCCGGGGACGCCCCCGAGCCCGAGGGGCTGCGGCGGCTGCCCCGGCCCTGTGGCTGCCTGAACCCGGCTCCAAGCGCTCCTCGGAGTTTCCAGAGAGGAAACTCCTGGGAACGAAATCATCTGGCACTCGCCTCGTGAACTCTTTTCCTGTTGTGGGAAACATCTCGTATAAAGCCATTTAGATGGACGGGGCAGCGCTACCCAGTCCCCCCGGCTCCGACATCATCCCTGCGATCGCTGCCGCGTCTTTCCAGGCCGGGATAGCCCCGATCCCCTCTGGCGTGAAGGGTTAACAACCACCACCACCACCATCAAAAAAGAAAAAAAAAAGAAAGGAAGGAAGAAAAGAGGGAGGGGAAAAAAAAAGAAGAAAAAAATATCGCGGTGACCTTTTCCTTTTCGTCTCCCCCACTCTCCCTTTCAGGCTCTGGTTCCTGAGCTCGCAGGGAGCCTGAGCGGCTGTCTAGACCGATCTATCACAGACGGACAAACAATACCAGGAGAAGCCCCTGCCCGGTCCCTCAGCCTCCGCCACTCACCTTAGAAATGGCGAAGAACAGAAAAGTGACCGCGATACAATCCTCCCCGGTATATTTATAGCCTTCCACATAGCCCACCTTCATGCCTGACAAATGAGATTTTGTCTGCTCTCTCAACGTACGCTCCAATAAACACACACACTTTTTTTTTTTTTTGTATGTGTGTGTGTCTGTGTCTGTTTGTTTTTGGTAACATTCCGGGCTCGTCCCTCCGATCTCGGGGCGGGCGAGGGCCCACCACGCCCGTAAGTGACGGCAGGTTCGATAGCGGGGGCGGGAGGCACGGGGGGAGCAATAGGGGTCTCGGTCACTCGTCCATACGCAACCTCCCAACCTGGAAGCTTTAACATCCGTACTCATCGCGCCCCTTCGCAGCCGGCCCCCCTCACCCGAAGTACTCCCTGGTCCCTGCCAGCCCTCCAGGTTGCGTATTAAAGAGGTATACGGGGCGAGGAGCCGGAGGTCCAACGCTGCAAAAGGCTGGGGAATAACTAATGAGCTGTGCAGCCCATTGATCCGGTGCATACTTCCTAATTAACTCTGAGTCACCTATTTGTGACAGCAATTCAAAGAACTGCACCGGGGATAAACTGCAACCCCGGCGCGCGAAGGCAACCCGGCGGGGGGGGGCGGGGAGGGAAGAGGCGGCGGAGGGAGGGGGGAGCTGGGGGAGGAATTTGCTCCTAATCCTCCTAAAAGCAATTAGGGTGAGCGCTGCGCTGGCTACCTCTCGGGAAGGGAAAAAAAAAAAAAAAAAAAAAAAAAAGAGGAAGGGAAAAAAAACCCACCCAGCGGCTCCAACAGCAGAACCGAAAGGAAATGAATCGGTGTGTCGCAAGGGCGACAGCACCGGGCTCCAGACAGACAGGCAAGCCTCAGCACCTCGGGGACGAAAGTCGGCGGGAGCGGCGGCCGGAGGAAGCGGAACGCCGGTCTCGGCGGGCAGCGGCGCGCTCGGAGCTGCGGTGACCCGGGAGCGGCGGAGTCACCGGCGGGGGGTGCCCGGGGGACCCGAACCCGCACCGCCCGCCCGCTCTCGCCCCCAGCTTTGTTCCCAAGCGGCTCTGGCGGGGCATTGCTCTTCCCGGCCGCCCCCCGCGGTAGGGCCACGGGGAGGGGGCGGGGAAAAAAAAAAAAAGTTAATAGAAACCTTTGGAAAATCCGGGCTTGGCTACGTGGTGCGGGTTGGGCTCCCCCCGCCCCCCCCCCCCTTTTTTAATGCAAACACGAATACAAAAGCTGCGGGCTCTAAAGAGCAGATGAAAGCAATGAACGGAGTTTCTGGAAAAGATTCATTAGTGGGAATTAATGCTGAGAGGAGCTCCGAGGCGATACCATTAAAGTCAGTCCCCACACTTTGTCAGTTTTACACCGCTCGCTAGCTATGGTCGGGGCTTTTTTTTTCTTCTTGTCGGGGTAGATGGGGGAGGTGCTCTTCCCTTCCCCTCGCCCCCTCTGCGATCACCAAACCCGGGATCTGACAGACATCGCGGAAACGAGAGGGAGGGAGGAAGGAGGAAGGGGAAAGGAAAAAAATAAAAAAATAAAAAAAAACAACAAACCGCCCAACATACACACATCGGGAAAGAAAGAGGAACGTGAACGCTCCGCAGCCCTCGCCCCCGGACTCGCTCCGCGAACATCAAATGCATGCCTCATATGCTGCGCAGAGCCGCCCCACTTGGCCCTGGCTTCACAAAGCAGCCTCCGCTGCCTCCCCGCCTGGCCGTCCCCCTCCGGCCGGCCCATCGATGGCAAACCCCGAGCCTCCCTCCGGCTCGCTCTCCCAACTCCAAACTACATTTTCGGGCTGACTAAACTTCCGTGTCACGCCGGACCTCACGCCAGCACAGCTCCGCGCACGGGAAAGCCCCGGGCCGCCCTGTCCCACGTGCGCCGCGGCGCCCGCCCCGCCGGGGCGGAGGGACAGAGGGGAGCAGCGCCTGAGGCTCTCCCGGCGGGGAGAAGGCGGCCCGCAGCGGGGTCTCCCGGCGGGAAGAAGGCGGCCGGCAGCGGGTTCTCCCCGCCGCTCACCTGCCCGCCGCCCCCGGACCGCGCGTCGCTCTCGGCGGGGAGCGCGGAGCCCGGCCCGCCCGGCGCGGGAGCTCTCCCCGCTCCGCGAACCGGCAGCGCCGCTCCTTGCTTGCCCCGTCCCACGGGAGCCCCCGTAACGCCGCTGCTCCAGCGCCTTCCCAATCACTAAGTGCGAGATGACGGGAACACCGCCACCACTCCCCACACGGGCGCACCGGAGCCGACAACGCGATCGGGTGCTTCCCCCGCCTCCGCTGCCCCAAACAGGCATCTTCACCAGCAACTGCCTCCAAACTTCCCCTCCGACACCGCAGCCCCGGAGGCGCTCGGTTAGACCCTCCTGGCCCCGCCGCCGCCTGCCCGCCACTCCCGCCCGAGCCCCGCTGCCCCGCGCCGTAACTTTCTGCCGCGCCGCCGCTCTGCCTCGCCCGCGGCCGGCCGAGGGGAGCCCCGCAACCGCCCCGGCACGGCGGGACTCGGCGGCGGCGGCGCTTCCGCACGGGAGCTGTTCGCGGAGCGGAACACTGACCTTCCTGCCGCGCCGCGGGGCTGTGGCGTGCGCGGTCCGAGACGCGGGTCCCGTCGCCTGGCCCTGCTGCTCTCCCTGAAGGGCAGCCCCGTCGGGGGTGGGAGGAAGAGGCGAGAAAAGTTTCACGATCCCACTCCCCCTCTCCGTGGGTGCGTGTGTCGCGGGTTGCCCCAGCGCGGGCGGGTCGGGGAAGGGGCGCGGAGAGAGCGGAGAGCTGCGGGGAGCAGGAGCGTGGCCGCCTCTGCGCCGACGGGGCAGGTGCCCGCGGGAAGGGCTTTGCTCCTCGGCTCGGCTGGGCTCAGCAGCGGGAGTGGGAGCGGCAGCCCGCGATGCTCATTCCGGCTGCCGGCTCTGGTTTGGCAGCGCCATGTTGCTGGCTTGCTCCGGGCGAAGTTCCTGCGCTGGCGAGCGCGGCGCTCCCCACATCTCGCCCGCGCCGCCGTCTCCCGTGCCCTGGCCGCCGCGGCTTTGTGTGTGTGTGGCTGGGGATTTAATTCTCCTCCTCCTCCTCCTCTTCTCCTCCTCTCTCTCTCTCTTTTTCTTCCTCTCCCCCCCCTCCCCTCTTTAGTCCGCCGGGAAAGCCGCTCTTCCTCACCTTGCCGCTGGGAGACCGGGCTCCGTCTGCTGCACGCTGCGCTCCCCTCGCATCCCCCCTCCCTCTCTCCCTCCTCCTCCTCCTCCTCCTCCTCCTCCAGCCGTCGCCTCCCCTCCCTTCCCCTCCCCCCGGGCAGGCGCTGCACCGAGGGAGCCGCCGCCAGCAGCAGCAGCGGCAGCAGCGCCGCCACCGCTTTTTCCCTCAGCAAGTTTCCCCCTCCCCTGGCTGCGTTTCCCTGCTCAGGCAGGGCTCGCCCGGCCGCTCGCCCGCTCCCCCCCCTTGCCCTGACTAATTGATTTGCCCCCCCTCGCCGCGCCGCCAGCCCCTCGCCTCGCCCGCTCCCCCCGGCTGGCACAGGTCGCTGCCAAGCTGCGGAGCCCCGGGGGGGGGACTCCGCGCTCCCGCGCTCCCCGGCAGGCAGGAGGGGAAAGCCGCCCCCCCCCGCCCCGCCGATACTCCCCTCTCTCGCTACCCAGAAGGCCAGTGGAGAACCGCAATTACCATAAAGCTCCGTTCACTCCGCTCCGCCAAGCTGTCAAAACCCCGGCGGCGGCGGCGCTGCCAGACATCGCTGCGAGCCTCCGCGGCGGGTCGCGCCGCTCTGCCACCCCCCGCCACACCGCTCGCCCCCGGCCCCTCCGCCGGGCGCCCCCGGATCCCCCCACCCCGCTCCCCCCGTGATCCCAGCGGCGCCTGGAATACCCCCCGGCGATGCCGCCCCCAGTCACACCCGCCGCCTCCGGGTTCCCCCCGTCGCGCAAAGGCATTCCCGCTCCCCCAGGACCTGCCGAGGGCTCGCAGCCGCCGTAACCCCCCGCAGGGGTCACTCTGTCGGCCGCAGCCTCTCGCACTCGCGGAGGGGGGTGTGTCGCCCCCCCCGACCCCGGGGCTCCTCTCTGGTCCCACCCGCCGCCCCCAACTTCGCGTGGTCCGCGGCTCGGCCGCGCTGATTTCCGCACTTCCCCCCCGGTCCGCTTCTCCGAGCTCTGAATCGGGATGGGAAAAAAAAAAAAAAAAAAAGCCACTCGTTTGTCAACGTCTGCATTGCGGGGGGCGGGGGGGCCGAGGGGGACCTTATTAAAGCGCGTTTTCGCCTGATCCGGCTTTGGCAGCCCTTAACGCGCTTTTTACCCGGTGCGAGCAGTGTGGCAACCCGGGGTGGGGTCACGACTGAAGCGCCGTTTCCCTCGCTGACATTTCTACGGCTGCTTTAAGATTTCTGCCCGGATCGTGGAGCCCTTTAATCTCCGGGTTGGTAGTTATCGGCTGCATCTATTTACTTTGGCAAGGCAACTTTTGGCTCGGCGAGCTCGACTTGTAAATTTCACGTTCATAACGCCCATCCCCGCTGATACTCCCAGGTTTGGTCCCGCAGAGCCCGCGGCGTGGAAGCTCCCGGGGCGGCCCCGGCCTCAGGGCCAGGCGGGCTCTTGGCCCCACCGCTCCCCCGCACCTCCCGGCGCCTTCCCGGGGAAGCGGGAGTTCTGCCACCTCAGCGCCGCCGGCGCCGCATCGAGCCCTTCTCGCCGCCGCTCCGTGTGGGAGCGACTGCCAGCCAAACGCCAGGCGATTAACGCGGACAGTTTGCCCCGGGGGGGATTTTTAATCGCCTCGTTCAGGACCCTGCACGAAAAGGCTGCAGAGACGCTACGAGCTGCAAAAGCTTCCCTCACCGAGGGCGCCGGAGCAGCAAGCGGGGCGATGGGAATTTAACGCCAGAGCAGGACGGCCGGGGCTGCCTGCCTGCTCCGCGCCGCTGCTTATCTCTGAAGGTGGGAAAATGAGAGTTCTCCAAAGTTCTCCCTATTAAAGCTTCCCCCCTCCCAAATCCAGAAGCTTTTAATAGAGAAGCTACACTACGTCTGGCGAAAAAAAAAAAAAAAAAAAAAAAGTGGGGGTCGCCCAATGCTCGGGAGAAGGACACAGAGTCCAGAGAAAAGCACACACACCCCACACATACACACACGCAGCCGGGTCATGGCCAGAGGGTTGGCATTTCATGAAACTGCCATCACGGGCTTTGGAGTTTCACTGCGTCTCTTAAAAAACTCGCCCGTCTGAAAGCAGAAGTGAAATACCCACCATCTGAAACCCGAAACGGCAGCCGCACCGCGCAGCTTCCGCGCAGGGGAGCCCTGGAAGCCGCCGGGCACGGGGAACGGGCTGCGGTCCCACCGTGCTGGCCGACGGGGAGCACTGCCCCGAGTAGCGGCCGGGTTTGATCCTGGAGCGGCGGGCCACGAATCTGAAAAGGCTCCCACACGTTTTTTTAATCTCCAATAACAAGCAGAAGGACACCTGGCCTATTACGCTGTAAAGCTATTTTTTATAAAGATGTTTTAGGGCTAGACATTAAAAGTTATTAGACTGAACACACGTGAGTTACAGGCACACAGCTGGAGGGGAGGCCTCTGTTGGATTTTTTTTCCCCCCCTTTTCCTAGGAAAACCTCATTAAAATTGCTTCTTTCGATATGAAAGCAGAACTAGCGCGTTTCCTGGCGAGGTGGCCGCAGCCGCGGCTTCCCGGCTTCATTGATCTGGGCTTTGTCTCTCCCCACAGGTCTGGATCTGCGGTGCCAGCGGCCCGCACTTGCATCACAAAAGTCGCTCGCTTCCCTTCCCCCTGGCTGCCAAGTCCGGATCACAAGTGTGTGCCTACAGCGTAGGGCTGGATGCTTGGGGCAGGGGTGGTTGGTTTTTTCGTTTTTCACTAGTGACTTAAAGTTATCTCGGGGTAAACTTGCTCCGCTTTTATTTTTAACCGTAAACTTTCTTTGTGAGCGCGGCTCCCTTCGTGGCGGGGAGGAACAGACCCGCGCTTGTTCGCCTCTGTGCCTTTTTTGTTCCCTGGGTCCCCGAGCTTTGCAGCGGGAGGCTGGCGGCTCCCGGAGAAGACATTGGGGCTTCAGTTCGCTCCTCCCGCGGCCTGCCCCGGCCGGCTGCGCTCCCCGCCGCCTTCCCCAGCGCGGGTCCGCCGGGCACCGCTCAGCCAGCTAACCCCGGAAAATTCAAAGCATGCTCTTGCCTTGCGGATTACCGGGCGGCCTCCCCCCCTCCCACACGCCCCGGAGGGAGCTGACCCCCGGGTCAGGTCGCTGCACACTGCTCTCTCCCCGGGAGGGAAGGGGGGCTCCGCGCTGTCGCTGCTGTTGCGGCCGCCGAGGAGCCGGGGCGAGGATGCGCTCGCAAAAACGGCTGCTCCGATAATGCTAAGTACTTAACCTCCTCGTAAAGACAAATCCATTGTTAATGGCAGAATAGGCTTCTCGCAGGAGGCGTCCAAGTGGGATGGCTTTATGCCGGCTCTCATTTACCTCCAGCGCCGCCTCTAATTGGAAGCTTCCCCGCGCCCCTGGCCCGCGCACCTCAGAAAGTTTGGGGTTAAAGCGCAGGAATGGCGAGGCCGGGCCCGGGCCCCTCCACGGCCCGCTCCCCTGCTCACCGAACACACGAGTCCTCCGGGCCCGGGAAATGAGACAGAGGGGAGATGGGCGCTGCGAAGGTAAAATGAATTAATGCGAGCGAGGTGCTCAGACAGCCTGGTGATGAGTGCTAGGAAAAGCCTATAAATAACAGATCACTGTCCTAAGCTCTGAATTGCCCTGCTTGAGTGTGTCTTAAATCAGACCTTTATCACTGGTTATTGTAAGGCTGTTTTTAATGGAAGTGTAGAAATCTGAATAACAAAACAAGACAAGCCTCAATTGGCGTTACACAGGGTCTGCAGCGCTTTCAGACCTGACACGGCGTCAGCACATTGTTACACCGCCATGCAAACTCCCCGTGCAATCAAAGGGGTTTTGCATAGCACAAGTACTATAATTTTACTTCGTAGTTCAGGGCTACTCCGTTGACAGGAGATCCATAATTTTCTTTCCGTCTCCTCAGAAGAGCCCAAAACGCGCTCGGTTCACGGACTAAAGCGCCGCTATCTTTCTTACAAAGGCGAATGACAAATCGCTCCGGTTGCGTTCGCTTTGCTCCGCACCCCTTTTCTGCTCCACCAAACAGCGGAGATGCCTGCGGTCCCCGCTGGCTGCCCGGAGCGGACAGCCCGGCAGGGACAGGCAGACAAACACTCGCACTATCGGCCTGCCCCCAGCCGGGGAGCTCGGCCTGCCGCGCCGCGGCCGGGCCCGGGCAGAGCTGGGAGCTCGCAGCGCCGAGCCCACCGGGGCTTGGATGCGCGGCCCGGGCCCCGGTCTGGGGAAGGGGGGCGGCGGCCCAGCTGCGAGAGAGGAGGGCAGGCTGGCTGCGAGCTGCCCCCTCCACCTCTCCCACTTGCATACCACGGCCATTTTGTCTGCTCGCGGCGCGCCCGTGTGTGTGTCCCCCGCCCCCGCCCCGTCCCCTGGGGCTGCCGCGGGCGCTGCCCCGGGCGCGGGGGCCGGGCCGGGCCGGCGGTGGGGCCGGCGGGGCAGGCGGAGGTGAAAGGCGGGCGGCCCCGGCCGCTCCTGGGAGCGGAGAGATGCAGCCGCTAGGCAAGGCCCTGCAGGGGAGGGGGCGTGCGCCGCACAAGTCTGGAGAGGAGTAAAAATAGCGCCGGCGAGGTTGTCGCTCTCCTCGCCTCCCCCCAGCCCGGCGGGGGGCAGCGGCGGGGCTCGGCGGGAGGGCGGCGTGGAGGGCTCCGGGGGCGAGCAGGAATGGGAGCAGACAAAACCCCGGGCCGGCGGAAAGCGACGCGGGCGAGGCTCAGCCTTCGCCTTTGAAGGCGATGCGCGGGAGCTGGAGGCTACGAGCCCTTTTCCCGGTGGGGTCCCTGAGCCCCGGGAGGCGCGGCCTGCGGCCCGGCCCCGTCTCCCGGCGGCCCGGAGAGGAGCGGTAGCGAGCGGTGACTTGGCGGAGGAACAGAAGCCACCATGCTCCCGAGTTTAAACATAATACGGCGGCCGGGGGAACCGCCATGGTTTGAAGGTGTGTTTGTGCAGACTACAGCTTGTATGTTAATAATTGGATACAGTCGATGAATCACCTCCGTCCTCCTTCTGGTTTTGTTTTTGTGTTGTGTTTTGTTTCGAAGGGGGTGGGGAGAGAAAAGCGAGGAGACGGTGGCTCGGCGCTGAATACCAATTCCGAGCCCGGGTTCATAAACACTGGGGTTATTCACTCCGCCCCAGAGGTGACAGCGGAGGCCTCCGCCGCCCTCCGCGCCCCACGCCCCGCGGCGCGGCCCCCGGGCTCGCCGGCGTGCCGAGCGGGATTTGCGCCCCGGCTGGAAGCCCGGCAGCGGCGGGTGGCTCGTCGGGGTGCATACATATGAAATGAGAGCCTGCAACATCAAAGCAGCAGCAGAGCGAGGGCAGGGAGGGGCTCTCGGTGCCTACACGTGTGTACCTTTCCCGAGAAAAGCCCCTAATTTTTAAAATCGGACAACCCCCCCACCCCCGTCCCTTCACTCGCATGGCAGACACGCGGAGAGATTCTTTAGTCCTGTACTTAACACTTCACAGTGTTTTTAGCAATTAAGGCGAGAGGGGGGTGGGTATAAAGATAAGCCACTTTTTCGCCCTGCAAGTGTGAAAGATAAGATAACAGTAAGCTGGGGCAAAACGTCTGCTTACAACCTCCCCCCAGCGATTCTGATCGGTCACCTCTTATCTCAGAAAATGTTCATTTCGAAAGCAGCTTCAAAAATCCAAGGGAAAATAAAAGTATTTTCCGTTCAGAAGTGCCATTTAAAACCCCGTCCTCACTTCATCTCTCTACATCGCCGTTCCCCCGCGCCCCCCCTCCCGCCATCACGGTACCCAAACAAGGGCAGCAGCAGCTTCATAGAGCGCCTCTCGGAAGCCAAATCACGCAGGTAATCAGAGGACCGAAACCTGTCAGGCGCCGAGATTAGCGGCTCCCCGCCGCTCCCCGGCAGTGCCAGCTCGCCGTCCCCGTCGCAGGCGGGGGACCCGGCCCCTCGCTGCCCGTGGAGTGGGCAGAGACCTGCGCAAGGGAAAGCCCCGCGCCGGCCCCACAGGCTGCGGCGGGCGAGGCAAAGCCAGAGCCAGGCTGCCTTCCCCAGTTCATTCCGCTGCAGCACCCCCGACGGCGACACTCCCCCACCGCGGCCTGTCCCCGGCTAAGCTGCAGGATCCGCTGGGGGCGGCCGTGCTCGGCGTCGAGTCGGTTCTGATTCTGAGCCTCTGGGCCACCCCCGCGCCCCGCTGGCCCGGCAGGCGCAGGCGGAGGCCGTGTGCGGGCAGCGTGCCCGGTGCACACGGCGGCGGCCCTGCCCTCTGCGGCACCGGGCAAGGCCCCGCCGCGCCCGCCCCGGGGCCCGCGGGCAGGATGCGGGCGCTGTTCCGCCCCGGCCCGGCTGCCACGGCCGGGGTTACGCGCTGCTTCCCACTCCCCGGGGGCCTCCCCCTGGGCCCGGAGTTTCCCCCTCCCGTCCTGGAGCCGTCGTCACCCGCGAGAAACCGAGATGTCGAGTAGAAAAGGCTTCCCGACACCTTCCCGAGGGCAAGGCGCGGCAGCGCCGTGTCCTCGCAGCCCTGGGAAACCTCCACGCGAGGCAGCGGAGTGTGTGTGCCGTGGGGGTGTGTGTGCGCCCCTTGTCCCTCGGCAAAGACACATCGAGGGCACCGCACGGGAAACGTGATAGCAGCGACCCCGCGCTGCCCCAACGTGCTCAGGGCCGGAGCGGAGCCGGGGTGGCTCGGCGGGGAGCCAAGACGGTGGGGGGGCTTCCCCTGGCTCGCCACAGCCCCGATCTCCTCCTGCCGCCGTTCTCAGAAACCCGTCGGTGCCGTGCTCTCGAAGTGAGTGGGTCAGCGGCTGATGACAAGGGGAAAAACGAAGAGAGCGAGCGAGCGAACGAAAAAAAACTCCCTCCCAAACCCTAGCCTGGCGCGATTACTCATCCCCAGAGTTCCCCTAAGTCAGAGAAACTTGGCCAAGTCCCAAGGCCGAGCCGTTAACACGGTCTGAGGCTCCCCGGGCACCTTCCGCCGCTGGGCCGGGGCCGAGGGGGCCGGGGCTGAGGGGGCTGGAGGCCAAGGCCATCGGGGAACGCGCGTCCCCATCCTCGGCGCTGTTCGCGCTCGAGTTATTGTGGAGCGTTTTATCTTCACAGTCACATCGGCAGCTAACGAAGCTCGGCGGCTGCAGCCCACACGACTTTGGTTCTCCGCATTTATCCTTCAATAAAAGCCGATTCCTTTATTAGAAACAGGAGACGTGTCTCCTACCGCCCCTATCAAATCCCAACTGGCAAGGCGCAGCCGACACCTCCCCCTCAGCCCCCCCCTCCCCGCCCGAGAGGGGCAGGCGGCACCACCCCATGGCCTCCGTCCCCCTCCCGCCGGACCCCCCACCGCGAGCATCCCGCACCACCCCGCTCCAGCCCCCCCGCCAAACAGGGGCAGCGCTCGTCCCCTTCCAGCGGGGCGGCCAACGCCCCCTCCCCGCGCTCCCTCCCGGGCAGGAGCAGCCGAGGCCAGCCGGCCCCTCCCGCCCCAAACAGCCCGCGCCGGCACGGGCAGCCGCCACCCCTCCCCTGCCAAATCAATCGCCCCCACTAGGCGCACCCACACGACTTTCGTTCCCCTGCATTTATCGTTCAATAAAAGTCGTTTCCTTTATTAGAAACAGAGGAGACGCTTCTCCCACCGCCCTCACCTCATGCCCCTTCCGCGGGCGCAGCCGGCGGCCCCCCCTACCACGTCGCCCCCCGCCGAGCGCGGACCGCCCCACCTCCCCCCCCCCGGCTCCCACCACCACCGCCGCCCCCTAAAATAACAATAACAGTAATAACAATAATAACAGCCGCCGTCCCCGGCAGTCGCGGCAGTCAGCACCCCCCCCACCGAGCTCAGCCCCCCTCCCCTTCCCTCTCAAATCCCCCATCGCTAGGCGCAGCCAACCGCCCCCCTCCCGCCCGCCTTTCCCCAGGCGCAGCCAACGACCCATCAAATCCCCTGGCCAGGCACGGCTCGGCCCCCGCCCGCCTCGAGAGCCCCCCCGGGCACCGAGCAGGTCTGCGCGGCGGATGCTTATGTGCCACTCCGATTGGAGCTGCCGCTCCACCGCTACCGGGCGGGGAATGTTTCCCCGGGCGCCGCCGGGAGAGCCGGTGCTCGGAGGATGCCAGCCCGCTTTGCCGTGCCGTGCCGTGCCGTGCCCCGCCGTGCTGTGCCGTGCCCCTCCTCCGCGGCGCGGAGCGCCCGGCGGAAATCTCCCCGCTGAGGAGGGGCCGGGAGGGAGCGCACTCTGTATCGCATTAAATTAATCGCTCGGCTCCGGAGGAGGCAGGTGATTCTGCCAAACACAATGAGGGGTTTGAGCGCTGCGGAATAAAGCGCTGTTCATGGGGCCGTGGGCGGCGGTGCCCGGCTCCACCGCGGGATCGCCGGCTCCCGGGCGAGCTCGGCGCTGCTCCCCGCCGCCGGCCCCAGCGCGGGGAGCTCCGGCTCGGCGCACCCCACCCTCGCCCTCGGGATGGATAAAGGGAGGACGCGGGGGGGGGAAACGAGCAGCCGCCCTGGCAGCCGGGGGAGCAGCAGCCCCTGGGGACGGGAAACGGGGGGTAGAGGGGGCTGTAGCCAGCTTTCCCCCACACCCCCGCTGTGCGTCCCATCGGGGGCGGCCCTTTGAGATGGGGGGGGCGAGAATCAGCCTCCCGAGAGGAAGCAGGGGCCGAGTGACGGGGACCGCGCTGTGCAGGGCGCCGGGGAGCGCGGGGCCTCTGGGCGGCCTCCGGGCGGACGGTGCGGGGCGGGCGGCGCTGCCAGGGTTCAGGCGGTGGCAGGCGTTGTTTTCCTCGGAGAGCGGAGGAGGAGGAGGAAATCTCCGGGTTTTTAATGAGGGGGTGCAGAAGGGCTGAGCGCTTGGGATTACACGGCGCGGAGACAGAGCTGCGGGCTGTGTGTGCGCGCAGGGCTGGTAGTCTCCGCCCGTCTGCCTGCTAATCGCACGTTTTCCGCTGTTAAAAAGAAACCGAGACACTGTGGCCGAGCCCAGCGCTGTCTCTGTGACTGTGACATGAAAAGATGGCGCTCTCTCCCCTCCCCCAGCCTCCCTCTCGGTTTACACTTCCTCCCCAACAGCTTTTGCCTTCCAGTTTTTTAAAGCCCTCTTTGCTCCTTCCTTCCCCCCCTCTCCCCCGGCCGGATACCACCAGCTTCCCAGCCGGTCGGTGGGTCCCTCTGTTGCGACGATTTTTTTTCCCCCCCTTTTTTTCTTTACCTCGCTATTTTCGCCTCTCCCTTTTCTCGGAAACCTCGATCTCTTTATGTCTCGCTCTTTTGTGAACTTCGGCGGCAGTTTGCGGGAGGCGGGGGGAAGGGGGGAAGGAAAAGCGGGGAGGGGGTTACCCCGTCGCTTCTGCCCCCCATCCATGTCCTCCCTCTCCCCAGGGGCAGCGAGGCCAGGAAAGTGAGCCGGATTTAGGTGTGTGGGTGTCGGGGCGGGCAGCAGGGAGCCTCAGGGAGGTGCCTGCCCGCGCCGGCGACCTGGTCGCGCTGCGGTCGCCCTGGTGGCCACGGGAGCGCTCGCCGGGGGGGCGAGCCGCGCTGGAGCGATGCAGCAGGAGGCATCTCCGTCCGAGGAGTTTACCTGCCTAGAAACCTGCGCGCACCAAGGTGGTCCCAGCTCCCGGAGAGGGTCCACGGAACTGGCCGCGGCCCCCCTCCGGGGCAGGAGGGCTACTCCGCCGCCTTCCATATCACTTCTTGCGTTCATCACCAGACCGCTCTAAGTGCTAAGTTGTTTTTTTTTTTTTCCTTTTTTTTTTTCCCTAAGCCTGCAAATTAAATTCAGCGCCGCTCTCCTATTTTAGTGTCTGTTATGTTAATTGCACTTAGCGCTGGGGCGCTGCTCGCCAGGGATGTATGAAGGCCTTGGAGATTAACCGCAGGCTCTTTCTCGGAGTTTTCTGAGGCAGCAGCAAGTTCCGAGGGGCTAACAGGGAGTCTTCAAGATCCCATGTGCTTTCGGGGCGTGCCGCTGCTGGCCGGCACCTCTCAACTCGGGGCCAGCGACTCTCGGCTGGCAGGTCAGGCTGCCAGCAGCTCCCTGTGCACCCGCAGATCTATTTGCGTAAGGATTTGCATTGCGGGACGACAGGTATTTTTCCTCCCTGTGGATGGTAAAAATGCAAAATTAGCGTGACTGTTTCCAGGCAGAGAAGCCACGACTACGTGATCTCGCTGAACCTGTCGGTTGTGCTCTCTGGCGCAGCAGGGAAACCGGACACCTTTATCAGTGACCCCCGGAGCCGTTCTCCGGGGCGTTCGCTGTATTTATCGCCATCTAACCCCAGGCAGCCCGCGAGTGCCGTGTCACGGCCCCTGCCCTGCCCGGGGATGTCCGTGCGGCTGGCTGTGCCCCGCGGTGTTACCCAGCCACTCCGGGAAGGAGCAGGCATGTGTGGCCTTCCCAGGCATGTCCCTTCTCCGGCGTCTACTTCATCTATTCGTTATCAGGGGACGGCGTGTGGAGTGACTGAGCCTAATAAGTTGTCCACTTGTTCATTTCAGGAGCATTGATTTCTGGTTCCAAGGCACTCTGTTCTAGCTCTGGCTACAGCTGCGGGGCATTTCGCAGCTGGTCTTTCGCCTAGACAAATATCAGCGAGAATGTGAGCGTTATTAGCCACATAAATAAATCATTAACGTGCACACAAATGTTATTTTAGCATAACTTCCAGGGAGAAAATATCCTGGCGGGGCAAGGCGGCCAGGCGCGCTCCGTTGGGCCGGCCTCGTCGCGGGCTGCCCGGCAGCGGCCGGGGGGGTCGGCGCCCCCCCGGCACGGAGAGGCACGGAGAGGCATGGCTCTCCGGCTCCCGATTGAACATTAACAGGGCCGGCCGGCGTGGCACGGCCGCAGGGCCTTGCTTCGCAGACCTTTGTCTGCTCTCCCGAGGCCGGGCGGGGACGCCGGGCGCTTTACTCCCCAAACGCGACGGCACTAATGAGATTACCGGCCGGCTGGCCGCGCTGGGGCTGGAAAGCGCCGAGGCGGCGGGCAGAGCCCGGCCCGGCCCGGCCCGGCCGCTGCTCCTCGTTAGCGCGGAGCCCGGGGCAGGAACGGCGTTCGCTTCTGGCCTCCCGCGAAGGGCTCCCCCCGTGCCCCGGCGGCGGCGAGCGGGGAGCGGCAGCCGCCGCCGCCGCCCGGGCCGCGCTGCCCTGCCCCGCGGAATCCCGCGGGTGCCAGTAAAGCCCTGCCTGGGAGCCCTGCCAAGGCGGTCTCGCTTTGATATTCCGCGCCACGGCCGCTCCTCCGCTTGCTCCTAATCACGCAAATGCGAGCTTGCCCCGGCACTCTCCATAATAAACACTGAGCGCGTTTCGCTGGGCCCCAAAGTAAATACTGTATCGGGGAAGGGGCTGCGCCGGGAAGCTGAAATCTTCCACTTTTTGCACTTAGCAACAGACTGAGGCGTCGTGCGCGCCCTCCCCGAGCCAGGCTCGGTGTGATTTACTTTCTGGTTGCAATGCAGATATTCACTTGTCAGTTCAAGGGCAGGACAGAAACCGTGCAAGCGGAGTCTTGTGAACGGAAATCTCCCATTTACGAGGTTCTGCTCCAGCACCAAAAGCCACCCTCCAGCACCTTTGTTCTGCATGCAGCTGCTCTTACACACACACACACACACCCCTCCGCCCTCCACCCAGCCACATCACCATCCAACCCTTCTTCCCGCGTCTCACTCAGATGGATTCTCAGTTTTTTCCCGACTGACCCTGGGGGAGGCGGTGGGGGGGGGGGGAAGCAAGGGGGAGGGAGCCCGGGAGAGGCTGATGATGAATGACAAGGCAAATGATAAGAGCCGAAGCGACAGCAAAAGCAAACAGAAGTGGTCTCTCGCAGGGCCCAGAACCGTCCGCGGCCACGGGAGTTGTGGCTGTGCCATGAAGGCAGGGTTGTCCTCCGCAGGCAGCCCGGCTTCTCCGGGGCGAGATAAACACATTTCGGTCACGTGGCGAGCCTATACGGTGCCATGCTCCTATTTGCCTTCCCCGCTCGCTTTTCGCTTTTCACAATAACATGCCGTCCGCCAGCCAGCTCCGAGGCTAACCTCACCTCCCTGGCGCCCGGCCAGCCCGCCCGGGCCCGGCCGTGCAGGGAGAAGCCGCGACTCCCGTGGGGAGGCTGCACCCTGGCCTGGGGCTGGCAGCAGCCCAAGCCAGAGCTGGGGAAGCGTCCGGCTGCATCCCGGGTTGGGGCTGGAACGGGAGCTGGCTGCACGGGGGAAAGGGCAGGGGCCAGGACTGGCCACATCCCCAGCGCAGGGCTCAGGAAGAGCGCGGTGTCCCCGCAGGGTGGAGTTTCACCCGGGGACCGCAGGTGCGGGGCGTGTGCGGGTGGTGCTGACTTGAGGGCGGGGGGAACCCCCGCAGCTCCGTCAGGATCGTCCGGGCGTAGAATGGGCTCCGAAGAGAGGAGGGGGGAACGGGGCACCTGCGGCGAGACGCCAGCAGCTCCGCTGTTTTAAAATGGCTGAAAAGGGTGTCCCCGGGCATCCCCTTCCCGGTAGCAGCAGCGGCGAACCCCGTCGCCCCGAGCACCGCGGGCGCCGGCGGCAGCCCCGGTTGGTTACGGGAACAATGAGCCACCGCGGGCGCGCCCGGTGCCTCCCCGCTGCCGGGGCCGGCCGGGGGCAGCGCCGCGGGGCCGGGGGTGGCGTTCGGGGAGAGCGGGAGGCTGGAGGCGGCCAAGTGCCCCCCCCTCCACCCCCGCCCGGCGGAACGAGCGTGCCGTTTAATCCCTTTATCCCCGCTCGCTGGTGGCAGTGCGAGCCTCCGGGCCGGAGCCACCCGCCAGCCGCCGGGGAGGCAGCGTGCTGGCTCGGCGCGCGCAGATGTCGCCGGGAGGGAGCGGGGAGCCGATCCCCAGCGACAACACCGCCGCAAGGGCAGCAGCCCCCGGGGACCCGGGCACCGCTCGGGTTCGCACCCTTCAGAGCCCCCGAGGGTTTTCCTGCCGTCGGGCACCGCAGCCGTGCCCCAGCACCCCGCTCGGGCCCCGGCCACCTCCGTATCTCGTTCCCGGGCCAGGCCTCGCCTCTGTCCCCTCTGGAGCACAGTCTGCGACCTCTCCTCCGTCCGAGCTCCCCGAGCCCCTGGGCGAGCGAAGAGCAGCCCCGATGAAGTGCCCACGTTGCAGCCGTGCTCCGAAATCTGGCAATTATGCAAATGCTCAGGACGCTCTCCCCTTTGATCTGAACTTCCTCGGAACGATCCCTTCTCACAACGGGGCATGAAAATGCCTCTCGGACGTGTAAAGTGAGCTACAGAGCTCCTTTCATTCCCTTTTGTTACCCGCACCGGCCTCGTCTCTCCAGCCCCGCATTCCCCAAGCGCCGGGAACGAGGACGGAAAGGGGCTCCCGGGGGAGGCGGCGGGACGTGGGAGCAGCCCGGGCCGCCGGTTGTCATGGCGAGGCCAAGCGTCTTCCCAAGTTATGTGCGACTAATGGGTTTGTGCCCCGCTCGGCTCCGGGTTCACCTTTCCCCCCGCTGCTCGGCTCCCCGCCGACCTCCCCGCCCGCGCCCCGGGAGGCAGCGGCGGCGCCCCCGCCCCGGCCCAGGCGCGGAGCCCCGTCCGTGTGAGTCACCGCCTGCATATCAAACCCTCGGGGGTGAGCAGCGCGGGCACGGCGAGGCGGCTGAGGGCTCCCGTCGACGGGAATGCAGTCCTCGAGCGACTTTAAACTCCATCTTCTCCTGCGCTCCTTTACCACCTCTTGTTTCAGTTTTGATAACGGAGGCTAACGAGGCACTGAATGTACCAGAGGTTTAGAATGTCTACACAACCGTGGATATGATTTTCGAGACTCCCAAGAGCCATGGCTGGGGTTTTCTGTTATCTTATTTTCTCTCTTCTCTTTTTATTTTTTTTTTCCCTTTGAAGGGATATTAAGAAAGTTTATGCTGTCTTGAAAACTACTCCTCTGCAAGAAAAACATTCTGACCATTTGCTGGAGGCCATTTTATGAAACCTCAAGGAGGTTAATAGCTTGCATAATTTCAGGAATACCAGATCTCTCCTTAATACCTTCTTCTCGTTCTCTGCCATTTACTCAGAAAAACCAGGAGCTCTGCAGGCCAAGCACTCCCGTGACAGACAATGGATTCCTACCTATCTGAAGGGCCTGCACCAGAAAACAGATGGATTTCCTCCCTGCTCTGCTTATACACGGTGCTGAGAGAAAACCTGCAATGTATCTGTGAGACTAAGGGATGCACATGAAAGAGGACACAGTGTAAGGAGCCCACCCAAAGTATGGAAATTGCCCTTTTTCATTTCGCTGGAATTTGCTATTTCATCTAGAGAAGCACTGGTAGATGTGGCATGAATGAAATTGTGCTGCTGCAAAACAAAGCTGAGCAAACGGGAGAAGGAGATTTATTCGAACTGTTTCTAAAATGTTGTCATGTTTGTTAACAGCTGCTTAACTCCGTGTCTAACAAGCTCTTGGAAAATAAGTTTATTAGTAAAAAAACGAAAAAGGCAATGCCCCTGCTTGCTTACAATTAAATGATGACAGCTTATAATGCATTCCTTTGAGACCTCCAGTAATATCAGGGCTCAGGGGACTGGAAATACCTAATTCATAGATTTTTTTAAACCAAGAACGGACTGTTATGATCAGCTGGTCTGACCTGCCACATATCATGGGCCAGTGAATTTCAGCCAGACGTTCTTGTATCAGACCCATAAATTCTGCCTGAGCTTTTAACCTGGCATCCAATCTTGCTCTAAAGACTTTTAAGTAACAGGAAAAACTACTGCTTGCCTCAGTTGTTCCAGTGGTTATGTCCCCTAACTGTTAAAAAAGAAAAAAAAGTACCTATTTCTGCTCAGAATTCATAGAGCTTCATTTTCCAACATAGGATCTCATTATGCCTTTGTCTGCCACATTAAAGAGATCTTGACTATCAGAAATCTCCCCATAGAGACACTTAGGGCACTTAAAGACTATGATCAAACCAAGTCATAGCCTCCTCTTGGATAAATTAATAGATGGGATTTCTTTAGTCTTTTGCAATAAGATGCGATTCCCAGACCTCGAATCACTCTTCTAGCTCTCTTCTGATCCCATATTAATTTGCCAATGCACTTTTAACATGCAAACACCACAACAGAGCCGGACACAGTATTGAAGCAACAGCCTCATTCATGTCGGAAGCACTAATGGCATCATTAAGTTGACTTGTTTAAAACCCTATGCAGATTACTTTTACAGATAGCCTTAGCAATACTGACTTTATTAAAACCCCATTTAAAAAGTCACCTGTCTTCATGCAGACTAGTGTTGTTCATCAAAATCACAGTGCTGAGCATGGCTTGACCAAAGTGCAGAGCTAGCTTAGTTTTTCTGGCTGGGGCTTTTTCAGTGCTCCATCAGCCCTAGCCTTTAGTAGGGCTTCATATTTTTTTCTTTTGTCTGTAAGAAGCAACTGCTGCATATTCTCACAATGGCACTAGCCCTGGATGTACAGCAACAGAGAAGCATGGACAGAGCTTGGACACCATTCCCTCTTTTCCCTGTTCCCCTCTTGCTTTGTACCAATGCCCTCATTAAGTTGCTCCAAGCCTCAGGGTAGTTCAGTCCTTTCAGTGCCCCAGTGATGGGGCTCAGTTTTGGGACACTCCTCCGCAGACAGCCCACAGGGAGATTCCATGAGGGCTTTTTCAGCCATGTCAAAGGGTCTGCTTTCACCTCTCAGCCCCTTGCCCATCCACCTTCTCATGAACATCTGCTCCAAAAGATGGACATTAAGCGTGGTAGGGCTGTGAGTGAGGTTGCATCAGGTGCTGCAAGCCTGGACTCTGTTCTGCACAAGAGGTGGCCTGAATTGAAGCCAAATGCCCTGGATTATTTGGGTGAGACAGGCTCTCAAAAGCCTCAACAGTAGCTGGGACTGCATTGTGCTGGGCTTTGTACAGCAAGGATGAAATACTCTGACCCAACAATCTCTTTTCATATTATTTGTATCCTCAAAAGCAGAAAATCACATAGGATAGACACATTCTAGGAAATGGCTGAGCCTCAGCTTCACACACTATCTCTGTGCTTCCTAGAAGGAGTCACACCTGAGCAACACTCTTTTATTTATTTTCCTCCCAAATTATAGATCTTTTTTCATGGTTCCGGTTGGAGATTCAGGTTGGTCATGGTCATGCATCAGACCAAAGATGCTTTTCCTACCAAGGGCAATCAGACTGTCATCTTCCAGCTCCCTTGGTTTCCCAGGCTGTGCTTACTGAGATCTGTTCCCTAAGAGACCTTGTGGCACATGCTGGAGGCTGGGGGAGCTCAGTGGGCCTGCACTGTGGTCACCTCCCAGTGGGAGAGTAACTGTGACCTGTCCAGGAAAGCTGGGGAGGTCTTCATATTCCTCATATAGGAATGATTCTCCATTAGCACAGAGCTGCTTCAGGGACTTGCATGCCACTTATTGTGCCACTACCCCAGGGAATGTGGTGGCAGAGCATAAAGCCAGTGTAACTGCACTTTTTATGCTAAGGTGAGCTGTGATGAAGTTCACATTACGTTAGAGAACCTTGAGGCTGCTACTGCAACACCTGTCAAGGCCCACCCTGCATAAACCAAGACAGAGACAGCACAGAATCAAGGGTTAAGTTTCTTTTATGCTTACGCCCCATCTCACATTTTGCACCATGCAGTTGCACCACATCTGCCCCTTTAATCATAAATTATCCATGAGCCTAAATTATTTTTCCCATGACACATAGCACAGCCTTCAAGTCCTACTAGCAGCAGCCCTCCCTTCGTTTGTACTTTCCACGTGCCCTCGTTTTACTGTGAGTCGGCACACTTGCCCTCTCTTCCTATGACTTACGCTTCCCTACCTCAGAGGACACATATATCAGAAGGCACATCTGGCAGCCCAGTTTATGGATATCCTCTCATACAATGGGCATTACTCCCTTCCAGAACCACTGCTAGATAGCCATCGGGTTCGAATCAAACTCTCCATTAGACCCGGCGATGAAAAAGCCAGCACAGAGAAGTCACCTTTGTTATAACAAAACACCCTTGAGTTGCACTTAATTCTAGTAAGCAGCACATTATCCTCACTCGCTGTACGAAAATGTGATTTATAATTTTAAAAAGCAATAATCATTCAAACCATCGGACCCGCAGCTTTGAGGCACTGCATACTGCAGGATGGGATTGCTTCTCTTCTGTCTAATTTACCTGCAAGCACACGTTGCCCAGCCACTCATGACAAGCTGCACTTGCTTCTTGCCAGGCTGCTGCAGCCAACAGTGTTTGGGTCTGAGGGACTCTTGGGGGTCTGCACCCCTCCAACTCTCTCAGGGGTTTGCCAGTGGTTTTCATGGAGAGCAGAACGAGGCTGTATGTGTAAAAACCAATGTTGACATTTCCTTGTTTAAATATCATACATCAGAGGAGGGTCACGGGAGCCAAGGCCACCAGAAAGGGTTCCCCCACAAGCTATTATTTCCTTTTAAAAGCACCAGGGACCCAGCAGTCTCAGCGGGGCCTCACACCCGCTTGTCTGCCCTTCTCTGTGAGCTGGCTGACTGCTGCTGGTGCCACTTAGCAAATACAGATGTTCAGGTCTTTTTCTTTCATCACAGGCCTCACTTATCCCTGTGCAGAGGTCTGCTACTAAATGAATGCATCATTTAAGCCCTGTTTTCAAGGCCATGCAACATACACACCCCGTCCACGCTCACCTCACTCTTTGCTTGCAAAAATCGTCAGCGCTTTACTATCAAATTTGAAATAAATGGCATTCAAACTTATTTTAAAAATTAATTGAACCAATACATCAACAACTTTCATGTTTTCAGAGCCTGCATGGCCCTCGCTTGGGAAATTAGAACTGCAGGAGGGTAATTTTGCATTTAAATCAATGGAGCTCTCTTTCCTGACAAGGTTGCCTTCACACTAAGCCAAGCAGTTCTACCAGGGTTCCAAAGAAGGGAGACCATTTAAGTGTCCTGCACCTATGGCACACCTGATCTCCCTGCCAGGAGAGTTTCTTGGGAAGCTGTGCAAGTGCAGCCCTCACATCAGCACCATATGGGGCAATGCTGCTGGGGGGGTCCTTCTTACACCTTGTACCCTGGTTCCTTTCTCTTCCTGTTCATCCAAGCAACACCTCACCTGCTGTGCCTTATTCCATGAATTCTCCCCCATTCCTGATGTGGGAGTGTCATGCTCAGAGTGAGCAGGCTGTCAAGGTGATATCAGATGCTGAGCTAGGAAGAAGTGTGTTTGGGGATTGCTCAGAAAAAGGAGCAAAGAAAGCAATGGAAGACATGCCCTTTCCCAGGGAGGGAACGGCTGCAGGATTTATCTTTTTATCTAAACCCCTGAACAGATTTGCTGCCAAAAGAAAGATAATCCACATTATGTAGAAATACAATTACATTCACATGAACACACACACACAAACACACACTGTTCCCTTCTAACCACAGGACACAGCCTTTGGGAGTGGTGGCCCTGGTGAGATATGGCAAAGGAGCTCATGACTAAGTCCAGGAGCTCACCTGCCTCCCTGTACCACCAGCATAGCACTCGTAGTCATCTGCCTCTATAGACTTCACAGTTTTTCTTCCATTTTTGGGACAGGCAAGAGCAATCTGTCTTCTGTGCCTACAGAGTGCCCAACACTTTAAAGTTCCTGGCACATAACATAACATTTGTGTACCTGGAAAGATAAAATACCACTCAAAATTAGCATATGTCAATCCCCCTATTTATCTCTGTGTGTCCTGAGCCTTACCCTAGTCCAAAACTGCTCCTTATAGTTTTATATTTTGATAAGAGGAACAGTACATTAGATTATGCAAGGCAGAGTCTACCCCAAAGAAACAAAACAAGCAGCAAAAACAAAGATTCTAAGAATATGAAGGCATAATTTAGGTGGTCATGTAGTGGTCTTTAAGAATTTTCAATGACAGGATTTTGAAATCGTTTTTCCTCTTCTCAGAAGCGTTCTGAGGGTGGCGAGATGTCAAAACAGCGAAAAAGAGAGACAAGACTTGACAAACTGTAGCTGGGAGAACATCAAAGGTATAAGCCTGGCTGCAAGAAGGCCTGCAGGCTGGTGGGGCCTGGGTGCCTGCAGCCTGCTACTTCTTGCAGAATTAAGACAGGCAGCAAAAGGCTGGGGTTAGAAGAGGAGCCTGGGGAGCACCTGTGTTCCAAACTGAAGAAGGTTTCATACCTTTTGGTATACCAGCCAGCTGCTCCAAGCCACTGGGGTTTGCCCATTCTGCTTTAGTAATGTTCTCCACTGCTTTGTTCCTGAGGCTTCGCCATCACCAGTAACAGCCCTTCCAAGGAGATTTTAAAATGCCTTTGGAGCAGCAGGAGGACAGCAGTGGGAAGACTATCAGAATCACCTTGGTCTGAGATGCTGGGAGTTAGACCATCCAGGCATTAATTCAGTGAAAGCCAGACAGGATCAGGCTGAAAGTGGCATAATGTGCTGTTGGAAGCAAATCCACATATTTTCAAGTACACACAAACCATTTTCTATGGGACCTTGGAGTGCTTTAAGAGCGCTCCAGGGACCAGGTGACTTTAAGCATGGTGAATTTCAGCTGCATAACCAAGGCTTAACACTGTGACCACGGCCCTCCCTGAGGTAGGGATGACTGCAAAGGCCAAGCCAACAAGTTGGAAAGGATTGTTTTCCGTTTTTGTGGCTACTGTCTGGTTTTCCAGCTCCTTGTTATGCTGGCTGCTTGAAAGCATGTTACCATCACAATACCAGCCTGTGTTTTCTCTCCCTTCTAAAATGCTGGATGTACCTAGTCAGAGAGCAGCTCCATGCAGAGCCTACAGGGAAGTGTGGAGACCCTGGGGCTGTTTTTGCCTACTGCTCTTCAGGTTGCTCAAAAGTTTCAGTCCTGCCTTCAGTGAACAACAAGGCCCAGGGCTAGAAGGAGTGGTGGTATATAACACCTATGCAATATCTCTCCCCTCACAAGGCAGGGACCAATCACTACACCCAAACCCCATCAGGCCCCTGGGAAATGAGTTTCAGTATTGGTTTGCCACAAACCTTGTCCCAAATATGGAAGAAGGACCTCGTCTCAAGCCAACCTTGTTGTAAAACAACAGAAAGAGTTGTGTTGACACACACATATCTGCTGCTGTCTCATCCTTGCACTCCTCTTTCAGGGCATTCCTTGGCATGGGAGAGGGCATTCCCAAGCCCTCATTCACACATACCTACAGGACTGCTTCCCAACCACAGTTAATGTTCAGTTTTCCCCCGAGAGTTACTCTGACAGAGTTACTCTGACATCTCACACACACACACAGAAGGATCTTCCTGCATGCCATGTGCATCATCTTTTGCTCTCCTGCTCCCAGGCAGGTCAGGGTTCAGCCTGCCCAGGCATGTGCCACACCACACCTCTTGCCCATGGTCTGCCCAGAGTCTGTCCCCATTTCCTGCACCTTCCACTGTGCCAGCACCGGCCACTTCTGGAGGACCAGAGCAACTGCTCTGGTGTAACAAGGGCACATGAATAATTTCCCTCCTAGCCAATCCTCTCTGCTGTGCTCCAGCAGGACCGGCACAGTGCTCTTGCTCTGCTCCTCAAGCAGTGCTCAGAGGTACAGGGGAGGTTATAGATTTTTGCTTCTCTCTGACTTTGGGCTCAGCAGCAGTACCTCTGCTTGCCGGGCTGCACAGGCAGCTGCCTTGCTGCTGTGCCCCTTTGCTGCCTCTGCCGTCCCTGATGCCTTAAAACTTCCTCCAAAGGCCAAGGGGGTGGAGGAGAGCAGAGAGAGAAGGCAGAGGTCTGTGGGACAGCGGGGATGGGAATCGCTCCAGGGTGCTGGTGACGAGTTTGAAGGCAGCTGGTCAGCTCTGCAAGCACAAGGCAGTCGGGAGCAGGGGGGCGCGGGCTGGGAGGTGTCACTTGCATGACCTGGGGCCGGGGCCATCACCGGTTTGTCGGGGGACAGACCGCCCGGGCTGGCTCCCGTCGGGCTCCCGGGGGCAGGGGCACGGCTCAGACAGCGCTCCCAGCCCCACGCCGTGCTGCTCATCCTCCTCGGGGACCCGCGCACGTCTCACCGGGACATCTCTTGGCCCCGCAGTCCTCCCGGTTAGCTTAGCCTGGGGGGGGCACCCGGAGGAGCCCTGTCCCGCTGCTGCCGTCCCCAGCCCCGACGGCACAGCCCGATCCTGCCCTGCCTGCCTTGCCCAGGGCTACGAGGTGGTGCTGGACCCGGGCAGTGTTTTCCGGGCTGAGGAACGTGGCCTACATCGTCCCGAGCCAAAATCCCGGCCGTGCAAGTCACCCCTGTCCTGGGAAGAGCCTGCGATATCCTGACTGCCTGGGGGTAGCAGGGAGCTCCAGAAAATACCAAGTGCGTGCTTGGACTGCATCAAAGGTATTTATTTTGATTGTCCCTTGGCTATAACTTTCATCGTTCGCCTTTGTTTTATAGCTGCTCAAGTTTACTTGCAGAATTAAGGCAGATTTTGGGGGGAGGGGGAGGAAGGGGGTAGGAAGCCTTTGTTCTCCGGAGTGTGCTTGTCTTACTTTTGCATCATGTGGCCCGAGCGGCACACACACACACATCCCCCCCGCCCCGACCGTATTTACTCTATCTCGAGTGAGTCCTTTGAAGGAGAGGGCAGAGTCGTCGTTAACCCCCTGCGTGCCTGCTGGGCCCTCCGCCGGCACAGCCCGCCCGTGGCGGGGACGCAGCCGGTCCTGAATCCCAGAGCCGCGGGCGTCGCTTGGACGGACGGCATCAGTCGGGGTGCTTGTCCCCCTCCCAAAAAAAGCCCGCAGCGGCCATCCCGTGGCGGTGTCGGCTGCAGCAGCACGCACGGGGATGCAGCGGCAGTGGGCCTCTCGGAGAGAGCCCGGGGATACCCCCTTGATCACTAGCAGGCTGGGCTGCTTGCGAGAGGCTGGAGATGCCTACAAACTCGAAACAGCTGCCGGGCTTCGCTCTGGCCTGACTGCTAAAATACAGCCGATCTCCTTTTAATCTGTTTCATATTCACAAATTAAGCACTTAGCCTAGGTAATAAATCATGAGGCAGTTTATGAGGCTAGCAGGAGACAAACAAGTGGAAAGGGAAAACAATCGCCTAAAAGTAGATTCCGTAGAACTGAAAATATAACTCGGAAATGTAACCGATGTAACTCAGAAAACCTAGTCCGCTCTCCCCGGAGCGGCGGCAGCACCCCGCGGCCCCGGCAGCACCCCGCGGCCCCGGCAGAGCCCCGCGGCCCCGGCAGCACCCCGCGGCCCCGGCAGAGCCCCGCTGCTGGCGGGGGGGCCCGCACCGGGACCGGCCGAGTCCCCGCAGCAGGGCTCCGGTCGCACCCCGGACTCCGGCCTTTGTCTCCCCGGGTACCGGCCGCCCACACCGGCTCCACCTGGGAGAGACTTCCGCGGCAGTCGGCCTGGAAATAATGACTCGAGCTGGCGATAACCTCGTCTTGTACACACGCACACCGGCTCGTCTCTGGCTGGGGCGGGGGGGGGAGGAAAGTGATGACGGAAAAAAAAATAAAGCGCGGGCTCGTCTTCACGCCGAGCCGCTCGCAGGCGCCCGCGTAGGATGTGGCACTCCCCGGTGTCCCCGGGGAAGGCAGCCCCGAGAGGTGCCGGGGGGCTCCGGAGCGCACGGTCCCGGCCGCCGGGCGCAGGGGAGGGCAGCAGCTGGAAAGCAGCGCCGTGGCTACCGGAGTTGTCCCCTGCTCCTCTTTCCGGGATGGCCGGTGCAGGGGGCACCGAGGCTGGCGAGGGACTCGCTCCCCCCCCAGCCCCAGCGTGGGGTCACTGTCACGCTCGCCACCCACGGGTGTCGCGGGGCAGGGGACGGGGCTCCGGAGGGCAGGTCCCAGCCGCAGCCCCTCGGCTCCTGCGGCGGGAAAGGGAGGCGGGCGAGCCCACAGAAGCGCCGGCAGCGGGGGGCCGGGGCACTGCTGCCCGCGGCGGCAGCCCGGGATTCCCCGGCGCTTTGCCCAGAGGCTCTTCCCGGGAGAGCCGCCAGCCACTCCGGGGCACGAAGCCGAAGTCTCCAAGACAAAAGATCCGACGCTAAGACCCCTCCTGGCAAAGTCGCAGCGTGCCGAAAGTATTTCGGCAGAGAGTTTTTCCCCCTCCCCCGGCGGAGCTCCGCGCCGGGCCGGTGGCGCTGAGCCGAGCCGTGCCGAGCCGAGCCGTGTCGAGCCGTGGCAGCGGGGCCGCAGCCGGTGCGGGAGGGGGAGCGAGCAGGGGAGGGCGGCAGGGCTGCTGTGTGAGGGACGGTCGGGAACATCCCCCGGGAGAGGTGAGGGGGGAGTGGAGCCGTGATTTAAAGGAACTCCCGCGAAAAGGGAGCGACACAGACCTGCGGCCGTCCGCCGAATCCGATCTGCCGAGCTGCGGGTGCGAAGAGGCGCTGTCAGGGGCTATTTATCTCTCGCCGGAGCGGCGGCTCCGGTCCCCGCATCGCCCGCCGGTAACAATGGCAGCGGCCGGCGGCTTTCCACGCGCCTGGGAGGCGGAATGGATGGCGGAAGATGCCGCCGCGCTCCGCTCACACGGGCTCGTTCATGCATCCCTCTTGGCCGGAGCCTCTCGCTACTGCCGCTCCGCCGAGAGCTCCGGCCCGCTCCCCCCACACCCCCCCCGCTCCTCCACCCACCCCCCACAGCCCGCCCTTCCCCAATTTTCCATTTTCAGGACTTTGGCACGGAGCCAGACATGTCAGGAGGGGATGAAACTTGACACAGAGATCTCAACCCAGAGCGATTTCCTCCTACCCCCGCCCTTCCCACCTCCCCCGCCCCCCCCCGCTCCGTCCCCAGCCCCTAAGTTAACTTGAAGATAGTTTGGCCATATTTCAGTTTGAAAAGAAGGGGAAATTGCAGGTCACTGGTGCATGGTCGGGCCGGGTGCATTTTTTTAATTTAAAACGGTAGACATCGAGGCCTGAAAAGCATCTGCAGCCCGTGCACTTTAACTGCTCCTCCGCGGTTAACCCCTGTGTGCCTCGGCCGCCCGCGTCCCCTGCCCGGAGGGACTCCGGACCCGTTCGGGCAGCGAGCCCGGCGCGGAGCTGCGGAGAGCGGCCGGGGCGGCGGAGCTGAGAGCTCCGCCAGCCTTCCCCCGCAGCCCCAAACGTGGGGCCGGGTCGTACCCGCCGGCAGGATGAGGCCCCCGGCGCGGAAGGGCGGCCAAGCGACAAGGAGCTCGCTGGGGGGGTCCCCCCGCCGCTCCCCGCTCCCTCCGCCCACGTCTCCGCCCTCGGGCGGACGAGGCAGCGCTCCCCGCGGTGCCCCCGCAGCGCCCGCGGGGCAGCGCCGGGGGATGGAAGGGATGCTCGGCTGCTCCTTTCGCCCTCAGCCGGCCCCCCTCAGTCCGGGACACGCCGGAGGGCTTCCCTCGCCCCTGGCCGGCTGGGCATGCTGATAAGGGAGAGCGATAAGGGGGGGTTGGAGGGTGGGGAGGGGGACGGACCCGGAGTGAGGGAGGGAAAACTCCCGAAACGAGGAGAGCAGGGAGCGGAGCCCGAGCTAACTCCGGGGAGGATGCCTCAGCACTTTCTCTATTATGCATTTCCAGCACAAGGAAAGCTAATTCCTCCGCTGAGGGCCTCAATCAGGCATTTATTTGACACTCATGATGCATGAACGGCTAAACACTAGTCTAAGCGGAGGATCAGCCGCTAGTTTATAGCTCGCGAGGTTTTTTTTGATGCAGGTGAATTATGTTGATCTCTGAATGCCTCGTATTCCTGGTGGCGGCCGGGGGGGGCGGGTCGGGGGGAAGAAGGGGAGGAGAGAAAAATAAAACAAGAAGAGGGGGAGTGTGGGGGAGATGAACTTCTTCAAGCTCCTCTACCGCACACCCGGGAAACAATTTGGCCGGGAGTTTTGGCTGGCACACCTCCTCACGGCCCTCTCCTGACCCCCAGTCTTCCCCTGCTGCTCCCGGTCGCCCTTCCACGCTGCAGGCTGGCCCGGCCGAGCCCTCAGACATTGCGGCCGGGCCGGGCCGCTCCGCGGAGGGGAAACCCTCCCCCGGGGAACGGAGAAGTAGCGTGGAGTGGGGAGAGTCACGGAGACAACATGGAAGGGGGAGAAGAGGAGGCGGAGGAGGGGAGAAACCATATGGAGCAGGAGGGAGGGAGGCGACACGGAACGAGCGAGCCGGGAGAGCAGGGGAAGCAGTGGGAAGCCGGGTGGCCGCCCCGGCCCGGGGCGCTGGGGCGGGCGGGGGCGGCCCCCGAGGGGGCTGTGGGGGCTGGGGGGCCTGGCGGAGCGTTCGGCCAAGCCCTGCTGCCCTCCCTCCCTCCCTCAGGGCTGCACTTTCTCTCCATCTCCCCCACACTCTCCCGAGCACTGCCCTTTATTCCCCTCGCCTCCCCGCCCCGCCCGGAGAATTTATTTTAAATTTTTTTTCCCCCTCCTGCTGGCCTCTTTCCAACTGTTGTTCCAGGACCGAAAAAAAAAATATAACAATTAAGTAGGAGTCATGTCTTGTGACTTGCACAATCTCTTCTAACGCCTGAGTTCAATTTTACACAACATTTAATACAAATATTAAAAATCAATAAATCAGGGAGGTTGTTAATGAAATGTTACAGTGAGTGTGTGTCACCAGATAGGATTTTGGTGGGAAACATGTCTGATTTAGCAAAAGCTGAATGCAGTTGTATTATTTATCCTTCTGCTAAAAACAAAAGATAAAGGTGTTCATTAAATCATATCAAATCGAATTAAACTCTATTGGCGGGTCCCTCCAGCAGAACAGAAGTATGAAAAGCAGGGGATGGAAAATGAATCTCAATGCATCTCTTGACAACGGAACAGGAATCGGAACGCATTAAAAATAAATCAGAGCGCTGCTGTAGGTCACAACAGAAGGATTCGACTGTAGTGGAATAATGGGACGAGAGACAGAAAGGCAGAGACTGCCCTGCAGGTACACCCGGCACTAGAAGGGGAAGCCAGATTTTTTAACGATAGGTCACACCAGGTCTGTAAGAAAGACTCTTTGCCCCATTCACGCTGCTCCTTCATGTCCCCCTTCCGCGGCTGTCGGGACTGCAGTGCTCCCCAGCTTCTCGGCATGCTGCCAAGCCAGCATTTGCAGGCTGGTGGCTTTGCCTGTCGCCCCCCCACCCCGGGCCTTTGCACCTCTCCCTTTTCTCCACCCCGGCCTGTCCCCGCTCTCCCTGGCTCGATTCTGCCGTGCTTTAGCCGGGCCTGTCGCACTCTTCAGCTGTTCCCCGTGACCCGTCTCAGCCCTTGCAGGAGTCCTTGGGAGCCGTCTGCAGAGAGATCTGCCAAAAAACTGGCAGCTGCCCGGGCCGTGAGGAGCGGGAGCGCCGCTGACAGCGGCCGCCGCCCTGCCCGGCGCCCGTCCCGGGGGCAGCCCGCCTTGTCTCCAGCTGCGCGGAGCGGTGTGGGGTGACGGGACCGGGGGGATTCTCCTCTCTGCCGTGATGTGGCCGAGGGATGATGGTGGCGGTAGCACCCCTGGGAACCCAGGCCGCGGCTCCCTGGAAACTCGAGGGGGGAGACTCGCTCCCGTTCTTCCTCCCGGCGTACCGAGGCCCCAGCCCGGGCCGTGCTACGGTGGGAACCATGGCAGCGGCAAGAGGTCCTCTCCTGCCACCTCCGCGCCGGGAAAGAGAGGTCTGTGACCGCCGGGGCGAGTGTTGCCGGCCTCTTCTCGAGCTCTCGTCCAGCTTCCCCAGGCTTGGACTTCGCTCCCGGCTCTCCTGACGCAGCTCCTTTCGTCCTCCTCTGCTGAGGGCATGCAGAGTCCCTTCCTCACCCCGAGAGCGCTGGGGCTTTTCTGGCCCTGTTAGCAGCTGGATGCAAAAGTGATGTCCCCTCCGAGCCCTCCGCCCGCAGAGGGGCTGCACAACCCCTGCTCAGGCCGCCTCCCCCCTGTGTGGGCCTGTGGCGGCCGACGCCGCAGAAAGGCTGGGGAAGAGCGATCGGAGGAGCGGACCCCGGCCCCCCCACCCCCCGCCCGGGCTCGTTCCTCGAGGAAGACGTGCAGGCCGGCCGGGGGCCAGCGCCGCTGGAGAGGCTGCGGGATCAGCTCTGCCCTGCCGCCTGCAGAGCCGGGAGGGAGCGGGGAGGCGGCGGGGAGGCTGATGCGCGGCAGCCGGGAGTGCTCGGCACCGAGCCCGGAACGCGCCGCCAGAGCGGGAGCGCGGCGCCCCCGCGGTGCGGCCGGCGGGGCCGACACGGCCGAGCCCCGGCGGCGGAGGGAGCTGGAACCCCCGGGCACGGCTGCAAACCCTCCGGGAGACGCAGTGTCGGCGCTTCACGATCGGGAGGCTCCGCTCCCGCTCCCTCCACCTCTCCCTTGCTGCCTCCCCGGGGCCGGCCGTGCCGCGCAGCAGCGGTTTAGGCGTGCGGCACCGCCGGAACGCGATAAACAAGGGTGGCCATCTGCCCTCCGCCCGCTGCCAGCCCGCCGGCACCGCGCCCGCCAGCGCAGGGGAGTTGCTTGCCCGGCCCCGCTCCTGTCCCGGGGCCGCGGGGTGAGGGGTCAGGGGGCCGGAGATGCTCCCCGCGGCCCCTCCGGACGCGGCTGCATACTCGCCCCGCGGGCTCATCTCGCCGGGAGCGCAACTTCTGCTCCGACCTGAAGTTGCAGCTCCTCTGTTTGTTTATTTCCCCGGCCGCGGTGGCCGGCTGCCAAGCACGCCGACCTTGCCTATTAAAAACCCATTTCTCCTGCCCTGCGCGGAGCAGCAGTTTGCTCGCCGCGCTCTGTTGTTCTGTTAAAAAATAAAGCGCTGCAAACTCTGCTCGGGGGTGCCGGGGGAGGCTGGTAATGCGGGGGTGGTGGTGGAGCTCTGCCCGCTTCACGCGTCCCGCCCGGGGCCACCGCGGTCTCCGGGGCTCCTCCCGGCGCAGCCCGCGCCGGCCGCCGCCGTACGCCGGGATCGGGGCGGGGTGACCGCCCCGGCTCCTCGGCCAAGCCATTTCCTGCCCTCCGGAGCCACGGCCCCTCGCCGGCGGCCAAGCAGTAGCTGGGTCTGGCTGGGGGACGGCGGGCATCGGGGCTGGCCAGAGAGGTTGGAAAAATCAACACGCGGCAGCGGTGGCGGAGGGCAGCGGCTGATCCCATTAGCCTCGTCAAGCCGGAGCGGCTGAGCCGGAACAGCGGGGTCACCGCTGCCAGGGGCGCCCCGGGGCGCCGGCCGGAGCGGCGGGAGGGCGAGGCTGGGTTCCTCCCCTCCTTCTCCCCGTGTCCCTGGGGGTCTCCCCGCCCTTATCGGTCGATGCAGCCGAGGAGGGCCGCGGAGGGGCTGCGTACCCACCTCCGGGGGCAGGAGCCTGACAGTTTTGTGATGCTGGGCTCAAGGGGCCTTTTCTCCTCCCCGCTTTGTTCGGCGGCGGCACTGCCCGCCCGAACGCGCTCCGGCCAGCCCGATCCGGCCGGGCCCTGGCTCGCAGCTCCCTCACCCTTGGCACTACCCCTGTGCTCAGAGGCTCCTCCAATACCCGAGGGTGGCCTCTCTCCTCTCCTCCTCTAGGACGATCTAGAAGTCGTCCGAAGCAAGTTGCTTTTAGAGCAGATACAACAATAAAGTATATTGAAATAAGTCTGCGGTTGGTGAGTTTCCAGCGATACTTAATGGCACTCGCGGTAAACAGTCCCTCTCTGTGCGAGCGGGGAAAATCATCCAGACACAAGCACATTCCACCCTCTTTAGGGCTCCCTGGCTGTTATTATAGTTATTGCATTACTCTGGTGTAAGCCTTTTGTAACTAAGCTTCTATAAAGCCCCGCTTACAAGCACCCTGATTAGAATTTTCCTTGCCAGTAACCAAAGGCCACCCGCTTTCCAGTGCTATACAGAGGGAGCCGTCAACAGCCACCCCTCTGAATGTACGCTTTGTTCCTGGCAACAAGGAAACGAGTGGGCTTCTATTGGGGAGAATGCAACCCTTCTTTTAAATATCACACAGCGAGAGCTGATGGGGCACTGGGCTTCGGAGAGGCTGCGGTGGAGGGAGAGAGACACGGCGGGGTCACGGGAGCGCGGAGTGGCCGAGCCCTAATGCTACCCACGGAGCGGCTGCCACTCAGCCGACGGCCGGAGGATCATCTGGCTGATCCCGGCTCAGGGGCGGGCGGGGACGGAGCCGGGGCCTGCAGGGAGAAGAAAAGGAGGACGCCGGATAATGGTTTCCCAGCAGCACACTCCACTCCGGCACCCTGCCTTCCAGCTCCCCAAGCAAGGGGAGATCAGCGGTTCGCAGGCCCAGGGGGATCCCAGTGCAGGGAACAGGGTGGTGACCTTCCTAGGATCTGGCCCAGCACATCCAAAATCCCCGTCCCGAACCCATCTATCCATCCCTCCGCCCCTCCAGGGATCCTTGATGCCCTGGGAGAGTAAACACCGAGCGAGTGTAGGACACGGCCATTTCTGCACACACGGCTGAGCTGCCGGGCACCCCCATTTCCAGGGAAGAAGAATCCCCCGGTGGCGAGGAAGGAGCCCGGCTCCCCCGGGGCGCTCCCTGCCTGCAGCTGCGGCCCGGCAGGCGAGCAGGAGGCGAGCGGCCTCCTTGGGAAGGGTCCGCAGGCAGCGCAGCTATTGTGAGCGCCCGAGAGCCCGTCTGGCCGGGTGTCAGTGATCGCTGCGCTGTGTCCAACGTGTATGTTAGTGACATTACTGAGGAGGTGAGAGCTTGGCGCTCACAGGGCCGAAATGCTGGGCTTTCGCTTTCGTTCAGGATGTGTGTAACACAGAGTCTTTTCTCAGCTCGTCTGATTTTTAACTTCCTCTAAACCTCTCTCTCTCTCTCTCTTTTATTTCCTTTGCTCGGAGAGCAGCAATGAGAGACCGAGAGGAAACACGCTGCTGCTGTGCAAAATGTGGACCATGTGTGGGAACTATTTACTCAGAGTGCAACTGCAGGCACCAGGCGAGGGGCTGGCAGAACCGGGGGGCGGTGGAGAGCGAGGCTGCGTTTCTCTCTCGCCTTCCCCCCCTTGTCTTCCCTAAAGCCAAACCACGTCGCTGTGTGTGTAACGGTGCGTTTTACTGACTTCTCGCTGAGCTCATGTTGGGTTGGGGGTTTTTTTTGGGGTTTGGTTTTTTGGGTTTTTTCAGTCCAAGGCTTTCACGGTCTGCTTTTGTGCCTCGCCCACCTCAAGCCTCAAGCAAAGGGTTAAATCTTTGGAGCCTTGTAAGGAACCAGAGAAAAGGGGAAAAAAAAAAAAAGGAAGAAAAAGAAAGAAAAAGGCGGGGGGGGAAGGAGTGAGAGCGTGAAGAAGCGGGCAGAGAGGGCTGCACGGTCCCCTGATCGTCCTTTTGACGGCTGCAGAATAATAAAAATAATTAATAATAATCCCTAGCCTTTCTTTTCTATTTGGCTGTACCAGGAAGTGCCTCTGGCCTTGAAACTCCCTATTACCTCTCTTCCCCCAACCCCCGTCCTTTCCTTGGGAAGTGAGAAGAAAAAGGTCTGCAGCTGACAAATATTATCCATCCTTTTCATCGATCGGAGCATATACAGATGTGATAGCTTGATGTACGCTGCAAACCGGCTGATCCATCGCTTTCTCCCTCTCTGGCTGGCTCTGGTTCGGCCCCCTCCTCCTCCTCCTCCCCCTTTGTTCTTCCCCCCCCCCCCCGCCTTTCCCTCTCTTTAAATAGATTTCAAGGCGCTGCCTGTTGGAGAGCAGCTCTCCAGAGAGAGCGAGCTATTGCTTTCCTGCCGATAGCCTCCCCCCTTCTCCAGTTTCCAAACAGAAAACAATCCCCGGCCCGAGGAACCTGCGCTGGGCCTGGCGGAAAGAGTTAAAGTAGCAGCGAAGACCGAGATAAGGAGGCAGCTCGCTGCACCATCGCTTTCGAGTCCTGTGTTAAAAACAAAAAAAAAAAAAAAAAGAAAGAAAAAAAGAAAAAAGAGGAAATAAAAAAAAATAAAATTAAAAGAAATAAAGGAAAATTAAAATAAATAATAAACAAATAAATATACAAATCGTGGCTCCGCGTCCTGCACCATCATGAGGAGAAGAGGTAGTTCACCCCGGGGTAGCGCCCGCCCTGGTCCCGGCGGAGATGCCCCGGGCTGCCCGGCACGGCTCGGAGCGGCTCGGAGCGGGCGGGCGGCTGGCTGGGAGGAGGCTGGCGGCGCGAAGCGAAAGGGTTAAGCCTCCCCTCCACCGCCCTCCTCTCTCGCCAGAGAATAAGCGTTCGCACGAAGCGTTTCTGAGGAGGCAGGCTGCGAGCAGGCCTTTCGCAGGGGATCCATGGCTACCTCGGTGCTGCTCCCCGAAACGCTGACCCCCCCCGGTGCCGTGTGCGGCCGGCGCGGGCCGCTACCGGGCACTTGCAATCAGTTTTTCCAAAGGTTAGCCAAGGTCCCCGGGCCTCGCAGACGGGAGGCATTACGAAACCGCCTTTGTATCTGCAGGAACTTACATAAAAAACAGGCGAGAAGGAGGCGAGGGAGAGAGAGCAGCTCCCTCCAGGCGGGGAGCGAGCCCGGGCGGTGGGCTGGGGGCTCTCCCCGGGCGGCTGTGGGGCCCCCACGTACATCTCTCCTGGGCAGGGCACTGCGCTGCCTCACAGGCAGCTCGGCCGCGGAAGAGCCGGGGTAGCCCTCGTCGCCAGCCCCTCCTCAGACCTGCCCGGTGCTCGTCCGGTGCCGGGGAGAACCAGCCGGCGGCGGGGCTGCCGCGGCGAAAATGGAGTGGGAGGAGGGAAAAGTGCTATCCGGAGAGCTGTTGTGACAGATGCTAAGCTTTGCCCTGCGCGTGCTGGTGAGAGAAGGAGTTAAAAGCAAGCTGCTTTTTCGATCGAGCTGCTTCCCCGAGCGTCGGAAGGAGCGGCTTGCTAGAAAGCCGTCCATCAGCAACCAGTCCAACCTGCCCGTGATAATATGCGATCAACACCAAATCACCCCCGCTAGGCACGATCCATCATCGCTACGATGCAATGGGCCCTTGTATGGATGTGTCTACACGGGGGGCGGGCGGGGAGAGAAGGGGAGGGAGCGGAAAGGAGAGAGGGAGAGCGTGTGTGGATGTGTGTGCGAGGGGGGGACCGCATCATTCACCGGAATGGGAATCGCCGCTTCCCCCGGTTCTCGGCGAACGGAGCTGCCCGAGCCAGCGGAGCCGAAAGTTGCTGGGCCGGGGCTGAGCGGGGAGCCTGGCACACGGCCCCGCCGCCGCCTCCGACTGACATCAGCCTCCCCTCCCCCTCCTCGCTCCTCCTGGGCAAGCTTGACTGGCGTAAAATTAATAATTAATAGGGTGAAATTGATTAAAGGGCTGGGCGCGCGATGGGGGCGCTCGGAGAGCCCTTCCCCTACCCGCTCGCTCCGCATCCGCCTCCCCGCCGGCAGCGGCCCGGGAGCGGGGACTGGCCGCCGCCGGCGAGCCAGGGGAGCTCCGGGGCAGCTCAGCCCGAGCAGGAAGGAAAAGGGCGGCGGGGACCGGGGAGGAGGAGGAAGGCGGCGGCTGCAGCAGCCAACCCCGCTGGGTGGCTGGCTGTAACCGAGATCGGCCGCACGGGCAGCGGCGGCGGCAGGCGGGGGCTGGCCCCGGGGCTGGCTCGGCTCAGCGCAGCTGGGTGTGTGTGTGCGTGTGTTGTGTGTGTGTGTGTGTACAAAGCCGGGTCCCGGGAGCTGCCCGAGGGCGGTGCTCGGCAGCACAAGGCCAACCCCCCCGGGCCCCCCCGCTTCCCCCCACCGCGATCAGTCTCTGCCACGGAGGGAGTGGGGAACCGCAGGGGACGCGGCCGGGCCAACGCTGAGCCTCAGCCTCCAGCCCCGCGGAGGTGGGAAAGGGTTAAACGTCGGAGGGAGACGGGGAGGAGGACGGGGGATGGGGAGCGAGGGAGGGGGGGCCGCCGAGCACAGCGCTGAGCGCAGGGAAACCACAGCGCACCTGGGCTCGGCTCGGGAGCCGGAACGAGCCGCCGCCTCCTCCTCCCTCTTTCCCTCCCTCCCGCCCTTCCTCCAGCTCGGTGCCTGCCTGGCCCATATCGCGGCTCTATCTCTGCAGCAGCGGGAGCTCAGCTCCTCTCTTTCTATCAGCTGCTCCCTCTAACCCCAGTGACCCAGATAAGAGCGGCGGCCTCCCCCCACACCCCCGCCCGCAAGCGCGCCGGGGGCCCCGGTCCTGCTTCTCACCGGCCCTCCCTGCTCTCCGCGCCGCCTCCCGCTGCCTCCCTGCGGGGCCGCGGGGCCGCCCCCGGCCGGCAGCCTCAGCGGGCTCCTCCCGGCCCCGTGGCTCCGGCCCCGACCTCCGCGGGAGGCAGCAAACCTGGCCCCGCGCCCGCCCCCCTCGCTGGGCTCTTTCCCCCCCCGGCTGGGGCGGCGCTGCTCCCCGGTGCCCCTCTCGGACAGCTCGGGGTTATTGTTTGCCTGCGCTGCGTCAGCCCGCCGTCAAAATAATAATTAAAAGCAAAACAAACACCCCGATCCGGTCTTTCCTGGACACGCGGGTCGGAGCCACCGCAGCCCGAGTGTTGTTATTCCCGGGCTGGAAATAGCCCTGGCTCCGCCCTGGACAATCGCCTGTCAGAGGCCTCTTCTCTCCCCTCCCTGGAGGCCCTTCCCTGCCCTGCTTTATTTACTTTTGAAGTGTCTGGATTGATGGAGAACTGCGAACGGCACTTTCTTCCCCCGGCTCCCTCCTGCACCAGGGCTCCGCCGGAGCCTCTTACCGCACCCGGCGCTCCGCGCCAGCGTGACCCAAGATAACCCGGCCCCGGGAGGCCGGGGCGATCGGGGGAGGGCGCTTAACCAAACCAAACCCAACCAAACAGATCGATCCGTCCCCAGCCGGGGCCGCGGAAGCGCAGGGCGGTAGTGGAGGGTATCGGGGCACCCCTGGCAGCGCTTCCCGGACGGGCGGGCGGGGGGCACCCGCCGTCCCAGAGCAGCCTGTTCCCCCGGCACGCCTGCCGGAGAGGGAGGGCGGAAGGGAGATCGCGGCAGGGCCCGTAACGACACAAGGGATAAACACCAAAGTTATCACCAGCCGTGACCAAAATAAATGCCTGTGATAAAAAAGCACTGACAGGATGATCCATTACGCGGGTGTCACTGCCTACAACGAGGTTCAATCAGATACGCCGGTTGCCGTGGACAACGGGGGAAGCGGCGGTACCGGGCTGACGACTTTTCTGGAGAGGCGGGTGGTGGTTGCCATCAGGGAGGTGACACGGCGCGATCCGCATGAGGGTGGCCCGGCATCGCGGGAAGGGACAGACCGCACCTCCCGCGGCCGCCGCTCGCACTGCGGCCCCTCTGCTCGTCCGGGAGGCAGCCCCGAACCACCGACACATCCCTGGGGAGAGGAACGTCTTCCCTTCCGGGCGGCCCCGCGGATGTGCGCACACCCTCCCATCTGGGATGCGGTCGGGTCCCTCCCCGGTCGGTGCCCCCCTCGCCCCCGCTGCTGCAGGGCCGGGAGCGCGGCACGGCACGGCACGGCACGGCACGGCCGCTCCCGGCTGCCCGCTCCCCAGGCGCCCCACGTCCCTCCGCAGCCCGGCGGTGGAAATCAATGAACGTTTGTTCCGTGCGGCGCGGCCGTCTTGCAAGTGGTGCCCTGTTATTAGTGGGGAAAGGGGGAGAGAAGAAAGGCTCTCCGCGGGCTCCTCCGCACGTCCTCGCCTCCGGCGGAGCTCCTCGCAGGTGCCGGAGCGGGGGCAAAGGGGGCCGGGCTGGCTGTCAGCGCCGCCGGGAAGAGCCGTACCCCGGGGCGCCGGGCTAATCGCACGGCAGGCCGGCTCGGCGGTACGCCGCGGCCCCGGGCGGTGCGATTAATGAAGGCTCAGGGGCACTGGGGATGGCTGAGGGCCGGTCCTCCTTATGCCACATTCCTCTGGATCGGGCCGGCCCGGAACTCGCCCCACAGCGGGGAGGGGGCGGCGAGAACAACGTCCTCGGGGCCTGGGGGAGACCTCCCTTCTCCCCCGGCCCTCCGAAGGACCGAGCAGCCCTTGGGGACGGCCGTGCCCGAGGTGGGGCACGGCAGCGAACAAGGGACGATGCCTCTCCACGCCCGCGGGAGGAGCGATGCCAGGGCCGTCCCCGCCGGTGCCACGGTGCGTGACACGCCAGCCCCGTGTCTCTCCGGGGTGACAAACTTCCTGGCTGCTAGCGACGGGTGGCTGCGCCGCTGCAAGGCGTCTTTCGGTCCCGAGATCCCCCCCCCCTCGAGCGTAAACGCATCCCCCCCGCCCCCGCCGCCCCCTTCCCGTCACGATTTAATGCTTTTCATGTTCTTCGGCAACTGCGTTTCCGCAGAGAAACCCCGGCGCGCTCGCAGCTCGGCTGCTCAGCTGTATTGTGGAGAGCTCAGGCACAGCCGGAGTGAATCCATTACGCCTCGATCCTACAATACAGGTTTATGCGGATACCCTCTGATTTACATTTAAAACAGTGCACGGGCATTGTCTGCTAGCCTGAAAAGAAAACACAGCCCCGTAACTTCAAATGACCTTCAAAGCAATGCAATTAACTCTCGTAATTATCAGTACACGCCTTTTAGAAAAAGACACAGGTGCTCGCCTCGGTGCTGTTCCACCTAGTTAAGCAGCCTCGTCCTACCAGGGAATGCCCCCGTCTCCCCCTCCTCCCGCTTTGGAGTCCCCAAATCTGGGACTCGCTCCGCCGTTCCTACATGTCGAAACCTCCCTTCACCCTCCCTTCCCCCGCCCGCCGCCTGGGCTGAGGGACAGCTTGCTCAGCGCGGCGAGGCTTTGTCACACCGCCACACACACACACCACCACCACGTCGCTGGCTGGTGCCGGCGGCGGGCGGCGTGGTCGCTCTCCCGGCTCCCACAAAGCGCTCCCCTCCCGCTGGCCCCCGGACCGCAGGCCACGCAGAGCCGAAATTTAGGTTAATAGGATGGGCTTTGATCTGTGGTCCCCTTCGCCCGCCCCTCACCCCGAACGACATCGATCCGCCGCATTTACTCCCGCGCCGATCGGCCCTCGGCGCTCCCGCAGTCACTCTCTGCGCGACCGGAGAGGATAAATAAATATTCCCCAAACACCCAGCCGGTGCTGACCCACGGTCCTGCCTGCCACGGCCCCGCCGGCCGAATGTGCAGCGTCATGATGGCTCCTACGGCCCGCGGGCAGTCCCGGGGGCGACACCGGGAGCGGCGGGGACAGGGGCAGCTCCGGGGGGGCCCGCCGGTCCCGCAGGAACCGCCACCCCCCCCCCTTCGCCCCCTCTTTTGCACACACGCACACACAAAATAAATAAATAACGAGGCGGCTGGAGCCATCTGGGGTTGGATGGCTTCTCATCTCATTACAGAGCATTAGGAGAAACAGGCAAATATACAGCTATTAAAATTAATCGCCTCGCGCTGTCAGCTGAACATAATGGAAATTATTTATAGGCTGCCTACGATGCCTTTCTCGTCACGGAGGCTTGGTGCGGAGAGACGCACTCGCGGCTCCCGGCACTGAGAGGCGGACGGGGCCGTGCGGGGGGCGCCGGGCTCCACTCGGCCCCGCCAGCGAAGTTTGGGAGGTCGGGGAGGGGAGGAAGAAGGAAAGGGAAAGGGAAAGAGATAGGGAAAGGCAGCGGCAGAGGCGCTGCGCTGAGCGAGTTAGGGTGCCTTGTTTCCAGGTGATTGCAGGGGAGCGCTGGGGACGCAAAAAGGGCAAACCCCGTGCTGGGGGCCTCTCCGGGCTGCTCTGGCGGAGCGTGCTCGGGGCGGTGCGGGGCAGGGTCTGGGGCAGCGGGCGGGCTCCTCCAGAGAGAAATCTGCTCTGCAAACAGCGCATAGTGCTTAGCAGGCAGCGTGCGATGCGGTGAGGGCACGCCGCGGGAGGGGGCGATGCGCTTCCCGAGCGATCTGCCTGCAGATCTCTGCTACCAGAGGAAATGTTAATTGTCAGCCCTTCCGCTTCAGCCTCTGGAGCGGGCTCTCGGAGCTGTTTGCTTATGCTCCCGGGGAGATGGGGGTTTCTTCCGCTCCGGGAAAAAAAACCCTAAACCAAATCCACTACGCTAAGGAGAGCTGGCCTGTTTTTCCGACCGGGAAAGAGAATGTATTTGGGAAGCAAGGGGAAACGCTGCCCATGCATTTCCTCGCTCCGTCCGAGGAAATTTTGGGGTAGTTTTGGCCAAGAGGGCCACCTCGGCTCGGCCGGGGCGAACAGCCTCCTCCCCCTGCAGCTGTGGGCTCATCGCGGTGCTGTGCCCTTGTGAGGACTCAGAGCCTCCGCGGGGCCGGAGGAGGCAAAGTGCGGCTGCCACGGGCAGCGGAAGCCGCCGGGGCAGCCCGGGTGGCACCTGCAGGGTCGAAGGGAAGGTGCGAGAAAGGCCGAGCCAGAGGCTGGAAGCGCATCTTCGCCAGGCTTGAGAGGTTAATAAATACACCCGTCCCCCTCTTCCCAGCCCGCCTGAGGCTAAGACTCACAGCTCAGCGGGTAATTGACAGTCTCAATCCAAAATTGAAACATGTGTTAACAACAACGCCACGCATCCTAGGAGCTACCCGGGAGATCGCCACCTCACGGTCTTTATATATTATTTGAATCCACCGGAGGAAAGTGTCACGAGATTTTCAGAGCACGTTTCACCCCTACCTGTAAATCAGCTCTTATCACTGCTGGCTGCTCAGACAGAGCCAGCCTCTGCTCTATAGCGCAGCAGGAGAGCCATTGCTCCTCGCAGCGCTGCTTTCGTGCCGCCTCCATGCGGAGCCCGCCGGCACCCCCGCCCCTCCGGGGTGAGCCCAGCGGCGGGGCAGCGCCGTGCCCGGGAGCGGCCGAGGACGAGCGGATCTGAGAGCCGGACACGGCCGGGGCTGCGCGGCTGCTCGGCGCTCTCTGTCCCCTCCCTGCCAGAGCAAGCAGGACCGGTATCCGCGTCCCAGCCTCCCGCCAACCCTCTCAGGGGAGAGTCACGGAGTCACAATTTGGAACAGGCGCCCGTACCGGCGCAGCATCTTTCCCATGCAGATTCCCGCGCCGAGCTGAGGGCCTTGCTCTGGTCAGCGCCTCAACAGCCACAGGGGTTGCCTACTGCCTGTGGTGTAAACTGAGGATTCCCTTCCCCCGAAACCCCTCTAGGGGCCTGTGTTGTCCCTGGCAGGAGGGATCGGGCTGGGGCGGGAAAACGCAAACTTGCGCCGAAGTGTTGGACGTGCAGAGGCAGGACAGGACTGGCAGAGTTCCCCGGGAAGGGCAGGTCTCCAGGGCCTCCCACCGCCAGTTCCATCCCATCCCTTCCCCTTGCCATCGTCCCTTTTTCACACCGGGAGCCCCTGCGAGGATTAGCGTTCTCCTCCGGGGAGGCGGCAGCAGCTCCCGCCGCCCCTGCAGCCCGGGCCCGCTCACGGGAGCCGCTGCCTGCGAGCTCTGCGCGGAGGTCACGACCAGCGGAGCAGGCAGATGGAAAATCCCAGTTCCTGCCGCACATAAACAAGGTGGGGACGGGCAGAACGGCCCTCGGCGCTGAGCGGGAGGGGAGGGGCGTGGGGTCCCTCCTCCATGGCCCGCTGCCCGCCCAGCCACGGCTTTTGCCCCGGGAGCTCCCTCCTCCGGCGGGCGCCGGCCGCGCTGCGCTGTGCGGGGGCGGACGGGCCCGGGGGCTCCGTCCGGAGAAGGGACGGGACCGCCGGTGGCAAATAGACTCCGCGGGCGGTCCCGGCAGTCGGGACCGCCCTGGCAGGGCGCGGGCAGAGCGCCAGCACGGCAGCAGGGCACAGTTTCTGCCCGGCTTCCTCGGCCCCGCAGCGCGTCCGCCCCCCGAGCGGCTCGGCAGCTCTCGCCCACGCGTGCACTCACACGGTCGCACGCTGAGTCACACGGGCACGCCGCCTCTCGTACACCGTGTCACGCATACGCTTCGTGTGGCACACACCCTGCCGCTTCTCGATCGTGCCGTGTCACGCACACGTTCCGTGTCACACTCACGCTCCGTGTCACACGCGCGTTTATTCCCACGCACACTCGATGGCCCTCTCGCACGGGCACTGCATCCTGCGGGGGAGGTACGGCAGCTCTCACACATTGGCTGCTTCTCCCAGCTGTGACACACGCCGAGGACCTCTCACGCTCCCTCCCTCACACCCGGGCCGTCACACAGCCCCGCACACGCGATCGCACAAGCGCAGGGTTTCCCACGCAGGCACACCCGCGCCGCCTCCCGCGCAGCGCTCCCGCTCCCCACGCACATCGTCTCGCAGGCACTCGCCGCCTCACACTTCACACACCCCGAGCCGTCCCCGGCTGCTCTCCGGGCACGTCACCACCCGCACACCTCACCCCACCCCCGCACACACACACGGGGCCCCCGCCGCTCACGGCCGCTGGGAGCGGTCCCAGCGCCGCGCCCGGGCGGCCGCGTGTGTGCGCTTGCGGGAAACCCGAGGACCTTCCCTGCGGCCTCTTTGGCAGCGCTCCGCCGCCACCGCCGGGCCAGCTGCGCGGCCCCGGTCCGGAACAGCTTGTGTTTGTTCCCACCAGACGGCCGGGCGGGCGGGGGGAGGAAGGGTCAGCAGGTCCCGCACCGCGCAGCCCGGGGCTCCGCTCCCCGCCGTGCCCCCCGCCCTGGGCTGCGCGGGGCAGCGGCGCAGCCTCCACCTGCCGCCGGGCATCCCCGGACCGGGGAAACCCCCACTCCTTTCAAACTTCGCTGCCACGCTTTGTACGCCCGTGCCCCACTCTCCGTCTTGGCCGATGCTGAGGCCGCGGCCCGGCCCCGGGCGGGTGGCCCCGGCGGAGGCAGCGCCGTGCGCTCGGCGGCTGTGATGTGCGTGCTGCCAGAGCCAGCCGGGGAAAGGCCAACAGCGCCCGAGGCGCGGGCAGAGGTAGCCGCTGATCTCTTGGCAGATCCAAGAGCGATTTGGCCGCCACAGCCGGGAGGCCGGCCCGGATTATTCATCATGGGCGGACGAACACAATCCCTTCCCCCTCCCCCCATCCCCGTCAGCCCAGGATATTTTGTCCCGGCCGCACAAACAATATTCAACTTGTATCCTCTTCCTTGGAGGCACCGGGAAGCCGGCAGCTGCCAGGAACAGGCTCCCGTGCAGCGCACGGCAGCGGGATCCTGTTTCCCTCGCAGCCGGCGGAGAGCGGCGGTCCCGCGGGAAGCGAGCGCTTTCCGCCCCCGCCCGGCGCACGGCGGCGGCCCCCGGGCCCTGCCAGGCGTCCCCTGCGGGGCTTGGCCACCGCCCGGCTCCCGCCCGCGGCTTTGCACGGTGGCAGCCCGCGGAGGGCGGCGCTGGCAGCCGGCGCTGCCCGCCCGTGCCAAGCCGCGGGCACAGCGGGGCTCGGCGGCCCCGAGCGCTCCGCTCGCCAGCCAAAGCCCAAATGAAAGCCAGCTCCGCAAACGCCCCCGGGGTTTGCCTGGCGCCGCTTTCCCCTTTTCGTCCCCGCAGCCTCTCTCCTGTGGGAGCCGCCAGCAGAATGGGGGGGCTCTCAGGGAGCCGAGCTGTCCCTCGGCCCCCGTGTCGATCTCGGTCCCCGCGCGGACTCGGAGCCCAGCCGGGCTTCCCTCGCCCTCTGTTGGAAACCTCCACGCGGTGCGGGGCCGTGGCGCCGGGCGAGGTCCCCCACACGCCCCCAAATCCGACCGAGGGGACACAGGAAACATCGCCTCCGCGCTCAGCGGCGAGCAGCGGGGGTGGCACAGCCCCAGCGGGGCCCGGAGGCCTCCTTTCCCTTCCATTCCTCATTCTTCCTCTTTTCCCTCCCTTCCATTCCTCATTCTTCCTCTTTTCCCTCCCTTCTCTCACAGTTCCCTTTTCCCTTCCATTCCTTGGCCTCCTCTCGGGGGGCCACCCCGAGAGCGCACTCAGCCGAGTGCATCGTGCTCTTAAATCAAGCCTGGATATATTTAAAGCTTAACTCCCAGTTTATTTTCGTCCAAGACCATAGGCGCTCTCTACTTACTCGGGAAGCTATTTAAATACCTCCTCCGACCTCCCCTCGGGGTTATGAACGTTTGCTGCTGGAGAATTTCACAAAGGTATTTGTTACCGTCGCCCCGGCTCACCAGGACGCACCGCGGGAGCCGGGGAGCATCGCCGAGGGCGAGGGGGATGTGTTTTGAGATGTTGAAGGGAGAAGACCTCCTTTTCAGCCAGGGAATCGCGGCACTTCACACTCACTTCGTGGTTTATTACTACGGGAGGAATCTGTTTATAGTCAAACCGTATTACATTGGGCCGTATCGATTTTCCAGCAGTACTCCCCACCGATTTAATTGTTTTTAGGAATGTCAATTGCAGCTCTCATGTTCCCTGAATTCATCAGTGTTCAAATGATAAACCTCATCATCGCTCTAAATCATACGGCAATCTGCTCGTTACCGGCTGCCCGTCCACCCCCCGCGCCCCCGGCCCCGCACACCGCCCCGTACGTGTGTCAGGCTGGATTCAACTTCACCGGAGCCGCAGCACCGCGTTCCCGCCTCCCTCTCCCTTTCACAGCCCCTCCACTCCATCTTTTAAGTTTTACTGTCTTAAAATGAATGCACCGAAGAAATACACCCCTAAATTAGTCACGGTTCCCGGTTTCGGGTTCTACAGCTCAAAATCCCCTTTGCAGTGCAGAGCAGACAAAACCAGAGGAAAAAAAACCCCCAGCAACCAACCAACCTAAAAAAAAAAAAAAAAATCACCCAACAACAACAAAAAAGGCACAACCCACACAGAGAAGTCATCGAGTCTTTAAAAAATAATTAGGAAGAAAAACAAGCTGAAACTGCGGACAAGGCGCTGGAAACTCCACGCTGGTGCTGCTCGTGGCTGCGCTAATCCCAGAAGGCGGGAGCAGATGGAACCCTTGCCCGCTGCCCTGCCCTCTGCTCCGCGCCCGGACACGCGTGGGCAGCCGCGGGGGACCCCGAGCCCCCGCCCGAGATCGCCGGGCTCCGGGCGGCTCTGCGGGTGCCCAAGGGACACCGGAGGGTGTGGAGGGGCAGGCGCAGTGACTCTCCTGCGGCAGGGACGGGGACCCGAGGGTCAATGTGAGGAGATTCCCGCGGGGGAGAGCGCAGCCCGCGGTGCCTGCGGGAGGCGAGGGTGGCGGGCAGTCCCCCCGTGAGGGCACGGCTGTGGCCGAGCGCCGCTTAGCGCAGCTATTTCGGCAGCTTTTCCTTCTGCGGCTGCGGCTGCTCGGGAACCACTCTTCCCAGTCACAAACATGCCCTGCGGGCAAGCTCAGCCCCCACGGCGGTTTCCCTCCGTGGCAACCTTTACTCGGGCTCTCGGCCCGCTGCTTCCCAGCATGATAATGAAGTGCCTTTACGGACAGGAGATTAATTTGCTCTGCAAAGTCAGCCACTGTCGCTTGGGGCTGCGGGGGGTTTTATTGCACGGGTGGGAAGTGAGGTGGGAGATGCCAGGCCGGCGGCGAACCCCTACACTGCTCGCGGTTAGGGGCGGCCCGCGGGAAGGAGGCAGCTTCTCCCCGCGGTGACTTTGGGACGTTTAAGGCGACGGCAGCGTCCGCCCCGGGGTAAGAATTACCCCACAAACTCAGGTCGGACACCCACCCCCAGACTAATCAGACGTGCGGGCCGTTTCCCCCCACGAGGCTTCGGCGCAGCGCGGGGATCCAAGCACAATAAAACATCACCCGCGCTGGCGCCGGGAGAAAGCCCAGGCGCTGACTCCTCGCTCCGCTCAGAAGCCCCCCAGGGCAGGACTTGATGCCGCGTCTGCCATCCCCTTTGCACGGCACCGCCCGCCCCCGCTCCTCCTGCGGGGGAACGGCGGGGAAAGCCTCAAAGCCTCGCTCCCTGCTGCGCGCAGCCTCCGGGCGGGCTGCGAACCGCGCGGAGCCGGGAGCGAGCGGAGCCCTGCGGAGCGCCCGGGATGCGCGGGGGACCGGGATGAGCACGGACGGCTCGGCTCGCTCCCCGCACGGCCCGGAGAGCGGCGGCCGGGGAGAGTCGTGCGGCGGGCATCCATCCTTCTCCTCTGCCGCCTCCCGCGGGCAGCCCTCGGCTGCTGTTTATTTTGTTATCAAATCAATTAAGCTGCCGCTCTCGTATAAAACGGGGGCTGGAGGGGAAGGAGGAGGAGGGGGTTTGGAGTAAACTGTGGCCACTCCTTTGACGTTGTCTCACCAAAGCAAAGAGCTCCTCCTGTTGGAGAAATGATTTCCTGCCGGATGGGAAACCCTCACAACACGCGAGGGATTTCATTAGTTTATTTTGAGTAACGCGGCTTCATGCTACACTATGTTTTTATTTTATTTTATATTTTATTTTATTTTATTTTATTTTATTTTATTTTATTTTATTTTATTTTATTTTATTTTATTTTATTTTATTTTATTTTATTTTATTTTAATCAGTCAGTGGTCTCTGCACCAACAACCATGCCAGTCACCTGGTGCAAATGCTCTTCTGTGTTCTACTTCTCTATGGCCATCATGTCTGGCCACTGGTGCCTGGTCAAACACTAACTTCAAAACAGTGGACCCTTCCTGTGCTGTGCATAATGATCCAGCCCTCATGATACCAACACAATATTTGGCACCTTGTGAATAGCATTCAGCAGAGGTAGGATTTTTTGGTTTGATCCAAAGTCTCCCAGAAATCTGTCCCAGTCTCTGGATTGCTGGAAAAGTTTACATTGTTTCCCAGAGGCCACCAAATCAGCTCTCATGCAGGGTAATTTCAAATCTGTGCTCTCCTAAGTTCATGCACATGATTATATTAAAAGTTTTTTTAAACTTATGGTGTCTGTTAAATGAGGTAAGTTGAACTGGGGACCCAGTATAATTACAACTGGTATCTTTTGGGGAATCCCTGGCAGAAAAATCCAAGCATTTGATGAGTGAAGAGATTCTCCCAGAGCCTTGTGATTTGCTGAGAAGCATCCCCTGAAGGCGGTGTCTGGCTGGAAACACCGATCTGGCTGCCAGAGGAGAGCACCTGGCCAGCCCATCCTGCAAGCTCAGGACTGCTGGGTTTCAACAGGGGCTTTTGCTCTCTCTGTCTGAAAAAGCTCTGCTCTTTGCCACTCCAGCTGCCAGCCATTTAAGACTGTACCCTCCTAAACAGTGATATATCATATGTGCATCTTTTTGGAAGTGCAAAGATGATCCAGATCTCCCCAGTCACATCAGAGTGCTACATCCTAAACTTACCCTTAGTTAGTTTAAAACCAGCTACAATACTCATTGCAGATACTGACATCGGGAGAAAAATGCTGCTCTTGCTCCCTCGCCATGTGGTAAGAACTCAAAAGTCAAAGCCCAGTACACTGGATAGGTGCCTCATGGGAGACACTTTCAGAAAAAGCCACTGATTATAAAAGTCTTAATTTCTGGGCACTCAGCTACAGCCTGTGTGGAAAAGTGGGTTCATTTGCAATCAGCAGCTATTTAGAAAAATTCCAGCTTAATTCTGGTCAGCCAAGAATGGCTAAAAATGTTAAAACATGCACGTGCAGTAATGTTGGAAGGCAGTGAAAACTGTGAGCAGAGGGTGCACTTCAAGATATTTTCTACTGTTTCTGCACCTTGAGATTATCCATTTTAGAATAATTTACTTTACTACATTCACTAAGTTCTGTTTTTTAACCAATAACTGCACTGTCTCAAGCCATCTGCTCCTCCTACCCAATGCTGCAGCAGCCCAGATCTTCATGAGATTATAGGGCCAGGTCCTGACCAATGCAGAAGTGCACTCTCATTCACAGTGGGAGAGTAAAGCCAACAGTTGTGATCTTAATGTGTCAACAAATCAACAATTTTGAAAGAAAGCTTATTATTTTGTTATGTTGTAGTGGTTATTCCTTACCACCACTTTAATCCCCTCTCAGAATTTACTGAAAAGAGAAGAAAAAAAGGAGTGTCTTACCTACACCAGGCATTTCCAAAGCCATAGAAATAATCAATGAAATTTTTAGTGTAGCCTTCAGCTATCTGCGAGCATGATTTCACCTTCTCCACGTTACGTCAGCCACATCCACCACCCACAACCCACACACCTCCTCCCTCCGTCCCCACACAAGCTGCGTAACCATAAACTCAAACTGTGCACTGTGGTTTACAGGAGGAGCAATTGTGTGGATCGGTGGTGTCCTGAGAAGCAGCAGGAATTCAGGGTGTACGGGCCCAGCAGCTGGTGGGAGGGAGCTATGTGGGATGGTGCAAATGTTGTTTGTTTGTTTGTAAGTGGGAATCTATTGTGGGAGAGATCACGGTTTGGAGAAGTTCTCCCCTACTCCCAGTGCTGGTGTGGGTTAGGTGGTGCACTGAGGAAGTGAGATGCTGAATTCTGTTTTCTTGGCAGGAGAGGTTTGTGTGCAGGGTGCAGGTTAAAGGTTTCAAGTGGGAAGGGAGGGAGGAAGCCTGTGGGTTCTAGAAGTTGGTGGGGTGACATGCCGAACGTGAAACTGCGGTTGAGGGCTTCAAAACCCACGTGAAAGCTTGGCTGGGGACTTCATGGCTTTCTAATGTTTTTGTTGGTGGGGTGTGCCACGAGCAACTTTAATGGGTTTTAAACAATATTTTTGGTTTGGTGGGATTTCTGTGCAAACATTGACAGATGGCATGGGCAGCTCATGTATTTTCATCTCTGTTTCTCCCCTAGAGTCTTGCAAAGCCCTAAATCTTCACATACCACCTTGCTTTTTGTATGACCTCTTTATTGGACTCCCCTTCTGTTTCTCCTTTTCCAGACCATGTCCTGGATTAATTCTATATTCTGCTGTTCCTAGAGCCCAGACTTATTATTTTCTCCTGTTTTCTGACTCTTTGGTCAGTTCTTTCACTGCTCATTTATACAGAATCACTAGAGAGTTGAGGTATTATGGGCACAGAGAAAAAAATAAAGGCAGTGAGGGAGAAGAAAAAGAGAAAGGGGATATGTGTGGGACAGTAAGGAGGGCAGCATGAGAAGAGGTGGTAAAGATATTGAAGTGTAGGTGGGGGCTTGTCTGTAATGTTCTCTGTGGGTTTGCAGGACTGACAAGCTCCAAGGGGGAGGGAGAGGTGAGAAAACTGGCTCTGTAGTCAATCTGGACCCAAGCAGGGAGAAACAGAGGAACTGAGAGCTGACAAAGCCTGGGCAGCCCCTCCACCCTGAACAGCTTTCATGTAAGATCTCCTTCCCCTTCCATGCTGCCCCACACAATCCCATTGCTGCAGCTGCCTACACCCCTCTGCCCTGCCAGCTGAGATTCCCCTGGTGCAGATAAACAGTATGCCAGGGAGAGACGAGGGAGCAGGAGCAGGGCTGGGTTCCTGGAGGGGTAAAAGCCCTTAACCCCATGGGGTCAGCCCTTGGAGGAAGCCCCTTGCTGTTGCCTCAGCTTGGTGGGGCAGTCAGGGCTGGCACAAAGGTGCAGCTCCTTTGGCACAGGCTGAGAGCAGGAGAGTTGGAGGTGATGTGGGTGAGACTTCAGCACGGACAGCTGCAAGTGCTGCTGAGCTGGTGCAGAACCTCAGGGCCCAGAGCCAGGCTCACTCTGTTCCTCTCCTGCTGCAGAGGCACTGGAACACTTGGGGCTTGGTGGGACTTAACCACTTACACCCAGTGCCATCACTTGCTTGTCACATCATGTGCACAGCACACGTATCCCACACATCTCACTCCCGTTACCTTGAAAATCCACCTCCGTAGTTTCTATTATCAGGTGAGCAATGCAAGAGGTGGAAGGCTTTTAAACTCACATGACTGGCTAACCCAACCATTCCCTTTGGCTAAACTCGGCATAATTCGGACCTGCCACCCAAAGCAGGAGGAATGATTTGTGGTGCCTGAAATTCCCCAAGTACAAAACAACAGAAACCTTGAGGTGCCATCAGATCTTCCATCTCTAAAGTCTGCTATTTACAATTATTTAGAAATAAATTAGAAAAAAAAAATGAACATAATTTAGAAATGAGTTGATATGCCAGAAAATAATGTTAACTCCTCTGCGCCTTATGCAAGACCTAGTCACTAAAATTTGGAGATTGAATTCAGCCAGGGAAGTTTGATACAGAGGGATTTGATTCCTCTTTTGGCTGCAAATTCCAGACTGGCTTTAACTATGACCTTAGCACTAACATCCCCCCTTTTACTCGATTGAGCACAGTTTATTTTAGCAATATGCACACCAGATTCCCCTAATATGAATCCCTGCCATAAGAAATCACTGGCATCCCTTCAAAATACCATGGAAAGCTTTTGGTTCCTGCTTGAGAGCAGAGAAGGTATTTGAAATGGAGAAACGACTGAAAACGGGGTGTGGAAAAAGAAGGATTTAATATTTAAATGAGGCTCTTGAATTCCTCACATTACAGAGACACCAGGAGCAAGATTCAGCCCTTGCTTTGCACTGTCAAACACAGTCTGTGATAGTCACTGTGCCTTTTTTGTGGTGCAAGCCAGAAGAGGAACTGATCCAACCTTTTGAGCAACAGGCTGTGTGTTGTCAGCATCACAGGGCGGCTGCTTTGTTTATACAGCTCCTAGTGGAGGCAATGGATTGGCCTCTCCTTTTGCACCCTTCTGATGCTGGAAACCTCACCTTTAAAAGAAGAAACTGTGCATTTGCCTCTGTTTTCAGTGTTTTGAACCACATGGAACCACATAGTCAGACAAAACACAGGTGTATGCCTATTATAAAATATAAACATTTATTACAAATCATCCCAGTCACCTCTTCTCCTGTCTTTTCATCTCAATATTGCTAGGTAAGGCAGGTGAGGCAGCTGGCAGGGCTTAGTTAAGCATTGCTTTAAATGCCAGAAAAAAACCACTGAAATTTCACCAGGTTGTGGAAGATTAGGCTCTCCTTTGTCAGTGATTCTTACTGAAGACAAACTTTAATGGTATTCATGCCTAAAAATATTTCAAAACCTGCTTCTTGGGGAAGAATACAGACTCCAGGCGCCTGACCACAACAGTAAATTGCTGTCAGTGACACAGCCTATGCATATTTAGGGGACCCAGCTCTGCCCTCTCCTTGACAGGATAGTGGGTTGCCTTGGGGTCCATCTGCTCATATCACTGTCATCTGTCATGACATATTCATATGGGACCCAGCTGCTGAAGCTTACACCAAGAAAGAGAAAATGTAAAAATAATTGGTTGATGTTTATGTCATTCCTTAGGCTACACCCACGCAGCCCTTTTCAGGGTTCACTATTTGAAGGATCATTATCTTTACATACATACATATATTGTCCTATATCTTAAGTGATATACCCTTCTACTTTTAACCTTTAAATAATGCAAGGGCAGAAAAAGCCTTGTCAGCACTGAGCAACTCCCAGCAAAATTTGGCTGTGGTTTAATGTCAATAATAAAAGCATCATAACATTTTAATAAACTTATTTCTGAGGTGGGATTGATTTTCTTAGATTTGCTGGGAGATTAGACAACTTTTCAACTCAAGAGTTTTAGAAATGCTCATCACTGGAGCCAGCAGTCTGAAGACAATGAAAGGGCTAAGCTTGCTCTGGGCCTGCTGCAAGCTACCCAAGACAAAATTGTGTCCCACCACGGCATCTGCCTCAGAGTCAGACCCTACAAGAGAGGCACTTGGGATCTCCTGGAAATGCAGCCCCTGTCTTGGTGGGTCCTGCCGCCCCTGGTGCTGGGGAAGGAGATGACATCCTGCTCCTGCCCATGCTCCCCGTGGAGAGGCAGTGTAAGGGTGCAGACCTCAGCAAGCAGCAGGATGTTGGCACTGCACTGTGCACAGGAATCATCCTGCAGATGAGAGGGGAGCACAGACTGCCTAAAGCAAATGGCAGTGGCTGCCTCCCTCTGAATCTGTGTCCCAAATGGATTTTGGATGAAGGATTTGGGCCCATTAGGAAGAGCACTGCCAGAAGGTTGAGGGAGGTGATGCTGTCCCTCTTCTCAGCCCTGGTGATGTGGAGGTGGTTAAGCCTTGGGATGCTGTGGAGCCTGACCATGGTGAGGACAGTCTCCCCTGGAGAGAGAGCAGCCCCCAGGCTTCAGGGTTGTGCTAAGCTCCCTAGGGAAGAAACCTTAGGAGATTGCTCTCTCCCATAGTGATTAGGTGTGTTCCCCCCATAAAGCTTTATCAGTGCCAGGTTAATTGATGGTACCCCATTGCTTCTTTCCCTCCTTGCCCCTCATTACCCCACTTCATTGGTCTGATGTCCATCCTTCCCCTGATTGTTTCATTTCTCAATCCCAAACCCGATCAGCCAAGTTGTGTAACCCCGCCCCCTGCTTCCCCTATATAAGCCCCTGCTTTTCCTGGTTCTCCAGTCTTCTGTCACTGGATCCCCTGGAGGAGTAAAGCTCCTGGAGAGCTCCACCAGAAGGCTCCATCTGGTTCTTCTGTGTCGCCTGAGTAGAACTGCTTTCACAAAAGAGCTGGATCACTCCAGGGGCTTGCAGGTGCCTGTGCCCCCCAGGACGTCCTGTTCAGGACACTTCCGAGGAAGGTCACAGCACTCCAAACCATCCATGCACAGCCACAACGTGTGAGGATCACCTGGGGTGCTGTGTCCAGTTCTGGGCTCCTCAGGATAGGAGAGACATGGAGCTCCTGGAGCAGGTTCAGTGAAGGGTGACAGAGATGATGGAGGGACTGAAGCATCTCAGTGAGGAAAGGCTGAGGGAGCTGGGCCTGTTCAGCCTCGAGAAGATGAGGCTGAGGGGGGATTTCATCCCTGTGTGTCAGTGCCTGCAGGGAGGGCTCAGGGGATGGACCAGGCTCTGCTCCGTGGTGCCCAGCAATAGGACAGGAGGAATGGGCAGGAACTGATGGCCAGGAAGTTCCACCTGAACATGAGGAAGAATTTCTTTCCTGTGCAGTGACTGAGCACTGGAACTGCTTGTCCAGAGAGGGTGTGGAGTGTCCCTCACTGGAGATATTCCAGACCCATCTGGACACAATCCTGTGCCATGTGCTCCCCAGAGCTTGAGCAGGGAGATTAGATCAGATGACCCATGGTAGTCCCTTCCAACATGACCATTCTGTGATTCTCTGATTTTATGATTCTGTGATTCTGGATCACTGCAGTAACGGCAATAACAAAGGAATGATCATTGATTTGAATATCCTCAACAAAGTGCTGGATTTAAAATATCATCATTAACCTGGATAATAGTTATATGGGAAATGAAGTGTGCAACCACCAACTTTCATCTAAGAGATTGATTAAACTGAAATAGGTAGCTATGGAAATGAGTAGAAGAGGATACTTGTATGTCTGATAAGATAGAGAAACCACATGGACAGCTGACAGGAAAGTCAGCAAGCAAGCAGTAATCACAGCACCACTTGTAGCAGGACTGGGAAAATGCTCAGAGAGAGAGCTCTGGGGTTAAAGTGCTTCCAGAAACAAAGTTGAAAAGAAATTGTTTCCTCCTGTTTGATTCCTCCTGCATTCTACATACCAATTGCTAGCAAATAAACAGGGCTGCACCAAAGAAATAGCTCACTGTTTCCAATTTCTAATAGACATGAATGCTACATTTTAGTCATGCTGCCCACCAAAAAGAGCAATTATGCATTGAAGATGACACAAAAACATAAACACATTTTCAAGGAGAGAAAATTGTCCGTGTTCCTTTTTGATAAGTCCTGAATTGTGTTTTCTATGCTTATTCACCTCTGGCTCTGCAAGGGAAGAGCAGCAGAAAAAAAAAAATCTTGTAGATTAGTGATACAGCAAAATGTCCTTATTTATGGTCTTTGAGGCTTCTGAATGTTGAGTCCCTGTCTGTTGTAAAAGAAGTGGCCTCAAGGTGCTGCTGCCCTGGGTTGCTCCAGAGGCAGCACAAGCTCCTGTGCACAGGGGGCTCCCCCTGCCCAGCACTGGCTCCCTTTGCTCCCAGCAGAGTTTGCACCATCAGCAGTGCTGGCAGAGCCTCAGCTCGGCTGAGGTGCTGAGGTGGTTCCTTCTGCACATCACAACGTGCTGCACGTGTGTGGTGTTTGCTTAGGCAGTTTGTCACTGGTACTGGGAAAGGTTTAAGGGGGGCAGGGAAGAAGCACAGCCACTGGACACAGGGAATCACACAGCAATGGCTCTGTGAAGGAAAGCCCTGTATCCCCAAAACACCATTTTAGACCCATTGTTAGAGCATGAGAAAGGCAGTAATTACAATTGGAGACCAATTGAGCTCTATTGCCAGGGAAGATTATTCTCACCTCACTTACACAGTTAGCTCTATTTTTATTCTATCATTTCTTTTTTCAGCATGCTGAAAAACTGAGAGAAGAACGAGTGACAAACAGAATTCAGACATGTCCAAGTAAAGTAACTTTGGAATGAAGAATAATCCATCAGGATACCATTTGCAGTGTCTATTTTAGTAAAAGTCCCCAGACTATGGTTCTTTAGAATTAAAATAAATATTGATATAATGCATAATATAGGCAGCTGGTTTCTGGATTGTACCGTGCTGTCATCTATCACTGTAAGTAGTTTTTAATGTAAAAATGAAATATATATTCTGCTGCAGCTGCTTATGTTTTATATTGAGTTGTTTGTTTTTTTGTTTGTTTGTTTTTAGCCATGTTGTGTTAGACAGAGAACACGAATTGACTGTCAAAGGCCCAGGTTGAATAAAGGATTTTTACACCCATTAGCCTGAGTGACTCCTTGTGTGACATGGTATTAGATGAGACTATGTTGTACTTGGAGCATGCCATCAGCACCCACAAAAATAATAACAGCCATGGCTGGGCACTGGGACTTGCTGAACTTTGGTGCCAGATCCCACAGGGGTGACATGGCCATTTGTGAGTTCTGCCCCATTCATTGCTGCACATTGACCAGGCAGCTCCAGTCTGTGCCTAATGCCACAAATTCTGTGACGTGCTCCAGTTTTGTAGAGCTTGTTGCCCCAGCTCACGAATTAGCAGGCTGCTTGGACTTGCCTTGGCATTGGTAAATGTGCTCTCCTTGAAACAAAATGCAGAATAGGTTTATCTTAAACACATTCAGACATTATTTTTGGCTTAAACAAAGATGCTCATTGTACAAAAAGGGAGGCATCACAATGCAGAAATTCTGAGGCAAAGAGATGAACTAGAAATATACTTGTTATGTGAGCTGAAACTTGTATTTGTGTCATCTGAGCTATCATTTGTTCTAGAATACAATAACCCATGATCCCAGACCAGAAATAAAGAACTTCAAAATTTGTGCCCTCCACAAGTGCATTTCTGTATATCCCAGTTCCTGTCTGCAGCTTCCTATTGTGGAGCAGAGAAGGCAAAATGTTTATTCAGAAGGAACCTTGGTTTTCTCCTGTACCAACATCTGGAGGGTACAGCCAGAGCAAGACACACCAGGACAAGCACTGCTGAGGCTTAATGCCATCCCAGGGGTCTGTGCTGGGACCAGCTCTGTTCAATATTTTTATTGATGACATGGATGAGGGAATTGAGTCTTTCATTAGTAAATTTGCAGATGACACTAAGCTGGGAGCATGTTGGAAGGTAGGAGGGCTCTGCAGAGAGACCTGGAACGGTTAGATGGATGGGCAGAGTCTAACAAGATGAAGTTTAATAAGTCCAAGTGCTGAGTCCTGAATTTTGGCCACAATAATCCCCTGCAACATTATAGGCTGGGGACAGTGGCTGGACAGTGCCCAGGGAGAAAGGGACCTGGGGGTTCTGGTGACAGCAGCTGAACATGAGCCAGGGTGTGCCCTGGTGGCCAAGAAGGCCAAAGGCATCCTGGCCTGGATCAGGAATAGTGTGGCCAGCAGGAGCAAGGAGGTCATTCTGCCCTTGTACTTGGCACTGGTGAGGCCGCACCTCAAGTGCTGTGTCCAGCTGTGTCCCCTCAGTTTAGGAAGGACATTGAGTGCTGTGTCCAGCTGTGTCCCCTCAGTTCAGGGTGGACGTTGAGACGCTCGAGCGCATCCAGAAGAGGCAATGAGGCTGGTGAGGGGCTGGGAACACAAACACCGTGAGGAACGACTGAGGGAGCTGGGGTTGTTTAGCCTGGAGAAAAGGAGACTCAGGGGAGACCTTATCACTCTCTACAACTCCCTGAAGGGTGGCTGTATCAGGTGGGGTTGGTCTCTTTCTCCAGGCAGCAACTGACAGAATGAGAGGACACAGTCTTCAGCTGTGCCAAGGGAAATATAGATTGGATATTAGGAAAAAGTTTTTTTATAGTAAGAGTGATAAAGTACCGGAATTGTCTGCCTGGGGAGGTGGTGGAGTCACCATCCCTGGATGTGTTTAAAAAAAGACTGGATGTGGCACTCTGTGCCATGGTTTATTTGAGGTGTTAGGGCATGGGTTGGACTCGATGATCTTGAAGGTCTCTTCCAACCCAGTGATTCTGTGATTCTGTGATCTTCAGAGAGATGGGGGAGCAGCTTCAAAAAAACTCTCCAAACCTTCAGAAAACTTTCCAAAACTGCAGGTGACAGACACTGGAGGCAGGTTTGGGTAGCTGGGGACACCTAAGAACTGACAAGCAGCTTGCTGGAATCATCTGTGCCACTCCACATGTTTGAGAAACAAGCTTTTTTCAGTGTTTGAAACAATAACTTCAAGGGCACCTTCACAAACCTTCACAGACTCCTGGAGACTGCTTTGCCTCTCTGAGTTAGAGAAATGGCATCACTCTTATTTCACTGGATTTTTTTTTTTTTAGAGTGAAGTGGAACATGTTTCTTCCTTTCCTGACTGGTACAGAAAGAACATTTTCTCTTCTAATCACCATTTGACAGAAAAATGGAAGAGCAAACGACCTGTGTTTTTCCACTGTGATTGTTTTTCGCTTCCTTTTATACCTTTCTCTCTGAAAAGTGTCCATATCCCCCTGCCCCCTATTTCCTAAGTTTTTTCTGGTAATCGTGTGTTATTGTGGGGATTAATGCACAGGAAACTTGAAAGCAGCAAAAGAAGCCTGCAGGCTCTGTTGGGTATGAGGGATGGGCTGTTATCCCTCACACCTCCTTGTTGCAAATCCCATTTGGTGGTGTGCTGCTAGTGAAAAGAAAACCTGTCTTTTGCAAGTGTTTGGATCAGTCAGAGAAGAAAAGATCCTGTGTCAGGGCTGGTTTTAGAAATAGAAGGGCCTGATTTTGCTCCCACACCACTCAGCTGGTGAGAGCCTTCCTGAGAGCCTGAGGGGCTGCTCCCCTCCTCCAGCTGGTGAGAGCTTTCCTGAGAGCCCTCACTGCAGCTTTGTCTTTCTCTGGGCTTGTCTTTCCTGTCCACAGCACCTTCTGTGCCAGGGCCTGAGCTAGGTATCCTGCTGGATCCCCCTGGTCCTGCTGCTGCTGCGGTGGGAGCTGTGGGAGCACAAGGTCTGTCAGGGGCAGCTGGTCCTGAGCTGAAAACCTGAATGCTGTGGAGAAGGAAACAAGCTGTTGTCCTTTACTGTGAAAAAATCTGCCCACTGGGTCCCATCCTGCCTCTGCCAACATCAGCAGAACTTGGTCTTTGATTCGAACAAGCCTTGCATATTCTGAACTCCCATTAAGTTCTTATTAGCTGGGAATAGTTGAATCCATTGTAATAGTCTGTCTCTGCTCACAGACTATGCAGGAGCAGGTTTCCCTTTGTACAACCTTGTGATTTACAACTCTTCAAGGCGACTTAGTGCCGATGCTCTTTAGCAAATTAATTTTTTTCCACAAGCCAGTTGCTAAGGGCGTTCACTACTTGCTATTCTCTCTGTGTGGCTGGGCGCTGTATCCCAAGGATTTGTCCCTTTTCCAGGACTGGCCACACCTCAACTCTGTAAACCTGAACCCCTTCTCTGCTCACAGATGGCTCACAAACATATTAAATTGTTTCTTGGGTCCATTTTGCTCCCCAGGAAAACGAAAACCAAGTAGAAATGGAGGTTTCCATTCCATGCACAATTGCATTTGACACAAAGGCTCTCATGGGCAGAGGGTCATGCCAGCACATTCTATTTCCTACAAGTGCTCTGGGGGATAAAAACCTGGTGTACCCGGGCACTGATGAATAATCCATATAAATCACTAACGAATATAATAACAATCATAATATAAACACAATTGATACAAAATAAAATAGATAGCAAGTAGCAACAAAACCAGTGAGCAGATTCCTGGGACTGAAGTGAAAGCCCTTCTGCAGTGTTCACCTTGCTGACACAGCTAGGACTGGAGGGGAAGGCCAGAAACCAAATCTCCTTCACAGCCAGCACAAATGGTTTAATAGTACGTTACGTAGACTTCCTGAAATAGCTGCCCCCTGTTTCCTCAGCCGTGCTGGAGGAGGAGGTGGGAGGGAGCACACACGGATGGTAAATGCCACCGCAGGCTCCCCTGCGCAGGCACCCCCATCGATGCCAATTTTTGATCCAGCAGCACAGGGCGGATTAGCAGCGGAAGATTAATTCCTTCCTGTCATCTCCCCAGGGAGGTTAAATGATCTCAGGAGCAATTTCTCTTGCTACGAACACTGTAATCCCGAAGCAGACTGCTAACTGCTACAGTTTATGTGGGGCTCTAATGATGGCAAGGAGGTTCCAACTTTGGAGAAGGGTCATCGTTCAAAGAGATGTTTATTTAATTAAATGGTGATTTCTTGCAACCCTTCTCTCGTGTGAAACCTGCAGCTCGAAGGAACCGTCTGAGCAATTTTTAAAATGCCTGAAGGAGAAAAATCTTTATTAATTAAAAAGAGAGTTCTAGTGAGTATGAGCAGTTGAACACAGTCCATGAACTTGGCCTTAGCAATGCACACTACCCGTCTGTGTCCTGGCCCTATTTACCCAGTACAGCTACTGGAAAATGAAACTCTGGTTGGAACCTTTTTACTCTGTTGTGCAGCCTGTCTGCACCCACAGCTTCCCGTCAGTGTGCTGCTCTGCAGCCTGACACACCCAGCTGCTCCAGACCCAGTCCCCAGCCGGTGCTAGAAGGTGGCCCAGAGGAGGGCAGATCAGCTGAGCCTTGAGGCAACTGTGTGACACTTCTGCTCCTCTTCTCCCATACTCTTGATCCAGAAGGCTGCCTTACTGGCAGGAAGAAGGCATGGGAGTATTCCCAACCATGGAATCAGGGATAATAGTTAAAAATTCATCACAGCACTGTCCTTTCTGCCTTCAGATGACAAGGTGCCTTTTTTCCAGGTCACTTCTGCACAGTGAGGATCACGCTGTCACATCATTCCTGCAGTGCAGAGAGCGTGGGGCTTCCCTGCCCCAGAGCACGCACTCACAGACCAAAATAAAATGCAGACGAAGAAGCGAAGAGTAAGAAAGAGCTGAAGAGTGATGAGATGAGAGGAAGGCTCCTGGTAATCATGGGTTTGAAATGGAGTCTCAAATAGAGACAGTTCTTGGCAGCAGGAAACAGAAGACAGCTCTAAGTGGGGAGAGACGCGTGAGTGACATACAAATGGGAGCGTGGGAGCAGCCAGCCCCTGTGGCTGGAGCAGCAGCAGCGAGGGGAGGGCGACCACAGCCAGGGTGAGCCCAGACATCAGTGGACTTGGGATAGCCCTGGAACGGGAGGAAAGACAGAAGAAGGTGAACTGGGGTCTGTGGGCACCCTTATTGTGAGCTACACCAGCGTGTGGATCTAGAGCCCTTCAGCCAGTGCAATAGAGTGCTTGTGTGCCTGCTCTCACTCTGGAGATGTGAGCAGCAGGACTGGCACAGGCATGGGGTACATTCACTGCAGGTACCACTGGCTTAGGGCATTTGCAACCAGGCTGTTGCCCTGAGGTAGCTGACACACAGTAGCTCATTGCCCCCCAGAAACCTGTTCCTCTGTTGGGTTTCTTATTTGAGGGCCCAGTTTCTATTTCAACCTGGTTTGTAGGAGTTTCATGTACACATCCAAATTACTGGCTCTTTAAGGCTTGTCCCTACACAGAATTTGTATCACTCTGGTTTAAATCAGATAACAAAAGAGTGGAGATCTCTCTGTAGGTACAATGTTCAAGTAGATTCCAGGGGTTTATTTTGCCCTGTATGTTTTCAGGTGTAGAATAAACTCATGTACATATTTGCACCTGTATGTGCCTATTTGTGGAAGTGGACTGTTGCAGATGGACTCCCTCGTCATCCTGCCTTTGGAGAAATCGTGGCAGGGAACATCAGAACAATAAGAATGGAGGAGGGGGAGGCAGGCAAAATAATTTTGAAGTGAAAAGCAGGATGAGAGATGGGATGGGGATTAAAGAGATGAAAAGCAGACCATTAAACCCAGGGGTCTGATCCTGTCCCCTGCTAAGAATTAATAGCAGTCATTATATGTATCCAATGTGAGGGTCTGGAATTGTGTCTGCGTTGTAGAGGATGAATTTGGGGAGGATAACCAGCAGCAAAAGCAGTAGCTCACTGGGCTTCTTTGCTGACCATGCCTTCAGTTCCAGTCTCTTCATGCACTAATCCAGTCAAATATGTGCTTGTCTGTAAGCACGTGAGCAGTTTCACTGATTGCAAAGGTGCTGCTCAGTTGTCATAAACGTAAGTGTCAGCTCGAGTGCTTTGCTTGCTTCATCAGGCTTTCCAAGGGCTGGTTACACAGCCTCTAACCCAGCACCCTGAATGATACCCTGGCACTGAAATACAGCCACTGGGAATTAGAACAGAGGGAAATCAGAGACATGTAGGGTGGATGCTTTTTAAGTAAATTGAATAAGCTGAAGGTCAACTTCCTATGTATTACTGTATTGTGAGGATTTATGTGTGGGTTGTTCCCCTAAAGTTTCAGGATAGCTGCTCTTCCCTCAACCCAACAAGTCACTAGTGGCACCCAGTGGCTAGAAGGGTTAGTTAAAAATACACCTTTCTCCCATATGAGTTCCCTCACGCTGAAGTCAGTGTTTAAATGCAAATACTACTGTATTGGTATTACAGGTATTAAATCCAGGCATAGCTATTTTTGAGTGAGGTTTCATCTGGAAAGTATCTCCTGAGCAATGATCACGATTTCTGTTCACAGAGGCATTTAGCCCACAAGGTAAAATGCTCAGGCTTCTAGTGCAGCACACAGCAGGCTACAAACCAACTGCATTTTGGCGCAGTTGTGGGATAGTTAATGCTTATTTATTCTGTGAGAGCACTAAACCTGCACAAATGAAAATTATGCCTGTTGTAAGAGTTCCAGGACTTTCCTCCAGAGAACACTTCCCGAAATTTGCTGACTTTCAGTACTTACGGAATTTCAAGAGCCAAGTGATCCATAGGAAAGTTAAAACCCAGCTAGTAAATGAAACGAGCAATTAACCAAACTGATGAGTGGGAACGCCAAAACTCCATAGCCATAGTTTCTGGATCTTTAGCCTCTACTTGGAGCATATATAATGAAAACCTGTGTCTTCTAAAAGAAAAGTGAAAGCGACCTGGTTCATTCCTGAGTGATACATTAAATAGGCTTAAAGTTTGTGCCTGATCCTGTGGGCTGTGGGGTTCAGTAGGATGAATCGTGTGACCTGAGCCTCTAGGGGTTTGTGCATTGCATGTTTATGGTGCCAGCAGAGGTAGGGGCTTGTTATCCCCATGCACTCCACGGTCTGTGCTTAGGTAAAGCCCCTTCACTCCACGCTGAGCTCCTCTGCCACCCTTTCCTCCAGCCAGTGGCTTGCAGGAAGGCAGAGCCACCGTGTCCCCACATAACCTCACTGCTATCAGGGTAATGACAATTCCTATCAAAACACACAGCTCTATCTTTACCCCATTTTCTACTCCCCCACCCCTCTGTCTGTCAAAAGCTGGCATAGCAAGAGAGGGAGAAGATGCTAATCTCATCCCTGCTCTGTTTTAGAGACAGGAATCCTATGTGTGGTAGGAGGATAATGACAGAAGCCTCAGTTATGGGGTTTGCTGTAGCTCCCTGCAATGGTGCAGGAACAGACAGGGGCAGCAAAACCATTCCACCAGGGTCTTGAGGAATGGAGAGGCTGTGCAGGAATCACATCTGCCAAACTCCCTCCCACAGCATCCGAACAGGGACCATGGCAGGGACTGACAGGACACTGCTGCAGCCTTGTTCCCAGCTGCCAGAGCAGCCTCTTGGGGCTGAGGCACACTCACACCCCAGCCTGGGCAGTCCTGCAGCAGCCACTTTTCCGAGGCAAACTACCAAACATGAGGCAGAGAGTACTGCTCCCGTTCTTCTGACACCAGACAGCTGTTTTTTCCTGGGGTCTCCTGGGCCTGGAACAGCTGGTTTTGCCTGTGGTGTGATGTTTTGTAGGCTGCTATGGCTTCAGGAAGCACAGATCCAATTTCCCATGCACTACATGCAGGACATCTTTGGTGTCCAAGATCTCACTGGAGCAATAGGCAGTGTTCACATCTGTTTTAGCAATTTTGTTCATTCCCTGCTATCACAAGGACCCAGACCAGCAGTCATGCCCTTTTCAGTTGCTTTTTACTGAATATAACTCTTATGGCTGCAGGTCATTGACTACAGTTTGTGATGGGTTGCAGAGAAGTATTGGTGATCCTGGTGTAGGGTGGATGTTTTGCAGATCCTTTTTACGTCTCTATTAATGGCTTTTCCAACACTGCAATAATAAATAGAAATGTAAGTTTTTGGGCAAGGGCCTCCTGACCATTATGGTTAGATCTCTGCAATCACAGGTGTTATCTATCTTTCCCTAATTTCTCCTTGCAATAACCTCTCTGTGCCTCAGTGTTCCTGTCTGTGAAATGGGTGTCATCAGACAGGAGTTTGCTAACAGGAGGGCAGTGCTGTTTCTTGCCAGGCACTTCGTGATCCACTGGGATGCACCAGGAAAGTGCATGCGAGCTTTCAAAACTTACATACCCTTCCAAGTTTTTAGCCATTTCCCACCATCACTCTCATCTCTCTGCACATTCCTTAACTGAACTGTGTGGCTTTGCCTTCATTAATCCCCTCATTTCCCCCACCCTTCCCTGCCTTCTCCCAAGGCGGGTGCGAAGTGTGTGCACAGCAGAGTGCTCTGCCATGGTCCATTGATCTCTCTTGTTTGTTGCTTTGTTTCCTTTGGTTGCTTTCTTTTCTCTGGTTGCTTTCTTTTCTCTCTCCCCAAAGAAAGAAGTGAGCGGAAACGCAATAGGTGATGTAAAATTTGCAAGCCAAATAGAGCACACATTCATTCCCATGTGCGCTGCTTGACAGGAGGATGGAAACTCTTCACTGGCTCTCCTTGTCTGTGTGAGAAGAGCTCCTCACCTGGCTGGTGAGTATGGAGTTAAATCCATGTGGGCATACTGGTGTAGCAGGGTTCAAATGTCCTTTCTGGCATGTCAGCACATCCTACCTCAGCCTCAATGATACACTTTCCAGCTTTTCATTAAGAAGTCATAGTTCTGTGTGATGTCTCCTGTTTGGAGGTGGTTACAAAAATCTGTCAGGCACTGGCTGGTTTCTTAATACAGTAATCAAGTGCAGAAGTGCCAAACCATTCATTCTAGAGAATCTTTAAAAATTTTTTTTCTTTTTTTTTTCTTTTTTTTTTTTTTTTTTAAAAAAAACCCCCAAGAGTATAAAATCCAAAGAAGACTTAATACAATTATTCCTAGGGGATGTTGTTCATAAGTGTTGTGACCATCTGGGCATACAGCTGGCTAAACATAGCCTCTACTCCATCTCCTCGGGGAGAAATCCTTAAAAGGGGCAGAAAAGGGCTAAAACATTACAAAAGACGACCTCTTTTCAGTAAGAGCATCCTCCCCGTTTTGGAAGTGTTGATTGTTTGGCCTCCCTCAGCCACTGAGGCTGCTTTATTGTGTATTTATTACTCAGATGAAGGCTGGAGCCAGAGTTCTTTGGCCCATTTATAAAGCAATTTAAATGAGCCGGCTGCTCTGGGCGGCGGTGCCGGGGACCAGGCTGAGCCGCCGCAGCAGGCGTGCCAGCGGGAACTGCCCTCAGCTTCAGGAGCGGGGATTTACGGTTCACATGCAGTTCAAGCACGGCTCCTGCCCCGGGATTATGTACGTGGCCAGCACCGGGGCATGCCAGACAGGCTGCTGGGCACTCCCAAATCCCGCAGCCGGGGAGGGGGGCTGCTGGCATCGGGCTCCTCCTGCACGCTCGGGGATCCTACCCGGAGGAGAGGATTGGTGATTCTTACCCTTTTGGCTGCCTCAGCCCCCGGCTCTCCCTGCCCCATCCCCGGCGGATGGAGCCCGCGGGAGCTGCCTGTGCGTATTGCCTGGATTGGCAGGACTGACTAATTGATCACCCGCAGCTCAGGTGGGGAGGGCGAGGCTCACAGTTTGGTAGCCCAGTGGCACGAAGAGATTTACACCCTCCCTTATGATGCTGCTCTTATGCCAGAGACACACAGGCAGTGCCAGCTTTTTGGGCAGACACCTCTAACTGCGGGGTTTCACAGCTGTAGTGTCACAGAAGGGGCAGAAGCCCCGCTGGGACCAGTGCTGGCCCTCCTCGCTGCTATTCCAGCCCATCCCATCCCAGGACCGGGCAGCTGTTCCATCCACACCCACAATGAGCTGTGTGATCACTGCACCTCGGCTGCACTGTTTCAGCACGGGACCTTCGGTAGGTCTAAATCACCAGCTAAGACTACTTTACACCACAGAATGATTGACATATATGCTCAAGTCAGGAAAGCCCAATTAAAAAAAAAAATCGATCTGTCTCTGCTTACAGAAACACCCTTCTTTTTTATCTGGGCAATCTTTCAACTTCTTGCAATCACTAGCAAAGCTCAATTTCACTATCTACCCACCCTCAGCTCTCACATACTCTTCACTGATACCATGCTGCCTTCAAAGCCCCCCGATCTCCTCTTCCCAGCCTGGCTTCCAGCACCTGCAGCCTCATGTGAAGACCAACCTGATCCCAACCACCAGCTCAGTCATGGAGGCACTGCCTGGTACATGGGGCAGCAGCAGGAACATCACCTTGTTTTTCCCAGAGGAGTTTGGAAAATTTCACACCTTTCTAATGCAGTTTAAAAAGAACTGGGCAGAGCCCTTGTATACTGTAATATACCTAAACAGAGAGGGACTAGATTTGACAGATAACATGTCAGAAAATAAGACTTGCTGTGTCAGGTCATATCAGAGATCCATCTGAATTGGTCAGGCAGTTGGGCCAGATGAATTTTGCAGGTCCGTTCCAATTGAAATATACTATTCTATTCTGTTCTATTCTAACCCATTGTCTTGTCTCCATCAGCACCTGGCCACAGCTGCACAGGGAGGATTGCAAAGCACAGGACACACACACAGTGATCCTGAAGTTAGAAATATTTGCTCAGCCTCAGCAAACTTTGGCTCAGCATCTCCTGCCTTGCAGCTATTGTCCTGGCATATCTTTGCTACAGGAGAGGGAAATGTAAAAGTTAAGGCTCTAAGACAATGTTATTATGGCCACGGGCACACCTCTGCCTGAGCATCCTCTGAGCTCCTGCACAAGGCAGGACAGAGAGCAGCCCAGCTCACACACTGAGGGAGAAGTACTCTTTGCACCCCTGCTTCCACATATTTCTGTTGGTGTTGGTGACAAAAAAGAAACACATCACCCAAATCAATGCTTATTTCCTTTTATATACAGCTGAACCTTTTGAAACTGTGCTGTCTCAAACTTTCAGCTTAGTGTCACCCTGCCCTCACACCCCTCTCAGCTCTCCTGTTTGCCTGGCAGCTCTGTATTGCAGCAGGGGGTTAGCAGGGCACTGGCATCCCCACCTACAATGAAACAGCTCAAGCCTTCTCATGGAATGAGATAAAATCCTTCCCCACATATTTTCATATTGAAAAGAAGGAAGGAAAAGGCCTCAAGCTTGGAGAATATTTACAAATAGTGCTAATGAACCCAGACATAAAGGTTTTTTCTTTTGCATACATTTTCTTTCCTTCCCCTGGAAGGAAATAGTATTATTTGCTTTTTTCCCCCTTTCCTTTCCCCTGAGGTAGCAAGGACCAGGGAGAGTTGCAGAAGTTTCTTGCTTTATTTTGCTGAGAGAATCACCATGACTCCCAGGTAAATTGTCTCATCATCAGTCAGACAGAGCACAAGAGTTTATTACCACAAAAACATGGGAAAAGTAATTTTTCATTTTTGCTAAATGTAAAAGTGGTCAAATGAGGTCTCTTCCTATTTTTCCTTTCAGACTCTGCTGAAACACAACGTTTAACTGCCAGCATAAAAGTGCCACGTTGAAGAAAGTTAGGCACACTGGAAAAGAATAGCTGCAATGGAAACAGCAGCTTGAACAGCTGTGACAAGTAGGATAAATCCTCCAATCCATGCATGATTTGTCAAGCATTTTACAAATATATATACATATTGCAGATATATGTTCTGTGTGTGTGTGTGTGTATAATCAATGAAGTGTGTGTACAACAGATGGATGGATCAGACAGATAATTATGTGATTGCAAGACTCCCATTATATTTTTGGTCATCTATTAAAGCCACTTCTGAGTTATCCCTCCTCTTCCTGCTCCTGGAGGTAAAGGTCATTAATGCCACCAGGTATGCCTCACACCCAGCCCAAACAGCAGCAAGTCACAAATTCTGACTCTGGTTTCTGCAGCCTGGGACAGCTCAGTCTCCTTCATTCTTGGGGAAACCATAAGATGGAAAAAAAGTTGTGTTTTCATTACCAACTGCAGTGGTCTGAGGTGTGAGAGTTGTGTTATTTGAGGTAGTGGAAAGACGTCAGCATCAGCCATGGGGAGAAGGATGGATGCCTGCTCCGGGCTGGCTGAAAGCACAGCTGTGTTGGTGGCTCCAGAGCCATGGATGCCAGGGCTGTGCCACCTGTGAGCCTGGGGCAAAGGCAGGAGCCACAGTGGCCCCAGCAGATGCCAAGGGGGGCCTTGCTGGATTTGGCTGGACAGCCTGACCTCGGCATGCTGGGGGTGACAGGAGGAGAGCTGGGATGTGGCAGGCACAGGAACCCCCTGTGATGTGTCAGCAGACCTGTCAGTGGGTTGTCCCACGCCAGGCAGGGGACTGGCTGCCTTGGCCAGTCCCAGACACATGCCAGCCTCCTGGAGCCCAGAGATTCACCAGGAAGGGCATTTCAGTCCACACCCATTTAGTCACCAACGTCTGACTTGGAAGTATCTGACTAATTAGGGGTTGCAGGTACTGTAACCCAGACAGGCAGCATTCCTGCCACCCCAGACTTCCGTGCACAAATTCCTCCAGTCCACACAGCTGGCTGAGGATCCAGCAGGAGCTAACAGGGATGATCCACTGCTGGGTGCAGGCCAGGGCTGCAAACAACATCCTGGTCACTTCCCACACCATCCGGACACGTGGCTTTGGCTGACCTCCCCTACACAGCTCACCTGGGACAGAGAGGATGGAGGGGAAGCCCTTCCTGTACCCACAGCCAGTGTCACAAGCTCCCTGTCACCAGGTCCCTGCCCATGGCAGCACAGACCTTGCTGGGCAGGCACAGTACACTTAGCCAGAGTGGAGAGGGACCAGCAAGCCTCAGCAGTGCACTGATCCCTTGGGGTCACTCTTAGCAGCCTCATCTAACACTTCTTTTTGACCTTTAAAGACAGTTCTGGAGGTGGCTCGGCCCCTGCCTGACCTCAGATTAAGGGAAGCAGAAATAGGGCAGAGAGCAATGTTTTCTGGTTCTAGAAAGGCCCTGCTGAAATAAATGATCGTGGACCATCATGTTTCCTATTTTGCCAACAGAGAGTCAGGAGGATCACTCTAGTACTCAGCACAGCTGTAAATAAACCAGGTGAGGTGGGTCCTGGCCCCCTACCTCCAGCCCAAAACCTCCAGCAGATTTGCTTTGCTGGAATGGAATTCTACATTTTAGATAGCAACACGACTTCATATTTATAATTAATGGGTTTTGAGTTCAAAGATTGGAAATAAAATATGTGACCTCAGGCTTGTATCCTGCTACACCACTAGCAGGAAGAGATGGATCTGGGAACCAGCAGTTGTTTTGCTGGCTGTGGTCTTATGAATCCATGTGCAACAGATGAAATGACATCTGCCCAAGTTATTTTACCTCTTGCCTCTCTGCAAGCTGCAGCTCAGCTGGGCCCATGGCTGTACCTCCCTGCCTCCTGACTCCTGAGGAAAATACAAAGACTGGTGATCTCTCTGCCCCTGATCTATTGATGGACACAAATGACCAGTTTAGCACTTTCATTTCCACACTGGGAATAGGGGGATTAAAATGCCACTATCTCCTGATTTTAATGCTTTTTACGTTGGCCCTAGGTAAACACTGCACAAGCCAACAAACCACTGTTAATAAAAATTGCTAATTAAATGAGGACCAGTGGCTTGTTTTATTGACATAAGTATTTAATGGCTTTTTCTGCTTTCTCGTACTTTCCAAGGCTCTGTATATTTTGCATTTGTTTTTGCCCTTTGCTTCTGCTTATCCTTCCAGTTCAGTTTTTGCTTTATAGAGGTTTTGTTGTTGTTGTTTTAACCACCCTGAGTCATACCTAAGGATTTGCCTTATATCAAGTGAATTTTTTCTTGAAAGGAGTTCTCTAACACAACACAATTATCTTGGGGTTTGTAAAGAATATCATGTTTTTCTTAAATCCATCTTTTGCAGTGTGTTACTAGCTAAGATGGCTTTCTAGTCTGCATTTGTCACACTCCTCAAGTGAGGCCTTAAACCCTCAGTGAAAGGAGTTTTTGTTCAGCTGATATCTGTGCTAGTTTACTAGTTAACTGCCAGGTAAAGAAAGGCACCCAAACTGCACCTCAGCAAGGGATTTCAGTGTGTTCAGTCATCCTTCTGCAGAATGAAACATTTACAATTAGCATGTACTATTACCAGCATGTAGAATTTCTTTTGTGGAAACCTGCACTGAACATGGCACACAGGACTGAAGTGGCACTCAGAAGCAGAAGGGTGACGATGGCAAATGAAGTGCCACAGCATTTCAGCCCTCAGAAAACTCCTCTGTGACTGTAAGACCTGAGCATCATCATCATCATCATCAGAAGGTTCCTTGGCAGAACACACCCCAAGGACCTAACACTGCTTCTGGTTGCCGTGGAAGCCAGATTTGCTCCAAATCCATTTCTCCAGGTCTCCCATATGCTACGTGCCATCCAGCCTGCTTTTCTGCTCTGGCACATCCTGTGCCTTCTGCCAGTGCAAGGTTTTATTCTAGAAGGCACCAAAGCTTGTTGTGGCCCTTTCATATCATGGCTCTTTGTGGATGACAAATCGAAAATCCAAGTTATCATCAGAAGATGTGCTCTGCAGACTGATCTTGAGGAAGTACTGGATGGGAATACCAGGGCACTATTGAGCCAACACTGTTCAGAAAGTAAACAAAACTGAATGGAAGTGAAAATGATGTAGGACTTGTGTCCTTGAAAGCTAATTTAAGCTCTCTTGGTTCTGGTGGGATGAGGGGGACAAGCAGCCGCAATACAAAAGATAAGTGCTGGAACCTGATTAATATTGGTGTTTTGAAGGACCAGTTTTCACAGACCATCTGGAAGTAATTTATTCCCACTCAGAGGTACCACCAAGCACAGCCATTCAAGAAAAAAGCAGCCTCCAAAAAGATAGTCCTTAAGCTGCAGTGAGGAGAGGGGCAAGCACTGAGGGTATTCTGAAATAATCACTCAGCAGGTGAATAACAAGAAATTCCAATTAATAAAAAAAATAGCAGGAACTGCAATTTTGGAGGTATTCTTAGAAACAAATAGCAATAAAGGGGCATCAAAGAGAGGTAAACAGCATTTGAGTGCTAGGCAGAAAGCCTGGCACACTCCAAAACATTGCAGAGCACCTTTCAGTCTCAAGGGAGATCACGAGTTTGAACACATGAAGAGCTCACTGCTGGGTAACAAGTTATCAGGTGTCTGCTGATCCATGGCAACTGTCCCTGATGATTTGCAAGGTGGCAAATGTGGGATAATTTGAGATCTCTGCATCCTCGTGGAAGATGAGAGAGGTCTGTGCTGGTGTGAATGACCTCACATTTTCTTCAGCTCAAGAGCTGCTATGTAGACAGTTGTCTTCTGCCACTTGACTGGTGGCACCTGGTTCTCCTGTGTTCTCTTGTTTCTCTATCTGAGCCTGGATGAGCGTCTTGTTGCCCAGTTTTTGGCCTTAGAGGCATTTCTCACTTCAATGCAATTCTTTCCTCCCTCCTCAGGTAACTGAGTCAGTGAGCCCAGTGCTCCCCAATAACAGGGCTGTTCCTCTACAGAGGGCAAAGGGATAAGCAGACTGCGGAGAAAAGTGGTTTTGGGACCTTCTGATAAATAACCACCTTGTCTCTGACATTGCTATGGCATCCTTCTAAACACAGGCCCCATGTGGCCATAGATTTATCTCTTATCTGAGGCTGTACTTGGTCTGTAGGGCCTGAGGACATCTCTTTATTGGAAAAAAGGGGGTGAAGAACATTTGTTATAGAAATGGGAACTGCACAAAACTAACGTGAATTTAGATTTCATTACAAACATGGAATCTGGCAAAGGTTAATTGAAACGTTTGCCAAGGGCCAATCTAAAGTTCGATGGAATCAAAGGGGGACTTTAAACTGACTTTAATGGTCTTAGGGTCAGGTTGTAAGACAAATTTGACAAGTTTCAAGGTCCCTAGGTCAATGGATATATATATTTTTTAAATCAAAACCATGCCACACTATTAGTCTAAAAGACATTTCAGCCATCAGCCATAGAAATCACTTGATACCAGTTCAACAGGGACTGGATCAGCTCCTGCAGGCCATGGAGAGCAGTCTGTGATGCCTGGCTCCTTGGGCATTATACTGCCGTGGTGGAAAACATCTGTCTCTCTGGTGAGGGTAAGGGAGGAACCAGGCATCACATACTGCTGGGTCTGAGAGTCCCAGACCCCACCAGGGGTGGCCCATGGCAGGGCACTCTCAAGAGACAGCCCTCACTGATAGAGCTCTCCACTGCAGGAGACATCAGGCTGGAAACCTCCAGGGCACAACTCAAAGCTGGTCATCTCCTCCCTGATGTATTTGCCTGAGGGAATGGGTGGGTGGGTTGTTTATCTTGTCAGGAGGAGCCTTTTCCTTTTAGCTCTTGGGAAAAAAGGAACTGCATTGTGTATGTTTACTGAAAAGTCCAGTGTGTTCCCTGAGACATGAAGACAGGACACATCCTTATAAATCAGGGTGGAGGAGAAGTGAAACCAGAAAGAAATGGTTGGGGATTGCTGCAGAGACAGTGTGTGTGCACTTAGCCAGCAAGGGGAATGACACTGACACTGTTTCAAAGGAAGGTCATCGTGTGGACCATAAATCTCAAACATTTAGCATTTGTTTCATTTGTCTTTGTTGACTTTTTTTTACAAGAAGTTCAGCAACTATCAGAAAATTTTGAAGTTCTTCTTTATTTATGTGGCCTTTCAGCTGTTCATGGCTGGTGATTTAAAGTCTGATGCAGCCAAACACAGCAGGGCTGGCCTGAGCCTGCCCATGAGGGACCTGCCCATGAGGGACCTGCTCTTGGGAGGGTTGCTGCTGCCTGTGGCTGTTCTGTACTGGGCTGGGGTGCCCAGGTGCATGGTACAGACACATCACAGCATGAATGCCCAGGTGTGAGCATTCCCTTTGCCTGGGCACAGCCAGAGCAGGAGGAGAGCCTTCTGGAAGGGAGCAGACCTTTGCCATGGGCTTATTCCCACTCCCAGACCTCTAATTTCAGGCATTCTTGGAGAAACAGACCTGTGGTTTGAGGTGGTGGAGCCCTTCCAATGTCTGTTGCTGGTCTAGTTTTGCTGTTTTGACTCTTCCAGTTTGCTTTGGGCCCTCAAGGTTTTGCTGAGCACCTGAGACAAGTTCATAAGGCAAGTTCTCCAAAACCTTTCTGCTCAGAGGAGACAGTTTTCTCTAACTGATCACAATTAATGTAATCAGTGCTTTGCAGTTTTTCCTATTTGTATCACCACCTTTAAGATCTTAATTCATCTTAACACTTGTTGCCATTCTTAATTACTTTCAGTGAGCCCACCACAAAGAAAAGACGTGTCATTCTCTTCTGTGATCAGCTGCATGGAAATATTAGAAAGAGACAAACTGACCAGACCAAATATTTAGTCAAATTCCAGCTCTGCCATTAACTTGCACACTGTCCATTGCAAGTCATTTCACTTTGCTCTGGGCTGTTTTACTTATAGAAAATGGAAATAGCAAACTGATTCATATTGAAATCCTATTCCAGCCCCATCTAAGATAAAACTTCCCTTTGCTAGCTTTGCTTGGCTTGGTAAATATTTTTGAAAGTAGAAGCTTTATTATTTTGAAAAATCTCAATCACACAAGGAAAATCTATTGTGTTGCTTAAATAAGTAAACTAAATGGAGAAAAATAACTGCAGCCTTCTCAACCATTGAGAAGTAAATTCTGTAGGCTCCTGTTTACAACTTGCAGAGCATTCTGACCTCAGAATGTGTTCCACCACTCGCTGTTTCCACTGTGAGACTGGACTTCATTCAGAAAGTCCAGGTCCACCAGAGGTCAAGGAGAGCCCTGATTTAGAAGTTTGGTTTGCAGTCCAAGAGCTCCTTCCCAAGCAAATGGACCTTTTATAGCAGCCCTTGCTTGCTAACCAGGAGGATAAATGACCAGCTTTCCAATTCCACCTCCTGCTACCACCGACCGTCATGCTTGACTCCCTCTGCTTCCAAGACCAGGGGGCTGGAGACATCTAATGGCAAGTGCCTGCATAGCAGATCATCCTCCCCCACTGCAGCTGTCCTGCCCTGAAATTCCAACATTTAACTCTTACAGTACCTCACAAACACATGTGCACAAGACCAGAGAAGCGACAACGGCTGTGTGGGTATAAGACATTTTGGCCACTTTCTTGAAGGAAAAATAAGTGATGCAGAGCAGTCAGAGTCACTCCTATGTTTGGAAAGACTGTGGAGCAGATTCTCCTGGAAACTATGCTAGGACATGTGGAAGGTAAGGAGGGGACTGGTGACAGCCAACATGGCTTCACTACGAGCATGATAATGTCTGACTAATGGCTTTCTGTGATGGGGTAACGGGGTTGGTGGCTGAGGGAAGAGAAACTGGTGTCATCTACCTGGACTTGGGTGAGGGCAGATGCCTCCTCAGTGAGTTCTCTGGTAACACAAGGCTGGGAGACATGCAGCCCTTGGGAAGGACCTCAACAAGATGGAGAGATGGGCAGAGAACCTCCTGAAATCCAGTAAAGGCAAATGCAGGGTCCTGCACTGGGGAAGAAAAACCCCAGGCACCAGGACAGGCTGGGACTGACCTGCTGGGAAGCAGCTCTGGGAGAAGGACCTGGGAGCCCTGGTGGACAATGAGCACTCCCTGAGCCAGCACCGTGTCCCTGTGGCCAAGAGGGTCAATGGGATCCTGGGGTGCATTGGGGAGAGCACTGCCAGCAGGTCAGGGAGGGGATCCTGCCTCTCTGCTCGGCCCTGGTTCACCTGGATCACCTGGAGTGCTGTGTCCAGTTCTGGGCTCCTCAGGATAGGAGAAACATGGAGCTCCTGGAGCAGGTTCAGTGGAGGGTGACAGAGATGATGGAGGGACTGAAGCATCTCAGTGAGGAAAGGCTGAGGGAGCTGGGCCTGTTCAGCCTTGAGAAGATGAGGCTGAGGGGGGATTTCATCCCTGTGTGTCAGTGTCTGCAGGGAGGGCTCAGGGGATGGACCAGGCTCTGCTCCGTGGTGCCCAGCAATGGGACAGGAGGAATGGGCAGGAACTGATGGCCAGGAAATTCCACCTGAACATGAGGAAGAATTTCTTTCCGGTGCAGTGACTGAGCACTGGAACTGCATGTCCAGAGAGGGTGTGGAATATCCCTCACTGGAGATATTCCAGACACATCTGGACACAATCCTGTGCCATGTGCTCAGGGATGGCCCTGGTTGGTTGGATGAGACGCTGGACCAGTTGACCCATGATGATCCCTTCCAACTCACCCATTCTGTGGTGCTGTGATTTCCAGGGATGCTGCAAGCTCAGCTCTTCTCTGGAGGTGGCTTCTTGCCAGCAGAGCTGGGACAGGAGTTGGATCAGGGCACTGCACAGTCTGGTCAGATTGAGACAATGGCCCCTCTGCTGCAACATTCATCTTCCAAGACCAGAACAGTGATATCCCATGTGTTCCTCAAGGGTGCTGAGACTCACCACAGACATTGACAGGTGAGTTGTGAAGAATCCTGCTGAGATAAGAAACTATTCCTATCTGTCCCTTCCCCTCCCAGGTAAATAACCACTGTCCAGTACACCTGGACGAGCAGTGCAGTTACAGCTCAGCACTTTCTGACAACACAGAGCCTGATCCTCTAAGGCTGGCCAGCAGCTACATGGCAAAGCAGTGGTGTGAGTTTATCTTTTGCAATGATTCACCTTGGTGAAATATTATTTCTGATATCCAGTTATTTGCTGTCTCCAGAGAGCTTCATGGCTTGTCTAAGGCCCATTTAATTCAGTGTCTTTGTGTTGGCTTCACTGCGTGCTGGATCCTACTTGGGCTGTGAATGTGTCCTTTAATAGCTACAGCTGTAAAAATATATTAGCTGCTTCTCTGTAGGCCTGTTGTTTTTCTGTTAAAAAAAAGAAAAAAAAAGTGTATTTCAAGAGGAATGAAATTTCAGATCAAAGGAAATATTTTTCCATTTCAAGTTGAATTTGAGAAATAGTTATGACCTAATTAAAATTTTAAAAAATGAAGAGAGAATGTTGAAATTTTGACATATCCAAGCCATCTTGTTATTTTCCGTGGAGTAGTCTTTGGTCCATGATGCCTCAAGGGATAAAGTACAATTCCAGAGCATGGCACACTTGGTGTATTTCAAGCTTTGTCTGCTTATCTAGGAATAAAAATTATAACCAGGATCTGGTCAGTCCCTGCCAGGTGCAGCTTCTGGCCACCAAGTGGTTCAGAGGGTTGTGCTCTCATGTCCTGGCAGAACTATGGCACTCAGTAAAAAGAAGCACCTGAACATCCGTTATAACAGGAGAAAAAATAAAAACCAGGACTTTGTTACTCAGTAATGAAGACACTCATTGGTCCAAGTGCTGGAGATCTCAAACATCAACTGGGTACCCTGCTAGACTGCTGTGGGCAGTGCTCATGAGGTTTGAATCAGGAGGGAAGTCAGGCAAGTGGCTTTCTGCAGTGTGGATGATCAGACCAAAGTAGAGAGAAAAGAGCAGCTTTTTCTCCATAGTTTTATGAGCAGCATCAAAGCTCATGTCTAAGACTTGTGATCCCATATTTTGTTTCTAAGTTCCTCTATTCTTGTTTAAAACACCCTCAAAGAATCTTTTGTTCTCTAAAAAAAATCCATTAGGTCTTTTTTCTTCAATATTTGAGCTCTACCACTGAATCAAAAAAATGATGTTTATTCCAAGCCAAGTACCACATTTTCTTGCTAAGAGGTGTGCACTGTGCTTCAACACCAAGCTGTCAAATTCCACGGAACACAGCTACCCTCTCCTTACCTCCTATTGATTTTGAAACTGGGAGCTGCTGTATGAAACTGAGAGGCTGGCTGGGTGTTGTCTTTTGTCTTGAGGCAATCCAAGAGTAAAATGATCTAATGTGACAATATGTGAGAACTCAGCATTCAGGGTATTACCATTCCTGACGAACTGAGTGCCATGGAACTGGCCTCGTGTCCAGCCAAGGAGAAGGCTGACACTGTATCTCAATACACACACAACTACCTAATCTGCAGCTTGCAGTGGACATAATGCTCATAAAGATTTCAGAAAGAAGAAACAAAGCAGTGTCTGTGAGAAAGGATAGATAATAGCTGATTGAACCAGCCTTCAGTGGGGGAGAAAGATGGCTAGTTGAGGGATGAAAAGAGGCTCTAACATTTTCCTGAGCTGGAGTCCTTTTGATCTTATGCATGTCTTGAGATGTTGGGTTGCTTTCTTAATCTTAAAATGATTTTAAAAAAATCCCTCAAACCTTTTTAGAAACAGGCTGCCCCAGTCTGTATCCTACTTCCCGCACCTGGACACAGGACAAAGATGTTATGGCTTTCAGGAAACAGCACATTTGTCAGCATGCAGCCCCCAGCTGAACAAAGGGCTGGATTCATGGATGCAATATCAGCCATGGAAATGTTCCACCCCTGCCCCTCCCTGGCTTCTTACTCAATCTCTTGAAACAAAAAATGAATTGTCATTGGATTTTGCAGCCTCTGAGGTTCCTCAGCAGATCAATACATCTTGGACGTGTTCTAAGAATCACAGAAGCCTCAGAATCGCAGAATATTTTGAGGTGGAAGGGACGGGATCATGAGTCCAACTCTTAACTGGGGTTGAACACACAGTGGCCCCTAGTTGTCTGAAACTGCACAATAATTGCAGAATCTGATCTTAGATTATGAGTGACTTTTTCGGGTTTTGTTTCTAATAAAAAGAAGCTGCTACCAAAGAGGAGATGGGAGGCAGTATCTGCAGCAAGCAACAGTGTGCAGTGAATTACAGTCAGATCTGACATTGCTCCCACAGCAGCACCACTTCAAAATTTCCCTTGCCCTGGAGGAGCAGGGTACCCTTTTGACAGGGACTTGGTGTTCATTAAAGGTGTTTGCTCTGCCTGACATGACGTTTAAAAGCTCCAGAGCTGTGCTACTTTACTCAACATTGTCATATTCAGCAAAATATTTAGGCAGTTATTCAGCTTGAAGCACCTAAGTAGTCCCACTGTCAACAACAGGACTTCTCAAATGCTTAAATTTATGCATGTGTTGAAGTGCCTTGTTAAATCAGGGCTTTAAACCCTAACAGCCTGCTGAACCAGAGTGATCATTCCAGGCTTCACCCCTAGAGCCTTACAAACACCCCTGGCATGCAATGTACAAAACTAATTTTATTTAATTGGATAAAATTGTGTGTGTACACTCTGTGGCCACTGAGAGTTTTGAAAACTAATTGTGCTGGTGTCACCCTGCATGCCTGTTTTTGTGATTAGTCACATCCACCCATAGGAGACATGGCACTGTTGTCAGACACGCTCTGTGATCTGTCCTGGAGGCTGGCACATCTCCAGCTCTGGGTGAGTTTCCTCCACAGTTGTCACACGGTGTGGTGTAGCTACCTGTGATAACTCTGGAGAGACAGGATGTCTTTTGTGCTGCCTTTTCCAGCGTGTTTCACTGCATACCCCTTTCAAAGACTAATAATTTCCGCTGGGCAGGAATGCTGTCAGCCTGGCATCAGATAAGTTCTCAGGCAGAGAGCTGTACCTGCGCTGCCTGTGCTATCCAATAAAGACTCTCCCATCTCTTGTGTGCTGCTTATAATTTAACCTTCATAAATTGACTTGCCAACACATTTGGATGGACAGAGAAAAGTGAGATGCTGACGTGTCTGCAGACTCCTTTCACCTGGCATAAACACCCATTGTCAACACAGCGTAAGCAGAGGGGAAAACACTGTGGCAATTACAAGCTGAATTTGAATTTACCATCCTCCTGCCCTTCTGGCACTCTGACAAGAAGTAAAGCTCTGGTCATTCACATGCTGACACAAGACAGCATTTAGAGGCTGGAGATGAAATAAAGTTTGAGATTATTGGAGGAGGGGAGAAACTGCTCCACCTACTTAACTCAAACCTTTAAATTAAAACAGAGCTGTGAACAGCACAGGTGGCATCATGTATCATCATCTGTTTCCTCACATGTGAGAACACCTTTACAAAGGTGTTTATTCTCATTTTCCTTTGCTCCTTTCTTTAGATAGTTTTGGTGCCACATGACTTGGTCCCTACTCTTGATGGAGCCTCCAATGCTTTTCTCTGCAGGCTGCAGCAGCCTCTGAGGATACTAAATCCATGGACATGCACAGCTGGCAGGGTAAAACTGCCCCAGGAACAAAGGTCTTTGTGGACATGCCTTGAAACTGAGACTCCTTGTAATCCAGGGAAAGGAAACACCACCTCCTACTTGTCCAATAAAAGTGGATAAACCCTCGTATATGTGCTAGCCATGCTTTGATAATTGTCTTTAAAATTGAATTTAATAACAGCTAAAATTATTCAAAAGTTTCCTTGGCTGCAGAGTTTATGGAAAGCACTACCTAAATATGATGGAAAAAAAAATTATACCATCTAACCTCTGGGAGAAATAACGCTTGGATTTGTTAATTTTGGACAACATCTAAATTCTTCTGCTGGCATGGTTTTAAACCATATCCCTATAATGCATCTCCTCATACTTTTACAGCAGCAATAAGAAAATTGGCTAAAAAATGGTAATGCCCCTTTTGGCTCACAATGTATCTTTTGAGACTAATTTGTTTAGTTTAATGAAAAAATAAAGTTAGCATGGCCATGTTCCAGTCCCAGTACCAATATCCTGTGTTGGGATAAGAATCTAATCATGTTATGAGCAGACAGAGTGTCCATGGCAGGGCAGAACCAGCAACTGCAACAGCCCTCACCAACCCATGAGTTTTCCCATTTTCTCCACATTTAGTGTAAAACAAACATGCAAACAAGGCAGAGCCCAGTCCCCAGGAGCTCCCCATGTGGTCCGAGGGTGCTGGAACACCATGGCAGGTGTGCAGGCTGGTACCTGAGAGACCAGCACATCCACAGGTGGCTGATCACAGAATCACAGAATCGTGGAATCACAGAATCATAGAACTGTGGAATCATAGAATCACAGAACTCTGGAATCATAGGATCACAGAATGGCCTGGGTTAGGAGGGACCTTAAAGACCCAGTTCTGACCCCCCTGTCATACAGGAAGGGATGCCATTCTCTCTCTCAGGTCCTCAGAGCCCCATCCAACATGACTGATCCCACCTCCTTAACTCTTACCCCACTGGAAAGCTGAAAGCTGAATAAAGACCATTCAACAGAAGCTTGTAGCCACCAGAAAACAGCTGTAAGCCTAGAATATGAGGGGCTAAATTAACAGTTGAGTTGGAATTTCTTCAAAACATTCTTCAAAACATGACACAGGCAACAGAGAAAGTAGAGGTGTTCAGATAAATGTAAAACACTTTTTTCCTTTATCATTGCATATTTACCAGATCTTTGACAGCTGGATTGACCATTTAAAGTCATTACATTTTGTCTGAAGTTGTGGTTTGATTACAGCCTAAGTATAATACTCATTTTCCAGGGGCCAGTAAGATTCAGTATTTCATGTAGGTGCTTCATGAAGAGCAATATACCAGTGTATATTGTATATTGATTGTTTTGGTTTTCAGAAGGTATTTCTTAGACTGATGACAGCAGCTTTCAGGGGCAAGAATGGTCTCTGCAGACACTGCCCCTCAACTTGGGGTGCAGCTAAAATCCTGAGTGCTGCACTGATTTAATTACAGCCATTCAAAGAAAGTGAAAGATTTTATTCAGACTTTCCTGAGACAGAAAAGGAGGGTGTAATGGAAATTCTCTTATTATCTCAACTGCAGGGGTTGTGACTGGGAGCACACTCTCATTTGCTGTCTATACAGCTGTAATTAAATCATTTCAGCTTTCAGACTTTGAGCCTTATCTCAAGCTGGGATAAAAATTTGCAGTGGAAGAGATGAGCGAGAGAGTGTACTTTCTTTCAGAGAATTCCAGGGCAAAGCAGAACACAAGGCACTGCCAGCAATGATCCAGCCACACCTTACACCCACAGCAGCACTACCTAGAGGGTTGTGGTGACCCACTAGACACACCTGCTGGTTAGTAAAGAAGAAGTACAACCCCATCCATGACCAAAACTTGAAAAAAGATGTGTAAAAGCTCAGCTTTCCCAGAGAATATTGAAATCTTTCTTGCTCAGTGCCCCAAGGATTATAAGCTCATTTTAATTTGAAAAAGACATCCCAAAATGATAGAAAATCAGTGAGGTAGTCAGGGGGAAAAAAAAAAAGTGAAGATAGACCTCAGAGCAGGGCTTTGCTATTAGTGGATGCTTTGCTTCAGTACGTGTTTGGAAACAGACTCATTGCAGCTGTTACCTGCTGTGCTCCTGGCCAAAAATGCAGCCAGGCTGCTGGGCAATGAGATGAGGTTTTGGGCAGCACAGCAGTGAGTTTGAGAGGTTTTAGCAGCAGTTTGAGAGGTGGCTGTCTCCTGATTCAGCAGCACCTGGTCAAGCAGTCTCTGTGCATCCCAAAGAGCAGTGGCCTGCTGGAGGTTGGGTGTCAGAGCAGACAAGTGCAGGCTCCTGGCCCCATGAACCAGTAGTTCAGCTTCTTCCCCACCACTGGGCTCAGCTTTGGGTGTGAGTACAGCTGCTTTCCCAGCCTGTGAACCTTGGACACCTCCACTTTCCAGTTTCACACCCTAGCAGGGTGCTGCAGCTCTGGCCCTTGGTGAATGTTCAAAGTTTGGGGACAGAAAATGCTGTCGTTGCTGCCACCATCCCCACAAAAGCACCAAACGTGATGCCTCAGCATGTGAGAGAACAGAGAGAGCTGGAGATGCAGGTGTTCAGAGCAGGGGAGCATCCTTAGGGAGACAGAGCTTGGCTGGCACTGAAACTGGCTCCATGGGCCAAAGACAACTGGAAGGATGAGAGGAGTCAGCCTGGGAAAGGATCTGACTCAGAGCAGTGACATGTTCTGCTCTGCCTGGGGCTCACCAGTGCTTGGTGAATATGTTGGACCCTGCCCTCTCTCCCCATCCCATTGTGGGGTACCTCTGTGATATCAGGCACCCCACAATCCTGCACGTGTCCTGTTACTGCTTGGCAACAAATACATCAATATACTTAGGCAAGGAGAAAAGCACAATCTGAGGTAGTAACAGAGAGAGTAAACGCTCCCAGTATTACTGAATCCTTCAAGCCCCTCTCAGGGAGCTCCTCCCTGGGCAATCATGTTTACTGTAAATTGCTGGGGGCTGACTCTTTCCACACAAGGAGAAACACGAAGGACAAACTGCTGCATAATGTATAAGTTATATAGGATACGGCAGGGTTATTAAACATACATGTATGGGAATAAAGAAAATATGGCCTCCAGGGTAAAGGTAGCCCTGTCTCGCTTTACAGTGCAGCATCTCAGCTGTAATATCTGGCCCCTTTTAGAGCTGGTCATGCCTCTGAATTTTAGGTAGTGTTGGCCTGCAGCATTTCAGATCCTGCTGTTCTTGAGCAAAACTCCCAGTCAGCTGCATGGGTTGGACTTTGTGGAAGCTGGGTTGAGAAACACTGGGGAAGAAAGCAAAAGTAGCGCTCAGCACCTGCTAAAACACCAAAGCCTCTCAGCTCTCCAGCCTGGCAGAGCTTAATATCTCATTTGTCAAAATGACAGTCAATTCCCCATGATAGATCATATGATTATTAATTCTGTCTTCAGGAGATACACACAATTTGGAAGTTTTCTGAATCAAGGTAGTAAGATAATGCTTAAAGGAAAAAAACCCCAAGCCTTCCCCCCTCCCCCAAATTTCCATTTCATTAAAATTTCAGAGGTAAACAACAAAAGTTGCAGCAAAAAGATTCCTGTCACTGCAAAACCCCAAAGATTCCTCACTGAGGGTGAGACGATGGTCTGCTGTACAGAGACCAAATACAAACCGACACAGACAGAGACTAATTAAAAAATGATGCCCCTGTATCCTCTCTAACTAGTTTGGCTTGTAAGTGTCGGAATTTTTACTGCAAATAGTTTAATTTTTCTCTTTGTACAAAAAGCTGCTGGCTCCTCAGAGGTTCAGCTTTCTGTCTGAGATTACCCACGCTTAGAAGATAATTGATTTTAGGGAGTTCTCTAGAGAAATGTCACTCAGAAGACTCTCTCTTGGTTAACTATTCTAAGCCAAAAAGCATGACACTTCTCACTGTTACGAAAGTGATCTAATGACCTGTTTCCAACCTGGTTTCTGAAGGCTGTGTGAACTTTGGTAGAAGCTTGGCACAGGAAGAATCATCTGCTGCAGTTTGGGAGGGGGTGGTGAGAATTCAGAGATCCGAAGAAATCCCCTGCCGTGTGTGTTCTCTCATCAATTTCTACCCTTTCTATGGCAAAACCAGTCAAAAGAGATTGGGGAACAGGAAAAACCTCCTCTGTGAACTTGCATGCAGAAGCTTTCACATGAACCCTGGCAAGGCTTGTGTTCTCCACCAACGCTCTGGCAGACACAGTGCTATCGCTGGTGCAAATGCTGATGGAAAACAACTATAGGCAAATCTTAGAGTTTTCTCTGAATGAGTGTTCACAAATAATGCTTTGGAGAGCTCTTGGCTGGAACAAAATCTATCTAGTCAGAATTTCCAGCACAGCTAAGGACAATAGACTAAAACAGCTGATGGGCTGGAAAAAACCACCCCACATACAGGGACCTTCTGTGATCCTCCCAGTGATAACATCACAGAAATAACCAAACACACAAACCTGTACACTTCCATACTGGGAATTGTCTCTCTTTGGGCTCTTCCTTGAAAGCATGGGCATAGATGTTGCTGTGACCTGTGCTGCACTAATGCATGCATTGATCAGACAGGACCTATCCACTCGATAGTGCGCTGCAGGATTTCTGTTTGTGCACCCCTGCCTGGGTTTCAGCAACATCTTCAAGCGAATTTCAGCATAATTGCTACATTTGCTTAAACCTGTGCAACAAAAGCTGTTTCTAGCCCATCTGCTCTGCTCTGGCAGCCTCTGCCATGTAAAATGGACCCTCATCCAAGGTGTTGGAAGCAGAAGGAGGGATCCACTGGTCACACCTGCAACCGAGGACAGAGGGGCAGAGGCACTGGGGAATTGGTATCACCAGACTCTAAGAGGAACGTGATTCAGAGCCAAGGTTTTACACTCCTCACACATGCATATGTATTTTACCTCATTATTGGCTTCAGCTGCACTTATTGTTACCAATTTGTGTCCCAATGCTACTTTTCCAGGCAGCCTCAGTGGGAGACACTTGTGTGCAGAGCAATATTTGCATTTCTGCAGGTCTTTATGGACATACATATTGCTAATACGCACATAAACAGGATGCCATTCATATTTAAACAGTGCTTTTGGAGTCGAATTGCATCACAGCTGAGGGAATGGAAATGTTCTGATTTGTATCACTTATCTCAGTGGAGGTTGCTTCCTTCACACATTCTGACTTCTGCAGAGTCTCTGCAATAAGGCAGCAACATTCACATAGGATGAAACATGAGGTCTTTAATAACCCCCCCTTCCTCCCACAAAAGCCTAATAATCTTGCTCTGCCCATTGATCTTTACAGTCACTCGCCCCTCCATTTTTTCCAGACTACTGTGCTTCCTTTCTACTTCAGCTCTTTTCTTCGTTTCCATTTGCATATATTCAAGGCCTCAAAGAAAAACAGCTCTGCATTAAAAGGCCATTACAGAAATATATGCTATTTAAGTAACAATAGACCATGTTTTCTGTTGGAAGGGAAAAAAAAAAACTCAACAGAATATTTTGGTTCCAAACAAGATTTAAAAGGCTACCACATGATGTTCAGCATACTTTGGCTTACAGAATCTGTCCTGCAGTTTGTTGAAGCTTCTGCTTTAGTCTGTTCATCATTTTTGCAGAAATAGGACTGCAACAAAAGTGTGTGTGTGTGTTCAGACATGCCACCTCCCTCTTCACCTGATGCTTCACAGCACTGCACCCTCCAGTGTAGTTTGCTGAGGGGCTGTAAAGCAGTGTCCTTTGCACTGGGCAGTGTTTCACACTGCCTTCAGCCTGCTAGAGGGAGCCCAGCTCAGCAGGAGTCAGCCAGGCATGGTTCCAAAAGCTTTTCATCCCTAGAAGTCACAGCCATGTCAGGTGGGATGTTGCTCCACTGCCTCTACAAGATAAAATCCCCAAAGTGTATCCATTTGCAAAAATGTACAGTAAAAGAAAAAATTCAGTGACACAAGCAACCCCTCCAACCCTGTGGGTACTTATGTGTATTCCTGGGGAGCTGTCTTATCCCCCTGATGGGTTTAGTGGCCAGGACTGAGGCAGTCCTTGTCCCTTCTGTCTGCCATGGCTTTTGGCTGGCAGTCACCATCACTCAGAACTCGATGAGTGGGCTGGTTGTCCTCTCCAAAGCTTTCTCAAGACACAGCCCTGCCAGCTGGATTAAACCAACCTATACACACATTCCCTCCCAAAGGGGTGGCCCTGTCTTCCTCCAGTCCAGCTGTGATTTCCCAGTGCCTCCCCACTTTTGGTGTGGTCCCTGCAGCCCACAGGGAGTGGGAGCTGGATGCTGATGGAGCTGGAAGCAAAAGAAGAAAAAGATCTTCTTTCAGCAGCCCAGCAAGGCTGGGCTAACCCTGTCCCACCCTGTGGGTGGCAGGAGCTCAGGGCTGGGAGAAGTGGGCACTCTCATTAATCCATCAGTCATTGGTCCAGCTGAACTGACAGCAAAGTCATATTTGAGTTTACAGCTCCAGCACTAATTTAAACTGCTGTTAATTTTGGGGTTGCCTGGCAGTGCCATAGCAAGTTGCCAGTGTCTGTGCTGAGGGAACAAGATGCTCCAGCAGAGAGAGAGAAGGGCCAAGGAGGGCAGCAGGATCTGCACCTGCTGCAAATCCATCTTTTTGCTTCTTTTTTAAGTGGGGGAGCTCTTTTTAATAGGATCAGCTCAGTGATATGAGATGTCAAAATGCAGCTCCACAAAGAGTTGCATCAGTGCAAACAGTGTGGAACCAAACTGTGAGGCCCAGGGGGGAGGGGAGTCCCTTGGGGCAGCCTCACAGAGGAGCCACAGCACCACGAGGGCCACCAGCAACAACACAGGGGCTCTGAGGTGGTTCAGGAGGGAAGAGGATTCCCTCTCTCATCTGGGTGTGCAGAAGTGGTGTCACCCATTCCCTCCAGGGTTCAATCTGGCTTTCAGGCAGGAGCTTTTCCTGTGCTTAGGCTCTGTGAAGCACTGAGCAGGACATGTGAAAAATCCTCATACTTTCCCCAGCATACATTTTTCTGACAGTGAGTTAAGAGGTGCCTGCTTTAGAGGTGTAAAAATGAGAGGCAAAGGACAATAAACTATTGCTGCCATCCCTGCCTTTCAGAAGGCACTAGACAAATCAAACAGTTTTCGAATGCAGGACAAAAGCTCCTCCTGAAAGAAGTGTGCAGGGTTGTGACTCTTTGGTGTTATTCTCATGAGGGAACAGAGAGGATGAAAAGAAGAAACTCTAAAGCCCAAGTGACATATTTACTAGTTTTGTGTAGGAAAGAGTAGAAACACCTAATTTCTTCACCTTTATCCAAGGATTTCTGTTGCCTGTTTTTACTGGGTATCCAGGGCAGACTCATGGATAACCATGCTTCCTCATTCCACCAGGAAGCTCATTCAGACTGAAACGTGGACTATTGGTTTTTAATTTTAATGCAGTTTTTCATTTTGATAGCTCTTCCACCTGACATGGAATTGCCACGCTGCAAATTGAATACAATAAAATTGCTAATCAGCCCATTAGAATATGGTGATGGTATAACACCTATTAGTTGTTGAATAATGTCTTCCTCTAATGTATTTTGAATTAAGTCTGCATAATAACAAAATTAATTTAGATAAGTGTGCCTACCCATAAACACGGCGTGCACATGCACACACAGCCTCCTTTTGGAAATCTGTACAACTTTTTAACACAGTGACAATCCCATACAGATACCAGGGAAAGAAAGTGTCTTCAAGGAGTGAAGCAAGCAATTAAATACAAAGAAATTATCCATGAAGTAAGACAGGCTACAGCAGTTTGCTCTGATCAGGTGTCTTTCATGGGAACACAAAAACTATTACGGGCTCCAAACTCACATCACAGTGAATTCCTCTGACTTCAATTGCTTCTTATCCCAGAAACACCTCCCACATTTTACTTCCTCAACAGTTAAACCAAACTATTCTCCTGCATTGTAATTTTCTTATCCTATTTTCTCCTGCTTTTTCCAAGCTCTTGCCTGACAGTTTCTTAGGTTCTTAATTCTGATGTGCACAGGCTACAAATTTTTTCAGCATCCAAAGAAAAGCCCTTAGCCAGTTTCTTTTAACTTATTTAATTTCTTTATCCTAGTGCAAGTCTTCCCTTGCTCTACTTGTAAAGACCCAAAATGTAAACTTTTTTCCCTTGGCTTCCCCTCCCTGGGGACAGATAATTTCCTACACTGGCAATTTCTCTTGTCAGCATCCTCTAGTGCTACATCCTGAGTGGTTGAAAGCTGCCAAGCTTTTGTCTGAGGCTTAAAATAGAAAGTAGCAATGAATCCAAAATGTCTCTTATTTGTCTAATAAAAGCTCCTAGTCATTACAAAATAAAAATTTTTGAAGCTGTTATGGGGATATTTCTCCCTACCCATAAACACATATTTTTATATTCAGCAGAATCAATCTTCATGGTAATCTAAAAGAAATATAGTGGTCATATTGTAAAGTCCTGTAATTTGGATGAGTTGGTTTTCTTATAGGAATCTTAGGATTTTAAAAAGGTCAAAGTCCAGACTTATCCAATAATGTGCAATGAAAATATAATATTATAGAACTTCCTTATAAATTGGTACAGCCTGCTATGAGCAGAACTGTGGTCAGAATCTTGCTGGCAGTTTGATATTCTTATATGGGAAAGGATAATCCAGGAGGATTTGTAACCTTAAGCATTTGAGAAAACTGTCTCTGGGCATCTCCACATCCTTCTGCATCTAAATATTTCCAGGGATCAGGTTCTCAGCGCACCTACATCTCCTACAAACCTGCACCCGTGTCACTTAGGGGATGGGTTTCAGAGTAAGCTACTTGCAAGAAACATTAGGGCTCCACAATACACAGATAAGAAAAGGAACAATACAGTTGAAATGGGCAAAGATGATTCAGTTCAATCTGAGGAGAGTTGCTTTGTATTCCCAGTCAGTTTAACAGTCCTTTCATCTTTCAAGGAAATTATAACTATGATACATCAGGACAAAGTTAGCAACTTCTCTTTTTATCTAAGTCCTATTATTGGTGCTTGTCACAGCCATTCAAGGACCTCCTGGGAACCAAAATGGACAATTGCATCCTCCTCTCTCTGCCAGCGAGGCTGGGTATCATTAACAATGCTTAAATTAATAGCAAATTTTGGAGGGAGTAAATGTTCCCCTGCAGGAAACCACGGATGAAGAGACAGGATGTACATTTCAGTTCAAAGCCCTGCCTATGAGTGCAGGTCTGTGACATTTTCCTGTTCAAAATTAGACATTCATAAGTTCACTGCAGCAAGGTGCACATTATTGTTTTGGTCTATGGAATCAATAGCTACGAGGGAGGGGGTGGAAGGTGGCTTTTTGAAAAAGGGAGTGTTTTTCACAATGGAAAGAAATCGATAACGTGTAATAAGTGGCTGTAGGTGGTTCCCTGCCCTTGCTCCTTTTTGTGCAATGTAGGTCTCAGGGCTCTGAAAGGAACTGGAACACAGGGTGAGGTCTTTATCAAACTTTGTATTTCTGTGGATAACAGCATCCAAATTTTGCCATATTATGTGAGCAGAGGAGATGTAGAAGCAAAATGGCTTGAGCTTAGTCTAGGTGAGGTCAAAGTGGGGCTGGTAAGCAGAGGGGAAGCCTGGCTTGTGGCCAGCCCACCAAACCTCTATGTGCAGGCAGACAGAGGGATTTCATATCTGTGCCTGAGAGCCAGCAGATCTTGGAGGCTGCAGGGATTCAGCTGGCAGCAGCAGACAAGGGGCTACCCTGAGTGTTCTGGTGCTCCAGGTATGGAGCAATGTTCTGATTCAAGCTGAATGCAGCCTGGAGCCCTGGAGTTACCAGAGCTCAGAGCATCCTGTAGCAGTGTATTCCTGCTCCTCACTGCTCCTCCATATCATCCAGGGTGCATTTAACCTGGCAGTGAGAAACCACAGCAGGGCTTGCTTCATGGGTGCCACTCCACTGAGGCTTAAAGGACTCAGAGCAGGGGATGGAAAGAATGGGAGGCAAACAGCCTGACCCTCCTTTCTCAGGGAACTGAGAGGTTGAATCTTGCAGGGGCTGGGTATCTTGTGGTCAGAGCTTTTCCTGCAAGATGCAGCACTGTTCAGACCAAGGCAGTGCTCACCCCTGGCTGAGCTCTGATCCAGAGGAAGCACAGAAAATTTCTGAATTTGTGCTGTTGTCAGTAAGCCAGATAGACACAGAGGTTCTTACTGAACTGCAAATGACTTTTGTCACTGCCAGGCTCCACCTGCTAAAGAAACAGAGCTCTGGAACCACTGATGTTGGGGCAAATGCCAGGTTATCCCTGAACCTCTCAGAGAGGTCCAGTCTGGGGTAGGATGGTGGCCTGAGAAACAACCCACCACTTCTCTGAGACTGAAGGAAGTAGCAGCAACATTTCATGTGTTATCTCTCTTAAGGCTGGTCAAAGCTGCTGCATTGTTCCATTCTAAAGTGGGCCACACTGGTTTAATGCACAGCTTTGTGATTTGGAGATCATGCAACTGCAGCACAGCCTGCCTGCTCTCCAGATCATAACCTGGGATGAAGAACGAGCTAATCTACTCTACTGTCTGTCCACTGCAGCTCCCTTCCTTCTTAAGTCACAGAATCACAGAATGCTTTGGGTTGGAAAGGAGCTTAAAAATCATCCAGTTCCAACCCCCTGCCAAGGGAAGGGACACCTTCCACTATCCCAGGTTGCTCAGAGTCCCATCCAACCTGGCCTTGAACACTGCCAGGGATGGGGCATCCACAGTTTTTCTGGGAAACCTGTGCCAGTGCCTCACCACCATCACAGTCAAAAATTTCTTCCTAATGCCTCCTCTAAGCCTACCCTCCTTCAGTGTTACCAATACTGGTGAAACCCCAGCAAATTCTGTTGGGTTCTCATTTAAATAACTCCCAATGAACACTTTGAGCATGTACCTGGATAAAACTGATTGTCAAGCTTCAGAACCTGGACTGGCAATGATCCATCCAGTCTGTGAGCACCCAAGCAGGTGCTTCCTACCCAGGCCCACTGTCTTAGATTGCAATGCAAGGTGTAACCAGAAGTATGAATTCTATTACCAGCTGTTAAAACCAGGTGGGGCAGGGTTCTTTGTCTCCTCTGTGACCCATCCTCCCTCCAAGGGGTATCTTCTGTTCATGGGCCATCGAGGCTCACTGCATGACTGATAAAATTACATCATGCCATTGGGAGATGCTCCACCCAGGGGGAGGAGCCAGACATTCCTACCTGGATAAAACCTGAGATTCAGAACAGCAGGACAGCCTGTGTCCACTGGATTCCAGAGGAAGACCAGACCCATCTCATCACCACTGGATCTTCAGAGGAAAACTACCCTTCTACAGGATCATCTCTGCTCCAACAGAACCACATCTGTCACTCCAGGAGGATTTGATTGGACTGCTACCAACATCCTGACCAACAGGGTGTCAGGTTGTATTCTGACTCTGTCAGTGTTTTCTTTTTGTTTGGTTGTTTTTTTGTACTACTACATTTTTATTTTAATTTTCCTAGTAAAGAACAGTTACTCCTATTCCCATATCTTTGCCTGAGAGCCCCTTAATTTCAAAATTATAATAATTCAAAGGGAGGTGGTTTACATTCTCCATTTCAAGGGAGGTTCCTGCCTTCCTTAGCAGACACCTGCCTTTCCAAACCAGGACACCCACTCATCTGCTCCCTCAGTGGCACCAGCACGAAGCAACTTCTGGTAAACCAGTGCTTTTCTAGCTCCTCTTTGTTAACCTTCACTAAAATCTTGCCTCACTCAAGATTCACCTCTTTCCAGTGGTATTTACATACTTCAGAATCATGTTATAGATTATTTGTCACCCTCCTAGCTGTTGCTTTGTTGAAATTTACATTTTTCTCTTGTATTCGAAGTCAGTTCCTTCACTTCCAGCTGAACTGAGCTCAATTTGAGTGACCTTCAGCAGATACCATTGTAATTATAGCCTCCTTCTCTTGACTCTCTTTGCACACATTTTATCACAGCTCAACAACTTTTACCCTTCTTTAGCAGCTGGACAAGCTGATGAGCTCAGAGTTTAAAGACAGTGTACCTCAGTGAAAGGAGGTCTTAGAAGGAATGAGAAGGATGTAATATATGGCTTTGGCGCCTCTCTAAGGAAAAAGCTAGTTGAAAACCAGTGATTTTCATGCTGTCAAAAAACCTCAATCAGTAACAGGCAAGAAATAATCCTCTTATATAACAGGTCAAATAATCATGTGTCATCAGGGTGTTTTAACTTCATTAAAATTTGTCCCTTGATATGTGACATTTTAATTATGTGATCAGGTAATAAAATAATACATGCTTGAAAACTTATGGGCAACTCACACATAATGAATGGTTCTAAATTAGCCCTGGATGATAGGGTAGAACCTAATCTTAGGTAGAAAATACTCTACTGGACATTTTTCACGTGCCTGTTTTGGAGTTCTGAACTGATGGTTCAATTTGGCAAAATAACTGACGGGGGGACATCAATCTAGCCCATAAGATAAACACTAAAGGGAACAAATGCTGGAGTGATTTTTTCAAGCAATGCTATGAAATGGAGATGTAGATTATGCAGGACTAGGCATGAGGAGCCTGATGTAAAGACAGTGCTTGAGTACTTTAACTTGTGCATTAAATATTTGAATGTGCCTGTCTGATACAAAAGTGACTCTAGGTGATCTGAATTTTTTCTTAGTGACCTATAGATATAAATAAAAGGATTTAAGAAATGAAACCAATTTTGGTCTGTTAAACTCAATTTTTAGTTAGTGACCTATAGAAATAAATAAAAGGATTCAAGAAGTGAAACAAATTTTGATCTGTTAAACTCTTAAGTCTACTTGTTTTTAGAGCAATTTGTTAGAGCAAAATTCTGGGTGGACAAGAAGGAAAGGAGAGGGAAAAGAAAAGAAAAGAAAAGAAAAGAAAAGAAAAGAAAAGAAAAGAAAAGAAAAGAAAAGAAAAGAAAAGAAAAGAAAAGAAAAGAAAAGAAAAGAAAAGAAAAGAAAAGAAAAGAAAAGAAAAGAAAAGAAAAGAAAAGAAAAGACAAGACAAGACTGTGGTGGTCAGAAAACTTGGTGCAAATCATAAACTCCAAAGGCACAGAGCTCCAGAATTTGCCCTAAACAACACACATCTCATCTAACTTATAATCATCTCCAAAGCATTTATCACTGCAGTATCTGGACCATGCCCATAGATTCTGGTATATGTCCAGAAGAGTTGATCAATTTCCTGTTCATCTGCTGTGCTGCCCTTTGGCTTCACCATTACATCTAAAATACTGGAAGTTACTCTGTGACCACAAGCATATAGTTCACAAATGTGGTGTCCTAATGTGACTTTAGTGCTAGCATTCAGGTAAGAGCTACTCGGGTTTAGATTTACTTTTGTTTTTCATCTCCTCAAACATTTCCCAGGAGAGGAACCTCTGGCTACACTGATCCTTTCATGTCCTGCTGTTCCTAAACATCAAATTTGGGCATCAGCAACCCCCAAAATTAAAATGAACTGTGAAGACAAAAATGTTCTGTTTCAAAGATGTCCATGTGAATCTGTCACTGTTGTTATCCTGGAGAATGGGAAGCTGTTGGGGAGTTTTGATGTTCAGTGGGGAGACATAGACCAGACAAGGGAGGGACCCAAGTTTAGCCTGGCCTGTTTTTTTCTTCTATTTTATGCCTAAAGGGAGTATAAATATCCCTATACCACCCAGGAACCAGCAGATTCTGCACATTTCAGCTGCCTCAAACCCTAGCATGTCCTCTAGCAGCCTGCCTCTGGGTGTAAGCAAATGTAGTGTCCAAATGCTGAAAGATAGGGAAGTTACCCCCAAAATGAAATAGTAACCTGCAGATACAAGGAGACAGGGGTAAATTTGTGCTTCAGAAAGATGGGGGCCCAAGTAGCACTCTAGTGGTGGTGTTTCTTCACAAATGAAGCAAGCAGTGAGAATCAGAATGGTTCTGAAGTGCAAAGTATATAATAAAAATTGTCATTTATTAATAGTGCTTCTGGGAACTCCCTGGGAACATCATCTGCCAGCAGTGATGTCTGCACGTCAAACTAACTCCCTCTTTTTATTCTGTGGCAAAAAAAAAAAAAGCTGCATTATTGTTCTTGCTGCAGCGATGCCCTCCCAGGCTGCTCTGATACATCCCTGCTTTTGGGATAAATCCCTTCCCAGGCCATCTGTCCTTACACTGCAGCTCCTCCCCAGCCCCTCCCTTACCCACTGCTTCCCACACACAGCCTGAGCCAGAGGCTCCTTAGCACCCTTCCCAAGTCTGCTGTGATAAACTCTGTATGGGGGGGAATTTTGGAGGTCACTGACTTTTCTGGTGGCCCAGAGTATCCAAGTGATGTGCTGAGGTTGTGAGAGACACTGATGAAACGTGCCAGCATCATCCTCCTGGTGCCAGGCCAGCTTGGTGTCCAGCAGCCCCTGTGCTTGAGGGTTTTTACTAGACAGCTTCTTCCAGGTGCTCTGATCCAGATGCTGGTTCTGGAGGCATTTTCCCAATTCAAGTTTCACATTTGTCTCTCTGCAGATATTGACTGGCAATCTGGTGTGATCCCACAGCCCATGGGCAGTGCATGGGGAAAGGAGCTCCCATCAGAGCTGGACAATGTGGAAAAGGAGTGAGCCTCATGGAAAGCTCAGGGCACCTCCAGTGCTGGCAGCTCCCAGCACAATGGATGTAAGTAAAGGATGGAAAGGAGTAGGAATCCTGAGTCTGGGCCAGTGTGACATGACAGGAGAACAGTGGTAACAGCAAATACTGCCCAAGTTGGGGTAGCAGCATCCTGTGGGTGAAGGGCACAACACAAATGAAAATGTTTGATCTGGTTTCCTTTCAGAGTACAGATCTTTGTAAAATCTGCCTCCTCTCAGGCTGTGTTTGGCCGGGTGTCCAGGTGTGTTTGGCCGTGGGGAGCCAGTGCTGTGTCACACACTCTGACCTGGCAGGAGGTGGCCAGGCAGGCAGCACAGTCTCCAGTTAATGGCAGGCAGCAATATTTAAAGTAATCATTACATAGATCAGCATAAAACAAAACTCTTGTTAAAATTAACAACATTGTCGCTAAAACTGATGCTGTTTCAAGCTATTCATTATAGCTGATGACCAAATCCAGCTAACAGCATTTGATCAGGGCTGCTGTGGGTTTGTGTCTTCTGGAGACAAAGCTTACCTGATTTCAAATGCTCTGTGAACACATCAACATAACCAGCTGGAATTAAGACTGGTTCACTTTGCTTCCCTTACAGCTCCAAGCCCACATGTTCACATCACACCTCTCCCAGCCATGAAGCCTGGGCTGTCTGTGGTGCAACCCCTCACACAAATTCAGAGCAGCAGCAGCAGGCAGCTCTGTCTGCTCTGTGAGTGTAGCACCCTGGGTGGCACCTCATGACTCCAGCCTTGGTTCCAAGAGGTGGGAAATGGCCCTGAGCTGGTCACAGCTGTGGTCAGATGGATGCCTGAGTGCAACTTCAAGATTCAAAGTAAGGACAGAAGGAGAATTTATACCAAGAGCCCCTCCAGAACACTAAATTGCTAAGGTGGACACGTATTTCTAATAGCTTTTGAACAGTTTGGTAGGGTATAGAAGGCTTTAAGACCAATCAGACTCCAAAATGTGTATGCAAAGGGACAGTCCCCACTGAAGGAAAGGCTGAAGTATGAATCCACACAGGACAACACCCTCAAAACAAAACTGCCCTGAGTGGTCAAATCAGCACAGCTTAAGAAATATTTGACCCCTAAAAGAGAGGGGTTTTGCACCTCAGCTGCTGTGATATGAACCTGCAGTGTGTTCTCTCCTGGTCCACTGCCAATCACATTTGCTTGAAATTCTTTTATACTTTACCTTGCATTTGCAATGGTCTAGAAGTACATGCACCACCATTTAGCACGTCTCTTAAGGGAAAAACCTGCTCCAATGTTATTTCCAAGAGACCAAGTCAGTACAACTGCAGATGTGAAACTGGCAAAGAAAACTGCCATCGGATTTTTTTTAACCTTTGTATCTGTCAGTCTATATCCTTCATTTGACCTCCCACTCTCCTTTCTGTACCCCCTTGAGCTCTCCAGTTTTTAATCCTAACAAGGTCACACTTCTGCTTGGTGGCTTCAGATCCAGCACTCTCCCTGCCAACCTCCAGCCAGCTAATTGTTCCACTCCTTAATGTTCCCAAGGTCTCAGGATGTGTCACCTCCCCCCTGACCTCTGGGGCACTTTCAATCTCTTACAAGCTGAAGCTTGCAGCCATCTCTGTCTAAAACCTCCTCCTCAGCTGTACTGCAGCAGCATCAGAAGGACCCAGGGAGGATCAAGGCCCCATTGTGCTCAGATCTGCATAAACACCCAGTGAGAGACAGCTCCTGCCCTCCTGAGGTTATGGGCTGAAAGGGAAAGCAGGCACAGGGAAAGTGAGCGGGGGACATGGAAGCGGAATATTCGTGGTGATGCAAGTCACATCGCTTGTTAGTCTCTCTCTTTGTTGCTTTTTCATTTTTATCCCCCCTCCAAATGAAAATAAAATAAGTTGTTGGCTTGTTTTTTGGGAGTGTTGGAAATTACTATTTGCAAAAGAGATCAGCTGTTCTCATTCACCTTGGTGCTGTGCCAGTGCTGCTCCGGGCTGCGCTTCCTGAGGAGGCTCAGCAGGAATAACCGAGCACGGAAGCAGCAGGAGATGAAGTGAAACCCCTTGGTTGCCCTCTTGCCCCATCGGAGCCGGCTGCAGCCTGGCAGTCAGCCCACCCACAGCAAGCTGAATATACAATGTGCCCTGTCAGGCACCAGCCCAGGGCTACAGAGGACAGAGGGACCACAGCCCCTTCCTTACCCTCCTTACAACCCAAAAGGGAGGGAGCATCCCTGGCAGGTCACAGCACACACACCTGCCAGGGGAGAAAGAAAGTTCTGAGAACTGGAAAAAATTGCCCTGAACTAGGGTATGATAACACTTCAGTCTAACTGTAAGGAGAATAATTTATTCTCCATTTTCTCAGGCAGTGGAAGTGTACCAGCATTACAGAATTGCAAGGACAAAGGACAGCCTGTCCTGATGCTAAAAAGTCCTACCTTTAAAGTGAGGCTTCAGAATGGTGTGTGAGAGTTTGATTTGCATCCAGAGTGGAAACATGCTTGCCAGCCATCAGGCTGATGTGATTTGAAGCTGCTGAGATATTAAATGCACTAAACCAGAATGTATAATAGCCATGCTGGCAGACCTTTAATTATTGTCATGCTTGTGGGCACTGATATCATTCAAATTAAAAGCTTTCCCCACTACTTGCATTTTTTTAATATGTTGATGTACTCTGCACTGATGGATTGTCCTCTCTTGTCCTTCTCTCACAAAATGCTTGGAACAATTTCCTTCAGTGCAGAAATAAAAATTATTGGCACCCACTTGCCATATTTTTGGAGCTGTTTTTGTTTTGTTTTAAAGCATAGACCCACTAGCTATGAAAACATTTTGGTGAGTTTGGAGGGGTAGTGTTGATTCCTCAATCACCAATTCTCTGTCTCAGAAAGAGCAGGAATGTTCAATATTAATAGCAAGACTGAAGCACTGGTACAACCTTCCCTAGAGCAGTGCCTTTGACAGTGCTGGCTGACGACACAGCAAAGTTTCCTTGCTGCACAAATGTTCTAATTTTCCTCTCTCGGCTGGACCAGAGACAGATATTTTTGGCTGGCCCCGTGCTCAGATACAGCAGCAGAAAGCTTGAGCAGTTCTGAAGTTGAATCCACTTCTCTGTTCACACCATTGTCACTGATTCCAGAACTTGTCTAGTGCTGTGATAAGGCTGCTCCCTCGCCCAGTGTAATTCTGGAACAAGTGGAACTGTTTTAAGCAGAATGAGCACCACGCCAGCACAAAATACTCATCAGGAAAGTTGCTCACAGCCTTTCCTGAGATGGAATACCCATAAAAGATAGGCAGATGAATATTCTTGTTTATTCCCCCTGATGACAGGCATAGCAAATCATATCTCCATCACATGGAGGCTCATTTGCAGGAGATGCAGCACTCGTGTCTTCCACACTGCATCCAAATTACGCTGATTTGCCACAGCTGACCCAAAATTACACTGATTTGGCACAGCTGACCCCAAACTCCTTTTAGCTTTTGCAGCATTCTGCAGCTCCATTCGCTGTAGATGTTATGCAGCTTGTTTTGTCTTTGGGACAGTGGTGGGACACAGTTAGAAAGGGATGGGGCTCAAACCAGGACAGTGCTTGCCCTTCCCTCACCTCTCCCTAGTTGTGAGCCTCAGCCTCTGCAGACCCCAGAGCAACACCGTTGCTTCAAGCCTTGAAGCCTTCATTGATCATGCCTTGTAGCCCATTTTATCCATTGGAGACTTGGTCTAATTGCCTGCGTGCAGGACCAGGAGCCAGAAAACCCCTGTGTTTATAAAACTGACTGCAGCACTAAATCTTTCCCCAGCCTTGAGCAATTCACTTCACCTTTCTGCCTTAGTTTCCCTGTGTGTAAGAGTGAGATAATGTTTACTTTCCTTCCAGGGATATTGCAAGGATTAATTAGTTAACTTAGCTTGCTAGAAAGGTGAAAAGCATTTTACACATGGTAAGTATTGTTTCTTTGGGACAGAAAAAGTCGCCTTCTTCTACTTTGCACAAGTGATTTTAAAACCAAAGACGAAACTAAAGTTGAGGGTATTGGCTAACTCAAAACCAGCAGGATGTGTGAATGCTGGGGAAGGGAGATCACCATAAGAGGGAAATAAACTTTTCCAACCCTTTGGCAGCTAGATGAGGTGAAAATGAGCAGCATGTAGTCATCAAATAGGATCTCTTCCTTGGTTACTGGCTCAAGCCCAGCTGTCCTGTGTGGCCACTGAATCCAGTCAATCTGGCATCACATATAACATGGACCTTAGTGGTCCCAGTGGAAAATACACTATCCCAGCTGGACTTAGAGCAGAATGAACAAGTTCAGTGCTGCCTCAGGTGGTTTTGAGAGAGACCAACAAAAGGGAAGGAAATTTGCTCTTTCCCTGCTCAGGCCAGATCCAATCTTTTGCACTAAAGGCAGGATCACGCAGCTACTACCCCTGCTTTTCACCAGCACTAGTTTAAATTAAAATAATTCAAAAGTGAATGCCCAGTGTGCAAAAGGAGCTCCTGTCACAGAGAAGATGAGAATCTGCCCAGGAGATCAGGATGAGCAGAGTACTAATTCCTGTCAGGAAAAAAAAAAAGGAAAAAAAAAAGGAGAGGAGGAAGCAAGTGAGAAGCAGCTGCTCTCCTAGAGTGTCATTTAAAGAGGTAAACTTAGCAGGACAAAGACAATTACACCAGGTATCCTTGGAAATGCTGTTCTGGAGCTTCTCAAGGTCCTGTGGCTGATTTGGCATAAAGGCAGCATTAACAGAGCATCTACAGCAACAACCAGCCAGTCTCTTCTGTGTGTAGTAAAGTCTGGGGGGAACACTACCCTCAGGCATCACCCTCCTCCCCACTGCAAAGGGGTCTTTCCAGCTGTGCTGCAGCAGTAGCTCTTGTGTGCACTTTCTAACCCACAGCAGGAAAGGTCAGGCACAGCTAGGCTGAGTTTCTTTGCCCAAAGTAAAATAGGGGAAGTTTGCAAAAACTGTTTTCCTGCCAAACCTTTCAAGAAGGGGTTTAAAGTCTACCAGCAAGGTGCTAAAGAGTGATTGCTCACTGCCACTTCTGGATCCAAGAAATGGTGTCTGCTTATAGCTGAGTGATGTGAGAGTGAGCAAAGGTGAGGCTGAATCATCAACAGCTGGAAAAAGAGGAGATGCTTCTACTGTTCTCTAGTGGCTCAGGCCCTGGCACAGCTCCCACTCAGTTTGCTCATGTCTGCCCCACTCCTCTCCTCTCCTGTATTTGTACCCCCTGTGCTGACTGGCACACACATTTTGGCTCTAAATGCCAGGTCCTGTATCTTCTTGTTCTTGTGTCAGTGTAAGTCAGGAGTAATCCTAAAGGAGATTCACAAGGGCAAAACCAGTGAAAAATGGGTGGAATCAGAAGGAGGTCCAGTTTATAGAGTCTGAAAGCTGATTTTCTTTTGAATGAAGGCTAATTCAATCAAAAGTAAGAAGCTTTCAGATTTCAGGACTTCTAAGAAATATTTTTTTTTAGCTATAAAAAGCTGATCATTCCTGGCTGTCACAGAGTGTAGACAATGAAAGCAGTGGGTGTATTGGCTGGCTCCAGCTGAGGGGCTGGCCAGGTGGAATTAACATTACTCTAAAGAACCCTGCATTGAGTTTACAGGCTTAGAAAAGTCCACATGACAGGTCTTGGTGTAACCTTCCAGGGAAAGTGTGGGCCTGAGATGTGGTCCATATTCACAGCTTGGAAGGGCAGACTGGATCTGGCTGTGAAGCAAGATGTTCTCTCCATTCCAGTGCAGCCTAACAACCATAAGTCTTTATGGTCTCCTGTCTCACTGATATCAGTAAACAGTTCTTATTATTGCTTGGCATGACAGAAGAGGTAGAAGTTATGAAAAAAAGGAATATATATGGTATTAAGACACTGCTGGAGCCTGAAGTCAATATTGCTGTTTACAGAGTTGCTGCTTCTGTTTGAAGGACCCTGCACTTCTCCTTCTTTATCGCATTTCCAATTAGTTTTCCATACACATCTGCTCCTGACCTTAAAATCATTTCCTCTTCACCCCCAAAGGAAAACGATTTTGAAAAGAAATTGCTTCCAGAATCACAGTTCTTTTCTCATCCTTCAGTGTCCAGCAGCCTCACACATCCCACCCTACTCCAGAAAGAATCTGTGCCTTGCAGAACATCACATTTTGTGGCCAGGATTTTGGAGACAGCAAATGTGACCAAAACTTTAAGCACCCAGACCTTATTTAGGTGCTTAAGTGCCCTTTTCATAGCACTCTCAGCATTGTAAGTCGTACCTCCAGCTGACTTCTTTCCATCCTGCTTCTGTTTCCACACCAAATCCCGATGTAACCACGGTGTTTTGATACAATGACAGGTCTGTATGATACACCCCCTGTACTGGTACTCAGATCTGTATTTCTGGTGGTGCTTCTCTGGAAAGGCTGAAGGGCAGAAAAGTGAATATCCCCGGATCTCATGGCCATTTAACACAAACAGAAAGCCAGAGCCTACTCCAAATATTTCCCTGGCATTGAATAATTTGCTTTGCTCCCTCCAGAGACATTTTCTCCAGTCTGTGTGCTAATTACATTCCACTGAAATTCTCAAAAATGGGCTGTAAAGGGACTCACGTCGTGCACAGGGCTCTTGCTGGTGCAGAGAATCATTTGGCCAAGGAACAGCTGGGTCCTGGTTGGTCCCAGTGTGGGTAGTTGAGCTTTCAGTTGTGTTTACTGGATGTTTTTTCACCCTGGCTTGTTCAGCACCTGTCCTGGTGTCTGGGTGCCCTCAGAGGCTGCAGGAAAACCCCTCCAGCCCCACCAGTGCCCCACTGAGGACACCAGAGTTGCTGGAGGCAGTGAGGAGGATGCAGCCAAGAGGGACCCCTCAGTACAGGCATGGAAAGAGAGGACTCAGAAAAAAAAAGGGTGGGAAGATGGAAATTAAGGATTTCAGTGATCTAAAGGAAAGAGAAACTACAAAACACTGACAGTAGAAGACACACTGGGCTACAGAAATTCATCTCTGATGTAACTTTTATTCCAGTCAGTCCTCCAAGAGCTGTATTTGGTCCTCCTGGCAGAAATTGTTTGGTTTAGCCAGCAACATTAATTGGGAAAAGTGAGCAGTATTGCTTTAATTGCACAAAAGAGAGGAAGGACAGATCCCATTTCAAATTCCAGAGTAAGATTTTTTTTTTAAGGAAGGGGGGGATAAATATTAATACCAAGGCTGTGTTGATGAGCTTTAGGGGGGTTGCTAAGCAACACAGCCCTTTGTCTATAGCCCAGACGATGCTCAGGAGGGGACTGTGTAGGAATAAAATTCATATGGCTTCTATAGAACCATCTTTTTGTAGTGTTTAAAAAAATAAACAGAAACCAAAATCTGTCTCCTTGACTTTTTTTTTTTTTTTCCTTTCACATGAAAGACTTTCTGCTGAAAATCTGAGAGCGCGTGTTTGGAGGGTGTTGTGAGCCTGACAGCAAAGTTGGGACAATGAGCACAGGTTTTTAACCCAACAGCAATATCCCCTCAATGTGTCCCTAAATAGTGTGAGGGTTTTAATACTCTCAAATTCTGTGTACTAATCTGCTGTTTATGGCACACAACCATAACATTTTAGTCCATTGCATTTTCCTTTTTTTCAGTTCACCGTAAGGAATTTCATAAATGTATCCCAGTCTAGCACAGAAATAAAATAGCTAATGGCATGCCATTACATCACTGATAAAAGAAAACCACACATTTCCAGATATTCAAATCATGTATACGTTAGTCTAAGCCTTGTAGTAAAATTCAGCTCCACAATTCTTTAAATTCAATATGTTCATTTTTATTTTAAACTTAGAGCTCATAAATACAGAGGGAAGGAAGAGCTTTTGATTTGAGACTTGCAGAGGAAAAATTATATTTTATTAAGGTATTCAAAATGCTGACTGCAGAGAAATTTTAAATAATTTATTTTTTAAAAATGAAAGTGCTCTTATGTTCTGATATGAAAGAAAATCTAAAGCTTTATGTTTATACAAGGGAGCAGAGGTGAAAAGTGGTAAACTCTGGGAACTGCTAACAGTCAGGGCCTTT